>BSDF01000005.1:71034662-72314934 GCA_027925045.1 Hypotaenidia okinawae
CTGAACAAGCCCAGCTCCCTCAGCCTCTCTTCATAGGGGAGCTGCTCTACCCCTCTAATCTTCTTCGTGGCCCTCCTCTGAACCCTCTCCAACAGTTCTACATCTTTCTCGTATTGGGGGCCCCAGATCTGGACACAGTACTACAGATGGGGCCTCAGGAGGGCAGAGTAGAGAGGGACAATCACCTCCCTGCTGGTCCCTGCTGGCCACTCCTCTCCTGATGGAGCCCAGGATATCATTGGCCTTCTGAGCTGCAAGAGCACACTGCTGGCTCATGGGAAGTTTCTCATCCACCATGACACCCAGGTCCTTCTCAGCAGGGCTACTCCCCAGGAGCTCTTCTCCCAGTCTGTATCTATGGCTGGGATTCCTCTGGCTCAAGTGCAACACCTTACACTTGGCAGTGTTGAACCTCATGAGGTTCACCTGGGCCCACCTTTCCAGCCTGTCAAGATCCCTCTGGATGGCTTCCTTTCCTTCTGTGGTGTCAACCACACCACTCAGCTTGGTGTCATCCACAAACTTGCTGAGGGTGCACTCAATTCCATCATTGATATCACTGATAAAGATGTTAAAGAGCACTGGTCCCAAGACAGACCCCTGGGGGACCCCGCTTGTCACCAACCTCCAGCTGGACATAGACCCATTGACCACCACCCTTTGTCTATGTTCTGTCAACCAGTTTCTTATCCACTGGATGATCCACCCATCAAATCCACATCTCTCCAATTTAGAGGTAAGGATGTGGTGGGGGACTGTGTCAAAGGCCTTGCACAACTCCAGGTAGATGACATTGATTACCTTCCCTTTATCTGCTGATGCTGTCACTCCATCATAGAAGGTCACCAGATTGGTAAGGCACGACCTTCCCTTGGTGAAGCTGTGCTGGCTGTCCTGGATCAGGAGCTCATCCCTCATGTGCTCCAGCATGTCATCCAGGAGGATCTGTTCCATGATCTTCCCAGGCACAGAGGTGAGGCTCACTGGCCTGTAGTTCCCTGGGTGTTCCTTGCTCCCCTTCTTATAAATGGGAGTGATGTGTCCTTTTCTCTAGTCCCCAGGGACCTCTCCTGACAGCCACGACGTTTCAAGAATCTAAAATGTTAGTAAAACATGACATTGGTGAACATACTCTATGGGAAAAACTAAATCTTCACTGTATTTTCTCTCCAAGAAAGCACAGATTTGATATTTTACAATACTGAAGATAAGCTTGGAGATAGAAATTTGATCCTAAAATGGCAAAGAGGCACCACTCTAGCTTCCCAGGCTATTCATGCCATGGGTGTAATCACCAGAGACTGTGGACACACCCACTGGTTATGTTTTGTTGCAGGTTCCTTATGATGATTTATCATGATGGATGTAAAAATTTGGAGAGAGAAAGAACTGAGAGTAACCTAGGACTGCCATCAGAGCCAATGAATTTCATGGATTCACAAGAGGCACTAAGGAGAATACAGGCCCAAACCCTGAAAAGTCTCTCAGCTTGTCCCAAATAGGTCTCTGGAGATTTGTCATCCAGGCTACCTACCCCATTGCTCTTGAACATCAAGTGACTGCAAGTCAAACCATGTGCCATTTCAAGAAGTGTGGACCCTTGGGGATTTTATTTGTCTCCTGGGCAATGTGCATCTGCAGTGAAGTCCAATCCCCCATTCTTCTTGCAAGACTAGGTCACCATGCTTTACCCAAGTAAAGAGCCATAACTCTTCCTCTTTCTAAGTAGGTAAAAGCAGTTTTTCCTCAATGGTATTTACATGAGAAGAGTGAGGTAGAATTTCATTGCCTCCTAAGCAGAGTTTGTGCCAAAGCCTTCTGAGTTCAGTGACATTTCAGGAAAGCCATTGAAACTAGCCAGAAACAATATAGATCTGCCCTTATCACAGTATAACATTAGAGTCACAGTAAAAGATGAACTCTTAGCTTAGAAATCCTCGTATTTTTCTTTGGTGAAACAGATTTGCCAAAATAAATATAAGAAGTATACTTGCTATGCTGGCAAATGTCAGTACCTGGTTTAAATTTTTAGTAGTAATCCAACTATTATTACCATGTCTGCCGGATGTCTCTAATCCACTCATTTTAGCAGCCCTGAAATGTCACTGTTGATTTCACAACAAGCTTGTCCCACCTTGAACCTGGGCAGAGAGACAAAAAAAAGGACAAGATGAGATGAAAAAATTAACAGGCAGCATGATCGAACAATTTCATCCTAATGGCATTTAGAGTACTGTCTGTTTCACAAATATTTATAACACAGGAGATACCCACAAACCCCTTAAATCTTAAAGCCCTTAAATCTGGAAGAATAGGAATGGAAGCGGAGTACAGGCTTATTCTTGTACAGTAAAGGATTCTGACACCATACAAACAAATGAATCCCTGCATAAAGAGCACACAAGTCTAAACACCACTAGTATTGTTTCAGTTGTGCATGGTGTTAAACTGCTCAAAGCCACAGGACAGATCCCAGAGCTTCTGTTATCACATCAGGCCGTGTTTCATCATTAAGTCCCCACTGTGAAACATGGCCTTTCATTTCTTGAAGTGTATAAAGTCAGTTGCAGCTTCTACTTTTTCTTAAGAGTATGGTCGGGTCATCACATTTTTTAAGGCCCCTGACAGGATCCCTGGCATGAGATGCCTACATCACTGTGTGCTTGGAAGATGGTCTGAGCCACAAAGCCTTTATACTCCAAGAATACAGCACAGGCAGTGGGTAGCAGCAAAAAAAATGTCCTTTTTTTAATAGAAGGTGAAGTTCCAAGAAATTACACACCTTAAGGCTGCATAAAAACTCTATGGGTGTACTGAGAATCAAAGCCAGACCTCCAGAGCTCAGGCCTTGCTTTATTTTAAATACCAGAATATCCTCTCTTCTTCTCAACTAACATTGTACCTAGCACCTTCCTACCCTAGCATTGCATCATAAGGAATGCTGCTAATAAACATCCATGTGGTCAGTAAATTTCAGCACATTTGGGGCTATGTGCAGGTGATAGGAAATCCTGTCTCAGCTGGCTAGAAAGGAGCACTACTGTCTCAGCTGGCTAGAAAGGAGCACTACTACCCTACTGTGCTTCTGCCATGAGCTCTTCTCACTCTGCTCCCAGGTAGCATGTTGTACTCTTATCTAGATAAGGCAACGCTGAGCTGCCAAGCAGGATGACCCCTGTGCATGTGCCTTGGGCACACCATGGCACCAAGCTACGCTCCAACTGGCAGCAAATAGCATCTTGGCAGCCATTTCCAGCAGCTGGATTTATTGCCTGGACACTACTTTCTGAGGCGAAACTTGAAGGCAAGAGGAGAAAGATGTGTGTAAAGGCCATTAAATAAGCAAACCCTATAAATAAAAAAACCCAGAAGCTTAGGGACTGGAAGGAATCAGAGTGATCATTTTTGGGCTCTGGGAGGCCTTGAAAACATCTAGAATGCTTATTTATATTTCAAAAGGGGAAAAGGCATGGCGGCTCATAGCTTCCTTTCCTTCTATTAAAGGCAGAGATGAAGGTGGTGGCAGTACTTGGTATTTAGTCTTGGGTGAATTGTCCTGCCAGTCCCTCTTTGAAAGGACTGGCTTTGATTCACAGTTCTTTCGTGGGCAAGAAAGAAAGAAGGAAGGGAAAGGCCAATCTTTGCAAACATTTTCTATTAGTTTTTTATTTCACCACTAAATCTTCCACAACTTGAATGAATTCAATTTCTTTGGCATCCTAGTCAAAACCACTATGTTTCAAGGAAAATTCATATTGAACCCATGCCAAAATTAGACATTTCAGTGTTTTTGGTACAAACTGGACTCAACTGAGTTGGCCCAACAAATTAACCAATTAAAAAAAAAAAAGCCCTTAAAACATTAAACACTTCTGAATTTGCATTCCATGGGGAATTAAAACCAGATTATTTTTGTGTGTGTTTTCTGTGTTTTTTTCAGTAGAAATGATTTAAAGAAGAACTTAATTTACCCCATGAATTAAAAGTACAACATCAAAGATATGTTAGTGTGTCAACATAGAAAAATTCTTTGAATTCATACTTCCTTTGTGAAGATGTTCAGAAGTTCCCCCACTGAACTGGGGCTTCCTTATTATAGCTTTACAGAAAGTAAAAGCGATGCGCTATGTTTACTCCTCATACACTCTAACATGCAGCTCTGTATGCAAAAGGAGCTCACCTGAGCCCATAGTATATTTTCATTCTTAGTTAAAAAAGCAACTTCCAAGCAACCCTTCCTTGATTCTCATGGGCACAGTGCAATTGGCCCAAGGAGCCAACCTACCTCCAGAGATGATAAACTAACCTTTGTATTCACAGCACAAGAGACCAGACATCCTGAATAAGACCAGAGGGATCTTTCCCTCAACAGCAACTTCAAGACAGACAACCAAGTTTTGTCCAGTAACAGCAAAGTGGGGTCGGACCCGATGATCTCTTGAGGTCCCTTCCAACCCCTACAATTCTGTGATAGCAAGTGGCCATAAGCCATACAAAACCAACTGAAAGAACATTCCTTTCCCACCCAACAGCAACTTCTGCACACCTTACAGGTACAGCAAATTTTTTGACTCCCATCTTCTCCCTCATTCCTTTATTTGTTCTGCATATTTATCTCTCAGACCTACAAACAGTATTGAAATCACTCCTGTCTTCATGTGCTATGTTTACTGGAAATGTTCTTCTTTTCTTACAGATTAACCATGACGACTAAGCATCCAGGCATATAGTGAATCAATGAATCACTAGGCTATGTACTGAAAGACATGAAGATGAGCTGACTGGTGCTTCTTATTCTACATTCCTTTACTCCTCTTGGTTTTGTTGGCATTTGTCTTTCTCTCGGGTCACACATTAGGTTTTTATCATGAATATTCTGGGAAACCTCCCTTATGTTGAATCAGTCCTTTGCTTCTGTTGCTAAAATTTAATTACCATTCTCTAAGACTTTCATATCTTCATCCCATACAACAAAAGGCCTGCAAAACCATCAAGACAGAACATCCAACCTTATTTTCAGTAGGCATCCTGCTCCTATGGCCTTGAAGTCTCTTGCCAAGCATCCCAGAAGAGTGAATCAAAGCTTTGAGCATACACAGTAGATATCATCTACTTTGGATGGGTAGGGATTGTGCATCTCCCAAAGCCACAGGTAGGGTCCTCTGCTACATTCAGGGAAGAAGTAGTGATGGCTGGTTTAGGCATTACTTCTCTTACCTGTTGTCCTTCATGGTGTCCTGATCAAAAAATGCACTTTGTCACAGAGATGAAGCAATGTGTGGCTCTGCCTACCACTTTTCCAACACAACCCTATAAGCAATGATTACTACATCTATATGACCTCACCCAGCAGCAGGCATAAGAACACCATATTTTAGATGGACAAGCTCACTACATAAGATAAAGGTCTTCCTGTCTTCAAGCTGGCTGCGAAAGAAGACATAATAAGTGACAAGGCATAAAGCTTGCAGAATAACAGATTATGCTTCACCTGGCCTAAAGCTTGCTCACAGAAAATCCATCAAAGCAGTTTGTTCCACACTAGTCAAGAAGAGTCAGTTTAGAAAAAAGGACAAGTGACTGGGTCTCTTGGGATCACAGAGGCAGGTGTGCTGGTAATGGAGGTTGCTGAGAAGGTGGAGATACTGAATGCCTTCTTTGCTTCAGTCTTCACTTCAAAGACTCCCTCTCAGTACTCCCAGACCCTGGAAGAAAGAAAGACTTTGGGAAATGAAGAGCTTCCCTCTGGTTGAGGTGGAGGTGGTCCAGGAGCATCTCAGATGGATCAATGAACATAAATCCATGGGCCCGGATGGGATGCATCCACATGTGCTGAAGGAGCTGGCAGAGGTGATTGCTGAGCCACTCTCTATCATCGCCAACAGGTCTTGGCAACACGAGAGGTGGCTGAAGACTGGAGGATAGCCAATGTCACTCCAGTCTTTAAAAAGGGCAAGAAGGAGGATCCAAGCAACTACAGGCCTGTTAGTCTCACCTCTGTCCCTGGAAGGGTGATTGAATGGCTTGTTCTGGATGCCATCTCCAAGCAATTGGAAGAGAAGAAGGTTATGAGGAGTAGTCAGCATGGATTCACCAAGGGGAGATCGTGCTTGACCAATCTCATAGCCTTCCATGATCTCATCACCAGCTGGGTAGATGGAGGGAGAGCAGTGGATGTCATCTACCTTGACTTCAGCAAGGCTTTTGATACTGTCTCCCATGACATCCTGATAGCAAAGCTGAGAAAGCATGGGATAGATGGGTGGACAGTGAGGTGGGTTGAGAACTGGCTGTTGGACCAAGTTCAGAGGGTGGTGATCAGTGGAGCAGAGTCTGACTGGAGGCCTGTGACTAGTGGTGTTCCCCAGGGCTCGGTGTTGGGTCCAGTCCTGTTTAATATCTTCATCGACGACCTCAATGAGGGAATAGCACCCACCCTCAGCAAGTACACTGATGATACAGAGCTGGAGGAGTGGCTGACACGCAGGAACACTGCGCTGCCATCCAGAGAGACCTGGACAGGCTGGAGAGCTGGGCAGGGAGAAACCTAATGAAGTTCAACAAAAGCAAGTGTAAAGTCTTGCACCTGGGAAGGAACAACCGTTTGTATCAGTACAGGCTGGGGGATGACCTGCTGGAGAAGAGCTCAGTGGAGAAGGACCTGGGGGTCCTGGTGGATGACAGGTTGGCCATGAGCCAGCAGTGTGCCCTGGTGGCTAAGAGAGCCAAAGGGATCCTGGGGTGCATCAACAGGAGCATGGCCAGCAGGTCAAAGGAGGTGATCCTCCCCCTGTACTCTGCCCTGGTCAGCCCCCACCTGGAGTATTGTGTCCAGTTCTGGGCTCCCTGGTATGAAAAAGACAGGCCTTTCCTGGAGAGAGTCCAGAGAAGGGCTACAGGGATGATTAAGGGCCTGGAGCATCTCCCCAATGAGGAAAGGCTGAGTGAGCTGGAGCTGTTCAGCCTGGAGAAAAGAAGACTGAGAGGGGATCTTATTAGTGTTTATAAATATCATAAGGGCCAGACACAGGGGGAAATAGCCAGCCTCTTTTCAGTGGTCTGTGGAGACAGGACAAGGGGCAATGGCTGCAAGTCAGAGAGTAGAAAGTTCCACACCAACATGTGGAAGAACTTTTACACAGTGAGGGTGACAGAGCCCTGGGACAGGCTGCCCAGGGAGATGGTGGAGTCTCCTTCTCTGGAGATATTCCAGACCCATCTGGACACCAACCTGTGCGATATGTCCTAGGGAACCTGCTTTGGCAGGGGGACTGGACCTGATGACCTCTTGAGGTTCCTTCCGACTCCTACAATTACGTGATTCTGTGATTCTTGGAGACCTAAAGCCAAGTTTAGGGTACAGTTATACATACTGCAAAAAATCACCCCTTTCTCATTTAGGGGTTGAGGCCCAGGTATAATTTGTGCCACTATCCGTCAAATACGTGACACATTAACAAACACCACAAGACCTCCAGAAACAGCCTCCAGAACCCCAGGAAGCCATATAGGCGTTTTCAAGTGACATCAGCCATTTTCCAGGCACAGGCTAAGCTGTGAAACTGTTGGTGAAAATTATATTAGAAACACATAGATACAAGGAAAAAGAAAGGCAAGGAAAAGGCAAGGGGAGGGGAGGGAAGGGGAGGGAAGGGGAGGGAAGGGGAGGGGAGGGAAGGGAAGGGAAGGGAAGGGAAGGGAAGGGAAGGGAAGGGAAGGGAAGGGAAGGGAAGGGAAGGGAAGGGAAGGGAAGGGAAGGGAAGGGAAGGGAAGGGAAGGGAAGGGAAGGGAAGGGAAGGGAAGGGAAGGGAAGGGAAGGGAAGGGAAGGGGAGGGAAGGGGAGGGAAGGGGAGGGAAGGGGAGGGGAGGGGAGGGGAGGGGAGGGGAGGGGAGGGGAGGGGAAGGGAAGGGAAGGGAAGGGAAGGGAAGGGAAGGGAAGGGAAGGGAAGGGAAGGGAAGGGAAGGGAAGGGAAGGGAAGGGAAGGGAAGGGAAGGGAAGGGAAGGGAAGGGAAGGGAAGGGAAGGGAAGGGAAGGGAAGGGAAGGGAAGGGAAGGGAAGGGAAGGGAAGGGAAGGGAAGGGAAGGGAAGGGAAGGGAAGGGAAGGGAAGGGAAGAGGAGGGAAGGGGAGGGAAGGGAAGGGGAGGGGAGGGGAGGGAAGGGGAGGGGAGGGGAGGGGAGGGGAGGGGAGGGAAGGGGAGGGAAGGGGAGGGGAGGGGAGGGGAGGGGAGGGGAGGGGAGGGGAGGGGAGGGGAGGGCAGGGAAGGGAAGGGAAGGGAAGGGAAGGGAAGGGAAGGGAAGGGAAGGGAAGGGAAGGGAAGGGAAGGGAAGGGAAGGGAAGGGAAGGGAAGGGAAGGGAAGGGAAGGGAAGGGAAGGGAAGGGAAGGGAAGGGAAGGGAAGGGAAGGGAAGGGAAGGGAAGGGAAGGGAAGGGAAGGGAAGGGAAGGGGAGGGAAGGGGAGGGGAGGGGAGGGGAGGGAAGGGGAGGGAAGGGGAGGGAAGGGGAGGGAAGGGGAGGGAAGGGGAGGGGAGGGGAGGGGAGGGGAGGGGAGGGGAGGGGAGGGGAAGGGAGGGGAGGGAAGGGAAGGGAAGGGAAGGGAAGGGAAGGGAAGGGAAGGGAAGGGAAGGGAAGGGAAGGGAAGGGAAGGGAAGGGAAGGGAAGGGAAGGGAAGGGAAGGGAAGGGAAGGGAAGGGAAGGGAAGGGAAGGGAAGGGAAGGGAAGGGAAGGGAAGGGAAGGGAAGGGAAGGGAAGGGAAGGGAAGGGAAGGGAAGGGAAGGGAAGGGAAGGGAAGGGAAGGGAAGGGAAGGGAAGGGAAGGGAAGGGAAGGGAAGGGAAGGGAAGGGAAGGGAAGGGAAGGGAAGGGAAGGGAAGGGAAGGGAAGGGAAGGGAAGGGAAGGGAAGGGAGAACCCCCCCCAAAACTGTAGAGCAGGGTACTGTGGTTGGGAAAATTATTATCTTCAGCCTGCAGTATGCCATTGCTAATAATTGTTCAGCCATCAGTACCTTCAAATCAGAATGGGCTGTCTGTCAAAAACAGACATGTACGGTTCAACTTGCTCAGCCTTGCTCAATTAAAAATTACAGAGCTGTAATGGAATTTTTACAGCCTGTTGTTATGCAGTTATGCAGGCCCCTCCTGGTCTTAGAGATACGTGAATGTTCTAAACATTCAGCAAGGTAATGAAATAAAAAAAGAATTCTGCATACTTCTTTGCTGAAGGAAATAAAAACAGCTACAAATCTATCAGTACACAAGGAAATTCCCAGTTTTAAACAATTCAGGTTCAGCAGGCCACAAAAGTGAAGGAAAGGAAAATGAGATGTAAAAGAAATAGCTGTAATTGCTGAAAAGACATTTTTGTACTAGACAGTTCTACATACATAAAATCTGTTTCTCCTAGTAACAGAAAAGCAAACATCCTCCAGAGATTGCAGTTTGGGTGGGATTTTTGAAAGCACTTAAGGTACTCTGAAACCAAATTTCCACTGACTTCCAGGTGTGTTTGAAAATCTCTACACTTGTGTTCCACCCTTCCTTCCCTATCTGTCATTTGCCATCCCAGAACAGAACTCTCAGCACAGCAATGAAAATAATTTTGAAGGAGGATTTCAATAGGAGAGAGTTCAGGCAGTTCATTCCTTGAAAATGACAAGAATGCCTTCCTCAGCTGACTAACTCCACCAGCACCACCAATAAAAAAGAACACAGCAAGATCTGGCAGATTCCAGCAGTTCAGTCCTGACCCAGCATGGTTTCATGCAAAATATTGGCTTATTCCCAACCTATCTTGCAGCCAGTCATTGCCAGGGTATCAGAGAGGTGTAAATTTTCAGTTCATGACACACACAAGAGCTTTTGCATATCAAATAGCAAGATAAAATTGTACTCTATTATAAAGCTTCATGCACAGACTGCACAAATGGCATTTCAGCAATGTTTTACACTACCATTTCTTCTGAAATCACGTGTCATGGATATTGTACTTTATATGTGGCAGAAAAGTTGCTAAAAAAAGTTTCATGGCAAATTTTCATGGACAAACAAAGAGATAAAGGATGCCAGTAATATAGATATGCACTTCTCAGTGTTAACATCAGTGCTAGGAAGCCACAGGAGCAGGTAAAAATATGCAAGTTAAAACAACATCTGACATAGATGTTCTGGAAGGAAAATGCCTCTGAAAAAACCCAAACCAATAATTTTAAAGTTGAATATAAGTTGCAAGCAAGTATGTAAACCTTATCTCCTAGCCTTATCTAGGAGAAAGTCCACAAAATCAGTAACTAGAGTGTATAACCACCTGGCCACATGAAAAAGATTAAAGGCTTTGGCATCCTTCATACAAAAGATATTCCCTGATACCATTTCATGCTAAAGCTAAAAATCAATAAGCAGGGGCATCTTTCTTGCCTCTACAGAAAATTTTTAATTTACAGCATTTGCAAATGAAATGACTTTGTATTTTAGAGCTTTATTGCATACAGAATATCTCCAAAAACTGCTTTCTAGCCAGCAAGTTTTCATTTTCCAATTAAAAGTGATAAACTTTTAATAAGCAGATATATTTATTGAAGAAAAAGCAGCTCTCCACAGACAGCATATACATACTGTCTTCATAATTTTAGTTTGTGTGTCTGGAAGGCAGCCTTCTACAGCTCCCTCTCTTTCAAGTTGAACAGAAGAGACTCAGATACCAAAAGTCGGAGTTGTTTTGGTTTTGGTCAGGAGGAATATTCATCCTCTGTCTGCTATCTGCTTCAGTCACCAGGATCTGATGGGAACTGTAGTTGCTGCATATTAAGTTCCTGCTCTTCCTTATGGGTTACATGTCCCAGCCATACTTACCCCACCACCCCTACCAGAACCATCTTCCCATCCCTCAGGACCTCATGATGCCACAGGGGGCTGAGCTGAGTAGAGACAGCCTAGATGGGGGACTGAGCCATGAGGAGGGGCAGAACACAAAGCAAATGAATTGTAGTCCTCTGATGCAGAAGCAAGCCTTCAGTGGTCTTGTGTCACACCACCAAAATGGGAAACGCTTGGATTTCATTTCCCTGGCTGCTGCTGAAAAGTGAATACCCACAACTTTCACGCTGCACAGTAAGAGCAGAAAAAGTAAGTAACCTAGCTACACGTGCACCTTACCATAAACATGCCGGTTGCAAACTCAAAGGTCTTGTTTTACCACACCTGACATTGTGCACGTGTCCACTGACCTCTACTCCAGTCTTCAGGTGGGGACTGCCTAACACTTTTCACTAGAAAATCATTCTCAAGAAAGAATTTAAGAAAGCTTTGTACTGATTTATAACAGATACAAATCTAGTCGTGGGTTTGTCTTGCCAGAATGAGAAAATACCACAAGCAAGAATAGTATAACCAACCTTCAGACTATTTTACCTGCCATATTTTGTTCCTTTGAAAAGGAAAAGGAGTATAAAATCAGCAACAACAAAACCTCACTGTAACGCTTTCTGAAAAGGATAAGTTGATGCAATTATCATCCACCAGCTTTGAGCCTCCATTTTTTTTTTTTTTAGCATATTCTATATAATTTTCCAACTTGGTGTTTTTTCTGCTGCTTTAAAACACTGTTCATTTCCCTGTATTTCTGCTAAGGAAGACAGAAAGAATAAAGGATGGGGGAAACTAAAAGTTATAAGTCCCCTTTTCTTTTTCTGCTTTCTTTATAAATAAGAATGAAAAGCATTCCTGTTCCAGGTGTTGAAAGGGAAACTGAAACTTCATGTCAACTTACTCAATTTCCTGATCTGAATCACGTATTTCACTAAAACAACACTGCTACAGAAAAGTTCACTGAAGTGATTTCCTAATAAAAACATCAATTGTTGCTATAAAAACAAAAAGATAAACAGGTCGTTCTCTTTTAGTAGCATCATGTTTTGTAGTCTGCAGAGCGTTGTGCAAGAGCATCTGTATTCCCTGAGCACACTTGCTTCATTCCAGCAGGTCATGGCTAACTTGCCGAGAGTAGAAGGGTTACTTTTTTTCCAAAGCTGATTACCAAGTGAAAGCAGATAAAGGCAGGATGAGGAAAGGTTTCATGCTGTTGTTCATCCATATATTTCAAGCCAAGTTCAGCCTGGACATTTAGCTTCAAACAGGAAAGGCAGGGTGAAGCTGCTCCTGTTAGATTTTGCTGTGAGACATTTGTTCTTTTAAGCTGCTGTTTTGGCAAATGAAGACGCATATGCACCCTCCACCCACTCCCCTAAAAATTTTATTTTTTTTTAAAATTAACAAGTGTACTATAGCCATTTATAGTGGTCTTGGGCCACAATGATTCTCTAACTTTACTAAGATTAAGGCAATGTCTAATATTTAAATATGCCAGGGAAGACATGGATCTCTGTTCTTGCCCTATGTATGCTGTAACTTGACTCTTCATGAACTGCTCTGAGAAAGAACAGGGAATAACCTGGTTTTATTTTGTAATTTATACAAAAACCCAAGAAGCGACTTCTAGATGACACAAGGAAATGTGAACTAAGGGGCCACATATGTCAACCCTTCACAAAATCTCTTTCCCTGAGGCAAGTGTGGACATGAGATGAAGTGCAGTGCAAGAAATTACATATGTGCCTCTGAAACACTTCTGTTTCTCTCATTTATTCATTTCCACATCTAACTTTGCACATCCATGTGCCCTAGATTCCTATGAGACACATGCTCCCATCAGTGGAAATACAGGTCTAATGGACAACCCAATGGAGTGGAAGATCATTAAATTCTTCTGCATCCTCTGTGAGCCTAGACTCCAGGTCATTTATATAGTAAAACTTTGACACAGGAACATGTTACATAGCAGTAAAGAATTTTGAGGCTTTGGAGTCACTAAATCAAGACCAATCATAATATCAAGTATCTGTTGAACAGGGACTGCATGGACAACCTTCCCTTTTTGTCAAGTAGTTAGGCATGCACAAAAATACACAAATTTTAATATCATTCTATACAAAGTTTTTTAAGAAACATAATTTCTTTTGTCCACATTAGGATAGAAACACAAATAGGAAGCAGACTATTTATCATCTGATTTTCTCACTTGGTCTTGTTAGCAAAACAAAACTGACGATATTACACACAGAACTAGGATATGTCACAGACAAGTTAATCATATATGAATACATAAAATCCATTATTAGTGATACCTTCCAGAAATATTTTATCAGGTCCCATCTACAGTCCCCATTTGACAGATTCATTAGTGCAAAATCCAAAAGTAAAGGGAATTAGTTGGAATCTGATATTAATATTCCCTGTAAAACAATAATTTTAAAAGCTGTTCTCATGGTGCTATGGATCACAATAACAAACACAGCAATCTGTTCAACATTAGATAAAAAATAGTGGTTTAGCAAGTGTAAGTTTATTGGACACAAAGTACTTTGAAAAGACCTTTTCACATACCTTACTAAAACCATAGTGAGCTGTAAAAAGCTTAGTAAGTTGTAAAGGAGACTTTTTGCTCCAAAGTGTGTGACGTTTTAAAAACAAAACAAAACAAAAACCCCAAATCAGAATACTTTAAGATTTGATGAATTTGTGGATTTTTTTTTTTTTTTAAAAGACATCTACTTTCTTCCATCTAAATATGAATGGCCACTAAAGACAACCTGAAGTAAGAGAATTTGAAAATCTAGGAATGCAGGATGAAATCAGTGCCTCAACAGAGGTGGGACTTCTCCCTGATCTGAATTTGCAGCTTAGGCACCGAGTAAGAAGACAATCTAAGGATATCACTTCAAGTTGTTAGCTTCCCCAACCACCTTCATTTTATATCCACTAGCTGCATCCCACCAGTTCAGGTTGCTGGAACTCTGCTGTTTGTTCTAGCACCGCGCAATGGTGGAGTGTGCTGCATCTCACATGGTGCATGGGCACCCAAAGGAAACTACTTAATAATTTAATGTTTTTACCCATCTTCCTTGTGTTTTCCCCTGGTTCTGTTCAGTTGCTGTGTTTATGCAATGTTATGTAATGTGTTACGTGATACTAACATTTTTAAGGCAATATTATCCCTTGCTGTGTAAAATAGTGTTCATGCCCCTGACATGCCTTCAAGTGTGCTAATGTTTCTCAGAAAAACACAGAAGAATGCCTGTTTCTTCAAACGTGTCTTTATATGATGCTCAGAAAGGAAGGCTGTGAGATTTGTTCACAGCATGGGAGACTGTGGTCCAGTGGTAAAAAGAGGTTTTGGGGGAATGGAGATGAAGCAGTTTCCCTTTCAGAACACAAGAGAATGAGGCAGTGTGATTTATGAATACAAATATTATCTCCCTTCCACAATGGAGCTGAGTAGGGTTCCTTTCTGAGATAGGTGGATACCTCTTTGAACATTCATAGCTCATGGATGAGGTAATTCAGACTTTTCACTGAGCATCTAGAAAATGTGTGATACAACCCTGGTAGTTTCCTCCTGGCTCACTAAGCCGTGAAGGCTCTAAATTAGTGGGAAAGGGGAAAATGGGAAGGCCTTTGCTTTTGCACTGACAAGACACTCTACTGCCACAGTTATTTCTGCCACAATTGTCAGACCCACCCCACGCAAACAGAGAAAGCAAAAAACTGGAGAGACATTGACATTTTAGCCTTCCTTTATGCTTTTAAATGCCACTATTTCAGTCTAAGTTGTGCCAACAGCAAGCTGCAGTGTTATCAGTCCAAGCTGGTACTGTTTTCAGCCTAACCAGCCATGAATGTCTCACTATTTGTTCCTTACTGATATCCTATTATATTAGCATAATACAGGCCAACTTTTCTAATATTTACCTTGTTATCACCTAAAGTACATCTCTTGACTTCTTTGTTTGCCTTCCTCCAGGTAAATTTGTACAGCGTACCTGTGGCACTTAGCCCTTCCCCTGTGAAAGCACGCTGTGCTTCAGAAACAAGTGTGTGCAGTGTGCACCAGGACCTCAACCTGCCCCAGAGGACCTAAACAAATTTCTCTGTGGGCCCCTCATACTCCCCACCACCTCCTCCAGCCCCCCCTCTCCCCCAAGCCTTAAGATAATATTTTCCTCATGGGATTTAAATCTCAAACATGTTTAACCACGGAGAAGTCGGTCCACCACAATACTTCTTTCTAAAGCACACCACAGGGCACGCATATGCTAGCTGGCACAGAGCTCTCTGGGCTCACAGGGAATTGCCATGAGAATGAAGGAATAAACCTGCTGTGTCTCCACTGTATATGCTCCACCACTCTACACCCAGCTTTCCTCTCAAAAGAAGCTAGTTGGTTCATTTGAAAAAAAAATGAAAAAAACAAACCACCAGCATAGACTATGTTTATATTACATTTATATTAGTTACCAAGTGACTGAGACCCAGTGAAGTAATGGATAACTGGGTTATCTGATGGAGACTTGTTAAATAAAATGCATGGCTATACATATGGCATAATTGGTTCATAATTCGATTCATCATCATTATTTTTTTTCAAGTTTTTTTGGGATTCTGGTCTTCAACATGGGAATCACAAAGTTTCCCTTCCAGCTTCAGCAGGTCAAGGTTCTTGATTCTGACATACTTTGGGGTAAACTTCGGAGCTGTTTAAGGAGGGTGGGGGTTGAAGGGAAAGAAGTAAGTAGTTGTAATAGCTGCAGACAAAACCCAAAGCAACTAATTCTCAGCTATCTACCGCTCAGAACATTTTGCAAAATGAAAGAATGCGCATTTCTGCTAGTTCTGCATATTCATGTAGTAAAATGTGGCTGGATTAGCTACCTTTATTCAAAGTACTGAATCATCGAATCACAAATTGAGAGGGAAAGTATTTAAAAAAATTTAAAAGACCTAAATTCAGACAGTCCTTGAGATCACTGGAATTCATATTAGAGATGGATGTTCCAATTCTGGAAAACTTTAAAAGAAAACCCTTTTCAGTTTGAAGATTAAAACTGTAAACATTACTGCAAATCAGCATTTCGTTTCAACTGGGGAGTTGTGCCTATGCATTGTTGGAATGTGGCCATTTAATGGCAGAGGGATTGGCCAAAGAAAACCAATTCTTGTGACACGTCCAGTTTTGCTGCATCAGGGAAATCATATGGCACAGCCCAGTGCATGATTTTTGCTGCTGGTTAGAAATGACTTGTCACATGCTTGGTATTCATCAATTGCTAGCAGCGCTCCAGGTACTTCTAAAAGAAAAAAAAAACCCTTTCTTCCAAAAAAGAAGAATGAATGCTTATGTCAACTATTATTTGTCTTCTTTGATTATCTGATTCAACAGCTCCCATTGAGGACGCAGCTTATTGTGATAAAGCACAGTTTGGGGCCATTTTCTATATGGTTTTGGTCATGAAAACTCATAAGCATGTACATAAATGCTTCCTTTAAAGATTTCCTCCCTAAATCAGAGCCTTACACACACACACACCCTGCCTCCCCAGAATGAGGGAACAGGGAAATGCTGATTACTGCAAGCCCAACTGGATGGTTCATGGGCTCAGCAAAGTTCCAAAACATGGGTTCAGCTCCAAGCCTGTTCAGCAGTCAAATCCTTATTCACTGAAAGACTTAAGCAGGAGGAAAAAGGTTGGACTTGATTTTGTATTAATGGCTAGGAATATGATTAAGAATCTTGATTAATTGTGGACATAATTAGGTGCAATCATAATAGTTCCTGGTCAATACCAGGGGTGTAAAGCATTATTGGGATATTTGCCTTTTTTTTCTTCACCTTGTCCAGAAACACCAAAAGAAAAATCCTGAAGCTGAGTCATGAAGAATTATTCCAGCAGAGCATTTTGGCTCCAGATTAAGACACATCCTCACAGTGAAGGAGTCACAGCCTCAGGAGAATTGACCCTGTCCTATGCATTTCCTGAGAAATGTCCACTGCTCCCTCTGTCCTATCTTTCCACAGAAGTTTCACCCATTTCTTCCCAAATTTGGTGCTGCAAGCACAGACACTTTGCACTGGTGGTCACTCTGCACTGAGGTGAAGACACCACTTGGTGAAACATGGCGTGGTGAAACAGGGCAGCTATTCTACTTCACCTTTTCTGTATGACATAGCTTTGTGGTAGCCAGGTGCTTTAGAAAAAAATAAATCTGGTCTAACTTCTTGTTCAGAAGGAGAGATACCACGCTTTGAGAAGGAGTAAACACAAATTTGCATCTAAAAATAAAATCTTGTTCGCAGTTAGCTTTACTGTAAAACAAATGTTTAGAGAACAGGCAGCTGTGAATTTGCAGATGTACTAAATATGTATGGAGAATAAGAGTTTTGAAATATCCTCTGGTTATGGTTTCTTAAAGGCTTTTTTTAATATATATTTTTATTCATACTGTCCCAGCTCCCTTCATGTCTACTAGAAACTGTCAAATTTGATGTTGTTGATGGTTTCTCTGATGTTCTGTTGAATTTCCATGCAAATAAACCTCATTTTGCTGATGTCTGTAAAGTTATGCTTTAGACCAGAAATCTCAGAGATCTGTCTTCAATAAAAGGGGTAGAAGTGGAACTACTAATTTGGTTTCTTTAAAAGGCATGTATTTTCATGCACATTAAATCCATCTGTTTCTGAAATGTATGCCTTTCTTCAGTGTGTAATTTGATAAAACCCAAAAGAAAGCCTTGGAGCTCCAAAATTGAAGCAGAAAGGGAGAAAAACTGAACAAGACCAAGAGCATAGCATGGCTTGGAACTCTACAAAACAAAGTATTTTTAGAATGCAAAAACATTAACAAACCACTCAGAGGATCTTGACACAAACTCTCCATACATCTTTAAACTTCTGGGCGGGGGGAGGGGTGGGGGTGGTAATTAAAAGCACTTCTGCTGTAACCAGGAAGCAGCATGGGTCTGTATTGATGAAATATACTCACCCTTACATGAAGACTTAGGCCCTCTGTTTTATGTATGATGCACGTTCAGGTTACACTGAGGCTGCTTGCAACCTTTTTAGATCTTTCACTTCAGGAAGTTTTTATTTCAACACACTTCACAATCACAATGTTTGTTTCATGAACTTAGAAAAGCTTTCAGATATCAACAGCAGCATTATGCAAGCAAGGGCTTCGCCAGCCTGGCCATACTTAGCTCCCCATATCACTTCTATACTTTTAAATGACCTGCCTTCTAAAAGGTTTGTGTAGAATATGCGTTTCAGGTTCCTAATTAATTTGGGCAGGGATTTTTTTGGAAGCTTTAAACACTGCTACCCCAAAACTTTTCCACAGAGCACGGAAATCACTAATGTTGACCACAGTGTGACTCGGTGGGATCAACTGTTGCTGTAAATTATTCCACAGATGCGAAAAACTGGAAACCAAAATGGTGGTATCTAATTAAAATATAGAAGCAAAAACTTCGATTTAAGAATTCCTCTGACTTCACAGATCCTTTTTGCTGTTTTCAGCAGAAAGTGGAAGATCTGTACACAAAACAGAAAATCTTCAAAGTGCACCAACCAGGAGCCTATAATTCACAATTTACATTACTTGGAAGATGTGCTGTAGTTTTGTAATTTTTCTATATATGGGGCCACAATTAGGGCTAAATATAAAAGCTACAACATTATTTTTATAGCACGCTTTCACTTCATAGCTGAGTTTAAAAAAGAAAAGGGCGCTGTCTTTACTTATACTTGCTTCACGTGCATAGGAAAATAATTCCAAGGACGCCCTTGCGTTTCCTTCAAGTGGCTTGTTTGTTTGCTCCTCTGCAAAAATGTGTGCTGGGAACCAAGATGAATCTAAGCATCTGGGCACTCAGGACCTCGCAGTGTAAGCCCTTGCCATTCAACTCTCTGCAGCTGCTGTTATGTTCTCTTGTACAGCTTGATGCTCATCTGTTTCACTTGCTTTCTGCAAAGGATACATCTTCTTGATCTAGAGATCTTTTAAAACCTTCTGCAGCCCTCCCAGTGGCACATGGACTCCTGAGATCTCTTTTGCTGACATCTGACTGCTTGCAGGTCAGGTACATTGGCAGGAAAAAACTTCCTGTGGGAAAACAAATTAAAAGACAGGCAATGTAATTGGATCTTGAAAAGACTGGCATTGATTTGCTGTGACATGAAACCCTCTTAACGACACACTGATCACAGAGGAAAGTAAAAAGGGTAATTGTTATATGTGGCCCAGAGGAAGGACCTAAATTAAAAGTTGTATCACCATAACTTTATCAGTGGGGCTGGGAAAATAGGAAGGGATATTTTGCTGAAACATGTCAGGAAAAAAAAATCTTGGATAGATGTCAATAGAAAAGCATCCTTCACAGATAGAGAAATATTTTGCCTCCTAAATTATGATTAACTATACCAACCCAAGTTATTGAGTTTTTACCTCAGCATCATTTCATCCACATATAGAGGGGGCTCATAGCTTTAACAATATCAGCAATGCCACAGATAAAGGCAAGTACATCTTCTAAGAAAGATCTGGGTCTTCTGAATTACGTGACTATGTTGTTTGTAGGGAAAGCAGAGCCTGTGTATAGCTCAGTGGCAAATACCTCTTTTTGTAGGTTCTTTAAAGGCAGATTTTTGATCTGGTCTTTTAAATATAAAGGTTAGCATTCTGTGGGTGTTTGCCTTTATTGATTTTGATAAATTTCACATACAAAATTACAATGCAACCCCTGTTGCAGCCTGATGATGGTGATGGAGTAAGAGACAGACACGCCACCTTCGTTGTTTCCACATCAACAGACTGAGCACCACAAACAGCTCTGCCAAGTAAGAAGCTTTGTTTTACCAAGCGAAGCCTGCAAGAAGTCAACACCTGTCTCTAGAAAAGGTAGCAGTAGAGATAAATCATGCATTCTATAGCTCTTTTAATACCTACTGTATGGCAATACTACGAAATAAAGATCACATTTTATATTGCAAGTTTCCATTTCAATTTGAACTACATTTTAACCACACATTTGCTGACGCAATGAGACTGGTCTCTGAAGTAAGAGTGGAAGAGATTATTGACGACTATTTTTCTCATGGAAACATACCAGGTTTTGACCTCCAGTCTCGGAAGTAAGGATGTGATACTTTTCACAGAATCACAGACAGGTTTGATTTGGAAAGAATATTAAAGGCCATCTAGTTCCAACCCCCTGCCATAGGCAGGGACACCCTCCACTAGACCAGGTTGCCCAAAGCCCCATCCAACCTGGCCTTGAACATTGCCAGGGAGGGGCAGCCACAGCTTCTCTGGGCAGCCTGTGCCAGGGATTCACCACTTTCACAAGTGAAGAATTTCTCTCTAATGCTGAATATACAATCACCCACTTTTAGTTTAAAGACATTACCCTTTGTTCTATCACTACACTCCCTCATGAACAGTCCCTCTCCAGCTTTTCTGTAGACCCCCTTCAGGTACTGAAATGCTGGAATAAGATCCCCTGGAGCGTTCTTTTCTCCAGGTTGAACAAGCTGAGCTCTCTCAGCCTGTCTTCACAGGAGAGGTGCTCCAGCTCTCTGATCACCTGTGTGGTCCTCCTCTGGACTTGGTCCAGCAGCTCAATGTCTTTACTGTACTGGAGACCCCAGAGCTGGATGCAGTACTCCAGGTGGAGTCTCACCAGAGCAGAGGGTTAGAACCACCCCCTTCAGCCTGCTGGTCAGGTTGGTTTTAATGCAGCCCAGGATACAGTTGGCTATTCTTTGCCAAGTGATGTTGAGCTTTACATCCACCAACACTCCCAAGTCCTCCTCCTCAGGGCTGCTCTCAATCCATTCTCCTCCCAGCCTGTAATTGTGCTTGGGATCTTCTCTTCAATGCTTGAACATCAGAAGTGAGGGAAAATACTCAGACGGAATGTTATTTCCACTCTATCTAAGTGGAAACTTCCTCCTTACTTCTCCCCTTTCCAAATGAGACAGGCATACACACATGTAAATCCTATGTGCCAATGTTATAATCCCACAGAATTTCTTATTGTCAAATCATATGTATGATATCATTCTAACAGTTGAGATGGCTGGGTTGGCAAAAGGTAATGCAAGAACATCTCGCATTGGATTGAGTGGAAAGCAGTCCAACCAACATTTATGACCTTATCCCAAGCTCAAAGCAGAGTCAGATCATTTTGCAATAGGTTAGCTGCTGGCCCTCAACAGGGCATTTCCCTCCACCACAACCACCAGCCCGCCCCAAGCAAATTGAAGCCTCTTCCTCTTGCACCTGGAAACAAAATCTGGACCTCTGAAAGGACCAACCCACACATACAGTTAAAAGGGTCTAGAGACTACTCCACTCTTGGAAATTACATCTGCAGATGGTGAAATTTTAGTCACATGAAAAGAATGCTTACAATACATGTACTGTGAAATATATCTGTTACCTTCAAGAAGAGTGGAAGATTCCTCTAAGATTATTGCAGATCAATTGCTTGTAAGGCAAACATATTTTATACATGCATTCCCAGCTTTTCTACAGGAAAATGTTAATTACTTAACCTAGGTAGAGTGAAGAATACCTCAGAGAGTGGCATTATAAAGTCTGCTGCTCTTGTACATATTTGAAGAGAAAAGCAACTCAATTTTATTAACAGCTGATTCTGCTATAAACTCATTTTGCATCAAAAATCAGTGACAGCTGGACTGAGAGGGGAAATCAGTACCCAGCTTCTCCTTTTGGAAACTACATGGGAGTGGGAACAAAGGTGATCACTAGCACCAACGGGGTTAACAGCTGCAGGGGGTGTCCTTTGCTGCTCTTTTGGGGAGAAGAGGCAGGTTGGCTCCTCTTGATACAATGCTTCTTCTGATACAAAGAGGATCAGACCAGCAATGCAGGCATTACATGCAAGCTCAGTTCCCGTGCATGGGAACAGCAGATGCTGCACTTGGAGGAGCCTGCTGTCTTTCACTTTTACATGAAGAACAATGTCTTTATGATGACTTCTTTCCCCTCAACACCTTTCAGCAGTCCTCAGACAAAAAAATCAATCAGAGCTTTTTCTTCATTTCTCTACATAGCAGAGAGATTGCCATTTCTGACAAGAAATGATGAATCGGATAGTAAAAGCTTCATCCTTCCCCCAGGTGTTGCGCCCGTCTTTGCAAGTTCTCTGGTGTGAAGACTATCTTGATGGGCTTTCCTAAAGTATCCTAAAGACTTTGATCTTCACTTCAGATTCCCAGTGCTACTCTTAACCCTGATTGCATTGCCCTGATTATCTCGAAACAAATAATTTATCCTTCTACTTTCATCCCCAGCAGGAAAAAAAAAAAGCCTGACAAGTATTCAGTTGCATTCAGACTCTAATCAAAGCTGGCTCTAGTTTTTAGAATATGTAAATATAGGAATACATTTGCTTGCACTTTGTATCTTTTTCTATCTCTCAATGAAACAAATTTTTTCCAAGTGTGCAAAGTAATTCTAACCTTCTGATACCTTTTTCCCTTTGCCAGAAGCATAAACCCCTCTAGCCTCTTCAAGAAGAAAAAAAAAATATACAAACCAACAGACAAAAACTGAAACAGGCCATGGGTCCTCTATCTATATCCACTGAGCATTTCTGATCATCTGGGGTTGCTGCTTTTACAGTTTCCCATCACAATCATTTTCTCTGTACACCCAAATTGCTTGCAAAGTTTTTCCACACCACTTTCATGATGTGAAAGCACATGGATGTGTTTTCTTAGAACTGCCTGCAAAGCTGAGTGCCAGGAAGTTACAACTCCAATGCTCCCTCTACACATATAAAATCTCTTATTTGGCAAGCACATCTTACAAGGATAGGCAGATTGAAACAGAGAACAGCCATCACTGTTAGTAGGAATGATTCCCAGGGAAAAGTTTATTTCCACAATGCCACAAGCATCCTCTGTGAGCAAGTGGGATCACAAACCCTGCTCGCAACAAATGGGACATATGGGGAACCTCAGTACAAGAGAAAAAGCTTTACATCATAGAAAACATAACCCCTGGGGTTAAAATATGGGTATGGGAACCTTTTTCAAGTGAAGGATTTACAGCCCCATATTAATGAGAAAGTGTTACATGGCTTTGAAAGTATTCTGCCTCAAAAACCATCTAGGACAAATTCATATTCAACAGTGTTATTTACTCTCCCAACCCTAGCAATAAACTCTCATGAGCATTCCATTTCCTCCGGCTTTCTTGGTACTCACTTCCTCGGGAGCAGAGCACCCCAGCATGTGCATGTTCAGGTGCTCACACAGACCCCACCTGCCAGCCTCTCCGGGATCCATTTTCCCTCCGAGCTCATCCTTGCAAAAGGATCCAAAGGTAGAGACCATGTTTTAATACACATTTCCACAGTCCATAATGTAATACACATTTTCATTGTCAGCTAATTTTGTGATCTAAATGACTAAAAATGTCCGAGACTTTGATCATAAAGATCCAATTTCCTTGAAAAGTAAATGGTAACATGCAGAAAGTGATAAAGGTCATGAATGCTGGAAAAGTGCAGGGATTGAAACACAGTTTTCCTTCCGTGAGAAGTACCCAACTTCCATCAAGTACTGATAAAATTAAGTGTTCACAAAGATAATGCGTTGTTATTAGAACTGAAGAGTGTGCTTTTACTGGCTTTACAGGAATGCTGGAAGGAAAACAACACTGAAGATCACAGTGTTCAGATATCACAATGAAGAGGGCCTTGGAGAAGTGTCAGACAGACAGAGGGGTGTTCAATACACTGCACATCATGCATAAAATCAGAGTAAGAGCAGACTGCAACAACGAATGAGAAAATTTCCTCCTCCTGCCTCCTCCTCTGAAGACCGCACACTGGAGAAGCTGGAAACAGAAAATTAGTCCTCTCCCAGAAGCACCACATCGGTGACTGGAGAGCCATTTCTCCAAGCACAGCTCAGCTCTCGGCACCTGCTGCTCTGCATGGCTTTTGGCAGGCAGTAGGGCAAACAAAGAGAAAAATCAGAAACAAAAACCCCTTGGAATTGGTGTGACAACACTTTCTCTGTGTCTGTGGTGCCATGTGTTCTCCTACCACTACCCCTTCTCCCTTGTAAAATAATTGAATTAAGAGATGACAAGGGTTTCAGACTAAGCCAAGTCAAACAATGACAATACAGGCTCTGATTTAAGCCTTGAATAATTTACAGGAACATTAAAAAAAGAAGAAACAGAAAGAAGGGGGTGGGGAGTAAATTCTCTGTTAACAGCAGCATTCCCCTGACAGAAACTATGCCCCGTATTACTGCAGCAAAATTAAGGAACTACCCCATCTCTTCCCCCTCTCCCCAAAGAGAGAGTTTTTAGATCCAAATGATGGCTTTAAAAAGGTCTCCACCACTGAAGACAGGTCAAGACAACTTCCCTTTTGTGAGGCCACGTGGTCCCTAGGAGTAACCTGTAAGTTACAGATACATAAAAACAATTGTAGCACCAGTCTCCTGTGACACCTGAGGACCCCAGGTAACTGACAGTGAATAACCAGGGTGAAGCAGAACTGAGTCAAGAAGTCTTCCTTTCACACTTGCTCTGTACAGTCCATGTAACTGGAAACTAACCTGCACCCAGAAACCTAAGAGCAAAATCCTGACAACTGCTGACCCACTTAATTGATCTCACTTCTTCTTGTCTCCCTTTCTAGTCTTTCCTATCTCATCTATTCAGGTGAAGCTCTACATAGTAAGAATTATGCTATATTTTCACAATTCCAGTGTGACTTGGCTGGACCTCTGGTTCAGGCTTCTCTTACTTTAATGAGGAAAACAGCAGTAGAACCAAAGTAGGTCTATGGGGACCTCAGATCTCCTAACACACCCTTAAGTTCTCCCTTTTGTTTAAGGAATCTGTAAAATGTATTTGATCTATTCTATGAATAGCTCTCCAAATTAACAACCTCAGAGTCTGAGTTATTAATTTATTTTATGTTTTTTTAATGGTGCAAAGGTCCTCTTCCACATGGGCAGGGATACTGAAGATGTCACGAACTAAAACCTACAGTCAGTGCAGAACAACGCAACAGGCTCTGAAGTGCAGCTGCACTGAGGCTAGAGCAAGCCCATGTCACTCTGCCTGTGAGCACTGCTCTGAGCCAGCTGCAAACAATGGAAGTACCAATCTGAGTGGATTTCACAGCACATTTCCTGCAAACGCAGGGCTCTCAGACTTAATCATTTGTTTCAGATTTATCAGAGGGCAGCATGACACATCCAATCCCTATAAAACATCTACCTGCAATTAACTCCCAATTTACAACCTCATTCAAGAAGTCATTACTTCCTACTCTTGCATTTAGTTTTCCCCTGCCATCGCCTTTTGACAAAACCTTTTTTATTATCTTTTGTCACATTTCATTTTGCTCACATTGTACAACAATGAAGCTGCCAAGTTCCTAAGAGGTTTGGACTTTGGCTTTTCACAATGAAAGGAGAGAAGAAAAAAAAAAAGCTGCATTTCTTTTTAAAGCCTCAAACAACAGGGGAGATAGAGGGAGAAAGATAATTCATAAAGGAAAATATCATCGGAGATTGCCAAAATCTCTTATCTCTTGATAGAAAAGCTAGGTCCTACACGCAAAATAGTAGTAAAATAAGAAAACCTCTCCGGACACAACATTTCTTTTTCCTTATCCAGCACAAAACCATAATACTTAATTTATCCAGCCAATAATACATTGGCCGGACACTTCCAAATGGGCAGAAAACACGAGACAGTCACCACCTTGACTCTTCATACCACACAGTCGGTCTTGATAGATGTTCAGGCCCCTGAGGCAGATTGTGTGAAAGTGGTGCAAAAGTATCCCTAGTTCCCAAACAGTTTGTTGATCAAAAGAAACAATTGGCAGCACAAACAATTCCTGCAAGACTTAGAGAGCGCAGGCCCATGGAACTGACACACAATTACATAGCCAAGCGGTGCTTTTCTTGCAGTGTCATAGGAAGCACGCCCACACCAGCCAAAGACAATGGGACAAGAATTAATTTCCAGATCTGCATTTGGTAACTCCACAGCTGACCTGACCATGAGACATGACAGTAGATATCAGAAGCCTTCCTCATCCACAGTCTCCATTTTGGTATGAGCACATAGCTTAGCCCCCGCTGTGGGTGGTTTTGCACGTGCAACATCAAGCCAGGGAGGAATGTGAGAGTGATTCAATATGCATTGTCGTGGTCTGGGCAGGAGGCCAGTTCTTCCATCTCAGTATCACACTTCATCAAGACAGGTCCAGCCCGCTATGTTGTTTCAAGAATAATGCCAGGGTGAAGCTGACTGCACACGCCAGTGCTTGTCTCTGGTACTGCAGAGCTCTGCTCCATGTTCCAGGGAGCCAAACCTGCTGACAACAGGCCACATCAGCAGACCATGTCTCAGCCTTTTGGGCCCTGTTCTCCCTCCAACATGGCAGGAATGGGCCTGTCACATCTGCATACCTTGTGCGCAGGCCAAGGTGAGTCTTCACTCAGGGTAAATCCATAGAAAATATATCGAGCTGAGAGACCACAGAGCGGTTTGGGTCAGCACCCAGGCCAGTATATGGCTTGTCCACTGCAGCTCCACTGCCCTCCCAAGCAGAGTCCTGCATGCCCTTTATGGCTCTCCAGTGTGACCTGCCACCACCCAAACACTGTCACCACCCAAACTCCACCACCACCTCTCCAAGGTGAGCAATCAGTCCCGGAACACTGAGCACCTTCCTTTGTTAGATGCAAGGATGCCAGTCTCCTGGTGTAAAAGTACGAGTCTGCTCCAAACACTTTGTATCTCACCTGGAGGTGACAGAGGGCCCTCATCCTGCACCACTGCATAGTGGAGCTTGAGTCACTTAGCCTCCTTCATCCCTTTTAGATGATGGCTGACCTCCTCCATTGCCCGGACTACTTGGAAATGGACACAGATAGCATGTGGAGGTATTAAATATCACTACTCAGGACAAATCACATATCACCAGCACAGCTTTAACAAACATCTACATCTTCACTGCTGCTGTGCATTCATAACATCTTCCATGAACATACTCAATGCACATAAATACAATCCAGTAACAGGCTTTCTGCACAGTTGTCACTGAATCCAACCATTCTTGAGGAAGGACTCACAGAAACAGCAGGAACAGAAAAAGTGACAGCAGTTCATATTGGAGGTGGTCTCTTGCTAGAACAACAGTCAGATACCTCAACATAAAGAAATCCAAGCTGAAGGGGTAAAACAAGATCTGCTAGATGAACTTTGAGTTGCATTCTTCCTAAGCATCAAAGTCAGCATGAACAATTGTTTAATGATCAAGAACTGAGAAATATTTTACCTACAGATTCCACAAATACCCTGCAAATGAAGACTTTGGGAATTTAGTGGTCTTCTGTTGTAGTCTAACTACAGCCCACAGCTAAGCACCACAGAGCCACTAACTCCCTCACAGTAGGCTGCAGGAGAGAATTTGTGGAATCACAGAATGGTTTGGGTTGGAAGGGATATTAAAGACCATTTAGTTCCAACTTCCTGCCATGGTCAGGGACACTCTCCACTAGACCAGGCTGCCCAAAGCCCCATCCAGCCTGGCCTTGAACATTGCCAAAGAGGGGTAGCCACAACTTCTTTGGGCAACCTGTGCCAGTGTCTCACAACTTTCACAAGTGAAGAATTTCTCCCTAATGTTGAATATAAATCTGACCTCTTTTAGTTTAAAGACATTTCCCCTTGTTCTGTCATTATAATCCCTGATAGTCACCCTCTCCAACTTACTTTTACCTACTGGAATGCTGCAATAAGGTCTCCTCAGACCTTTTTCTTCTCCAGAAAGTTGAACTGTCTCAGCCTGTCTTCATAGGAAAGGTGCTCCAGCCCTCTGATCATCTTTGTTGCCCTCCAGGCTCCCTCCAGCAGCTCAGTGTCTTTCTTGTACTGGAGACCACAGAGCTGGATGCAGTGCTGCACGTGGGGTCTCATGAGAGCAGAATAGAGGAGCAGAATCACCTCCCTTGGCCTGCTGGACACTCTGTTTTTGATGTCACCCAGGATATGTTTGGCTTTCTGGGCTGCAAGTGCACACTGTTGGCTCACTTTTATATCCCCCAACATGCCCAAGTCCTTCTCCTCAAGGCTGCTTTCAATTCATTTTTCTCCCGGATGTGTTTGCAATTGTGCTGACCAATGTGCAGGACCTTGCACTTTGTCTTCTAGAACTTCATGCACTTCACACAGGCCCATCTCTCAAGCCTTTCAAAGTCCCTCTGGATGGCATTATTTCCCTCCACTCTGTCAACCCTGACACAGCTTGGTGTCATCAGCAAACAAGTGGTCCATCCATCAAATCCATGTGTCTCAATGTTAGAGACAAGGGTATCAAGTGGGACAGTGTCAAATGCTTTGGACAAGTCTAGGTGGATGATGGCTGTCACTCTTCTCAGTGTTGTAACACCATTGGTGAATGCCACCAAATTTGTTAGGTATGCTTTTCCCTCTGTGAAGCTCTGTTAGCTGTCATCAATCACCTTCAGACTTTCCATGTGTCTGAGCAGTTTCCAGGAATATCTGCTCCATAATCTTGCCAGACACACAGGTGAGACTGACTGTCCTGTAGTTCCCCAGGTCTTCCTGGGGTTTATGTTTTCCCTTTTCCAGACAGTGGGAACTTCACTGGACTGCTCTGACTTCTCAAACATGATGGAGAGTGGCTTACCCTCTTCATGCACCAGTTTCCTTAGGACCTAGGACCTGTGGATGCAACTCATCAGGTTTAATTCTATCAGGAGCTTCAGCCTTGATAAACAGCTAGAACCTTGGCTTCTAGAACAGTTTCTCTGCATTCTTCCCAGGCTACTTGACCTTGCTTCCATCCTCTGTAGGCTTCCTTTTTGTGTTTGAGTTTGCCCAGGAGCTCCTTGGTCATTCATGCAGGGCTCTGGGCATTATAACCTGACTTCCTCTTTCTTAGGACACATTGCTCCTGAGCTTGGAGGAGGTGATCCTTGAATATTATCTAGTGATCTTGTGTCCCTCCCTCCTCCAGGACTTTGTCCCATGATACTCAACCAAGAAGGTGCCTTAAGAAGCAAAAGTCTGCTCTCCTGAAGTCCAAGGTAGTGGGCTTGTTGTGCACCTTCCTCGCTGCCCTGAGTATCTTAAACTCCACCACTTCATGGTCACTTCAGCCAAGACTGTCTTTGAACTTTGAGCCTCTCCTTCTGGTGAGAACAAGGTGCATCATGGCACTTCTTCTCATTGAATTGGAAGAGTAAAAATGAGAAAAGTCATGGGTTGATAGGTAAATAGGTTTAATAGGTAAAGCAAAAGCCATACACACAAATAGAGAAAACCAAGGAATTCCTTCATCATTTCCAATTGGCAGGAAGGTGTTCAGCCATCCCCAGGAAAGCAAGACTCCATAGAATGGGTTTGCCCAGGGAGCTGGTGGAGTCACCGTCCCTCAGGGTGTTTAAGAAAAGGGTGGATGAGGTACACAGGGACATGGTTTAGTAAGGCATATAGGTGGTAAGGGGACAGTTGGACTAGATGATCTTGGAGATTGTTTCCAACCTTAATGATTCTATGATTCTGTGGTTCTATGCGTAATGGTTACTTGGGAAGACAAACGCCATCACTCCAAATGTCTTCCCACTTCTTCCTCCACTTTCTGATGCATGATGTCATATGATATCGAATATCCTTCTTGTCAGTTGCTCTGGCCATGTCCCTTCTTACTCCTTGTGCACCCCCAGCTTCTTGCTTATGAGGTGGGGTGAGGAGCAGAAAAGGCCTTGACTTTGTGTAAGCACTGCTCAGCAGTAACCAAAACATCCCTGTGTTACTAACACTGTTTCCAGCTCTAATCAATAACACAGCCTCACACTAGCTACTGTGAAGAAAACTGACTCTATCCCAGCAAAAACAGCACACCCTCACAAGTCCAGGAAGAAAACTGAATTCAGTTTCTCTGTAGCTCACTCCCCTATCTCCTGGATATTACTGGAAAATGAAGGAAAATTGGCAGAGGAGGGAGGAGAGAAATGGAATCAAAAGGGCAGAGAAAGAAATTGTGATTTCTTACAGGTTTTGTCCCAGACTAGCATGTTTACCTCAAAATGGGATATAAATCCCATTCCCCATAAAAATTAAGAAAATTGAAGAAAAAAAATATTTTTGTTGGGGTTTTCTTTGGGGGGGGTTGTTTTAGGTTTTTTTTTTGCTTTGGAATAGCAATTGCCTTTTTATTAGATGCTTTTTACGAATGCATTAAAAAAGAAATGAATGCTTTCAGTGACAATGTGTAAGTGAAGGCAACCTGGACTTTATCAGCCCAATGGAGACACTTAAAATAAAAGATTATTTATGGCAGATTAACTATATGAAGAAATTAGGTGCCAGATATTCTTTGACCACTAGCATTTTTACCCTAAAACCCTTTGGAAAAACAGGGAAGCCAAAACAATCCTGATCAAGCTTTCTCTCTTATGCCTAGTTTTACAAATCCACCAATTCTCATTTGCCCAGAATCATTGGTTGTGTTCCAGGATGCAGAAACCATAGTGCAAGAGGAAAAAATTAATAAAATAGGAACAGACAGAGGAATAGCCCTGAGACTTGACTTAAGTTAAAAGCAGACCACTGTAAATATTCAAACAGAAATGCTTGTGTATCTCTCTCGCCATCCCCATTCCCATTATATCTCCAAAGTCAATTAAGCTGTTCAGGTCACTCTCTGATTCAGAGGATTTCTGCCTAATGGAGAACAAGACTTCTGACAAATGATGTAGACCTGGGGGCAAGGAGGAGAAAGGAGAAATAAACTAATCTCTCCACCTCATACAGTAGCAGCCACAGCTTAAATGGATGCAGACAGTATGACTGCCATAATGGCTCTGCAGTCCTGTGTAAGGACCATCGGTGACATGTAGCAGCAGCAGCTGGACAGGCCACCCAGCTCCCACTGTACATGTGGTAAACTACAGGAATGGAGTGGGCAATGTAAGAAAAGAGAAGCACTGGGTTAGAGTCACAAACCACATGCAATTCAGAAAGCAGAGAAAAGGTCCCAGAGAGGTCTCCAGTGCTACCATATCAGCATCACTTTCCTGTGACCAGCCTTTTCTCCTTAGCCCAGACATACTTGCTGAAGAACAGAAATCACAGAATCATAGAATCATAGAATCATAGAATGGCATGGGTTGGAAGGGACCCCAAGGATCATAGGGCTCCAACCCCCTGCCACAGGCAGGGACACCAACCTCCAGGCCTGGATCTACACAAGGTTGCCCAGGGCCACATCCAACCTGGCCTTCAACACCTCCAGGGATGGGGCATCCACCACCTCTCTGGGCAGCCTGTTCCAGCACCTCACCACTCTCTCTGTAAAAAACTTCCCCCTAATATCTAATCTAAACCTTCCTTCCTTTAGTTTTAATCCATTTCCCCTTGTCCTGCCATTGTCTACACTTTTAAAAAGTTGATTCCCCTCCTGTTTGTATGCTCCTTTCAGGTACTGGAAGGCTGCAGTAAGGTCTCCCCACAGCCTTCTCTTCTCCAGGTTGAACAAGCCCAGCTCTCTCAGCCTTTCTTCATAGGGGAGCTGCTCCAGCCCTCTAATCATCTTCATGACCCTCCTCTGAACCCTCTCCAACAGTTCTACATCTTTCTTGTAATACGGGCCCCAGCTCTGGACACAGGACTCCAGATGGGACTGCAACTAATTGAAATAAGGGCACCATATTTGTAAATTCCTTCCTCTGCAAGATTCCTCTCACTTGACTGAGGCTTTTTCCCAGTCCCTTTCAGCATGACTGTCACATTCATCAGTTCATTCAGTAAATTCCTCTGGAAGCCAGCGAGGATAAATAGGAAAATTAAGAATTCAACAAGTTATTTCCATGCAAAGCAAGTAAAGGGGAAATGAATTATGTCCCTAAATGCAGAAATTCAGGTGTGAAAGAGGAGAGAACAGCAAAAGGTCTCAAGCTATTTATTAAATCCCCTCTCTGCATCATGAGGAGTAAAAAAACTCTTCAGAGTTAATAGGTCTGAGTGACAGCCAGGGTGCAAAAGGAGGGCTGAGAGCAGGTAGAATGTTGTGGGGAGCTTAAATAATGCTGTACAGCAGCATATACTATGGAAAAACTGGGATGATGCACACAAGGTAACTCTTTTGGGAAAAAAAAAGGAAAGGGTGAAAGGGGCAACTTATCAGAGCATCTCTCCTAGTCTGAAGTTGCTGTGGATGAAACTACAGTGCAGGTTGCCAAAATGAATAGTAACAAGTCAACAAAGCAGAGGGCATTCACCAAGCAATCCAAAGAATGGAAAAGCTGAATTATTAACAACATATGTAACCTCTCACTTCAAACAGCTTTGGTACTAGAGGACTGAAGGCTGACAAGACTGAAGGCTTTCTTTGTTAGGTTTTTGCTCTGGTTTTGGGTTGTTTGGTTTTTTTTAAGATTACAGAAAACTACAAACAATACCAAAAAGCAGAGACTACAATGAAGTGCAGAGCCAGAAGGCACCTGGATAAATAAAACCTAACTGAGAAGTGTTAACATGGGTTCTGTAAAGAGCAGTCTGTTCTTACAGGCCTCTTAGAGGTCTTGGAAAGTATGAACAAACATTTGTATAAGGGGGATTTACATGATATGGTATACTTGGGTTTCTTACAGCTTTTGAGGAATCCCTTCACCTGAGGCCTCTAAGGACACTAAGCAACCATGGTACAGGGGGGATAGTCTTGAGAGGTATAAATAGTTATTAAAAAGGAAGTAGGAGATCTGGAGTAATGGTTAATTTCTGCAAAGGAGGGAGCTCACCCAGAGGCAGCTGTGCTCTGTGACCCATGCTCTTCCACACATTCATGAGTGACCTGGAAAACAGGCAATGAGCGAGGACATACAGTTTTCTTCACAGTACAGCTCTTGAGGCGGTAAGAAAAATAGTGAAGAGTTATAGTGAGGCCTGGGTATGACGATAGGTAGTTTCATGAAAATGTCAGCTCAGTGCTTGCCAAAAAAGCAAACCAAACGCTAAGAACTGCTAGGAAAGAAAGAGCAAACCAGATGACATTGCCACACTGCTGCGTATGTCTGAGCTTTGCCCATGCCTTAGCACCATTTGCATTTTGTAGATGGGTTTGAAATTTGTGGGTTGGGCATCTGCAGTACTACCCTATGCTGTTCCGAACAGACCTGCTGGAAATGGAAGTCTACATGAAAATTTCTGTTGAAAAGTTAAAGAAGTAACAGTTACCCATTCCTGGTGCTGTATGCAGGACATCTAGGATAAATTCTGTAATATTTGTTGAATCTATTTTAATAGCCAAAGATTTTAAGTTGTCAGAAACATAAAGAAAATTAATGTAACCTTTTTTTTTATTTTTTTTTTTTTTTAATATTTAAAAAATTGGGGCACTGGAGAAGGAAATAAGAATGATCTTGAGAAAGCCTGAAATGCTTTCAATATTTCTGTTTCATGGAAAAAAAGCCTTTTGTCAGCTGGTTCTTTCTCAATATCACTAACACTGTGCATTCTGAACATGAATGCAAAACACATATGCTGAAGAATTAATGTTTTGGAGAGGAGCTGGAAAAGCAGAGCCAGAAACAATGCCAAGCTAAGCAAACCACATTTTTCATCGTCTTTCAGATACACATTCCCAATCCAGATCTTCAGATATGATTGCAATGCAATCAATACATCTTCACAGCAATAAAAAAACCCCCAACATTCTGATGACATAGTAGTCTGTGGAATATCTCCTAAGGAAAGGAGCTTGTGGATGGTGGAAACACTGCAGAGGAAAAAAATGGTCCATCATGTGACCTTGTGGAGATGACCTGAAAAATACAGATTTGTGACCTGGAAGCTCCACTTAAAACATTTTTATAGCAAAAAATGTCAATGGTCAAGGTCCTGCCTTGTTCTCTACTAACTGGAATAAAACAACAGGATAATATGAAAAACATCTAGCATAGCCACTACTATTGGCTAAAAACTGAAATTATTCTTTCATTTATCTAACGGCATATCATTTGAAAGGTTGACAAAAAAGCAGTAAATTTACCTTTTTTAACAGGATTGCACAGTGCAAAAAAGCTGTATCATTCGGTAGAGCAGCTAATCTGCATCAAATTCTGGACTCACCTCCTCTGAAGGTGTAAGTCTGGGTAATTGTCAAAGACAGTGTGGGATCTTGAGCCACAAAGATTTGGTATGTTTGACCTGATTAATATACACTTGAGATAGAAAACTCATACTGCTGCTCATGAAAAAAAAAAAAAAAGTTAGGTCACTATTTTTTATAGTTCTGAAATTCTGGATGTGGAAAACTACAACACTGTTTCAAGAGGTATTGAGGTGTGTAATTATCATTCTTTGGTCTGTGGTTAGAAAAACCATGCAGGGTCATTAGCACAGCAGTTTGTTATGGTGACATATAGTAAAGATATTCTTTTACAACCCCTTTATAAAACTTTCTCTATGGGAAGGATGAAGCACCATCTCTGCTTATTAAAGTTTCTTACTGAGGAATTTCATTTTGGATTGAGTAGGCTTTGTTTTCTTGTTGTACAAAATATCTCAGAGGGATTATTAATACCCCCTCGCCTTTCCTCCAAGAGATTCAAAAGCTTTTTTAATCCTGTGTTTAACCTTAATCCTACTTTTACTGATGTCCTTATACCTCCCTTGGTCTGCCTGTCCCATCCTGCAAGACCTGTCTTGCCTAAATAAATCCCAGTGAGTCACAACACACCCAAAAGCAATAGGCACATTTTTGTTCCCTGTCCCTCAAGTCCTTGCCCTCTTTATAGCCAAGGTCATTAAAAGCTGTAGTTAGTTTTACTGACTCCCTACTTCCCTCTCAGTTACCATAAAAGCTAATTACCCGACTTTCAGGTTTAGTTTGTAGGGTTGCACTTCAAGTTAAATCTACTCCCAGCTGGACCAAGCATAGGTTTTCTCAGTGTCTCCTCCCACACTATCTGTATCTTTAAAGGATAACCTGGATTTCTCTTTTCCTGCTTTCTCAACCTCACCTGACAAGATCACCTGACTCTTAGGTTTGTGGCTGCCTTTGCATGCAAGGAATTTGGGAATCACTGCCTTGAAGAAACAATTTCACTCAATCTCATTACATGAAAACACAAAATCCTGGATGATCCTATTATGACAAACTTGATGTTGCTTTCAGCTGCTTTACAAGCACAGAGCAGGCTTCACCCCTGGTTAAACAGGAGAGAATAGTGCCTGATAGTGCCCCATATCCAAAACTAAGAATATAAATTTTTTAAGCAACTCTGCTGTATGCTGTATTTCTAAAGGTTACAGACTATAATCTGCAATCCACTCCTTGCCTTTCTCCATACAGTACAGATAAAATAGAATAGAATCATAGAATATCCTGAGTTGGGAGGGACCCATAAGGATCATTGAGTCCAATTCCTGGCTCCACACAGGGCCAGCCAAGTCAGAGCATGTGACTGAGCGCATTGTCCAGACACTTCTTGAACTCAGTCAATCATGGTGCTCTGACCATATCCCAGGGGAACCTGCTCCAGTGCCCAAGCACCCTCTCAGTAAAGAACCTAAACTGAGAGGATGGGCTGTTCTAACATTGCTTGTGTAGGTATAGTTCCTTCACAGCCCACACAGAATCAGTTTTGTTTAAAAAAAAAAAGTAAAAAGTCTTTATAAAGGATGGTTTGGTTTTTTTTTTTTCCCACCCCCAGCCTTACTCAGTAACTAAAGTGACTAAAGCAACAGGCATTTCGGGCATATTAGCCACTCTCATTCGGACACGTGAGACTGCTGGAAACTCTGTGTCAGTTACCGGATCCAAGAGCAGACGCTATGCCAAGCCATTCATAAATGCCAGCCTTCCTGTCCCTGTTTTAACTTCTTTATTTTTTTCCCTCTCTCATTTCCCAAGCCACTCACCAGCAGCACGACTCGACTCTTCCTTCCCCACTCCAGCCAATGTCTGCCTTTCCCACTGGCACCAGGCACAGAGAGCTGCTCCAGCCCTCCAGCACCCTCAGGGGGACTGGAGAGGGGGAGAGAAACAGCATGACTAGCAAGAGAAATACCCCCTTGCCACCCATCATGGCCTGCTTCCTCAGCTATATCCACCTGCTGAAGGAGTCAAAACCACAGGGGTGACTGAATATGATTGAAGTAGATGGCAAGGGGGAAGGGATCAGTTGGATGCCTATCCACTACCAGAATTGTCCACCCATCCCACATATCTTGGCACAATGGGCAGTGCTTTGGAGCCACTGCAGCTGACCTGAGCAGGGTGAAACACACTATGGCCTCTGTTCTGGCACCAGCCTTGGCTTACCTGACCAGCAGATACACACACACATAGCTTTCCTTCAGCATACATCAAACAAAAATGTATTCCCTTGCACTGACACTGAATGTGGAAATGCTTGTAGAAACTGGAAACACAGCAAAGCCCATAGTTTTCAACTGTTCTCCACAAAATAGGTCAATTTTTTTCTGACAAATAACCTAAATTTGGGTGTTCTTCTGTACTTCAGTTTTAGCAGAAATGTGGGGGAAGGATGGTGTACAAGACAGCCTCATTCCCAAGACCAGCACTCTCATCATGAATGCCCTCTAAAGCCATAGGAGGCAGATTAAAACACCAGTTATCTCCTTTGATGGGTACAGGAAATACAGATTATCTGAGGAGGGGTGAGTCTCTGTCATGGAGACCCAGAGAGGCAACACCAGGGAGCAATTGCCACTTGACCAGGTCCTGTGAGGCCCAGGAGTCTTGTGAGTAACACCACATGGTCTCCTTCCTCCTCTGGACTCAAAGCATCATGCTGGTCCTCCCCTGGAAAGCACCAAGGTACCACCCATGCAAGCAGCCCTGATAGAGACAGCCTGGCTGTTGCAGGGGGGCTACCATGGGTGATGGAGTGATGCTGGGGCATTGCTGCTTACAAACCCGGGACAGGGCAATGTTACCAGTCTTCACTGTAGAGGAGGAGACTGCTGAAAAGGATACATAGATCCTCACCAGGAGGTCATTGTGTGAGATGGTATCTGATGGAAAGTAAAGGCTGTGGCTTCTGGAAAGGGAAGAAAAGGCCTTCCCGTGGTGTTACAGGCAGCTGTCAAAAGGAAGGCCTAACAGCTCCTCTCTCTGTGGAATGAATTGAGTCAAGCAATTCATAGAGAAAATATGCACTTTAAAATGATTCCTTATCAGGACAGTTTATCTGGAGTATCAGAAATTTATTCTTGCATACCAGGATGTGCTCTGAGAATTGAATCTGAAGTAAATAGCAGATAAAGAAATTAAGCCTGCTTCTCCAAAGCTGTTGCTATGCAGAACTTTCTTCTATGCTTCTTAGGTGCCCACAAAATTCACTTCAAAACCAACATCGCCCTGGGACATCAGAGGGTGCCTGGTCTAACGACAGGAAAAGAGGTAAGAGCTTTTACACTTCTGCTGCATCTATTCACAGATACTGCTGCTTCATGAGGCAAGAAACTTTTCCATGATGCTGGAGGCTAAACGAAATGGAGGCAAGCCTCATATTTTAGAGAAGAGATTAAAACAGCATTTCTATTTCTCATTACTGCTGTAACAGTTAGTCCATTATCAACCTGTCCCTCAAGATAGCATTGGGTATCTGATAGTTCCCTGTTTGATTTCTAAGCCAGTGGCTTAACGTCAAAGGCACAAATAAACCCATCCTGACTTGGACGGAAGAGCAAACTTGCCTGCAACACTGAATGAACGTCCCAGAGAAGCAGGGACCAGTGATTCACTTTGAGTAATGCTGACTCACTTCAAGGTACTTTCCATGTACACATACACGCTCTGAGAGAGTAAGTGAAAATAAGTGCCTGATCTCAAGAAAGTACAAACTAAATATTGTTGTAACCTTTTGCTTTACCCAGAGAGAAAAATCAGTCTTCTTTTTATGGAGAGAGACTGTTTGCAGAGCAGCCAAAAGCAGTTGTTTTTGTTTTTACATGAGTTTCAAATCCAGAGATAACTGTTAAGGACAAGTTTTTAGGGTGTGTGGGGCAGGCCACAAAATTGCAAGTGTTTAAAACCTGGAGTATGTAAACAAAAGCTTGTAAATGCTGAGGGGTCTCAGCATGTACGTCTGTCTTAGGGAATGGGGCAAAGCTGAGCATAATGGCAGCGGCTGCCAGCAGTATTTGCAAACCTTCATCATTCTCAGAATAATAACCCAGGAATCTTGTTTGTGAGGTGGGACTCCCTAGAGCACTTCTTTCCCTGTCCTACAAAAGTAAGTCCTTGGTGAAATCCTCCACATTCATGAAGTGCATGTACTGGGCTGAAGGAGCAGTTAGACCCCACTGTGGACACATGGTACTTCTGTTTCCCTTCTCCGGTGTCTAGATCTGTCCTAGCACATGCTCTGCTTAGAGCCATTCTTCTGTTACTCATCTATATCTGCTGCAGCCCTGTCACACTAACAATTTCTGCTTACTTTCTTCAATCCTCTGCAATTCCCCAGGCAGATACTGCTGGTTAGGTACACATCTCTTGGCCATGGCAGTGACATAGTTCTGTACTGCACAAGTTCTACTATTCCACTTCTTGGAAATACCTTCCAAGTCTGAGAGAATCCTTTGGTGAAGCTACTAGACTTGTGGGATCTCTGTGCTGCTCCTGAACAGGTCTGATATCTCGCTTTCTCTGCCATGATTACCAAAGCCAGCAGAAAATGACACACTATACCTTTCAGCTTCCTAGCATGACCAGGTTGAACACAGAGTTAATGCCACTCCTTTGTGGAATACCCTCACAGCTGCTTTCATGGTTTTGGTGTGGGAGTGGCGTTGGCTCTCTTGCCTGTGTTTCCTTAATTCCAAATTAATCCATTGTGAATTGAAACCTAAGAAAGCATCAGCATTATCTTGGAGCTCCCCAATATGGGCACTGAGCTGTGCTAAGTTGGCCTTAGGAAGGTGCTGGAAGGCTGACAGGATGGGGAAAGAGGCATTGCTTGTGGCCAGGAAGAAACATCTTGTGTCAGGCACTGGTCATGAAGCTAAGCATCCCTTGCAGGACTCATCCAGGGAGCAGATCTTCACACAGCGCTACCATTGCCCCCACAGTGCCTTTCATGGCAATACTCCATTTCCCACATGCACAAGGAATGGATATAGCTGATTAGAAATCATAGGCCAGCCTGTGCACCTGCAGGGAAGTAGAGTAAGTCCCAGCAGCCCTTAATTACCCCATCAGATGCTGGCCAAGAGGTTGCCATCATAACTGGAGCTGAGCACAGGTACTGCCTGCCAAAGGGAGGGTCACAGAACACCTGCTTCAACGAGGGAGCCAACAGGCTCTTCGTTAATTAAATCAGATAGAAATAAATAATGCCAGTGAAAATAAGAAAAAAAGTGAGCCCAGATTATTAATATCAAAACAGATCCAAACTGCTGATACCCAAACCTTTCCACTGAAAACTGCCCCCTCCTCTCTCTTTCTCTAATTTTGTCTTGAAATTTCTCATTGCCATGTGTTATTAAATTGAAAGGTTTCCACCCCAAGCTCCTCAACACATCCAAAACATGATTTTTCCCCCCTTTCTAAGGAAGAATCAGTGTCAGTACTCCTGCATTGCTCAAGGGAAACTGATGCACGGGACTCACAGAGAGCTGAGTGCTTGCGGTGGTAGCTCAGAGGCCAGAATACCCTCACCCAGTTCACACAATGTCATGGCCTGGCTGTTACCACCTCAGGCATTTCAGGCTGTCTGCACAACAATACAATCACCCTGGTGCAAGATATTTAGTGGTTATATTGACCTGCGGCAAAGCCTCCACAACACCAGGCCAGTTGACCCAGACCCTTGAGGCCAGATCACCCAGATCCTTCTATACCCACTCGCAGGCAGGCACTGCACATAGGTCTGCCCAAACTCATGCTCAGCAAACAGCTGGTGTTACAAAAATAAAAGGTCTTCATGCAGCAGGATCTGTTTATCAGCAGGATGAGGGAAGTGGGGGATTTGTGTGTATCAGCAGCAGAGGTGGGAAGCCACTTTATGGAGCCAGAGATGGGGAGTTCCCTCACTGGTTTCACAGACGCTAGAGTGTCCTGCAGACATCCTGCTTCTGAGCCCAGCTCCCTCCTCATCAAACTGGAGCCTCTCCAACCCACCAAGCGGCCAGCAAAATCAGCCAGGCATCCTCAAGCCAGTGATGTCTCCCTACATCGCTGCACTGATGCTACTCCTGGCTGCAGCTCAGAGAGAAACATCAGGAAGCTGGGCTGACTGGTGGTGGCACTTGAGCATTGCTGGTGCTGGCTGAGCAGGGTATTTCTCGTCCTAAGCAGCAGACTTGATACTCCACCGGGGGATTTACCACATGGCAAAGATTTTGTCAGGGATTTCGCAGAGGCCCTCTTTGGAGAGAACATGCTGTGCCTGACCTCCCTGCAGTTCATTTGGCTCAGAAGACACCTTCTTGCGCTGGATTGTGCTTCTCCTCCCTTTGCCTCCCTGCCTCTGTCCTTTTCTGTGAAGAGAAACATCAATTCAACAGTCACCCTCCTGAGAACTGATGGTGTCCGTTCACAGGAGAGGAGAGGATGAGGGGGCAGGTCCTCCCTCCCACCTCTGACAGCACAGCAGGGCTGCACAGCTCCGAGCTTTCAGCAACGCTGCAGGATGGCGTTCTGCAATGTGCTGTTCCAGTGTCGGAGCCAACTGCAGCTACAGTGAAATAAAATCTCATATATGCATAATCTTTGCAGGCGCCATCAATGGTATGAGACAAAACAGCTTTGAAAACACTTACTCATGTTCCAGCCACTCCCAATACTGGAAACATCATCAATGATAAATCATATCTTTCAATTAACCTTGATTTTTTTTCTTTTGTATAAAGCTAGCCAAAAAATTATATTACAAATGTCTATATATTTTTGTCATCTATTCATCCTTCTCCAATTTGTTTTTTTAGGTATTTTGCCCACTCAAATAAGTGGAAGAGCACTATTATTTCCCAGGGAATTCATCATCAAAGGCTGCATCAGAGACAGCATGTCCCGGTGCAGAGGGCTACATCAATATAATGTCTTGTCAACACCTGTGCTACACAGAATTTAACTTTCCAATTGTCTTGGTCTTCAGTGCTGCTCATACCAGTCAGTATCAGCAGAGAGTTAAGAAAGGGAAGCTCTCACTTCACTGAGAAGTGGAAGAAATCAGTTTAATGCACAGCCTTCCTTCCCTGCAAGACTCTGCCATAATACTGATCATCTCATTTAGACTCGGAAAGTATTTGGACCCCAAACTGCATTTCTGTAAGTGGAAATACTGATTTTTAAATTATGTATGTACATGCAGAGGCAGGAAACTACAAACTAGAAACAGCCAGGTACTTTTCAGCACAGTGGGACTTCACTGGTTCTGACTGGTTTTAGACCCTTAGAACTCCACGTATGTCACATATACAATTGATTCCCTAATCCTCTACTCTATGGGGGTTTTTAGGCAATTCTTTCAACATTTATCTCCCTGGTTCAAATCTCCAGAGATATTTATAGCTCTAACCCTAATATAGAAAAGATTTTTAATGCCTTTGAACATATGTTCTTCAGTGTCCCTCAGATACAACAGGCTTAACAGCTCCATGACTTCTCCACACACTTTCCCTAAAAAATAATACACTCCTGTCTTGACTGGGACTCTCACACAGGTAATGATAGATTATCTCCCTCTTTTGAAAAGCCAGTCTCCTTCATGGTGGAGAATGGACAAAACTAGTAGTGCCATTTGCTTTCTGCAGCCACTAAAATCATCAGAATTATTCTTATAATAAATACACCTTTCTTACTATCACATCACAAATGCCTTCATTCTTTCTGTAGAAAAGTGTCACCCTCTCAATGGACCAGTTTATCATCAATAAGAGATAATCCATCTCTTTCCCCACACTGAGATGTGAAGCACTTTCACTAGACCAATCCATGAAACTGTTTTCACTGGACTTCTGCAACAGCTATTTGTAGGACTGATTCCAGTAACAGAGGAATTTCTATAGAAATGTGGCTGCTTTCATATGCTTTAGAAAAACAGAAAAGAATTGCTTTTCCATCAAACTGTTGGTTGCAATGAATCCAGCCATTTTAGTGCTACACTTGTGTCTTAAATTTGGGTGCCAGCTGTTGACTGTCTAATCAAATGCCCAAGGCTCTGCTGGCTATTGCAGCAGCTCATAAACTTTCCCTCAGTCTCAAAGCACCATTTGCAGCCTGCAAGTGGGGACCATCCTGACTGTCTTGAGCTAAATCACAAAATCTTCACATGGCACAGAGCTGCAAAACATATGTCAGAAAGCCAGCCAGAAGTGAGCTGGGAGTCATTCCCAGATAGGGCATTACAATGGGCTTCCCAGAGGGACTGTGGAGAGGGGCTGAGCTGGCTGGACAGACACTTGTGTCCCAGGGTGACCCAGCAGTGTCAATTTCTTCTGCTTCTGCTGAGTCAGTTTCTTCCAGAGCTTACAATTCAGATCACCAAGCAGCCCTTAGGTCAGCTGTGGTCACCTGAGATAACACCAGCCTGAGGGCTGCGCCCAAAGTGCAACTCTCACAGGATGATTTCGGCCATGACACAACTGCACTCTTGCATTTTCTGCCAATTTCCAGAATGTTAACAGAGACCAACTGGCATTTCATACCCTTCCTGCAAGATATGTGTTTGGTGGTGATTGACATCTTTTGGAAATGACTGAATAAAAGCCCTTGGTCAAATGCTAGTCTCAGATATGTTAAGCACAACTTCTGGTTACTTTACAAACAGCTGTGTCTCTGAAAGGACAGAATTTGGGTTTAAATATTCTAATCTGCCTACTAAGAAAACATCTGAAGTAAAATGTAAGAAGTAAACATCTGAAGTAAAATGTAAAAAGTAAGAAAAGGGATTTCACTAGTAGTTTAGTGACCTGAAACCACAGCTCAACACCTCAGCTGTCTAAGGGAAAGTACTGAACTCAAACAGTCCAGCTCCATTCCACAGAAAATGTCTAGTAATGTGTAGAAGACACAAAGAGTAGTCCTAAACTGTGGTCCTCTGTGTTGAAGTATCTTTCCCCCATCCTCACATTCCCTAAGACTTAGGGAAATTGTGATGTGTAAGTTGCCCCAGGCTAGAAATTGCCCAGTGTCATCAAGAAGCCCCATCAGCAAGATCGCCTGAGCCCTTCTGCAGATCTGAAAGGCTGTCTCATTGCTCAGGTGCCAGATACAAGCCCCCTCAGCCAGTCACATTAGGGAGCCTGGTGCCACCAGGAAATTTCAATGTGTTTTGCATGGAAGTCAGCATCTGACTGTTAGCATTTTGCAGTGTTCTTTCTTTTTCACCTCTCCTGCTTACAGCTCCACTGAGCTCATTGCTGACTTCTTCAAAGAGGAGGCATTCTACTGGTCTCTAAAGACAGCAGGTGCATTGACTTCATGAGCTTTTTTCTCTTCCTGTCATTTTGAAATGCAGGAGTGAGGGAGCAGCTTGGCAGGTGACTGGCAGCCTCCAAAGGTTAGCTCACTGCACCACAGCTGGTAATGCCCATGCTGAAGAAAGGTCTTCCTCCATACTGATGTACCTGGAGGTGTTTGTGGCTTAGGCAAGAGACCTGATCCTGACAGAACTGTGGAAATAATGAGGTTGTAGCTACATGACAGAAGTGGAGTGGAGGTATTCATGGTTTTTCTTGGGTTTTTAACTATGTTTCTTGCAGGAAAATTAAATTCTTAATTCAAGATTGCTAATTTTTTCTTTCATTATTAATTCAGGGTTGTTAACTTTTTTCATTACCCATATTTCATATACTGGTAATGCTTTCTTCTTTTCATGTACACGTATTCTGAATGACTACTGCACTAATATTCAAAGAAAATTGATATTTGATTAAGTATAAATGTCAGCTTCTTAAATGCTTCAATGACAAACATGCAGTTTCCCCTTTTCTCTTTTGGGTGCTGGCAAAATAGGAAAAGCCAGCGCAGATTTGACATTTTTCCTAAAAGAGGTTGGTTTTGTTAAGAATGCTCAGATCCAATCAATCATCTTTTCTTTAAAGAAATAGTTATGAATTGCACATCAGCCACAAGCTACACATGTTCTATAGTAAGTACAAATACATTATCCAGATTTTGAATATGAAATTACTATTTATGCTATACAATTCATTCTTGAAGAATTGCCTAGGCACTTGACTAACCCCTTGCATATAAATATGTGTATTTTTTGCTTGAGCAATTGAGAACTCATATTTAAAAAGTAAAACAGCTCCCCAAATCCATACTAACTGCATATTCTAAGCTCTAGAATAGTGACTGTTCAGGTTGTAGAAACTGAATGCTATACTGCTCGCTGTTCAAACAAAATTGCACTGGAGTCTGAGCATTGAATGTGTTTCAGCCAAGTTTTTTCTTCAAGTTAGTAAGATATATTATTTATTTGAAGAGGCTGATATGCCTTCATAGAGGTTACTGATGGTTGTAAAGCCGAATTTCTGTTTTCCTTGATTTCCAATGATATTTCCAAAAATGTTTCCCAAATTAGGACATCAGCTTCTCTCTCAGTCATTGGTTTTGAACTCTGACATTTTAGAAATGTTCAGTTAATTTTTTGCCGCCCTAACTCTTCCAAACAGAAGCCTCCTGTCAGATTTTAAACAAGCTATCACATTCCTGCAAAGCACTGACCTATGTTATACCAGTGTCTTCCTACAGAGCATCCTGTAGGAAAACCTTTTCGTCTCGAAGCATTATCAAGCTTGCCTTCAAGGGCTCAGTGGTGCTCCTTCTCCCTGCTGAGGGGTGAAAAGGCCTTGCGCTCACATTTGGTGAGTCACATTTAATAAACTTTTAATTTTAAAATCTACATATTTGCAATGAACCAAGCACCAGGCTTCAAACTCTCTACCCTACTTTAAAAAGACCAGGGAATGTTCCTGGATGTATTTTATTTCCAGTAGTGTAGATGTCCATTTGGCTCAAGTGACTGCTTAGTTGGGGTTTATAGTGGCTTTGTGGCAGGAGATTGAGGTGTGGAAGCCAAACACCCCAGGTACGGCTGGCCGTACCTCTACACACTGGCAAAATCACAGGCTACAGGGATTGCCAGAGCAGCAATTCTTGCTTGCCTGAACCTTCAGGGCCAGATCTAAACTGTGATCAAGACTGTTGCCAGTTGCGGTGCTCCAAAGGCAGAGATGTTGCAACCAGTGGGAGGAGGAGATGGCGAAGAGCTTGGCAAGACTTCAGCCGGTTCTTAGTCCTGTTGAGGACAAACAGTTTCCACAGCCCAGTGGTTTTTTCAAGTGTCCAGCTAGGGTTTCTTATTAAAAAGCCATCTTCTTACCTAAGTGTCTTTCTTGGGAATGCGGGTTCAGCAGTTAGAACCAGCCTGAGCTGACAGCTTCATGCAATCCCAATTTGATGACTTCCATCTGAAGATTTGATACTACAGCTATGAAGGTCTCTTTAATTAGACGATATTCGTTTCATTAACTTTGCTTTCAGAATATAAGAGCCTAACAGCAGGGACTGATTATTCTTTTCAGTACAATGTAGATTTTTATTTTTTTTATGATCCAGTTGGGAAATACTTTTGGGAAACACTTGTTCAAAACAAAACAAGACGAAAAAGAGGATATTTTTCTAAGCCAAGAAATAATAGTCCTAAACAAATATTTTGGCTAGAGAAGCCTGTGCTAGGGTGGTACTAAAGATGTACCTTTGTAGCTGCTCTAAGTTCATGGGGATGAGAAGTGCAGCAAACTGAAATCACCACACACCATGGGACGATTCAGACATATACACAACATGGGGTTATCTGCATACACCCTCACTTACTCTTCCCATTTGTGTTTCCCTTCTCCATCAGCCAGACCCCAAGCCCCTTCAAAACTGATGGCAAACTTTCCACTGACACGTAGATGCTCTGGACAGGATAGTGCAGGCTCACAGCATAAGTGCATTCAGCATGTAGAACAAAAAACTTGTAGAGCCAGGAGGGTGTAGACAGCAAATCCTCCAGATCTCTGCTGTGAATTGAGAGATGCTTTTTTTAAAGAAAAAAGAAATTGCCAAAATCTCAGGTAGGAAGGGCTGTTACGTGTAAGACTTAGGTTCAGGGGGATCATTACATTTTACCACAGCAAGGCAGCACAATTAATGAGAAATCATCTGAGGGGGAAGCAGGATATTAAACTTCAATTTGATCATTAACCCTTAGGATAGCAATATAAGTGGTACTAGCAGATCAAATTTTGGTTCCATCATCTAAGGTTTTCTAGTAAATCTCTTCGATGAGGCATACTGATAATAAAACACCTTTTTTCTGAAGGGCGTACTAAAACTCTGGCAGAGAAGAGTGACACTTCAAAGATGCAGATACATAGATGCCAAGGGTTCAGAAACACTGCACAGCCCAACTGTGATAAAGATTTTCCTCCTGATGATTCACAGCTCTCAAGGCAGAGTGGGTTGCTGTGTTTAGTGAGACCTTGCCACAGTTCTGGTGGGAAGGCTTTCCCTTGGCCCCACCAAGCTCTGGGGCAACTTTGGAGACCAGGGAGAGTTGTGGGAAAGCAAGAGCAGGTAGGGTAGGAAGGAGGGAGTGGGCTTTCTTGTGGGATGGATCTGGCATCCCCCACTCCCTCCATGTCCTTGCCAGCTCTTTCTGATGTTGGGCCAGAAAGGAATGCCCTTCAGCTGGAGGAATGCCTAGGGAAGGAGGCGAACCAAACATAGAAGGCATGAGCTGAGCCACCTGGGGCTGTACCCGAAGGCAGTGGAGACCATTGGGAACCTCTCAGCTGATGCAAAGCATGGTTCATCAGACCCTGGTCAGGCGTGCAATTCACCATCCATAGGACCTAGCTCACAGCTCCCATCTACATCAGGATGTCAACATCTAATTTCATAGCCCCTTTGACTTGCAAGGAAGGATTTCCACTTAAGGGTATAAAAAGCCAACTCCTGTGATTTTAGAGGTGGTCTCCACCAGGCTTCAGCTCTACGGCCACAGATACACAGAGCCCCAGATGTGCTGCTGGTAGAGCAAGACTCATGCAGGGCGGAAACTAGACCTCACCATGACCAAACAGCAGCGTGCAGCAGTCTGAATGCAAAACTTTGATGTATGTGAACATAACCCCACACTCACCTCTAAGTATGAAAGGTCTGTGGCAGACTTCTTGATTTCAGCTCCTTCTTCAAGGGGTTTTCAGCTAGTTGTGCCTGTGTCATCTGGCCCAAAGGCAAAAACTATCCAGGAGATTCAATTTTTGAAACCTACTCTTTGAGCTCTTCTGTTTTTCAGCATGTTTTATTATATTATATAGTTCCTTGGATCTCAGGGAGACGTATAAGCAGAAGTATATTATTTTATTGTGGGTTCTGCTTTCCAGCAACACTCCAATTGATGACTCTTTCTGTGATCATCTGGTTGCCTGATAGTATTGTGATAGCCAGGACGAAGGAAAGAATTGAACTGCACTACTCTACTACCAAGGAAAGAATTGAACCTACTATTCTCTACTATTTCTAGTGAAAACCTGCTGCCATGAAAGACGTAGATGTAGGAGCCTCCTCCACCAAGTGACTGCATGAGGCTGCACAGCTACTTCTTCATTCACAGTGCCTATCTTGTTTCTCACATTGGATGTCTGAACCAAGGCTCATATGCTATATGTTTTGACTGCCTGCTGTGCTACTGAATGCTTAGGATGATAAAAAAAACAAGCCCTGCCTATCTCACACTGGGGACCTAAAGCTCTGGTGTGCTTTTTGTCCGTAGTATCTTTCTCTGCTCTTCACTTGTAGGGCAGGACAGAGCTGGATGTGACAATCTTGTATGCTGCAATGAATCATGGGTAGCAGGAAATGGAAGAAACTTAAATTGCTGTGTTTGGGTGGGGTTTCTGTGCTGTAAGTACACCTTGAAGAGGGGGTTCTTCTTTGCAAAGAGGCTGAAACTTTGGATAACATCTCATTAAATGAGCACAGATGGTCCTAAGTACAAAATCAGCCAAGATTCCCACAGAAAATAGGGTAGAAACTTGTAATTAGAACTGTGTGATAAGGAAGATAAGATGTTAAGCTTGACCTGAACTACAGGTAGGGCAGTTAATGAAAGGGCCTCGGTGCTACCCTTTTCACCAGGGCAAATGGACCAGGATTGGGCATGGCCACCCAATCAAACGTTTATTGGGGCAGCTGGTACTCATGAAATGTAGTGCATGATTGCTGTGTGTTTCTAATCCAGCTGCAGGAAGTCAAACAACAAACAGCCTGCCAGAGAGCACTGTGACACAAAAAAAATCCCCACCGCTATCTGACCCAAACCTGGGAGCATGCTGTGCTGCTACTGGGTTCTTCCCATCATTAACCCTTCCAGCTTTTCCCCATGTGATTGCACACAGAGACAGTGGTTACAGGGAGATAACAGATGCCTTCAAATCCACGAGATAGGTGCTGGATGATTTCTACTCACACTCGAAGGTGGGAGTGAGGGCAGCACCCTCAGGGAGGCCAAACCTCATCAGCATCATGCTTCTTCGTTTTCATGGCCAATACCAACAAATGGTATGCCACAAAAAGTCTTTTATGTAGTGGGGAAGGAGTAATTGTTATCCCATGGGCACTAAGCCTGAGTGTTTAGTCTTTATCTCAGCCCCAAAGGACCCAGGCTTCCAGGCCCATCGGAGGATCTCAGTAGTCCCTCTCATTGAAAGGTAAAGCTCTGCAGCATGATGTTTTCCTCTCAAGTCTTTCCCTCTGGTGAGACTGTGGTCAAGGTTTGGATTGAGAGTGTTTCTCCTTTTGTGATCGGTTCTCATTATGTGGCCTCCAGTGCTCTTTTATGATGTTCTTCTCCTCTATTCTTCTCTGCACTTTGAAGTGCTCTTGCATGAAACAGCATGACATAAAATAAAATGACACTCATTATTAACACAAATGAAACATTTGGTTGCAATTATCTCCCCTCTCTCCAGTTGTGAGGAGTGAGAAATCACCCATAAATGCAGGCAGCGTTTTAAGAAATTGCAGACTTTTCAGAGCAAAGGAAGAAAAACAGGCGCTGAGATACTGAGTTTGTCACAAAGTGATAAGAGGGAAAGCACAGCACACAAAGTGATAAGAAGGAAAAACAGCCTTGCTTTCCATGCTTCCAACATGTATGGTTAGAGTTACAAAAGCTGAAAATAAGAATAAATTTTAACACCAAGGCAGAATTGTCAATTAAGTCCTAAACTGAGAATTGGCTCTGCCACTGACTATGCGGTGACCTTTGGAAAGTCACTTTGCCTCTCCACATTTCTGGTTTCCCACTGACTGTTTTTGTCTGTTTGGCCTGTCAACAGAGGAACCAAAGGAGAAAAAGGTCTCCTGGGTCAAAGCTTCTTTCCTGACACATATCTATACTGCTCTCAAGTTCAGGAAGGTATTTCTGCAGAGAATTTTTCTAAATCTTCCCCACAAAAAGGGCCTGTTCTAAAAAAAAAATAATCTTCATCTCTCCACCATTTCTGCTAGTTCTACTATCATTTCGTTTCCTCTTCTATTCTGCCAGATAATATTTAACCTTTGGAAATAGCATGCATGATCTCTTGAATCGAGAGCAATAAAAAGGCTTAACAATATGCAAAAGAGAAATCTATCCAATCTCAGAGTAGCACAAGCCTATTATCCCAGCCTGTTCCATAAAACAGTTGGCTTGACAGCCCATGTCAGCATGGAATGCAGTTAGCTCTGGGGTTTTTCATCTCTGCTTAAAAATTACCCCATTGAACCTAGGCTATGATGCACTACAACTGGCATTCTTAGGGTTTTCACAAGTCTTGAAAGGAGGACTATGGCAAAACCCTCTCCAGGGACCATAGCACCGGCCATGGGACCCAGGAGAAAGACAACCTTCTTTCTTTTAATTTGAAGTATAGGCTTGATGTGCACCAAAACTCTTGTTGAAAAATTGTAGGCCCACCCAGGGTTAGATGTTCCTGGCTGAACATTTTGCTATATGCAGGCTGCACCAGTGAGAACAGGGTTGGCTAGTCATGTGCTTTTTGATCCCTGAGAGATCCCTTGTCTCTCCTGAGGTACAGAACAGCTGCTGTTTAGCAGTGTAGAGCACCACAATGCATGGATGTAGAGAAGGAAGGGAAGCAAAACAGCAAGTGCAGTAGAGGAAACTTTAAGTAAGCTAAAGGCTATGACTCATATGAGAGCCAGAACCTCCACCCAAGCTCTCTTAATTTTCTCCAGCAGTGAAAAATGGACAGCAAAACAAACAAACAAGAAAAAAGGTGCGTTTTCCTGAAAGCACCTTTAAGGTCATTGCCCCGTGACAGGGAGATGCTATAGGCACTTGTTGAACAGGTGTTTGTTTCTTTTTATTTTGTGAGAGGGATTTATCATAAGAAAATGAATAAAATATATGGAAATCAGGTGATTGTATGGGGAAAAAACCTTCCATAAGTCTTTTCAGATTTTTCAGATTTCTGGCCCCTCATTTACCTGCAATGATCAGAGGGCCTCTTTCATCTGCAACATAATTACAGCAACAGCCCCAGTGACCAGACTGGATGCTCAGAAGATAAAGTGTGTTTATTGTTCTTACCTTTGGCGTCAGCTTGCAAGTGTTGAAAAGTTGATAAAACCAGTGTGGGGAGGGAAGCACTTTTTTAATGCTGTTCATCATTTCAGCAGGAAATTCTGTGACACCCACTAACAATGTCCTAAAAGTGATATAATGTAGAAGCAGTGGAGTGTGACCAGTCTTTGGATAAAATCCCTGGAAGGAGATAAGTCTGCCCTAACACTTTAAGAATATGGCCCTTTGCTTCAGATGTATGTTAAGCACCCTTGGGACCCCAGAGCTAGGAGTGTCAACATCTTTTTCAGAGTGGAGCAGACATTACCCAAAGAATCATAGAATCACTAGGTTGGAAAAGACCTTTAGGATCACCCAACCCAACCGTACCTGTCTGCTACTAAACCATATCCCTAAATAAGAAGCAGGGTTTGTATGTGTTTGTACATCTTATGATCAACATGGTCTTAAGCCATGATAACTGGACATAGTGCATTGTGCTAACTGGCATCTTAGCTCTGACTCCCCACCTCACAATGGTATCTGGGCATTACCACAAGTGAATCTGTGACAACTGATGCTTGCTGCCTCCCATTTCAGTCCTTCACCAGCAGCACGTTGGATGCTGCTTTTCCATGTCTGGAGGGGAAGACAACTGTTGACAACCCACTGTAGGTTGGCAAAGACCAAGAGCCGAAAGTGCTGACCTGCTGCAGCTCTTGTATCTTCTAATACCCTCTTTTCTGGTTTCTATGGGTGGGTGGTGAGCGTAGAGCACTGGCCTGGGACTGAAAGAAACACTTTGTCCTTCTACCCACAACGTGAGGCCAGGTACTTCATCCCACTCTCCTCTCAATCCATCTCCATGAAGTTTCTGAGATAAAAGACACAGTTGGATGACACGTCCCTGTCAAACTATAACACCCACAGCAATCAAACAGTCAAAGAAAGTCCAGTCCCCAAATCCTCAAGGCTTCGTATAGGTGTCACTCAGTTACAAAATATAATACAATGCTGTAAATTTATCCTTTTCCTGATTTAAAAACAACAACAACAAAAAAACCAACAACAAAACAAAACAGCTGTGAGGCAGGTAAGAACACAAGATGTGCTTTCAGGGAGATTATGTTTTATCTTGTTTTCTGGTTGTCGGAGTTTCTGGTGTGCTGCATAGTGTAAGAGAATATGCCCTGTAAAATGGGGACAGTTGATCTTTTGCAAACATAAGGCCAAAAACCTTCACAGAATGGACAAAGAGCCAAAAGCTTTGAAAGAGTGTTTCACTCAGGTTTTCCCAGGGATTATTAATACAAGCATATCATGTTATATTAAACGAAGTAGTCCTTTTTCTTTTGTTTGGTGTTAATAAATCTCCAAAGACAGACTTTCTAAATATGTTATACTTATTCACTTGATTTCTTAAATGAGGTGAGTAGCCTATGTCTTTCATTGGACACCCACCATCATTACCCTTGCCTGTCTCTCACTGTACAAGGAGCAGAGTTGGAGCTGCACCCCAAATGCAATCCTTTCTCCCAAAGCCCACCTTCATCCCTCTGCCAGCTTTTAGCTCCAGCTTGGTTTTCTGCTGCCAAAGATCTGCCCACAGCTCCCAGATTTCCCTCTCAGGGCAAACTGCTCCAGACCTCCCTCCTCTGAAGGCTGCAAGTCTTCATTTCTCTGCCTCTAATTGCCTCTGTCATTTGGCTATGTGATGTAAAAGGCTGCTCAGATACACACCAGAGCGTGGCCAATGCATTCCCCACAAACAATAGGCTGTCACCTTTGCTGTGGTGAAGTCCCCAGAAGATGGCACACGTACTGCCTACAGGAATTTGGCCCTATTGGTTTGTCATCCTGTGCAGCTGGGGAATAAGAGGTTTCTATTGAATGTCAGCTCTTATTTATTAGAACTCGCAGTCAAACAATAGCCCACACACAGGGAGTGTCTGACCGACGAAAAAAATATGCATGCAACTCCGTAAACACCTCAGCCTTGTTTTTGTGTCTGTGTAAAGGCAGGGGACTCTCTCTCCTTCTACTTCACATGCTACTTCTAGACTTCTGCCTATTAACCACTTTGATTCTCTGGTTTGCCAGTTGGAGGTACATCTTCTTCCCCGAGAACCATGAAAAGCAGAAATACAGGCTGCGCTGAAATGCTACACTCCAGTGGAAGGTTTCTCTGTTGAACAGATTGTTATCTCCCACTGCCACACTAGTTCCTGCTTATCCTCTCTCATCGCTGCTCCAGTGCAGATGTGCCATGAACTGTCAGTGGGTTATCAGTGATAACAGACCTTATGTGTGTTTTCATGTTGTGAAGAAACAGCAGCACACAAGCCCATATAATTGCAGAGGCATGGAAGGGGAATCACCAATTTTATCTAGTTCAAAAGCAGAAAATTTTGGGAAAAGGGTATAATTTTCTTCGTAGGCAAATACCTTCCAAAGTTCCATGGAAATCCTCATAGAAATGTTTTTAGATCTACTTTTGTAGAAAGTTTGAAAACAAGGTAAATGACGGTGTCCCACTGAATGAAAAATGGCTTTTTTTATCAATATTGAAATGCAGTTTTGACAGAGGGAATTAGCACTTTTTGTAAAATCCATAAAGAAGGAGATTGCAAAAGCTGGGAAGTGATTGGCTATGTCCTTGGATCACTTTCCAGCACCTCTGCCTTCCTAAAGGAAATGCAGACAGAACAGGGGAGGTGCTACCATGTCTGGCATTACCCAAAGAAGAGCTCCAATAGCAAGGTAAGTTATTGCCCTAATTGATGTCACTGAAAAGCCAGACTCATATGCCTTAAAGTTTCAATCAGTTACTTAATCCGGAGCTACTGCAACTGAAGAAGGATACAGAAACTGGTGAAATGGCACATCTAAGAGCAGACCACCCCACTCTTTCTTCCAAACAGAAGAGTAGCCAAGCTGAACTATAAATACAGCATGCAGAATCTTTGCTGTAGCATGGCAAAAGTGGCTTAGATGTTGTGATGTTAGCTGTATTGTTTGCCTATTTGAACCTTCTTTTCAAATTTCTTTGGTCATATTGCCCCCCTTTTCCTTTAGAAGTGTGCACCACTGATGAGCATGGGCTGGCGTGTGAAGACAGTCACGTACTGTCAGTGTCCTCACCTCATTTAATAAATACTCACCTCATTTAAGAAATCAAGGTCATGTCGGCATTTATTCAAACTTCGCAAAAAACTGGTGGGTTTTGGATTATTGGTTGCTCATGTGTGCAAATTTGGCCCTTTTATGTGCCTCAGACCAGGCACCTGAAAAATCAGCAGCTGTAGCCAGAAGTGATGGTGTTAAGACTCATTCCCCTTACAAAGGGTACCCAAAAATAGAGGAGCATCAGGAAGTAGCCTGTGCCTCTTGAAGTAGCTATAGAACTCTTAACAGTTCAAGCCAAGAGATGCCCAAATGAAAAATAAAAATTAAAGCCAAGGAAGGACATTTTACATTAGCAAGAGCAGACATACAATTTAAAGCCACATAATATTTGGAAATGCCACTGAGTATGACAAGGGCCTTGAGGAATTCATCCAACACCATCCCTGATAACAAGAAAGGAGGATTTTTGTATACGCTTATAAACATCTCAGGGAATCACTTAAGTAGTAATCTTAGGGGATGCTCTGTTGTTCATTCCATTATATAGACAGACTGTTTGAAAATCTAAAACCTGGCCTGTATGCATTTTTTGCTTTCTTCTGCAGCTATTATTTTGAGGTTTTTTTCTAATTAGCTGATTCAAAGTGTTTCCAAAGAAGTGTTTGTATGACATTGTTACCACAGGGATTCTTACCAAGAAAATGAGCAGGGCAGATTCTGGTTGACTTGTTGATTCACTCACTCAGCAAAAAAATATGTGGATGATTTTGTTTTCCTCTGAGGTGCAGAATGTCTCTTTTCTCCATGCTCTCTTGGACCTGCCTAGACCACATGCCTAATGCAAGCTGTTGCTGAATTTTTATTAACTTGCTCCTGTCTGGAAGTCAGAGCAGTTTGCCATTGACTTCAAGAGGCCTAACTACTGTCTCTTCTTCTTCCAAATCAGTTCTTATCAGTTTGTCTAACTGAACCTGGTTTCTATCCTTCTACATCTATTTCCTACTAATGTCTAAATCATATGCTCACTTCCACTCAAGGAAGTGATAAAAGAAGTTCAAGGGCTCACTGGAAAGCAAAGTTGTTGGGTTTTTTTCTTTCTGGATGGGAAAATTAGGTATTGAATTAAATCAACATTTTTGTGCAGATTTTTCTGTGATATCATGTGAAAGCAAAAAATTGGGGGAAATGTAGGGTTCTTACAATGGAAAAGCATTTTACTGAAAATGAAGCAGATGATTAACCACTGCTACATTTTATGCAGAGATGAAGAAAGTTCTTTTCCAACTTCCTCTGATAGAAACTTCCAAGACCTTTCCAGGCTGGGGGGAAATAACTTCGTCCAAAAGGAGGGTTTGTTTCTGATCTTCCTCCTCTAGCATACAGAAAGAATCCAAAACTCCCTCTTGGATTAGATCTTTTTGGGTAGGATCTGGGGTGCAGCCAAAATTTCTGCCTACAGTGGGATTCATCTCAATTGTTCACAACAGAATGCCTTGTTTATTTGCATTACAATGCAGACTTGGAGTTACTCTACTGAAAAGGGACAGGTCTCTGCTGTTCCACTACTGGTAGACTGAAACCTATGATAACTGGTTAAAAAAGACATCAGTATATGAAAGAGCATCACTTGTTGCTGTTCTGTATGGTGGCTTTTTATTGTACTTATTTTGTGTATTTCATTTTGTATTAATTGTGTTCAGGTCTGTGTTTACAGCCATATGTCAACTGTAGAAAAAGAGAACCATAAAGTTTTTGGGTTTGGTTTTTTGGGGGTTGTTTTGTTTTGTTTTTATAGAAATTGTAACTTTTTCACTTTTCATAAGTGGTGTGTGTAGGATTAAGTTCAATCACTAAGGAACTTTTTAAAACTGACCTTCAGACACAAACACCTCTCCATGTGTTAAGAAGACAAAGAATGAAAATGATTTCTTCTGCGATTCTGTGGAAGTTCTTGGAATTACTCTAGGTTAAAATGTAACTTTATGTGCTAGATTATAAATCAAAATTTGCATGTTCAGAGATTAATTTCTTACATCATGATATTAATTCATTTTTATTTCAGCCACTTTAAAACTCTCCACCTTAACATCAAGAGCAATTGCTCTCCCTTTCTGTCAAAATGGTATAAAGAGTAAAATATCTGGAGGAATTAAACAGTGATGTCATTCCAAGAGGAAAACACATATCAGCTGTGTAGCTCGCTGTTTCTCACTCCACCTTCAAAATATTTGAATACTCCTGAGAAAATAAGTATGTATTTGATGGCAGCTTGGACAGAATTAATAGTGCTGCACAGAAACGAGAGGGAATGAAACATTAACACACCCTGGGCACCATGAAATTATTTTTCAGCATATATAATACTATATAATGTACTAATTCTCTTCTCTTTTAGTGAGATAAGAAAATCAGTTATAAACTCAAGCTGTGCTCCCTCTGATCTATCTGGCTTCTATGTTTGTAAACCAGGCTTTCTTGTGCTATGCTTGGACCTTTATAACCCTGGATTTAAAATTTAGGTATACTAAACAACTCAAATGTATGCAAACCCATTGCCTTATGGCATGAAACTTTACAGCTAGAAAAAAGGAAAACAGAGCAGGAAAAAGTGAACTTAAAAGCTAAAACCGAGCCTGGGAAAGGTGAGCTTGAGTGCTGGCTTCATCCCAACATTACATTTACATTTGTGAAACCAGTGCTAGAGCTTACAATTTGGTTTCAAAGCTCACTTCCCACACCCCCACCTTTCCCTGATCCTAAGGAAACTGCCCACAATTTAAGGACTTAAGTAAGTCGCATATTAAAAACAATCAGCTGGCAGAGCAATCATAAGAGTGCAGATTAAGTAGCTGCTTACCAGGGCTTCCTTATCCCCTCCTCCAGATGAAGAATGACCATGCTTCCCCACTGGCTCCCCAGGAATCAGAGATCCTCACAGGCATTTTTCATTTCTTTCTAATGTATGACACCAGCGCAGTATATCTCTCATTACCATAAAATCAGCACAAAGGAAATTGACCTTTTAGTTTTATAGCTCCATGTAAACATGTAGGACTGAGTATTTATTTACCCAGTGGCCTAGCCATGTATTCTAGGCCCAGGTAAAAATAAATGAGGTAGAAACCCGAACCCTGAAACTGAGGATCTAGAAGTTTAATACCCCCACACAACATTTTGCTTCTCCAGTAATATGTGCTACTACATAGAATATGTCAGAACCAGAAACAGACACTAATTCTGTGTATCTTGTCACTAAATCACAAACTAACTTATGTCAGAAGAGATGTCCAGAGGTCACCCTGTCCTACTCCGCTGATCATGGGTCCAACTAGATCAGCTGCTGAGGAACCTGTCCCATTGAATCTTAAATCAGTGGAAACAGCATGGAATACCCATGCTTCTTCTATGCCCATTGTCAGTAGGTCTCTGCACAACTAAAGCAGTGAGTCTTCTTAGACTTCCTTTTGCTGCCAATTTTCTTATAGAAAGACACTGTGGTCCCTCACCTCCCTGGTGTTTTGGGCTTCTGATGATCTCTGGTTTCCTTGACATCATTCCTTTACTCACAAGACACAATATCTTTGTGTCTTCTGAGCAGTCTGTCCCTGCTTCCAATGTATTTCTGAGTCCTTCCTCTCCACATATCAGCTTAGGCAGCAGCTCCATGTTCTCCATGTCAACCTACTGGCAGAGTTGCTTGACTACCTGCACATTGCAACAGACCATTCTTGTGAGGCTGTCCTTGAAGAGACTGAAGAGGCTGTTCTTGAAGATCAGCTGGCTTCTCCTGGCAGCCTGGTCACCACACAGGCTAAAATATACTCTTTTGAAGTCCAGGCTTGTCAGTCTGCTGCTTGTATTGCTCTCTCCCTTCAGAAAGGTAAATGTCACAGCCTCACGGTCCTTGTAGCTGAGGATGCCCTCAGCCTTCACATATTCAGCCTGTTCTTAATTGTCAACAGACCATCTCCCCTAATCAGTTCATCAATCGCATACAGCATTAAACTGTTCTATAAGCTCCAGAAGTCTGGATTACCTGGAAATTTGTCAGGTGTCTTTGCCACACAGGATCGTGCCTTTAAGTCAGCAATCAGGCAACCACACTTAAAACCTTATACATTTTTGCCCATTAACTGCAAAGGAAGACTGATTATTTCTGTCTTCAGAGGCATAGTGCATTGATGAATCCTGCTTAATCCTTTTCAGTGACACATAAATGTCATATTGTGGAGTGGGGTGACTCTCATCCAGAGATCCTTTTTGTTCAAGCAAAGTTTGTTAGTCCCCAAACCAGTCATGAATTCAATTTTATTGACCATCAGCTTATGAATTAAATGCCAAGTCAGAATGGTGAAGTCTGAGTCACCTAAAAGGATGAAAACATGATCCAGGGATTTAGGCTCTCAGGGCCACACAAAACTGGGAGAAGACCTCTGTTTTCCTTGGGCATTTTTACTAAGGACTCCATTACTCTGTGTTTCACAGACCAGGTACAGCACACCCACAACACCAACACAACCTGATCGGTCCCCAGCAGACATCTCCATCTGAGATACACTTCCAAAAGGAAAATCCAGGCTTTGTTTTTTCAGAAGCAAGGTGCAGTCAGCACTGATCACAGAGGTCTTGTAGGTGACATCTAAGCATATGTCCCTCCAGCAAGGGACCAGGTGGATACCTTCACATGTGGCTGAGTTCCTTCCCATCTTCTATGAATCACTGCTGCCTCTTTTGTCCTGGTCCATGCCTTTCCTTGCATGACTGAATCCATCTCTAATCACCAGACTCTGTGGTCTCACTCTCTGACCTCAGTGACAGTCTTTGTGGAGGAAAAGGAGAGAATGCAACCCCGCCACCTTACACTGCCATAATGCCAGTGCAGCTGTATCTAATGAAGCACACTGAACTGCAACTCACTGTGGCTTGCTTCTCCTTAACAGCTGGACCGACGAGCCCGACAGTAAGTGTTTTGCCAGGCAGAGCTACCATGTGGCAAAGCAGACTGTTTTCCTAGAATTAAATTCTGAAACACAAGTTAAGCACTACTGGGTTGCCCTGTGGCTTTGCCAAAAGCAGCAAACCAGACATAGCAAGACAAAGCTTAAAAAATAGACTCTGTAAGCCAACTCCCTGGGATTAGCCTCAGCAATTTGTTTTAAATAGTATTCAGCCACCTCAGCTCACATGCAGTAGTAATGTCTTGAGAGGGCTCTCAATGTCTGCCCATTTCTCTTCAATTGCTTCCCACTCTCCGCCTGGGAAGACCAAGGACTTATAGCAGATTTTGGCTTGTGCACAGTACCCAGGAACAGGAGTTCCATATCTATATCCATGAGAAGGAAGGTAGTTCAGGGCAGGACCTCATGGTTCGGCTGTGGCACATTCTGCCAAAACAGCTGGACATCCCAGATACCCTTTTTGGTCAGTAACATGCACTAAATACATGGCGTAGTAAGCAGGCACTTGGGCTCAGGAAAGTTGGGCTCCACCTTTTGCCCTTCTGCAGGAAGCCACACAGCCTCAGCCAAGGTACTGAGGAGTGTTTAAGCCTCTCACTTTGGTAGCAATAAGAGTTTGATGTCAGAGTAACTATATGAAGGGAGTGTTACCCATGTGCATAACCTCTACAGGATGATGTTCATATGCAGTCATGATTGTGAACTGAGGAAATACCCAAGAGGGTCTGTCATAAGTACACAGTTGAAAGCTGTGTAGAATTAGTTGCAGCCTGCTGCCTAAGAAATCAAGATGTCTCCTTCATAAATAACAGCCCACTGAATTCTTCAGAGGAGAGGGTTTAACAAAACAGCTTTCTACCAGGATGAATTGATACACTTTGTTGAAGAGATGCTTTATGGTCTTTTTATACAAAGCTCCACCAAATGCTACTTCATACACCACAAATTTCCTCCTTTTCTCTCACCATAGCAGTAAGGGACTTGGCTTCCTGTTCCCCAACCACTGCAAACCCTTAATGGTGGGCTTTAATAATAAGCCCAGGTTTGAAGCTTAAAGAAACTTGTTTCTCCGAGTACCACTAGTCATCCAGAACTGGATGCTATTCTTCTCCAAACTGTCAAAAGTCTTCACTGTTGCTCAGAAACAAGGATGATTCAGGATGAAATGAGACAGTATTCAAACCTGTGCTCTAAGCAGTACATGACAGTAGCGAACGGCAATGGGCATCTGGCTTGGTCCATCTCTTTTTTATATACTTTCTATTACTTTGTATAGGGAATGATTCTTAGCACAGCAGAGTGGCCAAGAGCTGCATTTCAACCCCATCTGGGGCTGTCACAGCCCTCTAGATCCAGAAGGCCAGCTGCAAAGGCCAACTGCATGCAGTGGAAAGAAGTTTGGCTTTTAAAGCATCTTCTCTTTCAAAGACCTCATATCAACTTTATAAGACATGTCTTAGGAAAGGCACCCCAGCTCATTTGTATCTTGGTAACAGGATTGCAACTGGAAGATGAAAACCTTAGCTGTCAGAGAGGGTTCATATGTGTGTGGCTCCCCGCTGGTGTATGCCCAATGACTTTCAGTGACTCAGGACCTTCCACTTGCTGCTTTGATCAGGTCAGAAAGTGAATCACCAAAAATGACAAAAGGAGAAAGAAAAATCACTGTCACCCATATGTTTGGTTGCTGGGTCTCCAGAAGCAGCTTGATTCCAGGTCCTGGAACCTAACAAGTTGTATGCTGGAGGATTTCTGCAGTGAAAGTCAGTTTGGGGCGGAATCTTGCTCCAAGATGGCTCTGCTGTTAATGGCAGTGATTGTGTTGACAGATGAAATTAGAGAGTCCGAGTCAAGAAAAAAATGACAAGGGACAAAACAACGGCAACGTCAGGGGGCTTGACCACATGCCACGTCTGACCCTTCCCACCCTCCCATCACTGCTGCTGTACCAGCTAAACATGCCCTCATAGTCAGCCAAGCCTTGGGAGAATGGCAGGGGCAGAGCTCTCACAGGGGAAGAGCAGAAGGGAAAGTGTTAATGCTTTACTGCCCAAAGGCAGTCTGACTTTGCTGTTATCCCAGCACATGACATGAGGAAAAGAGAAGAAAGAAAACTCTGCCAAACTTGCATCACGGACAAAGCAAAAGCTGGCTCCTCTAACAGGTTTGAAAGAACACTGATAAATAGAGTTGACAGATGGTCTCCAGTGGTTCTTCACCGGCATGAAAATCTCTTTCTCTTTCTTGTCTGTCAGCCCCTGTGCCTGCCTCTCCCAGAGCCAGAGAGTCACTGCACTCTTCACAGAAGTTTTAGTTCTTTGGCAGACAGTACAACTCATGTGAAGTTTCTCAAGCAAGAGCATCATCTCATCAGCCTATTTGCCTCTCTTTTCCTTTCATCTCTTGTTTGTTTTCCATTCATATCCAAAGAACTCACCCCCTTGCCAGACCATTTGCATGTTTTGTAATAGGTGCCGATGGTGCAAATGTCAGGAAGTGTACGTTGTCTATTATTTATGCAACACGTTATTCACCTTCAGGTTATTTACCTTTTATTATGTATTTAGTTCTTCCCTATTCAGACCTTGGCCCAGCAATAAGCTCAAAGGAAAAATCTAACTTTAAGAACCGCAGTTGTGCTTTTGAACAGCTGGGTTAGAAGAGAACTAAGCTGTTAGTTTAGGCATTAGGAGCGCAGGACTGATCCCTGACTTGCTGCCGGCCCTATACAGTGGCTTTGGCAGAGTTTTCTTTCTTCTTTTGTCCCCAACAAGGCAGTAGAGGAGAGGTGTGTTTGTACAGCTGCGAGCACAGTGGGGTGCTATGATCTGCTTTCATCAGGGTAAGGTATTGTTCCACGAGCAACATGATTTCCTGCCTCTTGGCTTTATGTGGTGAAGCATGCTTCCTCAGGGTACCATAGCAGGAGGTAGTTGAGCACCCTTCAGCACCTTTCTAGCCTTGAGTCTTCATCAGAAAGGATGAGGCAAAGGTTGTATCCAGAAAGAAATCTGCGTTATCCTTACCTTGTCACGACTAAAGCAGTCTAGTTCACAGTTCAGGCTGAGGCTACTGCCGAAGCCTCTTACAGAAACACAGAGTCAGCACAGCTCCTGTGCCCTGGTCAAAGCCAAGCAAACAGGAAAAAATAAGCAGTCATCTGAGCAGACAAGTAAATTCCTGTTTAAAGATGACATTTTCAGAGCCCAGTACCAAATAGCCCCTCCAAATCAAATCCCTACCTAAACTTGATCACTTGGTTGTAAGGAGCTCATGGATGTTCCAATAGCTCAATAGTTGTAGGGTGTTAAAAGGAGAAAATAATAGTTATTCACACAGACTGCAAGAAATTCACATTGTTCCCATGCCTATAAATCCTGTCTCTAATGTGCTAATGACATCTATTGGTCGTATATTGCCCTTATAAAACTATCTTTAGATGGGACTACAGTATGAAGTGTGGCTGTACTTAATGGGCAAAATGCAGTTTGGCCTTTACAGATAACATTTTCTGTTGTCCTTCAAGTCATCAGACAAAAGAAAATCCTGCTGCTCTGTGTCACATCACTGAAATTGCTGAAGTCCACAGAGAGTTGTTTATAAATTAACTCATCAAAGATCATTCACTGAAGAAATCTATAAACAAGTTGATATAATCACACATCTGGGATATTTACCGCTGATTCTCTCAAGCAACTTCAGAAATTAAGATGTGTACACAGAATAGAGAAGATAAAATTCCCCAAAGCAGTTTGAACACTAAATGAGCACCTGTCAATTAGTCACGAGACTTTTGTGCTAGTCATTGCAGGAGGGAATTATCACATTGGGGAATAAACCCCAAACGTCATGATACAGCAGTATACAGCAAAGGCCTTACAATTTATTTACAGTGTCATTTTCAGTTCTCCTTGACTGTCTTCCACTTCTGCTTACCATCATGAAGGCCCACAGTTACTAATACATGAATTTAAAGACCTGCTTTCTTTTAGGAAGAGCCTCATCTTTCCCACAGCTATAGGGAGAATTTATTCTTCTTCACCAGTGTCCATAAACTTGGAGCCATCTTCAGAACAGACCAAACCTCAAGGTAGGAAATGAGGAATTGTCATGACCTACAAAGCAATGAATGGGCTTAAGATCCCGATCTTGATCCAAGAATATTTTTTGCAGTGCAGCTTTGTCTTCCGAAACCGAACGAATATGCCAAGTTTTTTTAGCAATGTAGGTCGGTGGGATTTTCGCACAGGCCAAGATCTAAACTCAGTTCTCATTTTCTTTAATTTTTTTGAACGCAAATTTACTTTGACTGCTATAGAGTACCACTCAAATAATGATTTATACAGAATTCTTGTCAAAAAAAAGGTTCGGCCATCTCAAAACACTTCATAGATTCAGCAAAGTGATATGCAAGCCATGCGCGAGGACCACATTGCATCATCTACCAGGACAAGGCAAGGCATCTCTGTGATGATGGAGAGCAACTGTTTGAACAATGCACACTAATATTACTCAATAGCTCAGAAAAGGAAGTGAAAATTAAATGATTGCATCTAATTGAAACTGCAAGAGGAATTTTGAGCAACAGAATTAAATTACCCAAGTTGGAACTTAATCAGGAGCTAAACTGAACATGCTACCTGCTATGAAGAAAAAGGCAAAAGCACTCTAAATTAGGGGATAAATAAGAAATATCAAGAATAGGCTTACAAATTTAATCATAACTATGATTTTTGTTTTATTTTCTTATCTTTTTATTGTCTTGTCCTTTTTTGCAGCAAAGAAAAACATGAGTATCTTTTAAACACTACAACACATGCTCAAGCTTGCAGGCGGGCTGCATCCTTATCTCTGAATGGCAAGGGTTGCCCAACTACCCCATGGGGTTGCTACCTCTCACTGTCCTGGGTAGCAGTGCTCATGCTCTATCAGTGTTAGTCTCTGGAAATTGGAGAGACCTGATCCATTACAAATCTTCTATGTCCAGGCAGGAAGAATGTTGTTAGTCACACAGTAAGAACACAGTTCAGACTCTTTTGAAATGCAAGAGGCAGGCCATATGCCACAGAACTTTCTCTTCTAAGCAAACTAGAGCACTTGAGAAGGACTGCCCTAACCGAGACCTATCTAAAACCGTACATTTATCACACCAGCTCATCTCCTGAGCCATCCCTGACACAACTAGATGCTCCAGCTTTGAGGGAAAATTAACCTGGGCCTAAATACTGGGGCCATCACTCCATCTCATACTCAGCCCTCAGAAGTCAAGGGAACACAGGGGTTCTTCTCCTTACAAGTCTCAGTGGTTTGTCTTGCTCACCAACCACTAATGGAGTCTCTGCTAAAAGGAATTAAGCCCACATTGCCCCACAGAGATGTAAGAGTAGGGGTCTGGTGACACAAAAATTTTGGAGGAGTCAGAAAAATTGTGCTATGATACCAAAGCCTTTCTGGTGATCAGTGAAGCTGAGAAGGTTGCTTAGCTGATGGAGGACAGAGAAACACAAATCCTGCCTTTCGCTCTGCCAGGGGATGGAGCTTTCATGAAAAGAAATCATGCAGTGATGTCTCTGCTATATGTCAAACTAACTATTCTCCACGGCTCAATATCCAACCCTTTGCAGCCTCTGTTTATTACTGTGACACCAGCTTTCACCCAGAACCTGAGCACTAAAAAAGCAGGCATGCTGTTTTTGTAAATACTGCTTCGGCCTACACTTCTGGAAATGGAAGGCATCTTTTCCAGACAGTGTCATTCACAGCATGGAGAAAGAGTGAGAAATGTGTGTACATTAGGCTGTTATTCAATTCACCCTGTTCCTGGGAAGTACTGAGATGACACAGTTAATCCATCCAGTTGCAAGATAAACAGGGTGAGTGCAACCTGTCCAGCTGAGGCAGCTCATCCACAACAGATGAGGGCTGGGAAGGATGAAGTTTCCATGGAGCTTGTGCTCAGAGGCAGGTACAAGGTCTGAGGACTCAAGAGTTTACAAGGTACTAGTAGGACAAATCACTCCTATTTTTAAAAAAACACAGGGCTGCATCCTCAGCAGTAGGGGACAGACCTACTTACCTGTGCTCACTGATCAAGACTACACAGCTTAGTGCTGGGGGAGAAAAAGGTCAAGGGACAATGGAAACTATGGGCACATTTACATAGGCATACCTATATGTACACAGTACACACATGCTGCAGAAGTCTTGTGCTTTCATAACTCATGGAGGAATCTCTCTGAAGTTTTTGATAACAGTTGTTCGCAAAATCTTTGTTAAAATACAATGGCCAAGGACATTTCCTTATCACATCATTATCAGCCTCCCATAATAGTTTAGCAGCCACATTTAACTCCTGGAGGAAAGGGTTAGGTCTGTCCCGCGCACTGTCAAGCTGTGGTGAGTCAGTTATCTGCTAACAGTAGCGGGTTGAGCAACAGGCACAGCTGTTACAGCAGATGGGCCTCTCAGAAACCAAGTCACAAGTTTCATTTCCATTGCCCAAAGTAAAGAGTCTTTTTTTTAATTCCCCTCCTCCCCCCCAATAAGATTTTCTTTCCTCCTCTGTACTAGGGTTATCCTTTCTGAATACCAGACACTCTTGGGGATTTATTCTGCTGGCTCCCCAAGGACCAGGCCAGCTGCCCACCCTCAAGAGCGTGAAGGGGACACTGGTGTCTGCAAGCCAGAGGACTTCCTGCCTTACCATCTCCATTTGAGAAAGGGATGCAGGAACACCAACCGCAGCAGGGAATTGCTTAGCTTTCCTACACTTCAAGCTGCTCATCTCCAGCCTTCTCGTCCCTCTCTGCCACAGCCAAGCTGTATTTTGACAGGCAAATGTCAGAGCAGGTCCTGAAAAAGAGAGCTATTTCCTCCCTTATCCCTCACTCCTTCCCCAGCAGCACCATAGTGGCCCTCAGGACATGCTAGGTCACTCTGCCATGGGCCCTGGCTCAGGGCTGCAGCAACTCTGCTGTAGTCAGAAGTCAGCTGAGAAACAGAGTTGGGTGGTGCAGGAGCCTGTGATGGACAAGGCGGATGAGCAGGCACCTCTGTAAGAGAAGGAGAGGATAACAACCAAGGTGATATTAATATGTATCCAATCCTTGAGGGTCTGAAGAAGCACTAATGGTTTGCTTTGGTTCATCAGGTTGGCCATTTGGTTAGCGCCAAGACAGCTTAAGCACAAGTTGTCTCAGGGTGGAATCCATTATCAACAACAACCTTCAAGCACCTGCTGCCTTTGGGAGGAGCCACTGCAATGGTTTTCTCTGCCTTGCTCCTGCAGCACTCTGTGCTTGAAGTCCTCGCTGCAGCCAAGAGGGACTTGATGGTTTGCAATGTTTACAGACTCTGTCCTCTGGCCATTGACCAGATGCTTCTTTCTTTGGCATTGTGAAATCAGCTCCTTGCCGCAGGGAATAGTCAGTGCTGGAAGTGGAGCTCCAGTGTGGAGCTGCCGGGTCTTACAGCTTTTTATCACAAGCTTCATAATATCTGATGTTTTGTTTAAAACTCCAGTTCCTGTCAGCTAGCAGTTACAAAACAATATCAAAGGTTTCTTGGGGTTCTTTTTTTCTTTCCAATATGAAATAATTCTTTTGCTCACAATGTTGCAGAGAAAAGCCTGAAAATATGGCCCAGGGCTCCAGAACCAGACAAGCAAATAAAACTTCATATTTATATTGTATTTCCATGTCATTTGTAAGACAGCCTCACCAGCATTTCAAGACTGGCAGCACTGCAGTGTTTTCATCGGTGGCTGGGAAGTGCAATGGCCAATTCTCCTGTAAGATTATAGCCCTGGTAGTTCCTCAAGGTCATACTCTGCATGACCTAAACATACTTATTAAATTGCCCTGCTTAGGAAAAGGCTTCTCTCTTTTTTTTTTTTTTTTTCAATCCAAATGCATGCTTGGAGAAGGATGTGGTTCTGAGCAGATCACTGTCTCTCTCTCACTGGTGACTCCAGAAAAGCTCCATGCCGGTGGTGGAGGCTCATTCTCAGTTTAACAGACCTGTCAGTTTCTTGATGTGGATCTTACCATACTCTGGTTTCTACCATGCCAGCCCCACATGCTGAACTTGGGCTGCAAATCCGGCTCTACTCCCTGCAGGTGTAGCAGGCCAGGCCTTCACATGCTCTGTCAGAGCAGCTGCTGTGAAAAGTCCCATTTCCAAAGCAGCACTGCAGTCTTAAGTACAACTGAGAAGTAAGAGGCCATGTGGTAACACCATGTCTGTGCTGCTGCCCCAAGCACAGAGAGTCCTGACAATACTGGATACGGCTGTAAAGGCAGTTATTGCCAAAATGGAAGCGTACATGTATACAATGGAAATGAGCAGGTTCTGCTCTTCAGCGTTGACGGCAACTGGCACCATTTAATCATATATATGTTACTGACTTACCTTTAATCCCAATTGCCTGATGGTTAAGGTCCATGGCCTGGGTCAAGCAGGGTTCAGAGCTTGTCAGCTAGGGGTAAGGGTAACCACAGCAGTTTTACAGTAAGCATAACTGAGCCCTTGCATCTGGGTGTGCAGCTTGACATTCTTCCCTCTGCTTTCATAAATGTAGCCTAAAAATTCATCACTTCATAGTGACTAGGGCATGCCAGTTCCTGTAGCCATGGGCACTTAAAGACACCTTGCATTCAGTTGATTTGCATGAGGTAGATACACTTCTACGTCTGGCCCACACAAGTGCCTACAGTAAGACATCTATTGGAAAGCTCTCTGTCCACACCCCTTGATCAGGTTTTCTTTCAAGAGAAACTCAGGAAGAAACCAGGGCACACATCACAGGACACAGGGGACATCACTCCTGCAGTGTGGACATCATCACAGGGTACCTTCTCCAGAGAGGGCAGGACAGCAAGCTTTCCTGAGGAAATTAAGAGAAGTAGTTAATAACATGTACCCCATGTCCTTGGCAAGTTGCCTGAGAATCTGTGGTTTGAGCTGTAGTGAGGAGAAGGCATTGGCAGATCTTTCTCATGGTAAGGGTACTCACATAGTGGAACATATAAACAGGGAGTTTCCATCAGTGGAGAGCATTAGGAACAGGTCAAGCAAACATCTGCAGGAGTGGCACAGAGCTGATCCTACACTGGATCTCTTGGCCTCTGTAGATCCCTTCCAGCTCTACTTTGCCTTTTCTGACCACCATGATCACAGCTGTCCACAACAGGTACCAATCTGGTGAGGGAGAAATCAAAATACAAGTGGAGCAAGATTTCTCTGAATTTGTAGAGAAGAGCTTCAGCTGCTTTGCCTCACACTAAACAAGTCATCAAAAATGAAGAGTGTCTTCTTCTACGTCCAGCTGTGACCCTTGCTCATCATTGTCAACTCTTCACATTCTCTTTAGTTGGATATCAGCATGGAGGCATGATCCAAACAGTGATTCAGGACTTTTGACTGCACAAGACCTACTTTCATGCTCTGGGTTAAAATTCAATGATCATCTCTAGCACTTATGGACAGCAAGATACCCAGAAGCCTTGTGCCATGATGATGCTTAGAAAAATCGCATTATTGCATCCAGCTCTGGCAATCCACGTTCACATGACTCATACTGCAGCAAGGCATCTCCCCGAAGGCATAAGCAAGGTTGGCTCATTCAGAATTGCTTGGAATCCATATCACCCTGAGCATGAACTAGAATGTCATTCTGCCCTTGATAGACCCAGGTCTTCTGTGGGCATGAGAAGGCATCTTGGAGGAATATTACCCATAAAACCAAAAGTCTGCTTTTTCAGAGTGTGGGAATTGCACCTAAGAGGTTAAAGCCACAGGTGTACGAAGATGGTGTGAGAAGCAGATGAAGGAGAGCGCTTTACAGCAGCAAGACAGCTGTGTTTTGGCTTGAGTGCAGAATAAACGGATGGTTTCTACACAGAATTTTGAAGGCCATGGTGCCTGGAGTGAGACCTTTTGCTTCATTAACCACAAAATTAATATTAAAGTTGAGACCCCTAAACATGCTAATGAGCAAAAGCAGGACATGCTAAACATCTATGACTATAGTACTTGACTCCCCACACAAACCATGTTAAACATCACATCTGCAAAGGGTATAAAGGGTGTTGAGAAAGCTGCCCCCAAGGAAGAGAGAGAAGAAATTTAGGACCCCAAAGAGGCAGTCTACAGGCTGTGCTCCTTCTCTTCCATCCAAGACAGGGTTGCTTTCTTGGTCACTGACCCAAACTGTAAACCATAAAGAGAAATAAGAGTCTGAACTGTTAAATAAACAAGAAAGGGGAGCTCTGGACAAAAATAAATGACTGACATTTAGGGAACTTAATCTGCATCAGAAAAAAAAACTCCTCCTCGTTTGCTCTGGCTTCTAATTTTTTCCATATTTTTGTCATTAGACGTTATTAAAGTACTACTGTTCCAGGGCTGGGTGATGAAAGGCTGAGATATGATTCATCCCTCTACGTTACATAAACAAACCCGGGTCGTTATGACATCCACTGTGATTTTTTTCTTCATTCTTTTTCCTTCACCATACCTCACTATTGGTTGCACTGTGGAAGCTCTTTCAGGTGATTAAATGCAGTTTCAGGCCAACTCTTGGGCTGTTAATGTGGTATAACAGGCTTGCAGCCAGATGTCTGCTTCCAAAACAGCCCTTGGTTCAGTCTTCTCATAAGTGGGCCATGTTGAAACTGCAATATAGCAGCCATTTAAAATAGCATTTAAAAAGCAAACCAGGAAGTGTCAGTTTAAAGTTAGCTCTGATTCATTAATCAGCATTGGAGACAATGTTGTCGGTGTGACCGGATGGGCTGACTTATGATTATTTCAGATTTATCTGAGATATAACAAAAGGGCATTCTGCTGGTTTAAAGAGTCTCTTTCCCTTTTCCTCTGGCAAAATCAAGACATTGTTTAGAAGGCCAAAGAGAATGCCATTCAAAAGTCTGAGGTCACTTCCAAAGATAAATTTAGTAAGAGGTATGACTGAAAAAAAAACCAGAGAAGAGAAGAAGAAGAAGAAGAAGAAGAGAAGAGAAGAGAAGAGAAGAGAAGAGAAGAAAAGAAAAGAAAAGAAGAGAAAAGAAAAGAAAAGAAAAGAAGAGAAAAAAAAGAAAAGAAAAGAAAAGAAAAGAAAAGAAGAGAAAAGAAGAGAAAAGAAGAGAAAAAGAAGAAAGAGAAAGAGAAGAGAAGAGAAGAGAAGAGAAAAGAAGAGAAGAGAAAAGAAAAGAAAAGAAAAGAAAAGAAAAGAAAAGAAAAGAAAAGAAAAGAAAAGAAAAGAAAAGAAAAGAAAAGAAAAGAAAAGAAAAGAAAAGAAAAGAAAAGAAAAGAAAAGAAAAGAAAAGAAAAGAAAAGAAAAGAAAAGAAAAGAAAAGAAAAGAAAAGAAAAGAAAAGAAGTCTATTCCATCACGGAAAACTTTTCCAGCATTTGGAGGTAAAGCAAAACCAACAAAAATCAGTAGGAGGACAGACACTTAACTGAGCAGGGTTTTATCAGACATCATCATGTTATTGCAGTAATTGTTTTAAGGTTAGATCAGCTCCCTGGGTGCTCCAAACCCAAATGTACTACATAAAGCAGTCCCCACTGAGTTAAAAATGTGGTGGGAATTACACCTCCAAACCCACCAGGACACTTCATACGACAGAAACATTTCCACCGTGATGACTTCCCAGGGGAGCAACCATACCAGCCTGGCACAAGGAGCTGTACAGAGGAAGATGAGGGCTGTGCCTGCTGGTAGGACATACACGCTATTTCTGACCATCCTTTTACACAAAATCAGATCAGAAACACTTCCTCTGATGGACGTGCTTGGGGAACAGAGTAGCTCCCTGTGGAAGCAGCAGTGCGAGCCTCAACATGTTGTAAAGCGCCTCAGCTAAAAGGCGATGTTCTAGTGCAAGAAATTATCTACCTCTCTATCTTTAATTATTGCAATAATAACAGAAGAGACCACAGATAAAAATAAGTAAAAACCTCAGCTCATGTAACAGCAGCATAAAAACAGTCATCTCACTGCATAAAATTTATATATATACATATATAAAAACACATGAAGGGATTTACTTTTCATTTTAATTGTGTGGCCTGCTTATAATAAGGATGGTTGTTGACAATCTGTGAGATAGCATCAAAAGGTGTTTAATTTTATGCCACTAATAGTTTGGAGAGGTCATAGAAATGGTCTTCTGTAGCCTTTCAGCAGTTATTACTTCCATGCCCTTGAACAATTCTCAGGGCAGAAAAAAAAGTTAAGACGGTCTTACTGACTGCAAAACTTTGTTGCCTGTGAAACCCAGGATAGATCTTTCAGAGACACTCGGTGTCAGTATAGGTCCCCTTGTACAGGATTGTGACAGAGCTGTAAAATGCAGCTATGTCCCACCTTACTGGAGACTGTTGCTCTGCAGCCTGCAGAAAGGGATGTGGCTCTCAGATCGCCTTAGACTGTGGGTGGGCCACATTGCCCTCTGGAAATGTCAAAATCTCTCCCTGGATGACAAATGGAGCTGAGCCCAGCACTGAGCTGTTCTTTGAAATATGTGACTTTGAGTTAGTTGAATTTGGAACAGCTATTGCACAGTTCCTCTTCCAGTGTCAGCTCACAGCACGTATTGACTTTCAGACAGCAGACTCTTGACTTCTAAACAAGAATTCACTAACCCTGCTAAGGGCTCAATCCATATCTCATTGGCAGCAATGGACAGATCCTCTCTGACTTGCTGGCAGCTGTGCCAAACACTGAGATGAACAGCAGAGGATGCAGCAGGACCTGAACAGTGAGGACTTCCTGTGACTGTCCTGTGGCACTGACTTCAAGCTAAGCACAAAGCTGACTGCAGGTGGAGATAAATTTCTCAGCCCTAACAGCCTAAGTATCCAAGCTTTGGTATGGGCATCTACAAGAAGCACTACTCTGCTGACTTACTTGACCCATGCTGGCTTGGTTATCTCCTCACAACAGCATCTGAAATTCCCACCGACTTCAGTGGATGGAAGAACAGATGAGATGACTGGCTGTTCCCAGCCCGTTAAGGAAGGTAGCCCAAGGCGGGATAACTGGAAGGCCTGCACAAATCACCTAGGCTCCAATATCAACCATGTACATAGGTCCTTTGAGCTTGGTTCCAGAGTGGTTTCCACCACTCCACTGCTGTTTGTACCCTGGTTTCCCTGAGAGGGTGGGGGAGGTTTGTACAAACTTGAACCTCAGGAACAGTTTACTTGTCCCCACCAGTGCAACTGCAGTCTCAGCTGCTCCTAGAAGGTGGGGCATCAACATGGGATCCCCACAGTGCACAACTGTGAGGAGAAAGAACTTCCACATGACATACCGTGTTAAGCTGTCCTAAACTGCTTGATGCTGTGACGTCACCTGTGTCCAGGGCTCTTGGTGGTCTATCTGCTCGGGGTTTTGCATCTCCCTTCTTCCACCTGCTCACGCAAGGGACCACGTACCAGGCAGAAAAAGCATCTAGGGAACTGCTCCTGCAAGGATGGGTAATGACAAGAGACACGGGACATCTGTTTTGCTTTTCCAAGCAGTTTGGAAATGTCTGCAGCATTCTAGCCAAAGGAGAGGAGAGACAACCCAGAGAACAATGTGGGCTGGCTCTGTGGTTAGAGCACTGTCTGGAGCACTTAGGGGGACCCATATTCTAACTCCTGCTCCGACACCGATTCGCTGTGCAATTTTCGGGCAAAGCCATTTAGCCTGTCTGCGCCTTTGTTATTCCAGTTGTAATAATATTTAAATCACAGGGGAGCTGGGAGGCTTATTCAATTAGCGCGTGCGAAGCGCCTCGATACCCTATGACGGCGGGGGCAGGAGGCCGGCTCTCCGGCCAGGCTGCGGGCCGCCGCCCCCGCTCCCCTCCCTTCCCCACCTCCCGCCCGCCCGCCTCGCGGACACGGCGGCTCCGCCCCCGCCCCCCGCCACCCCCCCGCCTCCCTAAGGGCACTCTCCCTGCCCCCCCAAAACGGCATAGCCCCGGCCATTTGTGCGTCCCTGAGCCCGCTGCCAGGGAGGACTGCTCCCCGCCGTCCCCTCCCCACCTTGCTTCAGAAAGCGCGCGCTTTCCCTGCGTGCCGCTCGCCTCCCCCCATCTGTGTTTTAATGGAGTTGCTAGAAAACTCTCCTGCTTTTTTTCTCTTTAATTATTTTTTTAATAATTATATCATGTCTGGTATTGTATTTCTGTTTTCCCCTAGGAAAGAAGCCAAAAGAAGTAGGAACAAGAAGTAGCATGTGGGAGAGCGTTTCCCTTCCCTTCCCTTCCCTTCCCTTCCCTTCCCTTCCCTTCCCTTCCCTTCCCTTCCCTTCCCTTCCCTTCCCTTCCCTTCCCTTCCCTTCCCATCCCTTCCCTTCCCTTCCCTTCCCTTCCCTTCCCTTCCCTTCCCTTCCCTTCCCTTCCCTTCCCTTCCCTTCCCTTCCCTTCCCTTCCCTTCCCTTCCCTTCCCTTCCCTTCCCTTCCCTTCCCTTCCCTTCCCTTCCCTTCCCTTCCCTTCCCTTCCCTTCCCTTCCCCTCTTCCTGTTTGTCTCCACCATTACTGCAACTACAATTCTCTGCTCTCTGATATTTTTCTTTCTGTTCTAGTTGTATTGGCTTAATTTTGGGTAATGACCTTGTTTGTCTTGAACCCCTCAATATTTTCATGTTTGCATCCTAAAAGCCCGGCATCTCTTTTCACTTGATTTTTCTTTTTTCTTTGCCCTTTCTTTCTTTCTTTCTTTCTTTCTTTCTTTCTTTCTTTCTTTCTTTCTTTCTTTCTTTCTTTCTTTCTTTCTTTCTTTCTTTCTTTCTTTCTTTCTTTCTTTCTTTCTTCTTTCTTTCTTTCTTTCTTTTTCTTTCTTTTCTTTCCTTTTCTTTCCTTCGTGCCTTCCTTACTGCCTTCCTTCCTTCCTCCCTCCCTCCCTTCCTCCCTTCCTCCCTTCTCTCCCCTTCTCTCCCCTTCTCTCTCTACTTCTCTCCTCTCTTTGCTCTCTTTTTCTTTCTTTCTTCCCTTCCTCTCTCTCCTCTTCCTCTCTTCATTTCCCTTCTTTCCTTGCTTTCTTTTCTTTCTTTTTCTCCCTTTTCTTTCTTCCTTTTTCTTCCTGTCTTCCCTTCTTTTCTTTCTTTCTTTTCTTTTCTTTCTTGTGAAAAAAAAAAAAACAAAAAACCAAACTAAGAGGCAATTAAGCAAATCATCTGTAGCAATTAAGGAGATGTCTCTGGGAAAACATTAGCTGTGAAACATGTTTGCTGTTGCAAGTACTCTCATCTGACACCTTGGCACAGAGCCACGTATTTATTTGGGAGAGGGGTAGAAAACATGCAGTGGGGAGACTTTTTCAATGTCATTGTTATTAGTGGCAAACTCATCTTCCTTGTCCCAGGTTCCCACATGTTTTTAAACCATTATGGTATGTGGTTTCCAACCACGGATAAGAGACTGCTGAGGAAAAATACCCCATCTGTTCAAAAATTAAAAGTGAAGCATTATCTTTTCCTCCTTTCTCTCTTGCCTTAGGCAAATGTGGCAAAGGTCACTTCGTGCCCAGAGGCTGTACCAGGGATAATTTTCAGACCCATGTTCAGTCTCCCTCCTGCTAACACAAACAAGGCTGTACTCATCCTCAACCTAGTGTCAGCAAACACAGTGCAGCCGTCCCTGTTCAGCCTGCTGAAGATGCTTCCCACAGGGACTGGAGGGGCCAAGAGGTCCCCAAGGGGAGACCCTGTGAGGGCTGCAGCCCTCCAGCCATGCCCTGGCACACCTGTGGTCATGATGATGCTGCTCTGGTGAAACTCACTGTGCAAGAGGTGTGGCAGGGATGAGAGGTGAGGGAGGAAGCAACCCAGAAGAAGGCATCCTCATTCAGCTGCAGCCTCATCCCTGTGGGACTGTGTTGGGAGGGCAGGAGTTCCCCTGCTTTCCCCCTGCAACAGAAATAAGTGGGAGCAGAATTTTCTGCTGAGGATAGTTGGTATGAAAGTGTTATTTGGGACTGGAGATTGGCCACAAGACTGTGAACACTGAAGCAACAACTTTGCACACTCATTGCCTTCCAAGCTCAGTGATTCTCTAGCTAGGAAAGTGATTTTTCCCTGCAGGGTGCTTAAGTGAGATGCATCCCGGCCTCTGTTATTAGACCTAAATCAGAGAGCAGGGGCTCGCACTTTTCCTAAGCAAGCAAAAGTACCTGGTATTTAGCACCCCTTTCTCTGAAATTATCTTGTCTCAAGGCAGCAAGAAGAGTCATGTTAGTCATACCTTCATCTCATAAAATAAAATTCTATCTTAAACTTCTCTCTTCATTTCTCCAGAAAGCTAGTGGGGTGAAAAGGGGTGGGGGAACAATTAACTATGCTTCCTTGCATACCACCAACCTGCACCGCACACACACACAGAGCACAGAAAAGACAGTGTGTTTGCTTCGAGAGGTTTTCACTTTGAGAGGTAGCCATGTCTTCCTCAACCCTTACTAGAGAAAGCTATTTAATAAATAGCAAGGTGCTTAAACACTCCATCTCTCCATGAGCATTTCACACACACCTGCAGAAGTTTGGGGAACACAGAGAACTGATTTCAGAGCTGTCAGAAACCTCCCAGGTCATGTGGTCAGACTCTAGCTGAAGATCACTAGCTATCTGTCACCCTAGTCGGTACGGACTGTGTATGCTTTCACTTTTTTGGGTGTTTTAGCTCCTTAGAAGATTTCTAGAGGGAAAAAAAAAATCACATAATTAAAGGACAGGTTTTGTGTTTCTCTACTCTGCTTTCTTTCCCTCTCCCGTGAAAGAACCTGGAGTCATTAAGTTACTTTTTCAAACAAAACTCATTCTTCTCAGCTCCGTCCATGCCGAAGCACTGCTGCGTTTTTCACAGGCAGCTCTGTGCTCAGGAGCTTTTAAGGGTTTCTAATCCTGGAAGGCTGTCTGACATCACCCTGCTTCTTGTCTGCTGATGTTTCATACAAGCCTCCCATTTCCTTAGTGTTTTTCAGAGCCACCAATTACTGCAGCAATCTTGTGTTTATGTTCTGGTTTTGTGCTTTTTTTTTTCTTTCCCCTGATGCTTTCCTGGCCTGCGTCCCGACAGGCTGCTCTCTCTTAGACGTGCTTTGTGCCAAGGGTTAAGCTGGACCAGCTTGTTACAAAAGAAAGTAAAAAAAAACCGAACCCAAAAAAAAAAAAAGAAGTAGAGGGGGAGGAGGGTTTTATTCCCTAATTTTCTTCATTGACTTCAGGCACCATGTGATCAGGAAGCCTGGCCTGTTTCCATTTCCCTTCCCGACTAAAGGGAAACATTGTGTAGCTGTTGCCCTGCCACCGGTGGGACGGCCTCTCCTGGCATTACGTAGGAGGATAAAAATAACCGGGATATTTAAGGCTGGCTGTGGAATCCCAGCGCAGGCAGAGCGAGCCTGGTCAGCCGCCGAGCACCACCGGCCCAGGCCACAGGCGCACACACACACACACTGGAGTGATGCGCTCCATATGTTGCAACTGCAAATATATGCCGGGTGGCACTGCCAAAATAGTTAGACCCTGGGGAGGCCCAGAAGAGAGAAAAAAAAAGGGGGGGGGGCAGGGGGAGGGGGAAGTGGAGAAGGAAGAGAACTAGACAGCTTTTTCTTCTCTTTTAACATGCAGTTTCTAGCACACCAGGTATTTTTCAAAAGGCAGTGACTACCCCTGGTATTTTGTGTGCTTGATACAGGGACAGGGGCCTCCAGAGAAAGAGTGTGAAACCCTCATCAGGCTGGCTTCTGTGGGGCTTGCTTGGCTTCCAGTGTAAGGCTGTGTAAGTCACCTTTGTCCTGCAGCTCTGTAGGGACAGCAGCGGGAAAAAACACTCAGCCCTGGAGAAGGAGAGGCCAGGACTGTGGCACCACATTCTCTCTCAGGCTTAGTAGCCTCTTTTCTCCAAATCACAAGTGTGGCTGAGTACAATCCATGTCTTGTTTGTTGATGAGAAGCAATTAAATTAAAAGAGCAGCCAGGCCACAAGGCTCAAGCAGAAATGGCAGCCTCTTTTATATCTGGCTCTTTTGGAAGTCACAATTGTCAGTAACCTTTGGAGGTGATATTTTTTGCTACTTGTTAACCTTGTTTGCACACCACACCCCACCTCTAAACTCTCTGAAAAGTAATACGGTAATGTAGGGTCAGCCCCAACTCCAGTGATTGGAAGAGGCTGTCATTGCAAGAACAGCAGTGCCAGCCCTGCTTCAAAACTGGTCTGACATGCAAAGCAGTGCAATTTGAGCTTTCCTTTGTCCATCAGGGACTAGGACAGTGCAGGTGAGGAGAAGCAGAATATGCCATGCGTGGTCTGTTCAACAGTAAAAGTCACCTTCTGTCTCTCTCTTTCAGTCAGGTTTGTAGAGGGCACATTTCTCCTTCAGTGCCACCCTGCACTGGGGCAAAACAGAGGATGTGTCAGTGGTCCCAGCAGCTCCCATCTTTCCCTGCTAGGAGCTAGGCAATTTGGGAAGCTCATGCATGTCCATGAGTACACATCCCCACGGCTTTTCAAAAACTGCTTCTACTTAAAAGGGAGAGCACATCAAGTAACTAACCAGCCAGGAACAAAGTAACAAAAGTGTGCCTTACAGTCCCTGTTCCTCCTGCTGACATTGATTTGTTTGCCCAAATGGCCTCTGCCACCTGCCCACTGCAATGCAGAGGCACATAGGCCTGCTGCAAACCTCCACCAAGGGGACAGGAAGCTACCTGTTCTGGACAGACTGCAAATCATGGAGCAATCTCTTTTCCTGGTGTATCCGGGATACCTTCTAAGAAGAAAATAAAAGGCTCTGTGGCACCTTCCTGACATGATGAGTGCCCTGCCTCTCCTCTTGCAGAAGGAAGTGAGTTATAAACGTTGATGACAGAGAGAGATTGTTCCTGAGCTTATTTCTGCTGTGGAGTTCTGTTAAATGTTAGCCAGAGAATAAAATTACTATCTTTGGTTTACCTTGGAATTTCCCCTTCCATAATCTGTAGGACCCAGTGCAAAAGAACCCAGTTTAAAGAACTTGGGACAATTGTTGGGCACAAACTTAAGCATTGTTTATTGCTTATGCAGTCATGTGGGTTTATTACAAGGAATTAGGAATTAAAATAAGAAGGGGAGGGGTTATATTTGTAAGGCACTACACCTGAACAGACCGTATGTTTGTTTAATTGATTCTAGGTATATTCTGTGCAAGTTAAGTGAAACAGGGTAACTAGCCAGAAAAAGAGACTATTGAAGGAAATGGCTAGAGCCTTGGTTTTCAGACTCACAAGCAGGCATCCATGTAGATACTTCTATACTCATTAATATTTAACAACACAGTATTTAAGAACCCCTCAGAACACATGGACTTTGATCTTATAAACACTTTATTACACAGGGAAATATTAGCTCCATTTTATATATATTTATGGATCTGCACAGGAGGAAAAGCAAAGGCCTGATGCCCAATTATCCACTCCAAGTACCTACAGTTTTACTGGGAAAAAAAAAAATTACACATCCAGGCATAAGTGGCAGACCTGGAGTGTCACCCTGCCCTGATGCATGCCAGTCTACTCCCCAGCATGGGAAGAGTATGTCATTAGTCATTGTCACATGTCTAAGTACACATCTCCTGGATGGAGCCAACGCCTGCCTTCCTTCCTTCCTTCCTTCCTTCCTTCCTTCCTTCCTTCCTTCCTTCCTTCCTTCCTTCCTTCCTTCCTTCCTTCCTTCCTTCCTTCCTTCCTTTCCTTCCTTCCTTTCCTTCCTTCCTTCCTTCCTTTCCTTTCCTTCCTTTCTTCCCTTCTCTCCCTCCCCCACTCCTTCCATCCCTTGCCCCCTTCCTCCCTCCCCCCTTCCCCTTCCCTTCCCCTCCCTTCCCTTCCCTTGGAGGAGAGGCAACTGCAGTACGCAGTATCAACCCTGACTACAGGAGGAGCAGTTCAAGGAGAAGGCTGTTCTTCAGCCTGGAGAAGCCGAGTGAGGCAGCTGGATAATTCAGCCTTCTGACTGCTGACACCTGGATTTATGACTGCCTGCCATGGCACCCATGTCCTGAAGTAATTCTAGAAACTGGCTAAAACTCTGGGTTTGTCCAACATGTGGAGTAGCACTAAGGTTTCAGGGGCTTAATGGAACAATAGCCATGCTTGTAGTACCAGGCTGACTGCTCACAGCCATTTCAGGTCCTAGCAGCAGGGGAGCAAGACACATGGCTAAGGAAATTCACTATGTCTCTGCTTCCCTGGCAGGAGCAGCAAGGCTGGCAATGTAAAACCAGCTACTAGTCCACCAGGACTGCTGTCACCCTCCTCTGGTGCTGGCAGGCATCCCCTGGTGAAACTTCCTCCAGCCAGTTAAGGTGATGTCAGCCTTTGCCTCCTCCCTTCTTGCTGCCAGAGGGGTAATGGGAGCTGCACAAAGTGTAGCACACAAGGCCACACCTCAGTCATCCCTTCATGGGATGAAGGGATTTAACCTTCCTGGAGGGAGAGGAACTGCTCTGATGACCCCAGAAGATTCAGCAGATGACATCTACAAAAGCTCTCCTGGACCAAGGTCCACCCAGGTAACAGTGAACTGCACAGGCATATCAGGCTTTGGAGGCAGCCAGTCCTTTTGCAACTGCTTGTTTCCATCTGTTGTGGTTTGGATAACCCACCTATCATGATATCCGCACATGGAGCCAATTGGCATTAAACAGTTTTGTCCTGGGCTGCCACAGCCATGTGAAGAGGATGGCAGGCAGAGATGTGTGTTTGGGTGTTGTCATGCAGCCAAATCTTCTCTGCAGCAAACACAACCCAGCAAGTTTCACATGCTTTGGAGTTTCAGAACAAAAGTTTCACACAAACTTAATTGTCTCCAGATTTTTAACACTAGCAAGTACTTATAATGCCTCAAAACCAGCTATTTCTTATTGACTATTTCCCACTGATACATTTTACAGTTTGTGCTCCCATCACACCTTTACTAAATGAAGAACTCCAAACCCCTCAATGCTCAAGCCATTTCTCTTTTCATAGAATCACAGAATGGTTTGAGTTGGAAGGGACCCCCAAACCCATCTAGTTCCAATCTCCCTGCCATGGGCAGGGGCACTGCTAGGGAGGCGTCAGCCACAGCTTCTCTGGGCAACCTGTCCCAGTGCCTCATCACCCTCACAGTGAAGAATTTCTTCCTTATATCTAATCTAAATCTACTCTCTTTCAGTTTAAAGCTATTACTCTTTGTCCTATCACTATATGCTACCGTAAATGGTCCCTCTTCATCTTTTCTGTAGGACCCTTCAGGTACTGGAAGGCCACTATAATGTCTTACTGGAGCCTTCTCTTCTCCAGGCTGAATAAACCCAACTCTCTCAGCCAGTCTTCACAGAAGAGGTGCTCCAGCCCTTTCATCATCTTCATGGCCCTCCTCTGGACCCACTCCAGTATGTCTATGCCTTTCCTGGGCTGGAGACACCAGAGCTGGATGCAGTACTCAAGGTGGGGTCTCACCAGAGCAGAGCAGAGCAGAGCAGAGCAGAGCAGAGCAGAGGGGCAGAACTACGTCCCTCGGCCTGCAGATCACACTTCTTTTGATGCAGCCCAGGACACAGTTGGCTTTCTGAGCTCAAGCTCACATTGCTGGCTCATGTTGAGCTTTACATCAATCAGCACTCCCAAGTCCTTCTCCTCAGGGCTGCTCTCAATGCATTCTCCACCCAATATGTAGGCTGCCATGCTGTTATAATTACATTTCAAAGCTAAAGTCTCTGCAGTTTTCTTTTTCTGATGGTGTAGTAGCCATCCAGTAGCCACTACAGCCCAGCACAAACCAAAGTCACTCATACACAGGTTAAAAGGCCGCTCTTCTTGCCATCAGGTGTCCTGGTCTGCTGCTGAATCATGTGAACATGAATGGCCCTCATTTCTTTTTACCTTGGTACGGTAAATGTCAGGATAGCTGGCTTCTCTGAAACTTATCACCTACATGGCTTTGATCATTACACTAAACTTCTGTGACTTTGGCTATTTGCAACTATCTCCAGGCTGCAGACTCCATGGGACAGCTTTCCATCATGGTCTCTTTCACTCTGGGTGTGCAACAGCACCAAAGAGTTAGAGCCCATGTAGGACCTCCTGTTGCCATGGCCAGCCATGATGGAGCTGAGGTTGGCTGCCCAGCAAGGTATGGGAGCACCTCTTGTTACAGAGTGGAAAGCCTCTGTTCCCCCTTAGCCTTTTTAACAGAAGCTGCATCTTGGAGAAGTCAGGTTTGTTTTACCCTACTGACATCGCTGTGATTCCTCCCTTTCTTGCTCCCTTCATGCTTCAAGGCAGAGCCCAGCCTCCTTAGCACCTCACCTTTAGAGAAACAAATGCTCTTTGGAATGAAAGAGAGCTGCTGTGCTCAGTCTCCTATAATACTTTCCAGGTGAAGGCAGCCTGAAAACACATCTAGCCATTTCTTTGCTCCCCCAAAAGGTGGCAAGTGAGCAGCAAAAACTCCCAACCCTTGCGCATCCCTACCCTATAAGGAACTGGCTTCAACCATCATAAATAAAAAAAGGTATGGTCTTCAGCTGATCTCAATTACTGGAGCTCCATTGAATCGAACAGAGCTGGAATAATTTACACCAGATGAGCATTTGCCCTCAACATATGTTATATTATGGTTCAACAAGATAGTCTCAGTTTGCCTTGGGGGCAGAGTGGTTGGAGAGGAGAGTTAAGTTTGCTCATGTCTAGGAATGATGGGCTGCAAAATCCCCAAGAGTTAGGAGGTAAGTAGGGAAAATAAGGCATTTGGTTATTAGGCCTTCTTATTTCCAGTGATTAGGGTGGGAAAGAGCACACTGTGTGGGAAACAGGCTTCCCTACACCCATTTTGGCAGCTTTTGATTGGCCCCTAACCAGACATTTATTAAAACAGCCTCATAAGTTGCGGTCTCACTGAAGAACAATACAAAACCAACCAAATGTTAATGTTTTCAATCTGTTCCTGCTGAGATTTCCGCCTCCTCACCTCCCTGATTATTGGGAGGGGGGGCGGGGGGAAGGGGGTAGAAAAAGAAGGAAAGAAAAAAAAAGAAAAGATAAAAAGGGAGTTTGTACTCCCAGCCTCAGCTGACAGATCTGCCGTAGTCTCCTAGAGTTTTCATAATTAGAACAAAGGGTCCTCGGGACAGGAATTATAATTGGTTTTGAGTGTTCTTATATTTTAACTCAGCCAAGGCTAGGCATCTAAGCAAACTCAAAGCACTGACAGAAGGATCTTAAGTTGTAGGGGAAAAACTCAAAGAGAGTATTAAGGGCCTTCAAAAGAGGGTAGTGGATCGTATCTAGTACTTAAAAAAGCCCCCAACAATATACTCAAGACTGTTTTTATTAGCAAGCAAGCCAGAGGAAAAGCTGTGCTGCAAACACTTGTCAACCAGAGGTCTGGGATAATCTGAACTTCAGCAACAGGAGTGAGGAATAGGGAGGAAATAAATATTTCTGCAAGCGCAAACCCCAGGGCAGGATATGTGACGGAGCTTCTGTATGCTGACGGTGGAGTGGGAGGGGTTTTAACTCACGCCTCCTGCTGAAATTTATGAGAGCTGTGCATCCCAAGCCCACTGCCAGAACAGGTTTTGTGACTGAGCTCCAAACGCGCTCAGTCCAGCCATCTCTGTGGTAATAAATGAGAAGAGGCCAGGACCTTCCCTCTGTGCGCAGCTCACATCCAGCCAGGTCAGCCTCCTCATCCCTTCGTCCCCTGGAGAGCCCCTTCCAGCAAAACAGCCCAAGCATTGTCTGGAGAGGGTGGATGGCAGCGAGTCTGCACCGTGCCAGGGTCTGTGCTGGCAGTTAATACAGATGATCACAAGTGCTTGTGCTTGTGTTGACTCCATTGGGCTTACCAGTACAGGCACACACAGCAGCACCTGCTGCAAGCAGTCTTTCTGTGGGAACACAACTGGACTCACCACATGCTGGGAGAAACCTGTAGGCAGTGCCTCTGGTAACAGTCTAGGGGTCTTTTCTCTAAGGCTAACATTCAGTGCTCAAGAAAAACCATGCTTCTAGAGATCTGCAGGTGAGATATGGTTGTGGTGGGTCGTTCAGAACCCCAGACACACACACACACACACCCTTTTTGAGTGGGAACATCTGCTTGTCTCTCTTCTAAAACTAATTTCACTGAGACAAATCTCAGAGAGCGCTGGGTGCTCTTAGAAAACTTCTCCATCACTCCCCAGCTCCAGCAACATCAATAAGGCCCTTGCATGGAGAGCACAGGAGTGGGGCCTACGTCCATTTTTGTTCTGAAGAACCTCTTTTTATTAAAAAAAAAAGAGAAACTCACAGATATTACCGAAAACAGTTTCTACAAACAAATCCACGTGGTGAAGACAGAAGCTAGGCTGAATGTAGGAGCAGTGTCCATAGCTGTGCGGAGGGGTCCTGAGTGTTCCTTTAGCTTTTAATTGGGAACTTTCCCAGTTCAATCAGACAGATGCCTTGCTTATGCCAACTTTTAGTGGATGCCAGAGACATTCAAGTTCATCATGGCTTATTTACTAAGAGGATCTTATCCTGCCCACCATTAATGAATAATTTCTTCCTTTCCTCTTCTCTCTGGTGGGAGGTTCACAAGAGGAAGCAACTGGGAGCTGACTCCTTCATCCGCTGCTTCTTCGTTCCCTTGTACACCTGTTTCAAGAACTTTTTCAGTCTGGGGCAATGGTAGTTTTTGTCAGTGAGGAGCAGCAAGTAGAAATAGACACTATGGTTGGCCTCTGCTCAACAGATCCCAAATCCCAGGTTCCCAAGAGAAAAACTTGTGTTAGGCATGTAGGTCCCAGTGCAACCCAGCATTTTCCCATGCTTCCAGGGGAAACCAAAGCTGAGTGGTTCTTTTCCTGCAGGAACCAGGTTGTTAAGAGCTATTGAGGAAGAACCCAGCTAGTCTTACGTGTGGACACGTGGGAATAACTGTCAAAACACAGAAGTCCTTTACAAGGTCCCGCCAGCAGCATCTACTAACAAGGGAAGAGTTGCCATCCTACAGTGAAAATGGGGTAGATAGTTTGCCTACTGCAGGAATTTAGGCATATGCATTACCTACGAGCAGTGTGAGTTATCCCCTTGATGAAAGAAAACCAAACTGAGAAACAAGCCTTACAGTGAGCCTTTCCTTTGCAGGGCGGCTGTCTTACCTCCTTGCTGCCATCACAGCCCACATAGTAAGTACCTTCACTGAAATCATGGAGGAGAGTTACGACTGCCATCTCTGGTTGGCTGTGATCCAAACTGCTCCCAAAGCAGCAGTGAGCAAAGGCTGCACACACCTGGCCACACGTGCACATGTGCAGCAGACACCTACCTGGTGATCCTCCTCCTCATGTAGGGAATGCGCGACCTCGCACCCATGCAGATGGGTACCACAAACGCAGCCAAGCTTCCCTCCACCAGGCCTTCAGAGCCCAGCAACTTTGAGCCATGGCAACTGATGTAGGTTTCCTCCTCATCCGCCCCATCAACAAGGGAAAACACAGTCATCTGGAGACACCACAAATATGCACTGCCATTCTTCGGTTACCGAAGTCGGCCAGATGGCACTGAGGATGCTTTAAATGAGTTTATTTTCAACTGCTGTGTTTCAGGATCACGACTACTGGTGGATCACAGGCAGCCACATGATAGCATCCAGACTGATCTCAGCTGAATGGCCCTGCCATAGATCTTGTATTAGCAGATTACAAAAAAAAAAACCAGTTTCTGCTCACTTCCTACAGGAAAAAAAATCATACTAGGCCCCACATAGCCAAACTATCCACTTCTCTATTTTATTCGGCAAAGAATGATGTAAAATGATGTTTACATTTTAGTAAAATATATCTTACATAGAATATAACATGCATAAGTAACAGCACTGTTACAAAAGCAACTGATCTTGTAAATAAAATGCAAACCAAGCAGATGCCAACGTAAGAAAATGATCTAATTAAATGTTTAAGCCTCTTGCCAATACTTTGCTAAGCACAGAGTAAAGAGCAAATCTGTTTACAGCACTTTGACTGCTCCTGCATGTTCCAAACACCATTTAAATCAAAAGCCGCTTTATGTATACACTGAAGTTCTCCTGAAAGGTTTGGAATAACACTTCCTATAGAAACAATTGTGTTTCTATATCCTAATTCCCCATCCCAGCTATTCGACTGAAGTCATGGGCTGGGTGCATCCTGTTCTCCTGCATGATCAGGTGCATACTGGCAATAAACACCCTGACTCAAAGTAAGGTGGTCTGAAACCATGTAGGTAGGCAGAGAAAGAGAGAGCAGCAGACCACCCTGAAACTGCTGGCAGCAACTGAGACTGGTTGTGGAGGCTGAAGGAGAGCTCTGGGAAACAGCTTTTCCTCTGAGCATGCTGCCCTTGCTACAGCCTGGTGGCCACATTGGTGGCCACACTGGCACATTACTTTCTTCATGCATCCTTACCCCCCATCTGAAACTCCTACCTGCAGCCAGGCATGTGATGGCAAGCAGCCTCTTAAATGAAAGACAAGATTTAGGAGAGCCAGGCAAGCTGCCAGCTGGTCACCACATGAAGCATTTTATAGAATCCATCCCCATGGGAGGAGTTTTAGAGCTTTAGACACACTGCTGAAGTTCAAGGGTGCGGGGGAGGGGAGTGCAGCGACATGAATCCATTGTTTGGGGGCTTCTTCTTTGGAAGGGACTGGTTTGGGCTGTGGTCAACAATGAAAAACAAGGCAAGAAGGGCTTTAGGGTTTGCCCAGGCTCATAATTCCTGTCAATGTTTCCATTTTGCATCGATTTTATTCTCTTCCTCCTTAGAAGAGTGCATTTCAGGATTTTTCCAGCATCCCACTAAGTTTTGTTCAACAGCAGGAAAGAGTTCTCACTGTTTGCATTTGAGACACAACAGGGTGCACCAAACCCAAAAGCTGAAATAGGCCATACTGGTACCTCCACTCATGGAGGTCTTCTTACATGGCCTGTGGAAGTGTCCGACTACAGACCACAGTGTAAGATTTTTGGGGCTGTGTGTGCTGAATTCAATCATTTCAACCACTGTTTGCACCTTGGATGAATTTCTGAGTTATCAAGAACCAACAAATTGTTTCTCAGAAGATTGTTTTCTCCAGACTCCTCTGTTTGTTCGCCCTAGGATACTGGCCCTTCTTGAAGAACCGGATATATAATTAGAAATTAATGTCTATTTGCTTTGATGGATTTTGCCTCTTTTCTGAATCCTGAATTATCCACAAAGCTGTTACAAACAGAATAGAATGTATTTGTTCATCAAAAAAAATGATTCACCCGTTTCTTCAGGGATTAATTCTCAATTTTGTTCGTGAGTGGCTTGTTGCAAATAGTCATAAATTCTACCATGTTGGGTTCCAACCCTGGAGTGATCTTTGTCTGGACTTCAATGGGGCTTTGCATGGGGGGGGCTGGCCACACAGATCTCATTGCAGGATTGGGCAATGGTTAGTTACATAAGTCATATGATGATGTTTCTGTTCTCTGACTGGCTGACTTATGTAACTACAGAACAATAGTGTGTACTGGAATATAAAGGCAAAAATTGTGCCTCGTATTTGTTCTTCGTGAGAGTCTGTTCAAGAGCTGGATTCTGCTGTCCATGCAAGCTATAAAGATACTTCCTTTGACAGCCTCTTGGTTGGTGAGGACATCTGTAGTAGGTGACACTAACAGAGCTACTGAGATGTTCTGTGTGAGTTCATCCAAGGACTATTTGCAGACTCTGGGCTCACGTATTCTTACCAGTAGAAGCTGAAATGAAAAGGAACAAACTCAAAGGGTAAAACTCATGAAATTGGGTCATCCAGTGACCTAGTCCCTGACTACAATGCAATTGCACTGATTTACACCTTACAAATGTCTAGCCATGAAGTTTAGTATTTCCCTTACTCCATTACTCCCAGCTTAAAAGCATGGCCAGGGTTAAAAATGGACAGCTTAGGGCAAAACACTGTGAAGTTAGTGTTCACATGTTTATTCTTGAATTTGAGTATTTTCCTCGCTTGTTTTTTTTTTTTGTTAAAATCTGAATGTGATTTATATTCAGGAAGAGAACATAGGAATCCATGGCCTTTATTTCAGCTGATGTGTTATTTTTGTTCATCTATACGATTCATCTCCAGAAGAAGTTTTCACTATATCCTGGAGATTTTATCACAAGTTTTCAGTTCTGTTTTTGTCTTCAGTTTTTTTCTCCTATGGTCCCAGATCTTGGAGTCATGTGATTACACAAGCATCCACTATTTCCAGTGTTTTAAAAGTAAGTTTCTAGCCGGCATTGTTGCAGAGAAAAGACTGAAAACATAAACCCTCAAGGCTGAGAAAAAGAACACAGAATTTACAACATTTTTTAAACCTCATGATTTCTCAATCTTATGGTTTTTTCAGGATAGACTGACTAATAAGTTTTAAAAGCCCAGAGCTGACAATATTCAAGCAGAATCAGGAGGACACCATTGCTTTACTTCATACAACATTATCTGATAGTCTTCCAAATTCTTAGGAGATGTTACCATGTAGTGGGCAAGTACTTTTCCTCAGTCATTTATGCAAATATGAGACCATCATAGCCCATTCGAGGTAATTTTGTTCTTTATGCATGGCAGCTTTTAGTACATTATTTGGGTAGCAAGCTTCCTCAGCTCAGAAAGCATCATTCCAATCTACAGTGTAAATAGCTGCTCTCATCCTTTACAGTCTCCAATGTAAACCTGGGTTTTAACATGGACATTGAAGATAGCAAACCATACTTCAAGAAGTCAGAGCTCTCATCCCATCTTCTAACTTCTTTGATTTTCCTTTGCAGGTCATTTCTAACCCGGACAGTCTCTCGGTTTTCAACTTCTAACCTGAATTCACAAAGGCAGGTTGTATCTTGTAATGCTCAGCATGGCCATGGAAGTCCCCCTTTCATCTCACTGGTTTTTAACATATTTTGGAAACACTTGCATATTCTGGAACTCGACATTTTCTGAGAACTTGATTTTTAACATATTTTATTCAGATGCCACAAACACAGGTCTACTTAAGCCATGCTGCTGGTGGCAGAAAACATCATTCTGGTAGAATCTGGGCACCTTCTTTGTGACTTAAGGGGAGCTTGCACCAGCCATGGTCAGAGTGAACTTTGTACATTGTGGTGGGAGGACATCCACTGATAAATATAAATGGGGCCATACCAGGAGATCCTAAGTGCTACTGAAAGTCTGGACAGTAAGCAAACAGTAACATCTCAGGGGTTCTGTGCCTGCCCCTTTGAGGACGTCTACTGTGTGGCAGCTCAAGCACCTATCGCCCTTGCAGAAAAGCAGAATGCCTTTGCCAGGTGTCACAGGATCTTCATGCTAAAATCATCCAGTTGAGACGACTATATATTTTAAGAGAACATGGCTATCACAATAGGTAAGCATTTCTTCACGGCTGAGACATGCCATCAAGCAACAACATCTCTGCCAGAGACACAAAGTGCATTAGCTAAAAACTTTCATTAAGTTCCTTTCGTGGGGGCCTAAGACCATGCTCTGCTGACACGCCATTTTCCGTCAAGATACGATAGTTCATGAAGCCAAAGTACCAAGGAGAGTGAGAGGCAACAGAAGCACAGCTGACACTGTTTAAAGGACAGTATCATGTGTGATGGGAGTGCGATAAGCATAGAACAGGATCACATGTGATGGGACTAGGGTAAGTGTTGGTGGCACGCGAGTTGGCTAGTACACCGTTTCTGGACACTTGTGAGGCACCATGCAGAAGAATGAATGACTTTCCCCACCTGAATGCTATTTTAATAATTTTGAAACATCTTCCTTAGATGTCTCGGCATTATTCCTGTAGTTAGAAGCTGATTAATGGCATGCCCCTCAAACACATATCTGGGCACATGTACAAAGACTTTTTAATAGTCCCTAACAATGGCCAACAGCTGGCCACAAAACCAGATGATTCTCCACCCTTGTAAACCCATGCTGACCAACAATAAAAAACCCTTCTGGCTACTAAAAAGCCTGATGGAACAGATGAATCTTGTTATGAACTGGATTTTATAAATAAAAACTAAAAAGAGGAAAACATTTTAGCTTGTGCATTCACAGGCTGAAAACAGATACAGGTTTCACATTCTGGAGCAGAGGTCTAATTTTTGGAGTTAGACTTCACCTTCCAAAGCCTTCTTTAAATACATCACTGGGTTGGGTCATTGGGTTTTTGTTTGTCGGCTGACTTTTTTTTTTTTTAATTATTTTTTTCCCAAAGTTTTGCTTCAGCCTCAGCAAAGCACTCCCTCTGCACTTTGAGGCTGGAGTGGTGTGTCTGTGCCACTCGTGGGCAGAAATCTCAGGAATGATCTGAAAGGCTTTGCTCCCCAGGCCCTGCCACAGCATCACAGACGGGGAGTCGGGGGCACATCAGCCCAACCATACGTTATACTCACATGCTGCGGCACGCATGTGCTTGCCATGGTGAGTGCCAGGGCTTCTCCACACTCCTCAGGAGACAGAAAGGTGAGTTTGGAAAGCTGCCCGATCCAATGCCCGATTTTCTCCCTGCAATTCACAATAAATCTCGTGGCTGGATGTATTAGCTTTGCATCCAACATGGCTACATGGTTTCTGGAGCAGAGCTGGCCACCCCAGGCTGGCACCAGGAGCCTAGCCACACACCTGGAGCCATCTGCACAGACACTCCCTGGCAGCGGTGGCCCAGCTTCACGCAGGAAGCTGTAACCGTGCCAGAAACAGACACAAACCTCTGCAGACAACACCTGCTTTCCAGCATAGTCCTTCTGTCCTGCTTCCAAGGGACAGGCTTGCCTGGCCTTCTGGGTTTTTTTCCTTGCCTTTGATTTTCTCCCCACCGTCACTTCTCCTTAGCCCTGGAGCTGGTGTGCAATCAGAAGACCGCAGAGCCAAGGAGAAGCAGCAGCCAAGCCATTTGAGAGTGAGCAGATTCACACATAAAAAGAGAAAGGGAAAAACTTAAAAAAAAAAGAAAAGCAGCCCTCTAAAGAAGGTCTTTTAATTTGTTTTTAACAACTATTTAACATCAGGGCTAATTCACAACTTTAATAAAAACAAGCTTTGTTGAAGATTCAACACCTTCGATTACAGCTTTAAGAGCTCACAATAATTACTCCTCAGACCTTCCAAAGATCCTTCAACAAAATGTGCAGGTGTGAGCAGAGGGAGGCCAGCCTTCAGTCTCTAATGTCTTAAAGATTAAAAAAAAAAAATAAAGCAAGTAAAAACCCTAATTCTAATAATGATGATAACTATGATGTCAGGTTCTCATTATACAACAAAAAAGCAGCAAATGAAAGAGACGAGCGTAATTTTTAGTTAGTCACCTTAAATATGACTCTCTTAGTTTATGCAGGGATAAACAAGGGATTTTCCCAGTCCAGGTATGCCCAAAACAGGTTTTCTAGAGTTGAGGGAGTGAGGAATTTGACTGAAATCTTAGAAAAAGCTTTATTTCTACAGTTGTGGGCAGGATTTGGAGAAATTTCAGCCTCTGCTTCATCAGGTCCTGACATAGCTGAGCTCAGCACCTCATCATACTGAAAGGACCATTACTGATATAGAAAATGGCGGATTACTTGTATTCCTGGCAACCATGTACATAGTGGCTGATCAGAGAAAGTTGGGGAAAAAGACTTTGTCCCTGTAGAATAGGCTTCCTCCTTCTATCGGGACCAGATGAGTTTTCTTTCAGCAATAAAAAGGGTTAGGGAACAGTTCAGCAGTGCTAAGGCATGGGTAAGATTGCACAGAGCCACATTCCTGATTCCCATGAAAACAAAAGGTAGTGCTGTTAACTGGAGAGACTGGGTTTGGGTTCCAGTTCCCCAAAGCTCAGCCTCAGTCCTAGTAGTTCCTTCAAAGGTATATTCAAGGCTCATTTAACAAGGGTTAAGTAAGGGACTTCCCCAGTGTGGGAATGGGGTTCCTTAGCTCTCCGTAGGGGGAGTAGCATGCAATGCCGTGACCCATCTGATCTGCAGTGTTTCAGAAAAGCCTGACATATATTAGAGCAGGCCTGGGATGACTCTGAATTACATCAGGGACATTGTCAGCCTCTGCTAAATGCCATAGTCTCAACAGTACCGATAATGATGTCAGATCACATTTGCTCCCTCTTGCAATGGTTTGTTATTCCCAAAATTTCATTCAGTTTGTGAAGGTACTTTAGAGTGAATCACAGAATCACAGCACATTAGGAGTTGGAAGGGACCTTGAAAGATTATCTAGTCCAACCTCCCTGCCAGAGCAGAATCACCCAGACTAAATCGCACAGGGACGCATCCAGGTGGGTTTCAATGTTTACAGAGAAGGAGACTCAACAGGTTCTCTGAACAGCCTGTTCCTGGGCTCCATCACCCTCACAATGAAAAAGTTTCTCCTTACATTCACATGGAACTGCTTGTCTGGGCAGGTGGCAGTCAAGGGCACCAGTGCCATTTGGCCTTATGGAGCTGAAATGGCCAGAGCCCCAAGAAAACCACTTACCACAGCTGGGCCAAACTTCATAGCAGGATTTCTGACCTCCTCAAGCCTGTTTTTGGCTCCACTGCTCTGGCAGCCCCACTGCTGTGGAGGTAGTGCTTCAAGTGGTTTTCTTCTGGTGTCAGCAGGCTTAAGGCTTTAGCCCTTTCCCACAACTGCTGTTCATACACGGAGCTGTGCTTTGAGGAGGACGTGGGCATCAAGGAGAATACCCTGCTTTCCATCAGGTTTGGGTGACTTGATCGTTGGCCAGATCAAGCGAGATCTTTTTTAATTAAGCACTGAAAGGTACCTCCAGCAATTTGGCTTCATCAGTCAGCTTCAACACAGGATCCCAAACGATTTCTAAAGTGCCCTGGCCCCTATCTCCTGTGGAAATCTCTAGGAATTAGACAAACTCAGTGGTGTTTTGATGATGAAGCTGGGAATCTCACTCTTAGAGTCTCATACCTACAAAATGGGGGTGATGGTTTTCCCACCCTCATCCTCTTCACTCGTCCATCAGAATTCCTCTGTTTAGGGACAGGTAGCACACTTAGGACACGTGGTCTGGTACAGGGTTGCTAAGAATGAGGAGAGCTTCTGTCGCCCCTACCAGCTTTGCAGTACTGCAATTTTAATACTAAAGAAACCGCTGCTTGTGTCCTGAAGGATGAGGAGAAGGAGGAGGGCAATGCCTCTCTGATGTGAGCTCACATGGGCTGGTTTATTACCAAGCCATGAACATCGAAATAAAGAGTCAGTTAGCTGTACCTGCAAGTACCCTTCAAGTTCAGCCCATGCTCATCGGACCTTTGCATCATTCTAAATTAGATGCTGATGCATTTTATTTACATCTAATTTAACTTAATGTGTTTGCTTGCTAACTTCCTGCTTATCTGGATACCACATAAGCATATGCCCAATCCAATTACGAAAAGAATGAGAAAAACAGTGAATGCTACATATTTTAAGTAAGCATAATAAATTACCAGTGTTGTGGCACATACCCCTCCATGTGAAAAAGAAGGAGAAAGAGAAAAAAAAAGAAAAAAAAAAAAAAAAAACCCAAACCAAAAACAAAAAACACAGCTGACTTCCTCCAACCATTTAATTGGAAGCAACAGCACCTAACTTGCAAGACTCATACAGGGCTTCCAAGGTGAAAATCATCCTTCAACAGCAGCTGGAAATTTCCTGCCATGTTAAATAAGGATGAGCTCTGTTACAGAGAAGTGGGAAGAAATCCAGGAATATTAGCAGTAAGTAGGCTTCTTCAGACTGTGCTGGGTATTGACGGGCTGTTAGTTGAAAGTCACAGTTAAAGCATAATGAGCAACTGCAGCTCCCAGGTCTCCTGAAAGAAAAAATTGTAGCGGAGAGTTTCACAATTTTCCACCACGTGAGTAAACTATTTTGGAAAGCAGTGAGGCAATACCACTTGAATGAGATTGGGAGTGGCGGCTGTACGTGCCTCCAGTGAAAGGAAGACGGTAACGCTCCGAGACTTAAGCAATTCTATCGCTAAATGAACCAGAATTAGAGGGAAGAGGAAAGACAACCGAAGAAACAATAAAACAGGGCCAGGGAAGATGGAGTGGGGAGTACAAATAAAACAGAAGAGGAGAACCTATGATTCAAGCTGTTGCGTATGACACGTTTAACCACCAGAATCAGAAAATATATATATTTCTGACATATATATGCATGTGTGTATCTGTACGTTAAATATGCAAAAATAAATACATAGATATATCTGCTGTATGTGTCGGTATAAGCAGAATATTTTATTTGTGAGGGGTCTGTCACCTACGCACCAATCCATCCCACGGAGGCATTGCCTGTAAATAAGTAATTTTGTTTAGTAAATGAGGCATGGCAGCGGAAGTTGCTCTGACCAGGGCACAGGGACAGGTTTTGTCTGCTGCACCCATGAGGCTGAATTCACCAGTGAACACAGTCTGTCCTGGAGAGAGTGGGCTCTGGCTCGGGGTGTTCTGCGACCAGACTTAGGGTCCGAAGACAGGAGAGGAGAGGTTTTCTGGAGCCTGGCTTGCAGGGGTGGCTGCAGGGAAGCCCAGGCAGGCAGAGCAGCCTTGTGGTGACAGCCAGGGCCTCTGCGCAGATCTGTTTGCAGAGAGGTTAATGAGACACTTGTAAGAGCTAGACAACCACTGCTCACAGCAATTTCACCTTCCCCCTCCCCCACCTCAAGATCAACACCACTGGTGCTGCCAGCCTCTAATTATATTTTTTAAATCCTGTCAGGTCGTGAGGACGTGATGAGTCTAATTGTGGAAGAGCGTTTAGGGAGACTTGTAATTACACAGTCATTAAGCTAGTTAAACACACCATGGTCTCTTTTGCAATGCTGTGTCAGTTGGCACTTTCCCAGCAGTGACACAAACACAGGATTAAGCTGGCAATTAGCAATCGGCAGGTACTGAACGATAACTCTCCGCTCCAACTAGGCCCCCCTGGGCAGGGGCTGATGCCATGGCTTCTCGGGCTGAGAGGTCCCCTGGGTCCTTTCAGGCAACCATGGAGGGGATGTTTGCTGGTGTTTCTCAATCAGAGCAGCAGCCCTTGTGTTCATGGTGCAGCCCAAAAATTTCCTGTGCATGTGTGTCATTCTAATATTTCAAAAGTTTGGGAATATTCTTGGCACCCTATGAAACCCAAGAAGGTTGCATTGGGAAAAGTAGATGATGGGGCTACAGAGAGGTAGGAAGCCCTTCCAACTTGCTCCATGAGAGTTATACCCAGGTGAGGGACCCACCATCAAGCTCCTTTTCCTCCCAACAGTGACGTTACCCGAGGTGGAAAATCCCGCATCAGGGCGAAGCAGGTGGTTCTCAACCCATGCCACCTCTGTGGCCTCCTGTCTCAATCACCCACCACTACAATGTGCCTGACAGATTTTGATGAAAAGCATTTGTATCCTTGAAAACACTCTAGGTTGACTAAAAATGGCTTTTTTTATTATTTTGGTTTCTAACAGGAAACATTCCCTAGCCATTGGTTTAATCACCTCGTTTACTAAATGAAATTACTCTAGAGAAAACAAACAAAACAAAACTTCTCCTGCCTGTGTGGGAGGAATGGGGAAGAGAGGTCATTAGACAGAACTCTCCTCCATCTACATGTCAGACCTTGTGACAAGGCAAACTGTGGCCCTTGGGTTTTATTCAGCTCCCTCAGATTCTTTGAAGTCTATTTTCATAACTGTTCACCTCATAAAGGTCAGTTATGTAAATAAGAAACATTTTCCAGATTCAAGCTAGGATGGTGGAAGACCTATGGGGATGCAAATCTCAAGGACAGTAAAAGTGGCACACTGAGAAGCTTCAGCAAAGTGCAGCTGAGGCCTTTTCCTTAGGTAGATTTGGTCTCAAAACCAGATTATCTAGTACTGGCAAATAATAAAAACTGTGGTACTTACATAAAGAGAAGAAGTGGAATAAGATCAGCTTTGATGCCTGAACTAGCCCCAAAGGTTTGTTCTAAAGGCGTTCCAAGCACATTGCTGGCTTTCAGCTCCACATCCTACAGGAAGGGAATGCCTTGGCAGCCGCTACAATCCCAAGCGCTCAGTTTATGGGAGTGATCTTAACTCTGAGGAGTCTGCCTTTCTGCCTCCTTGCAAAATTAAAGGGCAAAGCTTCTGCAGCATCGTGGGTCCAGAGAGGCTCAGCAGGCGAAGTGGGATGTCTCCAGGTACCCTGACATCTCCCGCCATGTGAACCAGGAAGAGTCACTGAGCCACCTCCCAGGATCATGTTGTCCCCATGTCTGCACCATGGTGCAAATACTTAGGGGGCAAGGGAGATGCCCTGGGATGGAGATGAACCCTGGAGATCAGGGCCAGACGCTGCTCATGGCTGCAAGCAGGGTGGCATGGTGCTCCACCTTGCTCACTGCACATCACAGCACCTTCCCCAGGGAGTAGGAGCTATAGGGCATGTGCGCTGGAATTAAGTAGCAGTGCCCTGCCAAAAAGGCAGCACGCCTTATGTAGCACGCAAAAATCCTTCTGGCCAGCCAGTCCTCCTTTCTTCTCACCATTACACGAGGTGGGAACCCAATGTACAGCTCCCACAGTCCTATAACATAAGGGAAAGTGTCACGTCATTTTATCTGTTTATTCCATTATCACCCAAGCTGCCTCACTGAGTCATGCCAGGAGGAGAGCCCTCTTTTGATGTCAACCTGTCACGAAGCAGAGTAGAAAGCTTGGGAAAAAAAACCCAACAGATTCAAATGTAAACTCACAGAACAGAAAGAATAAAGAAAAGAAAAAGAAAAAAAAGAAGGAAAAAACCCCACAGGAGACGCACATTATTCCTGCATGTGTAAGAGGGTATTAAATTGATTAGTGACAAACTTTAACCAGAACCACAGTATTAGTCAGAACAGCTTGTCCAAGCATGCCAAAATCATGTCCAGAGAGTCTCCCAATCAGTAGAAGTGGACAGGGATGCCAAGAGAGACAAGTCTTTGCTAGTCCTGCTTTATGTGGAGGATCCTCTTATGAATGGTTTTAATAAACACTTAATTGATTGTTCTGGAGTCCATCGGCCTAATAAATGTTTATGGTCCTGACTCAGCCATCTAGAACACATTCCACAAGGCACTTAGAGGCAACTGTACAAGACAGCCAGACGCATGTCTATCATATGCTGATGATGTCCATTAATCATGAACTAATCATGTGCGAGTCAACCTTAAGAGAAAATTTGATCTCTGCATCTTCATAACCAGCCAGGAGGTGGAATAATCATTTTGCCATTGTAGCACATGGCCAGCATTTCAGAGATGCCTGTTCAAATCCTGATTTAGCAGCAGGTTTCCACATGTGCCCCGGAGTAAACATTGCTGATCAGACCTCTCAGCTCTCCTTTTTCCTGGGCACAGACAGAAACAGAGGCAAATACAAGGAAGACAAGACCATAAAAATACAAATTAAGATAAAGCCAGATTCCCCTGCTGCTTAATCATGTAAACGTACAAATAGAGCTTGACGACAATGACTCAAAGGAAACAATAACCTTATCAGCACTCTTAGATAGACTTGAGCCATAAATGAAAATAAATGATCTACTGACATTCCTTATCATCTCACTAGCGTCTGTTGGAGAACTTGGTTTACCTCTGCATATCTATTTCCTCTAGCACACTCAGCATCAGGAGAGTCTGTTGCCCCACCATAAGTTCTGTCCGCTGTGGTGACAGCATAGTACAGGATTTCCAGATGTTCAACCAACCTTACCAAGGCCTTCAGATGATGATTTTACCTCTGCACTACCCAGCAGAGCTTGGCCAGCATAGAAGACCATCTCTCTATTTTTGGCCTCCTGAGCTGCAACCTTACCTCCATTTTCAATCATTCTGGCAATTTTTTGCACTTCCAAGAAGCAATCCCAGAGGATTTTTATCAGTCAGGTCCCCGTGTCCACAGGGCAGTGCCTGTGAAGACTCTCTTCTCTTCATACTTATGGCTTGGGAGCTCAGGAGGGTACAAGGAGTCACTCAAAATCTCTTTACAACCTCGCATTGGCTTCAACTCTGTTAATTCTGGCACAGGCATCAGCAGTTGGTTGGGGAAAGCAAATAGACTGAGAAAACACACTGGAAAAGGGAAACTGCTGGGATGGGATGAGCTTTAGACCTCCAGCTCATGCATATTTCAAGTTAAGCCAGAGGATTTAAAGGGGCTGCTTTTCATATCAAGACAGATCACTTACATCTGTTTGAAAGGCAGGTAGAGGTTCAAACTACTTCTTGCGGGAAAGAACAGCACTTAAAATTGCTTGGCAACTTGTGCTAAGCTAAATATGGGCTTCCTAGTTCACTGAGAGTTTGGGTATTTGATAAGTGCCGTCATTTTCATTCAGAATCAAGACAAACATTTTTTACTTTCTGAGAAAGGCTAATTCTAAAAATTACAATAATAGAAGTTCCCAGTTGACTGGGTGTCTTGCTGTCACAGACCCCAGCTAACCACCCTCATCCCTCATCTACCACACATGGCTGAAAGGAGCAGGGATCTTCTCCCCAAGCATAGCCTCAGGGAATGGAGTGTACCCCCAGCTGTCACGAAGACATGTGTCTGCATCTCCCTTCCCTAGCACAGCTCACTAGCCTACCATGAGTAACTACAATGCAGGCTGCACCTTGAGCTGGCAGAGCTAGGCTGAGCACAGGATGAGTTTGGGAGCCTTCATAGCAATCTAGCAACGCTCAAGTCACAGTAGGCACAATGGGGGGTTTGCTTCTCTATGCCAACCTGCTGCACCCACAGTGTTGCTGATACCCTGGAACATCTGCCTTACCTTGCTGGCACAGCTGTGGATGACGCACCTTACACTTGTTTAGGCGCTGCACAATGCTCTGGCAGGGCTGTTTGTCTTCTGCAGCGATATTGTGACAACCAGAAGTCCTAAAAACTAATTTTGTGTGTCTGCAGTCACCACAGATGTCAGGCTTACTCATGTAGGGCTTGAAAAACTTCTTCCCAACCCGTGCCAAAATGCACTGCACTATAAGGGCCCCACAGATTTCAGTGGGGCTCTTCCCAGACTCACACATTGAGTCATCATGAGTGAGTGTAGCATCTGTCCCTCGTTCTCCACTGGTCCTGTGAGCATTCTGGCTTTGCCCTTATGAGTAAGGTCCCCATCACCAGACCTGCGGTCAAAGCCAGGGAGCTGGCCTGATTGACCAAGGCAAATGTCCATGCATCCTGGGAGCTGAGCAGCTGGCTTCAGCAGTGCTAGATTTTGAGAGCAGGGGAGAGGGCTGAACTTGCTGGACCTGGATCCTGGTGACACGTCAACAGGGGATTTCAATGAGCAAACCCCACATCAAACCCAGAGAGACCGTCGGGGCAAGACTTCATCCTTCCAAAACTCATCATGCTCTCCTGCACCTCCCCATCCTCCGCCTGGGAAGAGAAAGTGATGAGCTTTTTTCCCCTCTCCAAGAATTCCTTTTGTATCCAGCAATATCCGTGCTTTGCAGTATGCAGTTACAGAGAAGGGGAGCAGCACAAGTCCCAGGCTGTGAGGTCAGGTTTTCCCAGCACCATATAGTACCTGAGAGCAGTTGAGTGTTTTTACCTCTTCAGACACACATGCCCCAGATCCTGCTCATCAGCTGCATGCAGACTGCCTCTTGCATAGGCAGGCAGGAAGAAAGGGGTTCACTGGCACCCCTGAAAGTTTGTGGTGAAAAGGAAAAGTTCACTGCTTGTAATGCATCTCTGCCATTGCATGATTTGTGTTTTGGTGGTACTTGCAGGATTTGTTCCTGCAAGGGTTTGTTTGGCACCGCAAGCAGCATGCGAGGACAGGCGGTAGCCGGAGGGCAGACTGGACGTGAATTCACTGTCATCTTCCTGTAATTTATTTCCCTCCCAGCTCTTTTTTCTTACCTTCCCACAGCAGAAAAAGTAATGGTCTGAATAAGTTTGATCAGGGAGAGGGACAGATTTTATCAGGTTTTTTAAAATTACAGAGTACTCCAGAAGAAATTCCAGTTACAGAAAAAAAAATCACTTTCTGTCAAGATAATCTTTTGGCCAGAAAGAGTTTTCACCAGCTGTGACCCATGTTTATCTCAGTATCTTCTTCCCCATCTCATGGTATTTTTAGCCATATTTGCCAGAGACATGTTTCAGTTGCAGCATTGCCTGTTCCAGGTTTAACCCCTGGCAGGCTGCCGTCCTCTCCCCATATATTTGGCTTCATTGAACGTGATCTTAATTCAATTAGGGGTAACTAGATGTAAGGGTAAACCTGGAGACACCCCAGGGAGAATAACTGATGCTATGGTCATGGGCTGGCACCTTTTGTTCGATTGAATCTTTTGCAATGTTTGGGGCACTGATAAAGATTTGAGTGTTGCTTCAACACAAGCAGATGGGGGTGGATGAAGCCAGAGCATACCCTTTCCTCCTCAGTGCTACCTCGTCGCTCATGTTCAGCAGTAAATGTCAGGGAGAAAGTAAGTAGTTGGATGCATGCAAATAAAAGAGGGAGACAGTAAAGAAGGGAAACACCCTGAAGACAGAAGTCTGTGCGTCTGCTGCCAATCATTATAACACTAATGGCCATCAAGCACAGACACAGATTACTCTGCTGTCTCCCGCCTGGCTGCCCACACGCTCAGGACTTTAGTCCAACACATCAGTGAGAAAGTCAAAGACATTGAACTTGAGACTGCAGTTTCTCTGATAAGAGGAAAGTGCGACAGCCAGACCAAGAGCTGGAAGCTAGCTACCTTTTACACACTGCTGGTAAGCCCAGCTTCATGCTGATATTTAAAAGATCTTTGCCCTTTAGCTTGAACAGGAAGTCTTAAATTGGAAAATATGCAACTAAAAGGAAGGGGTGAGGTTCACTTGAAACATTAGAATGTACATAAGGATAGGAAACAACAGGTTGTTAAGAAACTCCAATTGAGTTGTTAAAAAAAAATAATAATCATCCCAATATGGATTATATTTCCCCTCCTTAGGGACCACACTAAATTATTTTTCCTTCCTTTTTTAAAAAAGTTTTTCCACGAGCAGAGGAAACTCTTTCTCCATCCCATGTCCTGGACCATTGTCTCACTTTGCGAACCACCATGGAACAGAGGGGGTGAAATGCCCCTTCCCAAGCACAGGGATGGCAGCCAGGGGCAATGCCAACAGAGGAGCAGGGCAACCAGACAGTGCCAGAGGCATGGGGTATTCAGAGCTGCCATGGACAACCAGAAAGCAGCACCCTGGTTTTAGGGGATGCTTATGCTAGTATGCAAAGCAATGCCAAGGCACTATTTGGAGAGCTTTCTTGGCTACAGCAAAAGAGTACATAGGTCAGGCTGAGACCTCTGGAGGGATGAAGATAGAGAATTTCAGATCCTCAAAGGCTTCACAATTTAGATACCCTACAGATAAGGTCAGGGTGCTTCTGGGTGAAAATTCACAGAGGTGAATTTTTTACTATGAACACAGCTCTGAGCTTTTGTGCCTTCGTGATTAAGTAGCAGCAGAGCAAGGAGATGTTTTAGCAGCAAGCACTGGACTGAGTGACTTCTTTTTGTCCCAAGTCCTGCTGAGGTATCTGTTGTCCTTAAACCCCAGCCAGCAACTAAGCACCACAGAGCCACTCACTCATTCCGCCTGGTGGGATGGGGGAGAGAACTAGAGGAGTAAAAATTGGAAAGCCTGTGGGTTGAGATAATACAGAAGCTGTACATGCAAGCAAATCACAACAAGGAATTCCTTCACCACTTCCCATCAGCAGGCAGGCGTTCAGCCATCCCCAGGAAAGCAGGGCTCCATCACGTGTAATGGTGACTTGGGAAGGCAAACACCATCACTCCAAATGTTTCCCCTTTTCCTTCTTCTTCCCCCAGCTTTATATGCTGAGCATGACATGGAACATCCCTTTGGTCAGTTTGGATCAGCTGTCCTGGCTGTGTCCCCTCCAAACTCCTTGTGCACTCCAGCTACTCTCTAGTGGGTGGGGTGAGAAGCAGAAGAGGCCTTGGCTCTGTGTAAGCACTGCTCAGCAGTAACTAAAACATCTCTGTGTTACCAGCACTGTTTCCAACACAAATCCAAAACAGCTCCACACTAGCTACTGTGAAGAAAATTAACTCTATCCCAGCAAAATCAGCACAGTATCCCAGATCTTTTTTGTTCAGAGCTGCTTGTATAAATCAGATTTCCTCCAATCACTGACTTCAGTGGGGTGGGATGCCAGCCCAAATGCCAGCCCAGGATGTGTGCAGAGACTGATCCAGAGGATTGACCTCCTGTCATGCAGTCACTCGGATGTTTTAAAGCCACCAGTCCACATGTGTCCCAAGCAGCATCACTGATGTAAGGTTAAACTTACCCTGCCCCGCTTCCTTGCTTCATAAACATTTTGTCTCTTTATTATATCCCCAGTGCCAGATGGCAAGAGGGGAAAAAATTAACTCAGTATTATTAAGAGTATTACAGCCTTACAGCCTTGCCCTTTAAGTATAATTAGAGAGCTACGGCCAAAACATACAGTGTCCTACAGCCAGCTGGGTTCACCCCAACACATCAGCAGGACTGTCCTTCTAGTGCAGAAGAAAGCCTCCTTCTTCAGTCCCAAACACGGCTGAACCTGCAAGCAACTGCTCTGAACTACCCACCCTCTCTCTTTGAAATACTGCCCATGGATACTTGCCAGCATGTGGGTGGTGCTGCTGTCCTGTCAGTTCACTCATCCAGCTGAAATCTACAACAGGACTGCAGGGTGAGTCTGTGTCTCTGCCTGGGGATGAGTGGCTTCTGAGATGCCCAACACCCCAGTTTTCTCCCCCGGTTGTGCTGGGTGCCTCAGAATACTCTGCCTACTTAGAAAATGGGTGGTTTCTCAGATTCCTCCCTTCCCTGCCCAAAGCCAGATTCCCATAAGGAGCGAGATTTGAGGGGTCCCTGAGGGTACAGAGGACTTAGGCTGACTTATATCAGTGTGGGGACATGGCATCTTATTTCATTCCCTCCATCCCATCATCTTTGGGCAGTGGGGGGCGGGGGGGAAGGGGAACAGTAGGGAGGGTGTAGAAGACGTTTCTGACCTCTCAGGTACTGTCCCACTTTTTCCTTCTAGGACAATGGAAATTTCACAGCTTCACCAGTTCTCAAGAGGTGCCACAGGCTTGGAGTTTTAACACTGCACAGCTCTGTGACCTTCAAATCGAGGCATGAAACCCAAAATCAGGGCATATTCCTTTTATCATGTGTCTCATGTCTTGTTATGTGTCCTGACACTAGTTTCAAGTGCCAGATGCTGACACGAGACAAGCTCTTCTCTTGCTTACCTCCAATGGGTACCAGTACAATTCCAACAGCATCCAGGGAATTACTGTTTTCTCACCACTATCACGGCCAAGAAAAACCCCAGCACTGAAGTGAGAGACTTCTGGGAACTAGCTAAGGAGCTAGGCAGAGCCAGCTGTGGATCTCTGAGCAGCGTAAGCAAACTCAGATCTTGCTGTTTGAGACTGATTGCAGCTGCTCCCGCTGCAGTCAGAAAGGTGACAGCATACAGGAAGAAACAGCTGCTTTTAAGGAAGGTCATCTCCACACAGCTGCAATATTTTGCCCCCTCTCCACAGCACATGTCATTATTACAGTGTCCATAAGCAGTATGCAGTGAGTGACAGCAGCAGAAAGGGCATCCTTTGGCAGCACAGGCAGCCCAAAGCCCAGGCAACATTTAATTTGCTCAACTCTGAAGGTGGACCTGAATCCAGGTCGTTCCTTCCTCCCTTCCCATGCAACAGGACAACTAGCTGATTTTATCAGGGGGTTTCTTCTCTCCCTGTGGCTTGCACTGGGACCCTGGGCAGCTGTTAAGAGACTCCAGAACCACACCCGCCTCTCTTGGAGGCCTGTGACTAGTGGTGTTCCCCAGGGCTCGGTGTTGGGTCCAGTCCTGTTTAGTATCTTCATTGACAACCTTGATGAGGGAATAGCATCCACCCTCAGCAAGTACCTGATGATACAGAGCTGTGAGGAGTGGCTGACACGCAGGAACACTGCGCTGCCATCCAGAGAGACCTGGACAGGCTGGAGAGCTGGGCAGGGAGAAACCAGATAAGGTTCAACAAAAGCAAGTGTAAAGTCTTGCACCTGGGAAGGAACAACCGTTTCTATCAGTACATGCTGGGGGATGACCTGCTGGAGAAGAGCTCAGTGGAGAAAGACCTGGGGGTCCTGGTGGGTGACAGGTTGGCCATGAGCCAGCAGTGTGCTCTGGTGGCTAAGAGAGCCAATGGGATCCTGGGGTGCATCAACAGAGGCATGGCCAGCAGGTCAAAGGAGGTGATCCTCCCCCTCTACTCTGCCCTGGTCAGGCCCCACCTGGAGAATTGTGTCCAGTTCTGGGCTCCCTGGTAAAAAAAGACAGGGATCTCCTGGAGAGAGTCCAGAGAAGGGCTACGAAGATGATTAAGGGCCTGAAACATCTCCCTGATGAGGAAAGGCTGAGTGAGTTGGGGCTGTTCAGCCTTGAGAAAAGAAGACTAAGGGGGGACCTAATTAATGTTTATAAATATCTTAATCATGGGATGCAGGGGGAATTGGCCAGCCCCTTTTCAGTGGTCTGTGGAGACAGGACAAGGGGCAATTGCTGCAAGTCAGAGTGTAGGAAGTTCCGCACCAACATGTGGAAGAACTTTTACACAGTGAGGGTGACAGAGCCCTGGGACAGGCTGCCCAGGGAGGTGGTGGAGTCTCCTCTGGAAATATTCCAGACATGTCTGGACACCTATCAGTGCAGTATGAGCTAGGGAGCCTGCTCTGGCAGGGGGGTTGGACCTGATGATCTCTCGAGATTCTATGATTCTATAATTCTTCTCTCTCAGTCTCTCTCAATCTCTCTCAATCATCAACAATTTCCCCATCACCACCACTACAAAACAAAGTGAATTCCATGAATTCCACCTGTCAGTAATGGCTGTCTTGAAGAATGTAACCCAAGTCCTCTAGTCCCAGGCCTAGGGACAAAGTGTGAGGGGGCTCAGACCATCTCGAACTTTGGAGGACCCTCTGGAGGCCGCACTGGTCATGCATCCCACAGCCAGGTGGAAGGTGTGGCTATGCCAAGGACTTACTGACTATGCAATGAGACAACACTGTAAATGGCAAGACCAGCAATAGGCAAGAGGGGAAATGTTCCCTCACCAGACCAGAAGACATCAGACTGATGGGACACCGCAGATTCATGGTGGTAGCTATTGCAATCTCTCCCTCTTTCTCCCTCTTTTCCATTCTTTTCTCTTTCTTTTGCACTTGTTGTGGGCCAAATAAAGTGACTGGACATTTGACTCCATTTCGGGTCTTAATTCTGTTCCTGAGAATTAGGAGGACCTGGTCACACTAGAACACCTAATTGAACCTCACTCAGGAGTTAAGCCCAGCCACCTCCAGCCACCCAGAGCAATTTGAGATCAGTTTGAATATGAGGGGGTTTACCTTCTGCCAAATTGGTCTATCTGGTTGTGGATCATGACAGGAGCTGCTCAGGCTTTTCACTGGGGACAGAGCAAGGAGAGACAAATGAAATAACATCAGTGGGCTCTGTCTGGCACCCAACATTGCTGTAACGGCAATGGTGTTGTGTCAAGAGTTTATTTGCATGGGTGTAAACTGTGGGATGTTCAGTCTGTCTTACCCAAGGGAGACACAGGTAGGCAATTCCCTGTGTCGGTCAGGCACTCAGGCATGAACAGGAAACAGGTGAATCATTCTGGAAAAATAACTGAGCAGACACAGCCACGTGTTCACCACCCTGTTCTCTCTCTCTCTTCTACTCCTATTCCGAACAACAGCTTCTCAGCCCAGACAGAGGAACTGTGGTGCCTGCACCCCAGTGGGCACCACCTGGGGAGAGGCAGGAAGAGGCCTTCACTCAGGGCTGTTGATAAGCAAATCCTGCAGCTGGATTACACTGCTTGTCCTGTTTTACCAGGGAATATATATGGATCAGGGTTCTGCAAACTAACTGGTCTTCTATAATTTTTTCCCGAACATTCAGTATTACTCCACCTACCCAAAATATCTGCAGGGTCTGCCAGCATAAGAGTGCTGAGAAACAAAGCAGGGATCCTGGAGGAGCATCCCCAGGCTGGAGAAGATCTTGCTGCAAGGGAGGATGTGATCCTGGCTGCAGCACTGGGGTTGAATGCTCACAAGCCACAGCACCAAGTCCAAGGTTGTAGAGCAAAGTTTGTGGTGCCTGTTGTTTGTGACTGAGTCCCTGCAACACCTGCCAAGCTGGGATGTGGTCAGTGCTACTATTCCTCTGTCTACTCAGCCCCTGGTGGCATCACCACAGGGACATAAAATAAACAGTAATGGCAGGAAAGTGGATGGGATACTTGGTGTCATTAGCCTGACTGGTGCGTCTCTCAGACAGGCACCTGGACTCTTAGGAGAAGCAGTCACAAAGTGGAGTTGTCTAGCAGAGGTTGTCTGTGGAGTAATTCAAAAGCAGGTGCTTCTTGACTGGAAGCAGAGATGACTGAAAACATTCCATCTACCTTGCAGTAATAGAGCACTTAGAGATGCTTGCTCAGTGGGAGAAAAAAGTCCCAAACTTCTCAGCGTGAACATAGGCTGCCTTGAGCAAAGCTACTGCTAGACTGCTGGACACCTCAGGTCAAGGTTAGGACCTTTCTTCTACATGTACAGGGGATGATTTACCATCATCTTTTTAGCATACTTATCATCCTTGTCCCTGCAGCTGTGACTCTGTTAGCACACAATCCTAAAACCAGATCTGGCCTTGAGTGGGTATATTAAACTGTTGTTGTTTGCACTGGGTGTTAGTGACATACTTCCAGAAACCATGGTTGCACCAGCACACACAAATCTTGTTCCTTAACTCCACTGGTGCAAAGAAAATTGCTCCCTGCTTGCCTGCCGGCATGCACTGAGAAGGATGGGCCAGGAGCTAATGAGCCGCTGGAAGCAATAGGACATGTGCCTATCGCACAGGTTCCTGCAGCAAGGCTCACTCTTCCAGGCAGCTGAAGGGCTACAAACACCTTCAGGGTAAGTGACTGTGTTAGCATGTGGCTGGATAATCACCATGGGGTAGATTTCCAAGTGCTGATCCTCTCCAATGAATTTTATTAAAGGCCAGAAATTCTAGGCCACCTAGACTCTCCTGGGATATAAGTGGCAGGATTTTTCAGCTTAACATCCCCTAAATACAAAGCATGGCTTGAAAATCTGGTGAAGACCTGTTGCTGGCCTCAAATAAAGTATCCTCCTTTACAAATCTAGCTGAGCAGGTTCTGGAGGACTTCACTGAGTCAGGCAATGTAGAAGTGGAGACCGACAGGCTCAAAAAATAAGTTGGTGTTTGGAAGAGAGAGGTCACTGGGCTACCAAAGAGTAGCACCCCCAGGACACAGAGATCTCCTCTGGGTTGGGTTGTGCCTTTTTGGACATTCCAGTGCGGAGGGTCTCAACAGGTCCTGTAACACAAAGTGAGGACTGTGAAGGGATATAAGACTTGGAGGCACTGTGTGTTGGCGGGAGGAGGAAGCGTTCTTCATGTCTGTTCTCACATGGTGCTTGCCTCACACCAAACTCTGTGGTTGGTCACTTTCAATTCCCAAGAGGACATCAGGAAAGGGATGGACCAGTCCAGAGCAGGCCTGCTTTCCCATGACTAAAGATGGTCTTTATGTCCCCACAGCCCTGAATGAGGATTTAGCTCTCGAGCAACTATGACTTAAACAGGGTGGATTTTTCAGGATACATTACTAGAAAGAGAGCCCGCTTCTCAAATGGCAAAAAAAGGAAAATGCTAGCAGTGGCTGTATAGCTTTCTGTAATGGATGTTTCAGTTACAGCTTTCTCTGTGTGGAGCATTTACTGGGAATCAATTATCTTTATATTAGTTAGTCAGATTGCCCGTGTCATTTCTCACAAACCCACAAACAAAATGCTAAAATCTGTTGCTGCTCTTCTGTTAGCTAAAGAAAAGCTGATAACTTTTTCCACCCCTAATTTAATGCAAAGCTAATGAACTTCTAGAACATGGCTTGAATATGTTGAAAGCTGAGCTTGTTTTTATGATGTATTCTGATACATTCTGGCAAGCCATCTTTAAACATGAATAAGAAGGAATACAGGACTCCTAAAAACCTTCTGATCAAAGGTTTTAATTAAAGCCCATAGATTCTTTTGGTCTACCTGATATGTTGATTATAAGCACTATAAGCTAGCTGATAGATCTAACAATGATAGTGATGATAGCTGTTATAAATGCAGCTCACGTATCAAGTATCAAAAGGGAAAAAACTTGTAATGAACTATAATAAAGTGAATGAAGTGTAAGAGACAATCTGAGTAATTTTAAATCGCCAACTTTGTAGCCAATATCAAAGGAAAAAAAATACGTATACATCTCTCTCTTTCAGTCATTCTGTGTTAAAGCTCAGCTAACTTAATCTGCTAAAACTTACTGTCTCTGAAGGGTAGCCCTGACTTTTCCCAGTACATTTTGTATTTCTGTCCAAAATTGCCTGTTGCACTAAAGCAATTCGAAACTCCACTATCATCTGCTTGAATTAAACAATGCCTGAGCTGGTGACCTTTCATACTTTTGGAAAGTATGCTGTCAGAATAAGAATGCTGATTACAATACAATAATAACTGGCTTAATTATCAACCAGCTTTTATAAATGTAGCCTGTATGCACAATTTTGATGGGGTTTGACTGTATGAAAAGTATGAAAGGTGTGTACCACAGCTCTTCAGGACAAGGAAGGATCCCCTTGCAGAATCCAGACTAGATCTAATCACTTTGGGTTTTGAGTTAGGTGCAGAAAAATGTATCTTCCAAAGTACTCTCAAAATTCTGGGAAAAACAAAAATTAAAAAGATAACATTTTAAAATTAAGCCAAAAGTTAATTGTCTCTCTTTTTACTTGGATGTCACCTCATATTATTTTCATAAAACGAACTTTTACAAAAAAGTTCATTCACATAAATGCATCTTCTAATATAGTTTGTGTTATAGTTTAACACAAAGAGTTCAGTAAAATGCAACAAAATCACAAATCAGATCAGTTTTGCTAAGTCTGAAAAAGAAATCTGGAAGCAGTTTCCTCAATGGGCTCACCTTTAAGTTAACTTTTAACTCCATGGTGGTGGGATGTATCTCTAAGTTGCTTGGAAGGCTAGTCCATGATTCCCTAGTCAGGTGTACCAAGTAATCAGTACCAAAACACCAGTCTGGATCAGACTTGATTGTGCTCAGTCACACCTCTGTTTATGTAGCAAACGTGCCCAACAGAAACATACCCCAGCCTGAACTTTTCAGACAGTTCAACATCAGGTGCAGTGGGAAACACCAGACATTAAACCTTTGCCTACAACATTAATCCCCCAGCCTTTCCTTACAGATCTGAGCAGCACGATAGGTTTATGCTGGCTCAACACACTGTACTGTGCAGCCACAGTACTTGTAATCCAATCCTAGGAAACCAGAGGAGCTGAATTTACTGCATCAAAATGCTGCCTCAGAGATGATTTTATTGATTTAGCAGAGAGTGGATGCTTCATAATTGCATTTCTCTGTCTTAGAGGAGCTAAATACCTTATCGTTTCTCCTCTTGTAGATATGCCCCTCTGCTTCATAGGCAGTGGCTGACTCTTCCCGCTGCTAGCCTAACTAGTTGGCATAATTGAATCAAGCCTAGAACAACTCTTATCAGCTCATATTTAGTCTGAAGTCTACTGCTGCAGGCCCAAAGAGCGGCTTGTGTGCCTGATTTCCTTCTGGTTTTCCAGCTAATTTAGTCTGATAAAATGAATTATCTCTCACCACAAACCTTACCTTATTTACAGCCTCAGATCCGCACAGCTGTAACCCAACAGTTACTCCTGTTGAAACAACAATGCGACCAGACCTGAGCTTTTACTGCAGTGTCTTAATATAAAAGAAGCCTGGTGTGTTTCACTGCTGCTTATCTTTGCACTGTGCCCTTGAGCATGAAGCAGTCCCTGTACAGCGTCTGTGCTGCACAATACTGCTTTGACGGGCTCTCCTCGCTACTTCAGTCACTTTCAAGCGGAGGGAATGCTCACCAAGGGATGACCGCATCTCAGGGCAGATGGGCATCGCGTGGGTCCTGAAGGAGAATCAGACACAAGCACTATGTAATGTGGAAATAAAAGCTAGGATTCAGTGGATGGTTCCCAGAGTCATTTTAGACTCTGGACACACAGAAGATGCACGATGAAGGAGATCCAGCTGCTTCTAGAGAACCAGCTAGAAACCAGGTGGGAGACCCTAAGGTCTCTAAAATGGTGCCAGACATATCAAACAGCAAAATTCCACCTCTCCATCACCCCTGCAGCCCTGATCAAGCACACGCCTATTGTCACTGTTTGGCCTTAGCACAGCAGAGCACTCCCAGTCCTTTCTGTTCAGCGGCACAGTCCAGTTGCCCAGGGGTGACACAGTTAATTTCTCATTCCCATGCAGTTGCACGTTTACTGTTATAAAATGCCTTGTATGCTGGAGACTGCATGTGTTTTGGTTTCCCTTGTGACTTACACCAGTGTGAAACAGGCAAAAACTGTTCTCCCATCATCCTCTTCCATCTTGCACCAGTACACCCTACGTAAAAGTGGGACAGAGCTATGGTGGTTGAGCCCTGGCCAAAGGCCAGACGCCCACCAAAATCAGTCCACTACTCCCCTTCTCAGTTGGACAGGGGAGAAATAATATAATTGGGCAGCTCAAGAGGCAAACTTGTTAATGACGCAGGCAAAACAGACTCAACACAGAGTGCTGAAGAGAAAGCTATCTAATTTATTACACTACATTAAAGAGAAAACAGTGAAAAGGAACCAGAGTCAGGAGTGCAACCAACAATCTTGAAACAAATGCAACCAGGCAAACACTTTTCCCCCCCCCCACTCCCTCCTTAGCAGGCTTTAGTTAGAAGTTTGCTCCCTTCTTCCCTCCTGGTCGCAGCCCAGGAGGGGCAGGGACTGGGGAAAATGGGGGTCTCGGTAACACCTTCCCCCCACCCCTCCATTCTAAAGCAGACTTCCCTTTAGCCATGATTTTGCTCCCTTCTTCCCCTCTCCTGCTTGCAGCACAGGACAGGGGGCAGGGACTAGGAGATGGGGGCTTTGGTCAGTCCCTTGCAGGTTGGTTTCCTTCTCGGCCGGGATGGGGGCATCCATTCCACACAGCCTCCCCCTGCTGCACCATAGGATCTCACCCACGAGAGCCAGTCCTCCATGAACTTTCTCCAAGGCAAATCTCTTCCCACCGGGCTTCATCTCTGCTATGGCAGGCAGCAACAAATTACAGTGTCTCTCAGTCCCAGTCCTCCACAGGGCTATAGGCCTCCCCCAGCAAACCTGTTTGGCTCATCTCTGTAGGCCGCTTGTGCTGGCAGGGGCTCAGCCCAACGTAAGTCACGGCATCTTCTCTATGTCTCCACCGGCTCCATCCAGCGTGGAGCCTCTCCACCGGGCAGGTCGGGTCTCTGCCTCCTCCATGGGTCCTTTCCTCCGGCTACTCCATGGGCTGCAGGGGCATCTCTCGCCCAGGTACCTGGGCACCTCCTCCCCCAGCCTTCCCGGCCTTTTGTATCTGTCAACTGCTTAAATTTATATGCAAATATACATCCCAATGCCCTTAGTGGGCCAAAATTGCAGCCTTCCTGGCACTCTGTGTTCTGGTGGAGTCTTTGTCTCCTATATGTGATTCTCAGAGGCGCTCTCAGCAGGCTGGCAGAAGATTCCAGCAGCCATTTTCTGCAGCCCCTGGCCCCTCTCTCTCTCAGTACCCAACTATGCAAAACTGTGACCAGAGCTCAAGTGGCTTTCTTTAATTTTAGCTTCTTGTTAGAGTTTTATTGCAACTTCAAATGACAAAGTTTAACAGCCTCTCTGTAGTCTTTCAACTACATCACCAAATTTTTCTGCTTACACATCCTATAAACCTTTCCATTTTCATCAAGTGATGTATGTTTAACCAAAGGCCAGAGCACCATCTTGCTCTTAAGACTGAAAACACCAGGGCTCATTTTCACAGAATCACACAATTAAAGAATACCAAGTGGGAAGGCACTTCAAAGATCGTCTGATCTAGCCTTTTTTGGGAAAAGCTCTGTCTTGACAAAAGCATCATCTAGACAAGATGGCCCAGTACCCTGTCCAGCTGAATCCTGTAAGTGTCCAATGTTAGGGAATCCAAAATTTCTCCCCCTAGTAAATAATATGAATTTCCCACTTCTTGTTGCAGAGTTGGCAAAGCACAGGAGCTTCCAGAAACATTGGCAGAGACCACGCCAGCGCTCTGATATGCAAACATACCGGGGTGAACTGTAACAAGACATCCACACTTCCGAACATGGCAATGTTACGCTCTCAGATGAGAAAGACCAGCTCTTCTTGACGGTAAGTCAGGTCATTCATGTTCACCCATGCTCTCATCCTACAATGCTGGCAGGTGCCGTGCTCCTAGCCATGCCTAGGCTTCTAGCCATGTTGTGGATAAGGAGCAATGAAACAATTTAGACAACTGTTGTCTCATCACTTTGATTATCATAAGACTTCTGAGGCCAATCTATCATCTATTAGCTTTTCCAATGGACAACTAGAGAAGCCATGGTAGAAGGGGCTTCTGGGGCAACTGCAATAAACCTGGCTGCTCCTACTTCCCAGCCAGGACTGGCAGTGCTTACGGCATTCTTGCTCTCTTGCAAAATCCCCTATTTCCACAGAGGAAATTTCCACAGGGTGATCCCAAGAAGTCTTTCCCTTCAGAACAGGGAATAGGACTCCACAAATGGTAGCATTCCCAGCCAACTGCAGCCTAACCTTAGCTTCCCAGGGGATAGCATTGCCTGTTATTTATCCAGGCATTTTGTTCTCAACTTTTACTGCTCTGTTTTATATGGTAGGTGAAGTCAGAGCCTTTGTAGTATAGCAACAGTGTCACTGAGTTTTCCCCCATAAAACAAGCGCTATAGTGCAGAAGAAACGAATGGTGGTTTGGGTTTTTTTTTTCACTGGCCACTTACTTCAATCATGGAGAGTAAAATAAAATTGGGGAGAAAACTTTGAATCTCTTTCCCCATTTTTAATTACATAAAAAGCAGCGTTGTTTTGATGATAAATCACTGATCTCTCTACTGCTATGTGGATTGGTACCAATTTGAGGTTTTCCAGAGATGAAAAGCATGCAGGACAGGCTGAATTAGAAGTTGTCAATGTGAATGATAATGCTTTTTTGTAAGAAGTTAAACACTAGAAGAGCTGCTCAATTTTAACTCATTTAACCTGCTTCTACTCACACAACTCCCCTCTGGTAAGCACACTTACATATCTTGAAATAAACTGGTTTGGCCCAAGGAAGCAAATACAAAAGATCACAGAAACACAGAATTACAGGTTAGAAAAGACCTTTAAGGTCATCAAGTCCAACCATTCCCGTCCTAAGCTAAACTATATCCCTAAGTACCTCATATACCCTTTTTTAAACACATCCAGGGAAGGTGACTCAACCACCTCCCTGAGCAGCCTGTTCCAGACCCCAACAACTCTTTCAGTAAAAAATGTTTTCCTAACATCTAATCTGACCCTGCCCTGGCACAGCTTTGTGCCATTTCCCCTTGTCCTATCTCCTGTCACCTGGCTGAAGAGACCATGGCCCACCTCTCTACAACCTCCTGTCAGGTAGTTGTAGGCAGTGATAAGGTTTCCCCTCAGCCTCCTCTTCTCCAGGCTAAACAGCCCCAGCTCCCTCAGCCGTTCCTCATAGGATCTGCCCTCCAGCCCCTTCACCAGCCTGGTTGCCCTTCTCTGGACTCACTCAAGGACCTCAATGTCCTTCTTATGGTGAGGAGCCCAGAACTGGACACAGCACTCGAGGTGTGGCCTCACCAATGCCAGGTACAGGGGCACAATCACCTCCCTAGACCTACTTACTGGTCACACTGGTTTTGATACAAGCCAGGATGCCATTGGCTTTCCTGGCCACCTGGGCACACTGCTGGCTCATACTCAGCCTGCAGTCAGCCAACACCCCCTGGTCCTTCTCTGCCTGACAGCTCTCCAGCCAGTCTCCCCCAAGCCTGTAGCACTGCATGGGGTTGTTATGTCCCGTGTGCAGCACTCTACACTTGGCCTTGTTAAACTTCATCCCACTGGTCCAGTCTGTTCAGATCCCTCTGAAGAGCCTCCCTACCCTCAGGCAGATCAACACTTTCCTGCTGTTTGGTGTCATCTGCAAACTTACTGAGGGAGCCTTCAATCCCTTCATCCAGGTCACTAATAAAGATGTTGAACAAAATGTGTTGAACATGGAGTCAAAGGACTGAACTAGAAGAAGTGCACGTTTGTGCAGGATTTGCACCAGCATCCTTTTAACATTCCTTCAGGTAAGTCACAAAACCTCTGCGCTACAGGCAAGTCCCTAGGAGCCCATCTTCCCTGCACCCGGGGAGCTCAGATGTTGAGGAGACACTGGGATGACCAAGGCATGCAGCAATATACCTTTACCAGCCAAGCTGAGTTATTCATAGACCCAGTGTTTCTCCCCATTCTTAGATGAAGTCCATGACACCACAAATGTTTTTAACATTTCTGCTTCTTTGTTTTCCTCTAACACTAAGATAAAGAGGCACCACACTGTGCCATGTTTCTGTTTTATGGAGAGACAATAAATCATTATTACAGGACCAATCAATAATTTTACATTGTTGCAGAGCTCCAGAGATGAACACATTATTTATTACCATGTCTTAAAACCTCTAACATTACCTTCTCCTGATAACATAACTTTAGTATATACAGTAACCTATATTATTTTTATGGCATGAGTTGATCTTCTAGTTTACAGACTGTCTAAGATTACAGGTGTATGAAAGGTGATTAATAAATTAAGATCACAGGGGCAAGGCTTCAAATACTCTGTAGTCTATAAGGTGTCGTGGCATACTAGATAATGAAATTCATTTTATTTCTGAGCAGAGGGACATTTCAGAAACAATAGTCCCTCTTGCCTCAAATGCAGGCCATTCTGTATGAAACACTATAGCTGTGCCATACTGAATAACAGCCCTGCAGCAGGAAATTAGCTTACTCACAATGGAAAGAATTTCAGAAAACATTTAATATCGGAAGCCTCTGCTTTAACTCATCCTCAAAGAAAATAGACAGTGTTTCTAGCCTTTTAGTCCCACTTGCCAGGCTGTGAGTGCCACCCAGCTCAGAGGTGGAGCTGTTTGCTGCTGTGAGACTTCCCAAGTTTTGTGTAAGGAAAAGCTGCAGGAACAGGCTTGCAATGTTGTTCTCCCATAATTTCACGTATACAAAATGACATGCTGTACTTGGCGAGCATTCAGCATTTTATTTCAGCTGTGAGCCTTCAGTAATAAGCCAGCAGCAGTGAGGTGACTTAAGGACAGAAGAACACTTTTTACTTTTGACTTCAAGGTATGACCTAAAGCCTAACTGCCCTCATCCTATTCACTGGGAGGGAACAGAGTTGAATTTCATATGTCTATGCCCCAGGCACAAGTGGAAAAAGAGCTTTTACCAGATCCCCATAGACCATACAAGCGAGGTTGAATTAATCAGTTGGGACAACATATGTTTAGATGGATTTTCAAGGGTCTGACTCCACCACTTAGGTGCTCGCCCTTCACACTAATTTTACAGGGCACAGCAGGAGAGAAACGAGATCTATTTTCTAAGAGATGTCACACCAGCATCCTCATACACTTTTCCTCTTGAATGTCAAACCATCAGAGGCCGTAGAAACAGAACTGGCTTATATCAATAAGGAAGCTGTGGCACCCCATCTTCATGGTATCTCCCTACAGTTGTAGACCTTGGAGATTTGCAAGGAAAAATTGCTGCTGCTGCTGCTGCTGCTGCTGCTGCTGCTGCTGCTGGTGTGCCTGTCAAAGCACAGGGATGCTCTCAGTCCAGTGATCACCACTGATGTGTGACAGCTCAGTTGTAACTTTTGCTTTATAAACCATGATCTCCAACTACTTTGTGTCATAGTGGCAGCACAAAGTCACCAGCTCAGCTGACCACGATGGCAGCTTAATGACTCTTTCATACAGCAGACACGCATGGATTACTGCAGACAAAGGTAATTTAGTGTCAAAGGAGGAAAAAGGTACTCATGGGGTATTTCAGTATCTAATCTGTTCTGCCTAGGCTCTTCTGCTCCACCTAAAAAATAATCCTTTTTCTAAAGGATACTTCTAAAGCTGTTGGCAGCAATTGGCATATTAAAGACTCAAAGGACGTGGAATTTCCTACAAAAGAAAGCTAAGAAAGCTATCCTAGGTATCATAGCTAAGAAAGCTTGGATACCACAGTGGTGGAAGAGAGGACGAAGTTTTGCATAAGAAACTCTCTCTTGAAAAGGTGAACTAGGCTTTAGCAGGGGAGCACTAATGTCCAGAGTTATCCTTTCCTGCCCAGCCACTAAAAATGAAAGGCTAAGTCATTTCACATGGTGTAGACATCAGCAAGCCAATTAGCTAAACCTGTCCAAACGTAACCATGAGTACAAACAGTAAACCACATTCAGCTCTGTTTCTGTTTGAATGGCGTGTTGCAAACATGGAACTGCCAGTCAATGGGATTTAGACTCCTCTGCCCCTGACCCACTTCATTTTGTGGGCTTAAGAGTCCTTGGGCCAGCCCTTGTATTTTAGCATTATGCTTTGGCACCTAATAGTTTTCCTCTAGTAAATACCTACCTGATCTCATAAGTATTTTTCAGTAAATATAATTAATTATTCAAATTTATTCAAAGACAGTTTGGCAAGTACTGTGATCTCTTCATCTGCAACAGATGGAAGAGAATGGAAATCAAGAAGTGGGTCAGACCCAGCATCCATGTCTTATGTGTGAGAACTGACAGTATTCAACATGGGGAGAGAAAGCAGCATGCAGACCCTTGAAACAGCCCTCCCATTAGATCTGAAAAGCTATACTTTCAAAACTTACTTTTCAGCTGCTTCTTGGCAGCTGTAAAAATGATTACATTAGAAAAATAAGATTTTAATTTCTGGAAGAATTTGGACTACGAGTAGAACACATAGAAACTTTCTAAGATAAACAGCAGTGGGATATACTAACTGAGATGGAAAACCGGTGCTTTGGAAACACCATTCCCAAGGAAGAATTCAGCAAACAAAACAAAGTTAGTCAGGAAATTAACTGGGATTTTCTGGTGTTAACTGACTCGCACACACGTGCATGAGGTGTGTATCATAGAGATACTTTTGCATATGTGAGAAAGCTTTGTGTGTGGTCGGTAATGAGCTGGTACTGGTTTCTGCATAGCAGGGAGTTTACCTCCAGGCCTTTAGTGAGCTAATGAAGGAGTTCCCTCCCTGTCTGGCTGCCAAGTAGAAACAAGAGAGCGGGAAGGCAGGGACAAGGTGGGCAACAAAAGGCCAAGCCTCTTCCAGAGGTCTGTATGAAGAACATGCGTAACACAAGCAGAGGAAATACTTTGCTTTTCCACAGCTGGAAAGGCCAGGGGCACCCTGACCACAGGAACAGCCTCAGCTCTTTGTAATCTCTCTGCAAAAGATCACCAGCACAGGTCACCTCAGGAAAGAGAGAGTGTGGCACCCGTGGAACCCATGAGCTAGGCCCAGGCATGTTGCCTCTGGGATTCTTCCCTACAAGGGAAAAGCACCTATGAGACCTTCATCCACTGTAAAGGCTTCAACCGAGAAAGTTCCATGAAACTGCACCATTAGCTTCCTCCCCAGAAATCCTTCCTTTTGTTTGAAAGAGCATATTTGGCTTGGCTTAAGCAAAGGTTCTCCATCTTATCTAAACAGAACATTAAAATCTTCCTGGCAAATGCTGTGCATGCACTGAAGCAAAAGGAAACAAATGCTTGTTTGTTCTTTACATGGGGGTTGTTTTTTTACCATGGTTGGCCGGATGGGAACGTCATCGTGCTCAAGGCATCGTGCACGAGGGGTGGTCATGCTCCAGGAGCAGCACAAGTCTGCCTGTCCATGACACGTGTGCCACTGCAACTGCTGACAGTCATCCCTCTGACATCCCACCACAGGGACGTAGTAGGGTTGTTGTTATCTGCCCTCTGAAGGTGGAAAATCAAGGCTCAGAGTAAGAGCAGCAGGGTTTCTGCTTTTCTTGTCAGCTCACCCTGGCCTCCAAAAGCCATCCTACCTGGCAAAAGCTGCTCTATCTGTGGTGAATCAATACGTTTTCTCAGAGCGGAAGAAGTTGTCAGTAAAGGACTTCAAAAAAGTCCTCATGCAGATCAATCAGGCTATGTGACACAGGATATCCTGTCAGTTTTGTGAGGAAGACATGGGAGAAAAACATAGATAAGCCGAATGATTTCAAATGGACGTGAAGAATGCACGGAGTGAGGATACCCCCTTGCCCCTGAACAGTCGTGCTGCTACAGTGTCTCTGACCAAAGCAGAAAGGAGAAAACATGCTACATCTGAAAACATCAGCTTCATTAATTTCCCACATCAAAGCCCTATTGTCATGTTCAGCCACAACAACAAGCCTGTGACAGTTCTTTTCCAGTGCTCTTCTGGCTGCTTCATGTGAAGCCAATTGGGAATTGCAGGTCCACATCAGGCACCGACACAGCTCCCTGGGATTCTGAGGCCTCCGACTCTGTCCTGCAAAACAGAGTTTCAAAGTGGTCTTGTCTTCATTCCTTCTCAAGCATCTTCAGAAACTAATGCCCCAAACCTCCCTAGTTTGTTTGTCCATTTGTATTTTTTTCAGAGGTATCGGATTTTTTTTTTCCAGCACGGATGAACTGGAGAACTGTGAGGATTTCTCCATGGGGATGGAGCTGGCTTCCAGAGCACAGCGATAGGTTGATTCTTCAGACAAATTTATGGCACTGCCCATTTCCAGCAACTCCAAAACTACAGTGTGGAGAAAGTATCTCAACAAGGAAGATTCCAGGATGCCTGAGAAGGGGTCCACTGTGTCACTGATGAATCCCACTTCTAAATAGAAGCAGGGTCCTGGACACAAAACCTATGCAGGCAAAGCTTCGGTCACCAGGTGTAGACAGCCACCCAAACCTCCTAGCTTTCTCTCATGGGCAACAGAAGCCACCTCACGCAAGAGGAAAGTTCTGCTGTTGCAGATGGGAGGGGAGAAGGAAAAGCTGTAGGTGGTCCTAGAAGGCTCTGTAACACCTACCTGTTGCACTTGCACAACTGTTGTCACGGGAGTGCCTGGGGAGCCTTCCGAGACTGGTGCCCTTCCATGCTACACACCGTATAAACAAGAACAAAGAGAAAAGTTTTGTCCATGGGCAGCTAAAGTCTCTACTTGGCAACGGACAGGAGGGACAAGAGGCACACAGAGAAGGGATATGCATTGCCACACGGCCAGTGGCAGAACCAGGACCTGCACAGTGCTTCCCAGGGGCTGGTGAGGACTGAAGAACAGACCTATGTGAAAAAACACATTTCCAGCCAGGAAAATGTCATTCCTGCTCTGCAGCTGAAACATTTTAGGGATATTATCTCAGAGTCACTGCTTGGTCCCACCTCAGACCCCTCCAGTGGTCTCCTCCAGGCTGAATACTCCACCAATCCCAGGCCAAATGTGTCCTGGCATCGTGGCTTTCCCACAGCAGAGGTTCCCTTGGAAAACAACCAAGCCACCTGAAAATTCACTTTCACCCAGCAGCTTCTGCCAGACTTGAATGCAATCTGGGGCTTGGAAAACACAGCTTTACTCGGTTTTAATTAAAACCAAATCCCTCCACCCAGACTTCCCTCTCCGTCACTCTCGCTTCACTCTCTTTCCCCAACTGTCTGACGCATTTTAGCAGACATGTCATCAGACTCCGATTCAAGGGAGGGGAACAGTCATCTAATACAGCATCTTGCATCAGTATCCCACCCTTCTCTGGGGGAACTGAGATGATGGACTTGGCAAGCAGGAGAAGGACTGCCGTGTAAGTGATTGAATACACGTATGTGACGGCGTATACGTGTTTCAGTAAGAAAAGAGAGGGTGCATAATCGTAAAGCCCCAGCTTCATCCACTGTTCTTGGATCAGCAGACTGCTTCCAGAGCACCAGTGGGTACTGATCTAAGAGACAGGCACGAGGATGAGATAACACGCTCCTCACTGATAAGATCACCAACAACAGCCAGCTCTCTAAGTGAAAACAAACATGTAAAACTCTGACAATGCCATAAATTGCACTGCTTATAGAACAAATCCAAATGCATTAGGATTTTAAAATTAGGAACAGAAACATTAAGTTACCCCAGCCTAATTTTATACAGCTTCCAGACCTCCTGAGTCCCCATCCCTCCTCTGCCTATCAGGCTGGACCCACACTTTCAGGACAGCCTTGCCAGAGCTCGGAAACTCTGTGTGTGAATGTGGATGCCATGTGAATGTGGATGCTCAGGCCTAGATCCGTGGTGGGACCGTCTTTCAGTGACAATACAAATGTTGAAATCTGTATTTGGTGCGTTCACCAGGCAGCTCATGGGTGTTCAGCCTTCAAGTAAGTCGAGTTGTTTATTTAGCTTTCTAACTGCAGCTTTAAGACCTAATTTTAGACTCCTGCTTTTCACAATGTATCTTGCCAACTTAACCACATTTAACTAAACATGTATTTTGCCATTTACCTTGTACTCCAGAACTTTATTTCAAAACATCACTGTTTTATTTTAAGATGTGGGAAATACCAATTTTTAGGCTACTCATTAATTATCAGAGAGTTGTTAGTAAGGATTTAATCATTGTAACAAGTAATCCAAAGGTGTATATGTCTAATTAAGCATATGTGCCTAACAGTTTCCAGGGAATGACACATGCATGTGCCTTGCAATTCAAGTATCACCCATACATCCCGCTGAAGCACGACCTGAGGGTTTAACTGGGGCCAAACTCACAGTTGGGCCAAACTGGCTCAGGACCAGAGACTTCAGTGGAATAACTGAATGGACCTCACCCTCGTTTCTTCCTCAAGAGTTCTGAGTTTACATTTTTATATTAACAGGACATTCACATATGCACCACTAGTCAGAGCTAATTCTATCCCAGTATAAAATACTTGTAATTAGTGCACAGTGCCATCTTCTTCACCGAATTCATTTTAAGCTGTTGCTACATCTATGAAAGTTACACAAGATATAGGTTGGACTGTAATGGGGTGATCTTCTAGACTAAGCAAGGCTCAAACTTAGTGTACCACAACCATTGTGGCATCTCCTTGCCTATTTTGCCCAGGTGGCCTGTATTTTGGGGCAAGGAGAATCTCTTTTTAGATGTTTGACCACTTCCTAATTTTTCAGGACTCTGCTTCTGAATCCCACCTCTGTACTGATGGTGTATTTTCTATTTTGCCTTACTTTCTCACATGGAGACTACTCAAGGTTTTCGTGAGAGCAGCTCAGAAAACTCTTCCTTGTCCAGGAATCATTTTGGATCAAGATGGTTCAAGTGATTCACTGAACTGGCTAGCAGTTTGAAGCTTACCCAACACTAAATGTAATGAAGTATGATAGCACTGCTTAGTAACTAACACAGAGAAGACCATGTGTTCCTGCATTATGGACGGAGGACGGAGCACAAAGCCTTTTGCCAAGCATACCAGGATAGCTGGATGTCTGTGAAAGCCAAGACCAGGCAGAATAGCAAACCATGTGCACTGACATAAGGAGGATAAGGTTACACATCAGTGAGTTTATGCTGCTTGCTAAATGCTCCAGTCAAGGACTTCACAAACCAAAGCAGGCACTGGCATCCTATCAAATGAAAAATCTTGTTGCCACCTCACAGCTTCACCATGTCTACACTTTCAGAGCTCATAAGGAGACACTTCCCTCTGCAAGCCAGACCATCTCTCTGCTGTGCTGTGGGCAATATGGGCATAGATATATAAAGTGAAGCTGGTATGTTTCTGCCTAGATTTCAGCTGTCCTATCACCATTTCACCATCTGGCATGCACACAGGGCTGCCTGGCCTGCATGCAGATGATGTGCACATTTTTTTTCCTCACCACAACATGGAAATCCAGAAATCTATGACAAAGAGTAATTTTTAAAATACTTTAGTTATGTTCTGGTAAAATTTGTAAACATAAATGGAGATGATGTCACAGGAAACTGAGGAGTAAAGTAGACTCAGCATGCAGCAATGCTGCCCAGTGCTGTGCAGCTCCTGCCATGGCCACAATTCAGTACCAGAGGCTGGAAGGCAGCCTCAGGGTAGCATCTAGCAGCATGCACAAGGCTGGAAAACCCTGCTTGGCAGCCTGAGAGTTGTCATTTCAACCTACCACACAACCAAGGGGAAGGTCCTCTGGCTTCTTTTCAGGGAATCTTGTCACAATCAGACACACTATTAACAGGGGACGAAAGGGAAAGCAACCTCTCATATTTTGGCAGGAAGCACAGTTGCTTCTCCAGTACTTCTTCTGGTTATGTGTAGTTCAGATTATGGTATAGAGCTGTTCTGTACTCCCCCTCTGCCCGCAGCACCAAGAAAGAGCCCAAAGGCTGCCCTCCCTCTGGTGCCTGAGGTCCTCAGCTATGCTTGGAGGGCGTAAAGAATGAGAGGGTACAACTGCCAACTGGGGGCGAGTTTGGCAATTGCATGATGACTATCCCCCCTCCTGATCCAAAGTTCACTGAAGGCCTTTCCATGTAGACTGCAGGTGATTTTTTTAATTTGCTTTTGCAGGAAAATATGGAAGCAGCCCCAGAGTAATGAGTGTTTGTGGAACAGAAGCTTGATTATCTGCTTTACTGGTCAAGACTGAGGCACAGCAAGCAAGACTTCCAATCTGAAATCTCAGTTTGTGGGAAACAGAAGGTATACAGGATGGAGGAGAATTTAAACACAGTCAAAAGGAACAGGACACCAGGAGATAGGGTCTGGCACCTTGGAGACTCCTTTGAAAATGCCAGTCAACTTTGTATTCAGGATTAGAAATGCAGACTTCAACTAGCTATTCCTGGAACTGAGGCCAGGTCATCATACACCTTTAGCAGCAGCCCTGGTACTCTGCCTCTAAGTATTATGGGAAACACTAGATACAGCAGAGCAATTCAGAAATTAAGCCAATGCAAGCCATGGCAAAATAATCCACTAAGCTTGCTTCAAGGATGCAATAAAACCACGTCGGGCTGCCTCTGAAGTTATAGCACTGGTCTAGTTGTCAGTTCCTTGATCCAGATCCTCACTTCACTGTCCTGTGCCTGTCTATCTTCTTGCAACAGGAGGAGGATGATTGTGTAGATCAGAAGACTTGGTCATTTGTAGTCTTCTAATATCAGCAGATGCGCAGCACCTGAAGACAGCATCACAATTACTAACCAAAATGACGCCTGCAAAAGGATACCATGACGACAACAAGCCTGCCATTGCGAAATTCTTATTCATGTGCTAGGTAGATAATTACAGATATGCACCAGTCTGGAAGTATTTTATATAGTGGTGATAAGATAGTGGCAACAATAAAGTTAACTGTGTCTCCACTAGCTGTTAAAAGGCCACTAAAGAAGAAATGGAGTTCTTTGACCTTAGCCATTCCCGATGTCTCTCACAATTATCAGAACTGTCTATTCCAGCCTTTAATCCTTCCTCCGACTCTACCACACATTGTACTTGCAAATGCAAAGCTTAAGAATCCTTTTTCCTGTGTGAGAAAAGCACCTTTCTCAACCAAAACACACAGGAACTCAAACTCAACACAACTGAGGCACATGCCCAACAGTATTTCCTTAAGGGTCTTTCTAACAGAGTCCTAAGCCTTTATATAAGGGATCTGTGACTTGCTGACCACGCTAAGACATAAAGGCAACAGCACTGCCCTATGCACTACAAGCCACTACAGCTGGATTTGAACATCTCCTCTGTAAAAGACGAAGAGGCCCAGCACAGACCTGTCAGTGCAACCACCATGCTTATTTCATGGCTTTCCCTTTGGAGGTCACCTCCTTTGGAGGCTGAACCAATATAAAAGTTGAGGGGTGGGGGAGAAAAAAAAAGCAATGAGCAAAAGAGGAGAAAGCAAAACAAAACAAAAAAGAATAAGAGGTGAAAGAGAAAGAGAAACAGTTAGGAAATAGTCAGATGCAGCCAAAGAAGGGTGTTGGCTTAGGAAAAGAAAACAGCTGAGGGAAGTGTGTATGTGCTCTGTCAAGAGGGGAGGGGGGAAAAAAAGAAAAAAAGAAAAAAAAAAAGAGGCAGATAGGTTGGATTTTGTTTCAGGAAATTGAAAGAGGTTGGGAAGACTTGAGTTCAGTTCCTGCTTTTTCCAGAAGCTGGACAAATCCATTGACCATGGTTAATGAGTGTCTCAGATGTCTCATTCCCTCAAGGCAATTGTGACTTCGATGCTTTAGCATCTGTAAGGATCCTTTCCCTCCTTTCCCTCCATGTAAGGAAAGGGTACAGAGGGAAGTGGGGTTTTTTCACTCTAGAAGGATTTCAAGGAAGAAAAGTGCCAACTTGCCTAATACACAGGCAGCTTGTACAGGTACTAGGTGATGGAGGGGCAGGTGACAAGGGCGATCTTGTCACAAGCTAACATGACCTGGCATCTGTGATACTGACATAAGCATCACTGACTGCTCTACCATCCACAGCTAGCTGTGCAGATAGGGCCACAGTGGTGGGGAACCTTGGCACTCCCAAATGCAAACAGCTTAAATTGGAATCAGCAAATTGAAACACATTCGTTATTGTTCAAACATGCAAGGTTATCTTATGTTTGCTAAAGGACTCCTGTTCTATTGGAGACTATTTTCTTTCACAGTTTAATATCCAGCTGGAGAGCTTTAGTTCCAATGTAATCAAAATGCTCACAAAGTTTACAAAGAATAGTTTCAGCTTCTATCCAACACATCCCCAAAAACTAGAAAGAACTTCCAAAGAAATCCCAGCTAAAAATATTATAGTCAAGGAGAACATATTTCTCTCTCTTTCCTTGTAATTTTCTAGGCAGGTTCTTAATTCAAACCTTGTCTGTTTCTCATTGTTTCTGAGCTGCCCTGTGAGAATGCTAGGACAGAGGACAGCGGGACAGAAGATGGGCAGAGAACACTGAAGGCCATCAGGGATGGGTGCTGAGCACTTCATGGGGGACCACTGCTGGGCCTCCAGACAGGTATGAGCATCACTCATACTTCATCTACCCATCTTTTAAACACAACCAACTGGTCAGGTTTTTTTTTTAAGAGGGAAACCTACCTCAAAGAGATTTTGCTTTATGTTGTTTTCTTTATTATTCTAATCTGCTGAGGTGCTTATTCCCTCCTTCCTAGCGTTGACTCCAGCTCTCCTGTCAGTTGCTATTTTGTTCCTGTTCCAGATTCAAGAGACTTGTGCTTTAGATTCAGTGAAATGACCCTGCACAAATCATATTTTCTGTAGTTTTCCCTTTGACTCTCTATCTATCTTTCCTTTAAGCTTCAAGCTTCATTGTGACAGATGGCTGTCAGGAGAGCGTTACTGGGGCCCGGATGCTGATGGCACACCACTAATGCCTGTAAGGTAAAACTTGCTCCCAGTAAGATATAACCTAGTCACAGCTAGATTTCACACCACCACAGATGTGCCATCCTGGTATCATTCCTCACATAAGTCACTGCCCCTTTATTTGGCACATCCTCTTAAAGCTGGTTGATGAGAATGATGGAGGGCTTTCAGCTACCTTTATGTTGAGCTTTGCTGCAGCTCAATTTCCTGATATTTAAGTGCCTTTGTTCCTCCTGGGGCTCCTCCAGTTTTGCAAAGATCCCTCAATCTTCTGTGTGACCTTAGCTTCTGACACTTGCGGTCTGGCCACCAAGGAGTCAGTGAAAAGGGTTAAGTCCTTACTCTCACCACTGCCTGGAAGCGTGTGTCTCCCCTGTTGGACGCAAGCCCCCAAAATCTGCCTACCTCAGAGCAGGAATGTATAAATCCTTGCCCCTGGAGTATAGGTCAATTCCATTTTTTGCCCCACAGCCAGATCCAGCACAGACATGGTTACACAGCTGCAGGAACAACTGCTTGCGCTGCAGCTTGTGAAGCAGGCTCAGGGTCTTTGCAGAGCTTCTGGGTAAAGATTTAGTCCAGGAAGCTTCTGAGCCCTATGCCAACTGCATGCAAAAACATTCTCAATTAACCATGCAGGAGCATTTGGTGACATCGGTAAACTTAGCATCAAGTTCCCTGTGCCCACTGTTCTTTGATTTGCCATCAATATTCACTGTAAGGCCCAAGATAGCCTTGCTGTAAACATTAACTGTGTTCTAAAACCTCACATCCTGGCACCGTAATCACGCTTACAGACACAGCTTCCTTAAGAGCATGTGGCTTGGTGCAGCAAGTGAATCAAACAGCATGAAAATGTTCCCATTACCATATTGCAATAAAGTATCACTGCTCTAGCTGCCCACAAAATTTCATATATCTGACAAGCTCGTGCTTCATTTTTCTTGGAAGATAAATTCTTCTCAAACTCTAGGCTTTAATAACATATTCCTCAGACTTAGCATTGAGGGTCAGATCGAATTGAGAGACATGTGACTATCAGCACAGAGGAAAAGACGTTTTCCTGCTAGGATCTGCAACACTGAATGCTAAAACCTTTAAAAGTAAGGGTTTGATCTTCATTGCGGAGGTTGCTTCTTGCTAGAAACACCTTTGCTTCTCCACAGCAAAGTTAGATCCAAGCTCCAAGAGAGAAATATGAACTACACAAAATTTCTGCAGGGAGTCTAGAGCAAAGTTGCCTAAAAGTTTGAAGTTGTTCAAAACAAGCCCTTAAATGAAATCGTTAAAAAGCAAAGCTCAAATATGAAGGTTCAAATCCAAACTCCCTTGAAGTCCTGCAACTTTTCAACCCATGACACTTTCGGGGATGGGGCCTTGCGGGGGGGGGATCATCAATCATCTCTCGCAACGCTGTAATTTTTTTTAAAATGGGACCTGAGCATTTGCTCTGTCCTACAGTGTAAAACACAGGCTGGCCTTTATCCATCAATCCACTGCAGCACGCTCACACCCTAGGGTGTCCTGCAGGGGCTCTTCTGAAGCAGGACCAAGAAGCAACTCAGACCTCAGTAGGAATGAGACAGCTAATCTGTCTTGCAGATACTTTTCTTCCTCCCCACACCCCCTTTCTCCTTGTCCCTGAGTTCCTAAAACTAACAGAAAAACATTTGTGTGTGTGTATATATAAGCAGCCTTGAACCAGTGCTGTTCTGCTGGGTTCTTATGTTACATTCTTTTGTGCTACATACAATTTCCACTAGGACATTTTGTCCCCCAGGCTTCATCAGACAGTCTATTACATACACCCCCCCAACCCCCTCCCCCTGGTCCCCCGCCTCCCTCTGGTTGCATAACTTCAGCCAGGATGTTAAATTAACTCTCTTCCAGATGAGTTTGACATAATCTTATTTACTTTCATAGCGTATATGCCAGTATGCAAATACATTACTCAGCACTATCGACTCTGCACTTTCACCAAACTATTACTCTTTGTTTTTTTAATGATGGTTCACTAGATACCAGACAGGAACACTGCCGTGCCAAACATCAGGCTACTCACGTCTAGCAGGAGAAATCTGGTGACATTAGAAAACTAAGTCTGGCTGGCATTGGTAAAGGTTTACGGCCAAGTGAGGGAAACAACTTGTTTCTTACCTCTGCATCTCACTCCTACTCCTTTAAAGACACTGGGTCGTGTGGGAAATCTCAGCTAGCTTCTCCAGATCTCCAGGACTCGGACAGCCGCGATGGTAGAGCCAAGCAGATTGACTTTGCATACAGTGGTGACATGATGTCTATGTTTAAGCGGCTCCCCAGCTTCCGGGTGTGAGCCCAGTTGCCTCCTCACTGTGCGTAAGGGCAAGACGGAGCTCACACCTCACTCACGATGCCCATGTGTACCACCAGAAGGAAAGCCAGGTGCAGAAGGCGAAGTAAGAGTTAGATAAGCAGGAGCCTGTGTCCACCCAAAGGTCTGTTCTGGAGTCTAGGGACACCCATGACCCCACCTCGCATCATCCCTGGTGGTGAGGTCAGTCTTTAAACAGCACTGCTGCCTGCCCGCACATGGCAGCAACGCCAAACACAGATACCCACAAGCAGGTAAAGCCAGTCCCAAGCGTTTCTCTTGCAATGGGTATTATCTGGGTGAAACCTGGGTGGGCTGCACTGTCAAAACCATGGGCTCGTGTGACTGATTTGTGTGTGTACCTGAAGAGCTCTGGCCGATACCAACACCCAGTGACAGGCAACCAAGCTAAACACGAAGAGTAAGCAAACCCTCCCTCTAATGCAAGATATGAGGCTTCCATAGCCCAATGTAGCAGTCCAATTTCATGTTAAGTAAATAAATCACCACAAATGCTGCAGAAACTGGATCAAAGGAGACTTCTCTAAAGGCTTGCTTTGTATCTGCTGCTGCCTACCATGGACTTTCAGGGTGCAAAACTACACTTGGAGCTACATTTTGTACTTGATCCCAACACAGCTAAATGCACAAATAGACACAAAAAGAATTGAAAACAGCATTTCCAGACTGGAAAACAAAGGCACAGCAAGTAAACATGAGGAAGTGAGAAGTTCAGCTTAAATGCCAGAGAAGCATATTGTATGAGCTGCCTTTCTTACTGCTGTGGTGCATCTGGGGATGATCGTGGCCCTGCTGGGCTGCCCATCTTCTTGAAGAGGCTGATGTACCTCATGGGTTGCTGTCTGCTAGGAGAATCCAAAGTCCTGGGGACAAACTGAGGCACGAAGCAGAGGGCAGGTGGCCCCAGGCTGCTTTCAGAGGTCTTCAGGCTCAGACAGCTCTCAGGCTATTGAAGAGGGGGAAAAGCTCATGTTGTCCTTCTTTTGCTAATACCTCAACATGGCACCACCAACAGATGTGAATGGAGAAGAGGTTCTTTGACACAGTAAGTACACCACTCTGGCTATCCAAAATACTTTGATTTTAATAGGGCTCTGGCCTAGCTAAACCTATCCTACACCAGTCTATTTATGGCAGAGTTAAAAATAACACAAGACCTTTTACCTGGAATTAGCATTTCTACTATTTTTATTTGTTAACAAACTTGTAACTGATAATTCTTGCATCCCAGAGCTTGCCACGTTTCTTCTTCAAGTGAGGGAAGTGTTTTTTTCTGCAGGCTAATTTTTTTCTCTTTGTTTCATGTCTGATTACATTTAGCATGGAGGTTTCTGATATACTTGTATGCCAAGAAAAAGTATTACTTTCTTTTATCTTTAAACAATCCAAACTTATATTTAACAACTGAAACTTGGCATGCTGATCAGTTTTCAATAGAGGCTATATATGCTTGGTCAGGGAGGTATATTTAACTAGGGCTGAACTATCTGTTCCTGGAAAATTATCAGACTTCTATGGTACATCCTTTTCATCAAGTAAAGGGCCTTCATCTTGCAAGCACCTATCCTAGGAATGACTTGAGAAAGTCAGTTTAGTGTAAAAAAAAAAAAAAATCAAACAATTGAGTCCAGTCTTACTCTATGCCAGTTATCCAAAATTGTCAATCCGGGTTAAAATAATACCTCAGTGGGAAAAGGAATAAGAAATACTTCAAATTTAACTGAAGCGTAGCTACAGTGTCCCCAAGTATTACACCACGTACAAACACAGGGAGAGGGATTGATCACTTTCTCCAAGCATAAAGAAACTTGTGTTCCTTCTGGAAGAGAACCATGGGGAAAGAAATGGTAATGCAGAAATGTTAGTGAAAGAAAGCAGAGAACACCCGTTTCACCAACTGCACTGTAGTGGCCTAGAAATTCCAACTCAGCTAGCAGTTCCAGAAGGATACTGCCGAGGCATTTAATTTAGCAAGATGCTTTATTTTGAAGGCTTATAATTGGATGCAGTAGCAAAGTAACAAAAAAAGGCATGGCTAAAACATGCTTCCACTCTGAGTAAACAGAAAACCAAATTCCAGCCTTTGAGGAGAAGGAAGGGAAGGGAAGGCAAGGCAAGGCAAGGCAAGGCAAGGCGAAGGCAAGGCAAACTGGACCAACACATCTTAGGGCTTCCTATTCTGCTAACGACATGCAACTCCAGCCTGTTTCAAGACAGAGCCAACAGAAAGTGCTATCGTAATACAAGTTCACAACTGATACGTACAGACTACAATACTAATCAATAGCCCCTAGTAGGGCTGGGAGGTACCTGAATATGAATATCCCCTTTTCACAAGGAAGAATTGCTAAGCCCACAGACATTGTTGGAAGTCACCCTGTGAAACAAGGACAAAACTCAACTCAGACTTCTCTTCCTGTGGACCTCATTACCACCCAACTTGGTTCTACACCAACTACTACTCAACACCTAGAAATTGTTCTGTAAATTCTACTCAGATTTCTTTGAAACACTTAGAATGTCATTTATTTTACATGCTTTAATCAGTCCGCAATAAACTTTAAGAAATTAGTGCAGAGGAGCATCCACCCAAGCAGTGTTTTTATTTCTGATAGTACCATGTGCATAACCACCTCACATACACTCTTACACTGGTTTCCCCACTTAAAAGGTAAGGTTTGGAAACAAAATATTACAAGCTTCTCTCTGGCACCAGTTTTCATACACTGCCAATACACAGAGAGAGCAGGGAGGACTGTCACAGAACAGTGGTAAGGTTGGCAGAACCTGCAAGACTCCTGCAGGATGGAAGAGAGGAAAAGCAACTGCTCATCTCCAGTTTTTCACTGCCCTGTTTCAGGAAAAAAAAAATAGCACTACCTTTGAAGTCAGTGTCAATAAGCCTGACCATTTTCTTTTACTAGTCACTACAACTGTACTGATGTCAGATTATCTCAGACAAGGATCCACCAGGCAAAGCACAGCACCATCCCTTTCCCATCTCATGTATTTTGCTTAATCCATCTGTTGTGGATCCCCTATGCAGCTCCAAGAAAAAACAAAGAGTAAGGCTGTGAGATAGGAAGTTGATAAAACCTTCCAAGACATGGTATGTGTGGGTGACGAAAGAACCTGGACCTTCTTCGCAGCCCATTTTTTAGCCTTTCCCCGCCACTGTTGGAAGCTGGCATCTGACTAAGTGTGGTTGTTTGACCCTGGCTGGAGGCCAGATTCCTTTCTTCTCCCCACAAATGGCTCAATCCTGGAGTGAAATCATAGGTCTGTGCTTACTCCATCCTCTGCTGAAACAGCGATGACAGTAACTCATGGGTTCAACACTATGACTCTTCCTTTTCTCCGGAATGTCAGTAAAAAGCAATTCACATTGTAGGCAGCATGTTCTATACTGTCTGTTTAACTCTTGTGTCCACTCACATATAAAATTGCTCTAACCTGTGCCACGCGATCACTTTCCTATGACAACAAAAGTGTGCTGCTTTTTCTCTACACCTAGCACAACAAGTCCTGGGACAATTAAGGTCTAGAAACGAGGTCTAAAGTAACAAGCTCTCTATAATATCAAGCCACAGTAACATGGTACATGTGATCCTTAGTCTGCCTTAACACTTAGAGGAAAAAAACCACCCCTCAAGCAGACGTAGATCAAGGCCAGGTCAGACTAATAATGCAGATTGCAATACATGGGTAGATATTTTATAACTCATGGCAGCGGTAAATGCACATGGGAACTGACCATCACTGCACAGCTGATGGAAAGGACCGTATAGAGCTGCAGAAACTGGATAGGTTTCCCTCATGTGCTGCTATTTCTTGTGCACCAAAGGTCTGAATCAAAGGGTTTGCTGATGAATAAACCCTCCAGCAGAATGGAGGCTGTTCCTAATGGATAAATAAATGCATTTTGTACTAGAAAAGTTAATACAGGTTTGGCATAAGATAAAAAAATAAGCAAAATTAGTTACCACTGGAGTGATCCAAACCACATTTTAACCAGCAGCACTAAAATCATCCTCCATTCCCAACCAGCATTACTAACCCAGTCCTTGCCTTAAATTAAATATGAATAGTTTAAAATGTTTCCTCCATAGTATTTACATTTTTTGTGTGACATGTTGAATTACTGAAGCTGTATGCTTCAGATGCTTCCAATGCATTGGGGCCTTGACCACTGCTAAGCATCTGGCCAGAAAACTAAATATTTGTCCTTCAGGGTCATATTTTCAGCCATGCTTTCTGGCCAAAAAACTAAACATTTGTTCTTCAGGATAATGTTTTCAGTGTGTCTTAAGGTGCTTTGAATAACACTGTGGAACATTAAAGTGAAGGAAGTATCTTCCTTGTTCACATGGACTGTGCAGAAGGGAGCCACAGATGGTTGAGAAGACCTTTTGTGAAACATTGGTGCTTTGGAGAGAAACGGGTTACTGACTTTGAACAGCCCTGGAAGGCCCATGTGTTTATGCCCCTTTGACAGCAGCCATGGTGAAGGCCGCAGTGATGGGCACACACAGAGCAGGCATGCCGACCTACAGTAATACCACCACGGTGATAAACACCTGTAGCAGTCAGAGGGTTAGGAATATCAGAACCAAGTAGTGGGCCAGATCAATGCAAAGGACGTCATTGGTCACCACCAGCATGGGTTCAGAAGAAGGTCCTGTCTATCCAGTCTGATTTCCTTTTACGACAAGGTCACACAGTAGGTTGACCAAGGGAAACCCATTGATGTTATTTTTTTGGATTTCAGCAAGGCTTTTGATACGGTGAGACACGCTATCTTGTTGGACAAAATGTCCAGCACGCAACCAGACAAAGCCATAACATGTTGGGTGGGCAACTGGCTGAAGGGTCAGGCCCAGAGGGTGATAGTAAATGGGGTTACATCTGGCTAGTGGCCAGTCACTACTGGGGTTACCCAGGGCTCCATTTTAGACCCAGTTCTTTTTAACATTTTCATAAATGACCTGGACACAGGAGTGGAAGGTGTCTTAAGTAAATCTGTAGATGACATCAAATTGGGAGGAGCTGTTGACTCTGCTGAGGGTGGAGAAGCCTTGCAGAGAGACCTGGACTGACAGATCAGAGAGATGGGGAATCCCCAACCACATGAAGTTTAACAAGGGCAAGTGCCAGATTCTGCACCTGGAAAGAGGTAACCCTGGCTGCACATACAGACTGGGGGATCAGATGCTGGAGGCCAGCTGTGCTGAGAGGAATTTGGGGGTCTTGGTTAACAATAAGTTAAATGTGAGCCAGCAGTGTGCCCAGGCAGCCAGGAGGGTCAACCGCATCCTGTGCTCCATCAAGCACGGCATTGCCAGCTGGTCCAGGGAGGGGATTGTCTTGCTCTACACTGTGCTGGTGTGGCCTCACCTTGAGTGCCGTGTGCAGTTTTGGGCACCACAGTACAAGAGGGGCAAGAAACTATTGGAGAGTGTCCAGAGGAGGGCAACGAGGATGGTGAAGGGTCTGGAGTGGAAGTCTTATGAAGAGAGGCTGAAGTCTCTGAGCTTGTTCAGCCTGGAGAAGAGGAGGCTGAGGGGAGACCTCATCATGGTCTGTGGCTTCCTTACAAGGAGAAGCGAAGGGTCAGGCACCAATCTCCTCTCTTTGGTGACCAGTGATAGAACCTGAGGGAACAGCATGAAGCTGTGACAGGGGAGGTTTAGATTGGATATTAGGAAGAGGTTCTTTACTGAGAGGGTGGTTGGGTACTGGCACAGGGTCCCCAGGGAAGTGGTCACAGCCCCGAGCTTGACTGAGTTCAAGAAGCATCTGGATGATGCACTCAGTCACGTGCTCTGACTTGGCTGGGCCTGTGTGGAGCCAGGAATTGACCCAATGATCCATACGGTTTCCTTCCCATTCAGGATATTCTATGATTCTATGATTCTATGTAAAAACACAGCACCAGAGGGAAACTGAGTCAAGTTCAGAATGTCTGGAGAATCCTCCTTGTCCTGTCGTTTGTTAGGCTAAAGGAAATTTTAGCAACCCGTAGTGTTTGAGTTGCTGTAAAGCAGACAGAGACAAGGACTGGGACAGGGAGGGAGCTCGTGTGCCCTTATGCATCGTCTTTATTCTGCAGTCTTTTGCACATCACGCTTCCACCATAACCAAAAAGACAGCTGACATGTAATAGCTTCAGGCTGCTCTTAAGAAACACCACGTGCACCCTTCTGGATGCCTGAAACACACTGGGTCTGTCTTGGTAGTCATACTGTAAAATTTCTCCTTCCAAAAACTTGGGCACAGACAGCAATACTACCACTCATGGCCTGTGCACAGCAATCTGAGAATCAGGCCATTCTTTCCCAAAGGAAAGGAAATGTAAGCAAACACAGTCAGCACTATCTGGCTTGGTACTTGCTAGGATACCAGAGATTCTGGCTGACCCACCGCTTTACCAGGAGGTCAGGGAGGGTCCTCTCTCCAAGTATGACAGCTTTGAGACACAGGAGAGGAAGCAGTTTCTTCAAAGAACTATGTTTAGATATCGAAAGAAGAGGAAACTGGAGAAAACTGCAGGAGGGAAGTAAAATTTTTAAAACGTGGAACTGGGACAAACTGGGAGAGTGAAAATAATGTAAACAGTATCTGCAAAAGAGAAGCAGTTCACAGGGGGGATCAGGCACCCAAGACAGCAGCCTGGAGAAAAAGCCCACAGAGAAACTGCAAATATTATGTGTAACAGATTTGCAACAGTGAGGTTTCCACATTTTAGCAGGATTTACCTAGAGAAGAAATTCTCAAAAAGGGGCTCTGAGATTAAGTAAATCTCTTATCTTTCTAATACGAAATGCACCACATACACTAACTTACAAGAGGTATCTACCTACCAGCACTTCATACCCATTTAAAATATGGCAGCTAGGATCTGCAGTCTTTCAGAACCATTCAAAGGACTTGTACCACCTGCCAAGGCTGGCTGACCTGCCTCAGACAGACTCCGAGCTGTGGTATAACCCTTCCACCCACTGCTTCCTACTCAGCCACATCACCTCTGCCCAGACTGACAGTGATGGAGAACTGCCCAGGTGACACATCTGTTTTTCCACCTCCTGGAAAAGAAATCAGAACTCATGTAGCCCTCACTTCCAGGTGATAGGTCTCACCAAGTTAATTCAGGTATATTATGAGATGTCTGCCTTTTCTTTACAGTCGTTACCTCTTAGCATTTCCTTTATTCACGACCAAAGCACAGTGGGAGTTTTGGGCTCTTGCTGTATCTCTGTGATAGAAACGTATTGAGAGGGGGAGCCACAGGACTTAACACATAGCTTCCTTTGCAATGGCCAAAGTCACAAAAAAAACCATGGAGCAGGACCACTGCTTCTTTAGGGACCCATAGCTACACACACATGGATTTGGGCATAAAGAAGGTGCCAATGTCTCGTTGAGAAGCTTGCAGTCGCAGGAAAATCTAGCTTACCTTTTAAAATCACTTCTGGCACCGAAGACCAGAGCTGCCAATACTGTGATATGCCTTGTGATATGCTCTGTGGCACATGTAAGTCTTTGGGAAAGGACCAGCCTTAGCCCACTGGCCTCCTTAAGCTCAACGGATGGTGTTTCAACACATTGGTGATTTAGTGCTTCAAACAGGTTTCTAGGCTCACCCCTTCTCTCTCTCAGTGTAGAGAGGGATCTACACTCCTAATGTGGCGGGTAGGCTAGGTGCCCTCCACTGAGTCATTACCATCTATTGTGTAAAACAGTGGATTGTAAAGCAATGTAGATTTTATCAATAGAAACACTCTTTGGCAATCAGACTTCTGAGGATAAAGTCGCAGATGCAGCTGACAATGAGTCCGTCTTTGCCCATGGGATGCCAGTATCCAAAATTATTAACTGGTGTAAATATTCTATCTTAGTTTCTTATGCATTTACCCCTAGGCTCAGCTGCACTGGTTCTCTAAGTACCATAACAACACTACAAAGAGTTTAGCTAACTTACTAAAGTAAACTTTAAAGAAGTTCAGAAACAAATATTTTTTTCTATTTTTTTTAAGTTTAGCTGTATCTTTTCTCCACAAATGGATGGTATTATGCCTCCCATTTAAAAGGAAAAAAAAAATGTTGTGAAAACATTAATGTTGCAAAATCCAGCACACACAACATTGTGTGCTAACAAACTGGATGTGCCAGACCTAAGGTTGCCCATGCTGCCGTCTTTTGGTCCCTTTCTTGCATTACAAGGTCACAAGCTACCTTTCTGAGCAGCTCTGCCTCACAGATTGCCCAAGGTAGATGTTGCTCAGCAGCAGATTTGGCCCTAACCTAAATTCCACCTAGGGCTTCCCATTGGCTCAGTATCCCTGAAAGCCCAGAGCCTGCCAGTAGGAAACGCTTGGCACAAAGACTTAGGTGGAATTTAGACCAGCTGGATCTGGAGCCTAATGAGCAGCTATTCCTTATTTTGTTTCTTCCTCATTGTGCAGAGTGTGGCCCCAGGCCTCAATTACTGCACGCTATTCAATCCCTACTCAGAATGCAGCATTATTAATTTCCTCATGTTTCCTCATGACTGATTTCCTATGGCATTCCTCGTCCCCACATCTCTGTGCCCTGCAAACACGATGTGCCTCATGGCAACCTGCGAAGTGAGCAGTGGCTCCATCCCCCTATTCAGCAATGATGGGAGTTCTACCTGTTCTGCTGGTGTGGGGCATCCACAGTGAGATGTCTCCCGCGGCAGTTAACGTATTATGCCACCAGCTCTCTGTGTGCCCCTTGCCGGGTTGGGTCCCAGCTGCACTGCTGTCAGTGACAAAGCGTCCATGGAAGCAACGGAGCCACCAAAACTGGCATTCAGCAATACCATCAGAGCATCATTATGTAGTGCCTATGTCAGAAATCTCAGAGTAGATGCCATATTGCTCTCATTAAGAGAGCAAGGGACTGTTATCATAGAGTAATGGGCTCCTGCTGGTCCATTAATGCCGAAGCAGAGCTGGAGGCATTTATGGAAACAATGTGGAAGTCTGGTATTTATTCTCAGAGCAGGCAGCATTGATCCTTTCTCCCAGTGTTCTCCTACAACGTCTTTATTCCTGTTCAAATGAGGGGAATATTTATCTAATCATTTCCTCTGCTGGATACTGGTGCAGGGAAACAACAGATGTTCTTGACTTCAGCATGGCAAACAGTTTAGAAAGACATCTTGGGTGAATCAGCTATCCAGGTCAGTTTATCCACAGCACTGCATGGGAAGAACCATGGAAAGATGGCAGAGGTGGTGTTTACTATCCCATGATTACCTAGCTCCTTAGAATAAACTTAATTTCAAACACTTCTGGTAAAACTCAGGAGCTAAGCTCTACCTTACTCTCTTCTCATGCAAATTCAAATGATTTACCTGCTAGAAGCAGCCATCTCCTATTTTCTAGTTTTCTCACATCATGCACCTTAATGTATGTTTTGTTAGGAAGCATGCTATCAGTTCAGATTCCTTTCCTTAGAAGCACCACCTTTGCTCAAACAAAAGAAACTCAGAGCTTAACTAGGCAGAGAGGGCTTGAAAAATCCACCAGCAGCAAGACCTGACTTCTCCTAAGTGAGTGCTGAGACCAATCGATGTATTTCTGCAGTATCAGAGCTTTCTTGGGAGCAAAATGGTGCTGGTCCTAGTATGTGTAAAAGAAATACCAAACAATGATGCAAGTATGTCATCTTCCCAATTCTGCAGGCAGGTCTGCCAAAGTCTCACTGCTGCCGCCATCAGCTTCAGCAACTATGTGAAAACTGAAAGGAGAGAGGGCAGCTATTAACACCACTCCGTTTCAGAATTCCACAGATAAGAGAGAAATTAATGGATTTTATACTGACACTGCTTGGGAATGCTCTGGGAAGCCAAATCTTTAGCAAGGTGCTTCACTTTTATCAACAGACATTATTAGTTAGAGATGACTAATTAAAAGGTGAGAAGGACTGGAACAGATGAGACTGAGACGGGAAGAAGGAGGTAAGATCTCTTGCACATTGTTTTTCCACAGCAATGTATAGGAGGCTGGGATATGGGCAAAGCCTAAAACCCCATCTCAAAGCAGAAATTCTTCCAGGTAGACAGAGAAGTTAGAACTATCTTTTCCTTTCCAGAAGCTATTGGTCAGCAGTGCCTTATACATTTCACACAGATAAGGAGGGAACCTGGTCCCCAAGGAAAATGCAGGAAGGTGAACTGATAGTAATCCCAGTGCCTGACAGCTGCTTCAGAGCCAGCTGCACAGAGCATCTTGGGCTGCTCACCCGTACATCTCTCAGGCATACCAAATCTATCACCCAGCAATGGGACCATCCTCTGGTTAGCTAACAGATTGTAATTTTTCAAGTTTTCTGTTTTTTCTGCAACTCCTCCACTGAGTCTGGAAAAATACAATGAATCGGCGCCATGCATGCAAAAAATCACAAACAAACAAATAAACAAGACTTCATCCTCTTCACTGTGTGTGAGTGTCCCCACATTACATGCAGGACTTTGAAAAGGACGCTTTTTGTGGAGTTCCTGTTTGCGAGAGTCCCAGCGTGAGAGCCGATTATATTAGTCATTGTTAAAAGTTTGGGGAACATCTGAATTCAAACACGGGGCAAGCCCATCAAAACAATGGTGATGGAGCAAACCCATTAAAGCAAGGATGCCTGAGCTTGACAAAAAAAAAAAGTATGAAGCTCTTTCTTTTCCATAAACAGTCCAAGGTATTTAGACTCTTAGACAAACACAACCACCCTTGGATTGCTTGAAAGTAGAACAGACGCCCCATTCAAGAGATCCTGGGTGGTGCTAAATTGTGTGAGAGTGCTGGCTGCCTCTGCCGGGCAAGGCTGAGTGAATGGTACTCGACAGCAGGATGAGGACCTCTGGAAAGGTATCCCTGAATCTCACAGAGAATCATCCCCCTTGGAGAAATTCAGTGGGAATCGACAATCTGAACTCTTCTTCAGAATCTGACCCAAGGCTATGCCTGGCTGAGTTACAGACTCTCAAGGAAGAAACACTGGACTGAGGTGTTCTTAAGTACAGTGAAAGTCACCATCAAGGTTGCACCTTGTACTCAGACGCTTCTCTTCTGAGGTGCGAAAGCTCTTGCATGATGGCTGTAGGTATCTCTGGGTCTTTCTGGCCTCATTTTGTGTAGGAAAGTAAAGTAACTATCAACAAGACAGGGATGGGCCTTCAAAAAGCAGGAGAAAACAGATTTCACCACAGGCACCGCTGACATTCTCGGCACGAGTGTTTATGATCTTAATTCTGCGTGTGCCATCTGTGTATGTATGCTCTCGCTGCTGCTCGAGACCTGCCTGGAATTGCCCGCAATCTTCAGAAAGGCGCCCTTTGCACCATACTAATAACCCACAAGTATAACTGCCAACTGAGAGGGGCTTTGTTTCTGTTTGGTTTGGGTTTGGTTTTTAGTTTGGGGTTTTTTTTTTAAAAAAAAAAAGCACTCAGTGCAAGAAAAGGTAAATAAAACTTGAAAACAGTTGCATTTTATGAAGACCATACAAGAGTTAGTAAAAAACATACCCCCAGAAGGCAGGTCTCCCCCAGCAGCTCCCAGGAAAGCAGTTTGGTGGCTGTGGCTCTTGACTGCCTCCCCTTCCTCAGCCCACATCACTGTATCTCCCCAAGACAACGCCCTGCACACCAGTCATATGTGAGACCCTTCCCACCTTTTCCTCTCCTCTCAGATGCAGTGCAGCTGTGGTCACTTAGTGTTGGTTGAATGGGATGTAAGAAACCTTCCAGATGCCAAGTCTCCTTTCATGAACCTAACCACTCCGTCTGCTCTCCAGCAACCTTGTAAAACCCAGCACAGCACTAAGGATTAGAGAATCACTGCTTTTAAGTAGCAACAAGGATGCTATTAGATATAACCCAGCACCACAGGCTTCTTCCCAGGTCTCCTTTTTGTAACTTCATGCCAGCGCTGGTCCTTACACTAGGCTATCTGTTGTGGCATGCTGCGAAGATAACAAAGCACAGTCCAGAAGGTGCCAGGAAAGCACCTTGTCTGACTTGTCATGACACAATCTTTCTCAAAGTCTCCCATCCAGGATTCCACCAGCTGCTGCTGCAGACAACGAAATGAAAGGGGAGAAGTGGCATGTTGCGGTTCCTGGGACACAGCTCGTTCAAAATTGACTTCCAAGCTTAGGTTTTAACATACATATCAAGATAAACAGGTTGGTCTTTGTTTCAGCCTCAGTCAGCCTGACTGGGTTGTTGTTTTTTTTCTTGCTGATGATGTTCTTAATGTTTTTAATGTGGGATGACAGTTCCTGATGACTGTGCTCCAGAAAACCTGTGCTCTTCTGTCACCTTGGCTTTTCTTGCATCTTTTGGGGCGTATGCTCCCAGGTAAACAGTTTAGCACCAGCTCAGGCTAGCCAGTAAGGTTTCCACATGATCAGCCCTGTTAAGTAGTTCTTCTACTCTGCCCTGCACTGGCAGTGAATTATTGCTTTGGCTGGCCATTGGTAAGAATTGTCACCATCATGTAACTATTCCTCTTTTCCCAAAATGGATGAACAGCACCCGTGTCAAGGCTAGGATATCCCTGCTCTTACAGGAGGATGTGGTGGATGTAGAAGAAATCTCCTTTTCTATCGGGGGAGGGAAAGGCCCCAGCAGTCCAGCACAGCAACTGCTGCAGCAGGCTTCCTTCTGCCCAAGCGCAGCATAATCTGGAAAAATGTCATTGCACGTCCCAAGGCAAGAGGGACACAAATTCTGTGCAATTTTCTATCTGAATTAAGCAATCCCTAAAGCCGTCTTTGAACAGCACAGAAACATGCTGTGTTCTGAGTTAGTGGAAGGAAAGTTTTGGAGAATATTGGGAAATTTGGAGAAAACTGAGACTTGGAGAAATGGTTATCTGGTGAGAGAAGGCATAATAAAACAAATCTGTCTTAAGAAAACAACATTTATGTTGTTGTGTAGGCTGGGAAAGCATCTGCTGTGAGCAGTTGCAAATCTGATGCATTTAATTTCAACACTTGGGACCATTAAATCACATTGCCTTTTGCCTTCTGCCTAATTAGGGAAAAAGAATGTGTTGACCTTTACGTGGGCTGTTCAAAAAAAAGCAGGTTGCATGGAACTTAACAGTGGCTGCAACCATACACTTTGCTTTAAACACCATGCCCTCATACACATAATTCAAAATCAAAACTCAGGTGAAAGTGGGACACATCTTTTTAACATGAACTTACACATACCTTGCACGTGTTTGAATTACCCAGAAACACCGCGACCAAGTCTATTTTAATGAGAGGTTGTGAAAGCAGCCCATATTATTTCAGCCCGCATTATTCACGCCTTCTCTTCCTGGAACTTGCAAAGTTCTGCCATTTATTTCAAAGAGATCGTATCACTTATCTGCTTTTGAAGCTTTCTTTTTCTAAAAAGGGGATGCAATTTTAATTTTGACGTTGGCTCCGAGTGATTCTGACCTGGAAAACGCCGCCTTGCTTAGGAGATCCATAAATTAACATTTACACCAACCGCGAGCAAAAAAGAAACACAACTGATGGGGAAAAAACTGCCCAGAGACCTGCAAGTTCCCACATCAGGGGCTTTTTCCCAAGAGTATGACAGAAGGGAGGCTTAGAGATAAAACTCTTGCTGTTGGGTTCGGATGCTAACTCCTAGAGTGGTTGTCAAAGTTGCCGAGAGCGGAAGCCCCGGGTGGAAACCACAGTTGGGATCTGGCAGAGGTGCTGTGAGCGGGGCAGTCTGAGGCGGCTGTGGTGCAGCAGGCCACCAGCCCTGCACCTCTGGAGTCGGTAAGGTGCCTCCTTTCCCTCCACAAGGAGCCTTTTGGTACCCTCCTCGTGTTCCACCGGCCCTCATCTGCCCCTCCACCCTAACCCTTTTTTCGTACCGGTGTTTCCTGGCACATCTCTTGCCCTGACATGGACTTTGTGCAGAAGAAAAACCCCTATTTTCCAGTGCCAAAGTTATTAATAATTAACATTTGTAACACAAAACTGGTGAAACCAGTTTGCTAAAATAAAGCCGGGCATTTTATTATTATTTTAGGGCTTAATTTAGTCTCCGCGAATTACTGGGGCTCATGTTTGTAAATTGCGCAGGGGCAGGGCCTTCACCTCCCGCCCGCCGGCCCGACCAGTTCCGGAGGGCGCCCGGCAGCGCCGCGGCGGGATGGAGAGCGGGCACCACCGGGGGCGGCCGCGGGGGCCGGTGCGACAGCCCGCTGGGTCTCCCCGCGGCCCGGGGAGCGGCGCCGGCTCGCCATTGCCCTCTGGAGGAGCCGGGCCGCCGCTCCCGTGCCGCCCCCCCTCGGTCTTTGAGGTTTCTTTGGGTTGTGCTTTGGTTCAGGGTTGCTTTTTCGGTTTAGTTAGGGTGGGTTTTGTCCTTTCTTCCCGGAAGGTTTCCTGCGTCGCACACACCGTGATGCACCAGCCGCCGCTGCCGCCATCCGCCCGGTCCATGGAGGGGCGGCTGTGTCCCGGCGGCACTTCCCTCTGCCTCCGGCCCCGCACCGTCGCCTGTCCCTCTGCCCACCGGGGCGGCCACCTGCAGCTGCACCGCTCCGGCCCCGCTCTGCCGCCGTTCTGCGGGTACCGGTGCCGCTACACACACGTTCCCCAACCCCCTCCCACCCCGCATGTATACCGCGGCCGGCAGGCGCCCGGCGACGAAAAAGTCCGTCAAGCCAAACGTAAGTCCATCGGCGGCACAAGCCAGGGCGTGCAAGGAGTCCTGCCGCCGGGGCGCGCTTTAGAAACTGCAGCGGGCGGCAAGAGGGAGCGGTGCAGCGGCAAGGCAGGGGAAGGCAGAGCCCGGCTCCTGGGCTGTCCCGGCGCGTTTCGCTCTCCGCCGGCAGGCCGTGCGGCGCGGCGGGGCGCGGCGAGGCGCAGAGCCGCGCCGCTGTCAAAGCCCGCAGACTCTCGGGCTCCACATGGGACCGTGATTCCCACGCAGGCGGACACGCCCGGCGGGACGCGCGGCGGTGCCCGGCCCTGTCCTCCCCCCGCCGCCGAAGGTGCGCAAAACCCCGCGGCGCGCGGGCATCCCCAGCCCTCCCCTCCCGCCCCGCTCCCGCGCTGCCGTCAGCACCTCTCATGCGTCACGGGGAGCGCGCAGCAAGAGGTGCGCGGGCGGGGCGAGGCGAGGCGCGGCCGGGCGGGGCGCGGGGGGCGGGGCAGGAGCCCCCTTCGCTGTCTTCGTCCCCCCGCTCCTTCCCCCGCCGCGCTCCGCCCTCTCTCCCCACGTGTCAGTTTGTTTTCGGCGTCGCCACGGCGATGGCGGGCGGAGCGGACCCTAAGTGAGGTTATAAGAAGGGCGGCGGCCGCGAAAAGCAGCAGTGCCGAGCGGGGCGCGGCGGCGGTTGGAAGGCGGTGGTAGAGGCAGCGCTCGGCCCGGCCCCTCCCCTCCCTCCCCGCTGGCAGCACCGCGTCCCGCCCGGCTCCCCCATGGCCCCGGCTCTCGGGGAAGCACCTCGCGTGGCCGCTTTACCGGTGCCGGAGCCCCGCTGCCGGGCGGCGGCCGCCTTCCTGCGACTCCGCTAGCGTCCCGCGCCCCGCTCGCCTCTGTCTCCGGCAAAGCTCCGAGGAAAGGCGCTCCCGCGGCACCGCGCCGGCGGCGCTGAGCCGGCTCTCCGCGCCCGGACGGCGCGTCCGTGCCACCCCTCTTCCCTCTCCTCGGCGGCGCTCGGGACGACGGCGGCGGCGGCAGCAGCTCGGCGCGACTCACCGGCGCGGATGCGGTGGGTGCCAGGCGCGTCCCCCGGCCCGGTCCTCCCTCGCCGCCGCCTGACGCCGCTGTGCTCTCCCTACCCGCAGGCAGCCCCCGGCGAGTGCGAGATGGCGCTCAGCGGCACGCTCCTCCCTTCCATCGCCACCTTCGCGGCGGGCGCCGCGGGCCGCGAGAAAGCGGCGCGGCCCGCGGGCCCCGGCAACGTGAGTATCGGCATCGCGGCGGCGCGGGCCGGCCGGGACGGGGCGGGGGTGGCGGGGGCCGGCCGGGGCGGGCGCGGCGCGACGGCGGGCCGGGGGCTGAGCCGTGCCCTTCTCCCCGCAGAGGTGGCGGGAGGAGCTGTCGCAGCTGAAGCGGCCGCCGCCGGCGCTGGCGGCGCGGCCCGTGGAGGCGCCGCCGTCGGAGCTGCAGGCCGCCGCCGCCCTGGGGCCCCGCCGCGACGCTGAGGAGTTCAACGAGCTGCTGGACTTCGACTTCATCCTCTCCAACTCCCTCATGCATCAGGAGCCCGCCGCCGCCGTGGTGGTGGCCCCCGCCGCCGCCCCGGCTCCCACCTCCAGTCCTTGCCCCACCGGGCCCTTCGCCTACCCGCTGCCCCGGCCCGAGCCCGCCGGCCTCCTCTACGGTGGCGGCGGCAGCCGCGACGGGGCTCCCGCTGCCGGGCCCGCCGCCCCCTTCAACCTGGCCGACATAACCGATGTGTCCCCCTCGGGAGGCTTCGTGGCTGAGCTCATGCGGCCCGACCTGGACCCGGTGTACTTGCCGGCGCCGACGGCACTGCCACCCCTGGGCAGCCTGCAGGGCAAGTTCGTGGTGAAGGCCGTGGGCGAGTACAGCCACCCGGCGCTCAGCCCCAAGAGCGGCCCCCCGGCCGCTGCCCCGCCGCCCGGCACGGAGGGCCCCGGGGCCCCCTACAGCCCCCTGCCACGGATGTGCCCCAAAATCAAGCAGGAGACTGCCCCGCCGTGCACCCTTGCCCCGCCGCCGCCTGGCAGCTCCCGAGGAGCTCCCGAACACGACTTCTCCCTCGGCCGGCCACTGCCTGCCCGGACTACGCCTTCGCTGGGGCCGGAGGAAATGATGAGTGGCAGAGACTGTCTCCCAGCTGCCCCGGGGCTGAGCCACCCACCGCTGCCGCTGCCCCCAGGGTACCCCCCAGCCCCCGGTTACCCCACCTTTCTGCCTGAGCAGCTACCACCCGGCACGGTCCAGTACCAAGGTGAGTCTGTGTGCTTGGGCAGCAGGTATGCTGGGTCCCTGCTTTGGAGCTCACCACCTCAGTGCTCACTCCTCCCTGTCTGCCCTCTAGAGCTGATGCCACCCGGGAGCTGCCTGCCTGAGGAGACCAAGCCTAAGAGGGGACGCCGATCATGGCCTAGGAAAAGAACAGCCACACACACCTGCGACTATGCGGGCTGTGGCAAAACCTATACCAAGAGCTCACATCTCAAGGCGCATCTGAGAACCCACACAGGTTAGTCCCAGTGCCTGGTCAGTAGGATGCCCTGGCCTGCGAGGCATGGGGTGATCCCCTCGGGTAGTGAAAAGGGGAGCGAAAAGTAGCAAGTCACAACCTTTCCCCTCTGCTGAGTTTGCAGGCTTTTTTTCCTCTCCTCTTGCCCACATGCCTACTGTGTAGTCTTTGCTTAATGGTTTGGCATTTTGCTGTAATGGTTCAGAATGGCACGTGTGGGAGCAGGTGGGTTTTTTGCCAAGGCAAAGATTGCTGCTCCTTTCTTGCAGCTTGGCTAGCTAATTATCAGGTAATTAGAAGTCAGCTGAGATTTGTTACTCTGGGGAGTAACTCCCTTCTGAGAAAGGAGCAGACCTCTCAAGTTAGTGCTTCCTTTGCACATGCGCTTGTCTTCGCTTGCTGGAGTGCAAGAGTTTGTGCACCCCTGCAAGCTGCTGTTCCCTTTGAGGAAATGGTGGTGGGCCCCTTGTGAGTGGCGCCTTTAGCTGTCGGCAGCACTGACAGGGTGCCCCACCTATGCGTGGGAGCACATCTTCCCCTGCACTAGCACCAAAGAGGCAGAATTTAATGTCTGATTTCCTACTGGTAGAACTCAGTGAGCCTGAGTTCAAACTTTAACCTTTCAGATGAATGTGGTGTTGCAGTATCTGAGCTTGTGAAAGCAGGTACATTGTGCACAGTTTCGCCAGAGCAGGCGTTCTGTAACAGTCATTAAATAACCTGGGAATTTGCATAATTTAAATCCCTGGATTTGTGAACTCAATTCAAAACTTTCTCCTGAAGAGGAGATGGGAAAGGGAGAAAACACTGTAGTGGGGTAGGTAGGCTACCTCTTCAGCTTATGCCAGTGGAGGGAAAAAAAATCACTTAAGTGAAGAGCACTGCACTTCCTATCTGCCCCTGAGCTGCTTAGCGCTGTCTCCAGTATGTGTAGGACTGGGAGCGTGTAGTTGTCAGGGAAGAAAGTTGTCTTGCTGTCAGCAGTGGTTTTGTTAGAGTGAAGACAGCAAGATTGAGTTCTTAATCAGACTTAGCTAATGAAAACAGTTTCCAGCTGTTTTTTAATTCTTGGGACCTACAATTATCGAAGTACATTATGTCTGCTGAGCTATTTCTGTTTGCTGTTTGATTGTATAACATTAGCCAGCAATAATATGCTATTATTATCTGAACTTGTGTACTCTAAAGTAATGTGTGCAAGGCAAACAATGTAAATTAACATTTTAGCGAGTATTTTGGTGACTATTTTATACCAACAGTGTACCTTGAAAAGACTCTCTTACTCTGATAGTCTTTATAGCTAGAATTACTTTGAGAAGTTTGTTGCGCGTTCATCTGTGTCATCCTTTCCCTTACCCAAGACCAAGGGGTGTGAGTGCCTCTTGAAAGAACGTTAGAAGTGGCAGCCATGAAAAAACCCAACTGATGTAGTTGTCTTTTTCTTTTTTTAAAAAAAGGTGAGAAACCTTATCACTGTGACTGGGAAGGCTGTGGATGGAAGTTTGCCCGATCCGATGAGCTTACTCGTCACTACAGAAAACATACAGGCCACCGCCCTTTCCAGTGCCAGCGGTGTGACAGAGCATTTTCCAGGTCAGACCACCTTGCCTTACACATGAAGAGACACTTTTAATTGGAAGCAGTGGATCTTTCCCCAGCTGCCATAGAGATTCAGTATTTACAGCACAAGGACTGTCTTCCGCGAGATGGGGAGAACACAGTTTAAGCACTACAGATACCCAAGGTGAAGTCTTCCAAAGAGTGGAAAAGAGGGATAATTGCATACAGACACTGCAACTTGTTTTAATATAAATACATTTGAAAGAGGAGAGAAACAGAAAAAAGGGGGCCAATGACTGGATCTTCTATCATTCCATTTGTAAATCCAACTTGAATTATTTCCGGACTACAAAATGCCAAGGAGTGACTGGGAGTCACGGATATCAGGGTTAAACTGACTGTGTAGTTCGGAGGGTGGGGATATTACACAGGGAAATGACATTCCCTTGATTTTCTTTCAATGCAATATTAGATGTAAATGTCATCTTGTACTTTACTTTTTTCCTTCTAAAAGCCATTATGATATTAAAAGAGGAGGAAAAATTCAGGTACAGAATTATATTTTTAAAGCCTTTTTCATGGTGCTTTGTGACTGTTGGTTCTGGAGGTACCAAAAACAGGAAGCCAAAGTTCTCAAACTGCTGCATATCTGACAAGGAAATATTTTTGTCTTCCGATCGCCAAATATGACCTAAATCAGGTAAATAAACCTGGTTTATCTTTCTTAAAGGAAATAACTTTATGCAGACAGTCTGTAATGCACTGTGGTTTCGATGTGCAATAGTTTGTACAACGGTTTATTCCCAAATATGCCTTAAGCAGAACAAATGTTTCTATATAGTTCTTTACACAATAAATATGTAATATAAGTTTAAGCAAACTTTTATTTTGTATATTTGTAAACTACAAAGTAAAAATGAACATTTTGTTGGAATTTGTATTTTGCATATTCAAGTGGAAAGTAAGTTTTAAATAAACCTATAATATTTTATCTGAATGACTGCTCTGATTATTTTTTTTTCACTTGGATGTGCCCAAAGAAAGCTTACGAAGTATTTGTTAGTGATTGAGTTTGCTGAGGTGAGGGGGCTGGCCAAGAAGGCTTGTAGTATCAAGACTGAAAGATACAGGATTGCTCAAGTGTGGTGCTAGTGTAACACATCTTTTTAGAGAAAAAAGGTTGTACTGCAAAAGTCTGCTCTGAATACTGACTTGCCACTTTTCTCACCGGCATGATGAAACCACAATTCACTGGTTTTTAAGGCAACTCAGTTTGAGTTAGAGGAAATATTACTGTTAGGGACATCAGACTTTGTTTAATTTTAAAAAATCTAGCTTCATGTTCTTAGGCGTCTCAGATAAGCTGGCATACCTTATCACTTTCATGTGAACGAAGGAAAATGAACTGAGTAGTGTCATAAACCTGACTGTGTGTGTAGCATACCTTTTAACAAGCAGCGCCACGGAGTTTCTTTTGAAGCCTGCTCTGTCCTGGGAATTCAGTCATTTGGCAGTGTATGAAGAGCTGAAATTCCTGCTGGAATCCTGCTACACATGCACAGCTTGAAGAGGTTGACCATGCAGAGCCTACGGACAGTACAGCTGGACACCCACCAGGATGTGCTGCTGCGAGGACCCTGGTGTGCCTGCAATTGCACTCTGCTGCAGCTAAAGGGAGTGAGCCCGCTGCATGCCTCCAGTTGTTAACATTTTCTTTTCTGTTGTTGTAGTTGTCCTTAGGGATATCATTGCTCTGGTTTCTTTACAAATGTGTAGCAATAAGATGATTTCAACATGAACAATGATTAGGACCTGTTTTTTCCTCAGTACCCTGTAAAGAGAAGAAAGCATTTTGGTATATAATGTGGAATAAAACTGAGTGTGGAAAACAAGTAACAGGCAGGACCCATTCACATTTTTGTGGTAGCTGGAACAAGGGTTGGCATAATCAATATATTTTTGAAAAAATTTCATATTTTTGGATTATTTGTGTGGTGACCTGTGCCATTTCTAAGTCCAGGTAACATAGTGATGCAGAAAATACTTCTCACCCCTTATCTCCCAGGCATGCTTTGTTCAACTGAAAGCTATCTTTGTTGGTTTTGGTTTATAGGTAACACGGGGAGTAGGGAATGTCTTGTTTGGTTTGCAAATAGCAAGTATTTAAAGATAAATTGAGGTTATGAGTCATCCTTTATCTGAAACTTTTTTCATCTGAAAACTTCTTACAATTAAACCACTTTTTTTTTTTACCTCCTCTGTGCTTCTGCCTATGGATTCTGGATGAAAGATCCAAGGTCAGTGTTGCAACTGGCACGTACTGTGTGCCTGAAGCGTGTCGTCCTGTCTCAGTAAGGCTGGATCATGCCTGGGTAGCTGCAGGATCACCTCTGTTTGTATGGCTGCTGTTCAGAACCTTTTGTATCTGTGTAAGGTCTGTGTCCTAATGCATCTGTAAGTACAGGAATCTGATGGTTTCATCTGAGGAACTTGTTTCTTTAGCCTTTCCAGCGTTCTGTCATTCTGCAGCCTTGAGAATTTTACAAGATACTCTAACATTTAGTAATGCATTATCTGCTTCAGCCCACTTCAGTTTCTGCTCGATGACTTTATAGACCCTGAGTTTATAGTTGTATAAACAATGGCATTCTTGAAACAGGGCTTTGTTCACTTCTCTCACTTCATTTTTTTTTCTTTGCTGTTTTTTCTCCCTGATCCTAACCTAGCTGTCCTGACATATGACTTTCTTTCCAAACCTAAATGGGTATTTAAAAATAAATGCTGCTGTTCCTTTAACCATTTCCAAAATGCCACTGCTCTACTTCTGGATCAGAGCCAGCGCTCAGTTTTTGCCATACAGCCTGCAGCCCATGAGAGGCAGTCCTTGTTCTTAAGGAGGTCTCTGGGGGAAATACTGAAATGAGCAGCTGTGCTAGTTGTACTCTGATTAAGTTAGGTAGAGCTGGAGAACAGCATGTTGTGTTCGCCACCTGCCCCACTGTGTCTGGTGTACAGGGGTTAGTCACGTGGGTGCAGTGGAACAGCACATGTATCAAAAAACATACCTGGTAGAACATATGTAAAACACCACGCAGTCTTGTAAGGGTGTCGAAAAATGGGATTCGTGTGGTGGTACTAAAGCTGTATTCATCTGCTCAGGCTGAGGCACTTGAGAGCAGGATTTGAAGTTGCTGGGGGTGGCCTCTCTGACATGGGGTGAGCACCTCCAGAGCTGCCCTACAGCACTATTTTAGCTGCTGAATGGAAAAGCGGAGGATGATCTCTGCCGTCAAGCTGCAGCCATCCTTAATCCTGCTCACCCCTAGCCCACATCTCTCTCCACTTAACTATGAAGATGGAGCTGTTTAAAACAAGATGACACACGTCTGCCTATGAAGTGCCAAGTATTCAAAAGTGGCATTGGAATAGAAATCTCAGAGCTGCCACTGCTTCTGTGCACTTGTCTGCTGCACACCACAAACTGGAAGTTTGCAGACTTCAGGCTCGGTCCTTGGTTGTAATCCAGTACAAACGCCTTCAGCTTTCCCCTGTCACATGAGGGTGCACTTGCAAGAGACTTACTCTTACCCTGTAGAGGTTACCAGGTCCTGCTGCTGCTGAAGTCAATTGCAAATCTCACAAGGATTTATATTAAGCTGATATGAATCAGTGAATTTCATTCCCCTTCTCTTTAATAAGGGGAGATCAGAGACTCCTGCGGTTAATCACCCCGAGTGTTAACGGTTCAACTGAATTAGTTTACAAAGGTTTCTTATGGGAGTGTGCTAGACGTTAGAGCTAGCCTGCTTTCACCGAGGTTCCTGGCAAACACTACAACTGCATTTGAGTGCAAGAATTCCCATATTAACCCTGTTACAAACAGGGTTTCTCCTCGGGCTTTCCTGCTTCCTGAGTGTGATTGGGTTGTATGCTCTGAGGCCACAGGAGAAGAGGAATGGGTTGCCAATGCCCAACACGGGGCTCTGCCAAGGCTCTGGATGTGGTAGGAGTGCCAGTTGGAGGAAGTAAATCCAAGGTACACTGAGTAAAACTCACATGGAGGAGAAGAGGAATGCTGCAGCCACCACCGCCTTTGCATGTTGACTCCTGCTTGTCAGGAGAGCTCCCCAGATTGAACAGCTGTGTGTAGGCTCAGTGGATGTGTCTTCGGAGACCAAGGAGAGAAGTGTGTACATAAAAGAGGGGAAGGCCCATCATTCACCGAAATTTAATTGAGGTCACATTGGCATAGAGCCACAGGGTAACACACCCACATTCCCTTGTCTGCTGTACACTTGAATGACTCACGTTTTGTCTGCCCTTTGCTCCTGCTGTGACTTACCGGGGGAGGTTTTCATTACTGCTGTGGGCACTGCCACCAAGTGCAGAAGTCATCTCTGCGGCATGGAAGTGGGTGGTGCTGGTGTTTCCGCAGCCTTGTTCTCCACCCAGGCTGCAGATAGGTATCTGTCAGACTCCTTTTCACCTTTGGATGCTTACCTGTGAGCCCTCAAGGCTAGAACGTTAATGGTGTGAAAGACAGGAGGGGAAAAAGTGGCTTGTGCTTCATTAACGTTTATCCTATATTTAGAGCATGCAGCCCCAGAGTTTTGCAGAAGAGGAGCGGCCTAGTGGCTGCTCCCAAGAGGTATGAGGCAGCTGGACCTTTTCCTTTTGGTGATGTTGGGAGCTGTGACTCCTTTTGTAATTGAAATGGTGTTGTTCACATGGACCTGGTCAGCTCCGGGTCAGCCTTGTGACACGCTTATTAATGAGACGTTTTAGGGAACACGCCAAGCTCCTTTCACTCTGAAGCTTGGGTGAGCAGAGGGGTAATCATGTGCTGCTATCACTGTAGCCATCTTCCTGCAGCTCTGAAGAGTTTTGCATGGTTTTGCTTTGGGTACAGCATGCTTATTTATCAAGCACAAGCTAAGGCTTGCTTAAATCTCACCATTCAAGTTCTCAGCTATTAAACAGGCTTTATTCAACAAAATTATACAGCTTCCCTGTATTGGGGTGACTGAAGATTCTTCATTTTAGAAACAGGTACCTCACAGTTACTCAGAATCACTTCCCCTGCCGCCACAGCGGTTGGAAGTGGTCTGACAACCATCACACCACCAGCACACAAGGGTGAATTTACTGGGAGCTTCCTTGGTGGTGTTCAGTGTCTGTCTGTGCATGCCCTAGTGACAGTGCTGTCGTGGTGGGTAGAAGTGGTGTCAGGACTGCTTTGTCCTCCCACCCCTAGAAAGGCATGGGAAAGCTGCCTGATTTTGATGGTCCCGGGAAGTGGACTCGTAGTTGTCAAGTAGAAAAACTTGCCTCTCCAGGCTTTTGCCACTGGCCTCCCTGAGTCCGCAATGTGCTTCCTGCCACGGGGAAATCATGCAGAGAAGGCTTTGCTAACACACATGAAAAAGGGTTTCTCAGGGTTCCTGTGTGGGTTTTGATTTGCACATCGGCCCTCTGGGAGGGCCCCACGGCATCAGTGGCATTTGATGCCCATGTCTTCCAGCACAAGGGATCTCCTGGGGTCTTAGTGTCCATCATGGCTATGTTCCTCCTTTCTGATAAAAATTAGTATTGTACGCTAATATGTTGATAAACTACAAGGGGCAATGTTGATGATGATTACTGATTCATGTTGGAATTTACTTTCTGAGCTCTGGGCAAGGTTTTATTCCTTGTCTAGGCTCCAAACATACTGAGTCAAAAATGCTGTTGACTACTCGAGGAGTCTACCCAAAGGGATGTGTTTGCCTTTGCCCTGGGATGTACTAGGCTTGGCTGTCCTCTCACAGTTTCTGCACCACACTATTTCAGCTGCGGGCTCTTCATCTGGCAAAGGGTGGCTGAATTTTTTGGCCACGCAGCAGATTATTATTTTTGTTTTCTAGATATCATAATGTTTTCAAGAGAAAAGCAAAACATTTCCCTGCTTTCAGCCTTCCTGCCTCCCCAAGTTAAGTGTTGGTGCTTTCTTCAGCCTTAGAGAATATTATGGCACTGCTGCCACCTGTACAAGATGTTTGACTACTTCCCTTTTGTAAACACTTTCTAACCAGCAGTCACTTTGACAAACTTCCCATGTTCACAATGTAAAATGTACTGGCAAGGCTTTGTATGCAAAGAGACTGACTTGTTATGGTCGGGGTAACTGGAGTTCCTCTCTTCCCGCTGTGGATGAGCGGAGGGACATGGGGAAGACTGGTGGCCAGTTCAGTCCAGCCACCAGTATCCTGCCTCTGCCACTGGCCAGAAGCCCAGACCGCTGGGGTCATCCCACCTTGCTCTCCCTGGAAAAATCCCTTCTGAGACCTTGTGATTACAGGTTTGTTCAAGCTTCAAGCTCAGAAGCTTGAGGAGCACAGATACCTTTCCAACCCATGTTTATTTTATGCTGTAGCTCTACAGATTCCACTTACTCAATAAATATTTGATCCTGTTTGGTGCCTTCCTGAGCTTTTGGCTTCAGAAACACGTCATGGCAAGGAGTTCCACAGCTAATTATGAACTAGCCTAAAAATAGAGGTGGGGGAGAGGAGAAGAAAGTATTTCCTTTCTGTAGTTTCCAAGGCTGCTGCCTTCCAGATTCCTGCCATTTCCTCTTTTCTACGCACTGCAGAGAGGGGAAGGATCTCACCTCCTGCTCTAAATCCACCCTGATTTTGTTGCTTACTGCCAAAGGCTGGAAAGATTAATTTTCAGTTGTTTTTCTGGGTTTTGGTGGGGTTTTGTGTGCTTGTTTTGGTTTGTTTTTTTTTTTTAATGAATTTAGGAAGAGAAAGCAAATTTTTACATATGGATGAGTTCATTGAATCTACTGTATGCTGGAAGAATGCCAGGAGAATTTAGCATAATATGATATTTCAGTCAATGTTTGAAAGATGCTTTGGTTTACTGTTTTTTTGATCTGAGAAGCCTTCACCCGTCAGTGGTGGGTTTGGTTTTTCTTTTGTTTTTTTTATTAAGGATAGGTGTTTCTTCACATTTAACTCAAACCAGAGAAACACCTACTTCTCAAGATTTTCTTTGGATTTGTCAGTCTTCGCGAGATGCAACATTGTTGGTTGAAATATTTTCTGCCCCGTGTACCCAAACATCCACATGGCTTGGAGTTAACTCGCTGTTTATTTGTACACATTTATTATTAAGGCATTGTTAGTAATTGTTGGGTTTGTGTATTTGCTGTTGTTATGTTTATTGCTACATGGAAAGGGAAGCTGACCACAGTAGTGTTTATTGGTCCAAATCTAACCTTTTCCAGATTAACTCCAGCTTTTTCTCTTTGATTACACTTTCAAATCCCTTTTTCTGCACACCTTTCCCTGCCACGTCCCATGTTTTGAAGAGCAAGTGTCAAAAACAACCTTGGTGTCCCTTTGTACTGGGTAGTGAAATTAATTCCAGGTGAGAATTAGCTTTCTAAGAAGCAATCTGGGTGTACCTTAGCTGTCTGGGAATCTGACTACTTCATTAGCAAACCAAATTCAGGTGGTTACAGGTAAATCCCCTTAGTGAGATGAGGTTAGGGTTTATGCTGATTTGGGGTTATGCAAATGAACTGCACAGGCAAATCCAAAGCATTATAAAAATAGGTAGCCCTTTGAAAAAGTTTAAGATCTGAATCTTCAGGGTTCAAAATTGGAAGCCGTGTGTGAACAAGAGAGGAAGGCAGGCAGGGGGAGGGGAGGTATGGGAGAATACGGAGCAGAGGAACCATGCAAGTATTGCCCAAACCACTGGGCGAGTGAGAGGCTTCCTCAGAATGGCTTCTCCCAGTGCTTTATTTTGAGCTAAACATAAGGTGCCAGCATTTACATTTAATAACTCTGCCCAAGTTAGTCATTTAAATAAGTATTGACTGTCCATGAATGCATCCCACTAGGGAGCACAGCAACAGGAGGCAGAAACCTCTTCCTCCACAGATGTGCATCGTGTACAAAACTCAATGTATTACCTTCCTCTAGCCCAGGAAAGTCACTGCAGATTTTCCAGCCTTTCACTGCCTCCTGCTTTGCACCAGTTGGCTTCTGGGAGCAAGGTGGCAGCAGAAAGACAGACCTCCCAGGACAAATGCGGTGACGCCGTGCCCGTGCTGGTGTTTCTCTTTTCCCAGGCAGAACTAAGCAGGATGCTTGTGGCTGGAGGCACGCAGATCTCTGGGTGTGCTGTGCTGCTGTCTGAATGGTTCCTGAGGGAGGGATGTGAAAACAGAGGGGTTAGAGGGAGGAAAATTTGTAGGCAGATGAAATGGCTCAGCAATGCTAGAGTGACAGCTGTTCTGATTTCCTCCCCCTTCATATATAAATTAATCAAAACCAGAGCTGTTATGAGCTGGAGCAAGTGATAACTCTTTGAAGCACACTAAACCTCCTGCTATTCCAGCTTGCTTTCTTTGCATCTCACTTGCTTTCTCTCTTTCTTTCTCTCTTTCCCACCCTCTCTTCCTTTCCCTCCTCCCTTCTTCTCTCTCTTCCTCTCTTTCTCCCTGCCTTCCTCCCCTCCCTCCTTCCCCTTTCCTCACCCCTTCTCATCCTTCCCCCTTCCTCTCTCTCTCTTCCCCCTACCCCATGCTTTGCAGTAACAGCATTTAACCTTGCCAGCTTAGTGCATAGGAGCTTACAATTTCACTATGGAGTCAAAGTAATAGTTTTTTTGAGGGGGAGCATGTCTCCCTTCACAGCTGGGTGCTGTTCATGAAGCACCGAGAGTCACATGCCTTAGGTAAAATGACAAAACACCCCGATGGGCAGAGGAATTGAGAGGAAAGGCTGGAAAAATGTGGCAAGAGGAATCAGAAATCAAATGGCAAGGGAGGGTCTCACTGAGCAGCTGGGCAAATGCTCTCCATGCCTGTTGGATGCAGTGAAAAAGCCAAACCCAGTAGGGCTTCATTTCATTTCTTTTGTTGCCATGAAGGTGACATAACATGGACAGGATTTTCAACTTGGGGTGTTGTGTGTGTGAAAGCTCAGTTTTTTCTCCAAATTCAAATCACATAAAAGTTCACGAGGTTCCCAGCACTCCAAATCCTCATTATTTAGTATGCACAAACAGGTTCTCAGGTGGCGAGGATTCACAGCAGCAGCAGGAGGAAGGAGAGAGTGGAGGATGCAAATAAAGATGTGCCCACCTCGTGATTCTTCTTGATGGTGGCAAAAAAAGGGAGTCCAGATGAGCTCTGGATCCTATGTCAGAAACAGGCAGTTGTGAGCTTTTCTTTCTTTGAATCAAGGGACTGTGTAGAGAACTCCAGGCAGGTTTTTTTGTTTGCTTGGGGTTTTTTAGTTTTGGTCTGGCCTTGGTGGGTTTTTTCTCTGTGGTCTTTTGCAGATGTCTGGTTTTGCTCTGTGTTTTTATTTATTTATAGGCATTTCTATGGCACTCATCACCATAGTGTCTGGGCAAATCTTTCCTTTCTTGTATCATGCAATTAAATCTATACACAATACATATGTTCTTGGCAGGAGAAAAAAAAAAAAAAAAGTTGAGCTCTGCTTTTGGAAGGGATTTGTGCCCTGCAATTAAACACTGCTTTTGCAATGCTGTATCTTTCCATGTACACATGAGTGGGGAAAATAGAGCCTTGTTACAGCTGCATGCTCACCACATCCATTACCCTGCATTCAACGGACTTGCAGACCGGTGTGTGGGTAGCAGGGGTAGTAGCTGGGAAGTGAGCACTTTTGGGGTGATTGTGTTGCTAAGGCAAGGGTCTTTCAGATGCTCCCTGGCTCAGGTGGGTGGCAAGTGCAGTGGTGTCTGGCATGGCAGTACTTCTGGAGCCAAGTTCACACCCAGATGAACAGGAGATGGTGTTTAGAATTAAGAGCTGGCTCTTAATACACTGCTTCTCTTCTGCAGAGAAATCATTCTGCGCCTCGGAGCTGACCAGTGACCAGTTGCTGGTATACCCTTTAGGTCAGAATTTGGATGATGTGCAGTGGTCTGAGTCCTGTAACAGCATCAGCTGCAGCCAAGAAGAACATGTTATGCATTGCTGTTGGAGGAAGTAAATCTGCCCCTTTCCCTCTTGAGAGGAGTTTGTTTCTCCTGTTTCAGAAAGGAACGATAGCTATACTACTTTGAGGTTTGAAGATCATCTCATCATACAGAACATCAGCAGTAGAATAATCAGCCACCTTCATAACTGCCCATACGGCATATACACCATAGCATCCTAAGTCTCTGGGACATCCACCACCACTTGTCACTCATGAAAAGCTTTGGCTGTGTTTATGTTCCTCCTTGCATTGTGTTGTTGGCAGGCAGAGGGTAACCCTGAAACCCAGGGTTTGTTTGTCACCCGTCAGGTACTGCTTACATGTTTTATTAACCTATTGAATCAGCCCTTACAGAGACACAGCTGTCTGCAATTTCTACAGGCCACGTAAGCAGAATGTGGCTTATCTGAAGCTCCAGTAACAAACAAGAAAGAGTTACTGCCTTCTCCTAGGTGGGAAACCCTGCATACTGATACTCCGGAGTGAATAACAACAATGCTAAATGAAGGCTGAGAATAATCACATTTCCAGATGTGTGAGTTGCTTGGTTGTGGTGGTGTTGTTGTTTTTCTCCCTTTCCTTTCAATGCCAGCGTTTAATGCAAGGCAAACCAGATGAAGTATTGCTGCTAGGACACGAAAGGCGTGGTTCGTACGAGGTACCACTTTCTGGTGCGTGGAGGCTGGATGAAAGCCTTTTGGCAAACATTAACAGATCAGGCAACGTTCACATCCGTCTTGCTTAGAAGTACCGGGATATCCCAAAAGTGGGGTTTAGAGTCGGTGCAGACTTTACCCTAAGCGTCTCCTGCTGCTGACGTAAAAGGTGACCCCAGCGGGGTGCAAGCGAGGACCCGGCGGGGCGGACAGGAGGGGCTCGGCCGTCCACGGGCAGGAGCAGCCTTGGCGGTAGCAGCAGACGGGCTCCGTCGAGCCGTGATTAATTGTTTTGCAGTGCCACCGTGAGGGCTGCCGGCTCCGCGGGGCCGCGGCGGAGAGGGGCAGCGGGCCGGGGCAGGCCGGGGCGCCCGGGCGCCCGCTCACGCCGGGGTAACAGCAGTAAAAGGCCGGGGTGATGCCGGAGGATAACCGGTGCTGGGGCTGGCCTCGGGCACCTGTAAAAGCGGTCCGGGAGCTCGCAATGCGTGCCAGCGGGGCCCGAGCGACGGCAGCGCGGCCGCGGGCGAGCCCGTCCGGCCCCGGGGGCCGCTTCCCCGGTGTCTCCGGGCCCCGGCGCCGCCCGGTGGCTTTGCTCCGTTTGTCCAACCGCAGCTCCCAGAGAGGTGCCTCGGCCCAGGCTTTCGTCGCGGCGGGGGTGGGGAGGAGGTGCTCTGCCAGGAGTTTGGGCTGAGGGCGTTGGTTTATAGCAGGACGAGCCTGGGTGAGTGAATCAGCGCAGGGAGCTAGCTGCGTGCCGCTGGAGGAGCTCTCCGAGCATCCCATCGCAGCCACGCTTTCCAGCGCTGGAGCCCCAGGAGAGAGCTCAGTACAGCAGCAGGCTCCCTGCGCAAGCCCGTGCCGTGTTTCTCGGCTGTTTCGCTGTCTGCTTCCCTGGTACGCTCAGTCAGAGGCTCTGCGATGGTGAACGCCACACTGGCACGACCCTCCGTGAGTGCGCATCCGGGTCGGTTGGTTGGTGTCTTGTTTAAACATCACTTGCAGGATGAAATAAAAAACCCTGCATTTTTCATCTTACTCTCTGAAGCTGGCCAAAACAAGTCACGGGCTTATAGTCATTTAGGGGTGGATATCTGGTGTATCTTAGTACATCCAATGATGTTTTGGAAGGAAGCACGCAGTAAGTTAAAAACAGGTTCAGGCACTAGTTTGAGACGCCAGAGACCTGGCATCAATTCCTAGTTCTGCCACAGACTCCCAGTGTGACCCGAGGCAAGCTATTTCCCTCCCAAAACACTTTCATAGTCAGAGAAGGTAAAATCCTACTTCATGTGAGTTTTGCCTTTGACTTCGTGGAGCCAGCTCCCACCCACACATTTCAGAGCTTAAAAATTAAATACAGGCTTAAGCACCTTGCTGAATTGCTGCCAGGACTTCCCTGCATTTCGGCTTCCTACACCTAGAAAAGGAACAAAGATCACTTCCCTATTCCCACTTGCTTTGCATGCTTGGGCTGAAGTCTGTTTGGCATGGGACTGAGCATAAGGGCTGCGACCATGCTTATGTGCTGGCCTGTTCCCCTGATGAACTACATCTCAAGTGAGAACCAGACTCGCTGGAGGCCTCGCATTTGGCTGCTCTCGGAGAGTGACATACCTGGCCAGCCTCTTCACACTACGAGGGGCTTTCTCCACTGCTGGCAGATAACTGAGAGTTAATAATTCACAGCCCACATTAATGGAGAAAAAATCAGTCTCCGCTTAGACAAATGGTTAGGATTCCAGCAACGCCTCTTCATTTTTTTTTCACGGAGTCCTCTAGCGTGACAGTGTAGGGCTGAGTTTATATAACTGGCACCTTTGAGCACTCCCCTGAACAGGATATTCCTGTTGGCGAAGGACTGCACATTTGCTTAAGCCAACAGTTGTAAGTTTCAGCAGCCCTTGACAGGTACAAACAAGGAACTGTGCTGATAGCTGAGGGGAGGAGGGATTACTATGCTTAACAAGAAATAGACTTTGGCATTTACATGCATATCGCGGATGTGCTCTACAAGGTAAACAAATATGGCATAAAAGCATATTTGGCTATGCAAATGACCTGATTGTTCCTATTATGATGATGTCTCCCGGCATGTATTTAGTAACACGCTAATTGATTTTGCATGCATCAGGGAGAACACTTTTCACTCTCTGTTTTGGGATGATTTTTGACAGCATTTTCTTTTTAAGTTTCATTCATTTATTTTTGGGAGACTGTTTGTAATGAAAATACATCTTGGCTGCTTGGCCCGGGGTTGGATATTTACTGGGGCACAGGTGATACGGGCTGGGTCTTCACAGGCTGCTGTCAGCAGCACCACATCCAGGTCAGGCATTTGCAGGTCCCTCCTCCAGGTCCAGGTCAGACAGTTTTGGTCGGACAGTCAATCCACCTGTGGTGGCTTGGTGGGGCGTACAGCAGTGACTTCTGGGCTGCCTCCACTTGAAATCTGAATATGCAAAGCAGTAACCAAAGATGGCCTCAATGAGACTCCGGTTACTTAAGCCTCTGGTATATATGCATGGCTCCAACCTGACGATTACAGCTAAGATTAAGCCAAGGAGCATGACCTAGGCCCTCCAGGACATTTAGCAAACTACTCACCCTCCACACCAGGGTTTTTTTTTTAATTTCAGCATTAAATGCGTCAAACACTTTGTTTAGCTCTTCTGAAGAGGAAGTTAAAAAGTCCATGGGGGAAGCAGAAAGCAAGCAGGCCATTCAGTTCAGCGGCCCTCCATGCTGGGGACGTGCGTTGGAACAGCAAATGAGATTTTTAGACATCTGGCTGATAAAATGGTTATTAATGATTCTCTAGTTATGAGAATAAATTTGTTCTGGTCATATGGCAACAGTCGGCAAGCTGAATCATAACCAGCAAGATAAACAGTTGTGGTAAAATAACCTTTGCCCCCATGTTCAAGCTAAGTGGGTAAAATGAATCTAATCAGTTGATTTATTTCCCCTTATTGCACCTACAAAACTTCTGGGAACTCACACAAAATTTCCTCATGCACTAGTTGTTTAATGTGGCTTGAGGGTTATCTTCATGGAGAAAGTCAGACAAGTAGATGATGTGCAAGCGTTTTAGAAGCACGCTGTGTGTTGATATGGGGGGTAATGCTTCTGTCCCCGCCTAGCTGGCATACCCAGCCTGCCGTGGCATGGACCACTGGCATGCAAAGGAAAATGGCCAACAGCCTCCCGTCCCCTTGGCAAGTCGCTCCGGGAACTAACACGTGGAGGTGCACAGCTTGGAATTTCATCAGACAGTACCCAGACAGGCATGCACATCCTTCCCCCCATGGACAACACCACTGTGTACATAACCATGCCGGCGAAGCTCAGTAATGAGGTAATTCACAGGCGCCCCACAACAAATGGATGTCAGAGGCACGTGGACACTGGGCAGTCTCTCAGACCATGCTCATTGGGGCGGCCAAGCTCTGCTTCAGGCCCCGCATACACAAAAAATTCAGGCCCGCTTTACAGGACTTGGGGATGTGGTGATTAGGTTGCTTTTCAGAAGGAGACCAGAGGTCTTGCAGCCTCTGGAGGCATTGCTCGTCCCTATCCATAACCATAGATGCTTCTTAGAGGCAGAGGGGCTGCAGTTACCTGCCCAAGTGACCTTCGATGGCCCAGGATGTCCTCTGGACTGACCCCAGAAGTGCTTCCAGTCCCCAGAGACCCCCCTCATATTGCTGCCACCTCTCCTGCCCCACCAGTGCGGGCCTGGAAACATGTTTCTCGCAAGGGAATATGTGTTTAGAAAGAAAGCGGGTCATGGAAAAAAGATACAGGGTGAAGGAATTAAAAGTCTGCCAGTGTCTCAGAGTGGTCCTCTGAAGCCTTTCTCAAGTCACTGCAGCCAACATCCCAGTTCTACAAGATGCAGTACGCTGGTATTTTTGAATGTGCATCCCTGACTCTTAGGTGGCAAGAGCAGTGCATGGTCAGCAGGGCCTTGATTTTGTCTGGGCTTGAAGTGACTGCCATCATATAAATAATCACCAAACATTTCAAAGCCTTTGAAAACATTTCGTTTAATTTAACATTTTAATGCTAAGAATGGGCTAGGGTTTAGGTGTGGTGGTTTCACATATTTTTGGAACCTGTTTATCCATCTTTTATTAAGACTCTGAGAAGGCTGCTCGAAATACTTCAGTGACTCTGGTGATGCTGTAATTTCTGCTTCTCTGTTTTCTTACATGATTAAGTTAAATTCCTGTCTCCATCTCAAGCTGCTTCCTGGAGAGACACTTAGAGGCCAGCATCATAAGGTTCTGTTTTGTTTGATTTGATTTCACATCAACAGCTGAGCTGGTGAGAAAAGACATGAAAACGTGTTTTGTATCTGGCCTATCTTAAACGTATGCTCACAACTTTCTTCCAGCTAAATTTCATGTTTATTTTGTCTTATTTAAGATGGCAAGTGAATCATTGTTAATAAAGTATATTGTGTCCTTACAATGCTTGCTGTCCTCATATCCTTTTACAAGCTGACATACTTTAACAGTGGAAAATTAGCAGTGGAAATGTCACTCTGACTGGCAGACTTTCAGCCTGCATCTCATCATAAAGGCAGGGTTTTACAAAACGTCTTTGGCCATGATTGCCCCATCTGAAGCAGCTTGAAGGGCTTCAGCATTAAGATACTTGTTGGCTTTTTTTTCCTGCCCTGCTGCTTCCAAAACATAATAAAAGTGACAGAAGCCCAGCTTTATTGGCCATCTCAGTATTCGCAGAACCATGTGCATTGAAGGGATGTTTCTGTCAGTCTGTGTCTCTGACCAGCTGTTGGTAATACAGACCAGTATGAACACTGGGAGGCCTGTTAGTGAAGCATAAGGAGTAACTTCACATGCTGTGCAACCCAAGGAAAGTTTAAGGAAAGTTCTGTGCCTATGAAGCAGTACAATTCAGATGTGGAAAAGTCTTCCTCTACTGAGGAGTTTTTCTGCCAGTATTAGCACAAAATGTGAGTGTCCAGGCATTCATCAACCATGGAGCCCATGCTACAACCCACATTACAGGTCTGGCCCTGTTTGTGGCTTCATGACTAGTTAACAGGAGCAAGCCACCGAGCAGGTATTTAAGAGCTTTAGCTGCCCCCTTGCCTCAGTGTCTTACTACAAGTTATCCCAGGTCAGCTGCTGCATGAATACAGTCTCTCACGCCATACACACAGGATATTACCAGCTCACAGAAACCTTTCCTCCTCTCTGAGGCAGAATATGGATAAACTTGAGATTCTCAAAAGCCACGTTTAAGTACTGCCCTGCTATGAGTTATCACCTTTGGTTCCCTAAGACCTTTGCTTCCAGACCTACCTTCCTATAGGTTTGCCAGTAAATTTCAGTAAATTTTCCTTTCCCCATTCCCCTACCAGCCCCTTGCTTCTGCCCCCCAAATTGCATCTGATATGCTAAAGGGAGCCTCCAGAACTCGTAACTGTTGTCTGCCCCATCTCAGCTAGTGGGATATGACTGGATCCAGCAGAGATTATTCTGAACAAGACCTGGCATTTGCAAATGCAGAATAAAGTGAAATGCATTTCCAGCTGCATCCACAAATCAGAGTGTTCCTGCCCTACACAAGTCACCATAGTGAGAATTGTGCCGACGTCTAAATACCTTAATTTTTCAGCTTCCCCTGTGTGGGACATGGGCAGGCCCTAGCAGAAGGATCTCCTTTCCTGCACCACTTCTTGGAGCAACAAAAATGAGGCAGCGACCACAGTGTACTGCGCATCTTTGTGTCACTTTGCTCCAAAAAAGGATAAGCAAGTTAACACCACGGGCGTAGGTAGTCCTCAGCATGGCACAGCGGAGATGCTTCTCCACTGAGACGAACAGGACGGTTTTCAGTTCACCAGGATAGTGCAGATTGACTCCTGCGAGGGCTTCCCCAGTTGCCTTTCTCTCCTCACACCTGCTTGGCTCTTCCCCGTCCCTGCAGCAGACATTCAGCTTTCTGATTCGGAGTAGGAGCTGCAAGCTTGGAGAAGGGAACACTGCCACCTTCAGAGCGCCGGTGGAACAGCATGGGGAAACGCGGCCTGACTGCTGGAGGTGAGACCAGGACAGCTGGGGCTGCGGCTACTTCCCTGCCTGAGGCAAGGGGGCTCTAGCTAGGCCGTGCCAACTGCACCAGATCTCTCCTGATCATTCGATCTTTATGTTCAAATGCACCATCAGATATAATTTATGGATTTTTTTAAATTCCTTTTTTAAATTTTATTTTTATTTTTTATTTGCTTGCCTGTAAAAGCATGACTTCGGTTTGAATGGGCAGGGATTTAATTTAGAGCCAGCCATGAAAAAAACCTGTAGCTAAACCAGTCCCGTGGCAGTCTCTCACCTCAGCAAACTCGGATTTTTAGAACTCGGTTTTCAACGCGGACTTTCATGTCCTGTCCAGCTATTTGTTCCTTGTTTACAGCAGCAAACTCTTGCCTGCATGGTGGTGTTTTTGCACCAGGAGGTGCTGGTCCATCGTGTTTCCTGTAAGAAAGGCTTTCTGAAGCCTCATTCTGCGTGCTCTTTATTAGAGCTAAGTGTAGGGAAAGAGAGGACGGTAGGTATGTTACACCCCATCTGACACTGGCAAACCGCATTGTGCAGTGCCTAATGATCCAACCCAGAGCACAGGGTTCTCTATACAGCATAGGGTTATCCTGTAGCATTTTCTCACAGGGAAACAACCCTGCTGTCAGACGGACAAAGATGATGTTCCAGTGAGGCCTTCTAGCTACACTCCAAGGCAAAGGCGAGGCCGTGTGGGTGGTGTCATTACCAGAATGGAGTGGGAGCTCCCCACAGGCTTCCCCATCACAGCTGTCCTCCAGCTGAGGGATGCCGGCAGCACAGCCTGGCCTGAAGCCACATTGAACCTGTAGCCCCACGCAGCCCAGCACAGGTCTGTGTGTCCTCCTGGCAACTGTTGTGTGGACCATGAATATCTTGGTGCACAGCAGTGTAGGAAGTACCACTAAAACCTCCTGTTGCTTTGAGGCTTCTGGGGCAGTGGCTATGGAGATGCCTCAGCCTGTCACTATTACACAGGTTGATTAACGAAGGAGAAAGCACCCGAATTTTATTTATTCTTGCTGGCTTGGCTAAAACACTGCCTCAGTGATGAGACTGCCTCTAAGCTGGCATGTCTGCTCTGGAGGCAGCCAGCATCACAAGTGGGTTACCTCACCCACTGCTGGGTAACCTCCACCAGCTTTGAAGGCAAAATGCTCCTTATCACCAGAGCATGATAACCTGTCAATGAGGTACTGACAGGTACAGGAGGGCAGGAATGGTTCAGGCACCCTGCAGCTGGCTCAGAGCAGCAGCCCAGCTAGAAACGTGACTCTTTCAGAGCTACTTGGCTGGGAAAGGACGTACTGCAAGCGCTGCACAGTGATCCAAAAGCACTTCTAGGGACGAGCTGTTAGGCTAATGCATAATATGTCCTGGAGCAGAGGTCTTGCACCAGATTACTGCCTCATGCCTGCTACTGCAGAGATTTCTGTCAGACAACCACGGGAGGGCTGTTAATCACAGCAAATCACTGCTAGTCCGCTGACTGAAGTGGAGCTGCTCCAGCGTGCTTTGGTGGTGCCGAGCCACATGCCAGGAGGGGTGGCCTGTTTTGGATGCTGCTGTACGTACATAATTGGACATGCCTGATCCAGGCAAGCTTGCCAAGACCCTGGTGAGGTCTGCAAATGCATTTGGCAAAAAGCATGCCAGGAAAAGCTGCTGAGCCTAAACGTCCTGGAAGTTTCACCTCTTCTGGGAAATCCTTCTCTGACATGTGAAACATCCACCCCGCCAGCCAGTCACAGTCAGAGTATCGTGGGTGGCAAGGATCAGCAAATCTCATACTTGCTTCTTAAGAGATGCTTCAAGAAGATCAAGCAAACAAAACACCCAAAGCCCATGCCATTCAAGCATCAGCTTTTATATTTTGGTGCACAGAATAAATGCCTGACAACCTCGAGATAATTTATGTTCAGAAAGATGACTTCAGTTTCTCAGCTCCTGGATAAGACAGTCTGGTACTTCTCATTACTGGCATGACTAACTAGGATTTGGGCTAGCAGTCCAGGAAAGAGACATCTAAGAACCCATTGCCTTCCAGCTTCCTACCTCTGCTTTTTCTAGGAAAGCAAAAAACAACCGTGCAGCAGTAATGTGTCCTTCTCATTCCTCCCTTAAGGGTGAGTTGATTGTTCTTACTGCTTTGCTTCAAACGATGAGGAGAATATTCACACCTTGTAAGAATGAAAAATGTGATCACAGGTTCCCGTTCTCAATGGATCCTCTGCTTTTATGCAGTTATTTTTTTGTTTATACCAGGCAGAGCAGACCCCAAACACAAACACCCTGCAACACTGTACTGCATTCTTGGAGATGCACAGTACAGACAAGAATGGGAAGGGGAACTTTTCTCTCCAGACTACAACCAAACTGAAACCAAAGCACCAGTGTGAAAGCCCTGCTTAGAATATTTGGGTCTGTATTGCCACATTTACAAGGAGGTTTGTGGTTCACACTGTGCGTGATGGGTTTTTAATGCCCATTGTAAACCTTTTTTACATGCAAACCTTCCCTTCCCATAGGTAATAATGAGTGTTGAGGCTGTAGCACATGCTGATGAAAGCAAGCAGACATATGCTTCATAAGGTATAGAATCTTAGAATCATACAATGGTCTGGGTTGGAAGGGACCCCAAGGATCATAGAGTTCCAACCCCCTGTCACAGGCAGGGCCACCAACCTCCAGGCCTGGATCTACACAAGGTTGCCAAGGGCCCCATCCAACCTGGTCTTGAACACCTCCAGGGATGGGGCATCCACCACCTCTTTGGGCAGCCTGTTCCAGCACCTCACCACTCTCTCTAAAAAACTTCCCCCTAATATCTAATCTAAGCCTTCCCTCCTTCAGCTTCAATCCATTCCCCCTTGTCCTGCCATTATCTACCTTATCTGCTACAGCATGTCTTACACAGCAACAAATTTGAAAAACAAAAAGCCACCCAACCACCAAATAAGCACTCACCATCTGTGAGCCTCCTGAAACGTTGTGGCTCCTCAAACCAGAAGCAGTGATGTGGCTGACAGCCCCAGGTCAATGGCTGGGACACTAGCCTGGCCCATGCACTCACCTGCCTCTGATGCACCCCGTGCAGGAGCACAGGATTTGTGCTCGTCCCCTGCAGTCTTCCTTTTCGGTATAAATAAAGGATGCGTTCCACCTTGCAGTGTGAATGGGAAACAGTTCCTCCACCCCAGAGCCCAGACCAAGGGTGAAAGCCGACCCTCAACAGAGCTGGTCAGAGTTGGGTGCTATCTAAGAACAGATGGGCAGCATGTGTTCCCTCAAAGGGCACTCGTGGCATCGGATGCCTTCCCAAAACCAAGCAGCTGTGGGGCCAATTAGCTCTGGCTGGTGAGTGAGGTACTCAGCTGCATGGTGTGGTCTACCAAGAGGGGATGAAACCTTGTAAAACCTGACCACTGTGTCCTGTCAGAACACTCACTGACCTGTCACCAAATGGCTTTAGACATACACACCTTTCCCCTTCGTGCAGCACTGCCAGGAAACTCTGCTGCTGACCTGAAGACCTGAGAACACAGGGAGAAGAGGAGCGGTGGGATGTGGAGCAGCTCATCCAGGATGCCTGCCGAGGTACTGGCATGGCTGGGAACCAATCCCAGCCCTGTTGGCAGCCTCAGTGTGAGGCAGGGTGCAGCAGTGCTACACCTCAGCTGCTGATCCCCGGCACTTTGTTCAGCAGGACACTCAGGCCGCTGCCGCAGCATTTTCTGTTCCAAGTGCTATATGGCTATATAGGGCAGGAAGGATGGGGTCTAGAGCTCTACGTCAGGCTGACTTCCCTCTGTTCTACAAAAAAAAAAATAAAGAAGAATTTTTGAAGGATTGCACCTCAGTGATCATGGAAAATGACATCAGGTGTTGGCTTTCCATGTACCTTGCAAAAGTTTGGACTTTCAGATCTAAATTTGATCCCAAATTTCTGAATCCTAGGTTCAACCAAGGTCCATAATTGGCTGTGAAACTAAATAACTCCCAGATGGTTCCTTTTTAGTAGGTGTCTCAGCGTGTTTCAGTGTGGTATTTAGCATATGGGAAAAGCACAACAAAACAAAACAGACCAACTATTTCATCATACTTATCTGAAATCTGTATCTAGGGTCTATAAACAAAGAAGTTATGTGTTTCACAATAAAATATGGCATATGACCACATGAGCTTGAACTGCTCTTGCTGCCCTCATGGAAGAACTGGCAGATGGATGCAAGACCGGCATGAACATCAGAGCTAAAGAAGGTTGAGACTCAGCAATACAGTGTGTGGGTACAGATACACACAACTGGTGAGCAGAGAGTCCTGCTGACTTGCTGTGCTTTGTCTCTGTTCCGTTGTTGTTTACACACCGATTAAACCCTCACGCGTATCAATCTCTCTTCACAGTATTGTGATTGATCACAATAGACACACTATTGAAATGATGTTCACTGTTTTAAGCCGTTGCTGCGGTGGCACACCATGCTTTGCTTCTGATCGGTCCCATAAAAGGTGGGTGGAAAAGGAGAAGGACCTGTTTCTTATTTGCTTTTTAAAACAACCATTTTTATGTATACTGGATCAACTCTTGAATTTCCCAGGCTTGGATCACCTATCCATCCAGCTCATGAGCAGAGGGAAATGTCTCTGTAGGGCTGCTGCAGGCTTACCCTTTCCATCCTCCACTGATATTGAGACCATGCTGTCACAAGCCCCAAGGAAGGTTAGTTGGACAGCAAGGCTGATAACATTTCCTATTCCTCTTCTGGCTCAGCAGAGGTTCAGCATCAGGCTTATACCTTGGTTGCCTTCAAACTCACATCTCTGAGTGTATTTGGAGAGCTGTTGAGGCCTAATGCACAGCTACTGTAAAGCCATCAGCCCTTGACATGGCCACAGTTAACTCAGAGGTGGTGCCTATGTCCTCTCTGAGGCCAAGGTGCAGGCCAAGGGATGAGCTTGCTCATGACACCCCACTGTAGTAGAAGAAATGGCCCAGGATGATTTTCCTGTCTCAGTCTGCTGGAAGATTTTTGAGTGTCTGTTTCCCTGGACATCCCTGTACATTGGGAAAGGCAAATATTGGACCCACCCAATGCCTCAAAAGGGTGAGAAATCTTCAAGATGATGCAATCACCAAAATACTTGTTACGGAAGTACAGGAAACCATCAACAGGCCGCAGAGCACGGACCAACACAAATGCAACAGCCAGGCAAGCCTAAGCGTTCCCTTAGGAGAAGTCCAGGCTTTCTTTTGCAGTGCAGGACATGAAGCTGGAGATATGCTCTTACAGACAGCACTTCACTAGTGGGCCAGGCAGAGACCAAGCTCATTCTCCCAGTGTGTAGCAGCAACTCCATAGAGGAGTCACAGAGGAGTCATGGCAGCTCAGAATGGGGGCAGGCTGTAGAAACTGGGGACATGCAAATCTGAGGAAAGCCAAGCCATGTATTTCACGTTATGTAACGATAACCTAAAGCAAAGGCCACAAAGCAGTTCAAGGTTCTCACTTTTGTGATGGAAAGCTACAGCATTTTATGTTGTGTTTTTGGAAATACAGTGCAAAAGTGGCTAAGGATGTCACTGAAATGTCCCAGAGCTCCTGTGTTTTGGGGCAAAATTACTGAATCCAGTTCTACAGTCAAGACACTGAGGCAGAGAAAAGTACTAACTGATTGCACAGCAAAGCAGGGATTGGAAGAAACAATGCAGCACACAAGAATAAATCAGCCCAAAAGTGCATGTCATTCCCCATGTGCTTTCTTCCACTGTGACCAACACCATCTGCTTCCAAAAAAAGGCATATGTTGCTATACTGAGACTCCTCTGAAACCCAACTTTGCTCATTTAGAGTCTTTGGGTGTCTCTGCACTACAGCACAATGCAGACAGAATCCATTTTATAAAGAAGGGCATGCCACATCTTCCAAACACTTAACAGAGAAAGGCTTAAGAGGAAGTAAGGACCTGAAAGCTGGAAGTGGACACATTCATACTAGGAATGAAGGCTAGTCTTTTAATGGGAAGGATGGATGACACTATAAGCAAAAGCAGATGGCTTCACTGCCCCTTGGCACTCTCACATTATGTTGGGCTAGGAAGATGTGTACAAGTTAAAACTAGTTATTGATCCCAGCAGATCGGCAGCTGCATAATAGTCGGTGGTGAAGATCAGGGCCAGAAGACCTACTGGACCTACTTTCCAGTTCAATCAAAAGATTACTTGTATTCAAAGTACATTATCTTCTTTCCTTACGTGTTCTGTTTGTCTTTCAGTTGGATCCCAAATCTGTGTGATGCACTTTTTTTCTTTTTTGTTCCCCAGCACATGTGCTCCACAAAAAGGAAGCAGGGATGCCCTCAGAGGGTCTGGGAGTGGTGTGTGTTGCAAACCACTGGCTGGAGCCATGAGTGACATTGCTGCCTCAAGGGAGGCTCAGGATGAGCTCTGCCCTCAGAAGTGCTGAGGTCTATTCCCATCAGAACTGTGATTCTCACTATAGACATTCTGAGTTTTATTTCCCCCTTGGACTAAGCACAGAGAGTGTTAAGTGCCAGCACACCAGTGCTCATCAGTGCAGCAGGTACAGAGTCTCTACAGCAGACACATCTGCCCCAGAGCTGCAGAGGCTGCATGTGACAACTTGGGAGAGCCATACAGCAGAAAACTCGAAGGTTCCAACATGTCTGTCCTGTGATCTCATTTGTGAAGTGGACAGGGAGAGTATGTTGTCTAATTGTGTATTCCTTAAAGGAATCCCGGTATATGAAGCTTACCTGAAGTAGAATAGTTTATTGGCACTGAAACAACAGAGTTATATCACCATTCTTTCTCAGGGGGTACATGCCTTTGCCTCACACACATTTGTAAAGAAAATTAATCCAGATCTTTCACAGACATCAGTAATGGGACAGTCATCACCAGGACCAAACTCTTGGATCACAGTCCCAACTGTTGTGACCATGCAAAGGCTTGACTGGCTGCTGTGGCATTTGACTTTTAATTAAGTTTGTTGCCCACAGGAATGTAGTCCTTTGTTCTTTAGCTCTGTTAACCCCTCAGTATAAAAGTCTCGGGTGAACCTACTGCTGTGGTTTAACCCCAGCCAGCAGCTCAGCCCCACGTGGCCGCTCGCTTGCTTGCCCTCAGCAGGAAAGGGGTGAGAATCAGAAGAGCACAAGTGAGATAACCTGTGGGTTCTGACTGTTTAATAGGTAAACAAAAGCCATGTGTGCAGACAAAGCAAGGCAAGGAATTCCTTCAGCACTTCTCACAGGCAGGCAGGTGTTCAGCCATCCCCAGGGAAGCAGGGCTCCATCATCCATAACAGTGACTTGGGAGAAGAAAGGACATTGCTCCAAACACTGCCACACACCACCAACCCCCCTCCCCCTCCCCCCGCCCCGTTTTCCCCTTCCCCAATCCTCTTGTAAGCCAAGCATGTCATGTTGCATGGGATATAGTTGCAACTTGGGGTCAGCAGTCCCGCCTGTGTCCCTCCCAACTTGTTAAGCACCTCCAGCTCTGTTTTATCAACACTGTTTCCAGCAGAAATCCTCATGCCAGCTACGATGAAGAAAATTAATTCTATCTTGGCTGAAACCAGGACACCCACAATAAAGATAGGTTTATCAGTCAGGCACTGTCAGGGGATTTCACTTTCCTCTGCAGACCAAACACCCAGCAAGCCAAGCTGATATGCAAAAGCAAATCAGTACAAAGACAACATTTTGCTACTGCAAACTTTTCTATAATATTTGGAAACAATCATTTGCCAGCATCTGTCTTAAGTGACTGCCGAGGTGATGCATGAGACCATAAATCCTGTCAGAACCCCCGGAGGAAGCAGTGAACCATGAGTGAAGCTGGCAGCCTGTTGCGGAGCTCTTTGACACGGCAGCCCTGAAGATCTCTCTTTTCCTTCATGCCGCTTTCTCGCAAAGGCACGTGATGCAGCTGACTGCCACAAGCAATAACGTAGCGAGATGATGTTCATCCCAGACACAATGCTGATCAGCTGTGAGATACACCACCACTGAGCAAGGTGGCACTGACCATACCACCTCAGCTGAAACTGAGGCAAACGAATGCTGGGGCTCCATTTCTGACCCCGCTGGAGGCAATGCAGGGAGAGTAACAATCCCTGTACAGAACTTGCAGTTAAGGGTGTGAGGAGTCTTGTGTAAATCCCTTTGTCCAGTTCCCCTCCTGGCCCCGTGACTTCAGCCTTGCAGCTGTATGCAGGGGGGCTGCCTTTTGCCACTGGTATGCCCAGTTGCAGGTGTAAGGTCACTCAGCTTGAACCACAACTTGCTTAGGCCAGTTTGAGTGGGTGAACAACCTGAGAGACATATAACTTTTCTCCCTTCCACATAAGCTTCTTCCTCCACTGTTGCATTTTGGGTTGGGTTTTTTTAAGCATTAAAAAAACCCAACATTAAAGCCTTATCATAACTGTAGGCTCCAAAAAGCAGTGTTTTTATTTCCTATTACCCTGGCAAACAATGTTAGTGCAGCAGTGTTGCTGGCTGCATCCTGGAAGGGCTGCTCCAGCTAGGGAGGTGATTGTGCCCCTGTACTCGGCATTGGTGAGGCCACACCTCGAGTGCTGTGTCCAGTTCTGGGCTCCTCACCATAAGAAGGACATTGAGGTCCTCGAGTGAGTCCAGAGAAGGGCAACCAGGCTGGTGGAGGGGCTGGAGGGCAAATCCTATGAGGAGTGGCTGAGGGAGCTGGGGATGTTGAGCCTGGAGAAGAGGCTGAGAGGAGACCTTATCACTGCCTACAACTACCTGAAGGGAGGTTGTAGAGAGGTGGGCGATGGTCTCTTCAGGCAGGTGACAGGAGATAGGACAAGGGGAAATGGCACAAAGCTGTGCCAGGGCAGGGTCAGATTAGATGTTAGGAAAAACATTCTTCACTGAAAGAGTTGTTGGGGTCTGGAACAGGCTGCTCAGGGAGGTGGCTGAGTCACCTTCCCTGGATGTATTTAAAAAAAGGGTATATGAGGTACTTAGGGATATGGTTTAGCTTAGGGCGGGACGGTTGGACTTGATCTTAAAGGTCTTTTCCAGCCTTGTGATTCTGTGATTCTGTGAAAAACAGGAAGATGGATATATGAATCTTTTAAGTGACTTTTTTTCATGTACATGGAGCCAAGTGTGGGCGGCTGGACTAAAGACCCCCAGAGGTCACAACCCATTTGCAATGTTGTGGTGGTTTTGGCCCTGACTAGAGGCCAAATGCCCACCAAGCCGCTCGCTCACTCCCCCTTCAGCCGAAAAGGGGAGAAAATATGTTTTCGGAGGCTCAGGCCCTGAGATAAGGACAGAGGGATCACTATCCAATTAGTGCAATGGGCAAAACAGACTAAAGAAAAGTGATTTATTACAGCTACGACTAATACACCCAGTGAACTGGAATGAGATAAGAGTGAGAAGTGGCCAGGTCTTAAAGCGCCTTCCCCCCACCCCTCCCCTTCTTAGCAAACTTAAACTCCATCATGATTTTACTCCCTTCTTCCCCCCCAACATGGCGCAGGGAGGGGCAGGGAATGGGGAGTGAGGTTCCAGCTGTACCAGTTGCTTTCCTTCCCCAGATCTTAACACTTCTACTTCCCCCTACCCCTCACCTCTTCGCACCCTTAGCTTTAATCATCAATTTTGCTCCCTTCTTCCCTCCCATTGCAGCACCAGGAGGGGCAGGGAATGGGGAGTTGGGGGAGGCTCAGTCCGTTCCGCCCGAGCTGTCTTCTGTCTCAGCTGGGGGAGGGGGGGGGGGCACATTCTACACACACACACACACACACACACACACACTTCCCTTACAGTGCCGTGGGGTCCCTCCCACCCCAGAGTCGTATCCACGAGCTTCTGCATCGTGAGTCCTCTCCATCAGGGAGTCATCTCCTCACCACAGGCCTCTCAGCAGGACTTCTTTCCATAGGGTTCTGACATTTGGGCCCAGGCTCCCCCGGCCTGGCTCCCTGCAAAGTCACAAGTCCCCCGGCAAACCTGCTGAGGCGTGGATCAATCTCTTCACAGGGTGTAGATGTCTCTGCTCCCTGTCCTCATCCACGGGCTGCGAGGGGACATCCCACTTCACCATGGTCTTCTCCATGAGCTGCAGGGGAAACTTTCTTTCCACATTCCTTTCCCCCCGCTTCTTCTGGGCCTGGCCTTGGCTATCGGTGCAGCTGGTCACATCTTCCCACTCTGCGTTCCGGTGGCAAAGTGCTCCAGCCAGGAGTTTTTTTCTCGAATATGTGATTCACAGAGGCGCTATGAATCCTTCTATGATTGGTCAAAAGTGACTTTGGCCTTGAATTGGCTCTTGTTTACTGTTGGGAACTCACAACAAACTGTAACTGCTGCTTTGCAAAAGCCATCTCAGCAGCACAGCTACAGCAAACTGCGACAAATGTACCTGGGATTTTGTCAGGGACACCAAATAACACACCTTTTATATTACCATCGATCAAACATGCCACAACTCCAAACAAAGTCAGTGACAGCATACTCAAGCTGGCCCAGGGGCAGAGGGACAGGGTCTGTGATAGTGTAAAAAGATACGATAGAAAGATAGAACGTGTAAGTAAAGAAAATGCTCTTTTCTGTCAAAATATGTAGAACAATGCTGTTTGTTCAGCTGTTGGAACAGACTGCCTGCCTGCTTGGTAACATACCCAACCCCAGTGCACAAGAAGCCTGCCCCTCAGGAAACATTAAAAATGTCCTTGAGTTTACAGAGAGGATGTGGGGCCCCCTCTCACATGGCGTTAGTGAGATTTATGCTGACCGTTCCCATAGCCCGTGTGTACAGACAGGCACATCCAGTTTGGAAATAAGCAGACAGATAGCACACCATCAGTTTTGGATGAGCTCTATCCCCAGAGAGTCAAAGGCTGAAGCAAATCTGACTTGGAGGAGAAAAGCAGCTGCCCCTTCCCCTGGGGAGGGGGGCAGAGCTTAGCCTAACAGCTTGGGGATGATCCAGTTAAAGATCCAGTGAAATGCTGGAGCTGCTGGAAGCACTTGTCTGTGGGCAAGGAGATGCAGGCAGGGCTGCCGGGAGGTGCATTGGGTGCCCTGGCACAGGCTCAAGCAGAGGGTGCACGACTGCCAAATGTCACTCATCACCAAACTGTGGTTCTCTCCAGGCCAACTTACCCACCTGCCTGGATAGCTTTCCTTCCACATTCCCTCTCAATCTGACATTAAATGGCTTTTCTTTGTGTGACCATATTTGGTCTCTTCAGTGTTCCTGGAATCACCTGGGGGCTGACACTTGGAAAAGGTGGAGGGGGAATGTAATGTTAGTGAACTAAGCAGTGACTGTGATGGTAGGCCTGAGGATTGGAGTCCTTGCTTTGCTAAGCCTCAATTACAGTAAACAGTATTTGGGGATTACCAGGCACGTTAACACTAAAGACATCAAACATCACATGAGCACCAACTGTGGTACCACAACTCAGATCTCCTTTTCCTCAGCTTCATCTTTTGGCTACTCAAAAAAAGGGTTCAATTTGGGGTTTTTGCAGCTTTAGCCAAATTCTTGCTTTTTTAACAATGACATGGATGGGAAAAGGCTTATTCAATTCAAATACCTACTTTAACCACATATGTGCTCTATGAAGCCGAAGGTCTCTGGAGATTAGCAATCTCAGCAAAGGGAACAAGACTTCTCAGCAGCTTTCACTCATGCCATACAGCTTCTTCATGTTCCTCTGTGAAGATCATACTCCAGCGCCACAGCGCGACAATCTATGTGCACTGTTACACTGGAAGATGCAAGTGTCCCAAAGGCATCCCTTTACCATTGAGGCCTACCATCTTTTGGTTCTCCAACCTCTCTTCCGCTTACTGTGGTGTGCTAAGTGTCCTTATCAACAGGTCAGCCTCAGACTAACAATCAGACCAAGGAGGTAGGCTGAGCTGACACAAATAATTTTGCCTTCCTAAACCACATGCTGAAGCTCACTCCTGCCCCAGCTAGCAAACAAGGAGAGGCAGCAAGTCAGGGACATTTCCCAACCCAGCTTGTGCTAGGCCAGATGCTACCAATGTCCTTGCTGCATTGTCCCAGTGCCTCACCATCTCCTTGCTGCAGGTGGCAACGGGGATGGTGCAAACTCCTGAGGAGCACAGTGACCCAGCCTACGCCACAGCAGAGGGAGGCAGAGCCAGTCTGTGGTGGGCTGCCGACTGCAGCGACTTGCTCTGCTGGTAGCTATGACAAAGGTGCCTGCTGAAAAAAGTTCCCCACTGTTTTAGTCCATTTTCTTACACCTTTCATTACTCAGACCCCACAGGATTGGGAGAAATTACCGTGACCTCCTTCTTAGATCAGCTGTTTCTGAGGTACACGCTGACCTGGGCCCATGTTTCATGGAGCCATCCCAGGAGTGGAAACACAACCAGATGCCACCATGGGAACATTCACATTACAGAGGTTTCCTATAACTCTGCGCCCAGCGTTCTCATGCTCTTCCGTTCTTTGAGCCCCCCAAAGATCTCCTGGATCCCTTCCTGGCTCCAACTCCCTTGCTATGCAACAACCCCCTTTTTCACGCTCCTTTACCCCTCTAGTTAAGTGAACTGAAGCTGATTAACAACAGGCATTTTGATTCACTCACCAGAGAGTTAAGAGGCTGCCTCACCAGCCTTGCCACCCCCTTGTGTGAAAAATTAGTTATCACATGCTCTTAGGCTGTTTACTGCTGGGTCACCTGTGTTTAGCAAATGGATTCAGAAGTTACTCAAGGGTGAACCCTCAAAGACAAAGATGGTCACAGAGGGACAGGTAGGGGAAGTGCCTAACCCCTGATTTCCATAGGAAACCAGTTTAAAAATAACTTTGCATCTAAATACATATTTTGGTTTTCCAAAGAGGTAAGCTCCTGGGACAGTTTGGCCCAAGGTGCTGTAAAATTCTGATCTCTGCGATCAGCCAGAAAGAAGATACTAAAAGTCCTGGGATATCACCACCTGCCTTTGCCCTTAATTACAAACTTTACATCATCTATTCTTTGATACAGGGTCATTACAAGTAAAGGAAGTCTGCAGAAAGTGCTTATTTACATTAGGCAGACTTCTCCCTCTGTAGTTTGGCTAATTGATGTGTCATCTTTAGATGGCTCACAGGACTCCAAAGGAGGTTCAGTAAGCATTAGCTGTGAATTGCATTTCAACTTGCCCCCCTCCCTCCCTTATGCACGCAGTCTAGGAGCCTGAAGTCTGTTTGCTCTGTGAATTTAAAATGGGGCAGCAGTTGCCCATTAGGCAGGGTTAACACCTCTTGGGACTTTGCATAGGCACATGGAAATAGGGCCTTCGGTGAGAGCCTGCCGACTGCAGCTACCCAGCACACCCCTTCAGCCGCGCCGGGCGCGCGCAGAGGGCAGTGCTTCGCAACCACAGAGCCTTTTGGATAACCCCACACGTTCGGTACGTGCAGTGTGCACGCACGTACAGGCGCCAGCTCCCTTCTCACTGATGTACGCATGGCGCTGGAGCCGCGACAGCTCTGAGTGCGCGACTTTCTGACCAAACAGGCTGTTGGGGAGGGGATGAACGATGGGACACCCTTCTCCCCCACTTAACTGCAGTTGATCCAATGACATCTGCAGCAGAAAGGATTGCTTGATGTGCAAATGTTTGTGCTTGCAAGGAATTACAAACATTTCCTATTTCTGGTAGGATTTGTGAACAGTTGGCACAGAAGCGTGCTGCCTTGTTTTTGGTATGCTAGCTTTACACCACCGCCTTTTTTGGTGAGCAAAACGACAATTGCTTCTGGGATATACTGACAGAGTCTGACAAACATAATGCCAGCCAACATGCCTTATGGAATAAACATTTTATTTGAATGAGATCACTGTGTTGACTTGATAGGCTTGAATTTTCCAAGGTGTTTTACCTTGCAGTCTGTAGTAAGGTCTTGGCGTTACGGAATTTTAAGATAGACGTGTTATGAATAAACACTCTCTCCAGTGACAGGTCTTCCAAGTGCTGTGGTTGCTAATGAGATCATGAGAAATGTGTGGGTCTGTTTTACCAACGCCTCCAGATGCAATCCTTGCTGCAATATTGTTTTGTTTGACTACCCGCTATCTAAACCACAATGCCAAATCTTTACAGGTAAACTCAGTGGATGACTCAGAGGCTGTAGGGTAGTAAAACCCAAGGAGGATGGGTCATCTTTACAGAATCTAAAAATAGAATCACAGAATCCCCTGGGTTGGAAGAAACTCTTTAAATCATTGAGTCCAACCATAGCATAAACCTGACTAGTCCACCTCTAGATCATGTCCTTATGGTCACAAAAACATGTTTTTGTAGAGCTAAAAAACAGGTACTGTCTCTGGGCACGGAGTAGAAGTTGTACCAACACAGTGGGATGCTGTCCTGTGCTTCCTTACAGCTAATCCATGTCCATCCCCACTCCAAGGAGCTCAAAAGATAAGGAAAGAGGGCTTGTAACAGGAGAGCTACTGAAAAAAGGTGCAGAGGGAAAACAAGAGCCACTGGGAGTGAGACGCGGCTCAGCCCAGATACTGGCACATAGAAAAGGCATCAGATGCTAGAGAACATCTCATACTTGCCAACAAGGACAGCCGTTGAAACCAGGTAACCCTTAAGATATGTGCTAATAAGCCTGCATGTTGCCAGCTGTCCATACTGGCCCATTTTACCCTGGAGCTCTGAAAAATACCAAAAATTTCCATTTTCCCCTTTATATCTCCCAATTTTTTCAAAAGTGTGTAGTGCTTGAGTTTAGGTAGAAGCACAGAGGACATTAGCACACCCAGGACTTTGTGCTGAGAAGATACAATCCCTCATTACCCTTTGAGAATTATAGAATCAACTGGGCTGGAAGAGACTCTTTGTATCATTGAGCCCAACTACCACTTGTCACACAAGAGAAGAGACCAACTCCGACATCTCTGCATCTGCCTCGCAGGCAGTTGTAGAGAGTGATAAGGTCTCCCCTCAGCCTCCTTTTCTCAAGACTTAATAGCTCCAGCTCCCTCAGCCGCTCCAGACCCTTCACCAGCTTTGTCACCCTCCTCTGGACGTGCTCCAGCATCTCAACATCCTTCATGTAGTGAGGGGCCCGAAACTGGACACAGTACTTGAGGTGCAGCCTCACCAGAGACGAATACAACGGAACTATCACTTCCCTACTCCTGCTGCTTACAGGATTCCTGATACAGGCCAGGATGCTGTTGGCCTTCTTGGCCACGTGGGCACACTGCTGGCTCATGTTCAGCTGGCTGTCAAATAAAAGAAGTTAAAAAAAGTAAAAAAAAAAAGAAGTAAAAAAACAAAACAAAACCCAGTCTGTTTATAGATATGAAGAAGAAATCACTTCCCCACTGCAGATTAGGCTGGGATGGCTGTTTGACCTCTGCGATAAATTACATAGATTGCCAGCACGGATCATGCAGCTAACTTTCAGAAATCAAGTCCCTGGGACTTCATCTTCTGTGCTTCGCATAAATTAATCTCCTAAAAAGGGTAATACCTTTGTTTAGCCTAAAACTCTTGGCCGCAGAACAGGAGGTATTTTATTGCAATGCTGATCAGTTGCCCTGGTTTCCAGCTCTGAACATCTTTGCCACAAAGCCTGAGTGGCAGGACAGCTGGGTGGACCTGTGGATTCGTAACAGCCCAGAAGCCCTAAGGGCTTACATTTCCAAAGTGACACATGATTTCTGGGAAGTTACATACAAAAGGCTTCGGATTTCCTACAAGTGTGCCTGCTACCTCCTGGTAAAGTCCATCCAAACTGCTTTCTACATGGACCTATTTCTACCTATGGACTGCACTCTATGCCGAGTAAAATGCTGTCCCCTTTCCCTTCATGTTTTCAACTGTAACCCCTCAGTATGGACTGCAAACTGATGCAGATGAGAGAAGAATGTCTTTAAAAAAAAAAAAAAAAAAAAAAAAGGCAGCTTTCAGTCTTTCATAGGAAGTGAAATCCTCTCAGAATACATCTCACTGATGCTTCATTTTTGTGGTCATTCCTTAAGCCATTCAGCCCAACCCTCCGCATTGCACAGGTTGTTGAAATCTCAGGAAAGGTTTCACTGGTTCAGCTCTGGAACCCAAAAAACTCTCAGCTTTCATTTTCGATCCAGCACTACGTGGCTTTGCAATTATTTTGAGACCTTAATGGCCCCTGGGCAGTAGGAACAGGGCTGTTCCTTCTTTCGAAGGCAGTATCTCACCCACAAAATTAAAGTAACACAGCTTTCCAATGAAAAGCATTCACTCCAGGATCAGAAACATGACAACATCAGCCTGTGTGCTAAAAAGCTGTGGGATTCAACCCAAAATGCACTGGAAATCAGTGGTGAAGGTAAGCACTAGCATTTCCCCAGCACTGTGCTGATACCACACCTTCTAAACTGAGCAGCTGCTCGAATGCTGTGTGTTCACCAGCATGCTCAGATTGGCTTCAGACTCCCAAGATGCTCTAAAGAGTCTTCCTCTACCTGTCGCAGGCTATAGCCGAGGGCTGAGTCCAGCAGTGCACTGAGATGCTTCATTTCATGTGACAAGAGCTCTGAGAAGGCAAGGATGGCCAGACCTGCCTCACTAAGGAGGTTCAAGCAAGGGTTCAATCTTAACTCCTGGCTTCAGGGAGCAGTCTGCTGCTCTGCCCTTGCACCAGCACCCAACTTCAGCACCTGAAGTATGTACGACTCCTGCCCTCCTCTGTGCACCAACCAAAGGAGCAAGCAATTATACACCTGCTTTGTTCCCTCAGCTTCTGAGCCCTCCTGGAAGAGGGGAAAAAAAAAAAGAAGGAAAAAAAAAAAAAAGAAACCTTTTTGGATCAAAACTCTTTTCCAATCTGATTTTCCTTCTGAAAGGAATGCTTATCTAGCATTAAGGCCTTATTGTCCCTTCCCTCCCCTCTACTCCCCTGAACATCAAATCCAATGGATGAGAAGTTTGTGGAATGGAAATCACACCACTGCTGTTTGCCACAAGTTGTTAGCGTCACTGTTTTCTCAGCTCTGTATAACAATGATATTGTTTCAGAGAGCTATTAAAACAGTGCATTAGCCAGCCAGCAGTCCTTGTGGATGCCTCATTGGTAGCTTCCAAAGGTTTCAGGAAGGCTCAAAACTTTCATTTTCTCTTTCCGTACAGTGCCACATCCATATCATTTGAGAAAGGGACCAACAGCATCTACAGATGGCTTTATTAAGGGAAAATTAGTTGTCTCCTGTTGACTGGAAAAGGTGTTTCAAATAGCAGGGTTCCCACCATATATATGCTCCGTTGGATCAAATTATTCTTGCCCTTACGGGCCATGAACCTTCCTAAACCAATGACGGCAGTTCCTATTTTTTTTTTAACTTCCAATCTCTACCTTAACAGAGCAACTTCCAAGGCAAAACTTTGTCACTGCCATAACCCGGAGATTATTTCAATGACCTCCTCCTTCCTGTCAGCCAAGGCTGAAAGGATATACTTTCATGAACCTTGCAGTCGTTCCTGAATGTGTACCAGTGTTAAGTGAGGAGAAGAGTTGGTCAAAGGGACACATTTTGTATTAAAATAGTGATGTTTATTATGAAGATGTGCAGTCAGTATCTTTGAACTTTTTTTCTGCTGCTTCTTGCATTCTTACCAACATGCTTTAGACTGTTCTTCATGTGGTTGTGACACACTCAGGAAGTGTTTATGTGTTTATATATTATTATTATTACTATTGGTCTTTCAACATTCAGAGACTTCAAAGATTCCAGGTGAAATAGTAGGCCTTCACATCTTGGGCCAGGCTTTAATGAAGGACTCCATTTTTGGAGGCACAACTAATTGCTAGCGTAACTAACTGCTACAGTGTGCACATCTGAGCACCTCAGAGCAGCCGTAAACCAGGCAAAATCTTCTAAGTAAGCTGACAAAGCTGGAGGGTTGAGATGTTTTATGTCAAGAGGCACAGAACAAATGTTTTACAGATCTCTCGTTTGCCACATCCCTGTGTCTCCTACATCATTCCTATCTGAAAGGATGCAGTCCTTGGGCTGCTCTTTACCTCTGAAACCTTACTCATTCTTACATAAGGTTTAAGTATGTCCAGTATGTGAGTTTTGAGCCTTGCAAATATTAGCCTGCTTAGGCTTCTCTTAAATCATGCAACCAGCTCTCTGAAAACTGGTAACTACAGAAAGGGAGAAAAGCCCTCAAGTGCTTAAACCTGGCCACAGCCACCATCAGGTACTGCAGAAGAGTGGCTTTTCCATACAGGGCTCCTCCCACGTGGCTGCTGCTGACATTTGGCCTGTAGAGCCAGTGTGCCGTGAAGCCCAAGCCTGAGAACTGTCCATACTGCAGAAGAGGGAGCGTTCACCAAACCATGAGGAACTGATGCCTCTTCAGCTCCTCTGCAACAGCCTTTCCCCCTAACCTTTTTCGAGCTGTTTAATGCTGGGTCTTTCCAGGATAATAATGCGCTTAAAGAAACAGGAACAAAGTGGCGGTTTCTGAAGCTTCTAAACACCTTTGAAAATTCAAACCAGACTGTCATTCACATCTTGAAAATCTGGCCTTTCATCTTGCCACTTATCATGAGTTGAAGATGGGGACATGCAGAATAATGGAGGCACTATTATTTCCCAGCCTCATCATGCAAGAGAGAGTAAGAGTACCAGAACAAGACACAGTAATCCACTGCTGACTGAAATGCTCAGACATGATGGGGACGAAGGCCAGAAGAAGAACAAAACGGGACCCAGACCAACCAGTTCCTAGGAAGAAAAGATGAAAGACTTGCTGCTACTGCCACTGAACCAAGCAGAGACTCTCATCAACTTTAATGGAAGATAGACGACAGGCTTGTTTGTGTGTACCTTTGTGAAGCATGGATGCAGACCTGTAGATAGGCCTGGGAAGAGTCAGAATCAGTCACAAAGAGGTGTTCATGGCAGACCGAGGGGGCAAGAGCAGGATTTCTAATCTAGTTACAAAGCAAAATGCTACGCCCCTAACAGAACACACAAAGTTACATGCAAAACTTCAGTGGGAAGTAATGGATGCAAATTCCATCTCACAACCTTGGTGGAATCTAGCCCTAATTAGGCTGAATTAGCCAATCTATCATGCCCCTTGGTTGGGTCACACATACCCACTCTCAGAGCTGTATCTGTAAACAAAGTTGAGTCTCCTGAATATAAAATGCACCAGTAAATATACTGCACAAACAATGGAGACTGTCAAACAGGTTTGGTTCGCTGTCAAGCCCACGGGACAATTTTATTGATCTCACCTCCTTCCTCTCCCCCACCCCAGCCCCACGCAACTGGACTGGAGTATCACTGCAAGAAAAACAGCAGAGCCAGAGAGAAGGCAGATCCCTATCAGGTTCAGCAGCAGTGAGACACGCTGCCCCTCGCAAGCTGGGCAGTGATAGCCCAGACATCTTCAGACACCTGCCTGAGACTGGGGATGTCTCCTGCAAGTATGGAAGTGGCTATCCCAGGCTGAGACAAGTGATACCATCTGTCACATCTCTGATGACTGGCCAGACTACATGTCCAGCAAGAGCATCACCTGACAGAACTTAATTTCAGTCTTTCATTAATACCCAGGAAATAATACACAGCAAAGTAATCTACTGTGTGGAGAGAGGAAAGAAGAAAAAAAGAAAGAAAAAAAAAAAAGAGAAGGGTTTGTTTTTTGTTTATCAGCCAGTAGTGAGGTTACACCAGGACTTGCCAGAGGAGCTTTGTCTGGTTTTCAGAACGAAGGACCACAAAGCTACATTAGGAGACACCAACCTAAAAGAAAGAAAGTGAGAATACAACTGTTCTGCATTTTGTTCATACAAGTAATCCCTTTGAAGTCCAAGAACCTACTAATATGAACACTTGAGCTTTTGCAAGAGCAGGGCACTAATTTACACTTTCCTAGCATTATTTAATCTGTAAAGGCAGTAATTACAAAACCCCTTATATTTAACAAGACCACCTGTCCATACAATTCCACTACTTGTATGAACAGTCACTGGAACTGCATTTCCAAATTAACTAGAGTGCAGGCTTCTTCTATTTTGTGTTAAAGTAGGCCTTTAATGCCCCATACATCAACCTCAGCAGACTGCTTTTTTTTAACATTGCTTTGTGTCCCTCAGTGTTGATAGTGTAAATCACTAAACCGTCTCCTGGTGACTCATTCCCACCTGGGACAAAGGAATACGAATCTCCTGACCAGAAAAATGATGATAATTTACATTAGCAGATGCTCTGACCCTTGCAATATCCTGTGTTGCTCTATTGAAAAAGAAAATTACTGGCTCTTTCAGCCCTCTTCACTCCTCACCAGTGTCTGATTCTTATTTACACTTAGCCTTCCTTGCAGCGCTCAGGCTTTGGAAAGAGGCCTCGAAGAGAAGTGGTATTTCCAAGAAGGAACCTCACAGTCTTTGTTTCAGTTTCTCCCATTCTGCAAAGGGTCTGGAAGTGATCAGCATCATTTGAAACTCACAGCAGCCAGCATGCTGTTCTGAAGAAGACTGGAACGCTCGTTAACATATGGCTCTTACAGGATGCTGATGAAACCTGCAGAGGGGTTAATGGGAGGCCTGGAAAAGTTTTAAAAAAATTTTTAAAATATAAAATTCTGAAACATAATTATGCAACAGAGACGATTTCATGCTTTAGCTTGAAGGTTGCTGCATCATTATCAGACATTTTATAAATAAAAAGGTCTCTTAAAAAGCCCTACTTGGAAGGGCAGTTGGGAAAATCTGAGTAGCCAGCTGATGCACAGCATCAAAGAAAAGACTGGCTCAATTACTGCTGTTCAGCCGAACATTTTGGATGGCTCAGGCATTCAGTGTTGAGGAAAGTGCCCAAAATGGCACACAGGGAACCAATACTAACAAGTTCATATGCTATTGGGGGTTTAGGATTCAGTTATGGGGTTCTGAGTTGTTGTTAAGTTTCTGTAGAGGACCTTAACTCCTAGGAAACGGTATCAACGACACTGACATATTCAAATATGTTTGAACATCAAACCTCCGTTCAAAATGAAGTGCATTTCAAGTGCCTCACACAGAGCACTACCCAGCTTGGTATCGCGCTGGTAACCCCTCTGAGGCTGACAACTGCCGTAAGGAAAAACACACACGGATCAGCTTGTTCCTCATGTGAGCAAGATTTCCCCACTGATTACAGGAGACTTGCAGCGACAAGAGGAGATCTAACATAACTGGGTCCTTACTATACACTGTAGTGCAATATAGCCTTGGGCCAACTGATGTAAATCACACTTTCATTTTTATTTAGGCACAGCCCATCTTTTCCATTAGACAAGATGCAACAAAGAGGTGAACTAGGGGCACCACTGTTATTTTGGACAGGGAGGTTGAGAAAAGCTTCCTTCTACTCTTATTACATCAGTTACACCTTCAAGTCATCTCAGAGCTCTCCATTTATCATCTCAGTGACTGTTTCAAAGGCAATCTCCAACACTGGGTCAGGATGGGATGGAAAAAAGGGAAAGCAGAAGAGATTGTATTAGCTGAAAACAGGCATCATGCAAACAAGTCACTGGATTGTAGTGTGTAAAAGTCTAAAAAGCAGACAAGACTATATTCAGGCTCTCAGGCTGGAGTAACCTCAAGGTCTAAGAAGATTTATATACTCCTCATCAAAGAGTAACCTAATGGTCTAAAAAGATTTATTTCTGTACTGTCAGACAGTATCTGGAGACCTTCACGGCACCAAGTACACTGTTCTCACACAACAGGAGTATCGCTGTTATTTTCTCTGTCAGAAAACCCTGTACAATGCAATACTGTCTGGCTGTCTGGTCAGCAGATGGCTTTTGTTTGCACTGTCTACATCCAGTGCATGGCTTGTTTTGTTCAGTTACTTCTTCTCAGTCTGCTCAGGCTCAGATTCGTACAGAGGCCAGGCACACCAGCACACAGAGCACAGACCTTCATTCAGAAACAAAGCAGAGTACTCTCTTAGCCTGAGTATGTCTTTGCACATCCCTTGCAGAAAGTTCTGCTCATTGGGTTGTCAAGACACTTATAGCACTCAGGGACAAGATGAAGGCTTGAAGACAGTCTGGACTACGTGCACTAGGAAGAGAGACAGGCTTGAGAAGCAAACACTTCCTTCTACCCCTCTATTTTCCACAGTTGGGAAGGTGCATGATAACTCAGGACCGATACTGAAGGCATCCTTTGAAGTGAAAAAGGAGTCAGACAGTTAGACCTCCTCATTTTGTTCTGTCTCCTGCCCCGTCATTCCAGAACATGGATTCCTCCTCCTACCCCCAATCTGCTCTTAGTTGTTCAGAGATCATCAGGTGAGAAATCCTCCAAGAAGCTTCCACATGGGCATTCCTTTTCATATTGCCTTTTTTCACTGAACAAAGTGCTCCAGTAGCATGGAGACCAAAGCAGTTCAACCTTCAGTCTCAACCGAGATACTTTAGCAAGCATCTCACAAGAAGCAAATGTGTTACTTTCATGGATGAGAGAGAGCTTTGACTTTCTGGCTCCTAAAATTCTTGATAAACGCTTACACTGTTTTACACCTTGGATTGACAGACTGATTCAGGATAACGAGCCCCTTGTTTTTCATTGACATAGACAGCTGGAATGTGCAAGTTCCAAAGCATAAAAACCTGAGAAGATGTGACAGCAGTAGTCGCTGCACAATGTAAGTGGTAAAAGACTCACTTTGCTTCTAAATTCTCAGAACTAGCTGTGACAAGAAGTAGGAAAGATTTCCACCTCGACTCAACTTCGACTCAAAGAAATAACCTGTTGCAAATTCATTCTGTTTAGAAATGCCACTGTGCTACTTTTCCCTTAATCGTCAGAATGACTAGCTGAACTTTTAAGACGTGCCCACAAAGTAAACGACCTTGTTCTCTAATCCCCCATGGCAGTCCCACAGCCTGAGAGTATCAAAGGAAATGACACTGAGCTAGACACCAACCCAGAACTCAAAATGGGCACAGCAAGCACTGGCTTGTGCATCAGCTTTGGTCCAAACTCACCAGAACGGTCTTGAAACCCAACACACGGGTACACTGTGAAAGGTTACTCTGTTTCTTCCAGAAGAACAATCTGTGGCACATAATTTTTAAGCACTCCCTGCTACAGCCTACAGGGACTCCACTATGTGGTTCCCCCCGCCTTCTGACAACTCACCCAAAGGACCCAACTGATTTTCTGCTTCCGGCAAGACTGGGAGTCTGGGTCACTGAAATCTGCATGATATTTATGATTTATTCTACTCATTTCCTTCCAACCCAGTCAGAGTGAACACAATCCCTGAGCCATACAGCTGATCTGAAAATAACGAGGACTTTCCAGTTACATTTTCTTAAATTACTTTATCTACATTTTCAGGAAATTCATAAGCTTATTCACCTGGGTGATCTGTTTAAAAAAAACCAAAAAACAAAAAACCAATGTATGACACAATTAAGCTTTTTTGGAGAGCTTTTGACTCTTGAAACGAAGATTTTTCACTAACAGTAACAGATGCTTTTACCTGAGGGAGGAGAGATAGGAAAGTGAAACCAGTGTTTTTGAAACAAACGGAAGGGCAGTTGCTTCCATAGCAGGTACAGTTAAGGCCAGACAATTTTGCAGTAAATAAAAACAGTAAATGTATAGGGCATTTATATTATATGCTATTAAAAATACTTTTAAAATACTTACAGTAATATTACACTGTGTAAGAATTGTCAGCTAACTCTACCTAATTCTGCAACTTTTTTCCCTCATACATCAGAACCTAATAAATAAATTTAAACTTAACCTAACTCGTGTTGACATCACTGCCAAATCTGTAAATAACCAACAGCCAAGATTGTGCTCTGTTAATTTCTACAGGTCTGCTTAAAATATGAAGAGATGCAGGGTGAAGATGGCAGAACTGAGTATTCAAATGCCCTTTAGTCACTCTCCTTTGTAATCATTACTTTTTCTCAGTGCAACTGTTAGTCCTTTGTGCTACTTGAGTTGCTCAGATCTGCCCAAGTCTGTACTCTGAGCAAGTGCAGGATCTAACTAGTCTACTCCCTCAGACAAACCAGTGACTGCATTTCTCACCTCTACACCAAAGCTCTCCAAAATTCTATTTGCTCTCAGATTTACATACTCAGATCCGGCATGAAAGACTTTTATTAAAAAGTCAAAAAACATTCTGGCATCATGAGGTCACAGTCCCTTTGCATGACAAAAGTGATGCAATTCTAAGTAGAAACAATTCAAGTCCAACCCTGATAGTGCAAACTGCACACACTTTCATGTGCCTACAAAACCTCTCACGTCAACAACAGAGAGGTTTCTTCAGGTTGTCTACCCTCTCTAGCTACCTTATTTGCATGTTTTTAAACCCTCTCACCTAGGACTTAATCTTTATGATCCCAGCAGAGCTACGCAGGCCACTCTAGTTATCTGGCAAACACTTTACTTTCTCTTGCCCCAAATGCACAACGCATCACTTTGTCCCTGGTGTATTCTCACAGCTGTCCCGTGAGCCAGCCGTGTAAGAAGCCTGGTGAACTTGGTGTCACTTCTATCCACACTGCAGGTGCTAATTTAATTTGACAGCTGAACCGTTCATTCTTCATTTTCACCACCCAAGTGCAGTTCAGTCCACAATTACAAAATCTGAGTGTTAACGTGAAGACAAGCAATGCCCTGGCTGGGGCCAGAGGTGAAGGGCAGGAAGGATTACACCTAAGCAAACTACACCTCCCCCTGATTAAGGCCACTGCGTAATAATCCTGCTACCGTTTCTACAGAAGAGGAAAAAAAAGCGCAGCCCTCCTAAGGGCAGTGGGGTGACAAACACACAAGACCAGAGCTCAGCAGAATCTAGTAAAAGCTAAATACATAGAATCTTTGCCTCATTTATCTCTGCAGTCTAAATTACTTGTTTTCTTCTAGCCATAAAGCAAAACTCCCAAGAAGAAGCTATGTAAGAAGAGTGGCAAAAACAACCTTCCAGACACCTGTAAAACTAATTGTTCCATGGAGGCTATGAAGATGGTGTGACAGGCAAGCAGAGAGAGTATTTTCATCAGGAATGAGTAGAGTACTATGATGACAAGCTTGCAGCTCCTCCACCTACAAACCACAATTATGTAAATAACTTCTTGCCATTAAAATACCTATTTATGTAAGCACAGGCCTAATCACTTAGACATAAGGCATTCAAAACCTATTATTAGGGCATGTTAAGGCTTACTAAGGCATAAAACAGCATCCTAAAGACACCACAATCTCCAGCAGTGCAGCAATGAAAAGAAACTGCAGCATCAGTGTCTTCAGTTTCAAAATCTGAATACACAGAAGGTGGCAGGATTCTGCTTATGTACTAGAAGCCCCATTAGCCAACCTATTCTCCTTGCCACACCCCTTCCAACAAGGTATTTCTCTATCATTAGGAACTATCACCTGATCTCTGGCACCTGATGGCATGAACACCAGATACTCTGCATCAAGGCCATGACTACAACCCCAGCCTCACTTTGCGTTTGCATTCTTAAGAAACACGGCTCTTCCCCCCAAAATGCTATGGTCTTATCACTTCATGGCTGACCTTCTCAGTTCCCCTCACTCACATCCTTAGCTTTCAACCAGCCTCCCCTTTCAGCAGTGTAGGATATACGATTCACAAGTGACAAAGGTGACACTTGCAATCAACAGGTCCTTTCTGACAACTCTGAAATAAAGTGAATTCTGAACTCAATTCGTAATACAAGGCTACCCTCCTTGCCAGCAGCAGCCCACAAAGGCCCCATTAAAAGCTATTTACATGCCTCTCCTGCAGAAAGTCATGCCAAACAGCTGTATTCAGCAATAACAGCTCTCCGTTCTGCTATCCTGCAAGCAAGCAAGATCATCGCTCTTGTACACTGCAAACTGAGCTTCAGTGACTTAGGAATGTCAATTTGCCACTGATTTCGAACAGTGACCTAAGTCTTGCTCGCACACTTCAACCAGGTATAGGAAACCTTGAGTATTTCACTTTCTCAGTATTTCTGAACCAGGAAGCCAGCTGCTTTTCCAAGAAATGTGAAAAACAATGTATCTACATACTCAGCAACAATTTAATTTCAGCTGAAAAAAAAAATAGGGCTTTGTTGACTCATACTCATGTTTCATATAATCTGAGTGTTTGAGAGCTGAGACTGAGTATTCCCAGTTTTTGTGGCACCTACCCAGTAGGTCACAGTTTAGAATTTAAGAACGTACTCCTGGGTCACAAATCACATCCACACGCAAGAGGTACAGTCCCGTCAGGAACAGCTGTCCAGATGAACTTCCCAGCGCCGCTCCACTGGCACGCTGCAGAACCCTTCCCTTTGCCAAAGGGGAATTCGGTGTTTTACAGGGAGATTCAAATAGAGCAAACAGCAGTACTGCTGTGAAACCCACGCCTCAGGTGGATTGCTCCTATCTCCGTACTTCAAACAACAAAGACTAAGAAACTCAAAGAGCAGATTGGGTCGTAATAATGTAACATCTAGCTGGAAATAAAAATCTAATTACTTGGGTTTTCTCCACCTGTAAGCAAGAGCACCTCAGTGTGGCTAGAGTACCCAAGACTAAGTGTTGTCTGTGAGACCTATGCCCGGGTACTAATTAGTTCGTTGCTTTGTATTGCCCTCCACGGTTTGTAACCCCTTTAATCACCTCTCAGAGCTGGTTTTACAAGCAAAGTGCTAGACAAAGAGCTATTGGCTGAAAAGGAATCCCTCACTTCTTCGTCTCATGTGTCTTTTTAGAGTACAAATGTTAATCCAGTTTCAAACTTCTCTATGAATCTAACTCTTGTTTACTTGTAGGTGCAGAGTTCCACCAAAAGTGTGCTCCTCAGCTGACTCTCAGTTCGGTCCTGCCACACCACTCCATTACTCTCAGCCTTCAACATGCTGCCAACACTCTTTCAGGTGTGCTCTCCCACAAACACTACTGCCTCTTCCAGGTGCAGACTCCTTCATTCCAGCCCCCTACAGAGGAGATTTTTTTCCCAGGGACTCAGCACTCATTGTTTCACTTCACATCCCACCCAGAAGACTGACCATTTCCTCATTCAACACCTGCAGCTCCTGCCTCTGAAATCTTGCTCTTCCACTCTCTAACAGGAGCTGACAGCACTGCTTTTGCAGCTTGCCAACAAAAGCTTTCTCCAGCAGAGAAAAGAAAAAGAGAGGGGAAAAAAAAGGAAAGAAAAAAAGCTGATTTAAAGACAAGGGGTTGGGGGAGGGAAGGAGCATGCTTAATTCAAAGACATGCTTAAAAATATGTACCTGAATTTGTAAGGTTTTGACCAATTCTGCAGATACAGCCACACAGGCATTTGGGAGGCACTGCCCCGTTTTTTCATCTTTGGTTGCTGCAGAGTCAAATGCTACAAGGACAGCAACCAAACCTTCCCCTGGGGGGCAAACAGAGACGACTGCTGGAGAATCTGATTACTCCTTGTCTGTCACATCTAAAATCCCTGTCTCAGGCAACAAGAATTTGAAGGATGATGCTCCTTGTCCTCTGCAGCACACATTATTCACACTCATGTTCAGCCACGTAAAAAGATAGGTGCCCATTTTGCATTATAGGTCTCCAGGCCCAGCTGCACAGGTATACACAACACACAACCTTCACTTAAGTACTACTTTTAACACTAGAATTCTAGCAAACTGAAGTATGTAGCAGATACTGGTTTTAAGCACTGAGAAAAATGCCAAAGCAATGGGCTGAAGTTGGCTAAGTGTCTTCAGAGTTTACTACTGTCCTCCTAGACTACTACTACTACTGAAGAATATGCATATGTCTTTATTAATTTCATTGCAGACTGGACAGGAAATGCCATGGATGCTACTGTCTTCATAAAATATGATCTGATTAGAACTGGAGTTAAATTGTGTGCTGTTAATATCCATTTTTCTTTCCTAGCCAACTTCTTACTATCAGAAAGGAGGAAAGTAGTTGAATGCTAACAAGAGCCAAGTCCTTTTTTTCCCTTGCTGGTCATATATTCTATGATGAAATATATAAATACAGCACTGGCACTTGACAATTAGAAGTCAGCAGCATCAGTTACAGCCTGCAGCCATAAATTCCAACCATCAGCAATGCTGTTCAGGCATGTATTCTGCAGTAATTTAATTATTAATTTTTTCATGTGCATGATTTCATCACAGATGGGGTGGGCCTACTTTTCAGTGAAGTGACATTAGTTTTTATTTTGTGGCTTCAAAACCATTTATCTGTAGTTTCAAAGTAACATTTTTCAAAAGATAGTGAGTCAAACGCTTTGTTGGCATTCCAAACCAGGCAAGGAAGCAATTAAAAATGTTACTGATAAAAGATGCTGTTCTCTCTTCACTTTCATGGTACTGTTTCAAGTGCAGAAACTCTAGGTTACTTTTGTGCACAGACAGAATGGGTTTGAAATAAATCAGGAAAAAAAAAAGAAGTAAATCTTAACATGCCTGCCTCCAAATCTATGTAAACCCAACCGAAAGACCCTATGAAACCACAGGTGACAAACCTGCTTACATTGTTTGAGAACTTTGCTCCCAGTTTCATTCATTCATGTGTATTCTTGAAGTAAAGCTCAATCTGGAATGTCAAAATCAGAACCACAGTTTGACTTCATGAGTGAGTATCTCACGATCCTAAAAGGTTCTCTTAGTGTGGGTAAGAACAAGGCATATAACCGATCCAGTATCTTGTGTTTTAGCTAGATTCATAAGAGGATTCTGGACAAAGTTAATGAACCATTTCATTAAAATGCAGCTGTACAGAAGACATAAGGATAGATAAGTACAGAACTAATATGACTTGAGTAATTTTTTTAATCCCAATTAAAAGTACATCATGAATAGCTTTTCACTAAGCAGAAACTTCAAAGTTTTACATCAAAGGTAAGGACTCCAGCACCAAAACTTAGGATGAAATACTTGGGTTTTCTGAGTTACTGTTCACAAAACCCTGAGGAGATTGCTCCCCAAATTCCTAAGAGATCTGCAACAATCAAGGTAAAAAACACTCTGTGCAGACAATCCTGGTGGTACTTGGTAGAAAACAAGGCACAGCACACTGAGGCAACTTAGGCAAGTTGTTCAGGTCACACTTACCTTCTTAACACCATGATTCGCACCAAATTTTCCCTTTTGGCAGCGACTACAACGAGAGCCACAATTCTCCCTGGCAAGTACCCCACTATTGAACAGATAGCACTTTTTGCTATCATATAAGGTCAGACACCTGTTGTTCATCCGAAGTCACATAAACACTCGTTCCACTGCTGGAAAACGGGAACAGAATTACTAGTAAGGCTTCAACCACAGCAGCTATAAAACCCTCAGTCACTCAGCGTACAAAATTACAAATGACCAAAGCTACTAGCCTTTTTACAAAGACCAAGTTCAAGAGTCTTTAATTCAAATACATTTATAACAAATAAACATTGCAGAATCAAGATTGGAGGGAGCAGACTGAAACAGCCAAAGACATTCGTGCTTTATTCTCCACCCTCGTAAAGAAGGAGTTTCTGATAGCAGTTTGATCAGTACAGAATACTCCCACAAACTAAAAGCTTTTGTCTTAGCTAGGTATTAGCCATGTGGCTAAGTACATTCAAGAAGTCCTTGTATTAATTTGGCAATTTTCAAGTACCTGGCAGCCAGTCCTTTTACAGATAAAAAATAACCCCTTTTTGCCTGCAGAGCATTGAATCAAAATCCATCTCTTCCAAGTCCATAAACACACTGAAAATCCTATTTAGGTCAAGTCTACTCGCTGACTCAGGTATTAACAATAACGTCTCAGAAATGAAAGCATTATGAAAGACTTGTGTTCTATTTAGCAGTACCACACCTCCTACTGATAAGAGCTGGGTTAGATATTATACACCTATGACATTTTAAAAGAATAAAATCTGAATAATTGTAATACACACCAGCTGGAAAAACATTACAGATGGCTAAGGGTAGAAAGGAGAAGGCTTTAATACATTCACTATTTTATGCAGGTCAACCACGTGAAGAAACAAAATACAAACACTTCAGTCTTTCCCGCCGTCTTTTCTCAAGACATTTGACTTGTACTTTGGACTTAAGTAGTAGTTAAGTAGACAGATACACAACCACCTAGGCAGAAAATATTTTTTTAGTTGTACCACATAATCATTAATATCATTAGTGGTACACCAGCGTACTTCAGCACCACCTAGACTATTTTCTTGGTTACTGTAAAGATAAATTTGTAAACTAGGTGTCACGAAATGCAATATTGTTTCAGGGCTTTGGTTTAGCAGCAATTTAGGATTTATTAATATTTTTGAGATATATTACAATATTAGGTTGTATCATTATTAACAGCACGTAATCATCAGCCAATTTAACAGAATGATTCAGTGGAATCTGTTACAATCAAAATAGCAACTTAAAGATTAAAAAATGGGAAGGGTCACACAAAACTTACAGCAGGGTTGTGCACACGGGTGGAGGTTAAAATCAAACCATACGTAGGGAGGGGCAGACCAACAATCCCACATAAAATTACACATACACACACAGAGGCAGGCAGACAAATAGTTCTGAACCAACTGCACAGAGAGGTTAATCTATGATTACGAAATTTTACAATTCCCCTTTATGTGAGTTTTGTGAATAACTCACTTTTTATGTGCTGGCATTCATCAACAGGCAGTCAGTGAACCTCAAGAAATCAGGTCTTTGAGCCCTCATGAAATTGTTGACAGACAATCTTTCAATCCTGACAAAATCTACCCTGAGAGGCGTCCCGGATGTCTGGGGACATCCTGGGTCACACAGCGTGTTGCAGTCTCTGAGAGCTCTAAAGATCTCTCTTTTGGATCGCTACCTATAGGATCTCAGACTGATTGGCTTTTGACAGGACTCTCCACTCTGGCCACAGTTTATGCTGGGTCATTCTGGCAGACAATTCAGGCAGAGCATGGCATGGAGTTGACCTGGCCACCCCAGCTCCAGGCTACTGCACTTGCCACCAAGGTAACAGCAAGGCCTTCTCCCGATGTACCATTCAGGCAGCCCAGGTGTGGCCCAGACTGCCTGACGCCCAAATCATTGCACTTGTATCGAAGATAACAGCACAATAGGGCTTATCCTGAGATCTCACAGTGGGGCAAGGCTGCACCACCACACCAGGTAATTGGAGTAAAACAGTAAAAACCTCAAAATATCCCCAAGTTGTGTTCAGAAAGTGTTACATACAATAGCTTTAGATTAAATTAGGCTTTGTTTTCATTGTTAGCATCGCAACGATGAGCAAAATTGTCTCTACAAGTCAGTGTATATTAAAAGGAATACTGCTACATTTTATAATTACTAAACAAAATAAATGCTAAATAGGTACCAAGAAGAAAGATTCAAAAGTATAATCTGGTCTTATTTTTAGCAGAAAAATATGAGTGCAGATTCTTTTGGGTTGGAATAACTTGATTGTTTGCTTGACATCTCAAGTTATGAACTTCTCTTCCTCAAGAAGTGAGTAAATCAGAAAAAGTCCTTACTGAACAGAAATAGCTTGATCATTACAATCTACTCAAGAGCCACAGAACACCAATATCTTCAGATGCTTACAGCTATATTGTAAAAGCTGGTTCAAGAAAGGTAGGAAGGTAAAATTTGATTTGATAAAGTCTCATTGCAGCAGAGAAAAATGAAGCTTGCATTTTGTTTGCTGGCAGAAAAAGAATATTCAATTCACAAGAGCACATATAACAAAACCAAACATGCAATCTATTGCTTTTAAAACTTTTACTGCAACGTAACATTGAAGTGAACAGTAATTAGATACCTATCATTTTTCCCAAGAAGATGTAAACAGGGTAATTTTACCTGTAAGTATATAGCTTCTCAGATCATTTTGGGGAGGGGGCAAAGGAGAGGGGGTGGCTCTTAATGAACAAGACACTTTTAACTGAGATGGGCTTTCATTTGGGAAAAAACCACCAACATAGTTTTAACCCAAAATGCTGCGTTTCTCACACAACTTTAACACATCTGAGAAAGCAAAGAAACTACCCATATTTTGGCATTCATGTTTACATGTGCTCAGATATTTTAGATTTCACAAAGCCAGTATTCAGTGTTGCCATGAAATACAGACTGTAGAATCTAGGTAGCACAGGCTACTTCCAATACGAATACTAAGTAGAGAAAGGAACTTGAAGCATTACACTACATTTCTGGAACTAGTACAGTAAGAGTGAAAACCTAGAAAAAGTTAACCTACAGTTTATAGAATGAACTAATTATCTGCAGAAGCTGATTTTTGGTTGTATATTATTTTATACTGTGTGATTTTCTGCATCTGCTAATGGAAAGCAGGCATACTTGCTGCTTTCTTTGCTTTGTCTCCTATAGTTTCTTCTCCCCCACTCCTCATATACCATACATCACGCATTATGAATATAAGCCCAAATATCCCGTACAATCCAGTGAACAAGGTTAGTGTAATGCACTGGTGTGAGGCGTGAAATAAAAAAGTGTCTCTCAATCTTCATCAAAGTTCTGTTGTAGAAGAAAGTTGGCAGCCAGGTTTTCGTTCTTCTCACAAGCAAAATATGCCTGTATCACAAGTCCTTCAGGAAATCCTAATGCCTTTAACTGAAGAAAAGAAACACATTTAGAAAGCACATTTTGTAGATTAAGCTTCTCTGTATGTGTAGTACCTTGAGATGCCACTTAAGCAAATACTGCCTTCTTGAAAGAAACATTACTGCCTAGCTCAATGCAGCCTTTAGTAAGCTGAGAATAAGAAGGTGTAGCCTCTGTCTTTAGTAAACAGTATTCTCACTTGACAAAGTGATTTGAATGAGTAATGATGCACCATAAAACATGTCACCTCTCCATTCACTGCCACATTAAGTCACTAATACAGATCTGAGTTAAAATGACATCAGGAAGTTACAGCACATGATGCAGAAAACACAAACAAACCAACCTTCAAACTACGCCCATTTTAAACCATTAATTACATGAAGCTCTTAATTTTTAACCTGGAACAAAAGCTCCCTGATTGTGATCATTAGTAAGTAACCCAAAACATCACATTAAGCCATTTTCTCAATTGTTCTAACTGGACTTTTGTTTTTGAAAATACTGACTACACTTTGCAGCCATGAGAAGTAAGAGGAGAGCAATCTTTTTCAGAAGTCAAGGAACTAATTAAAGTCTGGGACACAGTGATAACAGGGGATGAGAGCACTACAGAAAAGCTCATTACTGTGCCAAGGGAAATGACTTTAGCCTGAGCTAAAGACATTTAGCAGACCAATCTTGTTTTAGCCAAAGGCAAGTATGTACAACCATTTGGACATCCTCACTGCAGCTGCAAGGCTTTTTACGTACAGGGCAGATCAAATCTCTGCAAGAACTATGTCCTATTTTTCCTTACCAGACATTCTTAGATTTGATTTCATGCTTACATACAGTATGAATATGTCAGCTGTAATACTAAGACACCTAAATTTTAAGGTATGTCTTCCATGGAACGGGGAAGATGCATACAGATCTCTGTTGGGGTTTGGAACAGGTTGTAGAGTTAATGCTCTACTGCATAAAAGGGTTTTAAAAGGGCAGTGCAGCAGACTAGAGAGGATGATCTGTGAAGAAGTACACGGATAAATAATTTTATTAATCTATTGTCAATTTTCTTGAGATCTAGAGAACCAATATTTATATTCAGAATGTTCTTTTCTGGTGATCCTTCATGTTTTGCTTTGCCAGTTGAAAAACACTGTCTTTGATATACAAATAGAGTTCCACAGCATGACATCTCCGCAATTTGTTCTAAAAAAAATCTGAGGCGTTGTCACCTATGCAAATCCCTACTTAATCAGTGTTACACATGGTATTTATGAATGCAATATACCTCCCCCAAGTATGTTTTTACAGACATGTTTACCTGTATTTTTAGAAAGCTATAGTTAACTCATTCTCATGGATAGACAAATAGCTGGCTTAAGCAGTCAACTAATCTACTTAACTATGAGAGCAAGTACTTTGCAAACAGTGCTCACGCTGACACACCTTTGTACCTGGAAACCTACCACAGCAGAACCTAGAACCGTACTATCTGTGGGTTTTGCAAGAGGAATTACTGCCGGAGTTCCCATTCCTGAGGGAAACTCATTCAATCATTACTTGCATTCTCTGATCACTTAAAAGGCACTGCATTTTCTTGGTAAGGCAGATTCAAGAGATTTTAAACTCAATGACTATAGAGCAAGAGATGTGATTTGAAGCAAGACTACAACAATTAGAGATTATCAAATATGCAATATCAAAAATTATGCAGAACTACTGATCATAAACAGAGTTTAAATTCAGGCATGTCTTAAACATACACCAGAGTCAACCACCTAGAGTTAAAGCCACACAAATTTCACAAAAGAAAAGCTCACCCTTTCTATAGCTTCTTTTTCCTGAGGTGTTACTTGAATGTAGTTCATATGACCATTTCCAGCTTCTGCTACGCTTCCAGTGCTGGCACCATCATCACTGCCACTTAAGCCCTGGCGGGACTCAAGAACTGGCTCATTCAACATATGAATAAAATGTTCCTGGTGTTGGCTTATTTGCTGTGATGCATGGGAAAATAAAAGAAATAAATACATTGGAATAAAGCTATTTAAACCTGCTAAAAGGCAAGTAAGAATATCTACTTTCAGTGAATTAAGTAGTCAAGAGAATGTCTAAAAAGTACATAGAAAAATATTATTAAATCTAATTATAAGAAATGCAACTTCCTGTTTTGGTTCAATTGCAGTGACTCCTCCCTCTTCATGATGCTCTCTGCAACTCTTATAAAGAGACCCAAGACTCATTACTAATGTAACAGAAAATATGTTTTGAATATGTTTTGTACAGTTAACAGCTGCTGAAAAGTCAAAATTAGAATATTTTAACTGCTAATATTAACACACTGTCCCAGCTAACATCAACCTAGCCCTTTCTTGTAAGGCACATAGCAGTCATCAGCACCATCATGATGCTTTAAGACTCACCTGCAGTAGTTGAGGGTTTTCGCGACCAATCTGCTGTAGCAATGCTGGTAACAGAGAAGGATTTTGCTGAATAATTTGTCTCATCTGCTGAAACTGAGGCTGATTTCGTAAAAACTCAAGAGGATGTCCTGAAAAATCAATGAGATAACATGTTCTTTAAAAAGCTAAGATTCTTAATAATATACACAACCTACATTATAACTGCAGATAGAAAGCAGAAAGTGGACAATACACCCCTCACTGCGGAACACAAGACCTTCCTCATGCTAACTTACTTTAGGTTGACACAAGAATTCTTTATACTAACATTAAACAATGCATTTTCTTTTCACCCAGTCTTCTCCTAAGATCCAACCACCTTCTGTCCTTGATCTCCTTACGTCTCACCTCTGAGTTTAACTCATTCAGAGACACCAGGTTAGATACCTACTGTCTTGCCTCCATGCCTACAATGGAGTTCTTTACCTCCAGCAAAAGGTCAGTTCTATTCTTATATATATGCTCTCCTGTTAGGTACTGCCTTCCACACAGCAGTGCCTCAGTGCTCTGAAATATCCCATTCCCCTCATTCTCTCTTTATGGATGATGTCATGTGTGACTGTCACTATTACCTGTATGTTTGACACTCTTGCCTCTATCAAGGATTAATTACACCTCGAACACCATCTCTGCCACAGTCTAAGGCAGGCCTTTCCTACTCCTTCAATATGATCCTTACACGTATTTGTTTCTCTTGAAGAGAGTTCTCTTCAGCAGGCGCCAAAAACTCTGTCCTGTGCTGCACTTATGAGTAAGGAGTCATCCTAGGTCATGGACAGGTCTCTCAGGTGCTACACCTCACAGCTTTATTGCAGGTTTCTCCCTTGGTACTCCAACTTTCAAGCAGTAAATGTGTTAGTATAGTCACAGTTGCCAGTACTGTTAGCCATGAAGTAGGAAGCCAGAGTTTAAGTGACAGAAAAGACAATCTCTTCCAGATTTGTGGTTTTGCACTTAAATCCATCACACCAAATCAAAGGAATTGTGCAACTTCACCGCATCTTTAGAAACTTCATGCTTTATTCCAGATGTATCCACACAGAAACCCTTTGCTCCAAGCAAGTAACACACTTGGAATTTCCATTTTATATCACTTACCCAGTTCACTCTGATCAGTTCACAAGCATCAGAAACTTAAAATTCACTGAAGCAGAGAATGCTTAAATGCATGCATTTATTATACCCTCTCAAATAAAACCTTTTCTTACCTCCTAATGAGCTAGTACTTGTAGGTATAGTTGCTACTGCTGCTGCCACCGCTGAAGACTGAGAGGCACCAGTGCTTGCTGCTTGAGGGGTTCAGCCACAGCCTGATTATCTCCAGGTATACCCTAAAGCCACAGTTCACATAATTACCTACAGAATGCTAAAAGATTCACTGCATATATTATTTAGCTTTCAAAATGAAGCGAAAAACAATAATACTTTTACTGCATACAAAGCAAGATGCTGTGATGGGTTCACATTTACAACTGGAAGAGAATACTGTGAAAAGAGAAATAGTTTTTTGACAAGAAAACTAAGTGGTTTGTATAGCAAGGTGGTAAAGCACACACTGCATCAGTTTAAAATATATTTTATTCCACAAACAAATACTTGCTTTGAATCCTGTTCAAAGATATTTCATATGAATGAAAAAGTGAAACTAAATACACTGTGCCAATATGTTATAGTGTTATGCAAATAAACTTATGTGACAGAAACAGAATTGTAGCACACAATGCTAACAGATTATAGATGCCATACAATCTGGCAAGAAATTAAGAGGAAATATAAGAACATGGCACTTTGGACTTCTGTCCTCAATGCAGTACACCATGACAGTTGTCATTTACAGTATCTGAAACGTGAAAAGACCTGTATGTTGCCAAATTTTAGCAGTTTAAAAACCCAGTTAATTTTCATGCTGTTTATTTTCCATGTGCAAGCAACTTCATATAGGAACTAACTGCTCAGGGAGATGAAAGTGACAAATCAAAAAAAGGGCAAAATTTACATTAAATTAGAACGTGTGTTATACAACTGAGACAGAGCTTTCTGCCGCACCCACCCAAACCATGTTATTGAGCTCCTGCACTGAATTTGTCCTTTCCATCCTCCACCCTGAAGCTCAGCAACACAGGCAGCGTGGCACAGGACAAACATCAAGAAATATTCCTATATGAGCACAAAGGAAGTTTCCTATATGGCTACAAGCCCTGGTGGTACAGGTGCCCAACAGGAATCCAAGAGGCAGACTCCACACAACAGTAAATCTCCTCATACACAAAGAGTAATATAATAGGGGGAAGAGGTAACCTTAGGTAGACCTAACCCAAAGGGGCAAAACTATACAAGACCTTCTATCTTACAACACTCTGATTCCAGGGCATCAAAAAATTCCATTTTTCTACAGTCTTCCAGTATATTTAACTCAGCTCAGTCTGAGAAGGCATCAGTACTGATAAAACTGAATATATTTCACCTGCCTCAAATGAAAAAGGCACCCTGCAGTTGGGGAACCACAAAACATAAGGAACAGACTAGGTGGAAATGATTGTAAAACTTCAGTGCAACTGGACTGTGAAGAAGTCTGGCAAAACCACCACAGGAATCAGTGGTAGATAATGTAGACTCAAAGTCCTGCTATCATATGTTCTTCATGATTCGTTCATCACTATAGCTGAAGAGAAAGGACATATATATAAAGAAGGCTACAGCTAGAAAGGGAGACCTCGACAGTGCTCCAGGCAAAACTTTCCCTTAGCTGCAAAATAAGAAGCACATCAAGGTATAAATTACTTATTCATCAAGTCCACATTTAAGCTGCTCAGAAGAATAAATAACAAGCCTGCCGCAGACTTCATTACCATTATATGGCTTGGTCAGCTTGCTACACACATCCCTCCCCCACAGAGGAAGAAGGAAATTTCATTCATGAAGTAATTAAGAGGTAACTCTTATCAGTGCCTCATAGAGCACTGATTAAAAACCTTTTCCCATCAAACCAGTCATTTCTGAGCAGCTAAGTATAATGTAGGAACTCGGGTTAATGTCATAAAATTACTGGTTGATTTCACCTACTCACAGGCGTGTGTTGCCACTGCAATCTGTGCCCAAATCAAACAGCATATGCTTGTTTAAACCTTAAATTTGCTCCTGAATGGAAGCACTATGGAAACTATTCCAATCACATTTATGTAGAGATGGTTTGTCATCTTGAACATCACCTTATCTCTTAAATGGAAGTTTTAAGTATCACCCTCTACATAACTGGGACTGTGTATGTACCATTATAATCAGACAAGACCAAGTGAGGTATATGCACCTTGTTCAAGCAGCTATCCAACAGACTAAAGCATGATTATCAAGTCACATGCAATTAATTTTGAATGTTAACGTTGCCTGGAGAGCAGAAAGGCCATTTCTGCCTTATGGTGGTTTTAACTAAGGACCAGAGCAGTTTTTAGGTAACATTGTTCTCCACAGGGCAGTGATCACATCAGGCCCAGCCCAAGCAATGTACACAACAGCGTAGCTCCACTTGGAAGGATCCTAAACCTAAACCAAGCTAGTCTGACTGCCTGACCACTCCAGGGCTGACCAAAACTTAAAACATGTTAAGGGTACTGCCCAAAGGCCTCCAACACTGACAGGCATGGGGCATCAACCACCACTCAGGGAAACTTGTTCAGTGTTTGACCATTCCCACGGTAAAGAAGTATTTCCAAAAAGTTTCCAAACTAAGAGGCTCTAACCAATGGTTTGGCTCTTGTGAGGAAAGAAGGTGTCTCTCCTAATCAAAGGATAAGAAATCCTTGTATCAAAATGAGTTCTGAATCTAAATGCCTCCAAAGATGACTCTGGGACACAATAAAAGCATCTTTTGGAATTGAGACCTCCTTCCGTGACCACAGCTCAAGGACACAGGATTACTTTTAGATCCTCATCTGTGAAAACTGAAGAGTTCATCATGTGAACCACAGACAAGTGGAATCTTCAGGGATCATTTAAGGAACAGCTATGCTTTAAACATAGATAACTTGAAATTTTCTTTCCAATGCTTGCAGGTACATTACAGTTAGGTAGCAAGCATGCCAGTCACTCTAGTTGTAACTACTGAAGAAAAACTTTTATAACAAAATGTAAGTTTTACAACTGGAGGTAAAGATGCCAGTTTTCTCAACAATCTATCAGGAACTCAATCTGCATATATCATACATAGTTCAATATATAGTTCAATATATCTGGATGTGATATTTTAATAAAGTTCAGATTTGTAACAAAAAAACCCACATTAGTGAAAAAACAGTATGCTAGAGAGGAGACTAAATGTACCAGAAATACTGATTAAGCAACAAGGTTCCAGACAAATTCTCTGGTCATTACAATTCACCTGTCAGATTAAGGTAAACAATGAGAAGTAACCCCAAAAGCCTCTAAAACTACTCACAAGACTTCCATTAAAGTCTAGCTACTGAGAAATCTATTTTCTCCCACACCAATGAAGTTATTTTATCCTTCAAACTATAATTATCAAATGAGAAAGTTTTATTCCCCAAAACACTGCTTAAATTAAAACACCAGTTAAATTAGGCACACTTCAAAAAAACACAAAACCATTCTATTTCAGAACTACTGAGAACACTGCCTTATTAAGAAAAACAATTAACTGGAACTTTAAAAAAAAGTCTTTGTGATGTTATAGATACTAATACAAAAACACAGCTAATGCTGTCACTAAGATGTGATATAAAATCATTTCTTGACCTAATCACTGGCAGCTAAAACTAGCACTGTAACTGGACATACTCTACCTATATATACATACATGTCAACAAAGAATAAAAGCAAAGAAATGTAGTTAGAGATGACTTCAGTATTTCATGCAACATACTATGACCCTCAATCCAAATCTCAGCCTTCCAGATGCTCTGCTTAGAGATACTGTTCATCTACGAACATGTTATTACTCTGATTGGACAATATTCAATATAACAAGTAAATCAAAGTTCAAATTATTCTTAATAAAACGTAAAAGAAGAGAATGCAGCTAAAATAAACTGCTCACCATTAAAAGGTACTCCACCGCTCTGTCAGGATTGTTGAAGCTGGCTCTCAGCGCCGCAATGACTTGCTCTCGTTCATAGCCCATTGACATGATCTCAGTCACCATATTCTCATAGGACTGACCTGTCACTAGAAGTAACACGACCACCGTTTTAAGGGAAGAAGGCAAAGAAGGACCAAAAAAGTTGCAATGGATAAATTTAATTTCTACCCAAATTTGAGTCGTTCACTGAAGAGTAAAGAATAGCTCACATTAAACTTGCCATAGTTCTGTTACTTTAACTCCAAATCTATTCTGGTGGTTTCATTATGCATTTGATTGGAATAGTAGAGGGTAATGAACACAATGAAAACTTCTGTTGAAAAAAGGAACACTTGTGAAACTGCTGAGCTCATAATTGAAATAATATTCCCACTTTGTGCCTTCATCTAAGGTCAAGGGCATCCTCACAGCTCATATTCAACTCTTGATGTAATCAAGAGAAGTCTCCTGCAGTGTAAGTCTGGAAACGAAACTTTCCAGGCAGAAATCTGTCTGTCAAAATGCTAGCTATTGCAGTTTTTCCAAATAAAGACTTGACACTATGCTGCGGTTAGATGGACGACACATAGAAATGACCAAGTTAACAAGTGAGCATTGCTGTACACTGGTGATGATCACCAAAGTAATTCGATCAACTTAACATGCATCAACTCAGGCACAAGACTTAGAGGTTATACTTAGGAAAGCCACTCAAGACCTCAATGAGGGTTCACAAGAACAAGTTATGTGTATTTGACTAGACATCCATCACATCAAATCCCCCACCTCTTACAACACAAATGGGACTAAAACTGGCCCACTCCTGCAGCCATCAAAGCAAAAGGGTACACACACTGTATATGGAGCAATTTAAGGACAACTAATGACTACACTAATGCTATCAAAGGGAAAAGTATGGCTTTTCATTATCCATTATTTCCTTACCTTCAAAGTAGACATCAGGTTTAATAATTAAAAAGAGTAACTGTTCTATTATAAACTGTAATTAAACAACTTAAAGGGTACCTTCCCATGCAAAACCAAAAAATCCAACACAAACCCAGGCATTAAAATACCATTTCCTTCACTGGGTATTCCTGATCTCACCAGAACCCTGCTACAGACTCTGCAACACTACTAGTATGTTCGTGAGAGTTAAAGAATTAAAGAGTCACCACAAAAAAACCAGCACATTAAAAAAGTAGAGGAAACAAATACTGCTAGAGCTACTCTGTTAAGACAAGTAAGATACTATTAAAAGAACCAAACAAGATAATCAAGTTTTATTCCCTTAGGGGAGGTGTTTAACTCAAGGCAACATTAATGCAACTGCATTCCTTGATTTTTCAAGAATGCTTCTAAATATCAGTGGCTGTGTAACTGGGGACAATATACTGAAGCAAATGATAAAATAGCCCTAGCCCAAGGGTACTTGTGCACTATCCATAAAGATAAATAATGGATTTACATCCCTTGACTAATTTGAGTATTCATTATTTAGACTTCATAACAATAGTGCCAACTCAGGTTTAAGGGACAGTAAGTTCATAGCTTCATATGCAGCTTCAAGGTCAATCATTTTATATTGAAATTCATTTTGTCAAAGACATTTAAAAAACTCACCTAAACTTTCTCTGAAGATACATATTTCTGTACATATATTCAGAGAAGCAAAAAAAGCCAAGCAAACAATTGTCCCAACACAATGATTTTGATACACTTTACCCCTCACCTTCCTCCTCATAGAGCACTAGTTTACCCTTACTATTGCTAACAAACTAATAAAAGTAAACGGAAGACAGAACAACATTTAATGTAATTAGACACTTCTTAAACATTTCTGTAGTTCTCTTTCAACATAAGCTAAGTAGAGAATAGAATAGAACAGAATAGAAAAAAATAGAATAAAGAAAGGAAAGGGGAAGGGGGAGGGGAAGGGGGAGGGGAAGGGGAGGGGAAGGGGAGGGGGAGGGGGAGGGGAAGGGGAGGGGAAGGGAAGGGAAGGGAAGGGAAGGGAAGGGAAGGGAAGGGAAGGGAAGGGAAGGGAAGGGAAGGGAAGGGAAGGGAAGGGAAGGGAAGGGAAGGGAAGGGAAGGGAAGGGAAGGGAAGGGAAGGGAAGGGAAGGGAAGGGAAGGGAAGGGAAAAAAACTAAGAAGGTCAACTTGCTCTAGACAGACTGCTACATAAGACGTAACTGAAAGACAAAGGAGGAAACAGAATTACCCCTGATGTAGGTACATGTATTCCATACACTTACACATGTCGTGCAAAAACAGAGGTACTGCACAGCAGCAATGTCATGATATAATCAGGCATATCTCTACATATGGGCAATGTTTGTAGAGGTAAGTGCTGAACTGATTCTGCTGTTTCATTGTGTCTTTCAAGTAACATTTTAAAGCTGGATTAACTTTCAAATCCAGTTCATCACACTACTCACAATAATTTTTGTGCCATGCCCTAAAGAAAGGGGAGGCTGTTTCACTGAAAGATATGGTTGCACAGAAACTGCATGTAGCACACAAAGCCACACCAATTTCAGTCAGCATTATCTATCTGGAAAAAACCCCAATTCAATAGAAAACAATCCCTGTTTTTAAAGTGAAGTCAATTATCTTCAGACAACGTAGTTGAGAAGCCAGAGTAAGAACATGGCTAGCATCCTACATGGGATGTAAAACCGTGCTTCCTTAATTTGTGCAGCTTCTAAAGAAGATCCATCAAAGGAATTCATGGCTATTGCCTTGAAATTTTTTGGCATATAACCCTTGCAGTATCCAGAAAATTACTCTCAAAGCCTATTAGTTTCAAATTGTTAGGGACCCGTGAGTTTATTGTATTGGGTATCAATCAAAGAACTTTTGTATAAAATGGATTGTGAGGTCCTGCTCTCCTGCTATGCTGAAAGGAGATTTTAGAATTTATTTTTTTTTCTAGTCTGAAGATAACTGAATGAAGACCACAAGCCTAAACAAACTTGATGGTCATTACTGTTAACGTGAGTATTTGTGATGACAACATCTTAGCCACTAAGGTATAATGAATGGTTAATGAAGCCTGCAGCACCATTGGTAGCAGACATCACTTGAAAAATGTAACAGAACTTGTCTGGTTGTCTCCTACAGTATCCATGTATCAAATATTTCAGATCATACATTTCTTCAGCCTAAATCACCTTAGGCTGCTTAATCACACCACCTGCCTCCAATACATCCACACACCCCCACACAAAAGTGCATGTGCAACTCTTTAACTTTTCGTGCCAAGTTGCAGCTTAGTTTACAGAGATAAGACATAATAAAAAACTCTACCTCTCCCTTACTTCTAGGCTTTAATTTGTGACACACTTAAAAAAAACACCAACATCCTCTCCAAATGAGCAGGAGTAATGAGTTGTGGGTTTGCCATAGCACCTTCCTATGCTATTCAGTATAACTGAAGGGCAGAACTATCTCCTAGTTTTACCCTGTTTATTTCACTGAGAAACAAAGACTTTTAAACTGTGAAAAGTGAACTGACTCCAAGTATATGCAGCCATTCACTTCTCAACCCAAATGATAGCAGATTTGATGAATTTATGCCATCTGAAATGTCAAAAGCCAGTATTGACAAAGTTGGAACAAGTGAATAATAAAGGCAATCATTTTATCAGACCTGCACACTGGGAAGCAAAGGTGAAAAGAAAAGCATATACATATTTATGCCCAGTCTTCTACCCAAGCCACATCAAACTGAATAGTTAGAAGAGAAATTAAGGCAAATGGGGGAAAAAATCAGGAATTAAGAATCTTCTTTTTACACAATAAAAATATACAAAATGAAATATTCTTCAGTAAAGGTGTTCTTGATGCTGGTTCTCAGATAGCTTCAGGTCTTAGTGAAGAGTACTTTGATTAGAACTTTCATAATGACAGATACAGAAGAGAATCAACATCTGCCAATCCGTCATTTGTCTCTGCTGCACCAAAATAATGTCTACATTAAAAAAACACTCCACTTACCAAGTGCACTTATAGCATCCTCAAAAAGATTTGATCGAGATGTATCACCTGTTGTACTGTAAGATGAAGACAAGTGCAATGGTAATTATAAAACTTTGGAAAACTTCCTGTTTTTCAAAAAAAGCAGCGGCAGCTGTAACTCTAATAGCCCCTTTTGTTTCTAAAAAACCAACAAAGCTTTCCAAAGAGGTCTCTCTTGGTCTTACAGCGAGATCAGATTTTACAAACTTAGAGTGCTACATTTTTAACACTTAAAGGCCAACCTTTCCTCCCTACCCCCCAAAAGTTTGTCTCTTGCCCATCTGCTCAGGGATTAGCCATCTGCTTGCTTGAATGCTTTAAAGGGTGGGAGAACAAGGTGGATTTTCAAAAGCATACAGTAGTCTCACTAACTGCCTCCCCGTAGTCACTGGCTTGATCACGGAGGTCAGTGACAAGCACTTATTAAAATCCCAGCATTGTATTTCACTAGGAATGTAAACTGTTAAGATTTGTAATCACTGCATCTCAAATTATCAAAGCTATTGTATTACAGAATTAAAGGCTCACCTCCATGGACAGAGGAGAGGAGCCCAAGTTAACTCAGTCAGAGCCAAGGGTGCCCCTTTTCTGGCTCCTCCCAGGGCTGTAACTTAAAGCATCAGCCCTTTGGTCTCAGGCTAACACCCCTGGGTGTCAACAGGAGAGGCTCTGCAGATCTCCTTACAGATCTCTGCCTACTTCATGGTCTGACTCACTACAGGGTGCCAGGAAAAAGCATTTGGGGATTGTGCAAGACTTATGGGATGTCTAGGGAAAAACCAAAGGTAGTGAAAAGGAAGCATCAAGGCACCCTGCAGGTTATTTTAAAGATGGTAAATGGTAAAGAGCAGAGGAGAAAAAGGGCCAGTCACATGTAAATACCACTCGTCTGACCATGCCCTGCATCTGATCCACTCCATCCTGCCTTCTCATTAAATTCCCTTTCTAACTAACTGGGGAGTGGTCTCTTTATTCTACGTGTGTTTGTGTGTGTGTGTGTGTGTGTGTGTGTGTATGTAAGTGCCCACAACTCAACAGGGAACCATGAAACACAGAGATCCACACATGTGGAGCCAGCAACTGCAGAGACCAGACCCTGTGCAAGTTCCAGCAAAAACTACTGGGGAAGGGGCCACAGGACTCCGTGCACCTGGGGGCTGCGTGGATGGGAGCCAACTGAAGAAACAAGGGTGCACACATATTCTGTGTGGATGCATACACTGACATGTGTGTAATCATCAGCAGGCATCAAACTTGCCGCTGCTGAGCAGGGTAAGAGGCTTGAGAGCCAGCTATTGAATGGCTGCAAGTCAGAGACAGCTGCTAGAGAGACCAGAGGGTCTGAGAACAGAGCTGCTCTAAGACTGTAAGCTCTGGGAGTCAGCTACTAGTAAGGCCACAGGTCCCAACCAGGTAGTGGAGAGACCCGTTTGTATGTCCACGAATGAGGCAACTGGGAGACCAGGGGATCTAGGGTCTAGCCATCAGGTTCAGCACATGTCTACTGCAAGTTATTATCTTGGATGGATCCTCTGTATGTGTGTGTGTGTGTGTGTGCGCATGTGTATGCACATGCATATATGTGCAAAGGGACCCTGCGCATCAGCAACTGGAGCAGGTTTGCAGGGCTCAGGCAATCACGTGCCCATGTATCAAAAACTCAGGAGCACAGATCTAGGGCCCAGCTACCAGAACAAAATCCATATTGTTCATTTGTATGTGAGGCCATTTTGCATCAGTAGGCTTTGCCCTGAGTAGCCAGAGGAGAACAGGATGAAAGTGCTGGTGCTGTATGGTTGGTTAAGTGCTGTTTTTTATTGCCACTTATGCGGCCAGCCATATGCAGGCATATATGTATTGTGTGCAGGTACTGGGAATATGTGTTCAATCTTGACACTTGATAAGACTTGGGGATGTGGAGCTGCAGCACCCGCACAAAGTCAAGCTCTGTTCAGGCTATGGGAGTTGGCAACTCCTATCAATCAGCCAGTGAAAGATCATCAGATTCATCTGAATCAGTTTTCAGAAAATGCCACTAAAAATCTGAACAGGTTTTTATAAAGATGCAGGGTTTTTTTAATATAAGAAAAAAATTGTTCCAACAAGAATGCCTCACTAGTACCTAACACTAGTAAGATTTACAACTGAAAAAGATCAAAGGCGAAACAGGACACCAGCTTGCCTGGCCATGGCTCAATAAATCTGCACCAGCCTCAGTAATTTAACTTCTAAAGCAAATCAGAAACAAGCGGTACTCACCAAAACCAAGGTAGGTGATAACTACAATGTATTTCTGAAATTATTATTTTGCTGTTAAGCATGTACATTGAGGCCCCCTTACTGCAGTTTTACAACACTAAACTCTGGAAAACCAGGAAAGCACTGTTTCAATATCAAACTTTTAACCTAATATTTGAACCTACCAGACAAACTGAGCAGCAAAATGCCCCACTAATTAACATAACAAAAAACTGTAAGTTATTCAACTGATAAATGAACCTTCATTTATATTCCATTTTTAAAGATGTCCATTTCTCAGAATTGCAAAGTTAAGTAAGTTAAGAGTATTTAGTGCAAGAAATGTGACTACATTTTCAAGGCATTTGCAAGTTTTGTTTCCTTACCATTGAAACAATGTTTAATGGTGTTAAAATACAACTACTTCAAAAATTAATATTCTGTGCACCAGTATTCACATAAATAACACAAATAATTCAAAACCAGTATATGAAAAAAGATAGCTCAATGCTATGCTGTGAAATCATAGTTAACATTTTTATCCCATGCAATACTTAAGCATCTTACTCAAAGTGAGCAAAAAAAGGTCACAGTATACAACAGGGATGAAACATCTAATTTCCATTTCATTTTCTTAAGCATAGAGAACTGAGGTTAAAAGCCCTCTAGACTCCCAGAACTACCTACACATGGGATCAGGAGCATTCAGAACAAATGAGCATGATTTATAGCGATACTTATGGTTTCAAATCTATTCAACTTGATTCAAAACACAATCAGAGGTCTCTGAACAGGACACATCCCTCCAAAGTCTTTTAAAGCTTTGTGAACATTAGATCTCCAGGCAGGTGAATATCCTTCACTTGTATCGCTCTGTGAAAAAAAAAACTTAGAATCACAGAATCATAGAACCGCCTGAGTTGGAAGGGGCCCATAAGGATCACTGAGTCCACTCCTGGCTCCACACAGGACCAGCCAAGTCAGAGTATGGCCACAGTACCTCTGAAATGCCTAACGGGACCACAAGTCCTGTGTCATTTAACTCTCAACTCCATAGGTTTCATCCCAAGATCACCCTTCCCACAGGAGAAGGTGGTAAGCAGGGAGAGGCACTTCTTACCATCAGTAATGGTATACTGGAGCCAGAGACTGAAGCTACATTTAAGAAGAAATAAATTATGTAGAACACAGAAAATGACTGGACTAACACTGTAATGTAAAATTCAACTTAAAATCAGAACTCAAAGCAACAGCAATGGACAGGGAAGCCATTTCTGGAGCCTCATTCATACCTGTCAGTTGATGATGGGCTGACAGCAGCTGGTGCCTCAGGTGTTTTTTCTGCTGGTTTCTCTTCTTTAGGAGCACTCACAGGTGCAGGCTCACAAGCAGCTGCATCTGGTGCTGGTGGTGGAGGGACAGGAGCTGGCACAGGGGCAGTAGCAGTGACTGGTGCAGTGACTGGTGCAGGAGCTGCAGTTGTTGAGCTAATAGCAGTAGTGGTATTTGACTGCTGAGTTGCTCCAGCTGCTGCTTTGGGCTATAGGAGGACAACAGAATTCAGGCACAGATCAGAGTTCCCAAAGCCGTGATTTCTACAGTCAACACATCGATTAAGTTCTGTCAAGGCCTTAGTATTTGACATTGCTGCCTCAACATCAGGCATAATATTAAAACACTGCAAGACATTTAATCTATAAGGCCTTTTATTGTGTTTAAACCAGTACCTGATAGTGTCATAATAACACTTATTTAGACACCTAAGCGGTGACACTATTTGAGTATGAAGTGAAATGTACAGATAAGATCTAAATATCTTATACCAGACTGCCACACTCTAACCATGGAAACAATACTGTATTTCACAAAGCGTATTTTTCAGAAGGAACTAAAACAGTTGTCAAAATTCAGCTAACAAGTGCTACAAGTATAAGGTTTTCTCTCCACTCAAGTTTTGAAAAAAAAGATGAAGACAGTACAGTAACAATAATCAGCACAGGCAAACTAGGACTATGAAGAATATTTTTCATCTGTTCAAACAAGCATTTATTTTTACTGTTGACCAAAACTTAGACATGATAAAGTGCCACTGGTTTTATGGGCAGGCATATAACAAACACACATCACAGTGAAAAAAATAACTAAAGGCATGCAAATTCCTTTTTAAAAATAAGGACTACTCACTTTTGTCACCATAACCACCACAAAGTTCTTCTCATCTATTTTGTATTCTTTCAGAGCAGTATCATCATTAAGAATTTTACCTGACAAATTAAACAGATACAAAATAAGGAAGTTATTTAACAGATAATTATATGACCATCCCAGGATTCCCTCATATAAACACAGTTCAATCCCCCCCTCAAAAAACAAACCAAACAAATAAACAAAAAAAACTTAAAACCCACCCCAATCCAAACCCATAAAAACACATTTTATGCAGATTTATAAACACTAATAACCCTAGAGAAAGATGTTTTCGCTATTAAACTTTGTTAGTAGAGCTTCAAGGAAATTTCCTCCTATGATGTCCACAGTCCTAGTTAGTTTGAAGGTCATTGCCCTAAGTGTTGGAGATGCTTCAAATAATTTAAAACAGAAACGCTATCTCTAGAGAAAGATTTACTGGACTTCCGACAGAGCAAAGGCTTCAGCACACAATAAGCTTAACTGAGTAACTTATGCCTGCTTACACACTCTAGACATAGTAAAATTCCTTCCCACTTATCTTCCTTAGATGTAGTGAACTATCCGTAGTTCCCTGCCACAGACTTGTTTTATCTGCATTAGATGTCTGTCACTTTGTAACTAACAATGTCCTTAAAAGAAGGCTAAAGCATTAGAAAAAGCCAGAATTATTCCACATCTTGTTACCTTGACAGAAGGATGGAAAAAAAAAATTATCAGAAAAAATCAGTGCTTGTTACACCACCACTTTGGATGTTTCACAAGCAGCCACAGTGCTGTGGCAGAGTAGATCTCCTCACATCTACAAGAAGGAATGCTTTAAACCACAAAGATTATTTTCAGGAAATATTTTAAGATTTTAGCTGATTAATTTTCTGAAGATGGCTAAGGACCATCTCCCTATTTCAAGAGGATAATACACATCTTCATAACCATCCTTAGTGCTAGTGGAATATACCATTTAGCTGTAACTAGCAGGGCACATCTTTGCCCTGATGACTGAAAGGCAAACAAGCGTTACAGCACTTGGATCACAAATGAGGTGGCACATTTCAACTCTCTACTGGTTCCACCACTCTTTCAGGTCAAACGCTCAAGAACGTATTATATTTACTTAAGTACTGGTAATAGTCCTGATGGTGTAGCATCTGACTCACTATCTGCACAAATTAATTGACAATTTTCTGTTTTATAGGCACTTCAGGGAAGGAACTTCCATAAGGTATATATGGAGACATCCTACATTCTTAGGACACAGCACTGTCAGGGTGGAGACTACACTAATACAGATGACAATACAACAAAACAGCAAAACAACCTCATTACTGATTCACATAACCTTTCTTAAAAAAAAATGTAAGTGCTTTTAGTAACAAGTAGTTTAAATCAGGTTCAGTTGGGATATCACTCTGCTTTACCAAACTATGAAAATTCTAAGGCTCATTTTAGTAACAATATAAACATCATCGATATACCCTTGTTGTACTCTTGTCCAAGAAAATACAATTGATCTGTCAAATGTCTTCTATTCTAAATCTTACTTCCTTCCTTTCCTACTGCTTGTAAGGATTATAGAAAGCTTCAGAAAAATCCCAGCTTCTGAAAACATTCAAGTCATATCATATGATCTTAGACAACCTTTGACTTGTTAATCACAGAAACAATGTGCAATTATACATACTATGCATTCTTTATTAGACATGCGACTTTACCTTCATGTCCCTGATGTGCGCTCCCTTCACTGAAGTACAAGGGACATAAAATTTGCTAAAAACATAGTCCTGAGGAGTCTGTACAAACACCTGACTCCTGTCTTCTCTTCCATTAGCAACTGTTTTGATCAGTACCTTCAACTTATTAACAGAGAAGAACCACTACCGTCTGAAAAGCAGTACGCTGAAGAAGTAGAAAGACCACCAAAGTTTCCTTCAAGCATGGTTTGAGAGGAAAAAGCACTACAGGGGGTATTCTCAAATTCTGTCATCAAGTGAGAACAAAACTGCATCTGTGTAATAGTGCCAAAATGGACCAGCCATGTACAAAACAGTAAAAAACCCTGTCCCCCCACCCCCCCAAAAAAGAGAGAATTGAACTATGTGAGCTCAGATGAAGTTCCTTCATGTCTTTCTCTGGAATTAGCCTGCTGTTTACTAGCATATAATACATTCCTAATGACAGAGAAAAAAGTATTAAAAGTACCTTTGTTCAGCAAGGACTCGGTGGTAAAAAATTCTGATTCAAAATTAAGCGATAGTTCCTTTGAAAAGGTTTGTTGTTTTGCTTTGGTTTTTAACCTATGCACATTTCAGTACTTAGAATCTTTAGAAAACTTAACATCCACATCAAAGAACAATATAAAAAATAAGGTAGATTCAGATAAGTATCTTCAGGATATCCATTACCTGCATAAATTAGTTTTTGGCCAGCTACTGGAAAAGCATCTTTCCCCCTTTCTGATTCAATCTTCTCTTTCAGTGCCTTCACCTAAAGAATAGAAACAGTCTTATTGAAGAAAAAAATTTGTAAAAGTTGTTTCACAAGACACAGTTGAATACACTTTAAGATTTAAATACTAAAAAGTATTCAGCCACATCTTGATTATGACAAGTCCATCAGTCTTCCAAAGACATCATTGTAACCACCTGCAGAGCAAGTATTCTTTTCCCAAATACTGTCTCCTCCCTAATCAAATTTTGAAAGTATTTTCTCCTTAAGTCTCTGGGTATGACTCTACAATATAGCGGAAAACTAATGTTTGGTAAAAACGCTTTTATGTTCTGAGCCATTTCCCCTCCCTGTTCTTTCCCTGGATGCACTGGACAACAAGCTATACACAGCTGGTAGCTTTCTTCATCATAATGACTATTCAAAGAATGCCTCTTGGTTTTGGTAAGGTCACCATAGATTTAACTCACCGCAATGACTTCAAGTCTTGATATGCAAAGACTTGTGCAAATGATCCAGTCGTTCATTTTAGGCAAGTAGTTTTTAATACCCTCCTCCTCCTCCTTCCTAACTTCTGGAGCTTCACAGAGCAATTTTAAGCTCACACACAAAACTGTTTTGCCTTATTTATTTGCTACGCAGACCAGAAACATACAGTCCACGCTCTCAGAGCACAATATACAATAGCTCAAATGACACTCCATCATTTGACATGTAATTAGAATGCCTATATTTTTCAGGAAGACTGCATAACGCCATCCTGAGGAGAAAAAGGATGTTTCTGTAGAACCATTGCTGTCCTGATACATTTTAAATGATGTTTTAAGACAAACTGTCCGTATAGAAACATTCATTATTCTTGCTTCCTATTGACACTCCCAATATATGTAAAGCAAAGACAACTAATGTTATGAACTTATTACTACAAACTAACTCCATCTTCTGAAGTGCTATTTTTCCTGAATATTCACAAACTTTTTCATGAAACAACAGAGATGCATATACTTAGCTATCTAACCAACAAAGCACATGAAAATGTGTTTGTCTTGACAGCTTAAAATCAGACTGACAACTGCTTGTGCCACAGATAGCTGTAGCATTACCATTCTTTATTAATATTTAAAGCTGTAGCTCACTTTTAGGGTTATTTGAGTAGTAAAAACACTGAAGCTGTATATTAGGTGCTAAATGGCAAATATTTACTGAGAAGTTGATCTTAGTAATTTTCAGCATAATATAAATCTGCAATCCAGTTCACATGCCAGTCATGCTTCCTGGCTTCACTTTATTCTTCTGTTAATGATGACTTAGACCTTTATATTATCCCCTTTTTCATCACTGGTCCTCTCACTTCTTCCTCTCAGGTTTTATTTCCATGTTTCTTTACTCATCTCTTTACCAGATGTCCTGGGTTCAGCTAGGATAGAGTTAATTTTCTTTCTAGGAGATGGCATAGTGCCGCGTTTGGGAGTCATGACCAGAGCAGTGTTGGTAGCACACTGATGTTTTAGTTGTTGCCAAGCAGTCAAGGGCTTTTCAGCTTTTCATGTTGCCCTGCTAATGAGAAGACAGCTCCCAGGAAGCTGGCAGGGGACACAGCCAGGGTATGTGACCTAAACTGGCCAAAGAAGGTATTCCATGCATATTACATCATGCTCAGAATAACATGGGGCTGGTAGGAGAGAAGTGCATGGCTGCATTACACATGGCTTAGGGATGGTCTAGCTTCAAGACAGGTCTGAACTGTACAGTCTGAGTTGTGCAGTTTGGTGAGAAACTGCATTGTATATCACCAGTTTTGTATATTTTGCTATAAATCTGAGCTAATGTTATTTCTCCCTCCCTTTGCTGTCCCAGTGAACTGTCCTTAACCCAAACCACAATGTTTGTCTTTGCCCATTCTTTTTCTCTCTCCCCTCCCCTGTGTTTTCCAAGAAGGCAGTCTTAAAGGCACAGGAACTGGCTGTCCCATGTGCCAGAAGACAAGCCATCAGGGAAAAAGACCAGCATGGCTGAACAGAGAGCTGCAGCTGCAATTTAGGGAGAAAAAGAGGATTGGAAGAAAGGGCAGGTCACTCATGAGAATTACAAAAAAGTAGTGAGGCTATGCAGAGGGAAAACTAGAAGGGCAAAAGCACAACTAGAACTTAAACTGGCCCCTGATGTTAAGGACAACAAAAAAGGTTCTATAAATACATTAGTAATAAAAAGAGGACTAGGGGCAACCTGTGTCCTCTACTAGGCAGGATCGGAAACAGTGACAAAGGATGTGAAAAAGGTGGAGGTGTTGAAGGCCGCCTTTGCCTCTTTCAACAGGAAGACCAGTTGGTCCCTGAGTACCCAGCCCCCTAAGCCAGAAGACTGGGATGGGGAACATAATGCAGCCCCCATAATCCAAGGGGAAATGGTGAGACATCAGCGTCAGCACCTAGAGGTATGCAAGTCTATGGGGCCAGATGACATCTACCCGGGGTACTGAGGGAGTTGTCAGAAGTGCTCATCATGCCACTTTCCATCATCTCTGAGCAGTCCTGGCTGACTTGGGAGGTCCCAGTTGACCGGAGATTAGCAAATGTGACATCCATCCACAAGAATGGCTGGAAGACAACTTAGAGTTGCCTGCAATTCTGCTGAGGGTGCCCTCAATCCCACTGTCCATGTCATTGATTTATATTTACCTCCATATACAAGAAGGGCCAGAAGGAAGATCTGGGGAACTACAGGCCTGTCAGTCTGACCTCAGTCCCAGGGAAGATCATGGAGAGGGTCATCCTGGGAGCACATGTGTGATGGCCAGGGGATCAGGCCCAGTCAACATGGGTTTACAGAAGGTAGATCCTGTCAAACCAACCTGATCACCTTCTATGACAAGGTGACCTGCTTAATGGAGGAGGGGAAGGCTGTGGATGTGGCCTACCTGGACTTCAGTAAAGCCTTTGACACGGTTTCTCACAGCATTCTGACTGAGAAACTGGCTGCCACTGGCCTGGACAGGTGGACCCTCAGCTGGGTTAAAAACTGTCTGGATGGCCGGGCCCAAAGGGTGGTGGTAAATGGAACCAAATCCAGCTGGAGGCTGGTCACGAGTGGCATCCCCCAGGGCTCAGTCCTGGGTCCAGTTTTGTTCAACATCTTTATCAGTGACCTGGATGAAGGGATTGAAGGCTCCCTCAGTAAGTTTGCAGATGACACTAAACAGCAGGAAAGTGTTGATCTGCCTGAGGGTAGGGAGGCTCTTCAGAGGGATCTGAACAGACTGGACCGATGGGCTGAGACCAGTGGGATGAGGTTTAACAAGGCCAAGTGTAGAGTGCTGCACATGGGACATAACAACCCCATGCAGCGCTACAGGCTTGGGGGAGACTGGCTGGAGAGCTGTCAGGCAGAGAAGGACCTGGGGGTGTTGGCTGACTGCAGGCTGAGTATGAGTCAGCAGTGTGCCCAGGTGGCCAGCAAAGCCAATGGCATCCTGGCTTGTATCAAAAACAGTGTGGCCAGTAGGTCTAGGGAGGTAATTGTGCCCCTGTACTTGGCATTGGTGAGGCCACACCTCGAGTGCTGTGTCCAGTTCTGGGCTCCTCACCATAAGAAGGACATTGAGGTCCTCAAGCAAGTCCAGAGAAGGGCAACCAGGATGGTGAAGGGGCTGGAGGGCAAATCACATGAGGAGCAGCTGAGGGAGCTGGGGCTGTTGAGCCTGGAGAAGAGGAGGCTGAGGGGAGACCTTATCACTGCCTACAACTGCCTGAAGGGAGGTTGTAGAGAGGTGGGAGATGGTCTCTTCAGCCAGGTGACAGGGAAGGGTCAGATTAGATGTTAGGAAAAAGTTCTTCACTGGAAGAGTTGTTGGGGCCTGGAACAGGCTGCCCAGGGAGGTGGTTGTCACCTTCCCTGGATGTGTTTAAAAAAAGGGTAGATGAGGTGCTTAGGGATATGGTTTAGCATAGGATGGGAACAGTTGGACTTGGTGATATTAAAGGTCTTTTCCAACCTTGTGATTCTGTGATTGATGAAGATATTAAACTGTTAAGAGTCCCCCATAGGGGCACCACTCATCACTGATCTCCACCTGGTCACTGAGTAATTAGCTACCACTCTCTGGTAAGCCAATTCCTTATCCACCGAGCAGTCCACCCATTAAACCCCTATCTTTTCAGTTTAGAGAGAAGGATATTGTGGGGGACTGTGTCAAAGACCTTGCAGAAGCCCAGATAGGTGACATCTGCAGCTCTCCCCTTGTTCACTGATGTAATCACTCCACATCAGAAGGCCACTAGGACAGTTGAACAAGACCTGCCCTTGGTAAAGCCACGCTAGCTGTCTCTAATCACCTCCCTGTCCTACTCATGCGTAGCTTCTCCTCGCCGGTGGAGAGGTGAGTAGGACAGGCTGGTAGTTCCCAGGGTCCTCCTTTCTACCCTTTTTTTAAATGGATGCAATGTTTCTGTTTTTACAGTCAATGGGAACTTCACTTAACTGCCATGACTTTTCAAATGTCATGGAGAGTGGATTGGCAGCTACATCAGTCAATTTCTCCAGGACTCTTGTGATGCCTCTCCTGAGGTTAGTGGTTTCAGACTAATCTATGTTCAGGTTCCTCAGGTGGTCACAAATGTGGACTTCTCTTACAGTGGGAGAGACTTTGCTCCCCAAGTCTCCTTTGTGTGGACCATCCACCCAGGAGGTGTAGGAAAGGAGGATGAAGACTGAGACAAAAAGTTGTTGAATACCTCAATCTTACAGTTTGTCAGTATGTGCACATTTTCTTTGACTTTCCTTTTCCAGCTGCCCTTCCTATTCTTTGCATCCCTTGTTCTACACTAGCCAAACCTTGGCGTTCCTGACCCCAGCCCTATGCAACCAGACAGCACCCCATGCTCTTTTCTCTGCTTCCATTGCCTGTGCATTTTCTTCTCACTTTTTACTTTGACTGGTAGGTCTCAACTCATCCATGTCTGTTCCTTGACTTCATTTCCTCATTTCTTATGCCTGGGGACCAAGAGCTCTATGGAAAATGTCCTTAATAATCGGTCAGCTCTATGTGTTCCCATGTCATAGAGAGCAGTTTTCCAGGTCCTAATGACTAAGTCCTTGAAGAGCTGGATTTTGCTTTCTTAAAATTCAGGGTCCTGATTTTACAATTCCCTGACCCATACCCCTCAGGACTATGAACTACATCAGTTTATGACCACTGCAAGCCAGGCTGCCTCCAATCACCAATTAGTTCACCTGCAGTGGTGACTTTAAGGTCCAGTATCAGATCCCCTCTGGTAGGGGCTACCTATTACCTGGATTCAAAAACTATTCTCAGTGCTCTCAAGGACTCTCCTGGATTACCTACAGCTCACTGTGCTATGGGGGGACACCTGCTCCACCATGGGTTTCTCCAAGGGCTGCAGGGGCATCTTTCTCTGGGGCACCTGGGGCACCTCCTCCCCCTGCCCTTCCCGGCCTTGGTGTCTGCACAGCTCCTTACATCTTCTCACTCCCTTCTCTGGGGGCAAAATGCACCAGCCTGCGTTTTTCCCCTAAATGTGATTCCCAGAGGTGCTGTGACCATCGCTGATGGGCTCGGCCTTGGTCAGCAGCAACTTTGGCCTTGAATCTGTCAATGTTTATTCTTCAGGGCCTGCAGAGAGCTCTAGCTGCTCTGGCACTCCCTGCAACCTGAGACCTGAGCAGCTGCACATCTCCACAGCAGCTCCATCTGGGTTGACACATCCATTCCGGTGAGCTCAGAGGACGGAGCTTTCTGCTGGGCGCTCCTTCCAAGAGTGAGGACCATCAACTGAACATGCCTTGAGCTGGTAGGGTGATGATGCCCTCCCTGCGTGGCCTCCCTCATAGACTGCTCTGCCAACTGCAACATCATGACCTATCTGCCCACGTTGTTCTCAGCACTCCTGGTGTGCCTGGGCTGCCTTCTGTGGGGGTGGGGTGGCCAGTGTGGCTCCAGCAAGGCCCAAGCCACGTCAGCATCTCCAGTGAGAGCTGCTGGCTCAAGGTGGGTGACTTCACACCCCTGATGTCTCCTAGCCTCAGGACAATCCTTTGTGTGCAAACACATGCTGCTTTGCTGTGGGTAAGGCTGCCTCCAGAGCAGCTATCCTCAGCTTCAAGTTTATACTCTAGTTCTAGCACATCTGCCACTGCACAGGAGGGTGGTGTCACCTCATACTCAAACCTCAATAATACAGAGTTTATTTCCCACCCCCATTGAGTATTCACACAAGTTAAGACATGGTTGTTCAAGGGTGAATAATTGCAACCACCCTTTGATTTCCAGTTAGTATGACCATGTATGGGAGAAATCAAATCTGTTGTTTCAGTGTTGTCATCAGTGCTCTATTGGAGTTGCAGCCAGCACTAATCAGAATAGTCTTGGTTGGAAGTGACCCTTTAGAACATCACATCCAACCATCACCCTAACTTGCCCACCACTGCTAAACCAGGTGCCTAAGCACCACATCTGTCTTCTAAGAACCTTCAGGGATGGAAATGCCACTTCCCTGGGCAGCCCATTCCAATGCCTAACCACCTTCTCTGTGAAGAAATCTCCAGTCCAGGGTCAGCAGAGGACACCACAGCAGAGATGATGCCATATCAAAGTGATACCTGTAGTTCTGCTATTAATGCTCCTTCCAAGAGGTCAGGCGGTTGAGTTACCAAAGGGATGTCATTATTCATTTATACAGCAGCAATGCTAAATACTCAATATTCCTGCAGATCCTTACAACATCCTACATCTGTTCCTCAGAAGTCAGTGATCAAGATGCAAAGGTTTGTCCCCATCACAAAGTTTACAGGTTCCATTAGTGAGACTCAATTCAGACTCTACTAAATGGAGCTTCTGCTGGCCTATATAAAGTAGTAGTTAACACTAACTTACTTATGAGTTACTGTTACCCTACATACAGTATTAAACACACAAGCTCAAATAGAAGCACTACATGCACTGCCTATGAGCTCCTACTGCAAACACCAACCTTCAGTTTCCACAAGATTACATCAAGGAAAAGTAAATCAGGAGCAACAAGCAGTCTCAGCTTCATGGACATTGAAGAGAGTGCACTTCACCTATAGAATCCTCTCCCACAAGTCCAACAAACCCCTTTTCATCCTACTTCTAAAATAATTTTTATTGATGTTGTAGTTTGTAGTTGTTGCATTAATGTTGTCGGTCAGGGCAGACAAACCCCATACATTAATTACTATGGAATACTAGATCCACATTAATGTAAATAACATTACAACTTTGCAGCCACCTCTGCTTCCCCTTTGCTTTCTGACAGAAGCAGGACTGTGAGCAGTTAGGAGAAGCAACGTGCCAAATCGGTGGTGTCAGCTGCCTTGCTTAGACCACAGTGACCAGATGTGTGAACTTGGTTCCAGGCATCCCTTGAGGTCCTCCACAGCCAGGTGTCACAAACCACAGTGGTACTGAACACAGGAACAAACTACACATTTGCTCTTCAAAGAAAAGATGCAATTGTTGGCTTAAGTCTGCCAATACAGTAGTCACAGGTAGCTTCTTACAGGCAATTTGGAAAAATGCAAAAGCTGATGAGAAGGCCATCACTGTTTTCAGCACTGGTCATCTTTATTCTTCATGCTTGCTGTACTTGTCAAACAGTTTAAGAACAAATCATATATTACATTCAAATACAAATTATGTCAGCTCTCAGACATGTTTATCCACCTCACAGTTTACAACAAATTTAACCTTAACATAGCTCAGTTGACTCCCAGTATTTTGCTAACTATATCCATAGACACGAATGTCATTTGCAAAGGCGAAGTTCATTAACACAGGCTTCACTTAAATGGACATTCACTCTACTGTAATTTTTTTGCCAAATATATCTAATGTATTAGAGTGATTGACACTAACACCACATTTTGAGATCCAAATTATTAATTGAAAAGTCTGTAATGTATTTCAGGTTGTTCCAGTGAAGCTGCAGATACACAGAATAAGCAACTATCTTCCAGACAATATATTTCAGACCACAGATTAACTGTTTTATACAGCATAGTAATTTACATAAAAGGGAATCTGTCAGGAAAAGTACAGGCCAAGTCAGTCAGTCTCACCTCTGTGCCTGGCAAGATTATGGAGTAGATCCTCCTGAAGCCTGTACTAAAGCCTACGGAAAATCATGAAACAGTGACTAGTGGTAACCAACATGGCTTCACCAGGGGCAAATCATGCCTGACAAGCTCGGTGGACTTTTATGATGGAGTTACAACAACAGTAGATAAAGTAAGAGCAACTGCTGTCATCTATCTGCAGGTCTGCAGAGCATCTGACAGTGTCCTGCACAAACACCCTGGTCAATAAATTGAATAGATATGTGTTTGATGGACAAAACTTCTCCCTGGATAAAGGTACCAGTTGCTAACTGCATCCCAGCTACACACTGTAAACACAGTTACACAAAACTGCTGGTGCTAAGCTGCCCAGTTGCCCCCTACACCTATTTTACCCAGGTAGGCAAGCAGGGCATGCTGGGTCCCATCTAGGCAAACAGTTCCCATAGCTCAGTCACTGAGCAAACTCCCTTCCTTCCCTGTCACACACTAATTTCCCTTACTCCTACCTTATGCACCACACTAAATCAGAAGAGAAAAAAAGTTCAGCATTCCTAATTTTAAAAAAGCATACACTTCCAACAATTTTGATTTATAATTACATAGGCTACACAACACAGGCAAGTAAGATACTCATTTGCTCTTACACTGACGATGTAATTCAAGCATGAATAGACTTCCCACCTTCCATGGTGCATGCCACTGTAAAAATACAGCACTACCAAACTTTTTCCCTAGTTTATGAGCTGTAGTTAACTTTCACTTAGGCAAGTCATGTCTTACACACCCTCCTAGCACCTCTTTCTTCTGCCTGGTCTGGTGAAAATTCAACCCCCTTGGGTGGCCAGCACACAGAGAGAAATGCATCACTACTCTTACTGGAAGTTCCAGCATCTATGAGCTTCAGGGCTTCATCTTTTAGTGAACCCCACTCATTAATCTATGCTGTTTATTTGACAGTCATTTCCAAAAGACTGAGCCCATCAGGCAGCCAGTACAAATACTAAACTTCATCGTCTTCAGTTTCATCAAGTTTCTATTGATTTGCACTCAAAATAATAAAATTCTTATAAAATTAATAAAAGAATTATGAAAAGGTGAATCCAAAGGCTAATTCCAAAAGACATTTACTATCAACCTACCTAGAATTGAACTGTTTTGTTATTTTCTAGGAGAAGCCCCTAGCAGAGGGGTTATTAAATCTGCCAAAGTCCACCTTTTCTGTAATAGACTACCAGGTTTCTCAGACCTTGGGAAAAGTTGTCATTTAGACAAAGATGAGAGCTTTTAGTCCAAAGACCCTTGCTCTCTTCCTCTCTGGGGGGAGGGACGATGGAGGGGGGACACACGACTTGCTAGTCTAATCACCTTTTTAGAATTTAGGCTTTATATGCCCCAAGTTTTCCCTCCCACCACAGACACTGCTCAAAGTCAGGTGAGGACAATGCAGTTGTATCAGACTATAAACAAGCTAATGTAGCAACAAACCGACAAGTGCAACAGGTTTTACTGCCCTTAAACACCATGATCAGCAACAGATTGATGGAATATATTGTGTCAACTATTGAAATGTCCATAGTATAAAAAAAACTACTTACCTTGCAAGTACATACTTTACTGATAACACATTTGATTCTATCTACTCCCCCTACAAATAATAAAAGCAGGTTTTGCTGGCATAAAGCTACATTTACAGGTATCTCTTACACTGTCTTCCTAAACAAGACAATCATACTTAGTCAAATCACCTCAATGGTTGCATGAAGAGATTACTGCCCTACTTCAGGTCCCAAAGGCATAACAGGAACTGTAACTGAGAAAAAACATAAAATGATAGAATATACCGAGTTGGAAGGGACCCATAAGGGTCATTGAATCCAATAAAATAATTTTTCTTGTGAAAACAGGTTTATGAAGTTAGGGAATGACTGGGAAAAAAATCATATTCAACTAAATGAGGCATTTAAAATTATTCCAATATTTTTAAACAGCCTCAGAGACAGCTTAAAATATTCATAACTTCTGTATTTACTGTTTGTATTTATTGCCCTGAAGTTTGTATACAAAAATAACAGTATTGTCTGGAAGATAAATAGTCTGGAATTGGCAAGGTACAAATCTAAATTTATCTCTGACATTTACTTTCTGAGGAATTACCTCTGCCTTTCTAATTTCATCTCCAAAATGAAGCTCATCTACACCTAGGTGACATCAGTCAACAGTTGCTGTCATACATTGCCCAGAGATCAAGAAAATTAATTTCTGATCTCACAGTTGGCCCCTACACATTTCTACCCTGCACTTCAAAATTGATCTAAGCCCTGTTTAAAAGAGGAGGTGCTAGGGCCACAGGAACACATAGAGCCAACATTTTTTAAAAGCGCATTAAGAAACAGAGGAAAAGCAGCTCAGCTATCTGCACCTTTCAAAAAAAGCAGAACGGTGCGGCTATTGACAGCTAGGAGTGCTCCCTATGAACCCACAACAGCATTGTTTTAAGGAGAAAGCTTAAGGTGACTCTGAGGAGGTCATTTTGATTAGCAACAACATGATAAACAACCCTCAGGTACCTTTAAGCAGACAATTTTTACAGCAAGAGTATCCTTCACAAACTAATTTACAGCAGGTGTTAAAGCAACATAGGAGTTTGAACAAAACAAGTATGACATTTTAAGTAATTATAAGAAGACAAAAAGCATGCAAAACACTTTCCCAATACTGCATACTGACAAACCAGTTGGAAGAGTAAAATTTATTTAGATATGCATCAGTGGTCTTCATTTAGACAACCAAAAAAAATACAAGTTAGAAATACTTAGTGTGAAGCTCAGACATTTAAGCTGGGGAGATGTGGATAAGGATTTCAGTCCTAGCTCTGTTCCTTTCCCTGAATTTAAGATGCCTCTGACACAAAACCACAGCAGACTGCAGAGACAGGGAAGAACTAGAGTCAGCTAGCCTTTAGACCACACTCGAACTGCGTGTGCTTACAGCAGTCACAAGCCCTTTCCTCCCGTTTTCACATTCCTTTGATGCTCCCAGCAGGGCAATGCGCAGAAGAGAGCCACTGGGGGCTCCTGTCTGGCCCTTACAGCGCCTAGGTAGGACCTGCTGCACTTCACCAGATCCTGTAAAACACAAAGTATCCCGTTTCGGTGAGTACACTCCATCCAAGTGTCACTGTTACACAGGATAAAGCATGGTGGGAAAAGACACTGCCAGAGGTATCCTTCAGTCTTGTAAGATTAAATAGCCCTGTAAATTTCCTTTCAGAAAGTACCTTCCTAATGATTCAGAGATACGACAATATCAGAATCACAGAATCATTTTGGATGGAAAAGTCCTTTAAGATCATCATGTGCAACTGTTAACCTAGCACTGCCAAGCCCACCACTAAACCATGTCCTTAAGTACCACTTGTACAAATCTTTTAAAATATATCCAGGGTTGGTGACTCAATCATTTTCCTGAGCAACATGTTCTAATGACTGGTAAACCTTTAAGTGAAGAATTTTTTTCCTATTATCCAATCGAAACCTCCCCCGGTGCAACCTGAGGCCGTTTCTTCTTGTCCTATTGTTACTTTCAAAACATTTAGTAGCAAACATGTCCTTGTATGCACAAGGGCAGCAATGACAGTAGCATGGTCATCTGCTCGTATTATTCTTTAATTAAAATACACTTCGATTAAAATATACTCTCCATTCCCCGTAAGATCCAAAGGGAACCCCTTCCCGTCTATTATCCACATGAAGGACCACCTCCTTTGCTTACCAATCATACCTTCAAAACAGACTTTAAAGATTTTATACAGTTATGTACAGAGTTATCTCTGATAAGTACAACATGTATATTTAAATTCTCATTTTACTGACCACCTTGGGAATGGTGGTCTAAAGAAGTTTGAATTGCTGACAAATATAGCACATAATATTGACAAATTATTAGAAGCACAAAGGTAACTTGTTCTTGCTGACAGCTGAACTGGATAAGAAAATTCCAAATAAAACTATTGTAAAATTATAGTCACATATCCAATGCATTTCAAAAATGTCCAACATGTTAAAAAAATACTCTAATATCATTAAAATTGTATTCATAATTTATGCTATTTTAAATTTTCTTATATTAAATTTTAAAAAGTAAAAGTAATCCTCCTTAAATGCCTTTGGAAATTATATTAGAACAGTCACTATAATGTAAGGAAAATATTCCTAATATGTGAAATCCCAGCCTTCTTCAGCCAAGAATTAGAACATTTCCGTATGTGAAAATTCTTAACTGTAGCCAGGAAACACAGAGGAAAGACAAGTTACTGAAAAAAGGCACTAGCAAAAAAACCCAGACAGGTAATAAAATTAACATAAATTATCAGAGAAGCTAACTTGAAAAATGCAAGTCTGCAAAGACAGCATAAACATGAGGAGGGAAAAAAAACAAATGCTCCCTGACACTCCTCACAATCTCCAAAGCTACCATTTTTTGCAGAGTCATTTATCAAACCTGAAGCAGCAAAGTACAAGCCCTCCAAATCCACACCTCCTCTGACTGTGCAAGCACATACACTCACCAATAAAATGCTAGGAGATGCAAGAGCAATGTAACAATCCTCTAGATAAGGAGAAAGATACCTGCTGGAAGAAGAATTTGGGAAAAATATCGGGACCTAAAGACAGAAAGACATCTTTAACTTAGGAGGCCTATTTCTGGATTTTGAACGGTATATTGAGAACACTTTTTCCTCTAACCACTAAGATTATAAACTCCCAGGGAAATAAAAACTACTCTTATCACCAACTTCTGTGGGAGTAACGTACACTGAAACACACCTTAGAAAGTGGTTACCAGAGTAAGTTCACAGATTACAATCCTCAAAAATCAATTTTTACCATTTTACCCACCAATACTGTCCAGCTTTTGCAGAACTGTTTCCGGGGTCAATTCTTCTAACAAATACAATAAACCACAAATTCAGCAAAAAGCAGTATGACCAAAACTAAATCTATTGCTCATAAGTGATTTTCTTTTTATTTTGTGAAATAATTAGATATGAATGTACTACAACTTACAATCTGTTCACAGATCGAGTGAAATGTGTTAACCTTTATTCTTCAGTAATGCTGCCAGGTCTGGAGGTGTTTTTCCAACAGAAGCCCAGAGTATTACCAAGAGAGCACTAAGAAATACAATCAATACCTGTTTCAACAAACCATTATTAGTTTCTGTGCATCTTTCCTAGACCCAGACAGAACAAGAATTGATGCGATGTACGCTCTGATGTTACACAGGCTTTCCATACGCATCCCCTTTTTAATGAGACTCTCTCGTATAGGTCTCAGTATACTGAAGGGATATAAACAGATGCAAATAAAAGAAATTTGTGGGTTCACAAATCATACTCTACCCATTCAGTGATTTTCTGAATTAATGTAGACTTTTATCATTTCACTCTCTGAAGTGAATTAAAGCAGCCTGTCATACTATCATACACACCTTCCATATACACATTAAAAAGTACCCCCCTTGTATGCACGACCCCGTTTGCTGTTACAGAGCCTAAATATTTTTATACACCCTACAAATCAGAAAATGAAGATTCTTTGCTATGACATTGTCTTTTGAAAAGTGACAGTACCTTTTTCCCCTGCATTACACCCATTTTATTTGGTAAATGAAACATATACACCAAACCTCACATTTTCTCCATTACATACCCTTTGCAACCCGTTTTTGCTGGAATGCACTCCCCACAAATCTAATACAGCTTTGGTTAGTATCTAGCCTCAATGCCTGAACTGAAAAAACATGAGTGTCCAGCACCAAAGGGCATAGCATTAGCATCAGGGTATCCCCTTACACAGGTTTAACAATAAAGCAAAAACATTTAAAGGATGCATCACAACATACAGAAGCTCAAACTTCCACAACTAAGTGTCCTGTTGACGTGGTGTTAAAGAAGCAGACATTCCCTGGGTGTTCAAACACTGCGGCACAGCAGCAAAATGTGAAAGCCTGTGTTATGTGATAGAGTCCTGCCAAAAGACTGCTGACCTCCTGAATATTCCTTGCACCTCTGTGCTCTTCAACAAATGAGATTTTACGTTACAGGCACAGGAAACTGGGAAAGAAACAGGGCAGACTTACTTTCAACTGTCAAAGAACGTTAAGAATGTATGTTGAATTTTTTTAAAAGCCTATTTTGTGTTTTCAAAGTGGTAATTACAACAGAAGTCCTAGATTTAGAAGCCTGCAATATAATCACACTCAGGCAGGAGAGGTAGCTACATAGGTCTGCATCAGTTTCAGAGATTGCTTATTATTTGCTCGTAACACAAGACTTAAAGTATTTACTCTCTCACAGACAGTCAACAAACACAAGCAGCAGCTTATGTAGCTAAACACATTCTTTCATTTATCCTGGTTAAGTCTGAATGTTCAAGTATTGTGCTGTCCTGTCTGGAACACTAGAATGATTACAATGGGTAAAGCCATGCTTCTACAGAGCTCCATGAGTATAGCACTGGTTCCCATGCACTCCAGAGGATTTTTTTCCCCAAAAAGAACCCTTAACAAACCAGCTATGCCTGCAAACACTTCTCAAGTTGATAGTAAAGCTTCTCAAATAACTGGTCCTGACGACAAATCTTTTCAACATTTTTATCAGTCAAAATATTTTACAGTATTCATCTAGCACTTTCAGAAACAAGAATACTCCGTGCTTCAAGTCTACTAATTTTTTATTCAGTGGGCCAATATTTAAAAACATATCTAAACCAAAACTAAAGTCATTTTAAAAGCATGCTTTGAACTTTAAAATTCAGCTGCCTAAGCAGGAGGGGAAAAAAACCCCACCAAACAAATAAACAACCAAACAGTTGCATGTGTAAAAGCTGTAACAAGCTTAAACACAGTTATTACTAAGCATCAAACTCTCATTGGTAGGTTTAAGTATTCCTTAATATTAATGGCAGCTTTCAGTAACAGGCATAAACTCTTGTTAGATACTGCCTTGCACTATAATATCCTGGGTCTTCAGACAAATTTTAGATTGAGAATAAGGGGACAAATTGCTAGAACCAGAAACCAACTTAGAGAATCAGAATGCATTTTTAGAGCAACAAGTTTCCTGGGCCTACCACAACTAGATGTTTTTTGGCCATGTCACAGTATAGGGCACAGCTCCAAGTAAACAAGCCTACCTTTAGCAGAGAAACACACACATGCAGTTCAAAGACTAGAAGCAGTGCTTTCTGAACTCCACAAAAAAATATGCAAGCATTTGAAGATGTTAGAAAATAAATGTAAGAACCCAGTGCTCTTAGCTGAATTCAGTAGCTTTCAAGATCAGACTACACACTTTCAAATATATTTGTAAAACACTTGTTTAACAGATTACATTTCAAAGCTTTTTCCTATTTTAACATACTTTGTTTCTAACTGAAAGCTCAAAAGTTTTACTGTATTAATTTATATGATTTACACCACTTTTGAAAAGAATTTCTTTGGCATTTTCTAAAAAAAACTACCAAGGAAATTGAAATACATTTTTCACCTCCAGCAACTACATTGACAAACAGAGTGTGCAGTTGAATTTCCCATAATTCAACTTCCAGCTGGGTTTTTTTTTGCTGTCTCATAAGCCGGTGAGTGTTTTGACTGGTGATATACCTTATGTCCTCTCCTCAATTTTATTTCCCAGGACCTTATTCAAAACAAAGAGCAGGAGAAAAGATGAAAGCAGAGTTTTTCCTCAGTTACAAGTACCAACTAGCATTTTTAATCCTTGAAGGTTTCTAACGCAGTTTCAGCTAGACATTTGCCATCTCACTCTGTCACACTGCTCAACCAAATGAACTTAAGACTGGTTTTACTGTCGTCTCTTATTTTTCTTATGATGGAAGCAGAAAAGAGTAAACCAACAGACTTTACAAAAGCAGATGCAATGCTCCATACTGTCCAGGGTTTCACTGCCCAGGTATTATGTTGAAGGCTGCTGCAGACACACTTTCAGACACTAAATCTTTCTAAAAAAGGCCGTGGGAATGTCTGGACCTGGCTATCAGAGGCAACCATCTGCGCTCAAGCAAGTGACAAGGCAACTTAACCGACCTAAGGCCTGTCCCTTCCTCTCATTTCGGAACACTATTTTTCTGAGGGTTTTTTTCAGCAGACTCCCATGTGACAATACAATACACTTAACGTGCTACCAAAACGCATCCTCTCCCCCCACCAACTCAGCCTTTTAAGAACAGATAGTCACTGCAACCTACCAATAGGGGAGACTACCTCCATTATAAACCTCACCTCACACGCAGACGCCTGCTCTGCAGGAGACGCCAAAAGCCACCCTACAGTAGTTAACAGAATCTCACAGGCGCTCCCTCACCTCCTAAGCGCAGATTAATCATCGCAGCTCACACCGCAGGAAAAACAATAAAGCCTTCCGGCCATCATCCACCTTCATCAAACACAGTATGACCGTACAGGGATGCACCTAAGAGCAAATGCTCACGAGCTCCTCCTCTCCAGGGCACCCTCCCGCTGAGGAAAGCCCTACAACTCTCCCGACATTTCCTTTCTAGACTGGAATCTGTCGAAGCGGCACCACGTTTTCCTCCTGCTACAGTACCCCCCCACGGCCCACTCCTAGTGCTCCCTATTCTAAACAGCAGAGCTTACTATTTCGTTCCGTGACCCACTAATCCACGGGTGTGGGCACGTATTTTCCTGAAAGATAGAACTGTAGCTTCCTATAGCCTTCTTGCTCCTCTCACCCAGGGCCCAGCGTGAGCTGTTCTCTCCCTTCTGAGCTTTCCTCCCCCAAAACGAGGAAAGCCCGTTCGCCGGCGGACTGGTCACCAACCGCTCTTTTCCTCCAGCTTTTACAAGCCATTCTCACCAAGCAGCGGAACCTCTCCGCTCCCCGAGGAAAAGGGATCATCACCCCACGACCGCCCGCGCCGCGGAGTGGGCCCGCGTCACTCCCACCCCCTTCACGCTGAAGCAGCCCGCTCCTCTCCCCCGCGGTGGAGCTCACAGCCTCCACCCTACTAAACTTGTCCCGGAAGGGCCACCCCACCACCCTACAAAAGCTCGGCCACAGGCCCTCACGGAGGCTTTGGCAACCCCTCCCCCCGCACACGCCGCCCGCCCCTCCCCCAGCAGAGGGGTCCGTTTTCCTCCCTTCCCCGTCTCCGTCCCCCACCCCTGGTGAGGGGAAAGACGTTCCCCAGCTCCCCCCCAAGGCCGGGGCCCGGGCCGCGTTCTCTCCTGCGGAAAGGGGAGCGAAGCCTGAGCGCGGGAGGAAACGGATCGCGGCCCTCCCACCCCCTCCCGCTCGGGCCCGCACCGTCTCCTCGGGGTCGATGTCGATTCGGAAGGTCTGCTGCTGCAGCGTCTTCAGTGTGATCTGCATGGTGGCGGCTGGCAGGCCGCCTGTCGTGGTCAGGCTCCTGCCCTCACGTCCCCCGCAGCGCAGCGGAACAAGCGGGGAAGAGGAGAGAGAGAAGAGCGACGACGAGGAGGAGGCGGAGCAACGGCTCGCCCTGTTCCAAGCGGCCCCGGTCGCCAGTCACGCTCACCGCGCGGCGATCACCGCGCAGTGGGGGCGGAGCTGAAGCCCTTGGCTCCGGCGGGACCAGGACGGAGCGGGGAGGGGGGAAAGGGGCGGTGCGGGCGCCGTGCGCCTGCGTAAACTCACCGCCCCTCCCCCCGGCCGCCGAGCTCTTGGTGGGGTAGAGTTGTGGGCGCGCATGCGTGGCTGCCTCGACTATGTGACGCCAACTGATGCACCCACGGCACACTCGTCACCTCGCGCCCGCGGCGCCAGTTGAAGCGCCCGTAACGCGCAGGCGCGGGGAGCCGCGCAGGGGGTGCCGGATTCAACTGCGCAGGTGCGGCGGGTGAGGGGGGGTTAGTGCGGCGGCGTTGCCTCAGAGCGAAGCGTGGTTCCGTGGGTGTGCAGTTATGTGCTGGATGTGGGTCGTTGTTACAAGTTTATTCATACGTACGTGTTTAGAGGGGGCAGGGGAGTCTGAAGGTTCTCGCCGGCTTCTGCAGGGTGGCTGTGGGTGGCGTTGGCTCCTGGACGCGTTTGTCCCTCTGTCCGCCCGGTGCGCCTGCGGTGGCTTGGGAGCTGGTGGCTTTCACTGAACGCGCTGGCACAGGCGCTGTGGGGTGGCTGTGCTGCCCTGTGAGCCAACTCCCTGCCTCAGAATGCCGAAGGGAACCCGCAGCTCGGTTGGCCCTTGTACCCGCAGTGGACAGTAATATTTTCCCCCCAGTATCATGGTACAGCAATACTTAATATTCAGAGCCTGTACAACATGGGCACAGTTCGTTATCAGCATTGACTGATGCACAGAGGCCTCTACAGGAATGAAGTTCACCTGTCACCTCTTGCTGGGAGCCCAACTGCGATCTAAGTGCCTGGATGAGGTGTGATGGGTGCTGAGCACACTCACTCCTGCCAGCTTCCACCCAAACTGAATAGGAGAGAAAAGAGGAGGAAACCTGTGAGAGCCAGCCAAGTGCTGACCATGACTCCCCGTGGGAGGAATTGGGGGAGACCAGAGGGCTGGCCAGCAGTGCTGGGCTGTGGGGAGAGCCTGTGTTACTTCGTCCTACAGAGGATGCTGATTTTAAGGAGCACCTCATCAAGAAAGGCCACAGAAGGAGTTGGCTATGCAGGAGGCTGTGCCCAGACCCTCTGCTCCCAGACCAGGCAGGGAATGCTCCCATGGTAGGCCCCAGAAAGCCCAGAAGAGGAAGGCAGCTCTGGGGCCACTTCAGCGCCCAGCAAGAGGCTTCCCCGCCAGCAACAGTAGGACAGGGCCTCAAGGAGCTGGTGAAACCAGGGCTGGGCCCACAGCTGGGCCAGCCCCCAGCCCCCAGAGTGGATGGGAGTCTGTCAGCACTACTCTAGCTCCAATGACCATGTAATAAAATAAATGTATGAGAAATACAAGAATAGTTTTGTTATCTCTAATGATGTAGTTGGCATTGCTGTCTGCACCTGCAGTGGTTTCTCATGGGGCCAGAAATGGCTCCCAAGAGGACCAAGGGAAAGCCATCCTTTCCCCAGCATCAGGAGTTAGGATGACTGTCTGGGAGTTCCTCAGGTCATCTTCCCACCTTTTCTTGTGATGGGGTGCTACATTTGGCACTTTCTAGTCTTTGGTGCCTTCCCCAAGCTCCACAGCCTTTCAAAGCCTGACAGAGAGTGACCACACACTGACATCAGCCCATTCGCTCAACAAGCAGACAAGCACCATCAGGGCTGACGTGTGCATGGGAGAAGACTTCTTGGGAGTCCTCCACACGGAATGTCCTCTGATCCTGGAATTTCTCTGCACTACTTGTGGTCATTTCCTCTAGTCCTGTCACTTGTTACTTGGGAGAAGAGACCAACCCCCACCTGGCCACAAACCTCTTTCAGGTAGCTCTAGAGAGGAGGAGGACCTCCCCTCAGCCTCCTTTTCTCCAGACTTCTCCTTATAACCTCTTCCAGCAGTAGGTGTGGAGCAGGGGCCAGCAGGCTCCATTGCAACAGAAATGGAAAGTGGGGACACCTCTCCTTGCGAGTGTACACGTGTTGTGCACACAGCTGGTGGTGCTGTCTCTGTCATCATCCACCCCAGGCTCTGACACACAGCTGTGAGACAGCCCAAATCTCTTTGGGCTTTCGCAACCAAGGAGAAACTGCTGACTGTTGCTAGCAAGAATCCCACATTCTTGGCAGCACAGCGTAAGTTGCTCACATTGCCTAGAGAGCCATTCAACCAAAAAAAAAAAAAAAAAAACCCCCCAAAACCCCAGTGGCATGCAACAATAGCATTGCTTGCTATTTTTTGCATGGGTAGTGAAAACTTAAAACGTGCTCCTTCTTTGCTTTCACTGTTGCCTATTACCAGACCTAATTCTGTACTGTGCAGATAAATTAAAGGGATTCTTTAAAATTTTATCGTTCAGCGGTCCAGTGTATGTAAGTGCTGAGCTTCACAAGCAAATGCAAGTGCCTGCTATTGAGGGGTGTGACCATTTCGCTATGCCTTTCTGCTCAGAATATGTTAAAGGTAAGCCAGTCTGATTTTTGTGTCTGCTGCTTATAGTTTGACAGTTCTGGCTGTTTTGTGGTGGGTTCATTTACATGATGGCTCTTCAGCTCTGCTGTGAGCACTTCTGAAAACCTAAGTGTTAACTTGGAATCAACTCCAAAGGTTGTGAAGTGCTAAGAATCAAGTTTTTTGTAACCACATATGTGACCTTTGAGCAAACAGAAAGAAAAAAAGCACTATAATTTCTTATCCCCACTTACCGCCATGAGTAAGTAGGTTCTTGGGATGACTCTCTGTATGAGGTCTAAATAAAACAAACAAGTTTTGGTGTTTCCTCTAGCTGACACCCCTCATCTCCATGAAGTGGGTTATGGCTATGGCTGAACTTGACTCTCCATGTCCTTCTTCAGGCTGCTTCCTAGCCATTGCAGAATTGAGGGTTGTTTTCATCCTGAGAGCACTCCCATCCTTCAGCTGCATCGTGCTTCTCCTCAACAGCCAATGCTTGTGTCTTTTTCTTTTTGCGTCTGATGTATTTTGGGTAATTGCCCTGTGCTCAGTCTGGAGCATAACACAAACTCCACTTAAAACAGTTTGTACACTGACTCTGCAAACACACAAACTTGTTCTATGCAAGCAGGAAATCTGACACTCTTTTGAAAAAGATATGAAATGAAGCTCAAAAGTTAGAAAGATATTTTGTTAGCAAATGCATACAGAGATTATTCTTGGCTTTGCAGAACTCCTGGATTTTGGTTTCCAAGTGTCATGGTTTGGCCCCAGGCAGCAGCCGAGCACTACGCAGCTGCTTGCTCACCACCAGCCCCAGTGGGATGGGGAGGAGAACAGGAGGACAAAGGTAAACTTCACTGGTTTGAGATAAGGACAGTTCACTGGGACAGCAAAGGGAGAGGGAAATACAAACTGCAGGGCTTGTAACAGAATAACGCAATGGGTGATACATGATACAGTTTCTCAACTGACGACCATATAACACCACACACTGAGACCTTGTCTGAGAGCAGGCCATCCCCAACACACATCTTTTGGAGCCATGCTGCCTCTCTTTGACGAGAACCCTTTTATGCTAAGCATGATGTCATATGGTATGGAATACCCCTTTGGCTACTTGAGGTCACCTGTCCTGGCTGTGTCCCATCCCAGCTTCTGGTAAAAGTTAACTCTACACCAGCCAAACCCAGGACACCAAGTCACTTGATCTCCCTGAATCAGTTATGCCCAACTTGAAATGCCACCATGCCTTTGTCCTGCTCAGCTCTTTTCTGCTGTACAGCATTCCCAAGTAGCTGCAGTCTTCCAAATGGAGCTGTATGTTGTCATGTCTTAGAGGAGGCGAAGCCATTGATGCCTCTGCTGGGTTTTACTGAGGGGGAGGACAACGCACTGAAACCGAGGGGGGTAGGGAAGTTAACTGGGAAGTAGTTGTACCTCTGGTGAGCCTTTCCTCACAGCCAGGTTTCCTTACGTAACCACAGTGCTTCCAAAAGCTGGAAAGGTGCACACATTTAAACCACGCAGAGGTAGGGACAGGAGTCAGAGCTGTTCCCTTTCTGACTGAGAGAGCTCTCCAAAGCTGAGGGTCTTGCTGGTACTTTATCAGAATCCTCATACAGGCTGTGGAGCCCACAGCAGGTGTCAGCTGGAATCTGCCACCTCCTAGGTCTCTCTCAGTATTGTTAACTATCATGGAAGAATCTGCCAGCTGAGAGTCTAAACAGGTCTAATGAAAGCCTGCTTATTGCTAGGGAATGTGCAAGGACCTCATTCTCTCAGCTGCTGGTGGCCCAGTAAAAGCAGCGTTGCTGCTGTTGCCAACAGACAGCAGTCCTTATGCTAACTTTGTGAGGCCAGAGGACTAAGGGTCTATTGTGCTTACTGACTTGTTGTGAGAACAAACGTTGTGAAAAGAAGCTTTGCAATGATGTCTGATGTTATGATGTGTGGATCAAGTGTATGGTTATAACAAAGGCCTTGAAAAAGGGGGTGTGGGCTCAAAGAGCATTCCCAAAGCTATACAAAGCTCACTAGTACTCAGTCACTGGTCATGGGAGAAATACAGCCTTGAGACCTGAGCAAAACTGTTCCATAGAGAGAAAAAAGAGCTAAAGAAGCAGCTAAACATGAAAACTTTGGACAACAGGATAACATGTCTGACAACTTGTAAAAGTAACACTTTCAAGCCTCTCACTGCATGAAGTCCATCAGGCAGTAGGGAAGACCCTACTTAGTCAAACAACTGAGGATAGGATCTCACCCCTGCATAGGTTTTGTTACTACATGTATCAGTTCAAAGCGGTGACCATACAGAACCCTGACTGCTACGGACCCTTAGACCCAACAGGGTTGTCTGGGGTTGTGCATAGCAGTATCAGTGTGTACACATCTGTGTTTTCACCTGAGATTACATGCATTTCACCTCTTCCACCATCAAAAAAATCCCTACTGGACATTACGACAGTGTGTCTGGTTACTTTTGGCAAAAGGCTTGGCAGTGTCTTCTGGCAAACATCAAGACAACAAGGCAAATACTTCTGTCAGTCTCCTGTTGGCAGCATTGCTTCTTTCACTACAGAGATTTAGCTGAAGTATGAGGCTGCTACCAGCCTTCTGCAGTCATTCTCATTTATTGTGCAAGACAACAGTGAAGTAGCTTCACACTGAGTTTGTCATGATAGTAAAGAGCAGCTTCTCGGGTTAATCAACTTACTAGACCGTGTGGGGACAGGACAAGGGGCAATGGCTGCATGTTAGAGTGTAGGAAGTTCCGCACCAACATGCGGAAGAACTTTTTCTCAGTGAGGGTGACAGAGCCCTGGGACAGGCTGCGCAGGGGGGTTGTGGAGTCTCCTTCTCTGGAGATATTCCAGACATGTCTGGACACCTATCAGTGCAATATGGGCTAGGGAGCCTGCTCTGGCAGGGACGTTGGACCTGGTGATCTCTTGAGGTCCCTTCCAACCCACAGTGATTCTGTGATTCTGTATTGGGCAGTGGCCACAGCAGCAGTGGTAGCTTGCAGCAAGGGAGTTGTAACCACTTTCAGGCACTACCAGCTGCAGGCAGAAGAGGGTCTGGGTGTTGCTTTTTGCTGGCTTTATCAGTGACCTCTTATGTCTACATGCCACAGGGTCTGAAAAAAGTCATCGAAAGGGACTGGATCCTTCAGCCTTGGAGAAGTCCTCCCACGCAGCGGTACTCCCTTGGGTGGGGGAAGTCACCATGTGCACATCCTGCACCACGCACAGAAGCATGGAAATTCCCATTAGAGGGGAATTCCTATCAGCACTTGGGTACCACGAATCTTAGCACTGCAGTTAGTTTGCACAGAAGCACCTGTAGTTCATGAACATGAACATAAAATTAGTATGAGATCAAAATGAAACCTAGCTTTTAGTGATAAAAGGCAGCTGAAATGTCTTTTCAGTAGGGATTCACACTTGAGGTCTTTCATTTTGAGAGTGATTGCCTTTTTGGTTGTCAACATTTTAGGTTGATTTGCCATCAGACAGCTGGCAAGAAGAATGGGAATTCACTATAAAATAACAACATGGCAAGAGCAATAGACTAACATCTTGACAGGCTTACATATTTATTACACTAATTATGTGGGTGTAGTAGTTGCATTAGGAATATCTAGATGTTATTTCCCACTTGTAAAATCAGTTCCAGGCATGGGGAAACCCACAAAAGATTTCTCAGCTGACTTTTTTATGCAGATTTTCCTTAAACACATCATATATTTTCTAATTCAGTAGCAAAACCTTAGATTATTTCTTTTTTCCCCTATACAGACAGTTAGGTGCAGTACCTATAGTAAGTACATGAACTTCCTAATTTGAATTATCGTGAATTAATTTGACCCCATTTATTAAGGAAGCAGGGGAGAAGGGGCGGGGGGAGAAATCTCAATTCAGAGAATAGCTGCAAGGCATGCTGCCTCTAAGAGTTACTCCTAGAGCATTGCTTTTGGCAGTCCAGATTCAAACCTTTAGTTAGAATTTAACCTCTTTGTAGATCTGTTTGTTTGTAGGCTCCCTTGCAGTAGCATCATTTTGCTACTCCAGGAGACAAGGAGGTTTGCCAAGAATGGTCGCATGGAGCTTGCTGTTGGATGCCAGGCTGCATACTGCATGTTGTCCAAAGCATTCTAAAGGAGAGGTCATCTTCCAGGCTTGTAACAGTCATGGAATGGCAGCTCTGGAAGCTTAGCCCATCAGTGCCAATGCCCGGAAGAGGCTATTGGCTGGGCACTGGAATTAAATGCTGTCAATGTGTGTATGCATAAAGACCACTGGTCAGTGAGGAAAGGAAGGGTATTGAATTCTGTGGCCTTCATGAGAGTTTTATTTGGAAATGCACAAATGCACTTTTCATCTGTGCAAAGTTTCATTCTTTAATCACTGGTTTCTTTGGAGTGCCAGAGAGTTGAAAGAGAAGGGAATAAAAACTATTTGGGCTTGACATGTGCCAATATGTGTCTCTGAGGAACGTTATCTGATGGTTGTGCCTGTTTGCCAGAGGGACTGTTGTTACTGTAGAGGTATTTTACTGTGCTGAAGAGTGTGGACTCTTTGCCAGCTATTTATGTAAATATTTCAATGTTTAGCTTTGTTTGAGCTTCTGTCCTGTCTTTGTCCTCACCTATGCTGTAATGACAGGCATGAGTAAAGCAGGAAGCTGCATGTTGGCCCTCTGGCTCTGCAGTACTGCTGTGGAAAGGCCAGACATTTAAATATTTCCAAAGCAAGGCCAGTTATTGCATGAGATGGTAGAACGGCTAATAATGTGGTCAGCCAGGGAAGTCCGTTGGTGTTCCTGCGATTTGACAAAGTCACAGCGAGGGCCTTCCCAATGTCAAGGCTGAATTGAACAGTTGCAGCATGGATTGCTCAGTGCACTATGAATTGCTCCCAGGGAAATTACATCAGAAATTGGCAGCAATTAATCTGGAAATGTTATTATTCCAATAATAATATTTGTCTGAAAAATAATGAATCAAATCTTAGAGGTCTAACTGGGCCTACTCTGAGTAAATGAGATCAGTTTATTTTGGTATGAGTCATTAATCATATTGCAGTCATCACTGTGGTTATCTGAAAGTATTTTAATTTAATCAAAGTGCAATTAAAACTCATTTAAACAAATTCAAGCTTCAGTTGTACTGCCCCACACACAGACTAATCTTTTCCACCAGGGTGTGAGGAATTACACAGCAAAAATAGATCTTGCTGTAGAGACCTGACTATGGATTTATGCATTGCTTGATTTTGAGCATGTACTTCCCAACATTTTGCTTTTGACCCTGACTGCCAGATGAAATAGAACAATATGCTGTGCTCTGAGGCTTTTGTCACACTGTTCATAGCCTGTACAGGCCATCTGCTGTGGAGTAATGTAGCTGCTGCAGTGCATTGCTTTCCTAGCATACACGTAACCTGACAGCTGCAGAGTGTGAGCCCTCTGGACTCATCAGGAGTTAACTTGCCTGTGTAGCTTCTCTGTCCACATAAAGCCATATGTAAAACAATACTAACTCCTAGACCGTAGAGGCCATAGAAGCATTGTAGTTTGCAGGGATGTGGGTAGCTTCTAGTTCAACCTTCTACTTGAAGCAGGTTCAAAAATGAATTCAGAACCTCGTGTTCAGACCTTTGTCCAGCCAGACTTTGAAAACCAAACTTTGAAGAAGAGAACCCACAGCCTCACTGGCTCCAGCTGCAGAGCTTAATGGTTCTAGGGTTTTTTTTTCCCTTCACACTAGGCTAAACCTCTCTAGTTTCAGCAGATGTCATTGTCTCTTGCCCTCCTGCCACCCCTTTGGCACAGCCATTCCCCCTTCCCCCCAAAAAATATAAAAAACCACAACCCTTGCCACACAAATCCAAAACGATTTGGATCATTGCAGTTATGGGTACTCATAACTTTCACAACTCTGATCAGGTCTTCCCTGTTCTTAGGGAACTCATTCAGAACAGCATCACCTCAGGTCAGTCCATCCACCATCTCTTTTACAGAATCATAGAATCATATAATTGTTTAGGTTGGAAAAGACCTTTGCTATCATCAAGTCCAACCATTAACCTAGCACTGCCAATTCCACCACTAAGCCATGCCGTTGGCCTTCTTGGACACCTTAATGCACTGTTGGCTCATATTCAACCAGCTATTGACCAACTCCCTCATGTCCTTTTCCACCAGGCAGCTTTCCAGCCACTCTTCCCCAAGCCTGTACTGTTGCATGGGAGTGTTGTTGTGACCCATCATTAAGCCTTGTTGAACCGTGGCCCGTCGATCCAACCTGTCCAGATCTCTCTGTAGAGCCTTCCTACCCTCAAGCAGATGGACACTCCTATCCCAGTTTGGTGTTGTCTGCAAACTGACTGAGGGTGCACTCAATCCCCTTGTCCAGATCATTGATAAAGTCAGACTGATAAGGATGTAGTTCCCCACACCCTCTTTGTGGCCCTTCTTGGAGATGGGCATCACACTGGCTAACCTTTAGTCATCTGGGACCTTCTCTGTTTGCCATGACTGCTGATAAATGATGGGAAGTGACTTGGTGAGCACTTTTACTAGCTCCCTCATTAAGTACCCTTGGGAGGATCCCATCTGGCCCCACATACTTGTGTGTATCTAGGTCACTAACCATTTACCCTTGGATTTGGGGGCTTCATACTGCTCCTCATCCCTGTCTTCCAGCTCAAGGGACAGGCAACCCGGTCACCAACTGGTCTGACTGTTAAAGACTGAGGCAAAGAAGATACTAAGTACCTCAGCCTTTTTGCCTCTACATCCGAGGATAAAGATTCTCCTTAGTCTTCCTTTTGTTGGTAATGTATTAACAGAAACATTTTATAATAATTACTTATTTCCTAGAAACATCTTAAAACAAATTAAGGGTTGGTTTTTTTTGTTTGTTTGTTTTTTTAATTGTTGCTGGTTTTATGTCTTTATGACTCTAGCAATAAAGTTTGATAGATCAAAAAGCCCATTTTCTGAAACTGAAAGTCTACTTGTCTCCAGCATAAATGTATTTGTGATTGGTTTAGACCTATTTGGTCTTGGGCTAGCATGGCCATTCAGGGTTCAGCATTCATACTGTACTCATGGACAGTAATTGTTCTCCTCTTGGCTTTCATTTTGTGGGTCTAAATACGCCAAGCTTCTGTAGTTTTGCCTTGTTTCCTGTAATTATTTCAGTTGTCCTCTTCACCTGTCCAAGTTGATTTAATGTTTCTTGGACTTGAACTGGACCCTACACAGCATCTCATTAGTGTAATTCATGTTTCTGGGTCTTGCTTTTCACTTGCCCCACAAAAGCACTCGCCCTTCTCACATCACTGTCTCCTTAGTGACATGTAGATACCTTAGGACCAGTTATACACACTTGCCTGACTGCCTTGGTAGTTTTCAACCACTATCTCCAGCCTGGAAGAGAAATCCCTGCTATTGTTGCCAAAGGGGTGACTTTGAAATCTATACTGCAAATAGCTAACACTTACATACCTTCTTTCAGTTTTTAGTCACTTTTTTTTTTTCACATGGACAGTGAGTGTAAATTTGAGCTAATCACTAAGTTTCTGCGTGGTTTCCACTTTTTGCAATATGGTCATTAAAGGAAATTTCCAGCAAGATGAATCCAAACAGCAGTCCCTGAAGAATTTATCAAACAACTTATTTCCAAGTTATTGATGTCATGGTGTCATTACAAATCCCTCTGAGCCCCTTCCCATAATCAATTTCTTACCTGCTGAACCATGATGGTACTACACCCCATTTTTGCCAGTGTCACTAATTGTTTCTGTGATGACATTGAGTCACATGAACATAGATTTTGCTGTGCAAAGGGTGTCAGCAGAACAACCAATATTTTTAACGGGTTTTTTTATATGATTATAATGTAAAGTGGTCTGGTCTAGACTGTGCTAGCAAGCACAGGTTTTGAATTGATTCAGACGACTTAGGCTGAATGATACTGTTGTGCTTAGGCACTCCTTAATGCACAGGTGGATAGACAGGCATGCCTGCTCTATACTTCCACCTTCCCTTGTAACTTGTGGTTGTCATTTTCTAGCAAGGCATTCACAGACACTCACATGTGAACGGCCACAGCAAGTGTCTGAGTGCTAATGGGGCAGCAGACTCACTGGGAACATGTCTTGCTTCATTAGGTGCCTGAGAGGTGTACTGGGTGCTATCTTTTAGAAGCGATCTGTGCAGATTCTTAGCTGGCTGTAGTACACATTCCAGTTAAGCACTACTTACCAGCCAAATTTCAAGGTTCAGCAAGCAATTCAACTAGGGCAGAAGGAATAATTACAGAGTTGTGAAAGGCTGAAATGTAGAACAGATGAACAGATTGTTCCCTCCACCTGCCAACCTTGCGAAGAAAAAAAATTCAGCTTCTAGGTAACAGCACATTCTCCTAGCCCAAAAAGACGTTCCTTCCTCCCCAGAGCCATGAATGATAGTCCAATGTAAGAGTTTGCATTGCACATTTCATTGTTAAATCTTCAGGTAGCCCTTTGCTTATTTCTGACATCCAGCTTATCATCAGGACTCCTGTGCTCATGGTAGTCAGTGCAAATATCAAGTGCCTGCAAAATACCATGTCCAAGGGTGCTGTTTCCAAATTAAGGTCTGCAGTAACCATCAAGTGCACCAATGGACATTTCTGTTCTACTGGCTATTTCACATTTAGGCCTGGGTCACTACTGAAGTCCTCAGGCAAAGCCTTTTCTAGTACTATCTGCACCAGGGGTAGCTCACCTTTAATTCATATGCCCCTTTCCATTACAGCTTTTCTGTCTCTGTCTGCACTGCACAGAGGGATTGCAGTACATGTGGGGATATCAGTTTTGTCTCTTACTTTACATGGCTACAAGTAAAATGATACATGGGTTAAACGGCTGATTTTCTTGGGGTTTAATGGTATGCTTTTCCTTCTTTATTCGCAACCCATTGGTTTCTCTTCTTCCACTGTGTTCCTAGGCTACCAACAGCAAGTTTAAGAGGTAGTCCAGGGCAGTGAGTAGGGCACCTGACTGTGAGTAAGAAGGCCTGCCCACTAATCCTGCCCAAACTAACCCATGAGCTAGTGTGTTTGATTTTAGCTGTATGCACTTCTGTTCTCTTTGTTGAGAGAGTTAAGTAGATTTGCAAAGTGCAATGACTTAAAAATTAGCTTAATAATATTTTTTTAAATTAAAATGAAGAAACAAATTTAATTGCTAGCAGTGAGAACAAGAAGTAACAGTCATCCACTAATTGTTTGTCAGAAGACAGGGTCAGTGGAGGGGAAAATCAAATCAAATAGGTATTGCTGGGTTTGACCTTATACTTTCTTGGCTAAATGGTGTTTTCTGAGGTCAAGCAGAGAACTGAACAGCAGCAATTCCATTTCAAGATTTATGAAGTCTTCACTAGCATGTCTGGTTACAAATATTGATGGTTACAGTAACACTTTCTGCAACAACTGTCACATACAAATAAGATTATTAGAAGTGAAAAAGGCTTGAAAGGGATAATTTATTTGAGGTGAGGACTTCTAAACTGCAAACCTGAGCATACACTCCTTCAAGCTGAGCATAAAGGGCAAACATAGAATTAGGCAAAGCAAGCAGACTTTACCCTGAGTGAGATGCAATGGAGAGCTCATGCTGTCCAAGTTAAGAGACACTGAGGAGAAAAGTCAGTGTTCTTTCTTCTGCTCATTGCCATTGCATAGTTGCTGTAAAAGGAAAGACTGAAAAGATTCTGCTTCCATAGGTGTGCACACTTGTAAAAAGGAGAAGTGGTGGGGTGATACGGGTAAAGGGGGTGAAGCTGATAGTGGAGCAATACCGGTACATGATCAGTACCACTTCACATTGAGAGGCATGATTGTGAAACTGTCCATAACCCTCCACCATGTGCTGCTTCATGTTAGAGACAGGGCTTTCATGTTTCCAGCTGAGGCACCTGAGACATAGTTCATGTAAGTACATGCTTTTGCATGTGGACATGTCACTAAGTGTGCTGAAGATGCAGCAAATCACTTATATCCACTGAGAAGAAAAAGGCTGAGTATGTGCCCTGTGCAAGGAAGCCCGACCGCTTTTAGCCACAGCTATTCAGCACAGCAGCCACTCACTATAGCTGCACCTGGCTGACATGGCTCAAGCCAGGCTGTGATGTCATCAGAGATTTCCAGCAGTGCACAGGCAAAAAAGGAGAGAGCAAAGAACCATCCAAAAGAGCCAGAAAACTCCACAACCAACACTGCAATAGAAATGAACTGGTTTACTTAGAAGATTCATGTCTGCATTCCCCACAGAAAATATTTATAAAAGTCAATGTTGGTCACCCCTATAGTAAGGATGTAATTTTAATATGATAAGTGCTGATTTTGCCAATCTTAATATGCAAATATTGACTGTATGGTGTTTGGAAAAATAGTTAGGACATGCTTCAACATACATTCCCCAAGTATGAGATTGCTGTTTCAATGAGAAGATTGTGAAATCTTGCTGCTTACTTTCTACACTGGCTCGTTTTTCTCTCTGAAGTGACACTGTCATTTGCTCTCTGAAGTGGAGAATTTCAGAAGGCTTACTGTTTTGCATATATTACAGCATCAGTGTGAAAGTCCAGACTTGCAGAGCAGAAATCTGGAGTCCCTTTAAATAGACTGAAAATCTTACCCTTGTGGGTCTTTGAAGGATATGAAGTCCTTCAGGAATCTTTTATCTCTGGAGTTTGATTTGTCAGTGCTCTGTGGTTTACAACTAAGATATAAATCTGAAATCAATCTGTCCTTGCAGGAGCTGGTTTTTGGGTGTTTTTTTGTAGTTTCTTCTCATGTGTCTCATCCTCGAAGGGAAAGCTAGACTTAAGTGCTAGGTTTAGAGCCCAAACTGAGATGTTACTGTCGTGAAAGGAGTCTTGCTGGAGAAACTTATTCAATAGGTGGGAAGATGGTTATTCCCTCTTGGCATAGAATCAAGATGTCAGCTTAAGGTTTTACATCTTCTTTCACTCGTCTTTCTTTCATTCCCTAGAGAGCTGCCCAGTCCCAAGAAAGACTTTTTTTCCTAGTTCTGAAGTTATCTTGGTAGGTACCAGCAGTTCCCGGGACAGCCCAGCCTCAGATTTCCATGTGGCGGAAGTATCACTTCGATGTGGCAGGCTCACTGCATTCTTTTTACCCATCCAGCAGATGTCATCGAAGCTCTAGATAAGTTCACCCTTCGGCGTACTGTCGGGTCATGCAGAGACTCTAGTTTTTTCTACGACAGTTCTTATCTAAAAGATAATGCTGCCAACAAGATTATTTTGGAAGACTTCAATTTAGTTTGCTATTAATTTAGAAAACCTTATGATGGTAGTATATGTATGTATTTTTAAAAGTTGGTCATCTTTCCCTGAAGCCTAACACCCTGGAAAATTTAATTTTCTTCTTCAGTGTACTTATAGTAAATTTAAGAAGAATTTATCATACTACTTTCAAGTGAGGTGATGTTTTATTTCTCAGCTTGAGTCTGATTTCTCAAGTTCATTATTAAACTAATGCCTGTACTTCAAATACATGCAGTACTCTGGCTATTGTGAACACTGATATAGGTAACATAGCAAGCATTAATCAAATGTGTTGAAATAATATTACTTCTAAATCATATTGCTTCCTGATGTCTGATTTCACAGCAGTGGCACAGTTTATGTGTGGCATTCAGTAACTTGCAAATACTCAGTTCAAAACTACTGCTTCTGTGCATTAAGAAAAAGGTAATACAAAATCCTGTTATGTCTGTATAAGGTCTAATAAATTCAATTGCACAGTCTTACATTTATTTAGTTGATACCTATTTCTGTACTTTGTTAGGAGAGAAATATGCAATTATTGCTTCAGTTCTTACAAGAGGTAAGATATAATCCATTTGCTCTTTTATTTCCTGGGTGGAGAAAGACAGCTGACTATCTGCATCTAATCACACACACAGAAATCTTCATAGAAAGTCTTTTGTTCCAGTTTCTTTCTTAGCAAGCACTTCTAATGGATGCCAAGACAACAAGAGTACTAAATTACTGTGGTTTTTTTCCTGTTCTTTTTAACACTGCCAAGCACAGGAATATTAAATTGGAGGCGGGGGTGGGGGGGGGGGAAGAGGAATCAATGGCAGGGGTGGTGGAACTAGATGATCTTTGAGGTCCCTTCCAACCCAAAGCATTCTATGACAGTATTTCTTTCAGTTCAGTTGAAGCCATGTTTGGCAGAATATTACCTGAACCCTGGAATATGCAATTCAAATAGTTCTTTAGTAGAGAAATACCGAGGTATTAATCCTTGTGTACTGGTGACATAATTGACAGTCAATTACAGCTCATCCCTCAGTTTCAAATCTGAAGACTCACAATATCTTCAGCTTTGATTGGAGTCAACCTTCATGTCGAATCATCCATGCTACTTAAACAAGTCTGTCTGTAGTACTCAAATAACTTTTTATATCATCCTGATGGCAACAATAAGAGAAGATTAAGAAGTGAAGTCCATTTTCCCCATACAAAAGATAGAAAGCTACCTTTTATTTATTTTTTTTTTAGCTGTGGGATTTTACCTGATTTTCTTAATCATATATTGATTGATCTGTACCTAGCTATTGGAAAAGTAATTTTTGCCTGCTCTGTTTATCCATTATATATTAATTTACAGATGTTGATAAACCACTAATGTTTAGATCAACAACTTTTTATGCTCCTTAGTGACATGAATTCTGATCAGTGTGTCTTGTTAAGCATTTTTTGAGGTTTTGCTTCTGTTTTGGGGTGAGGTTACATACAATTTTCAATTAAAGTGTCTTCCTCTGTGATTGTTTTCCACATTGTTAAGAATTACATCTAATAAGAATTCTAATGCAATTTATTCTTAATTTCACTCTTCATACTTGTTCTAATTCTCTGGTTAATTCTATTTCACTGAGGTTATCCTTGCTAGCTACCTTTTTTTTTCCCCCCAGATATGTAGTATGACAGAATTTATTGAGTTGTTAGTATTATGAATTAATATTGCAGGTGTTATAATTATGAATTAATTAATATTGCAGGTGTTAATAAGAATCCTTTAATGTATGTTTACATGGTCACATGCTTGCATAATTTTCCCAGTAAGGCAAATAATACTTGTTCTTATAAGACACTTCTAAAAGATTTTTTAAATTTTAATTATTCATTTAACAGGAAAGCCATCCCCTTGTCAGCAGAGGCTTCATCTGATTATCAGCAGTTTACTCAAGTGGCACATGCAAGCACCTATCCATCCTTCAGCTGCCCAGATACTTGCTAGAAAAGCAATATGGTGGCACACAAGGAATCTGCGTTTCTGTGCTGGGGATGCAGCTTGTCCTAAGGCAATTGCTGTGTGCACTGACTAGGAGTGGTGATCTTCTGGACCTACTCTTTACGGATAATGAATGTTTTGTGACAGGTTTGTCCTACAGTGACTATAAGATTGTGAAGTGTAAGGTCTTAAGAGGTTTGAGGAAGACAAGTAGCAGGGTAAAGACCCTGAAGGCAGATCTTAGTTTCCTCATGGAAAGGCTAGGAGACATCCTGTGGAGGCTGCCTTGAAGGGAAAAGGAGATGAGGAGTACCAAATTTTCAGAGCAGCCTCCTCAAAGCATAATGTCTACACTCTTCATTAGAACAAGGAACAGTCATAGCAAGAAACCAGCCTGGTTAAAAGAGTCAGCTACTGATGGAGCTGTTATTGTTTATATAGCAAGTGGAAGTATGAGGAAGCCCCTGAATGGGGCTGGAAGATTGATTAAAGATGTCCACAGAAAAGTCAAAAGTACTCAGTGCCTTCTTGCCTCACTTATTATGGGTGAGATCAGTCCCTACAGTAAGGAGCAATGACAAACAAATGTGCAACTATGTGCCAGCAGTGGAGGAAAGTTGAATTAGGGACCATCTCCACAAATTTGTCACCTACCCAAATTTGCCCATTTTCAGGGCAAATTCTGTCTGGATATAGGAAAGAAAAAAAAATCATTAGATATGGAAGTATTCAAGATTCAGTTTGACACAGCCTGAACAACCTAATCAAATGCTCTGCTTTGCACAGAAGGTTGGACTTCCCTTTCTGTTGTGGGGTTGTGTGGTGAGGTTCTGGTGGAGGAAGGAGGGGGAGCTGCAGGGGTGACTACTGCAAAAAGCTGCCAGAAGCTTGCCCTAGGTCCATCAGAGTAAATGCCAGCTGAGTTCAAGGACAGACCTGCCACTGACCAAGGCCAAGCCCATCAGCAATGGTCATAGTGCTTCTGTCATAACTTACTTAAGAAGAAAAAAAACGCAAGCAAAAGCTTTTTGTTACCAGAGAAGGGAGTGAGAAGATCTAAGAAACTGTGCAGGCACCAAGGTCAGGGAAGAAGTGGGGTAAGGAGGTGCTTCAGGTGCAGGGGAGAAAGATTGCCCTGCAGCCCGTGGAGAGGACCATGGTGGAGCAGGTTGTCCCCTGCAGCCCATGAAAAATTATGGGAAGCAGAGATCCCACCTGCAGCCTGTGGAGAGATGCTATGCAGAAGCAGGTGAAGATGTGGGGGAGGTGCTGTGACCTGAATTGGAGCAAGTTCCTGGGAGGACATGCAGCCCACCTGCTGGAGCAGGTTTGCTGGGGGGACTTGTGACTCTGTGGGAGACCAGACTGGAGGAGTCTGTGCCTGAGGGACTGCACCCCATAGAAGGGACCCACGCTGGGGCAGTTGGTGAGGAGCTGAAGCCCCGTGGGAAAGGATTCACATTGGAGAAGTTCATGGAGGACTGTGTCCTGTGGGTGGGACCCCATATTGGAACAGGGAAAGAATATGAGGAATGCCTCCCTACTAAGAAGGAAAACAACCTGTGATAACTGACTGAAACCCCCATTCCCTGTCTCCCCCTGTGACACCCACGGGGGGAGGAAGACACAGAATCATGAATAAAGTTGAGTCAGTGAAAAAGGGAGTCGGGGGGCTGGGGGGGAGGTATTTTAAGATTTGGTTTTATTTCTCACTGTTGTACTCTGGTTTCATTGTGTGTGTAAGAAATTAGATGTGAGGTTTTTTCTGTGTTGAATCTGTTCTGCCTGTGACACTAATTGCTGACTGATCTCTCCGTGTCCTTATCTAAGGACAACTCCTGAGCCTCTCAATATATATTTTCTTCCTTGTGCTACTGAAAAAGGAGCAATAGAACAAGTTTGGTGGGCATCTGGCCTCCAGCCAGGATCAAACCACCACACCTTCCAACCTGGATCTTTCTGTCGCTTTCATGATCCTCTCAGGTTTCTGGAGCAGGATTGCAATGAATGAGAAACCAGTGATCTGATCAAAAAACTGCCCTACGTCTTTAGGGACCACTGTAATAAACCTGACTCGTGCCATCAGCTTACACTTTATTTCTCTTTTTTCATCCATCCCTCCCGGTCCTGTGTCCCTTTACTGAGGACCACAGTTGATACTATAAAGAGAGAGGTTTCATTCTCTAAAACACTGACATTTTTATTATGAATGATTTGCTCATAATTTTCAAGTTTCAGTTTCTGGCAATGGCTATTCCCTTCTGGTTTAGGGTCAGTGAAAAAAAACCCTTTTCTTAATGATAATTTTTTGTTGCATTTTCTGGTATTTTCAGCTACTCAACAGGTTATGCCTTATAGAACAAGATGTAACAACTTCTTCATAGATCCCACCTGAATTGTTTCTACCTCATGGTTCTTTTGTTTTGGTACATCAGTTTCTGAATTTTGGGAAGCTTTTGTGCTAACACATGGAAAGAGCAAGGCAAGCATTTGTTTCAGGAAGTTCTGTCCTCAAAACTCTCCCTCAAACATTTTGACACGTCTCTTGACTTTTGAGGTCTTGGTGAGGAACATCTCAATTTCTATCCTGAACCAGAACAATATCCAACTAACCTCTATGTTTTTCCAGCACTTAATATTGTTTGCTTCTCTAAGGTGTACTGGAGTCAGTTAGGGTCTCACCTGACAGCAGCCATACCTTCTGTATAGGAAAAGTCTGTACTGTCATTAACTTGCAGGTACTCGCTCAGTGCTGTGTTTTTAGTCCCAATGGATTGAGTCAATATTCGCGCAATTCCAGGCTCTGCCTCTGTCTCTTGGGCATTACACAGCTTTTGCTGCAAGAGTTTCACCGGCCAACCTTCAGGACCAATGCTGATACCCACAGTGCTGCAGCAAATGCCTTCTCACAGCTGCAAATCTAGGAGCTCTGAGCTCAGATGTTCAAAATCCATCATCACCTCATCCGCAGCTCACTTGTCACCCTGCTGAGTTTCAGATTGGAACAATTAGTTTGCCTTGAGATGTTGCCAATTATTTTGCTGCTGTATGATTAAATGGGCTGTAATTGAATAGCTGATCACGAAGATTTAATGACCTTTCACTGTTATATCTCACCAAGTTAAAGATTTTTTTCCTTTCTGTCACCTCCTGGGGGACTTGAGCTGAATCTGGAGACAAAAGGTCACAGAGGAGACAGGCATGCGCTACAGTGGGCACAGAATTTGCAGCGCCATGTGGAATAGCATAGAGTCCCTGGTATCAAACAGTTTAGATGTAGAGTGGTTAACAGGTTGCATGTGCATGCACACACAAGCACACAAATAAGGAAAGTACAAAATGGACTTGCTCATAAGAACTATGCCTTCTTTGCTAATTAAGAAACCTGCCTTATTTAGTGTACAATCCAGTTGGATTGAAATGTACTCTTAAATGTAAGGTTGCATACTCAGGAAAAAGGATTTTTTACCTATGACTAAGATTTTTATACTAGAAAGTGTTTGTTTCACCAATCCATCTCCCAAAACTTGGATAATTGTTATCTATTTGCAAGTTGCACCAATGCCCTGCCCCCACCCCCCAAAAAAAGCCTCATTAAAAAAGGCGTGGTCTCTTTTCAATGTGTCTATATCAGGTTTTATTTGATATGTAGGTAACTCAGCTTTTGAAACCGTTACAAAATTAAAGTTTCTTTTTAAGCCTTGGACCAAAACATCTTGGGCAATTAATCTGCAGTCTGGATGGGCATGACTGAGCATAACGGGAAAGGATGCTGATGGTTCAGTATCTTGTTTAGAAAAGAAATCACGATGTCCCGTTAGTACAATCTGCTAAGCAAAGCTTTCAGCATATGTTTGTGAGGATCCGAAACAGCACTGCTCTGACTTTTACAGTTGGAGTGTAGATCTGGTCTATTAAATCAATCATGTGCATGCAAAGCAGTCCATCCTACGTGCCTTGATATTGGAAACAGCCAAGCAATGATTCACCCAACCAAACTCTTCTTTATGAGAAAACAGAATCATTGAAGACCTTCTGTGTTCTGATTAATGAAGAAAAAGATGCTATAATTCATTCATATTCTTCTGGCATCTGCAATATGAAAGTACAGCCCATGCATGTAATGACGTGTTCCCTGCCCTGAAATGTTCCCAGTTTGGAAGGACAGATTTTTCAGAGTGTGTGCTCATGATGATTGCACTGTGAAGGTCCTTGAATGAGGTACAACGGGTGCATTTACAGACAAGTTGTACCATGAAAAAGCAAAACCTCAGTTCCTATTGTGCTTACCTATGTGGAAGCTCCAATACCCAGTGGGATATGGTCATGCTGCTGGAGAGATACTGACACTGTTTCTGTCTTCCCTACCAAACGACATATTTTCACAGGTCTTCTGGGCACACCATTGCCAAGTTTGGATTAGATGGCACACAGTTTTGGAGGTCACACAGACTGTTTTTTCACAGAAGCTTAATCCTAAGAAGACCTAGTTAAAGCAGGTCTGCTACATCTGCAGGTACTTCTGTGTACGTGCACTAACTCACTTTTTGCTAATTATAATTATTCAGATGCAGGTACAAACATCCTTGGATTTAATGTAATCTCTAGGTAAACATGGGTTGGGAATCAGAAACTCTTGTTTTGCATCCTCAGAAGCTGATAATGTGCACATCCATCTGTGCAAAAGAAATATGATTCTTTCCTGCAGACAGCTGATAAATATCATGTCAGCTCCCCTCCACTGCAGAATCCCTGGCAGATCCTGTTATCTTTCTTTCATTGTTATTCTCACTGGCAGCAGGAGCCCTTCAGCAGTCCTTACTTTGGGCCCTAAGTAGGACGTAATGTGCAAGGCACTCAGCCACAAGCACCCCCAGGCATATCCTTGTCCCTGTTTCACCAGGGACCAGCACTGGGAACCTGAGCACAACACTTCATTTGTGGTCTGCTGGCTTCTTCTCCACATTTTTTGTTTCTCTTGTCTATTCAGCCTGTAATCTTTTCAAAGGCTGGGACTGTCTCTGACTGTCTAGACACACAGGACCTATTACAATGGGACATTGATTTCTGATGGGGTCGCCATCTGCTTACTGTATTGCAAGTGATTACTGCTAACTTTGAAAGAGCCACATTTCAGCATCAGGGTTCAGCAATAGTAAGAACATTTGGACTTTATTATAAAGTTAAATAATGCCTCGTACTAATGAACAGAGAAATAATTTCTTTCAAAATCATGGAAGTTTGTAGGTTAAAGGTGAGTTATGTGGCTTTAACTCTTGGCTAATGATGTATACACATGCTTTCTTTGCTGTCTCCTGAAAGCAACCGAACTATCTGACAAGTTGCTTCCTTTTTTTCTGTTCAATATCTGTAGTTTATATTGTTATTTCTTAGCACTTTTTTATTTTTTGTTATAATCACTGCAGCCTCTGAGTGTCTAGAACAGCTTGAGAATTTACCCATGGTGCACCCATTTTACAGCATGAAGTGATCCATAGACATCTAAAAATACGTTACTCTTCTAGGAAGAGAAATGTAGAGGACCTGTCTAATACTTTAATCGTGGGTCTAGTCTTTTGCAGTAAGGGATTTTATTGAAATGGCTCAAGGAAATCTCTCAAGTTCTCTCATGTCTCCATGATGTATGAAAAATATGAAGTGTGATTGCTGCAGAAATATTTATTTGAGTTGAGATAACCATTGCTGTCTCAAAAAGACTTCTCAGAAGTGCATCTTTTGTCTGATTTTTTACATCCTTTTCTTCTGTTTTGCAGATGGCAAGAAGATTTTTTAGAAGGTGCAGCTTGCTTTAAAAATATTCCTTTCTCCCCTACTAATGCGGCCATCTAACAGAGCAAAGGAGAGATACAGGTCAGTGAGAATGATTGGCAGGGGAGAGATTTAGTAGCAAGAGATAGCTCTCTGTCTCTTTATAGGATAACAGCTGCAATACCATCACAGGCTCCGAGAAGACAGAAATAATGTGTCTGTGGTCAATTGTTCAGCCTTGGCAAGCAAGCCTGGAGATTCAGTGTTAGCAGCTATTGATACCAAGAGCAACGCTCTCTTCCTGCTTTTGTAAGAGTACACTTTCGACTACCCAGGGTGCTCTGCAGTCTTGCTTTTGAAACATGCCCGGCTCACCAGTCACCCCAACCTAGAGAAAAAGCAATCAGCAAAGGCTGCTATGCAGAGCAGCGTTTGAATAACCCAACAGCCAATTTGCCAGCACAACAATTCTGCATTGAACTGATTCCCAGATATGAATATCCCTTTCAGGGAGAGCTTCCCAAACGAGGGCAATCCAGAAGCTGGCTTTTGAGAGTGAAATTCCCTGGGAATTCAGCATACGGCTTTGCCTGGCAATGTTCCCACCCAAGAACCAACAAAAAGCAACTGGCTCTAATCCTTCTCTGTATGTATTTTGGCAGCTTTCTTCCATTTAAAAAGAAAATAAAAATAAAAGTCCATCTTGCTCCCATATTGGAAGAAGTCCAAGATACACATATTGGGAGTACAGGAACTGGCATTTAAAGTCCTCCTGACACTTTCTATGCTGAGTCTTTGATCACACAGAAAAAGGCAGTTTATTTTTGCCTTTTATGGTCTTAAAACAAAAAGTTGCTCTTGGAAGCTTTCTGCAATATAATTTGGTGTTCAGGTTTCCTGATAAAACTGTTCTAAATAGTGCCATAAAAGAACAAATGCCCCAGTAATCCCGCCCTGTGCCTCTTCTGAGCCATGAATTTCACGAAGATTAAAATAAATGTGAAATCAAAACTTGTGCTTTTCCCTTTTGTTTTGTCATTTGTGTGATCAACAGTCTTTCTAAGATGATTTTTTTTTTTTTTTTTGTAATCAGCACTTGTTTGGGAGTTCACAACTAGCCGGACACACAAGCGCACATGCTTTTAATGTCCTAAGTGCTATTGCTTTTCAGATAAGATGAGGTCTGAATTAAAGCCATGGGGAAGATACAGTGCCAGATGAGGGCAAAAAGCCATTTATGCCACTTCTGCTGCCCTTCAGGCATGTGCCTGGAGGCAGGCATATCAGAAAATCTGATCCAAGATTTTTATAAACTCTGCTGCTGTGTCCAGATCTGCTCTAAGTGATGTGTTGTTTCTATCAGGCATTAAGTCATGCAGAGTATTAGCTCCTACTATTTGTAGAGAACTTGTGCTCACTAGGACACTTTGACCTTTATATAGGAACAAAAACAAGAGATCACAGTTGTCCAAGTGATTTATAGTAAAAGATGTTATGAATTGACATTTAAAATAGGTATCGTTCTTGAGTAGCAAGTATCAGGCCTTGCATTTCAGCAGATACCACATAGGGAAAAGTCACATATTACTAATATGAAATAATCTTGATGGAGGAGGCCAACACTTTGATTTTCACTATGTTGTTATGCTGTATTAGGGATGTAATTTTTGTTAGATGAAAGACAGTTAGGCAGGTGAGGTGCAAAAAACCCCACCAAGGTTCAACTGACAGAATTAACAGAACTATAATGTACATTCCCTGGAAGATGCTTTCCTCATTATTAATTTAGTCAGTCTCCCCCCAAAGTAGGGGATGGCACAACTCTGTCCTGGGGGATATCTGGCTGTGCAGGACCTCCAGAGATGAGTGGCACCAATGTCACATGGCCAAAGCCACCATATTCAGCACACTGCTTCTTCCAGCTGCTGAGAACGTCACTCCTGTCCACTGGAATTAGAAAATAGATATAGCTGCTTTTCTACATGCTAACCCTGTAGTGTTCTCTGCATTATTAACCACCATTTCACTGATGCAACAAACACTTGGATTCTATTGGATTGTAGTTAAGGTGTGTGTTTTGTCTCTTCTGAATTAAACTACAATGCAGGGCTAAAGGCAATAGAATAGAATAAACTGCCTGCGGTGGCCCCAGTGCATGCCACCACATACCTTGGTTGAGAAAAGCATTTCACACCTCTAGTGGAGATCTCACCTAGCATGGCCTGAGGACACCATGCTATAATTTTGCAGTTTCATTTGCCTGGTTAATAGAAATAAAAAGCTGCAACTGCTCTGGTGTGCACTTGCATTATAAAATACAGTGTAATATTAAGTCTAACCTCAACAACACCCCATTCTGTTTGAGTTAATCATCAGAGAATCATATAATGCTTTGGATTGGAAGGGACCTCAGCAGAAAGATGAGTTTGCAGGCAGGAATAGGAAGGGACATGGCACACAGATAAGCCCTGTCCTGGATGACAGAGCTGATGTGGTATGAAAGTGAGGGGACATGGCTCTTCAAGAAAAGTCTGGAGTGGCGCCTTCATAGGACTCTGTGCTACCAATACAGTCAATGAAGAACTGTCCCAGCAGAAAACAAGGGGTCCAACCACTTGTAATTCTTGGCAGTATCCTTCATTTGCACTGTGCATGCAGGTTTCCTTTGTGGTTTTCTCCTCCTCAGCAATGCTTTGCTTCTGCCAGATTTAACTGAGTTCTGTATGTTTTCTTCAGTCATTTCACTTGGCAAACTTACTGGTTCAAAGTGGTTTGGATCCAAAGGAAGCAGCAAAGAAATGAAGTTCAGAGCAAGAGTGCAACATGCTGATCTGGACTTCTTTACTCCTTCTGATCTACTGTATTAATTCTTGCTGAAAACTGATATTGGTGTTGCAGATTTGTTCAAAAGCCCATAGATCATAGCTGAAAGAGTGACTCTTTTCAGGCTGATGAAGCTTAGGTACAACTCAGCTTTTGTCTTGTCCTGCAGGGCATGGAGCTTTTCAAACAAGGTAGCATTGAATCAAGCAGGAGTTCTTCTTTTGTCCTCCCTTTGTGAATAAGTAAACAAATCAATGCCGATGTTGTCCAGAACAAGATGCAGCTAGTCTATTTATATTCCAGCCAATGTCCAGGTGACCAGATAGCAAATAGCTATCAACCACTTAGACATGATCCAGTCTAAACCTCTGAGTATGGTGTGCAGTGGAGAGGGCAGAATTCCCAACCTGGATAGAAAAAAGCATCTGCTTCTACCTAGTTGTACAGGTTTTCTGAAGAGCAGGCTGTTTTGATGGTTATTCTGATCCCAAATCTTCTGACTTCTCTGTCCACTTTAGATTCTTTTCTATAATAGAAAAAAATATTTTTAAAAAAATAGTATTGGGCAAATAGCATGCTGATCCAGTCCCTCTCCACTGTGCTGGCTTTCATACTCTGCAGCACCCAGGAATGCACTGAAACGTTGGTTTCACCAAAGAGAAGCGGAAGGCTTAACTACGCAGCACAACTGTTTCAGCGAGTGACTTGGACTGAACTCTGCTTTCACTTCTGCAGGCACAGATCTGGAAGTTGCATCTGTCTAGCATCTAGCAAAATGTGGCTGCAGATTAAACTGTAGCGCCCCAGAATAGATCGCGTGGTGTTGCTTTCTAACCACGTCTGTGGTAATGGAGTCATATTTCACAATATTTGTTCAAATAAGACATTCAGCAGAACTTTTCATAGGCATCAGGGATTGAACATTTAGAGCAAGCACTTCTTGCACAGTAGCCAGGAATGAAGATTCAGCTACTTTTTACAGTAAGTACAAAACCACTAATGGGGAAGTCAGAGGCCTCTCCAGGGCACCAGTACACTTTGCTTGATGTGCAGTACCTGGATAATCAAACCCAAGATTTGCAATTTCTTCTCTGTTCCTCTGCACTGTTCGTGCCTGACACTGGTCTCGTATTCAGAAACACTACCGGTGCCCCCATTCCATTCTTGCTGAGCAGGGTTGAGGTGCTGCTCACTCTCTTGCTACCAAAGTTTTTCTGTTACCGTGGAAGGGGCAGTGGGGGGAGGTGGGGGGTGAAGGGGGTGGGGTGGGGGTGGGGAAAGCATGTGTCTTTTTCTCAGCTGCCACCGTTCAAAGCCCAGCAAAACCCTGACTGAGAACAGAACAGCAGAGGTGCAGACATGTGCTCTGGTCTCCTCTTGTAATGTGGGCAGTTAACCCCTTATAGAGGAGTCAAATTTTAGCCTTTTCAGTTATGGAGACATTCTCTGAGACACAAAGGAGACATTACAGTGTCAGAACAGCGCAGGGAATTAAGATAAATTTCCATTTCTTCATTGGTGCGCTAGCCCAAAACTACCAGCTCTCCAAGGGTCACAAGTTGCTATCCCCTGTGTTGACAGCCTGTTTGGATGCTTGCAAGGTAATACAAAGTACCCTGTGTCAGGGAAAAGCGAGCAACTTCCGTTGCTGCAAAATGCCACAGAAAGGGCCCACGTACCAGTGCTCTAGTGTGCGGGGTGGCAGATGTGTGATACCCATTGTAGGACTGATGTTGACAATGTCATGAGCATGCATTTAAAAAGAAGAAGAAGAAGAAGAAGAAGAAGAAGAAGAAGAAAGAAGAAGAAAGAAGAAGAAAGAAGAAGAAAGAAGAAGAAAGAAGAAGAAAGAAGAAGAAAGAAGAAGAAAGAAGAAGAAAGAAGAAGAGAATCACAACTTTAGAACCTGTGCTGGATTTGGCTTGGTATGTAGTAAAGTTGGCTCACGATAAAAAAAGAAGTCTCCTATTTTAGACAGCTACAGTTGTCGAAGGGCTTGTCGTGGTTTAGCCTCAGCTGAATACCGTACAGGCACTCGCTCACTCCTCTCTCCCTCTAGGTGGGATGGAGAGACGTAGAAGAAGGTGGCAGACCTTGTGAGTTGGATAAGGAGGGTTTGCTGGGACAGCAAAGAGGAAAATAATAACAGCAGTTAGAATATACAAAGAGGTGATACACAACGCAGTTTGCTCACCCAACTAGACACCCAGTTCGTGTCATATGATATAGAATATCCCTTTGGCTAGTTTGGGTCACCTGTCCCAGCTGTGTCCCCTCCCAGCTTCTTGTGAAAATTAACTCTATCCTAGCTGAAAACCAGGATAAGGTGCAGTACAAGAGAGTTGCTTAGCATCCAGGTGGACCCTGTGCTGTCCTACGTCTGATTCCTGCATGCTTTTCTTCCTGCAAGGCATGTTAGAATCTGGTGCCCCATTTCTTTAAGAATAGAGCTATAAAAAATAAAACTGTGAATGTTGTGCTATGTACAGTGCTCTTTCCCTTTGCTTTAGTAAGAGCTCCTTTCTTTCCCTGGGAACCTGTGCTATGTCCTGGCACTCGCAATGTCTTAAAGTGAGGGAACAAATGTCCTGGGATACACTTTTATGCCCCTAGATCCCAGTGTGGTGATGTTCTCACGTACTGGGTGTCCTGTACTTATTTTTGGTACAAGTCTCATTCATAGGATTTACAGCACTACTCTGGCCCCTCACCTTGCATGTCCTCGTGATGTTTACCCGTGCTGGTTTTGTGGTGGATTTCTTAATTTCAGTGGCTGTAAAAAAGAAATAAAAGAGTATAAGAATTTTGGGCAAAGGACCCTTTGTGCAGTTCCAGAAAGTTTTTTTTAAAGTGAGATATCCTAATGATCTCTCTGCTGTCTTGTCAGCTTTGTGCCTTTGTAGATCTTTTGTTGGGATTGCAACCTTGGCAGCTGTCAGCAAACTCAATTGCTCTCCCCCAGTTCAGCCAGCATGCTTAAAAGCTCAAGAATTCGGCTTCTCTCCTGCAGCTCCACACAAGGTATAACAAACTCTAACTGAGAAGGACAAGGGTCTGTACCGGAGGCTTATTGTATGTGTTAGAGTTACCACGGAGCTACTGCTTGAGACCAGATGCCTGTCACCACACAAACATCTGGTAAGCTCCTGCACACAGACCTTTACAGCTTACACAAACGTGGCTTACCCAGGGAGGACATGGCTTGCCCCAAAGCTATGCAGATGAGGCCACATCACTTCTGCAGGCCAGCACTGTCAGGACACCTCTTTGAATTCCAGATGTGAATCCTCTAAACTTGCCTCTGTCATTTTTTTCTGCAGTGCAGCTCCAGGGTCTGGCCTCCTGCTATTCTTTTTTTTTCCTGTGGAAATTCCTGAAAGTCTTCCAAGAGGTTAGCAAAGTGTTATCTTGCAGAACTGCCAGCATACCTGGTAGAGAAAAATCTTATGAGATCAAACAGCTCTTAGAGCTTCCTGCCGGCAGTTGCTTCTGGGAGCAGCTTGTAAAACTCAATGCTGATGACTGTGAACATGACCCCTGGTCTTGCTTTGGTTTCAGTCCAACACCAGAATAATCACCTACACCTAATCCAGACTCAGCCTGAAGTTTGCAAAGTGCCCCGGTCTTCTCATCTGTGCAACATGCTATTCAGGGTGCATATAATTGGGCAAAAAATTGTTAATGCTTTTGAAGAACAGTTTCCCCTGCTTTCTTCTTTTTTTTTTCCATTTAAATTAGATTAGTAATTCCCTTCAGGATTTCAGAATGTGAAAGCCTGGACCAGCTCTAACACTCACACATCATAACGTATTTCATGCCCTTATTTAGGGCCAAACACTGATCCATGTGCTCAGTTTTCAGACAGACTGCTTATTCTTTGGCATAACCTCTCTGTTTCACAAGTACCCAGGCAGAGCAGTCTGTCAGCCAGAACCTGGCACTCTTCTAGGCAATAGGATGAAGATGGGGGTAGAAATGTGATTTTGCTATCACCGGTGCTGCTGCCAGCTCAGAAGAGCCAGCTTGGAAGAGAAGGAGCAAATGAGCAAAAGACAGCATAGATGCAAGAGATGATCATTTTTTTCACTGGGGTGAAGGCAGGGAGAAGTAAAGCTCCCAGGCAGTGGAATTCAGTGTTGCTTCTTACCACAGGCTATCAGCAGTGCACCTTCCTACACATGCATGTATTTGGCACTGATCGGTCCTATGCGTTATTCGTTTCGGTGTCCCCCTGTCCCATTCACAAGCAAGACAAGTCCTTACTAGTGCATACCTCTTGATCCTCCCACTTGATGGTTGGAATTGCTGGTACATTTAAAAAAAAAATCTATGTTCATATCCCTTCTCCCATTGGGAAGTTCAGTAAAAAGCTTCCTTCCATATTTGAAGTATTTCCCATAGCTGATTCCCTTTGCTGTATTTAGGCAATTCCTCTTTTTTTATTATTCACTGTAGTATTAAGACCTCATATTCAACATTTAAAATAAAAGTGAAACTCCAAAGTGTCCCCTCACCGCTATATTTGAGTATTTCTCTTCATTTTGCAGCACTCAAAGTGGAAGCATGTCGGAGTCATCCTGGCCTCCAGAGAGGCCAATTTGATACGCAGAAGTACACCAGAGAATCAAGTCCTTTCTGTTGCTCTTTCCCTGTAGGTAATGAGACTCATTACTGCTAGCATTTAACATAAGGAAATCTTACTTCCTCCAGCATAATGAGCAAATAGAAGAGTCAGAGCATTGGCCTTTTCCTCTCTGCTTCCTGCAACAACATCATCTTCCTTCTGAGGCCCCCAGGTCCACACTTGCTACTGTGAAAGAGCCTTTGTCACACATTAAACCTTGTAAATGTCAAGTCTGAGCATTGTTCAAATTATGTCCTATTTCCCTTTGCCCAGACTCAACCCACCTTTTTTGCCTCTGTCCTCCTCCAGGTTTGCCTCATTTCCTTTTCCTTTTCCTGTACCAGGCACCCATTAAACTGGAGCAGAAAAGGAAAAGAGATGTCTTGTACAAATAGGCATGGAGGTGGGTCATAACCATTGAAAAAGCAGTTAAGTAATGAGTGCTCTTACAGGGCTTTCCTCTTCCAAGCACTGTGATTTTTCAGGTGGGGAGTAGTCAGGTTGTAAATTTGCTATTAGACATGCTTACGGCAGTGTAAATGATCAACAAATTAGCACCATTTAATTTCCTTTCATTGCATCTCTTGGGCACCATCCCATTCTCATAAGAGAGAGCTTTTTTTTTCTTTTTCTTTTTTTTTTCTTTTTTTTTAAATCTTGGAGTGCTCCAAGAGATACAGCAGTACTGCATCTGAGCTCTGGCTCAATGCTACAGAGACCACACGGGGAGAAGAGGTCAGGGTGGGGAGAGCGCCAAATACTTGCACAGTGCCAAAGGAGGCTGACTGGGAAGTGTATTGGCAGAGCTTGCCCACCCCACCCCCTTGCTGCCTCTGACTTCTGTGCCTATGGAGCCCGGGCATCTCTTCCCAATCCCCTTAGCAAGCAAAGAGCTCCTTGCCCTGGCAAGCAGGATGGCTGGGACAGTGGCCTCCACTAAACTGTCAGGCAGTATCATGCTGGAAGCAGCTGCAGTGGTGTGAGCCAGCACATATCCTCTGCATGACCAGCTCTGGTAGCTGTTTGTAGGTGGCCTGCCAAGTGCCTCCAGACAGGAGGGCGTGAGTCAACAACTCCCAAGAAACAAAATGATAAGCTTCAACTGATGGTCATGGCAAGAGAGTGCCCCGGTGGATCTTGACTATTACTATGCCAGGTTACAACCTTTTGCCATCTGTCTTTCATGCCTCGCTGTAGAAATCATCTGAACTTTATCAATGTTTTCCTTTTTTTAATGCATCAAAATTATTTATTTCAGTTTGTAGCAGAATAGCTCTGATTTTCATGTATGTAACAAAGGTCAAAACCAGATCTGTCCTTGCAAAATTCCTCAAGGATTTCAGTTTATCTTGTGCAGCTGTTGGACATTTTGTCAACTTTTAAGCATCGTCCATGTGTGTCTTGATGACTGACACTGGTCAAACTAAGATGATAATCAGGGGCTTTGGCTTTTGAAAAGCTACATGGCTGCATGAGGAGGAATCTGGTAAAATTTAATGTACTTCACTGGGCTCTTTCTCTGGTGGGTGACATTTGGCAAGGCACTTCACCTGCCCTGGTCCCTCTTACACTGTCTATTTTTAGAATCTGTCTATCCATCCTGTCTATTTTTAGAATCTGAGGTCTGCAAAGCAAGTGGTGTATATTGGTTTGTAGTTGCTCAAACCTTGTCTGAAGTTTGCATTTAAATAGTAACGATCTAGAGGTGAAAATGTTTGGACAGGGCCTAGGCACGACTACGAAGAACAAATCTGCTGCTTTGCCTGTGTAGGTTGTATTTTCACTGTTCTGCTCCATCCAGCAGATCTGCCAGGGACTTTCTTCCTAAGCAATGAGTTAACAGGTACTTTCTCGTGGCCAAACATTGTCAGATGAGAAGTCCTTAAAGCATTCAGAAAGAAACAATCAAAGGTGTAGTACTGCCAAGAAACAGACTTCTTTATTATAAAGCAGCTAATATTCTTGGCTTAGTGCAAAGACCATTAGAAATTAATTTGGTCTGGGATCCTCTCTTAGATATTGGCCACAGGATCTGAGCTGTACTAGCAATTTTGCACTGTGTACCCAGAAGCAAACAGCTCCAATGTCAGGGTAACCTGGTTGTTACATGACACAAAATAGGCAGTACCAGTATGACTGAAAAAGCTTTCATACCATAGAAGTTATGAGATACATTGGTTTGTTCTGGAGAAAAGTTAAAAAAAAATCTTGTATGTGCACAGATGGACAGTATCATATGGACACATCCCATTTAACTGTTGAGTGGAACAGTCCCATAACAATCTGCTAGAATGATAACTTGCACTTAAAGTAAGATTACCATGCCTCAGATAAGCTCCTGCCTTTATTTTATTTTATTTTATTTTATTGGCATTTTTAATTTTATTTTTATTTTATTTTAGTATTTTTCTGTGTAAAACTAGGCTTAACTACAGGTTCTTTTACCCAGCCCTGGGACTGGATCAGTGTGCTAGTCATGTCTGCCATCCTTTCTCTTGCCTCTGGAGACCAGGAACTTTTATTTTATTGTCTGTCTTATGAGTCCTAGCACTCTGGAGCCCTGAGCTTACTTGTGGGTTTAGATGTTACTGTTATAAAAGTATGGTGATTGGGTTTTGTTTGGTGTTATGTTTGTGCTTGAATTTCCTGACACAAGACAAGTAGGGGATACTTGCATCATGCCTGCTGATTGTATGTGGATAATTCAGCTGTATTAGGGAAAGACAGGTCACGTTAGCACAAGCTGTCAAAGTGGAAACTTCGGGAAAGGAACCTCAGTCCAGCATCTAAGCAACCAGCAAGAGCTTAAAAGGTAAGTTTGTCAGATAAAGAATAAAATATGGGGTTTAGACTGCAATTTTTTTACACTGTCAGAGGTCTATTCTGTGAGCTATCCCATTTTCCACAGTGTCTGACTGTATGTCATAGAAACATATCTTTTCTGCCACTGAAACCAAGAAAGGTTGGCAAACTATGAGTGCAAAAAACCCAAACCACAGGAGCAACAGAACATGGATGAAGTCAGCACCGTGCTGCACTAGGTTGTAGAACCAAAACAGCCCCTTTAGTACCCCAGGAGGAGGAGTGAAGAGCTAGCTTTCTTTTCCTTTCTCTCCTTTCTGTCCTGTTTTCTTTGTGATGCGTATTTTTATGTCTGTGGTTAAGAAGATGCCAAAAAAATCAAGTCACTGTGCAGGCACACACCAGCAACCCTCATTTCTAAATCTCACATTCTGTTTGGCATCTGTTTCTGCTGCAGATACCCAAGTTTTTGATGAACAAGCTACAAAGAGGAAGATCTCTCTTCCACGAGGTGTGTGGGCAGTGGGCTTTGCAAGTTGGTGAGGAGCTTACTCAGGCTTTTTTCTGCTCAGGTCTGGAATTTCTGATGAGATAATGGAAATGCTAAAGGCTTGTCTAGGCTGACAAAAATGGTGTACAGTGTTCATGCATTGACACATATTTGTTCCGATGAGTTTAAGACACCTTTCAATGCACAAAGCAGCTAGGATAAAGTTCCATTTTTGCTAGCTTCTTCATATTTAACTGCAGTTCCTGAGGTATCTTGGACTTACTTGACAATCACTAGATCCAGGAGTTCCATGAGAAATTTCAGCAAGAACATAAAACTCACAAAACACAGAAGGCAAATATATCAAGTACGTCAGGGTCATTGTATTTCCCAAGCCACCTGAGGGCTCTTTGGAGATGGCCTCAGGTCACGGTTGCTAGATAAATTGGTGTGGCTTACACTGAGTGGAAGTAATGCTAGAGATCAAGATGTTCACCCCATGTCAGCTGTTTGTGGCAGACCAGCACACATGCCAGCTCCCAGCTTCCTCACTGGCTAGACTGAGCAGGATGTATGTAATTTTAATCTGTTAAAAAAAAAAAAAAGGAAGAGGAAAAGAGAAGTTGTGATATTTTGCCTGCTTTATATGACATACTGGAACAGACATGTGATTGTATATTTCGTGGAGCCATGTTCAGCCCATAATGAGGTAGACAACTGCAAAGGCAGTCCTGCAACCTGCTTGAACTCACTCTGCTGCACTTCAAAACTGGCCCTTTGAAGAGTGCTGAAGTTCAGACAGACATGAACACAAACTGTGGACATGGCTTTTCACCACTGGATGGGTCCAGGAAACGGGGGTCCACAGCTCTTCAGTGTCCTTGTGAAGCAGAAGCAGAGAGGAGATGGCAGTAGTGTGCTGTTGTGGGAAAAACAAGACAGAAAAGTAAGTTTGTAATGTACAAACAGTGTTTTCATATGTGACACACCCAAAGGAATTCCTTCTCCACTTGATGGCAGAAGAACTGTATACTGTTTTGAATTCCCAGTTCACAACAGTAGAAATAATGAAAAGACTAGAAAGTGGCAGACTGGGAGAAAGATTGTGTCTGTTGAGACTAGAAGGGATTCAAGATGAACACGTCAGAAATTTTCAAATACTTAGGAAGGAGAGGAAGATACAGAGAATAAATCTCCACAGCCAGCTAGAGAGGTGATGGGTTTAAACTGTGGCGATGAAGCTTCGACTAGACCTGAAGAGGAGCATTCCTGCAACAGTGATGCAGTAGGAGAGGTTGTGGGCCTCTATCAGAGGATGTCATTAAGAGCAGGTCAAGCATATCTCTACTGGGAATAATACAGCTGAGACTGCCTTGGGTCCAGGAAGCTGACCTGGTGATCTCCTGTTGTCTGTCCTGAAAGACTTGCTCACCTTCTAGTAAGGGTGACAGCAAGAAGTGCAACATCTGAACATTCTAGATAGGACTGGACTGTAGGCTTCATTTGACAATGGATGATAAATATGCCCTTCCTGTCCCCTTGTTACTGTTTTGCATGGCAGGGTTCTGCTGAAGGAGAGGGGGCTGCAGGGATGGCTTCTTGCAGAAGCTGGTAAATCCCAGCTGGACTCAAGGATGGACCTGCGCTGACCAAGGCCGAGCCAATCAGCAACAGTAACAGCACCTCTGTGAATCACATTTAAGAGGAAAAATACCTACCAGCAGCTACTTTTTGCTACCAAAGAAGGGAGTGAGATGTAAGAAACTCTGCAGACACCAAGGTCAGTGAAGAAGAGGTCGAGGCCGGATGCTGGAGAGAGTGGAGATATATGGAAGATGCTGTGACCCACATTGGAGCAAACTCCTAGCAGCAGATCTGCAGCCTGTGGAGAGAGACAGAGAGAGACCTACTGTTGGGGTTTTGCATAGCTGGGTGCTAGGAGAGAATGGGGGGCTGTAGAAAATGGCTGCTGTAAGAAGCAGCTAGAAGCTCTCTGCAGGCCCCAAAGAGTAAACATTGACAGATTCAAGGCCAAAGTTGCAGCTGACCAAGGTCGAGCCCATCAGCGATGGTCACAGCACCTCTGGGAATCACATTTAGGGGAAAAAACGCAGGCTGGTGCATTTTGCCACCAGAGAAGGGAGTGAGAAAATGTAAGGAGCTGTGCAGACACCAAGGCCAGGGAGGGGAGGAAGGAGGTGCCCTGGGTGCCAGAGAGAAAGATGCCACTGCAGCCTGCAGAGAAACCCCTGGTGGAGCAGGTGTCCCCCCGCAGCCCATGGAAAAGGTGGAGACCCCACCTGTAGCCCATGGAGAGGCTCCATGCTGGATGGAGCAGGTGGAGACATAAAGAAGATGCTGTGACCCACGTTGGAGCAAGCCCCTGCCAGCACTTGCAGGCCATGGAGAGAGACAGAGACACAGAGATGAGCAAGAGAGAGATCTGTGCAGGAGCAGGTTTGCTAGGGGGAGGCTTGTGACCCCATGGAGGACCGGGGCTGAGAGACATCGTGGTTTATGACTGTCTGCCATAGCAGTGACCCACGCCAGGGCAGCTGGTGAAGAGCTGAAGCCCTGTGGGGAAGGACTGACGTTGGAGAAGTTTGTGGAGGCTTGTCTCCCGTGGGTAGGACCCCGTGGTGCAGCAGGGGAATGGTGTCAGGAATGCCCCTTCAGCTAAGAAGGAAAACAACTCATGAGGAATTGACCAAAACCCCCATTCCCCATCTCCCCCTGTGCAATAATGGAGAGGGAAGAAGGGAGTGAAATCATGACTAGAGTGAAGTCTGCTAAGAAGGGAGGGGTGGGGGGAAGGTACTATAAAACCTGACCACACTTCTCATTATCCAACTCTGGTGTCACTGGGTGTGCAGTGCAGTGCAATAAATGAGAGAGTTTTCTTTCCTTCATTCTGTGTTGAGTCTGTTTTGCCCATGATGTTGATTACAGGATGATCTCTCCCTGTCCTTATCTTGACTCCTAAGCCTCTCAATATATATTTTCTCCCCTGTCCAGCTGAAAAGGGGAGTGATAGGCCGACTTTGGTGGGTGTCTGGCCTCCAGCTGGGGCCAAACCCCCGCACCCATTCTCCTGGTTAGTGTTCGGTATATGATGCGCTGTGGAGCATGCCATTGGTTTTGCACTTAAAGAGCTGTTTTCTTTGGTTCTCTAGAGGTGGATCCTTTTATTTTAATTCATTCTTGGCTCACCACCACTGCAGAAAAGTTTAGCTGTATGCTCTGCCAGCGGGGATAAGGATGTGGCCATCGTCCTGCTCTGAGTGAATGCCAAAATAAGAGTACAAGTTAAATGCACAGTGGTCGTCTGTTGCCAAAAACATTTACTTCTTCTACTAATCCATTCTTAGAAGAGGCACTGCGGGTAATTTGTTGTTTCTTCCACAAGAGCAAATAAGTACTGTGTCCTGAGCATGAAGAGCTGGAGAGCTATTTTGCACTCTTATAACCCAGGATGCAGTGGCAGCAATTCTCTTGGGTTAGGAGCTCCCATCATAAAATGAATTGGTCTCCAAAGCACTGAAAGGACTCAGTGAAAGCTGAACAGATTCAAGCTTCTCACCATGTCATTACACTGGTATTTAGTGGGGACTTTCAGCATGGGAGTGACAGCAGCTGCATTAATGCCCGTGGCTTCTATGACCCACCATCACAAATATTTTTGCCATTGTTCTTTTGAAAATCATGTGTGAAATATGTGAGCTCTACCTAGAGAAGTGTTTGTCTCACTGGCAGTATCTCCTGCAAAAAGCACACTAATTTTTTCCAGTTTGATGCCTTGCGCATATCAAATGGCGATAATACTGCTGTCTTCCTTGGTAACTCCCTGATGCTTGAGAAGCCTCTAGCAAGATTCATTTCCACAAGCTCTGTAAGGAGGCAGGCAGACAGCAGCAGTGATGCTTATACCAGTGCTGCTGATACACTGCTGAAAGGCAGACCTCACTGAAAAGCCACTCTTGTCTGAGTGTCTTTCTGCAGTGAAGGGAATTATATGGAGCAGCTGAGTGTGTGACACTCTGGTAGCATCTCCTCTCTGATAAATCCCAGGAGGTTATGAGCTTGTAGTATCTTTGAGGCACTGGATGAAGCTTTGTGGAACCTCTCAAGGAAGTCTGCAGCCATAACCCCTCCTGCCTCCACTGCTGGGTTTAGAGCTGGCACTCTGGTCTTCCAACCTGCAATGCGATGTTGTCTAAACCCAAGACTGGATCCAAGATTGGGCAGCTTCTGATACCTTCTCACAGAAATCATCACTGCTCCCTGCCCCTGCCCGCCTGCTACCAAAACCTTGGCACATAAAACAAACACACCTGCTCATAATGCTTCCAGTTTCTGTGATATTTACCCTAAAGCTCTTCCCTGCTATAGCCGATCTTCCTACTAACACCCCTTGTCAGATGTCTCTTGGTAGGTGCTAAGCCCTCAAAATTTAACCACACATAGAGAGTAGTCCATTAAAAAAAAAAAAAAAGAAAAGAAAGAAAAAGAAAAAAAGAAAAGAAAAAAAAGAGAAGGGCAGGGGAGGGGAGGGCAGGAGAGGGGAGGAGGAGAGAGAACTCTACTCCTATTAATTGCGGAGGGGAAGAGAATGAAAATAAAAATTTGCATGATAATGAAAAGAAATAACCAATGTTATTTATTAAGCTAGACATGTTAGCTGATGGCCTGCCCCAAAACTTTCAAGTCCCACTCTGTCATTCTATTTGCCTTCTGGCTTTTCCTGCATTGACTACAAATGATTACTTAAAAGAGTGAATCATGGAGAGAAAAATGGGGTCAGGATATTGAGAGGCCATAATGGAAAGAAAGATGGAAAGAAAAGGAAAAAGGAGAGAGAGGAAAAGAGAGGGAGGAAAGGAGAGAGAGAGAAAGAGAGAGAGAGAGAAAGAGAGAAAGAGGGAAGGAGGGAAGGAAGAGGGGGAGGAAGAGGGGGGAAGAAAGAGGGGGAGGAAGAGAGGGAGGAAGAGGGGAGAGGAAGGAGGGAGGGAGAGAGGGAGGGAGGGAGGGAGGAAGGAAGGGAGGAAGGAAGGGAGGAAGGGAGGAAGGGAGGAAGGAAGGGAGGAAGGGAGGGAAGGAAGGAAGGAAGGAAGGAAGGAAGGAAGGAAGGAAGGAAGGAAGGAAGGAAGGAAGGAAGGAAGGAAGGAAGGAAGGAAGGAAGGAAGGAAGGAAGGAAGGAAGGAAGGAAGGAAGGAAGGAAGGAAGGAAGGAAGGAAGGAAGGAAGGAAGGAAGGAAGGAAGGGAGGGAGGGAGGGAGGGAGGGAAGGAGGGAAGGAGGGAAGGAGGGAAGGAGGGAGGGAGGGAGGGTTAGTTGGAGAGGTTAAATTTCTGTTCAGGATATGATGATTCAAATTTTTGCACTGAATCAGTACAATTATGCCTTTTCCTCTAAGAAAACAACAAAGCTTCCAACTCACAGACTGATCAAATAGCTCAGGAAAAGACAGATGGTGTTCTCTGCCGTTGAAGTTAATGATATGCTGTCAAGCCTAAAAAGAGTAAACAGCTCCAGCATCAAGGCCAGCAGGATTTCTTCTAAACCTCTGGATGCAAAACAAAGTATGTCAGGACAAGTGCCCTGCTTTCTTTCACTGGGCTGCTTCCCAGCTGCTGCCTGTTGGGGTGGGCCTCCCCCTTCTATAAATCACATGTAGTGAAGATGTGACCCTTTCACCGTTTTATTCCTATTGAGTTTTTCTGGAACATGAATGCCAAGAAGATTATCATTCCAGATCAGGAAAATTGCCTGGTTTTACCTCCACAGCTGAGAAAGCCTTTAAATCTCAGATTAACGGCATGGCTCAAGGCAATGCGGAGGGGTGTTTCTGGTGTTCATGGTCCTGTGGGCGTGCAGACCTCTTCTTTTGCATTGGTCACGGTCAGCACCACAAGGCCTTCCCTGATATGCCTATGTGACTTTTTGTTCAGGTGAAGGGCAGAGCCAGCAAGCTTCAAAGAAGTGCCAAACAGGGAAAAAAAAAAAGAAAAAGAAAAAAGATGAGGCCTCTCCTTTCCACTGAGAGACACAACCAGCACACACAATCTTAAGCCTCCATAGAGACATGCTCTTTGACATCTTCAGCTCTTCACCGGCTGTGTAAAATTCAGAGGTGTGTTTGAGTGGAGAAAAGATTTAAGGGGAGGAGAATAAATTTTTTATTACTTTTATTTGTTTTCTGAACATTGCAGATGTATCCCCTAACCTCTACCTGTATTACCTGTGTAAGTGTACACTTCTCCAGCTGTGTGCTTTGTCAGACTGGGGACAGAGAGCACAGTGGAAAGCGTCTTCCTGTGTGCCCATGGGTACCTGCGCTGTGATGGAATCCATAACACGGCTAAGTGACAGTAATGTAACACAGGCTGGGTTAACAAGACTGAGAAATGCCGCTTTAGATTAAGAGCTCTTCAGGGTGGCATGTTTCTCTTTGCTCAGGGGTGTAAAGGGCTCGTCCCAGTGATCCTGCAGCATAGTTTGGGGCCTATCAGGCCATAAAGGATGGGCTTCATACCAAAGTTTAGCAGCAGAAAGAAATCTCTTAGCACAAATGTCCATGCCAGTCTCCAACCTCAGTGTCTTCCCCTATGTCCTGGTTTCAGTCAGGATAGAGTTAACTTCATTTGTATCAGCTGATGGAATGCTGTGTTTGGGAGTTAAAATGAAAGCAGTGCTGATAACACCCTGATGTTCTTAGTTGCAGTCAGACAGTCAAGGACTTTCTCAGCTTCTTCATATTTCTCTATTCTTGAGAAAGGAGGGGCGAAGCCAGGACAGGTGACCCAGATGGGCCAAAGAGAGTATTCCATGCCAATTACGTCCTGCCCAGGAGAACAGGGGGCTGAGGGGAGGAAGAAGAGGGGCGGTGGCGGGACGCGTGCTTCTTGGGGGGACGGTCGGGTTCTGGGACAGCTCTGGGTGGTACGGCCTGAGTTGTGTGGTTCGGGGAGAAACTGCATTGGGTATCAATAGTTTCATATTCTTTTGCTCTAAAGTCCTGTTAGCATTGTTATATTTTATCTTTCTGTTCTCTTAGTAAACTATCCTTATCCCAACCCACGGGCCTCTTAGTTTCTTGGTTTTGGAGTTATTTGCCCCTTCCTTTTCCCTTCCCTTGTTTCCCCCCTTTTTCCCTCTTCCCCTGCTCTTTTACTTTAAGAAGCAGGCAGCTGCGTGGATCTCGGCCCACAGCCGGGGTGAAACCACGACACCCTAAAACTTCCTTTTGCATGGATAATTTAGTGACCTTCAATGCAGGTCAATCCATTACACCCAATTCCATATAGTGCTCCCTGTTTCTTTGCTGTGTGCCCTAACACATCTATTTCAATATTTTGTGGCTAATTTCTATTCAACCAGTAACAATAAAAAGAGGCAGTTGGAAAACAGAAAGAAAAAACCCAAACAATATCCTTAAAACAGACAAAACCAACATCAGCCTCAAGAATCTTTATGGATGGAGGTTTCTATTTTCATTCATGCATAATTAAGTTGAAAACAGTTCAAATATATGAGGGTGGGATGACTTCTGCTACTCAAGTGACAGAATTTTTTCTCCTTGTCTGCACAGATCATATTTTCTTCCCCTTATATCTGAAATTACCATTGTCTCATAACTATCAGGATTGATGCAGTAGCCTACTAGCAAAATTGTATCAGCCATAATCACAGCACCTTAAGTCCTCTGCATTTTCACAAATGGCATGATTAAATTTAATTTATCTTCTTTTTCTCCTACTTTTGGGAGCAGTGGCTTCTAGGGATATATTTGGCTAAGCCTGCCACGTGGATGACCCTTCCCTAATTTTTTTTTTGTGTAGAAATGTTGAAGGTTTAACAGTGCATCCAAGTGCTGATATTATTGATTGGGAGAAGCAGAACAAAATCACAGAATCACAAGGCTGGAAAAGACTTTTAAGATCATCAAGTCCAACCATTCCCGTCCTAAACCAAACCATATCTCTAAGTACCTCATCTACCCTGTTTTTAAACACATCCAGGGAAGGTGACTCAACCACCTCCCTGGGCAGCCTGTTCCAGGCCCCAACAACTCTTTCAGTGAAGAATGTTTTTCCTAACATCTAATCTGACCCTGCCCTGGCACAGCTTTGTGCCATTTCCCCTTGTCCTATCTCCTGTCACATGGCTGAAGAGACCATCGCCCACCTCTCTACAACCTCCCTTCAGGCAGTTGTAGGCAGTGATAAGGTCTCCCCTCAGCCTCCTCTTCTCCAGGCTCAACAGCCCCAGCTCCCTCAGCCGCTTTTCTTATGATTTGCCCTCCAGCCCCTTCACCATCCTGGTTGCCCTTCTCTGGACTTGCTTGAGGACCTCAATGTCCTTCTTATGGTGAGGAGCCCAGAACTGGACACAGCACTCGAGGTGTGGCCTCACCAATGCCAAGTACAGGGATACAATTACCTCCCTACACCTACTGGTCACACTGTTTTTGATACAAGCCAGGATGCCATTGGCTTTGCTGGCCACCTGGGCACACTGCTGACTCATACTCAGCCTGCAGTCAACCAACACCCCCAGGTCCTTCTCTGCCTGACAGCTCTCCAGCCAGTCTCCCCCAAGCCTGTAGCGCTGCATGGGGTTGTTATGTCCCATGTGCAGCACTCTACACTTGGCCTTGTTGAACTTCATCCCATTGATCTCAGCCCATCGGTCCAGTCTGTTCAGATCCCTCTGAAGAGCCTCCCTACCCTCAGGCAGATCAACACTTCCTCCCAGTTTAGTGTCATCTGCAAACTTACTGAGGGAGCCTTCAATCCCTTCATCCAGGTCATTGATAAAGATGTTGAACAAAACTGGACCCAGGACTGAGCCCTGGGGGATGCCACTCTTGACCAGCCTCCAGCTGGATTTGGTTCCATTTACCACCACCCTTTGGGCCCGGCCATCCAGACAGTTTTTAACCCAGCTGAGGGTCCACCTGTCCAGGCCAGTGACAGCCAGTTTCTCAGTCAGAATGCTGTGAGAAACTGTGTCAAAGGCTTTACTGAAGTCCAGGTAGGCCACATCCACAGCCTTCCCCTCATCCATTAAGCGGGTCACCTTGTCATAGAAGGTGATCAGGTTGGTTTGACAGGATCTACCTTCTGTAAACCCATGTTGACTGGGCCTGATCCCTTGGCCATCACACATGTGCTGCCAAGATGACCCTCTCCATGATCTTCCCTGGGACTGAGGTCAGACTGACAGGCCTGTAGTTCCCCAGATCCTCCTTCTGGCCCTTCTTATACATGGGTGTAACATCTGGCAGCCTCCAGTCGAGTGGAACTTCCCCAGTCTGCCAGGATCGCTGATAGATGATGGAAAGGGGTTTGGCAAGCACATCTGCCAGCTCTCTCAGTACCTGGGGGTGGATCCCATCTGGCCCCATTGATTTGTAGGTGTCTAACTGGCCAAGTAGGTCACTAATCATTTCATCCTGAACCATGGGAACTTTATTATTCTTCCCCTCACTATTAGCCAGTTCCTGAGGATGAGTACTCAGGGAATATCCAACTTTATTATTAGAGACTGAGGTAAAGAAGGAATTAAGGACCTCAGCCTTGTCCTCATCCCTTGTTACTAATCATAGAATCATAAAATCATAGAATGGTCTGGGTTGGAAGGGACCCCAGGGATCATAGAGCTCCAACCCCCCTGCCACAAGCAGGGCCACCAACCTCAGGCCTGGATCTACACAAGGATGCCCAGGGCCCCATCCAACCTGGCACTGAACACTGCCAGGGATGGGGCATCCACCACCTCTCTGGGCAGCCTCTTCCAGCACCTCACTACTCTCTCTGTGAAAAACTTCCCCCTAATATCTAATCTAAACCTTCCTTCCTTTAGTTTTAATCCATTTCCCCTTGTCCTGCCATTGTCTACCCTCTTAAAAAGTTGATTCCCCTCCTGTTTATATGCTCCCTTCCAGGCACTGGAAGGCTGTAATAAGTTCTCCCCACAGCATCCTCTTCTCCAGGATGAACAAGCCCAGCTCCCTCAGCCTCTCCTCATAGGGGAGGTACTCCAGCCCTCTAATCATCTTCATGACCCTCCTCTGAACCCTCTCCAACAGTTCTACATCTTTCTTGTAATACGGGCCCCAGATCTGGACACAGTACTCTAGATGGGGCCTCAGGAGGGCAGAGTAGAGAGGGACAATCACCTCCCTGTCCCTGCTGGCCACCCCTCTCCTGATGGAGCCCAGGATACCATTGGCCTTCTGAGCTGCAAGAGCACACTGCTGGCTCGTGGGAAGTTTCTCATCCACCATGACAGCCAGGTCCTTCTCAGCAGGGCTACTCCCCAGGAGCTCTTCTCCCAGTCTGTATCTATGGCTGGGATTCCTCTGGCTCAAGTGCAACACCTTACACTTGGCAGTGTTGAACCTCATTAGGTTCACCTGGGCCCACCTTTCCAGCCTGTCAAGATCCCTCTGGATGGCTTCCTTTCTTTCTGTGGTGTCAACCACACCACTCAGCTGGGTGTCATCCACAGACTTGCTGAGGGTGCACTCAATTCCATCATCAATGTCACTGATAAAGATGTTAAAGAGCACCGGTCCCAAGACAGACCCCTGGGGGACCCCGCTTGTCACCAACCTCCAGCTGGACATAGACCCATTGACCACCACCCTTTGTCTACGTCCTGTCAACCAGTTTCTTATCCACTGGATGGTCCACCCATCAAATCCACATCTCTCCAATTTAGAGATAAGGATGTAGTGGGGGACTGTGTCAAAGGCCTTGCACAAGTCCAGCAGGTAGATGACATTGGTTGCCTTCCCTTTATCTGCCGATGCTGTCACTCCATCATAGAAGGTCACCAGATTGGTGAGGCACGACCTTCCCTTGGTGAAGCTGTGCTGGCTGTCCTGGATCAGGAGCTCATCCCTCATGTGCTCCAGCATGTCATCCAGGAGGATCTGTTCCGTGATCTTCCCAGGCACAGAGGTGAGGCTCACCAGCCTGTAGTTCCCTGGGTCTTCTTTGCTCCCCATATTATAAATGGGAGTGACATGACCCATTTTCCAGTCCCCAGGGACCTCTCCTGACAGCCACAACTTTTCAAATATGATGGAGAGTGGCTTGGCAACCACATCAGCCAGCTCCTTCAGGACCCTGGGATGCATGTCATCTGGCCCCATAGACTTGTAGCCCTTACAGTGGGGGTGATTTACTCCCCAGTTCCCACCTAGAGGTTCAGGGATGCAAAGTTCTGGGGCTTGAGAATTATGAGAATCTTGGCTGCCAGAGAAGACTGAGGCAAAGAACTCATTCAGTACCTCAGCCTCCTCCACATCAGGTGCAGCCAATTCTCCATTCTCATTTACCAAAGGGGGTATGCTCTCTTTGGCCTGTCTCTTCTGGCCAATGTAGCTGTAAAATCCCTTCTTGTTGTTTTTAACATCCCTTGCCAAGTTCAGTTCCATCTGCACCTTGGCTTTCCTGATCCTGTCTCTGCAAGTCCGAACAGCATCCCTAATGTTCCCTCTGCATCCAGTAAGGGCTGGAGATTCTCCCTGACCCTCCTTTTACTGTTAATATACCTATAGAAGGACTTTTTATTATCTTTTACAGAACTGGCCAGTCTGAGTTCCAGTTCGGCTTCAGCTCTTCTGACTTTCTCCCTACATGATCTCACGAATTCCTATAGTCATCCCAAGATATCTGCCCCTTCTTCCAAAGCTCATAGATTTCCCTCTTTTCCCAAATACCTTCCTGGATCTCTCTACTCAGCCATGTAGGCTTCCTTCCTTGCTGACTCTTCTGACAGACTGGGACAGCCTGTTCTTGTGCTGCCAAGATTTCCTTCTTGAGGAGCATCCAAACCTCTCTGGCTCCTTTGCCCTCAAGGACTGCCTCCCATGGAATCTTATCAAGCAGCTTTCTGAACAGTCCAAAGTCAGCCCCATGAAGTCCAGGGTGGTTGTTCTGCTGTCTCCCTTCCTTACTTCTCCCAGTACTAAGAATTCTATCAGCTCATGATCACTATGCCCCAGGCATCCTCCAACCTTCACATCCCCCACTGGGCCTTCTCCATTTACAAACAACAAGTCCAGCAGGGCACCTTCCCTTGCTGGGTCACTCACCAGCTGGGTCAGGAAGTTGTCTTACAAACATGCCAGGAACCTGCTAGACTGCTTCCTCCCTGCTGTATTGTACTTCCAGGAGACATCTGGTAAGTTGAAGTCCCCAATAAGGACGAGGGCTAGTGATTGTGAAACTTGTCCCAGTTGTTTAAAACCAACTCATCAGCTTCCTCCTCCAGGCCAGGGGGTCTATAGGAGACTCCCATCACTGTATCTCCCTGATTTTGTGCTCCTCTGATTTTTACCCAGAGACACTCAACCCTGTCTTCACCATACTCCAGCTCCAGGCTGTCAAAGCATTCTCTGACATACAGGGCTACCCCACCTCCTCTCCTACCCAGCCTGTCACGCCAGCATAGTTTATAACCAGCCATAGCAGCACTCCAGTTATCCCACCACGTTTCTGTGATGGCAATCACATCATAGTCTCCTTTAGTTACAAGGACTTCTAATTCCTCCTGTTTGTTGCCCATGCTGCGTGCATTGGTGTAGATGCACTTCAGCTGATCTATTGATCTTGTTACACTCCTAAGGGAAGCCTTGCTTCCCAAGTGACAGCTGGTCAAGTTACCTAGCCCATCCATAATAATTACGTCTCTGCTCTGAATTAAGGCACTATCTCCCTCATTTACAAGGGTGGCTGACCAGAGGTCATTGCCAGCACACCATCCTTCAGTAGCTGAACCATCACGCCCAGGTTCTTTTCCATCTAGCCTGGCCCTGTCCCCCTCCCCCTTCTCATCTAGTTTAAAGCTCTATTAATGAGCCCTGCCAGCTTCTTTGAGAGTATCCTTCTGCCCCTTGGGGGTAAGTGCTCCCCATCCCTAGAAAGCAAGGCTGGTGATGCTTGAGCCAGCCCATTGTCAAAGAACCCAAAGTTCTGCTTCTCACACCATGCTCTGAGCCAGGTATTAATTTCCTGGCTCTTCTCATTCCATCCCTCCCCATTCCCTGTAGTAGGAATGATGGAGGAAAACACTACCTGTGCTCCAGATCCTCATACCATGCATCCCAGGGCCCTTAAATCCTTTTTAATGGTTCTCAGTTTTCTTTTGTGTATTTCATTACTACCTATATGGAAAGATAAAAGTGGATAATAATCCATGTACCCGACCAAGGTTGGGAGTTGCTTTGTTAAGTCCCTAACTGAAGCTCCCTTAAGGCAGCAGACTTCCCTATGTAGAGGGTCCGGCCTACAGATCAGGCCCTCAGTTCCCTCCAGAAGGGAATCCCCTAAGACAATGACCCGTCTTCTTAACAGAGTCTGTTTTGATGGTTTGCTTAGGGGGTCTTGTCCTAGGGAACACTACCTCAGGAGTAACTATCCTTCCTGGGAAGAAGACAGTGGTGTGCAGGTCCATGATCCAAATACTCATGCAAATCTGCTGGAGTGGATTCAAACCTGGTGCATGTATTTGAGGAAGGGCACTGAGTGCACTAGGCCCTGCTCCTAGCTTACCTTCCTGCAGTGCATGAGGGATGCTAAGAGACCTGTGCCTGTTTAACGTGCACACAAGAAGCCCAAGGGGAGCCAGGAGTAAGCCTCTGAATACTCAGAGGTTTGCTGTGTGGCAAGAAGTATAAATCACTTCCCATGGTTCACTGAAATAGACATAGGGTGGAAATTGCAACAAGAAATTTGGGAATGACACAATTGAAAGCAAGGGGAGAGAAAGGGCAGAAAGCATGAGAATTTATTTTGTTCTAGTGGTTCTGGTAGGTGTTGAGGAGTGATATAGAGAAATGTGTGTCAGAAGCTGTTGCCCTAGTTTCTTGAGACTATTGTGGGACAAGGGCCCAGGAGGTATCTACTGGTCCTCCCTGGGCCTGTTTCTAGATTTATACAAGCCAACGAGGTGCATATATTTGTCTGATCTGTATGGCTACATCAGGGTTAGAGCTACCATAAACAAGTTCTTCAAGACTCCTTTCAAAGCAGGAGCACCTCACAGCTGACTGAAGCCAGTTTGAGTCTCAGTGGACTGCTTTGGAGGCAAGGAAGAGGGTGGAGCCTACCCTTAGTTCCAAAAGAAGTTATTGCATATCAGTGTTTTTGGGCAGGATTATCCCTTCTGTGCACACATGGTCTGAAGCATGCCTGTGAAAAACAGAGAGGAATTATTTCCAAGCACTGCAAAAGGGAAGCAAGTAGACCCAAATATTAGAAAAGGCTGTACACCACAGAGCTATAATGAGACATCTCACACCCCACAAGCAAATGGCATGAGGAAACCAGGAAGGCACCAGTCTCAGTCATGACCTCAGCTCTGCAGGCATGTGGGGTGAGGAACCCACACCAGACCTCACCACAAATATACAGGACCTTTGTGGCCAGGAAGGAGAAATATATGAGGTCATAGAAACACTCCAAAAGGACCGTGTAAACATTTTGTTCAAGGAGGCGTACACCTTGCCTGAGCCAGGAGGTCTGGACTTCATAGGCAGGAACAGCTTCCAGCTTGTGGATCTCTCTCTAGGATACTATAACATGGTGGGACAGCAGAGACGCACCATTTCTGTGCATCAGACAATGCAGGAGACACAACAACTATCCACCAGCAGCATTCAGAACTCCATCACCAGTCTGCTTCAAACCATGTCTCAAGAGAAATAAGAGGGCAGATTTTTTCTCACACTGTCCAAGTTGATCTCAGCACTCTCCTCACAACAGCTTCCAGTGAGATGAAGGGCAGGGAAGGGCAGGGAGGGGAAGGGAAGATGGAGGGGGACTTTTTATCAGGGAGTATAGTGATAAGACAACCGGTATTTGGTTTAAACTAAAAGAAGTTAGGTTTAGATTAGATATAAGGAAGACATTTTTCACTGTGAGGTGAAGCAGTGAGTCCTTGGCACAGGCTGCCCAGAAAAGCTGTGGCTGCCCCCTCCCTTGCAGTGTTCAAGGCCAGGCTGGATGGGGCTTTGGGCAACCTGGTCTAGTGAAGGATATCCCTGCCCATGGCAGAGAGGTTGGAACTGGATGATCCCTTCCAACCCAAAACATTTTATGATTCTATGATCTTGCATGTCAGAATGATCTCTCCACAGTATAAGTGCCTGACAAACAGGGTCTTTGTGGAGGGCACTGAGCCTGTCCTGCTGCAAACTCTGCCATTTCAACACTTGAATTATGAAAACACTCCGTGATCTCCCTATGTTGGCTCAGCTTCACAACCAAACCTCACTGGTAGAAGAAGAGAAAACTTGGAAATTAGTTTGTAAAATGCCCACAGTTTGTTGACTGACCTGTTCAAAGCAATGTTTTGATCAGTCATTCCAATCATTAGGACATGAATACAAGGTACTCCAGGGGTTAAACTTCCTGAGTTTCATGTCCTTGGCAGGCAGCTGGAATAAAATTGAGTTTCCTCTCCAAACAGTTTATTCAAGCTTTTACAAACCAGTGGACAAAAAAGGGTCAGAGGGGTGGGGGGAATGTTGGGGGCTGAGCTGGGTGGAATAAAGAAGTGAAGGCTGCTGCTGAACAATGCCCAGCATCTTCTTCCAGATGTCAAGAGACTTTAGGGTTGAGGACTGGGAAATGTGTCGTGACTAACCCCCAGTGTTGGAAAGCAAGGAGCTGCCACCCAGGCAGCATGGGCTGACTCGAGGGTTTTGGGTTTGGAGCTGAGTGATTGCTGGATTCCCAAAAAGGAAGCACCTGCATGGATGCCAAGAACCCCGAGGACTCTGGTGGCACATAGCTTGGAAACAGTAGAGAAGCAAAGGGAACAGGGATTAAAACCGAGTAATCCAGAGATTTCCAGTGTCTGAATAACAAGTTTAAAATCCAGGTCTGCAGTATTATTTTGTGAATCTCAGACAAGCAAGCCTTCATCTAGATGATATTCCTCCTCCCAGTCCCATTTGTGTACTGAGAGTGAGAGTCTCAAAGAGCAAGATTGTCCTGTTTCCTCCTCTAATCCCTGATACACCATTTATACGGTCTCTGGACTGAGTTAGGTGGCCAGGTGGTAGATTTAAGGTCATGAGTTTCAGCCTAACGTTCATCTCACTGAAGTTGGCAGGATTTTACTCCTGATTAACAATGGGAACAGCATGAAGCTGAGGCTCAGCCTTTCTGTAAACCCTACCTCTGCATGTATGCATGTGATTTGGGTTTGAATGGCCAGGTTTTTCTAGCAGGCAAGGGGCTGCAGGGGTGGCTTCTGCAAGAAGCTGCTAAATCTTCCCCTAGGTCTGACACAGCCAATACCATCTGGCTTCAAGACAGAATCATCGCTGACAAAGGCCGAGTCAATCAGTGACAAAGCACTTCTGTGATGACAGATTTAAGGAGCTAAAACAACCCCAAAAACCTAGTAGCAGCTTCTTGCCACAAGAGAAATGAGTGAAAAGATGTGAGAGACTTTGCAGACACCAAAGTCAGTGAAGAAGAATGGAGAGGAGGTGCCCCAGGTGCTTGAGAGGAGATTCCCTTACAGACTGTGGAGATGACCATGGTGTTGCCCTGCTGAATGTGAACAATGATGGGGAATAGAGATCCCACCTGCAGCCTGTGGAGGACCCCACGCTGAGGCAGGTGGAGACACCTGAAGAACTCTGTGACTCTTGTCAGAACCTGTAGATTCATGGAGAGAGCTGCCCACACCTGAGCAAGTTTGCTGGCAGGACTTGTGACCCCATGGGGACTCACACAGACTGGTCGTGAAGCCCTCCATGGAAGAGGCTCACACTGCAGAAGTTCATGAAGTACTTCAGGCAGTGGGAAGGACTCACATTGGAGAAGAAGTCTGAGGAGGACTCTGTCCTGTGAGAGGAACCCCACAATGGATCAGGGGAAGAGTTTGACGAGTTCATCACCTGAGGATGAAGGAGCGTCAGAGACAATGTGTGATGAACTGACCACAACCCCCATTCTCTGTCCCCCTGGAGCTGGGGGCAGAGTTTAAACTTTTTATTTTCTTTCTCATTATACTACTTGTTTTAAGTAGGTAATAAATTAGATGGGAGGGGGGGCTATTCCATGTTGAGTCTGTTTTGCCCATGACAATAATTGGTGAGTGATCTCTCCCTGTCCTGATCTTGAACCAGGAGCCTTTCATCATACCTTCTCTCCCCTGTGCAGCTGAGGAGGGAAATGAGCAAATGGCTTCGGTGGGCATCTGGCCTCCAGCCAGAGTCAAACCACCACAGAGCCAAGAGGAGGCATGTTTTGCATGATCCACAAGAAAACCTGTCTTTAATGTCAGCTGAACAGGAGAAAGTGTCAGAAACCTCATAGAAACCCTGGGATGTAGCACTGACACAGGAGGCTGCACTGAGTGATGGATGAAAACATAGACTGGACAAAGGCAGCATTCACACAGAGTGGGACAAAGGAATATGGAAGGAGGGAAAGAGCGGGAAAGGTTGGGGAACAAAGGGATGGTCTCTGCTCTTATCCGAGCTGAAACAAATCCCACTGAAGTCCATGATAACTAAGCATGCCTCCCAGGGAGAGAATCTGGGGAGGATGGGAACGCATGCCATTTCTTTTTGTTTACTACAGGGGAATGTATTTATACACCTATCAGGTGTCACAGCTGGGCCACTCTGATCTTGGCGCAGCAAATATCTGCTCTATCCTGAAAGGAAAAAACAGGAAAAAAAGAAAAAGACAAAAAGAGAAACCTATACCAAACCAAAAGTTTGGCATTTGTAAGACCAATTTGCATACACCCTAAAAAATAAGTAACACTAAGTAACGCTTTCTGACTTAATGCCTACTACTACCATGCATCTACAGCTGTGTTAATTTAGTTCATTCCTCCAATGTTAACACTGAAAAGTAATTAAAAGAAATAAAATCCAGAGAAGAAAATGCACTGCTTGCCTCTTTAATATTTGTAGTGGTGAATAGACCTCTAGTGGCAACAGTAAAAATATCCTATCAACTCTAAGTTTGTTCTTGGGCAAGAAAACACACTGCAGAAAAAAACATCTGGAAGTGAGGAATTGACACCTTTGGTAATCGAACATAAGCCTTTTGCTTCTGAATAGCAATGCCATAATTATCTCTGTGTGCTATTAATTGTCCAGCGCTCTTTGCTGTTTTTGCTGGAGGAGACAAGAGTATTAGTTGTGAAAAGAGTGGAGAGTTTCCTCATGATACCTGTAATAAATTTTGTGCCTCTTACAATGACTTTTTTTGTACATTGATTAATTTGTAACAAAGATTAGTTTTTGGGCTTGGAGCTGAAACTTACAGCCTTGAAACATGAAAGAGTCTGAAACAGTGCAGAAGAACAGTAAAAGTTCGATCCATATTCAAGGCTGCGGGGCAGTATTGCAGAGGTGCCCTGCTGAAAGAATTTGTGTGCTTTACAAACTCAGATGCATAAAGTGGGAAAGGTTAAGATAGAAGTGTAGGTAAAAAAACTTTTACCTCCAACATTTTCTTGCCTATCATTGCAGTAATGTAAGAGTTTCTCAATAGGAACAGGATTGGCCCATGATTTCATCTCGTTTTTGGCACTTTGGAGATGTTCATATGTCCTTACCAAAAGAGAATCAGAAATTTTAAAACCTAAGTCCTATTCATTTTTGTTACAGCATTAGGTTCACAAGAGGTTAAGTTAGCTTGGAAAACAACAGTGGATCAGCTAATGTTTTTCAGTTTAAACCTCCAACCCTCAAAAGTCCCATTTTGCAGCTGAAGAACACAAGTAATAGAAGAGCACTGTTGCAGCCAAGGGCCTGTGTGGACTAGGAAGGGGAAGCAGACTGAAAAGCAAATACAATAAGGGAAGATAGAGAAAGATAACCAAACAGAAATATAAATATGAGTACATATATATATATACATATATATATACACATACTCTAAATAAAGAGTCCATTTGTGCCCATCTGGCTCTAGGCCAAGGGACAGCCTATCACTAGTATGAATCACAGATCCCTGTTTTGCTTAAAAATGGCATTTGAGGGTCAGATTACAAACTGTCTCACACATAGTCCCAAAAGAATCCCATGCACAGAGGTCTATGACCCATAGTAGTTTTGTGTCCTCAGAAGTTACTTTAACTGCTCTCCCCACCTGCCTTCTTAATAGTACTAGAGCAGAGTGGAACAGGGGAAACCAGGGTCCTCAGGGCTTTGTGGACAACAGTGCAGAGAGTTTTGGACCATGTGAGAGTGCTCATCACTGCCTGTATCTTCTCCTTTTGAAGGTCGCTGGCTGAGTTTCTGGCATCTTCTTCTGTTTGGCTACTTTGAACATCAGAGGCTTTTGTGTCTGGTATTCAACTCAAAAAACACATCCCCACCTGACATAAGGCTCCTTTGTGCTACCAAAGTAGCAAAAACCAGCCACTGAATAGCAGAAGAATAGGCCCAGATTGGCTCCACCAGATTACTAATTGAGATGCACGCTGCTGCAGAGTGAAGAAGTCTGTATGAGCGCAGCTCTGCATAACACTGCTGTGCCTCTGTGGCAGGATCAGAGGACCTCATACTTTTCATTTCATTTCTCTTTCATTTTTATTGGTGTGGGGTCGTGGAAATATTCCTTTTTTCAGGTGGGAATCTGTTGCACCAAAGGACCAAACAGCCTCATGTGAAACACCCACAAGTGGAGCAGAGTTGAAGTGCTGGATTCAATGTCACCCACCCTGTGCCTGTGCCACCATTTCTGCCCTGCAAGCAGCCCAGAAGGAGCCAGAGAGGCATCAGCCACCTGTACTGTAGGAACTTCCACTTGCAACGGGATCACACAAGCACCCACATGTCCTCCAACCAGTGAACAAAATATTTGCATGCTTGAACTGTAGACACAGCCCTGCATAGTGTCCTTTCACAGGAGTGTAGCTTTGGTGGTGGTGCCTCTGTCCATGACTGATAAAGTGCATGAGCTCTATCGCTTTTGGCATGGGACCCAGCACTGACATGAGTCAAGTATCTAGCTGTCTGCTGAGTGCTATTAGTTCAGTCCATTTGGCTGTAGACACAAGGAGTCAGTCTACACTTTCAGCTTAGGGACACCAGATAGTCTTTGTAGCTAGAAAGAACTAGAAGCTTCTCTCCTCATTTTCTTTTCCTCACAGGAGAATAAATCCAAACAGTGGAACCTTACACTTTAATTTTTTTTTCTTTAAAATTTTCTTTTACATTTTCTCTTTTTTTTTTTGCTGCAAGTTAATATTGTACTTGTCATCCTTGCTGGTGTCTTCTCCCAGGCTGTTTGTTGGCAGCTATCAGCCCCAAGTGACACACACTCCCGCTCAGCTCCAGGGAGTGCCGCAGTACATGCAATGACACATGATCTTTGGCATGGCTGTCCCTTTTCCCACCTCTTTTCAATACTCCCACAGCACAAAGGAGTGGGAGTGGTACAAGGCTGACCTGCACCAGTCTCAGAAGCCTCATTTGGGTATTGGAAATACAGTGTGGTGATGACCCTTGTTGGCCTCTCGGGGACCAACAAGGTCTCTCAGCAGGCATGGGACCACCTGTGTGCCAAGACTCATGTCTCTCTCCTCCTTGCTAGGGGGTAAGTCAGGATGGAGAGATCTCCACTGAACGGGTAGCTGGAGTTGGCCAGGGCTCTAATGGTGCATGACCTTGTTGCATCTTTGTCTGCCTTTCCATCTCCATTCAGCTGGCGTTGCTCGCAGGGCCCATCCAGACATGCTGCACCCATGTTAGAGCTTGTACTAGTCCAGTTCCTCTTGAGTCTGGATGCTTGTGCCTTACTGTTGGTTTCCAGGATTGCTTTCCTGCTAAAGTTATTGCAGCAGTGATAGCTCTCCCTCCTCTCCTGTGTCACCTTTATCTGCTTATCTGTCAGTGCTTTGCTGAAAGGGAAATAATAGTATATTCAGGCTTAACTTCAGATAAAAGTTTACTCTTTGACCTCGAGGAGCTGCATCACGTGTATGGTTATGCCAGCCAGAAAGCTGCCACACTCTGATAGCTGCTTTTTGTCTCAATTTTATTTCTAACTGTATCAGTATTGATTAATCAATAGAGTGAAGTAACCCAGACAGTCCTTAAACCGAGAACATGGCCTCATCACACTAGGGCCTGTACAAAGTGCTCTCCCTCCCTGAATGACCTCGAATCAGAGGCATGGATGAATGCTTTAGGAGCTGAGTTTCAGGCTGAGCGCACTTCACAGAGCCACACAGAACATCAGGTTTGGAGCCCCAACCCAGGTGCCCTAGAGCAGAGGTGGTGGGCCCAGGTCTCTCCTTTTACAAAACAAAGAGAATGGTCCAACCTGGTTGAAAGAGCAGCATGAGAACAAGCATTTTCCAAACTACTTGCATACATTTCTGCATGGATAGGACCCCTATCAGAATAAATCTTTCAGAATTAGCTTTGCTCTCACCCTGACACAAAGATGAATGCCATGATGCTGTGGGAGACAGCGGGGGCACAGTGGGAAAGCCCAACTCCAGGTAGTGTGTAGACAATTTCCATCCACTAATATTTCCAAGACCTTCCTGACACACATTAGATGACATGACACTACTGTCATAGTTTTCATCATCCAAACTCGGCAGAGGTGTTGAAGAGGAGTAGCTTGGGTGGACATACCTCTTGGCCCCAGAAAAGGCTCTTCTTGGAGGGGGTGAGAAACATGTCTGGGTAGGTCTGAGGAAGCTCAGACTGCTGCTGCTCTTGCCTTGCAGAGGGAATGTTTTTACTAGTTTGAAGGATGTGGTGCACATCAAATGCTCATTTCTTGCCATCAGAAAGTTATTATTAACCAATGTGCTCTAGCTGGGTGGAATCCATCTCCCACCCCATCTCTGAAAATGCAAAACCTGGTCAACCACAGGTTTTAGGCCTGTAGCACAGAGCAGCTTGAGAAGTTATTCACTAGAAAGGAAAATTTTTAGGAGGAGGAGAGGGAGATGAAACAAGATGAAGACTACTTTTCATCCACTATTGACCAAACATCACATATTTTTTTTCCTGATTTCAAAATGACATCTGTTACCAAAATTCTTTCTGCTGATTTATTTGCTTTCAAAACTGAAATCCCAGTTGAAAAGAAATAATGTTTTTTAAAACTAGAGAAAAGGTCTAAACTAGTTTCTTCCCAGGGAAGAGTAAAACAACAGATAGAGTTTTAAAAACTGTCATGTGGCCAGTAAAATTAAAATAAGTTTAAAAACCTCATTTTCACAAAGTTCCAGGCTTATCAAACTCTAATACAGATAAGACTGTAAGCTGCAGCATCTCTTGTCTTCTCCCTATCTTTAAACACACAGCTTATTGGCATAAACTGAAATACACACAGAAGAGCTGCAGATTCAACAGTGCCAAAGTTATGTAGGAGGGTGAGCCCCACTGAATGTCAAGGAGAGCTCGGACCATCAAAGCCTTCTTCAGTCTTTTTAAGCCTTGATTCAAACCTCCTTGGCTAAATGTTATTTGTGAACCTTATGTGGACCTCTACTCTTCAGAAATTTAGTTGTCGCAAAATGACCCCTCCTTTTCTCTACATGCTGTCTATCTTGCACTAAATCTGTTATGTATACACACAGTGCATGCCAAACATTGTTGTGGGGTTGGTCATGTCAGATACATCACCACACTGTATTTCTAATACCCAAATGAGGCTTCTGAGACTGGTGCAGGTTTCCAGCTTCTTCAGAAAAGTTACAAAGAAATAAACTAAGAGGTTACCAAACTCCACACAGGAAACACCCTTTTTTGGTATTTGTCTGCTGATTAAAGTTTACTGAGCCCTCTACTGCTAATAAGATATTGAAGCTCATGTTTGTACAGTAATAATAATTAAAATATCACCAATGGGAATCTGGCCCTGTGTGAACAAATCTTTGTATGACAATTAATGTAGTAGTGAGGTTTCCTCCTAGAAATAATTAAGATATAATTGGATAAGTTGATCCAGCAAGCATATGATTTATTTATAAGGAGGCAGAGGGGAAAGAAGCAGCTACTTTCAACATGGCACAAATTAGACCAAGAGAATAGATTACATTATTGCACTCTAATTAATTGAACAGTTTAATGTCTATTTCTAATTTAGTTTTTATCACAGGGAGAAAATCGCCTAATCATATGATTTCACAGCCTCAATTTCACCTCCACAACTCCTGCGGCCAGATGATGCCATCCTCAAACAGATAACAAACAACCCTTCATCTGCTGCAAGCCTCACTGCCACTGTTACCTCCCTTCTCCTTGTGGCTTGATTTGCATGGGGTTGGCTTCTCCTGCCACTGAAATAAGTTAATGCGAGGTAGAGCTCATCACATGGAGACAGGAATGTGGTTTGGCAGTACACTGGAGAACTAAGGCTGTTGGAGATAAAACTTAAAAAATGTCCTTAGGACAGCCAGCTACCCTGTTATTCATTCAGCCTTCTGTCCTCTCTGCCCAGCCCAAATTTGTCTCCAAAAAGGTGACAGGAGGAATATCTTGAGGATTAACCTGTTCTTCTGGGACACACACTAGTTCCTCTCCTTTGCTATGCCACAGACGTCCCTCCTGACTGAGGGCAGGATTCACTGACTGCCTTCTGCACTGTTGTCTGTAAAGTGACCGTGTTAGACTATTAGGAATACAAAGTAAGGCTAAGGTCTGTTTCATCTAGGTCTATTATTTGGTTTACTTGTTTATGAAATAGAAGGCAGAGTATTTCCCTCTTCCCAGCAGTTCCTGAGATTAAAAAATGGAAAGCAAGCTTGTAATGTGCACAAACTCGGCTATAGTAGGGGCTACAAAGACACAAGCAAGAAGAAAGTAGGTAAGGACTCCAAGTCAACTTAGATTTTTTTTTTTTAGTATTGCATATATCCTGAATAGAAATTGAGGTCCAGTGAAAACACCTGTAGTTCCAGTGCTGGGGGAAGACTGATGTGCAGAGACAGTACTAAAACATGGTTGTAGTGTGAAGAGTGCTGGTCTGAATTGTCTCCTAGACTTCCTCCCACCTGTTCTTGGGCCTCTTGTACTTAAGAATAGTCTTTTCTTTTGAGCTTTGTGATTGCCCAAAATATGCCAACACCATGAATGTTGTGAGAGTACTTCTACTCTTGCAAAAGAATGAGCAAACAAGTAGCACCACAAAACCCACTGTAAACAATATTCTGAAAATGAAAAGGTAGCATTCACTAGATGAGAAGAATATTTATGTTCATAAAACAACTGGATTCAAAGAAATTCCTCCCTCTTTCATGTCCTTCTCCCAGCAAGAAAATGAACTGGTATCATAAGAAGTTAGGTCCACACCACTGCTGTGGATCAGGTAATCTGGAGCCTGGTGGGCTCTACCCCCATCAGTATGGACTGGTTTGTGTCAAGAGTACGTAGGACTGGAAACTACTGGTGAAGGCAAGTTACACAGACTCTAGAGAACAACCGGAAGTGTGAAGTGTCCAGGTTTGCCATTAGGCACTTCAGCTATTGTTTACTGAATCTGTGGCGACTTTCCCATTGAAAGTCAAACATACTACTTAGTCTACTAAGTAGAACCTCAAGAAAACTTTGGGTTACTGTAGACAAAAAAATTAGATGGAGCCCGTGTGTCCTTCACATATTTTTAACCTCTTCTGCCTGCTGCAGTGGGTGTGATGTAAGGAGTTACAAAGGGTTACCTATATTAACACCGAACACTTTTCCTAAGAAAAAATACTATGATAGCTCAATTTCAGTTGTGGCTTCAGTGCACTTTTCCACCCTGGATTATTTTGAAGAGCAGAAATCTTGCCTACGTGCTTTCCAAGGGTGGTTATTGAAAAGCCCAGAGGACACAAATTCCAACGTACATCAGAAAAAGAGATTCTTGAAACACATCTGGATGCCTGTGGGGTGAGTATCCCATTGGAAATCAGGGTTTAATTACTATTGCACCAGGAAAAAAAGCCACCTTTTCCTAGAATTAAATTTGTAAGTTGGAGCAGAATAAATGAAACAGTTTCAAACTGACAGGGCAAACTGGATCATCTGCAACTTAGTGCATTCTGTTAAAAATAAATAAATAACTCACAGATACCACAGATTAAAGAAGTTTTGAACATGAGCAAACTACTTCAAGTCCTGAAAAAGTTGGAAGTGTATTTTATAAGAAAGCATCAGCTAAACGAATCAGTAATAAATAGGGGTTTAGGCCACATCTTTGGCTGGTAGAACATACAGACACATCCATTATCACCTTTCCTCATTTTATATAAGCCCTTCCACCTCTGGCTGTTGCAATAGGAATGGATTCAAGAATCAAAGGAATTCATAGGAGCAGTGGGAAACATAAAGCCCTGTATTATGCATATGAAGTACTCACGGTAACAGATAGTCTTGGGCAGTCTGTGTCATTATTGGTGAATATTATAGGAAGCTTTGGATCACTGTCAAGTAGTAAAAGAAAGTGAAGGAATGACACTTTTAAGGTTTTGTCCCTTTTCAATGCCAAATGAGTCACTGTTCTCTGGCAGTCTGTGAAAGACACATTCCTGGTTATATTGCTCAGCGAGGAAGAGATTCCTGATGCCTTTAGTGAATTTGGTGAGACCCAAAGCCAGAGGGAAACCTTAGCTATAAACCAGGGTCTGCACCTGAACTCTGCCCCCTTTCCTTACACAAATCTCTGTTCCTATGCTGGGTGCCTAAAATTGGCATTTTCCTACACAAGGGAAAACTGAGACACATTTGAGTCCTTCCTTTTAGGGAGAAGTTACTCAGTGGAGTGGAGACTACCTTGCCATAATAAAGTATCAATTTGCCACAATACTCAGATAAAGACTGTTCAACATTTTACTCTTCAGTATTTTTATAGATTCAGGGGACTTGGAAGCATCCAGTTTGTGGATGGTAAGACTGTGGACTTTAAAAAACAGACTAAGAACTCAAACTGATCTTGACAAAATGGAAAAGTAATCTGGAAAAAGAGCTTTATTAAAAATAATAAAGAAAAGCAGGCAGGAATAATCAACAATATAAATACAGGATAAAGACATTTTGGGGTTATAGCTGGCCACAAGGTAAATGGCAGCACAAAATTGTGCTGTGAATTGCATGAAAAGGTCTTCTGTCTTTAGTTTTCTGTCTTCAGGAAACAAACATTCAAACATCAAAAGCAGTGGAGCCCTGAAGGTGTCACACCTCAGCCTTTAGAGAGATTGAAGGAGAGATGAGACAAGCATCCATCCTGGATAACCTGGGTAAGGTTGAATCTGCCTTGAGGCACAGTGATGGAGTAGATACCTCTTCCAGGCCTGCATTCTGTGGTATCCTGATTGCAAACTGACTGTTTAAATAAATCACTTCATCAAAAGATTATTTTACTCTTTGCTGTGTGAATGGGTCACAGATGCTTAGATTCACTTCCTGTTTTTCTCAGGCTTGTTTGTAGATGTTGCAGACAACCTGTTGTTTGCTTGTGTTGCAGACAACCTGAGAGTAGATTTTTCTAGCCATCTGATCACTGTGAGTATGTCTCTTCTTTGGAGACTGACACAGCTGAAGGTGGTGGCCTCAGAGCATGAGAGACCCTTGTGCTATGTAAGGTGGAATTACCCTGAAGTCTCAAATATCAATCACATGGTGACATTACTTCTGCAAATTGAGTTGCTTGGTGTCAGCCTAACCCACAGCAAAACTGAAAGTGAGGGAGGAGATCTGCTGTGAGAAGCCTGAGCTGGCCAACCTGACCACTCTGCTGGAACAAGTCAAACATGCTCAGCCACCAGCTATCACAGCTCAGCTGGCAGAAGGCACCTCCTCAAGTTATGGCTGGCCGAGTGCTTGAGCCATGACTATCCTGATGTGAGCTCCCAACTCTACTCATTAAGAGCTTGAAAACCCCGGGGGAGTCCCCTTTGGAAAGATCGCTTTCCTTTTGACCCTTCAGTGCTGGAGGTCTATGTGGAGGCAGAGGTCTAAACTTCACTGATTTTTGGTAGAGATTAATTTCTAAATAATAAGCCTTCATTCCCCTCCCTAATTATCCTCACACAATTCAGCTCCTTCTTTCAGTTCTTGTGGGTGCAGTAATTGGTAGTGCCTAACTCGGAAATTACAACCTTTCTTGCCAAGTGCAGGGAAATCAGTGTGAAAGCAACAGTTTGAAGGCCTGGGTATTGAGTACCTGCAATGGATCATTTCCTCTATGCTGAGCGTTTAGATGCAAGATCACATGTGTTAATTTAGATAAGAAGGAACGTTGCGGCAGGGCTGCATAGTAAGACAATCCAGAAACCAGTGCTGAGATGATGGGAACAGAATAAGGAAAGGGTAGGAGGAATTTCCTGTTGAATACATACACACAGAAAGAAAAAACAAAATAGCATCCAGAAATCCACAAAGCATATGGTTACTCCAAAGCTGATACTCTTACAGTTCTTTGAGGGACAGGAGTGGGGATGCATACATTGTACAAAAGGATGGCAAACTATCACCCTTTCCAAGGCCATTGCAGTTAATGGAAAGACACCTAGCCACATCATTAGTCATGGTGTTTTTAAGGGCTTGATCTGATTTGTTGCAATTGTTGGATAGGAAAACTTCTGTTCCATCCATCAGACAGGGTGGATAAGAGCCCACATCCTTAGCTGCTGTCCAAAAGCAGCGTAGCTCATGATTGCCTGCACAGATACACTTCCCCAACACAAAGTTTAGCTGCCAGCCAGCAATGTTCCCTCAGTCTAATTTCAGACTAGAGATAGCAGAAACATTCCCAACAGTGTTGCTGTGTCACTTGGATCAAAATGAGTGTTATCAGAGGAAGGGGGAGGAAGAATCAAACAGGGTTTTTTCTATCATCTCCTCTTTCTCATTATCTTTATGTCTTGCAGCCTGAGAAGTTGTATCTAGAATATCTTTTGGAGATTTTTTAAAAGAAAAAGAAAAGCAGGGGAAAAAAGCCCTCCCAAACAATAGACTAAAAAGCACAGGAAAATTTATGATTTGGGATTTTCTTCAGAAAAAATGTCTGTAGGAAACCACCTTTTTCTGTTTAGAAAAGCATTCAACAAACCTTTCTTTCCCTCCAAATACAGCATTTCTCATGGTCAGTTGTTGTCATGTTTAAATCATCTTGATAAATATAGTGATTCTGAAAAAAATACACAAATGTGTTAGTTCTTCTTAAGAATTTCAATGCTTTGAAGTTCTTCTTCAACTACATTTGATACTATCACTATTACTTCATTTCTCTGGCAATAGCACCTAGCAACCTCAATCATTTTGGCAGATGTTATGCAAACATATAGGCCTGTTTACACTTTTCTACATGTCAGCCAGTGGGCTGTTCTCTTATTGTTGGGACTTATTTGCATAGCTGGTTAGTGTTACCATGCTACCTGCCTCTCAGACACCCTCTGTCTCAGCCAGATCTCTCAGAGACCTTCTCTAAGTATAAGCAAGCCAAGGCTTGGTTGAATCTCTCTTCAAACTGTCATACTCCCTGAGACTTTTTTTTCTTGCCTTCAGGCTGCCCCTTTACAAAATCAGATGTGCCAATGCAGATAGATCAGAAGACCTCAATGCTTTCTAAGTTCTTGCTGGGCAGAATGTCATATTCCCCTCACTTTTAGAAACCCTTCTCAGGCACTTTGTTTGCTTTTCAACTGCTGCCAAACATTGTCCAGATGGTCTTAATGTCACATCACTGTAGGTCTTTTATTTTCTAGTCTGTGCTCTGTTTTGTCCTTCCTTCTAAGCTAATGTCTCTAGGACTATTTTTGGCCCCTTACTTCATTTCCTCTCCCTTCTGCACATCAAGCTGGGTGAGTCACACTCATCCGTCCAGGAAACCTCATCTATTACCCCAATTGTTTTGGACTGAAAGGAGGAGAAGAGCAGTCATCTCCAGATGACATTATTGTTTGTGCTACCCCAGAGCAGCTCACCAAGGAAGGTACTTTACTCCAACCAGTTACTTCAAACACATACAAGGCTGCCATGGGGTGTGTCACAGAGCTGACTGCACCTCCAGGAATGTGCTTTGGAGAGGGAGCATCTTTGCCAGGACCCTGTGGTTATCACATGCTACTGTATTTTATAACAGTACCAGGAAATCCACTTCTCACTAATACATGCATGCACAAGGTACCCATGTATGCCAACAGAAGACAGTATACGAACACCCAAATGCAAACATTCAGCTGAGATTGCTCCACACACAGAGTAGGTAAAGAAAGATGCACAAAATCTTTGGATCTTAAATTCAGCGAGGTGGACAATTTTCTCTAGTATTTTCCTTACCAATAAGATTGTTAGAAACCTTCATTTTCCTCCATATTTTCATTCCTCTATAGCACAGAACAGTTTAGTATAAATATAACCGAATCGGAAGTCTTTCTCTTTAATTCCTTTGATCCCATCCTTAGGGAGGAAAACTTTTATGCTTCTACTGTTTCCTTCCAAATTCTGAGTTACCATTTTCCCAAGACCATTGCTTTCATTATTGTCCTTAGTTTTGATGCTGCTCTGTCTTCTAATTTTGAAAACTAAATCCTATCTAAATAAATATCACATTCCTCCAGAGCAGGCAGCTCCTTCAGCTCGACATCTGAAAAGGTGAGGGCAAAGAAGTTTTGTAAGCCTCAAGGAATAGCTCCTCCTCTCTCCAGAGAAGGACTAGAGGTTGGAAACAAGGCTGTGGGTGATGGCAACTTAAAGTTATAGACCCTTTCACAATCAAAAAAGAAAAAAACCAGGTCTGTGTTCTGCATCTGTGTTGAGGAAGAACAAGGTCAGGCAAGTCTCTCACCTGTTTGCTATCAGGCTGTGAATAACCACACTCTACCCTCAGCCTCTGTTAACTGAAATATCAGCTACAATGACCAGTTCTCATCAGCTGAACTTCTTGACCCATAAATCCAAGTATTGAGGCAAAATGGCAGAAGGATGATGCAACACTTTGTTCAACAAAGCACCTCAATCTGTGGATGCCTGTCATATTGCAATGGCCAGCTGCAGTGAATTGGTGTCTCTTGGTGGAATTCTAATGCTCTGAATCTTTAAACACTGGGCTGATGGTCCCATTTGTGTAACTGAGTCCATACTTGCCACCTCCCCTGCTGTGGACTGGCCTATTTGGCTGTGACCAGTTGTGTGAGAGATGCTGGGCTTGCTGAGTCATGCATTTGGGTGCAGTTCAGAGATGTTCAAGCCATTGACAACCAACCTCCCTCTGGTATCAGAATAACCCCATCAGTGTTGTACTCAAGCTAACACAATTAAGGGAGTTGAAAACACTCTGTAAATGGAAAAGCTGATTGATAGTGCCTCACGAGCCCCCTCATTGTGTTCAATTGCCATCAGACATTGTAAGACACAGAGCCAAATTCTCACATTGCTTACTTTCTGGTGTAGATAAAAATCCCCTGTAATTCCAGAGAAATTTCTTTGGAGCCATATACTGCAGTGCTAGACAGTTCCCAAGAGGAGAACGTTGTGTTTGCTCTCTTGCCCAGTTCCAGAATTACAAAACCAGTTCAGAAGCACTGCAAAACTTTTAGTGGGGAAACAGCCTTTATGTACTTACCAACTTAAAACATGCAGCAAAAACTGCTGCAGCCAGCAAGCTAACAAGGTAGCGAGATGCTGAGGATTGAAAGTCATGCATACAGATTAATTTTGATAAGGAAGGAAAGTTTTTTCCTTTCAATCAAAAAAAAAAAAAAAAGAAAAAAATCTACTTCACAGAAACTCCAGGCTGACCTGATTTTTCTGAAAGTACGCAATTCCCATAAATCAAAGGCACTTGCAACCACTCAAGACCTCTGTGAAATCAGGACAAATCTTGGGCCTTTCTTATTTCCAAGACTAATGTAATACAGCAAATGCAAAGCAAAAGATCCCTCGCAGCCTGTTTAATAATCTCCAGAGAGCCATCCCATAAGTCCTAACACAATGCTGCTGGGGTCAAATAGCATCCAGGTTAAAACCAATGCAATCCTGAGAACAGTTTCAAACCCAGCAGGCTGAGAAGTGGTAAGTATGGGTTAGGGGTTTTTTGGGGTTTGGTTTTTTTTTTTTTGGACATACAGTGTGACTTTAGGCATATTTTTCACCCTGAGAAAATGAGAATGAGATTCTCAAAGGTGACATAGCACACTAGCTGCTCACCAAGACAAAGATCTGGGACCTAACAACTTGAAACACAGAGATGGCCACAGGAGATTTTAAAAGCCATATTTAAATCAGAGACGCGTTTTACAAAATTTAAATTACATGAAATGCAAATATGTATTTTTAAAAAAATTTAAAAATCTTCCCAATCCTACAAAAGTGTTGGGGAAGTACAGTGATATAGGCTTGGAACTGCAGAAAGAAAAATCTTCAATCACAGAAATTGGCCTTGGACTTTTCAGTCCCTCTGTGGCACAGCTTTCAGTGGTACGAAGTACAGACAACAATCCTGATAACTTTGGTAAATACCAAATTCCAGAAATGTTATTGTGTTGTACTGCATTGGCACCTAGAGCCAGGGTCATGGATCTAACCATCCTGGATTCTGTGCCAAGGTTGCAGATAGCCCCTCCTGTGGAAACATCAGTTTCAATGCAGGTGTTCAACACAAGAAAGGAGAGAGTTATAGATGGGGTAGAGTACAGAAGCAGCAAATCCATTTGTCAGTGTTGATTGGCTGGTGATCTCAGCACAACAAAAACTCAAGCACTTGGAAGAGAGTTTTAGAGGACTCTGTGGAAAAAAAGACAAAACCAAACTCTAAGGAAGGATTTGGCAGAGAAGAGAGGGCAGCGTTGAAGGCAGTGCAGCAAGTGAGGATGGTATGGGTGAAGGCAGCATCAAGGCATGCGGTGGTTTAGGCCTGGCTGGAGGCCAGACACCCACCAAAGTCAATCTATCACTCCCCTTTTCAGTTGGACAGGGGAGAAAATATGTATTGAGAGGCTTAGGAGTCAAGATAAGGACAGGGAGATATCATCCTGTAATCAATGACATGGGCAAAACAGACTCAACACAGAGTGAAGGAAAGAAAACTATCTAATTTCATAGAATCACAGAATCATAGGGGTTGGAAGGGACCTCAAGAGATCATTGGGTCCAACCTCCCTGCCAAAGCAGGCAGGGACTCCAGAAGGGTCTGGAATATTTCCAGAGAAGGAGACTCCACAACCCCCTGGGCAGCCTGTCCCAGGGCTCTGTCACCCTCACTGGGAAAAAGTTCTTCCACATGTTGGTGCGGAACTTCCTACACTCTGACTTGCAGCCATTGCCCCTTGTCCTGTCTCCACAGACCACCGAAAAGGGGCTGGCTGATTCCCCCTGCATCCCCTGCTTAAGATAATTATAAACATTAATTAGGTCCCCCCTTAGTCTTCTCTTCTCCAGGCTGAACAGTCCCAGCTCACTCAGCCTTTCCTCATCGGGGAGATGCTCCAGGCCCTTAATCATCCCTGTAGCCCTTCTCTGGACTCTCTCCAGGAGATCCCTGTCCTTTTTATACCAGGGAGCCCAGAACTGGACACAATACTCCAGGTGGGGCCTGACCAGGGCAGAGTAGAGGGGGAGGATCACCTCCCTTGACCTGCTGGCCATGCTCCTGTTGATGCACCCCAGGATCCCATTGGCTCTCTTAGACACCAGGGCACACTGCTGGCTCATGGCCAACTTGTCATCCACCAGGTCCTTCTCCACAGAGCTCTTCTCCAGCAGGTCATCCCCCAGCCTCTACTGATTCAAGCAGTAATTCCTTCCCAGGTGCAAGACTCTACACTTGCTTTTATTAAACCTCATCTGGTTTCTCCCTGCCCAGCTCTCCAGCCTGTCCAGGTCTCGCTGGATGGCAGCGCAGTGTTTCTGCGTGTCAGCCACTCCTCCCAGCTCTGTATCATCAGTGTACTTGCTGAGGGTGGATGCTATTCCCTTATTAAGGAGTCAATGAAGATGTTAAACAGGACTGGACCCAACACCGAGCCCTGGGCAACACTGCTATTTACAGGTCTCCAATCAGAGTCTGCTCCACTGATCACCACCCTCTGAGCTCAGCCCGACAGCCACTTCTCAATCCACACTACACTACGCACAGAGTGGAACCAGAGTTGGGTAATGAGAAGCATGACCAGATCTTAAAGCACCTTCCCCCACCCCTCCCTTCTTAGCAGACTTTAGTCATGATTTTGCTCCCTTCTTCCCCCTGATTGTGGCACAGGGGGGACAGGGATTGGGGAAATGGGGTTCTCAATCATTTCTTCATGAGCTATTTTCCTTTACCAGACCTTAAAACACCTCTACTTCCCGCCCCCCACCCCTTCTTAGCAGACTTCACTTTAATCATGATTTCACTCCCTTCTTCCCCCTCATTGTGGCACAGGGAGGGGCAGGGACTGGGAAAATGGGGGCTTTGGTCAGTTCCTTGCAAGTTGGATCCTTCTTGGTCAGAGTAGGGGGGCATTAATTCCACACCCTCCCCCTGCTGCACTGTGGGGTCCCACCCACAGGAGACAATCCTCCACAAACTTCTCCAACGTGAGCCCTTTCCCACAGGGCTTCAGCTCTTCACCAGCTGCCCTGGCGTGGGTCACTGCTATGGCAGGCAGTCATAAATCACAATGTCTCTCAGTCCCAGTCCCTGATGCGGTCACCAGCCTCCCCCAGCAAAGCTGCTCCAGTGCGAATCTCTCCCTTGCTCATCCCTGTGTCTCTGTCTCTCTCCATGGGCTGCAAGTGCTGGCAGGGGCTTGCTCCAACGTGGGTCACAGCATCATCTTCTTATGTATCCACCTGCTCCATCCAGCGTGGAGCCTCTCCATGGGCTACAGGTGGGATCTTGGCCTTTTCCATGGGCTGTGGGGGACACCTGCTCCACCATGGGTTTCTCCACAGGCTGCAGTGGCATCTTTCTCTCCGGCACCTGGGGTGCTTCCTCCTCCCCTCCCCGGCCTTGGTGTCTGCACAGTTCCTTACATCTTCTCACTCCCTTCTCTGGGGGCAAAATGCAGCTGCTTGTGGTTTTTTTCCTCCTAAATGTGATTCCCAGAGGTGCTGTGACCATCACTGATGGGCTCAGCCTTGGTCAGCTGCAACTTTGGCCTTGAATCTGTCAATGTTTATTCTTTGGGGCCTGCAGAGAACTCTTAGAGCAGCCATTTTCTGTGGCCCCCCCATTCTCTCCTAGCACCCAGCTACGAAAAACTGTGACAAGGTGCCTGTTTAAAAGCCTCCCAAGCAGGAGTGTGAGCTGAAAGGGGTGTTCAGCAGCACCTGAGAGCCAGGGGAAGCAGCAGTCTTGTCTCTGATGCTGGGGAGAAAAAGCAGCTAATGAAAAAGGTGCAAAGACTGTTCAGTAGCTAAATAGTCACTGTAACAATGGTCTGGACAAAAACAAATGAAGCAAAATAGTGTTTGTTAAGGTCAGAAGTATTTGGCATGCAAGAGTTTTATTTGCATGTGTGGGTAGAAAAGGCTGATTTTTTTGCGGTGTTACGCAAACTGAGTAAGGTAAGTCAGGGCATGACCTGAATGCATGAGTCTGGTAAGAATCTCAAATCAAGAATACATGCAAACAGTTTTCTTCCACCCCTATTATTAATGTTGATCATTTATTCATATTATGTTAATGCCACTGCTAATGTTAATGTTAATAATAGGAGTACGATTACAATATCAGTTCTAATAGTTATGTCTGTTCTCCTTCTGTCAGGCAGCTGCTGCAGGGCAGGGATCCTCTGTGTATAAACAGCTACTTTGGGGATCCAAGCAATTAGAGAAGTACTTCATAGCTTCTTTTTTCCATAGGCACCACAGAGGTGACATCCCTGAGATAGTAGGATATGGATTGTCTGCAACTGTGGATCATCACTAAATTGTTTCCTGAGCTCCTGTTGCCACTCCGTAAAGATTAATGTGAGTGGAACAGAAAGCAGAGTTTTCCTCTCAGACCCTCCACTTCTGTTTCTGACAAAGGAGAATGATCACATCCCTCATGGTCTCAGCACTTGAGGTAGATCACACAAGCCTAGCAGGTGAGAAATAAGGGGCATGTCATTGCATGTTGAGGCACAGTGGATGGGAAGGTCACTAGCAAACTGAGCACACAACTCCACAGCACACTTCTCCAGGCACTTCTGAGAACAGAGCCCTACTTCAACAAGGCAAGGCTGAGCCTTGGTCAGGGACATCTCTTTGTCAAGGAGGAGTGAGCATTTCTTGTCTTTGCTCCAGCCAGAAGCAGAATACAATGTAAGTGCTACCATTGTCCTACCATGCGTTGAATCCTTTGTGTCAAGTAGCACTCAACCTCAGAAAGCAATGCTCAGACACAGTTGAGTTGAGTCCGTACTATTCATTCCACTTCATACACAGACGCTCAACGCTGTTACATGAGGCCCCTTAGCTTAGCAGGAACTCCAGTGGTACTCCAGGCTTTTGAAATGATGTATGCAGTGAGCTCCTGAAAGATCCTCGGCTTTTTGCACTCCAGATACTAGGAGCAATGACTCTGAGACCTTCACAGATTTATGAGCCACAATTCACTGCAACCACCATTAGCAACTTTAAAAAGCTAGATCTAGCTAGCTATTTATAGAGAGACACCTGAACAACTTCCAAATGACCAAAAAACCTCCAGGGTAACTCATTTTGTCACTGGAACCAAAGGGTGGAATTTCAAAGTACCTGACCATGCAAATCAGCAACCTTGCCTACCTGACAGAGGAGCAAAGGGTAGTACGTGCCTCTGGCCATATTCTTGGGGGGACACAAAGGGAAGTAAATCCATCAGAGTCAATGGAGAGGTACTGATTTATGCCAGTGGAAGAGCTGATGCCTTGGGGTAATTAACAAATGCTTTAGTCACAAAATCCGGTTCATCAGGAAATTTCTCTTGCAGAGACAATTCAAGATGCATGTGTGTGCATGTGTGAAGCTAGCACAGGCTTTTTTTTTAAAAAAAAAACTTTCTGCCACTGAGTGGGAATAGCTTTTCCAGGCTGCTTATGGTCTATACGCTAGCTATTCAAATAGTAGGTCTCCCTCCACCTTCTATTTTCATGCTCTGGTGTCTCCATTTTGCCATGTTAATGACCACTACTAAGCCTGTAAACACTGGGCCCTCACCTTTCTCATTTTTCCATGACAAATGCATTTTCTTAACATTTCATCCTGTGCCACCTACATGACACATCTCTGTCATACAGCACTTTGCCCTGGCAATGCCTCAGTCACCACAGAAAATAATGGGAAAAAAACCCTAGTGCCAGAGGTTGGAAAATATAATTCAGGAGGTGTCCTTTCATTGGATTATTTTTTCTCTTTTTGCAAAACCCTTTTAATAGTACTCAGGGTTTTACTGTATTTTATTCAGTCTTTCTGGAGATAATTTGATGTAACTCAGAATCTTTTTTTGCACCAGCATGAAGTACTAGAGGAGGCACGAGCTGACCAGGGTCAACGAGAAAGAAGATGCTGCCAAAACTTGTGGTGTTTCTTTTCAGTCTCCTTCACTGAGAGGAATAGACCACAGCCATGCACTTCAGCAAGACAGGTGGTGTTGTAAGGGAACAGTTCTGGGCATTGTATGATCCACAACCTTTCCCAAATTAAGGAAACCTCTGGGTAACAGGCAAGAATATTGAAGAAGAGGAAATCCACTGACAGTTAAAACTCTGTTGTTGCCCTTGGTTGTGTCACTGGCAAGGCACAAAGAGATGAAAACTTCAGTTTTGAAGGAGGAGCTGGTGGCGGGAGACAACAGCGAAAGGAGACAACTACTGTGAGATGCTTACATGTCTTAAGGTGTGCTCTAGCTCTCTGACACATTGCTATTTTTCAGGAGGATATTGTGAAATGCATGTACTTCTTCAGGATCCACTGCTTATGTGACTTGTCAGTATCCCTCCTGGGCTTCAGAAGGTGAGAAACTGAGCCTAGTGAGGTCATGGAAAAACACCAGGGAAACATTGCCTGACATGATCTGCCTTTCCTCAGCCTGTGCTGTTTCTGTAATCCTGACCTCATCGTTTTCTCTTGTGTCCAGCCTGGATCCAGAGATGATAACAGAAGCTTGTCATCTCAGTTGCTTGCCATTTTGCCAAGCTTCAGGAAAGCTGTCAGTATGAAGGCACTGATTCCCTGCCTCCTCTGCTACTGAGGCTGAGACTACATCAACCTTTAATGCCCCCTTCTCCCTGTGCCTCTGCACCAGGTCCTCAGAGATGAGATAATACAGCTTTAATCACTCCTGTTTGCCCTGCTCCCATTAGACATCCCCACGCTCTGCACTACCTTTAATAGAAATTGGAGAACATGGATTCCTACAGCAGAGTATCCATTTCACTTTAATTAAGTCTCCAGTTGTAAAAGGGTATCAAGTGTCCCCTGCACCAAAGCAGGCAGATCTGTGGGACTCAGAGAAAACAGGAATGCACAAAGCCAGAAAAGGTTGTTTGATTTGAGATGGGTGAGAGTATTGCCACTGAGCAAGGGACTGTGAGATGACCTGTTTAGGTCGCGCTCCCCGCCCCGGAGGGATGCTTTACATGTGGATGGCACATGTGACATGTGCAGGGGGTTTCAGTGAGGGGAGGCATAGACTTTATTGGTGGCACAACCTGATGAGACCCTGCCAACCTATGGTGCCCCTCCCCAGTATTTCCCACAGAGGGAACTGGGGGCCGATGGGGCTATACCAGCAGAATGCAGTGGGAAGGAGAAACTGGAGTCCCCAGCTGAACCAAAAGCAAATGCCAGATCTCAGGGAAAGAGGAGCTCCAGCTCTGCCACAGGTCTGAACAGCCAGCTCTCCCCAGCCAAGGACCCTGCCTTCCCACATTGCTGGTGTGTGGGTAAGGGTGACATCCACAGAGCAGATCCTTGGGATCACTCTTAATCCTCTGTCGCCTTGGGATGGAGCTTCAGCTCCTCACAGCATGCTGACAAACAGACAGAGCCAGGCAGAAAGTGATGGGATCCTTCCCAAAGAGGAGAAGGGAAAAAGCATATTTCAGTCAGAATCAAAACCTTCCATTTCAAACTGAACTTCCAGCAGCATACTCTTTCTGAAGAAGGACCATCCCTTCCAGGACTTCAAACAGTTGAAACTGATTGTTTTGATTCACAAGGAGATCCCATCCAGAGAAATGCTCTTGCATGGCAGGTTTTTCAGTCTTCAAATCAGCACCTCCTAGCACACAACCTAGGCTTTGGAAAGCTTCCAACCATCTCTGCTTTAGAGACAGTGTTCAGGGCAAATCACATTACCACATCAGCACTGAATCATGGTTCAGATGGAGATAGAAACCTAGAGGATTTCCAGAGCAAGTTGTTTCGCCGCACCCTTCACTCACTATCTTTTTTCCACTTCCAGTTCTTGCAAAGGGCAAATAGCATTGTTACAAGTGTTTGTGTTGTTGCTTTCTGCCAAGTAAGCAGGATCGCTCCCACAGCCACAGGGACTTCTGGGTAACCTTAATTACTTGCAACTAACAATTTTAGAGGCACTGAAAGCAACCACGATAAATGGTTATATTTAACTGTAACTCCAGTTGAAAAACTCTACTCCAACACAGAAGCTTAAACTGTAAATTTTGGTACAATGCCAGAATTTCAGTTAGTTCCAAGTTTTGTAAAAGCAAGCGGCTTTGAGCACATATTTCATTGCTCTTTGCTCTTTCAGACATCGTTCCACAGTTGCTGTTGTATCAGAAGTTAGTGAGAAGAAGGGAAAAGACCACCTAAAATAGCCACGTACCAGATTTGTACAGGCCATTTGATGACTGTCGCCTTTTCAAAAGTCACTCACCCTTTGCTTGCCTCCAATGTCCTAAGGAATTTACTTTCATCATATCCCTGCTATGTAGGATAACACTGTCCCCACTGAATTAAGCACAAATCATGGCATGGTGTAGAAGACTGAACACAGTTCACCTGAACCTTACCCTCAAGACTGACCTTAAAGATTATTTCCCCCTTTCCACTGCATGCAGCAACTCTCGATCTATCATCATCAGTGTGAAACACACAACTGCACCAAAGGAGAGAAACAACTGGGGAACATGTAACTGAGACGATGCACATCTGCCAGAACCATGTCAGATGCTGAGGGCAACTTTATGATTTGACGTTATGCACATCCAGGTAAACTACCACTTATATATATTTCCTGTTGGCACAAGAACTAACATAAACATACAGAGACTTTTTTATTGTCATCACTTTGTGGAGGAAGCATTGAAAGCTCCATTTCACCAGTGACTTTTTGGAAGGAAAAGAAAACAAGTGGACTCTCTCCCAGTCTCTCTTTAGCGGATTAAATGAAGACATGCCTTCAAAAATGCTAAATCCTCCATGATAATACAGGGAATTACACAATCCCTTAGCCTGCCAGAACCTCTTTGAATTTATCTTTTCCAAACTTTAAAAAAAACTTTCATTAACTTTCGATGGCAATAACAGAACACCAAACACTGTAAACAAAGTGTCTGTAGCATGCTGAACAATTTAAGAAGTCAAAGAAGGAAAAGAAAAATAAAGATAAAAAGAAAAGAACAAGGAAAAGGAAAAGGAAGAGAAAAAGAAAGAAAGAAAAATTAAAAAGAAAAAGAAAGAAGATACATAATGGAGAAAATACTGGAGCACCAAAGTTCTCCTAGTTTCAGTGGGCTCAGGTCCTCATGCTTGGTCTGAGTGCCTCGTGGCTTCAGCCTAACTCCAGATCAAGCCCTGAACTTTTTCAACAGGTTCTGAGCTGCTCTCAGCCCATGCTGCTTCATCAAGCCTTTGGCACCCCGTAGGAAAAAGCACTTTGCCTGCAGCGTTGTGCGAGTGGCTTCCTACAGCTCTGTGTGAGCTGGAGTGGCACAGCCCCAAGCCTCTTCTGGAATACGCACTGCTGCCTAAGGGATGGTGTTTCCTAAGTGTTGTCAAAATCAATGTCTCAACGTCCTCCAGGCTGCCTGGAAAGTGTTGGCCAAGGTTTGTCGGTAAGATAGGATGAAATACAACATCTTGTAGCAGAACTATTACTTAGTTACTGTCTCTGAACTATACTGAACATTGAAATCTTTCATGTTATTGTATCTCTGTCTTTTCTGCAATGTGGGCTTTCTGCCCACCCCTACCCCCGCCCCCGCCATCTACTCCATCCAGTATTTTATATTAACCTGGAGTCCAACGCCTGCACTGACATCTTAGAAGATGAGCCAAGTGACTATCACTCAAATATTTATTTCATGAGAACCTAGAACATTTTGCACTTTCCTCCACAACTCTTTCTTCTTGCTGGAAGAATGCCCATTGTTCATTTGACGCTAAAGATAGGGTTTTTCTGTTTTCTTTTAAGTCAGCGATTGAGGGGTGGAGAGCAAAGAGGGAGTTAAGCTTTATTATTCTGCCTTGTCAAAAGGATACGGCATTATGCAAAAGGAATGATGTTGAACAAAAAATTGTTTTCTTTTCCCTGCACTCTCTCTCACTGGCATTCAGATTTAAAAGTAATATTCTTCCTTCGCTTTGCCTGGTAGATCGTATTTCAGGTGGCCGTGTCAATTAGGTGGCAGACCTAATTGTGCACCTTGCTGCCTCCATCATTTAGGAAGCAGCATTCAGTTTTCTCTATCCCTCAAATCTTCCAAATTAACGGGGCAGAAGGGTTGTGCTGTTCCTCGGGTTTTAAATCTATCTTAAGTGTGATTTGCGCTGGAGGAGACTGAAGTTTGGAGCGAACAGTATTACTTCAGAGCCAAACCAGGCAGAGTGTTACATCCATGGAAGGGAGCACAGAGGCACGAAGTGATTTTTTTCTGAGGTGAGACTGAGATGGCATGGAGAGGGCTTCCCTGCCTTTAAACTGGAGGCAGGCATTGGGCTGGGGGGACCATTGTGTTTTCTACAAAGAGAAAAGAATACAGCTGGTTGCTTTCCTCTGCAGTTTCATGGGATAAACCAGAAAACACTGAGTGATGCCCCTCCTGATTTGTTTCTCTAACAACATGTCCCTACCTCCCAGCTGCTTGCTTCACTGCTGTGTGCTGTGCAGCGGGATCATTTTATAGCCAATAAAGTGTTTCTTCGCATGTGCTTATCATCCCTGGAAGTGGAATCCCTGATGGCTGAACGTAGCTTGCACAGTGCGCAGTGGGGAACGTGTGGCAGACTCCCGGCAAATTCCAGCGTTGAGTGTGATTAGCTTCCCTGTACCTCTGAGGAATAGTACCAGGAAATTGCCAACACTGTAAATTGTCTCAAATACGCACTTACAAAAGCCTTTAAAGAGCAATTACTGTATGTTAACTGAACACCAATCAACTGTAAAAACAGCAGTTATGTGGGTTTAATAGGTATATAAAGGAGAAAATCTCACCACCCTGTAATTAATTCTAAATCACATAAAAAGTGTAACTTGTACACTTATTGCTTATTAATACATAAAACATATACAGCATGTTAAAACATTTCATTAGCACTTACATAACAGGCTAAAAGTTAAGTATCAAATTATCAGAAAAATACTGCTGAGCTCTTCATCAACCATGTGAAATAGCCCCCCAACATGCAGTGTTCCAGTTGTTTCAGCAACGAGGCGCTTTCAACTATTGTTTAGTGATCTCGTGTCGGCTGTGTCCCATGCTCTGCCAGCAATCATGATGTATTGTCCCGTTTCACTGTCTCCAGAGTCACCTGTCTTACAATAAGGGACATTCCTGAGAAAGCTAGAAGATAAAGAAGGGCAGCTCCTGAGCAAGGTTTTCAGCTCTCATCTACCTGAAGCTGTGTTGAAAAACCTGGCCAGCGAAAGATAAGTGAGTAGTGATTCACATTGTGGATAACTTCTTTGGTAGCTATAAGCACATCAGAAGAGAGAAGAGTAAATCTGCAGTGAAGGTCCACACATGGAAGAGGAGAAGATTAGTGGTAAATGACAGCAGCAGGTGGGCTTGCAGCAGAGACCAGGGAAGAGGGGAACTGAAACCGGAGAGCTGGAGGCCTCCAGTATCACCAGGAGCAGGGTGGGTGACTAGATACCAAAAGAAGAGTTTGAAAAAGTAGAAAAAGAAGAGCGGGGAGGGGGTAGGGGCACCTTAGACTTGATTTGCAGTGAAGATGGGTGATTACTAGGGATCCCAAAGGGAAGGAAAATAGTAGCTAATGTATGCCATTGCGAACTTCACCCAATCACACAGTCTGTTGACAGAAGGAAACCACAACTTAGAATTACCCTTTGTTTAGTCTAAATCAGCTGCCAGTATGCACATAGACCACATGAAAGGCGAAACCTGAACACGTTCCCAGAATGTCTTCCTGAAAAAGCCATCTGTTGCCCAAGCTAATGTTACTATCCGCCTCATCACAATGAGTTTTGAAAGGATAAATCCCATTTTTCAGGCAAGATAATATCTTCACCTTAGCAACACAGCTTAAGGCTTCTTCGCAGAGATTCTCAGCTATTGCATGCAGACTCACAGAAGAGTCAGGTGTAGAAGAGGTTTGCACATGGCCAGCATGGCCTGTCACTCTCGAGGATTTGTGAAGGGCCGTGGACTTGCACCACAGCCTAAGAAAAACAGAGAGGCAGCACAAAGGAAGGCAGAGCTGCCAGCAAACTGGATGGGTTGTTGGAGGGAGACCTGTTGAGCTTCTGTGCTTACAGAAGGAGGTGGTAGAGGAAGAATGTTCAACTGGCCCTATGACTGCTATGGGGCAGATGTGAAAATGCCTGGTCAAGGTGAAGGCACAAGAAGAGGGGGCCATCTCTTGCTCCACCTCCCTCCTCCCTTACACAGATGCATGTTTACTTCTCACCTCAAAGGGCAGAAAGGACTCCCTTTCCTCAGAGGCATCACTTAATAGACCCCAAGGATGTGGGCAGTTCTGTTCCCCCTCAGAAGAAGGGTGTCCACTCACTAATTTTGCCTACAGTCTTTTACAATGTTTGATTACAGTTTTATTAATCTTGATAGTAAATCTGAATTTACCAAACTCTAAAGATATATCATACCAAAAAAAGAAAAAAGTGCCTCATGCACCGAGTTTTAACTTAAAGCATTTTCCCTCTTGGTATAGTGAGAGGACAGATTTAAATGTGAGCTGTTGTGGCACCAAGAGAGGGATAGACCCCTGTGGTGGGTTGACGTTTGCTAGCTGCTAGGTGCCCACCAAGCTGCACCATCACCCCCAGTTCTTCAACAGGACAAGGGAACAAAGTAGAACTAAAAGCTCATGGGTCAATATAAGGACAGGGAAATCACTTACCACTTGCTGTCATCGGCAAAACAGACTCCACTTAGGGCAATTAATCAAATTTATTGCCAATCAAATGGAGTAAGATAATGAGAAATAAGAGCAAAACTAAAAACACCCCTCCCTTCTTCCCAGGCTCAGCTTCACTCCCAATTTCTCTACTTCCTTCCTGTGAGCAGCTCAGGGGACAGGGAATGGGGGTTGCAGTCAGTTCATCACACATTGTCTCTGTTGCTCCTTCCTTTTCATGCTCTTGCCTTGCTCCAGTGTGGAGCCCCACCAATGGGAGACCATTCTCCACCAACTTCTCCAACACAGGTTCCTTTCTTCAGGGTGCAGTGTTTCAGGAGCAAACTGCTTCACAGGGTGGGTCCCCCACAGGGTGTAGGTCCTGCCAGAAAACCTGCTCCCCAGTGTGGGCTTTCCATGTGCTGCAGCTTCCTTCAGGATGCATCCACATGGGATCCTCCGCAGGCTGCAGAGGAATCTCTGCTTTTGCACCTGGAGCACCTCTTGCCCCTCTTTCTTCACTGACCTGAGTGTCTTCAAAGCTGTTTCTCTCACTTTTTTCATTCCCCTCTCACAGTTGCTCTTATGCAGAATTTCTTACCCTTTCTTGTATCTTCACAGAGGTACTACCAACATGGTTGATGGGCTCAGCTTGGGCCAGCAGTGGGTCCATATAGTCATGGCTGCAACTGTCTCTGTCCAACATAAGAGCAGCTTCTGGTGTCTTCTCACAGAAGCCACCCCTGTAGTTCCCCTTGCCATGTAAGCCCAGTAAACCCAACACACTCCTAATCCCTGGAAACTGAGTCATGTGTTCAATAACCATCAGCAAGAATACTAACAATCCTGATATCATCTAGCCTGTAAAGCAAGTAAATGTCCCTGTCAAGAGTCAGAAAAATACAAAGCTGCTCAAAGGAAACAAATTAACGTAACTCTGCTCTGTCCTGGACCTGAACATGTCTTAAAGTTGTTAGAGTTCTTTTTACTCTACAACACATCACATTCTGGCCTATATTCTTTGCACAAGGGGTGTTATTCTTTGTCTAGCATTAGTTGCCTACTTCTGAGCTGGATTTAGTGTTCTTCTATGCACAGGATCAGATGTTCAGTGTATTTTTCAGGGCTGAACCAGTTTCATGGTTAGCTCAGTTTGGCAGGATCCAGCTCCATGATGCAGACCTCCTGGTTTCACATTCTTATTCTAGTAATAGAGAAAGGAAGGCTAAGGCCATGGACAAGGACACAACTAATCAGAAATTATTTTGCAGTTAGAATAAAGTTCCCCAGGACAGTATCATTTCCTCTACTTTCTATGCCGCTTCTCCATCTATCAAACGGAGGTATTAAAACCTCCTTCCACCCTGATTGTAAGCCGTGACTTGTTTGCCCCTTAGAGGGTAAGATTTTTTGGTGAAGGGTTTGTGCTTTGTGCATACTACAGCAAGCACTACAAAAATACTTGTGTGACATGACTTCTTTATGCTACTGTCACAAACAAAAAGATTAGTGTCTTGTACCATTTTTTTTGTCCCATCCTCTAACTATAAATTACTATCTTTGAGAGAGAGTTAGTGACAAAAGGTATTAGCATGAAATACTAACGGACTTCTGTTTGAATTATGACTACTATTAGTGGAAAGAAACATGAGAATTAAAATAATTGAAATGCTTCATTAACAACCCAAGACTTCCCATTACTGTGGATCCTCTATGAAGGGGAATTTGAAATGTTGATAGGAGACATTTGTAAATAGTTTTAAGCCCTTGTCTGTCACAGGAATATAAACAGGAATTAAGGTTCAGAAATCTTGAATGGATGTTTTTACAACTCTTCCTGCTTTCAGAGGACTCATATCAGCCTAAATATTATAGATTTAGTGAATGTTATTCATGACATAGGAAAGTTAGTAGAGAAGACTACCACTATCTTTAAAAGAAAGAAATCCCAGCCTGAAATAGGACACAATCTGGACTAACTAAAGCTGTGCTGGAAACCTGCTTTCAAAGACGCAAACAAGATTCCTCATTGCTCACAGACAGCTAAAGATGTCTGGAAAACTTTGTGTAGAACAAAGCAGCCCAATAATGAAACAGCTGCACAGAGAGGTTATTTAGGAAACATCAACTTAGATGTTCAGATTACAGATGGAACTGAGCCACAAAGTTTTAGACCAGGATTCAGACATGCTGTAAGTAAATTTTTGACCTGCCCTACCCTTGGAACTGGGCAGTATTGAGCCCCTGACTTCTCCAAAGCTTATGCACAGTTTGGACCTGACAGGGTAGCTTTCTCCCAGCCCCAGGTGAGACACCTCAGTTGTAAAAAGAAGTATTTGCATTTTAACTCACTTCATCCTCTGCCTTGAGTTCTGTGAGGAAATGTGCTATGTCAGCCTGGTAGATACAGATAATCCATGGACAGAAAAAAATCAGGAAGCGAGCTTGCACCAGTGATTCTCCAATCTTACATTTTCCCTTTTCCATCATTAGTTTTCAGGTAACAACAGACATCTGTAAAATATAAGTGTAACAGCCAGATTTGAGATACTTAAACTATCTTGACAAAGGCATACCACCTAGATGCCCATAAGACCCAACCGTGAAATGGAGTTCTTGTTATTTGAGGAAAATATGAATAAAACACAGAATCAGTCAGTAAACTCTCATAAAACAGAAACTTACCTGGGTACTGGAGAACAGCTCACCTCTACTACACCTGTGCTGCTTCATTTACAGATTTTGTTAGTGTTCATATCAGGACAGAGCTCTCTGAAATTGAATCTGGTTGCTTTAATTGAGAAATCTTGGAGACTCATCTTATTCATGTTTGCCCTTCTGCATGAAAATGGAAATGATCCCCTATGAACACAGCGCTTTTCCATTGGTGCCATTGATGGCAGTACCAGATCACACTTCTACTTGAATGTAGAGCTTGCTTTCAAGGATGAGACTAAGGATAAGGTCTCCTTTTCTTTCCCCCAGGAACATACTTTTTTTTTCCCCAGGAAAAGATGAAAACATCTGCAGCAAATTACCAAAGCTCTCTGCCTCAGGCAAGTCGAGACTCCCCATGAAAAGCCCCTCTTCCATATATGCTGTCAGAAAAAAGTGCCAGGAGATCATTGGCTGGTGTGGTCACCCGCACATCTATAAAACAAACTCCAATGTTAAGTCCTTAGCTCACACCTCCTGCAATGGAAAGCATGATTTTTAGATGTTTTCAAAACCAAAGGATGCTAACAGGTCCTTCATGACTTTTTGAAAGACAGGGAGGCTACCAAGGATGTAATGCATTTGCTTGCTTTTGCCACCATGTGGGTAACTAGCTATCAATTTGGAGAGCTTTATCCCTTATTGCTCTGTTCCATCCCTTTCTAAGGCTCTCCCAGACCGCGCAGTGTCCCTGGGAGCAGCTTGCTCAGTCAAGGACAACACCCATTTGATATAAATGAATGCGAAAAGAGCATCTCCTTGTCAGCTTTCCAATTCAATTACACAGAAAGAAATCTAAGTTACTACATGAATCCCTGCAGAATGAAGTCCTAATTGCTAAATATGTATGTTAAATGGATTAAATAACAACATACATTTAATCTGATGATAAGAATATAATTATACTTTTGTTGCTGCTGTTAGTTGAGTTAATTATATGGGATATGATAGCTACATCTGATGGCCTGTCCTTCCTGGTTTCGGTGCACAGGAGAGAAGGCTAACCAGTTTCTCAGAGAAGGATCAGACCTGCTTAAATTCCTTCACCCCAAAAAAGTGAACAAGTTTTTTGTGACTGAGCTGATAAAACACACCTTCTATTTTCACATCCCTTTCAGAAGAGATCATAAAGACTGATGAAGGCCAGCATAAAGATGCTCTTTTGATTTCCAGGGAGGATTATGTCTGGTTCCAACCAAAGCCTAACAGACAACTCTGTTTTCTTGTCTTCTTTTATGTTCCTCCACTCCAGGTGGGGACAGTGTCCATGTTGTCTTAGTCTTGCATATACATGAGCCTGGGCTTTCTCTACCACTGACAACCACAACCATGTTCTCAGTATTCTGCATGCAACAGCCAAACTCCTACCATCTCCAGCATGACCCGAGTTTGTGATCTGGTTACTCTGGTTATGAAACTCCTATAGTAATAGCAAGAAATCACTTGCAGCAAGATGACTCAAAGACCTTACTTATTTCTGTAAGCAGCATGCTTTTAGTGTTTATATACCTATGAGAACACAAATGCTTTCCACTTTTGAATTACTATTTTTGCTTAAATCATATGCTTGGAACAATCATATACCTGAGGTCTTGAAGAGTCTAAGCAGAAGAAAACATTTTCTCTGGAAATGACACATTGAAGACTCATTTCTTTATGGAGCAATACCTTCTAATTTTCTGCTGGTTCATGCAGCCCGAAACTGCCACTCTTTTTACTGCAGCACCTCTGCCAGGAGTCTTTGGCGACTTCAGTCTAAATGAGTCCACAAAGACTTGAAGCATCATTTGGCCCAGTAGCTTAATATGATTTCCTTCGGTTGTATAGAAAAGTTAAAATTTCAGTCCAACACTTTCAACACCAGCTAAATTAATTTGAAGCATAGCTGGTATATATATTTCTCTCTTCAAACACTACTGAGAGCACAACAGAACAGCTGCAGAGAGACATATTTCACTTAGATTTGGAAATCACGTGTTTACAGTTGGCTAGACTGAGCTAAGCTCTTCACTAATAGAAGTGTAAACTCAATAGAGAATTTGGGAATCAAGCTGAGGCATATTTGCTTTTACACCAACTATTCAAAGAGGCAAATTACTTGAGAAGAAGAGAAGCATGTCTCTTCTCATTCCAGCAGCTGACATCATTTTTTCCTAAACATCCTAACTGAAATGCATCAATTGGAATTCTTGACAGATTATTTTATGTACATGAAAAACGCATTTTATGAACAAAATAAGAATAACAGGGACCACACAAGTAACTTTTAGGAAGCATTTATTTTTAGGATAATAAAATAACAATTTTTCTATTAACACAGAAATATTTTGCCAGTCAGTTTTCATCAAAGAAACCATGAGTTTGGTAAAATTTAAAACAGAATCAGTAGCAAAACTACTGTAATTTATATTACTATAACATAAAATGAGTGTGAAAGAGGTAGGACTCCTTCTGCTTCAGTGCATAAAGCTGTCATCAAAATGGATTAAGATGAGACTTTCATTAGGGACAGATTATTCCCTTCCTGCTCACTATGGGATTTCCTGTTTTTTCTTTCAGGAGTCAAGGCACTGAACTAGACAGGGAACAGACATGATCTGAACAATTCCCACATTCTACCAGAATAAAATAGATGTCAAATGCAGTAAAAGAAAAGCCAATACTGCTACCTGACACTTAGCTGCACACTCCATCTGTTGCCACACAATAGAGTCCATTGCCTGAGAAATTTTTTTGGGTTTTTTTCTTCTCTCTCATGCTGTTTTCCTCATTTTTTTCCCCCCAAAGTTGACAGAACTTGAGGTTGTACTCCTCCAGTTGTAACAAGCAAGAATACTGGTTCAGTCACTAAAGCAAAGTAGAAGCAAAATTCCAGCACACTGACACTACTTTTTGGGTATTCCACTTGATTTGTAGCATATTGTGGGAGTGTTGGAGTAAAGCAGTTGTAGGATTTAGGTCAGGACTAATTAAATATTTTGGGCCAAGACGAAATGCAGAAATACAGATCAATATCTTTTCCCACATGACATCCGCTTTCTACGTCTAGGAGCTCTTATGTGCTGTCCCCTGCTAATGATGAATAGAGAAAGCCTGTTACCAATTTGCTTTGATCCTACTGAGAGATCGTTGCGTTGGGTACGTTATATGTTACTGAGCATATATTTAGATGGAAGGTTTGCCTTCTGATGAAAAATGATCAGACATAGGGCAGGGAGAAACGCTGGTCAGAGAAGTCTATGAGTCAGTGAGCATGACTTTAAAGTAGACACTTAAAAAAAAAAGGTGGGCTTGCAAATAGTCAGAGGTAAGATGGAGAAATGGAGGGTTAAGAGGACACCAAACAGGAAAATGGGAAATTGAAGCAGGACATGGGCTTGGGACAGAGTTCTGGAGGTCTCTGGTCCAGCCTTTTGCCAAAACCAGGATTATTGCTGACACTAGACCAGGTCAGTCATGGTTTTGTCTGTGTCTGGCTTTCATGGTGGAAAAGTCATGTGTTATCAGAAAAATATTGAAGAAAAACTTCCAGTTGAGGAAGAGCAGAGAAATTTGGGGCAGTTCTCATTGAAATACTGAATACTGAAGTACTGAACATCTATGATTGTATTGAGATATTTTCTCAAAGCCAGGAGACTGACTTTTGCTATTTACATTCGCATGAAGTCTTCTGTGCAGCATTAGATTCTGAGATAACTGGGCCAGGCCACAAGTATCAACATTTCACGTAGTCCTTCTCACATCACAAAGAGCAGACTTTCTACTGGAAACCCTGCAGTTCTGGACCTGTAATCCTCACTTTCTGGGACCCTGCCAACCCTCAGCATCAGTCCCTGAGTCACAGGGTAACGTCAACCGCTCAACTTTTCTCCAAGGAAGCTGAGTGCTTGCAAGGGAGGGAGAGACCGGTCTCCCCATAGCAACTCCTGCAAAGCCTTTGCACCGATGTGAATACAAAGGCAAGAAGACCTTTGCATGGAGGAGGGCATTCAGGCCCTGTACCTCTAGACCAAAAGAAAATACCAGCAGTCAGCTAGCAATAACGTGGCAAACATTTACCCAGACTTCTTAAGACAAGGAAGGACAATGAGCCTGGGAACACAATGTATGCACAACACCACTCATCCCAGGGCACAAATGCTCCCTGTGAAGCTCCCAGTTTATGAGAAAGGGATTTGTCTGGCAAAGCGGAGAAATAATGTGAGTACAGGATCGTGTTTGTAACTGTTTCTTTTGCCCCTTCTCTACCACCCCCTTGTTGTATTTCTGTTCTAGCAGGTGAAATGGTCTCATTCAGCCAGAAACCTAAACCTGGGAAGATTGAGAGCTTAGTTTCAAACTCTCACAATCCTGCCACTGAGGCCAATGGGTAATACAACTGTAAGACTATAGAAATCGCCCCAAGGTCTTTCAATACACCAGTTAAGTAACTCCTATCAGTGACGTACCCATGAGCAACACCACCCTCCCTTTTTAAATTGGTGGACGTTCAGGTTAGGTCTGGGCCGGAACATACAGTGTGCAATTGTATTTGTAGTTCTTCCTCATGAACAAATGCTTCCAGAGACCACTGAAGAAAGGCAATGTCTAACAGCCTAAATCTCATACATTTATTTATATTTTCTTTCCTTTTTAAATTTAAACATAAAATAAGGAAATAAGTATTTTAATAGAGAAATATCTTGATTCCTAGGGAGGAAGGTGGAAGGTGAAGGCATATAGGGAGCATATCTCGACTCAAAGAGACTGAGCTGATAATCCAAATGCCACCCTCTCTTCATCTATTTTGATCTTTCGAGACAGCCTACAACATTTCTCCTTCATTTCTCTGTTTGGGTTCAGGAAGTCAGCAGACCTTGGCTGCATGTATTTGACCTCTAGCCAATGTTGGACTTGTAGATATTCAAGGCATACTTCAGGGATGTGGGATACCTGTGTAAGCTAGGGAAAGCCACTCCCCTCCATCCGTAAATCCCAAATTCCCCATAAAATAGGGGAGGGAAAGGCTGCAGAGGGGAAACATTGTCTTCTGTTCCCTCCCAGAGCTGCCAATTGCAGTCACTTGTACAGCTCAAGAGTAGCCAATACAAAACCACGCACACACGAGCATACACTCTTAAAAAGTTTTTATTAATTTTCATTGTTTTTTTTTTTAAAAAAAACAAACCCGTCAGTGCAACAGTTCAGTATCCCCTTCCTATCCCCCATCAGTAAGCAGTAATTTTAAAATCAGGAAATACCGAGTGCTGAAGCCAATGGGTTAGCATTTTGCTATTATTTCCTTCTGTCAAACTCTGAAAAAGTCCTCTGTATAAATTAAACAATGAAAAAAATGTTATTTTCAATTCTATGTCATTACAGTCAACAGAATCATAATAATGCATCTAAAATGTGTGTCCACAATACATCAGGTATACATTTTTGGGAAAAGAAAAAAAGAAAAAAAAATTATGACATTCTAGGCTTGTTAAAAGGATAATGGTCCCATATTTTTTATTAACAGGTTAGCAAAACAAAATCCAATGGATTACAATATTTACATGTTATTTGAAAAATAAAGTAGTGATAAAAGCATGTCACAATCATTTTTTTTTTCTTTTTCATTTTTGGTAACCATTACAAACACCCAATCCAGGTATGGAACTGTTGAAATGAAGCCAATTAAAAAACAAATACAGACACAAAATGTGTATTTATATTTGCCCCTCCAATGTGTTTTTCCATGACATTCCCTCCCTACTTCAAAAAACTAAACCAACCAAAAAAAAAAAAAAAACCCCAAACCAAACCCCAACAGAAAATAAAAAAGAATCCCCCTAACACACAATTGTTGAATCCCCAAAAGCAAAACACCATGCTTCTCAAGTAGCACTTATTCCACAAATGCAACATTTTTTGCCATCAATTTTATGTGAAGCTCTCTAGGACACCTTTCCTCAGCAGCTTCCTATCTTCCCCCTCCCCCTCCCACCGATCCCCCCAAAACAAAAAAAACAAACAAAGACACATGCATTTCTAAAACTAGGTTTCAGTCAAGTACTTTCTACTTTTTGGAAAGAAACTTTTTTTTCTCTTTTCTTTTTTCTTTTTCTCTTTTTTTTCTTTTTTTTTTCTTTTCTTTTTTTCCTTTTCTTTTTTTGTTGGATTTTTTTTTGTATTTTTTTGTAATTTTTTTTTTTGTTTTGTTCACAATCAGAACATACCACAGGCACCAGATCCTGTATTCATTGCTCAGGGAAAATTTCCATCGGGTTTGGTAGGCTTTCCACCTGAGAAGTAGTGCAGGATCAGCCACTTAGGTATGCAGGTTCCTATTCGTTCTACACTGCTCCCCTCACGCTAAAAGCTAACGAGGAGGGGAAAAACTTAGCAACTCCCATATTGGATCGAGTAAAAGTAGTTCTCCAGGCTCAATGTCATATATAACTCTTTCACCTCCACTTGCAAAAAGATGTATTAACTGACACCCCTCCCTCCCACCACACCAAACAAAAAGAAAACACGCACTCCACAGACAAGAAGAAGAAGAAGAAGAAGAATAAGAAAAATTAAAAAGGCAGCCAATCTTAACAAAAAGTTACTGGTGTGAGACTGATAGATGTTAATATGACAAGCAACAGAACGGTTATGAGGACCTATGTGTTTGGCCCGCGAGCTGCATAGCTGTGCCGTAAGTTTGGTTCTTTAGGTTTTTTTTTTTTAAAAAAAAAAAAAAGTTAAAACTTCTTTGTTATTTCCACACGTTTTAAAATTAACAACAACAACAACGACATCAACAAAAAATTCTATTCACAAGATCTAGTCTCCTTTCCCTGTGTCCCCCCCCCAAAAAAAGAAATAATTCATTTTACATGAGAAACTTAATTGTGCTGTATTTGTAACACCTCAGGCTGACAGAAAATAAACATGTGGCAAACAAAACCGCACAATCAGTCACATGAAATCTACCAAATCCTAAAATTATAACTGAATACTAACAAACAGCTTACCTGGAATAAAGGATGACAAGTCACAAACAGTTATCTAGGAATTAAAGTCTCTCTCTTTTTTTGTTTTTTTTTTACTAAAATAATTAAAAAAATCACAGTATTTTAAGAAATAAAACCCACACTGGGATTTTAAGCACAATTTGTTTTCCTTTCTTTAAAACTTTTTTTCTTCCTCCATTCACCACCTTGCCCAGCAGTCTCTCTACATTTAACCACAACAACAACAGGTAGTACTGACAAATGCAGAGATCTCCCTTGGTTAATTCTGAGGTACTAGGAAACAGGTGACTGTTTTAAGCAAAGCAGTTTCTGTTTTGTTTTTGTTTTCTTTTCTTTCTTTTTTTTTGTTTTGTTTGTTTGTTTTTTTTTTTTTTTTCTTTTTCCTAAAGCAGTTGCATTCAGTCTGGAAAAGCATTATGTATTAAAACTAGAAAAACGCACCCAAATTTGTGCGTTGAAAAGTTGTCCCCCCACTTCTTCCATGCTCACGACGCTTCCATTCACAAACAATCCAAGTGTCCACTGCAAAGCACGATGTGTAATGTAGGAATACGGGGAGTTGCTTCATTAGTCCAAGATGAATGTAACTTCCCATTGTCAGGATCCAGAAGAAAAGATGCAGTGATGTAATGGAGCCACTTATTCCATCACTTAAATAACTTTAATATACACACACTCACACAGGTACCAGTGCTTTGAAAATAGATCATTCAGTCCTAAAAGCAGCTTTATTTCTTCCTTCTGCCCACCCCACCCACCCACCCTACCCCACTCATCACGTTCAAGTACGTTGTTTAGAATCACACCAAACGCTTATTCGTTTTTGGACTCCATGTTGTCTTGGAGAGGTTTGTCAGCAGCTACCACAGTGACTGCTGTTTCACTGTTGAGGGAATAGTCCACCACCATTTTCTCAATGCCTTCTTTTTCTTCTGGCAGTGTGCTAACAGTTTCTTCTACATCCTCTTTTGTCTGGCTGTCCTCACTGGTCCGATGCTTGCTTTCGTTCAGTGCCCTGGAAAGCCAAGCAGCGGAGAACACATCAGAGAACAGCAAAGCAAAGTTTGTGTGTTATCACATGAGGAAGAAAAAAGGATCTCTTTCCAAAAAAAGTAGGTGGAACCAACCACAGCATTGCCACCTTGCGCCCAAGAGCGGAGGCCGTGGAACGAAACTACAGGTGGGACCAACGACATTCTAGCTCTGAAACCAAGCTGCTTTTCCTCTACACTGGGACAGAAATGAGATGAGAGGGAAGAAACCTCGATTCTGATTTTTAGAAGTTTACTCCCATTTCCTCAGTCCTTTGTAAATATGACACCAAACAAAGGTGGAGGAAAAGAGTACTTTCCCTAAAGGGTTAATGATCCCATAAAACTTCTTACATGTTACACAGAAAGATTACATGCACGAGAATATTTCTCATCATCATATTTCTTACCCTATCACAGCTAACCCACAATATTGCATTCAAATTTTTTCCACGTCAGCAAACTTGAATGAAATCTACTATTTGAAGAAACTGTGGTCAGCAAACATATCACTGCTACTGACGAGACTGTCATCAGAAAGAGGATTGCTACAGAGATGACTGTCTTCTCTGTGATGCGTATCATCCCACAGTGTGCTGTTACAAGAAAGGCAAAGATCATCATCACGACGTTCAACCAATGAACGTCACTATGCACATTTTGGGAGGAGCTCGTCCAGATCGATTTTACTTCCCTTGAAGATCTTGACATTTCTATGCATGTAATTCTTTGCACTGCTATGCAAGTATAGCTGCAAGCATGTGAAAGAGATATAACAATAAAAAGGGGAAAACAAAATGGTTCCTTCCTAGAATATTCTGTATATTGTTTGGCCATTTCTATGCTCTGTTGGCAGGTAAAATCAACAGTACACTCAGGTAGAGTTAATCCTGGGCCTAGCAGGATTCACCTTGGGAGAATTTGAAGTTTTAGAACTGCAGTTAAACACCTCAGTATGTGGCCACCCTGGGAAGCAGAATTAAAGAGGATTAACAGGAATTTCCCATGCAGAGACATCTGATTACTCTATCCACACTTGGAACAGAATGAATTGTTCTTCATCAAACTGTGTTTGCCTTTATCACAGGGCTCTTTGGGATCTGTGAAATAGGGAATGCAGAGACATCTACTGTTACCTTTGGCTGTTTGGCAAAGTAGTGTGAATCAACTTACATGCCGTGTCTCAGCACGTGTCGCTCCCACTCAGAGCCTTCTGTAAAGGATCGGCCACAGAACTCACATGGGAAGCGTTTCTCTGGAGCACCACTGTCAGAAAACATCATGGGATCTGGAAAAAGACAGCATAGCCTGTGAATTCAGAAGTGCCAGGGCAAGAAGGGACCCCTGTGATCCTACTCTGATCCCCTCTGATGCACCTTCTCTTCCCTGAGAAGTAAAAGGACGTACTTATTGAATAACTGTCTGTGAAAATGCCACTCCCCAAAAGCCAATGGACACTGCAAGCAACAAATCCCATCTCTTAAGTCTTAAAGCATCTCTGCAAATAAGGTGAATTAATTGCTACTCCCTGATCCTGTTTTTCAACAAATGAAAAGACTGTGGAGTTCTAATTCAAAAAAAATCTTAGAAGCTTACGGCTGAAACAGCTTGAATGCAAAAATCAAAAAACCCACTAAAGGCTGCCTATAATTTTTTAATTGGTAGTCCAGATTTTAGGAAACAAAGACTTGATATATTTAACATCTGATATTTGTAATAAGTAGACATCCCTTCATCGTGAAGTCTCATGGGTTAAGTGCTGCATCTTAACTGCATAGGTGTTTCATCCCATCTTAATCTTTTACACAAAATGCTTGGGGCCTCATTTGCAGAAGTGTCGAGTACCTAGTAATACAAGTGAAGTCACTGGCAGCTCAGAGAGCGGTATTTCTGAAAGCTAAGTTCCACATGAACACAGTCAGCTTTAACAAAAGATGAAATATTTTCTCACAAATTAAGACGATCACCACACAAGCCATTAAAAATAATTGCATGGACTATCTCACTTGATTCTTTTGCTGGAAATGAGACAGCACCATCTGCTCAGAGTATTAATTCCTTAGCAGGGATTATCTTAAGCAAGAAATCAACAGAATGTCTTTCTGACTCCTCCCAAACTACATAATAAAAGAAAAGGGATTTTGCTTCATTTTGGTTCTGATCTCTGCTCACTTTATTTCTTCACTCCCAGATTTACTCTGTTCCAGATCAGCCAGCCCATGAACTTAAAACTGCCCACACATTGCCTAATATCCATATTTACGTCTTGAGAATATAGAGTTTGTGACACGTTTCTCACTAGTTAGCTGTTACTATATGGAATGGTTCTTAACATCATTTTATTCCTTTTGTTCCTGAAAGAAAAAACCTCACTCTGTATTTCCTACTGCCTGTGATTTATTACATGGTTAAATATCACAAAGGAAGGTGTTGTGTCATAGTATCATAGAATAGTTAAGAGTTGGAAAAGACCTTCAAGATCATTGAGTCCAACCATCTATCCAACCCTACTATGTCCAACACTAGACCATGTCACCACCAACAACTACAACATCTGCTTTTCTTCCAAACACGTCCAGGGATGGTGACTCAACCACCTCTCTGGGCAGCCTGTTCTAGTATCTGACAACCCTTTCAGTAAAGAAATTTTTCCTAATATCCAACCTAAATATATCCTGACACAACTTCAGACTGTTTCCCCTTGTCCTGTCACTAGCAGTGTCAAGAGGAATACATGAAAGTAATCAATGCCATTAATTCAGTTCACACCTGGACTTTAATACTTTAATTGTGGTACAAATTTATAAACACAGCACAGGCTAGTCATGGTTAAGGGACAAATACTTATGGTGGGTAGAAGCTTTGGAAGCAAATGCTGCTGTTCTGTACAAGAGCATACCTTATAGTACACAACATGAAGCTTATTCTGATCCTCTGCAGATGCAGAGTCTGTTTTACTCAAATAGGGTAGGCTTGAGGTTCTTCAACCTGGAGAACAGAAGGCTCCAGGGAGACCTTATTGCAGCCTGTCAATACTTAAGGGGGCCTTTTATAAAGAAAAGCTATGGAGGGACAATACCACAGCCTGTAGTGACAGGACAACAGGGTAATGGCTTTAAACTGAAAGATGGTATTTTTGGTTGGATATAAGGGAGAAATTTTTTGAGGCAAGACTGTAGAGACACAGCAACAGGTTGCCCAAGAAGGTGCAGATGCCCCATCATTAGGGGTGTTCAAGGTCCGATGGTGCTTTGAGCAACCTGGCCTAGTGAAAGATGTCTCTGCCCATGGCAGGGGGGTTGGACTGTATGATTTTTAAAGGTGTTTTATAACCCAAACCGGGTTATGGTTTATACTTGCAACTCCCATTAAGATTAGCAAGTGCTACTCTAATAAATTTACTCTAGTAAATCACCTCTTCAGAAAATGCTATCTTGTTCACCCTACTTCCCAATCAGTTTTGCTTCAAGGGCTGTGAATTTGGACTGCATCTCTGGAGGAGTATCAGAAGCTGCTCTTCTCTGGGGCCTGCACAGGAGAGGTAAAAGACTTCACAGACTCCTGACCTCTCTGTGGTTTTCCTGCATCACACATACAAGCTTGGTAACTGTGGAAAAATACCTCTCAATTCCAGTTTCTACTTAGACCAAGACATAAAGGTCACTAGAGACAGGCAGTCCGTCTGAGATGTGATCTCTACCGAGGGCAGCTGTTCTTTCCATGGTGTATGCCAGATACTCTTCCCTCACCCTCCTGTACTCCATTTTCTTCTTCCCAGGTCAACATATTTTCTATTACCCTTCACCAGCAGTCAACCATTCCCTTCCTTTCTGATCCAAGATTGTTCAGCTCTGCTGCCCAGCTCTGTGTATTCACATGGGCAATAGCCCTTCTTTGGGCTGTCCACCGTCCAACAGCCTGTTTGGAGAAGCAAAGCACACCCTTCATACCAGCCTGCATCCAAAGTGGTGACTCTAGGCAGCTGTTTGACTCATGGGAAGAAATCCTGGTTCTGCTTAGGTCACAGACAGCATTTGCTTCCAGATACTCAGAGCACACAGAGGCACTCGCAGGAAATCCCACTTCCTGCTAACACCATAAAGGCTAGACTTGTCAAAAGCACCCAAGTGGCATACAGCATTATACAGTTTGATGTGGTTTGAAAGTTGTGACAGCATTAGCCACGGTGACAGGCTATATTTAAAACCATATGTCTGGTCCTCTGCTAACATGGCAAACAATTTCTGTGTTAGAACTATCTTCTGAAAACTCCACAGAGAGATGACAGCATGTGACCCAGCATCCAACCATGCCTTCAGTTTCTGTCTCACTGGGACATTTTCTAAACATGTAGCTCACATCTTGCACCTTATAGCTGTAATCTACAACTTGACTAGAAAAATTTAAGTCAGTACCACTGGATCTTTATTAAATACCCTTGCTGCAGTAGGCATAAGGGCTTTCTGCATTTTCTACCTATTTCATTATAGTGTATTACAAATGATAATAGATTAATAAGGAGAAAAAAATAACAATGATGAAACGTTGACCCTACAAGCCAGTGAGGAAAGAATATCTGCAAAACAAACTTGGAAACATGCACAACTGTATGCTGGCCATCTGAACAACCAGGTAGAAATAATTCTAGCCAGTCACAAATTAAAAACTCATAGATAAAGTAAAAAAAAGTACAAAATATTAGAATTACTAAGACACTATTCCTTATTTAACTATTGATCACATGAAACATGAGAATAACTTACCTATTATGCCTGCAAATTTAAATATCCAGAATAGAAGATGAAATTTTGCATTTTTACAGTGTAACCTAAAGTTAATTTAAACAATGAACTTTACCTTGGGCTGTTCCCCTCCCTGTGGTGCACTTACAGGGATTTGTAAGGCTTGGCAGACAGCACCTTCTTCTCCTTGGACTAGATACCATGGCTTCCAAGGTCACATCAACACCTGTGCTTGTATGTAATGCTAAGGTAATCCTTACAAGGACAGCATGACTCTTCATCCCCTGCTAGCTATGGGTCTATACAAAACATTAATCAACCTGCTACAACTGCAGCTAAGGTGAGCTGGTCCTTTAGTCAAATCATTACAAAAATCATTGCTCCAGCCATGAAGTTCAAAGCTTCAGCCATGAGGGTCAAAGCTGTCCTGGCCCAGACTCCCAAGCACATTTCTACAAGAGTTACTAATGCTGAACTTTGAAATGCATATGACACAAACATCGCTTTAGGTTTTCCATGTATTTTTCTGCTGTTCTACCTAAGATCTCATGAAGGGTATATTTCATTAAAACATAAATGGTTTCCTATCCGACTCACTTCCTTTCTCATTTAAGTAAAAGCTATCACTCACCATACTTGAACTGAAGTGGTAGTGGTAAGTGCAGACCAGATTTATGCTGCAGGGACAGTAAACAAAAGCTAAGATGCTTGGGTCTTGCTACTGAAAGGTAAGAAAAGCATGACCTGAGCCCTTCCTGTTCTGTAAACAACTTGTGAATCCAAGAATTCAAATTTTCGAGGTCTGAAAATATGTAGGAAGACACATATTGTTTTGTGATCTAGTGCGTTTGAAAGCTGAAAATTCAGGAGGAAAAAGGTAAAAAGTTTGATAAAGTACAAAGAACACGGCAGTTGTCAGAATCAGGAGAGTTGGTGGCCCCAGGAACTTGACATTCAGACATCACAGGGCTAAAGATGCCGAGGAGTTGCAAACACACTGCATATGGCTGGCAAACTGTGCACCAGAGCAGAGTAGACAACACACAGTTTACACCTGATACTGCAATAACCTGATTTTCATGGAGGAAGGTTGTTGGAGAAGGACAAGAAACCTTTAGTTCACTTGAACTAGTTAGAGAACTTACTTTTCCCCCACTGATTTAAGTTTGACTAAACCAAAAGCATTAGCAAATACATAGCCTAGATTTTCTGGTCAGAGGGATTAGTTTTAGATACAAATATTTAAAGACACAATGGTACAGGTGGTTCACAGACCTAAGCCTGGCTCCAGAGCTGTCAACTACATCAAATGCAGCACAACTGACTCCTTCTGACAAGGAATTCTGGGCACAGTGTTAATAACAGCCCATAAAAAGTTTGGCTACAACCCCTTCATCCCTCATTTGAACAATGCCAAGTGAAAAGCTGAAAATTTGTTACCAAAACAGAATATATGTCAAACACTAAAATACTCCATTTACGTAGTTTTCCAAGCCCTTATAGATGCTATCGGCATGGGCAGATAAGTCACAGATGCTATCTGTGTTTTCTCATAGTACGTATTTTCTTAACAGACAGAAAACTTGTAATAAGGATTAGAAACATGAGATTTCCCCCAGGAGCACTGTCTTCACAAAAGCCTCATTCTGCTCCTGCTGGCATGCCTGCATGGCTCTACAAGAATGTGCTGCAGAGTCAACAGCTGACCTTGCCTGGTAGGACTGGTGGGGTATATTGCAGTGCAAAAAGAAGGGGCGGGGGGGGGGGGCGGGGGGGGGGGGAAGGAAAGAAAAAGAGAAAAAAAAGCTGCACTGACCTCTCTCTTCAGTCTTGGGGCTTAACTCTTCTTCTTTTTCTTCTTCATCACTGCTGGAGCTCTCTGTTTTCCCCTTCATTTGTTCCAACTGGTCCAAGTTAACCCGTCCAACCAACTCAAAATTACGACTCACCTTTGAAAGAAACAGTTTTGTTAGCAATCAGCACAATAGTCTACTAATCAGAAAAATCCCTACATATACAAAACAAAATCAACAAGACCCCAAAGCCTATTCAGCTTTAGGTGACATTCAGTCTTCTAATCAAATTAACACTCATTTATTTTTAATTATAGTGATTCTTCTTTTGCTGTTTATTCTGCATTTCTCATTCCTGATTTTCAGAAATTAATGACATACAGTAAATTACCCTTCATTTCTTCCTGGTTTTGATGTATTAAAAGAAACTAAAAAACCCCAAAAATGCAAACCACTAAGTTGTATCCTCTTTTTATGGGACTATTCAACAGCTGTGATCAAACACTGTGATTATGCATCCACATTGCAGGAAAATTTTTTGTGACTTGTTCATTCAGCTTCATGCATGAAAGGATGGGTCCTTCACTAAGCACACGGCTGCTGTCTGCCACATACACATTCACTCATTAATAACAGATTAATTTTCATTACAAAGAGCTGCAAAGTGCTTTGCAAACTAATATACAGACTATAATGGGAACACTTCACCCAGCAGTCAAATTCAGCTAACCCTAGGGTGTCATGCACCAGCTACTTAACAGCTCACAGCAGCAGTATAAAAGGAGCAGCCTAGGGCATGGAAGTCAGGAACTCCACCACATCCAACAGAAGCAGCAGAGGAACAGTCCAGATTTACAGTAGAGGTGAAGAGCATGGAGCATGACCAGGACACTAGGGCTAATATTTGTTGGATGACAAGCACCCTCTGAGCTCACTGATCACTGCTGGGAAGAATTTTGGATTCATTTTTCATGCAAAGAGAGAGCCTTCCAGCAGCACAGGCACTGAGCCACAGAGGCAGAGAGGATAGAGATGCACTACAGCACCTCCTGCAAAATACTGAGTCAACAGCCTAGCAATATTTTGTAATCCCACTGCAGGAATGGGAATGCTGAATGAACCTAAGGAGCACTTGAATGAGGCTGTAGTATACCTCCAAGTACCACACTATCCTAAATGCAGCAATGTGCTGATTCCAAGCACCACTCCATACAGACAGCTGTGATGAGGTTCTTTGACTCATACATTATCCACTGAGATTTAAATAAACAAGACTACATGCCAGGCACTTAATGCACCTCAGCTTGTGTACAGGAACTCTTTAAGGTGCAATATATCACTTGGGTATCTGAGCCCTGAACTTTGACACAAACTAGTGAGACATAAATTACCAAAGACAAATGGGGAAAAGATACCCTTCAACTACTGGCACAGTCATTGCAGGTCTGGATTGAAAGGGAGAGGTAAGTAAGGGAATGATCTTCCCAGCCTGATGCACTGTGTCAAAAGAATGAGAAATAGAGCCTCGTATATATACCAGGTGCCTTGCTGTGGTGACTAAGAGGCGGGTAGTCTCTCACCTACTGTGTGAATTGCAGAAGCCTCTTCAGAATTAATAAAGAAGAGGGCAGAGAAGCATAGCAGGTCAACGTAAGCTTACAGCGCTTGTTTTTATAAGACAGCCAAATATTTTTTAAGCATAAAAAAAGGTTTCCTGGGACTGCTGCTGCTAATACTTGTCAATATAAATGTATTTGGCTGTAAGGAAAGTGCCATTTAGTCAATGAAGCAGGATTAAGTTTTTAGTGAGGTCATGAGCAGCTCAGATTGCTCAGACGCCAGATTCAGGTGGAGGCATATACCTGCCTCTCCTGAAAAGGTGACAAAGAAGTACTCTAACACATACTCCAAAACACACCTCAGATCTAGAATTTGTGTGTCTCAGCTACACCATTCACAGTTAAAGAAATTCAAGGCTAACAGTCTGTTGAAAGCCTCTAATGACTTCTCAAAGACTGGATCAGGTCTGCACTCCACGAAAACTCCAAAGTGGTCTTAACTTAGGACCTGGTTATACTTGCTATTTATCTTGACCTTGTTAAATGTAAACTGAGAGGTATTGCCCTCTTTGTTATTAAAATATGCATGGCATGTCATGCTGCTGAAGTTGCCAGAATGATTTTCGGGTAGGAATCTCCTTCCTTTTAGTGAGGTTGAATCACACAGCCTTAATATTGTTTCACAACCCCTTTTTTTTTTTTTTCTACCCTTTTAAAATAAACTTAGCATACACAAGCACTTTTTCCAGGTAATCATACACTGCCTACAACAGTCTGCCAATTAAGCTTTAGAAATGCTCAATTTTGAGTTTCTAAAGAGAAAAAGAAATAATAGAAAACAGAGGAAAGGGAGCCCAACATGGGAGGCATTGGTTTCCAGATTTGAGGAGAGGAGAAAACAAACAAACAAAACAATAGCAAATTAGCTACTCCGAGTTGACATGCAAGAAAACTAATACAGGATTTGCAAAGAGTAGACTGCTACAAATTAAAATTTGGATGTTACCTTGTGCTCATCTCGAAGGTGAGCATCCAGCTCCTCTGTGTGTTTGGTCTCATAGTAGCAGAGTTGGCATTTGTAAGGTTTCAGTTCATTGTGCTTCTCTATGTGCTGCTGCAAGCTCTCATCACTGGAGCAGGTAAAGGTACACTTATCACAGCGGAAAACAACTCCCTGCAAGTACTTTGACAGTTTGGAACGGCAGACCTCAATGGGAACAACCCGCTCTTCTGTAGAGACAGGAAAACCTTCATTTAAGAAATTTTATGAAATACTGGGCCCACATGTCAACAGCTTGGGCACTACTACCCACATAAGAAATAGGATCTGTTACATGGGTAGGCAGTCCATCTAACATGGAATGGGAGCTAAGCTGGACTGATTTAAAAAAACCCACAAGACAAAAATTATTTCTGCAATGACAGGGTTATTCCTCCAAGGCTACTAATGCAGTTGTCCTCACAAATGTAACTGGTCTTTGGGTGTAGTGGATGGGAATGGAGGTTTTGGCACCAATGAAAGTCCACCTGTCAAGAGTAGCAGAGCCTGAGAGTACAAATTCAGCTACAAATCAGCTAGACTGAAAGTCCATCTGGTTCAGTAACTGACAGCAGCCGTTGGCTGTTGGAATGTACTAAACAGGGGAGTTTTCAGGGTGCTTCCAATGCATCACCCCACTGGGTCTATAAAAATCAGAGCTGGTATCCTCACCATCATAGCTAAAGCTACTCCCTGGGGACTGAGATGGTAAGCAAGGCAGCACCTCATCCTAGAAGAGGCTGTATGATTTGGTTAAGGAGCAGAACCTTCCCAACACACCCACAGCTTTCCGAAAGCCGAGACTCAAAATCTGCACACAAATGCCACACTTTCCACAGTTCAGATCATGGATACAGGCATGTACTGAAAATACTCTTGCTGATTTTTTAAACTCTCCACATCTCAAAGTACTGACATTTAACAGAGAATTATTTTCAGTCATTTTGTCAGCCAGAATTTGATATGCGTTACACTCATCCGCTGTGGATCCCCAAGCTGTGCTCACAAGGAAAGCCCTAAATTTGACCCTTCAGCTGAAGGTCACCAGAAGATCCTCATTATGGCTTTTATTACTCAACTGGCCTTCTGAACAAGAACACTGAAATTTAGTATTGTTATTCTTTCTGGACTACAGATTAAAGGAGGAGTTTGATCCTCCTCGTGCAGTTTCATCCCTAATGACAGATTAAAACAAATGAACAAAAAACCCAGGCCTGAATCTCAGACAGTAAACATGAAGGTTAGGGCAATGTGGTAATCCACATATGGATCTGAGCCAATGGCTGTTTTCCTTAGTGAGAAGGATAGTATCACATCCAAAGACCACTACAGAAATAACAAACTCCCTTATGGCTTCAGGAAGGTAGCAAAAGCTCCACGGCTCATTCATTTCCAATCCACATGCCACCACTGCTCAGAAGAGTTTTTTTCTACAGCCAACAAAATCCTGTTCGGCTTCTCCCTGAACATAAAAGTCAACCTATCTCCTAACTTCACAAATTCAAAGAGCAGCAAGGATTGGAAGGGACCTCTGGAGATAATCTAGTCCAACACCTCTGCTAAAGCAGGATCACCTACAGCAGGTTGCACAGGACTGTGTCTAGGTCAGTGTTGTGGTTCAGCCCCAGCTGGCAGCTGAGCACCATGAACCATTTGCTCACCCCTCCACTGGTGGGAAGGGAAGGAAAAATGCACAAAGGTAACAGGGGCATTGGGATAAGGACAGTTTATTGACATGGAACGGGGGGAGGGGAACAACAACAGGACTTAAGGCAGAACACATAAATGGTGATAACACAAAAGCACTTTACTGACCCGATGACCAAATGGATTGTTCATCCCACATTCAGCCCGTCCCTGAGCTGCGCAGAGCCATCCTTCCCCAACTAGCTCCCTTTCATGGGGAGTATGATGTCAGGTGGTCATTTCAAAAAGTGGAAGTTTTCCCCAAAGCTATGACTTCAGAAAAAAACCCTATGGACCTTTGCTACACCAAAACCAGCTAGCTATAAAGCCACCAAGTTATGACCACTCAGGGTGGGAAAAAGGGGGAGGAGACAATAGGGTATAAGAGACAACAGAACTAAAGGCTGTGATTCTGGGGTCATGACTTTTTACAACATTGTTGCAGCTGTGTGCTTTTGAACTCACTGAACTGTGCCATTCATCTGGTTTCAAAAGTGAGAAAGTGAAGTTTGCAAGAGAAATAGAAATTTAAATACTTGAAAATTCACTACTCCTCTAGCACTTGGCACAGATTTTAAAAAACCCTCAAAAACCACAAAACCAGCCAACCAAAGCCCAACCAACCAACCCAAACCCACAAACTAAAACATGGGATGGTATAAAACTTTTTATCTACCAGTCTGGAGTAATGCAGCATTCTCTAACCCACAGTACCAAAACCCATTATCTTAAAATCACACACATACACTCTAGAACAAAGGCAGCACAATAACATCAGAAAAGCAAAATAAACATAAACATCAACTCTAGCCTGAAGGTTTTAACTTTCTGGGGATGAATTAGAACATTTACATGATGTATTCATGACGGTGAACTTTCTCCAAGCAAAGATTTTGAATCTTGCAGGGTTTTTTGGATCAAGAACCTCATGTTTTTTAAGGTGATGTTCTCATCTCCAGCTTGTCCTTACAAAGTTCTGTTTATTTAATCACTAATTCAGAAAAAAATGCATGGTATCTGGGCAACTCTCAAAATAGCAGCAAACCATAAGGCCCATAAAAAAATTGTGAGAGGTAGCTTAATTATCCATCTGTAGACTTCTAAGTTCATCAGTATCTAAAGAAATATTACTGTATATACGTCCCTCACAAAAAAGATATACTGAATTGTAGAACCATATAGGCAGATATAATTAAAGAAACCAAATAAAACAACACAAAAAACCCTAATAAAATAAACACCTAAAATGCACCATCTCAGTCTAAAAAATGAAATACTTCTATTAGACTGAAATATCTGTAACACAGATCAGAGATTAAATTGAAAAGCCATTAATGCACTAGGTACTTGCAGTGCAGCAACTCAAAGGAGACACAGATTTTTTGCTCAAGACATAACAGAGCTTATGATTCTGTCTGTCCTTAGTTGTACAGAGAAAAAAATTCTTTACTCAGCAACACAGCACAACAAAACCAAGTTATTTTGTTCCCTCAAAGGTAAACCAAGTGCAAGCAAAACAGTCCTACTATCTAGACACAGATCAATTATTTGGTCGTGTTGTTTCAGGCACACATTTGTGCCTGAAAATCCAAGCTACACACAGAACATGTTGCATTTGATATTTCAGTAGTCAAAAGCAAGCACAGCACAAGTGTTCTGCATGTATCAATGGAGCTGTGTGTACAAGGAATCAGCATATATAGAAAGGAAATCCTTAGGGAGGTAGATGAATTTGAAAATTTGACTTTTTATCTTAGAGTTACTATTCAGGAGAAAAGGGTATGATTTCTATTAAACAGAAGAACCAAATCACTATTTTATTCTCACTACCAGAAGGAGAACAAAATGATCACGGAAAGAATAAAAGTTAATGTATTACAGATTTTAAAGTAGACCAAATAGTGATCTTGGTAAGTTGCATTTAGCCCTAGAAAAATATCCATGTTTTTCAAAATGTGTGATGGGAATGGTCCTGGAAGGGATAATGAAAACTAATTGTATTGTCCAGACTAAATTAAAGGCCAAGACCTCTGCTGTCCACAGAGCGAGAGTTCACTGTCTCCTCTGTGTCTCCTCTTGTCACAAGAGGAGAACCTCTCGCTGTGTCAGTCCCCTGCTACAGGCAACCTGTTATGAGTCTCTGCTCCATCTGTGCCCACAGAAGAGACAGTGAACTTCTTTTACACTGATAAGAAATAGGTGATACACTGAGAAGGTTCTTGCAGGTTTCCTATTTGCCTTAATTCTTAATGGGAAGCAAAGTCATTGCCTAATTTTTTCTTACTGACTTCTAGCTGATAATGCTTTGGCTCTGTAAAACTCTGTTTTTGTAGCTACTCATTATGAGGCAAACAGACTCTCCATTTCAAGGACATGCTGCTTCAGCAAGGATTAGGGGTGCAGCAACTTGGAAGTAATGTAAGAATCACGCATCTGTAAACAAGTATTTTTACACAGGAGGAACATTAACTACAAAATGGATCAACTCCTTGACTCACAATTTTACACACTCTACCACTCCATCTACCTCAAAAACTAATTGTCTTGGACCACAGCTCAGGGCTATGCCCTTGTTTTACCGATGCAATGGCTATAAAAAAGGAAGGCTGTCTCAGACTATATTCACCACCACTCAGTCTCTCTTTCAGTGCATGTTAAATCTTGTCAAAATTGTTTGTTTCACTTGAGTTAAGCACAGCACTAGAGATTCTTGTGGTTTATTTCTTAGGTGGACATATGAACCAGAAAGGACTTTAAGGAAGGACCCTACTTCTTTTATTAACTGGATGCTTGATGCCAGAGAAAACCCTTTGTCTTCCCTCACTGGCATCTGAGATTCTTTATCAGCTAAAATCCCATTTGGATTAAAACTTGTTTGACCCGGTTTTACCTCTCGTGGGGCTCTAATAGATGTATCATTATATCCTTTGCCATCACCTTTTTTTCAGCAGCACAAAGGCTCAGAGTTGGTTTGTGCAACTGAAGGAATGGTCCTACAAAAGAACAGATCCACAGTGCCACTTACACAAAAGGTAGCCTCCTCCTCACAATTTGTCAGAAACACCTCTGTACAGGCAGTACAGCTGCTTGAGTGCATGATTTGCGTGGCTCTTCCACTTCTGCAACAGAACATTCCCAATTTGAAGTCTATGCATGATGGAAAATACTCTAAGCTCATCAAGTTCTTCCTCAGCATGTCTATCCATATTTTAAAGCTCTGGCAATGTCCACTGGAGCCCTGGAACAGCCACAAACCAGAGCACACCTCAGAAGCACTTGGAACCTCTCAGTCCCCTGCACAGACTAAGACCCTTCTCTCCTCTAAAGTAATTCTGGAGTATACCCTGAAGCTGAGCAAAACTCAACACAACACCTTCAAAGACAGGAACTAAAAGCTAACACATTTGCCAAATTCTTACAACTTAATAAAGCAGCTTTGTAACATGCTTTCTGAATCACTGACAGGTCATTTTCCCCAGATGTTCCCTCAGAATAGCCCTGCTAGCAGATAGAAATTTGTATGAACTCTGCCAATCTCACTGCTTCAGTACAAGAAGGACTTTAAGCTACCAACACTAAGAAGTGGTATGTTACAATGAATTACGATAGTGCTTGTCACACCAGGATCTCCTCCAGGAAAAAAATGGCACGCAAAACTTGTGTTTGCTCACCACCAATACCCTACTGTGAAACTCTGCCCAACCTGCAAGCAGGCAGACTGCCATCCCAACACATGGGTTTGGATTTCGGCAGCCAACAGACCATCTACAATCATCAAGTGTGATAGCTATGGGCAGGAATCCCAGCCCAGGGAGCCCAAACAGCTGTCTCTTCTGAACTAGCAAGCCCGCAGTTAATAGAATATAGAAATCCCTAATCTGAATTTTAGATTGCTTTAAAAAGAAGGGAGAGGTGAATAGGAAAAGAGTCTTAAAGAAAAACAAAATATGATATTTCCTGGTTTGATCCTAAGAATGCTGAAGATAAAAAATTCAAAGAAGTAAACAAGGGATATTTTGGAACCTCCATGGTTAGCTGATAAACTGTGACAGGGTGTATGATAGCAAGGACTTTATGATAGCAAGGACTTTATGGTAACAAGGACATACGCAGGAAACAACTCTGGCCTAGATCAGAGCAGTAAATTAGGGCAACTCTTGTTAAACAGGTGTTTGATGACTGCTATCTTTGTTTGAGAAAAGATTAAAAACAATTTTAAATCTGCCTTGTTTCAGCACTGGTTAACTTTGAATTTTATAGAATTTGAAGAACAAGCATCATTTAGAAATGAAACAAAAGATACTCAAGGGCTGATGACTCATTCAACATACGTATCCTCATGTACAAAAAAGGAGAAAATTTAATTTTGTACAGAGGAAAAATTTGGTCGAAACAGTCTGACAGACAAGGGCATTGCCAACCGGCCCAGGGAGGGGATTGTTCTGCTCTACACTGCACTGGTGCAGCCTCACCTTGAGTACTGAGTGCAGTTTTGGGCACCACAGTACAAGAGGGACACAAAAATATTGGAGAGTGTCCAGAGGAGGGCAACGAGGATGGTGAAGGGTCTGGAGGGGAAGTCTTATGAAGAGAGGCTGAAGTCCCTTGGTTTGTTCAGCCTGGAGACGGGGAGGCTGAGAGGAGACCTCATCATGGTCTATGGCTTCCTGATGAGGAGGAGTGAAGGGGCAGGCACCGATCTCCTCTCTTTGGTGACCAGGAATAGAACCGATGCAACGGCATGAAGCTACAATGGGAGGTTTAGTTTGTATTTTAGAAACAAACCCTTTACTGAGAGTGTGCTCGGGTACTGGCACTGGCACTGGCTCCCCAGGGAAGTGGTCATAACACCGAGCTTGACTTGAGTTCAAGCAGCATCTGGTCGATCCACTCAGTCACATGCTGACTTGGCTGGCCCTGTGTGGAGCCAGGAATTGGACTTGATGATCCTTACTGGTTCCTTCCAACTCAGGATATTCTATGATTATATGGTTCTGAATTCCCTATATCAGATACAGACACATACAGTGATATTGTTACCTCTGTGCAGAACTATATGGTCAATCATGTTGCGTTTATATTTGGTGTGATATAGGCAAAGAGGACAGCGAAGGTCTTTGGGTCCTTCCTCAGGAACTGCCGAATGTCCAGCTTCCACGTGCATAGTAAAAGCAGATCTGTGAAACAGGAGGGAGACATGGGAGCAGTCAGAAGAAGTATGTGGGGAATGATGATGTGTCACAGCTTTATAAGGGACGTGTTGTGTAAATTGGTACAGATACCACTCAGTCTTGTCTTCACAGTGCCACATGGCCTTTCAGCAGGGCTACTCACATGACCTACACATGAGCAGAGGTATTTGCAGGCTTGTATCCTCAAGTAACTAACTATCATTCTGACAAGATATTCTGTTGCCTGGGTTGCTCTATAGTCACATTGCTATATTTAAGGCAGCAGAAGAATCCCCATCTTTCATGTTCATTATTTGTTTTCGTGCTGAAATATTCAGTATTCTTTGTCTGGAAAAGATTAAATTTGAGCAAGTTGAACAAAATCTATCAACTGTTCTGGTCTTGCAGGGGTGAGGACAGACTTACTTCTTGAGGTAGCTAACACCCTTAACCACCTCTGTTTTTCTAGGACAGGCCCAAAACCAGCTAAGATGGTTAGATTCAGGATTCTAAGCAGATGCATTCACAGTGAATTTGGCACTAAGTAGTTAACTTTTAAAGCATCTGCTGTAAGGATCTGAAAACCCGAGTTAGAATATTTATAAATGTTATATTTATTTATAAATGAATACTCCACAGTAATTTTGAACAAAAAAAATCACGCTGGCATTACTCTGACTGCATACTTACAAGTTGGAAAAGGCAGGCATAGATAGGAAATTAACAGTACACTTATCTAACCACAAACTACTGAAATAAGAGGTGCCTGTAAACTTGGGACACTTGGTCATTTTTTTCCTAAAGCAGTGGTAAAACTTGCAAAAGCCAAGGAGCTTCCCACATTGAACTAGTCAGAAGTCTCTTCTAAGTTTGTTAATGATGTTAGCTTGAATACAAGGCAAGTTAACAACCGGCTTTGGGCTGAATCCAGCAATCACAGAATTCTACAGGTGGATTTCTATCAACTTCAGTGAGGGCTTTCATTCATTTAGGTTTCTGTGGTGACCTGAAGAGGGAAATTGTATAGGGTTTTTTGCCTCCCCCCATACTGAAAACATGCCGTGCTTCTAAAAGAAGCAAAACTTAATCCCTGAATGTTTGAGATACCACAAGAAAGAACACTACTGCCTCACATAACCATGAACATGTTTAAATTCTGCTTGACTGAAGATGATTTCATTTCATCCAGGTAGAAGAAAATGGCTCTTGCAAGATGCAGATTGTACAGACCTGGCTGTTGCTAGCAGTCTTTAAGACATACAGCAATCAGGATATAAAGCACAAGCTGCAAATGTTACCAGCAAGGGACTGAAGCAACAGAGCCTAGAGATATGTAACTAGAGGTTGCTGTTTGTGTGGATTCTCTCAAGTCTATGCTCAAATTTTTCTTCAACAGAACTCCTCCCCTTTATCCTGTTTTACTATTACCAGTTTCCTAAGAAATTAAATATTTGAGACCTGAAGGTGTCAGCTGAGGGTGTTAGGCTCAAGGGTCCAGCATAAAAAGAGATTTTGAACAGCATGGGTGCATAGGCCCTTTTTTCCCTTACAGAACAGCAGCTAAAAACACATACAAACACAACACAAAGTTTTATAATTTTGCACATCTATCTCAATTTTCTGAAATTTCTCTATGTGCTATCAGATATGCTAAGAGTATGCATTATAGCTAGATAGATTGCAGGAGAAATGAAGTTATATGAGGGAGGTTTCTTCAGAAAGGTGATATAAATTCTCTTTCCTATGACACTCGATTACGTTTCATGTCGGTGGCACCAGCAAATAATCTTATTTTTGTAGAGAAAATTTTCATGCTTGAAGATAAGGATAACTCTCTAAATGCCTAGGCCAAAGGAAAAAATACTACCTGTACCATTTCCTCCAGCTAGTGAAACCTACTGCAGGGACTTATTGTGCTTTCGTCTGCAGCAGATGGTACCGGCTGTTGCAGGAGAGAGGAAAATGGATTACATGGATGCTGCTGTGATCTGGCATGGCATTTCCTGTGTTTCTCTCCCTGGTCAGCAGTGGCCATGTTTCTGTTAGCTACAGCCAGCTCTCAAAGATCTCAGAAGTCTTTTCAAGTGCTAAAAAACCCTACTGAGTTCAGTTTATCTGTTTTGCACAGTACTTACTTAAAGCCTGTGTAAAAGGAACAATCTTTGCACTTGAAGAGTTTTTTCCCTCCATGCTTGTCACGGTAATGACGTCGAATGCTCTGTATGTAACCCGAGGAGAATTCACAAAATTCACAGTTAAGGATGGCTTCTGTTTTTCCACTCCTGCAGCACTCCCAGAAAGTGGGATTGGGCTGATGTTGTTGTTGTTCCTGGCTAAAGCTGCAGACTGGTAGTGGTTCAACTGCTGCTGAACATCAGGAGGCTCAGAGTAGGAAGAGTCTGTAGAGAAAGAGAGGGAAGTTGTTATTCCAGGTGGATCAACAAACCCAGAAAGGTTTGAGGTTTGCTCCAGCAGCTAATGGATTTTAGAAGGGGGGTTGATCAAGACATTGGTTATGAAATCTGATGGCAGTTTTCTGAAGATATTACGAAAAAGAGATGTAGCATTTCTTAATCTAACCTAATGCATATTCTTCAATTTAAAAGGTCATCACTATAAATTATGCTTTCTAGATCTGATTTGGGGAGGGAAGAGGTGACAGATTTAAATTAAAAATAGTCTAAAAAGAAATCTGGTTTTAAGACACCTTTGTGATGGTAAAGTGTATTAATTGTACTGACAACTGTTTATGTGTTTGGTACACAAACCAGATCAGATCCTTTCAAATGCCTTATGTCAGTTTACATGAGATGAGGATGTGGCACAAGATACCTGTAAATAGCGTATCTAGAAAAGGGGCAGGGGGTGGGGGATGGGGAGAAAAAAGGAAAAATCAATGGATACTAATTCATGGAATTATTTAAGAAACCCACATCAAAAGTTGACTTTAGCAATTTGTCACATTTGAAGCAGTAGTCACAAAAGGCAAATTCAAGTTTACCTAGCTGATCATGTTTGAAATGAAATTGTCATTAGAAGAAGAGATACTTCATCATAAATTCCAGTAAAGCAAACTTCTAAATCATATTTCCTTAGAAGCTCCTAAGTTTTGCTACGAGAAAGAGGTGCCTTTATACAGATAGATCTGCATGGACACATCCTTCTACAACCCAGCTGAACTGTCACACCATTTTAATAGCATATGGAAAAACACAGCCCAGAGATGTCTCGGCATTGAAACTGACAGATATAATACTTCAGTTGGACCCCAAAAAAAGGAGGAAGGGTGGTGCTGAACCTTCTCCAATACACTGCTTGACTGTGGATGTTAGGAATTCAACTGCTTAGACCCACAGAACGTATGGCTGTCCACAAATGGCACAAATGAAAGCAGAATAGCAGAAGAATAAACTACAGATGATTTTCAGCATAACTTTCCAGGAAGGAAGACAACAGGCTCTTTTCTTAAGGTTTCTGGAAGGAGGTGGAAATAAGCAAGGGTGGCGGGGGGAAGTCAGGATATAAACTGTACCAGTCACCTCCTACTTTGATGGGTACTTCATTTTCCAAATCTTAATTCTCCAAGGCTGGATATGTAGGAATTCTCTAACAGATGTATTTGTGGAAACTTTAACACCATCCATTCTAACCAATTAGTATGGAGAAACAGAAGGCAAACAGGCCAACACAACACCCAGTGTGGGGACTTAACTTCCTGTCTTTGATGGAGTAAAAAGCTTGCTGTCTTTTCTCACTACCACAGAAAAGGATTATACATGCCCAAGAAACAAAATAGAAACTAAGAATAAAAAAACCCAACAAACACCGAACACACAAACAAAACACAAGCAGAAAAGAAATGTCTCCAGGCTCCCCTGGCTTCATCACCAGGTGTACAGCAAAGACAAAGGCAGAGACAGGAAGATTCTTGTAATATGAATTAAACACTTTTTGTTTTTTCTCTGCAAGCTTCAGGAACTGAGGCTGGATTACAATGCAATATTTATCGCCTGTTTCAACCACTTCTACTTCAGGTTTTCTTACCATGAGGGCTCGCAGTGAGCTCCACCCACTCAAATGTCAAGGCTTGCTTTTCCTTGTGTTTGAAACAGGCTCCCCAGTTCCCTAACTTTGGCACAAGCCCGGCCTGAGAGCTGCAAACCTCTACAGAAGTCTCTTCTCCTGCAAAGGTAACAACAATGGGCTTGCCCTCTTTTGGAACAGGACCTTGATATTCAAAAGGAGACAAGGTTCAGAGCAGAAGTGCTGACCTGCATTTCTGCAGCCTGGTGCCTAGGCTGCTGGGTTCAATGCTTTTGAAAAGTACAAAACACAGACAGATTTCCTGACATGACAGCCTAAAAAGAGTTCATAGCAGTTGTAAGGCTTTTTTTGTGCATGTACACTAGTCAGATTACTTACTTGCAGTGCGCTGTTTAAAGCCTAGTTTGTAGCTTACTGTTTCCTTCCTCAGGAATAAAGGATGAAAAGTCTCCAACACACCATTAAGGTTCCTAGCTAAAGTCTCAGTAATATTCACTAAAAAGTTTACACGTTTAAAAAACTGTTATTATCACAATGAGGAGTTTTTTTGTTGTTTGGTTCAGAAGTTTTTGCATCTTGTGTCTACTATTCCAGCTTTCAAACTTTCAATCAGATATTTAAATAGAATCATAGAATCATTAAGATTGGAAAAGACCTCCAAGATCATCTAGTCCAACCATCCCCCTACCACCTATATTACTAAGTAAACCATGTCCCTGAGTACCTCATCCAACCTTTCCTTGAACACCCTGAGGGATGGTGATTCCACCACCTCTCTGGGCACACGTTCCAATGCCCCACCACTCTTTCTGAGAAGAAATTTCTCATAATTTCTACTTGAAGCTCCCCTGGCACAACTTGCAGCCATTCCCTCTTCTCCTGTCGATATTTATCTGTGAGAAGAGGATGACCCCCAGCTCACCACAGCCTCCTTTCAGGTAGCTGTAGAGAGCAATTAGGTCTCCCCTGAGCCTCCTCTTCTCCAGGCTAAACAGTCCCAGTTCCCTCAGCTGCTCCTCATAAGACTTGTGTTCCAGACCCTTCACCAGCTTTGTTGCTCTTCTCTGGACACACTCCAGGACCTCGATGTCTGTCTTGTAGTGAGGGGCCCTAAACTGAACACAGTATTCAAGGTGCAGCCTTGCCAGAGCTGCACAGAGGGGGATGATCACCTCCCTGGTCCTGCCAGCTACGTTACTGCTGATACAATACTTCTGTGGAATATAGGAATATGAAAACTGCAAAGGTAGATTTATTCCCACAGAAAAGAAAGTATACAAAGTAACTTTCCTCCTCATCAGCAACAGCCAAAAGCAAATTCTACCTTAATATTCTTTCTTTCATCCAGGATTCATGCTGGCCACGTTACAATTTCTAGTATATTGTTCTATTACTTCGAAGGCAGCCTTGATATTTACAGGGGGAAAAAAAAAGCCATCTGAAGAGCTTATACAGAGAATCTTACACTTAAACAATGATAGCATGCACGTCCCGAGTTCTGTGTGTGCATCCTTTCACTTTTCCTTTGCCAAATGTTTTCATTATTCTGCAATTTTTCTGGAGTGCAAGATTTAGCACTTCCTGAAGAAAAACACCACGGATTAACACATGTGTATGGGGCTTCTGTTGATTTCGGAGAATCAGCTTGCCAGACAGCTATCCTAGCATGCAGGTGCAACCCATTTCCACCAGGAACACTTCGGACAGAGTCCAGAGCTGACTAAAGGCATGGGAGGCTTTTCACTGACTTTTCATGTCCACTCCAAAACCAGGGAAGGCAATAGAAAGATAGGAACTGACTCAAGTTTGCTTCCAAACACACATTTTAGCACACAGCACACAATGAACCGCCAGTAAATAAGAAACAGATGATGGGGTTCTGGTTTTTGATTTTTTAATTTATTTGCCAAAAGCAGTACCTGAGAGAAGGACTAGACAGGCAAATTCACAGCCAAGGAGCAACCACACTGCCTTAAACCAGCAGAGCACTCCTACATGGGCACCTCCTCTGTCTCTGCTGGAAGAGCACACATATGTTCCAAACAGCTCTGTGTCAGCTGGCTGACTTAAGATGTTGGAGCTGCTGTGCACCAAACTGCTGGTCCCCTTTTTACAGTATTGCTGCAACAACAGGATGCCTGGATGTAAGAATGGAGAATAGAGCTCTTCCCTCAGAACTGAGGCATGGCTCTGCACAATTAAGTTCTACCTTCGTCTTTTTCCTGTATCCCATGTTCAAAGAGTTGGGAGCACTTCAGAAAAGTGCTAACTACCCTGGCCAGGAGGAAAAAGGGTCTAGCCACCCATGTCTGAAAAAAGTAGAATGGCCGTAGAAGCCTACATCAAAGTCAGAAAGCAGAAAAAATACATTAAAATAAGCAAACAGAAGAGTTGGAGAGTTTGTGTTAAGCAATGTAAAACACGAAGGCAAAGAAAACACGAAGGGAAGAAAATGAAGAAAAATGAAACACCAGGAAGTACAAGCACTTGTTAAGGAAAAATTGCCCTTTTTTTTTTTTCTTCAAACAGCCTCAAGGCAACACAAGAAAAGAAAGAATGTTCACATATGCAATACAAGTAAAGAAAATGTAATACTTAGCCGTGACAAATTTAAACCCAACAAATGAAAAAAACCTCACCAATAACAGAGGTACATTTTTAATACATAATTTTATCCAAAATAATTGGAAGGACTTTACCATGCAACTCCAAAAGCAAGATGACAACATAGAATGATCTGATATAAAAGGAAGGACACCTACAATCATGCCAAGTGGCAAAAATTAACAGTAAATGATGTAATAAAAAATGGAAGAACAGCTGTGATGTTTCAAATCTCTATTTCGTGCATCACATCTACCTGCAGACCACCTGTACAGGAAGAATAACAAGGTTACCAAGTGGTGCAATTCCTGCCTGAACCTGTCAGTCTAAAAGACCACAGAATCTACCTGCAGTATACACCAGCATTCTCATATCCAAATGCAGAAATTATTAGTTGAAAGGAAAGCAGTAGAAATGACTGTCCACACAGTGCCCCATCTTCACAGGCATACTGCTGTTGTTTTACTCCAGCCGGTAAAACCACAACACATACATAAATTACTACTGCGTGCTGATGATAACAATACATAAGTAAGTCTCCTAGTGTCTTGCTATGGGGTAAAAGACAGATAGCATTTCCAGAGTGACTAAACCACCTAAATGTGTGGTACGTGATGATAACATTGTGAAAACTTTACTCTGAGTGGACACACAAAGACTGGGACAATGAGTCCATCAACAATACTCAAAGTTACTACCTCATCCAAAAGAACATTCAGAGTCTCCACTACAATGCAATGCAATCCAGTTGTGAAAATGCAACTCGATACACACCTGCATACCCTGGGATCATACATGGAGGAAAAATATACAATGAAAACCCACCACTGCAGCAAAGTTTTCATGGATTCTCTCTGCAGCACAGAACATGTTTCAGATATCTAAAAGAAAAAAAACTTGGGAACTTTTCAAAAGGAAAAAAAAACCCAAACAACTAAAGATTCTGATCCAGGTACATCAATTTATTTAAAAACAAAACTATGTTTTAGTTATTTATATGTATTTGCAGAGCTATCAATGATCACATATGCAATGGCAAACACACTAAAACAAGTAATCTAAACCAAAGAGCAGCAGACCAGAGAAACACCTGCATATGCATACGTAAGAGACACTGAAGAGCAGTTGAGAAACCAGAGGTAAAAGTACCTACTAAAGGAAAGAAATTAAACCATTGCTTCAACCTTTTAGGGTCAGCAGAACTAGACATCTAATGCAAATATTTGCATGCCTGCACTATAAGGGATAAGGATGGAGTGAGAAACACTGTTAAGAAAAAACAACTGTTTGAGTGCACTGGAACAAGCATATTGACTTTGCATACTATTCATAACTGAATGGCTTAAATGGCCACCAGGGTCATTGCATGGGAGATAAAAATGAAGGCACCACACTTTCCTGGTAAATCCACACAGAAACATCAGCCGAAGTCAGAAGAGATCAGCAATTGTGTGACAAGTGAAAGGGAAAGGGTTCTTTGTCTCCTGAGATAGGGACAAAAAGTGCTTCAAAACTTAGTACAAATGTAGGCCTAGGACATTATGGATCTCCGAGACTAAAAGAAATATGTCTGGAATGCTATCTAATTTTCTCTGAATTCATTCACATAAATAAAAGATTTCTGTGAAGAATGGAAGAGACATTCCAAGGAATTAAGCAGTAGACAAATGGTGTCCTATGTAGAGAAACATATTTATGAAACCAAATCAAGATGCAACACTATACTAAAAAATACCAACACACACAAAATGTATGGCCGAAAGCATAGAGTATTAAACTAATAATAATTTTAAAAGGTGTAAGATATGGCTAAGAATGGAACTGATGATATTTAGGAATATAATCCCTTCTGAAATTCAATGAGACTCAAAATTACCAGCTCACTGAGTGGTAGGATAGCATATAATCGTGAATGGCAACAGCTTGAAAAGTGGGAAGGTGGCAAAGCAGGGCATCATACCAAGATTGTCAAGACTACACACATTTGTTCACTTTATGCCATGCTGCACTGACCTGGAAGGAAGACTTATGTGGGAGGGTGAAATGTTCTGGCAATGAATTAAGCTGAGGGGAGGAGAACACAGAAGAGACTAAGATTCAGAGGGATGCAACAAAACATTCATGAAGCAGCTTAGGAAACCACACAGTACAAGAAGATTTTATTAATGGCATATTTAAAAACAGAATATGAATTTACTCTTCTGACTAAATTCTGATATCTACTAAAGAACCTTTGCACTGCTAGGATGTTGTGAATGATATGCAGCAGAAAAACTTTGTGTCCTTATTTGCACACTCCACAAGACAAGAGTAATCACTGCCCTGTAATAAAATTTCCATTTAAAGGATTTACACAAACGCACACACAAAAGAACCCCAACTCATCCATCAACAAATCAAAACCCAAAAACCTTGTTGGAGGAATTTATTTCATCATTATCTGCAAAGGCCACTTTCTGGACATTTTTAGACCGGCTTTTTTGAGAAAGATATTACATATATGTCTAAGCCTCAGAAGAGGGCAACCAGAAAGATACTTGAACTATGCAACCTTGTTTATTCAAAAGAGGTAAAAACTATATCTCTGCTTCTTCATAACTTTGAATTCCCTATCCTTAAATAGAACTGAGAAGGGATATGTGCTCTCCAGCTTCTTGTGCTAACATCAGAATCTTTTCAAAGGGATATAAATTTAATCTAAAAAGAAGAAAAAAATCATCTTTTTTTTCACCTGAATTCCTTTACAGAGACACTCATACAGCTGCCTGCTGAAGAATCTTGGGAGTTTCGTTGTTGAGATCAAGGAGAGAGTGGCTATATGTATAAGATAATGCAAAGGAAAGCAGTAGGAATTCTGTACGGTTTAGAAAAGAGTAACATAATTGATTAAGTTATACCATATTATTTCCATCAGAAGAGAAGGATCATTCGAAGAGCTTCCCATGCCCTCCTGTTTTTGACTATCCAACACTTTCAGGAATTCCTATAAGCATCAGCTTTCAAGACTGACACAGCGTTGTCACAAAAACTGCCTGAATCATCATCTGGCTCTGCTTGTGCTGTGATTTGGAAGGATCAGTTTTAGTGGTCAGGGAACACTTCCTCACAGATGTTTGATTTCTAGTTATCCCTTCTTTTCATCTGTCCTCCTAACAAAATTTATTTCCTAGCTTCAACTCAATTTAACTTTTCTGAGGTTCTTTAGGTGACTTAGTCACATACAGTCTGCATACAACCCTCTCAGCACAAACTAGACTCTTTACATAGCTGTTGCACCACTTGTAACCTTTGCAACATCAACATCAAGACGCTACAACTTTTTAACCCCACTGGTTGCTCTGCCCATCGCTGGTTTTCGCTTATCACATAGAGTTTATGTACGGGAGTGTTTCAAGCTTCCCTTCCTCTGGCATTCATGTTATTTCACCTGTTTATCAACTGCCTTCTGTTTAAAAAAGGCTAAGTATCAGCCACTGGCTTATATTGGGTGAACAGTTCAAACTGTTGGCCACGTTTCAACCCTATATTCTTATGATCTGTTATTCAATCAGTAAGTTTCCATTGTCTAAATACAGGGTGACACTCAAAACCAGGACTTCTGCTACATGTCAAACACTGGGATCTCAATGTACTTACCACGTTCCATAAAATAAAGATTTCTAGCTATTCCTTATTCTGTTGGGCTAAACTCAAACTGCATAAACGGAAGTGTACTTACAGAAGAGAGGAACACAATACAAATCTGGAAATAGCTTTAGCAAGATTCGGATGTAACCAATCCACCAAAAGGACTTGCTGGTAACAGCTACCAAGTAATTTTATTTTTTTTTTCACCAGTAACCAAATTATACTGATGCTATTATGCCCCATGATTTTCTTCAAAATTTAAAGGGCAATTCATCAGATATTCTTCACAATTACTCACATTTCTTTCTCTTTTCCTCAGCTTCTTTTGGTACTTACATTAGTACAAACACATGCCACAAACACACATGCTGTTGTTACCTAAATGCTCACTTATCTCTAAGCTTGAAAGGAAGAAGGGAAATAAATCCAGCTTTACCAAGTGCTACATTTTTGCATTGAGCTTTGAAGCTGGCCCTAAATTATAGCGACAATATAAGGGTGCTGAGGATCCATTCTAATCGTAACAGCCAGCAACTTGTAATTTGTTCTGGAAAACTCCAGCGTACACCTTGGCATTATTATTATTACTGGCAACAGAAAGGCCTAATCTCTACCACCAGGTCTGAGTGATCTCAGATCTCTTCAGGCTGTATTTTCAAACATTGGTACCAAAGTGTAGTAACAATATCCCTTAAAGAAGAAATAAAACCAGCTACTTCACAGCATCTAACTTTGGGCTGTCAACTATGATGATGTCATATGTCCATTTCAACAGAGCTAAAATGAGCAGAGAGGTTTTACCTCTCCATCAAATACCAAATCCCTCTAGCAGGTTTTAGATCAATAGAAAGTAACTGGAGTCTCGGGGGACAGGGACAATATCAGGTAGCTCACACAAGAAGGCTACTAACATCTGGGAATGATAGCCTGCAGAAATGCTCTCTTGCACAGCATTGGTCAAGTCATACCACATATCTGTTCACAGCAATAGTATCCTTCTTACTCTGTACAGAATGATCATAGATTCCAGGGACAGCAGTAGCACATGACAGCTAAGAGAGCATTGCATACTACTTCGTTCGCTATCCTGAACATAATAATCAGAGCCAAAAGAAAGCAAAAACCTCAGGAAAAAAACCCAACAGGAGTTTAGATATGCTTCTTTCTTTCCCCCCATGGGTGCATAAGGTCATTTCTGTCTGCCCAGAAGGAATGAAGAAGATGTTTCTTCCTTCGTTTATTATTTGATCCACCCAAACAACTTATTCTGTCTTTTCTCTACCCTAGGCAAGCCTTTCAATATCACATCAATCCCATCACAGCAGGCCAGCCAAATCCATACAAAGACTGGCAGCAACCTTCTCCCAGCTGCATGAGTTCCTGTCTCCATCCTGTTGAATCTCAATTTTGTTTTTACCCATTCAGTTCAAGCACAAAAAGCTCAGGACCAGAAAAAAGCACAATGAACAGCAAGTTGACACCCCCCTGAGCTCAGCCAATGACAGAATAAACATCTCCCTGTATTCCATGAGCCACAGAACTGTTCTCAACATGCTGTAGGAAAAGCCCAAAAGCCAAACAGCTATACACCAGTGGAAGAGAGCTGCAGAGAACAAGGTCATTCCCAATGCCCTAGGTCCTTGAAACAGAGAGGAATTTGTTCAGTAAACTTGGAGGCGAACAAGCCCTGCACTTGTTCTACCAGTCCCTGCCAATCACATGCAGGAGAAAAGTTCCCATCTGATCCAACATCTGATAATTAGTTTAATGCTGACCACAAGACACACCAAGTGCCGGAGAGTTTTAACAAGCACTGGCAGGCAGTGTGGCCACTGGCAGCACCTCTGGCAAGTAAAGACAGGCACAGCCCATGGGGTTAGAGAAAGAAGGAACACATCTGGGATAAAAAAAGCAGCCTGTAAGGAAGAAAGGCTAATGTCATATTTCAGAGTGAGAAGATGCATCACTCCTCAGGGCACAAGGGCAGGCACAACAAGTAGACACCTCTTTGCAATCTGACGGTAACTACAAAACCAGAAATACCTTCTGTTCTGCAGTAAGCAGATAGCTTTCATGCCTCTTAACATGGATGCTGTCCTTTCAACTCACCTTGCAATTAAAGCAATTAGGTATTGAATCTTTGCCTGAATTTGTCCTGTAGTCACTACAGTCTGGCTGCCTCCATTGTCAAACAGTCAAATAAAAGGGTCTCAAACTTCAGAAGACTGGGGTCCAAACCCTTCCCACCCCAAAAAAACCCATCCCAAACCAAATACAACTGCAAGGTTATTCTGCTCCAATACAAGATTTCCAGGCTGTGGGAACTGACAAATGTCATCCTCCCTGTACATCCACAGACATAAAAAAACTAAGACACAGTAGCAACAATGAGAGAGAAACACCACTTAAGGTGAAGAGTGAGGGTCTTAAGAACTTTCTGCCCTGATCAAAAGGCTAGAAAAACATCCCTTAAGATCAACAGGATTTTTGCATAAACAGGCCAGCCACAAACAATGGCATGGGTTTTAAAAATATAAATAAATATATCAGCGGTGGTATGTTTGAGCACATGGAAAACTTGCTTCTATTCTGGAAGGTGGAAGGAAGATGGAGCCATGTGTGCCTCTAGGGCTGAGTGGACAGTCCTGCCTCACTGGCACCATCTGAGAAAATATGGTTGAAATGGCTCCTTGCTTCCCACTGCTTTCCTCTCATTCTGGCAGTACATGAAACTGCTTTAGCAAACCTGCTAAAAGCCCTCTGCACCCCTCAGGATTTAATCTGTCAAGTGGCACAGAAGACACACAGCCTGATTATGCATTTTCCACTTTGAAAAAGTATACAGAAATGGGAAGGGATTTGCAGTTCTTAAACAACAGTCTCAGAAACAAGACTTACTCAAGCAGTTTTGTACCCAGCCTAGCTCTGGCAAAGCAGGGAGATGTATTTTTACTTCAGTCTCTAGATGAGGCAAAGTTCTTTTCCACTGGCAAAGGCTAAAGTTCAGAAAAAGCTGGAACAGGGCACTGGGTGTTTCACTTAGCAATTTTCAACGCATTTCCTGCTGTAAGTAATTAAATTTAATGAAGATGTTGACATACCATGTACTGGAAAAAACTAAAAAAATCTGACCCTGCATGTGTTTTGTGATGTGTGCTGGTATTAATGGTAGATCCTGTTTGGTTTGCACAGTGAAAAGCATGATTATTCAGCTTTAAGGGCACACAAAGAGTGTGCTGCTTTCTACATTTCAAGAATTGGTTACCACTAAAATGGATGATCTTGTACAACAGCAGAATGACTGAGAAGACTTTAGAATCCATATTCAGATCTGTCTAGTTTGTCATTTGCACTTTACTGTTTTATGTTGACAACTTAATATTCTTAATCAGTAAAATTAAAACCCTATTATTTTGAATTACTACACATAGTCACGATACAAACAAATCTATAAGGCTCCAAATCTGCCAGCCATGTGAATAGTAAGTAGTAGTACTTTGTTCTACAATGCACTTAGGACATAAAATAAAATGGGGGAAAAAACACTACTTAAAAGAGCAGTAGTACTAGCCAGGGCAATTTAGGACAAGTATTTTAAATGGCCCCAAGCTTTTGCTGAGGGTGAAGACATAACACAAACCCATCTATCAATCTATTGAGTTATTCTGCTTCATGGGCCTTAGGACACACTCATGTATTTCTCCAGGTTATAAGCGGAAGACAGTCCACCAAGTCCACAGCTGCTATGTGCTGTCAGTGTCAGCTGCCATGTGCTTTCTCCTTAGTTTATAATGTCTTTGCAGATAACACCTGTTCATGTTCTTGTTCAGTCACAAAATTTTTGTGTCTTGGCCTTGCTTCCAATTCTTCCTTACTGAAGGAATCTAGTCTTCTAACGTGATGCTGTGACAATGCAGATTGTGGGATTCTCTTGCTCTGCATTCAGGTGGACAGGGAACAGAACTGACCCTGCAAAGTACAAAACTGGAAACCCTTAACTATGATACATACTGTCCCCATAAGATGACAGTATTATCAATAAATCCATACAACCGTTCTGGGCAGAGATTAGCACGAACACGAGTTGTGATTCTCACAAAAATGGTTAAACATGGAAACAGATGTTGTTCAGGGATTCACCCAATTCTTCTAGCAGTCTATACTATTTTAATGTATGCTTAATTTTTATTGTGTAAATTCTCAAAAGTCACATTTCAGTGTAAAGAGCAAATAATTAAGTAAAAATCCAAACAAACAATAAAGCAAACCAAACAAATGCAAATAAATAGTCAAACACCACCATTTCTTTTTTTGCAAGAGGAAAAATACCTTTAAACTACTGAGAAATCAAAAGAACATTTTGTCGCAATGCAATCATATAATTTCAACAAGAGAGGGATACCACAAACCATTCAGTACACCTATGCTATGTAAAACAGGAAAGTTGTACTGGTGTTCAACATTTGAAGAGGCTTTTTGTGGCTCTTCACAAGAAAAACACCCCAAAACCCAGTATCACCACCTCACCCCAAAAACCCCAACCCTAAGTCCTCCTCTACCTCTATCTAGTTAGGTTAAGATACCATTAAAACAGGTTCCATACACATAAAATTATCACCCGACATGCAAAGAGAAGTGTGATACTAAAAGCGGTATCTTCTAATGATGCCTCTGTATGAGAGCTTTCTCTGCTGACTCACTGAGACAGACACAACTACCTTCTCATCCTACTTCCTCGAGAGGCACACAAACACGAAACTGGTTGCTTTGCCTTCTAATGATGATGCAGTTGCCAGGGATGGGTCTACCTAAAACATTCAACAACTACTCCACTTTCACTTCACTCCCATGAAAAGTATTATCAAGCACCCAAAACATCTCCAAGATATACAACTGAACAATTCAGATACGCTTGCTGTTACCTACTCAGAACTAAAAGGCATTAGTCACAGAAATTTAAATATATTTGTATCTTTTAATGCATAGATGTATCTAAAATAACAAAAGAAATGGTTTAAGAAAGACCCCTCAGGAAACAATTTCTACAGGAAAGAAAAAGCATCGGCAAGTTCCACTGGACTGTTGTCCCAGAACAGTTCTCTTCAGACACACACTCTGCTACTACAATTCAGTACCCCTTCTCCATTTTAACAGAGCTTAACAATTGGCAAACTAAGTTCTGCTTGCCCCTCAGATCTTCCCCAAGTCACCCAGCTCTATTTCCTATGTCAGCTACAATATTCATCCATAGACAAGACGAGAATCTTTCTCCAACTACATCAATTATACCAGTCTGCTGTATACCTACCAACTTACAAAACCAATTTGCAGCAATGGAGGCAAACCTTTTGTCTACCTTTCACCCTAGCCTTATTTCAATTTTGCACCCTCAGTGAATTAACTTGATCACAGCCCGCATTGCAGGTTATTTATACACACTAACACAGGCAAAATCCAACTACTCTACAACATGTGAGCCCCACATAATATTGGCTCCAGCTGGACACCTGTCACCCAGACCTGCATTTGCCATTACTGGGACCTGTCTTTTCTCTAGTCCTACATACCACATGAAGCTTGTAGGCCTAGCCTACAGAGACATTGATTTATTTCCTTCTAAAAATGAAAAAAAAAAATAAATCATAAGAGCACACACCATTTACTTGATCTGCAGCCAACTTCCTAATGTAAAAAAATAAATAAATATACCCATAACAGGTTATTCCTTCCTCAAGCAATGCTGAAAATGTTAACCCAATTATTATAACACCTGCACTCGTCTGCCTAGCCCCCAGTGGGTGGCTTCTATTATTGTCAAAGTGACTTAACCATTAACCCCGTTTAAAGATGATCAAGCTAATTGGGATAAATTTTGCCTTGGTTTCAGACTGCAATAGAGATCTAGGTAACAGAGTCCATCTCATGAATGTTTGTGTTAGCAGAGTAATCATTTTATGTATTTTTAGGAAGAGTTCCTAAAGGTTGTACAATTGTCTTCTACAGAGATTTGCACTCAAATTTAAACGTCAATAATCATGACTTTGAGCTCCTGGAATAAGCAAAAAAAAGGGTAAATGAACCACTCCTGCCAAATTCAAATATTGTTCCTCTGTATTTCTCAATTCACTGGTGCCACCAAAAGATTCCTGACACACAGGAGGGGCAGCCACTGAATTCTCTACCCATCAGTCATTAATGCAACTTCAAAAAAAAAAAAAAAAAGAAAGAAAAAAGAATACATCACAAGATGTACTCTGCTTTTTGGATTAGATTAAGCTAGTGATAGCAAAAATACAAGTTCCTTTATTATTAAGTCTTCATTGCACTGCTCCAGCTAACCTTTTAACAACAGGTAGCCTGAGAGCAACTGGTCAAAATCTTTTTGTAATATTCTGATTCTTACCCCACTCACTTGCTGAAACAAAGAAATTATTAATCTCCTTTTCTTCAATAAAGTATTTCAATGCTGATTACTTTTTTTCTTTAAATTTCCTTTGCTATTTTCTGAACTTATTTCTTATCTTTCAGTCTTTCTCATTTAATTTTTTTTTCTAGTGAGAAAGGAAAGCAGACAGGAGACCAAAAATGATGCAAAATGATTACTGATAGTATTTACCTCCCATACTTAGTTCCCCAGTAACACAAGCAAAACAGCAACAACAAAACCCTCCTAAGAACCTCTGAAATGTCTGGAAAAAAGGTATTTATTTCCTCCTCTTCTAATGCCCCCTCAATCGATCCCAGTTCCTTGAACATCTGCATGTCTGAAACTTTTTATTTATAGTCATCTACATTGTCCTCCAATGTCAATGCAATGTCATCCAGGAATTTATGTTTTTTTCCCCAAAGACCAGCTCTTTTCTTCATTATCAGGAAGTGACACCCATAACATGCCTCATGAGCTACCACTTAAAAATCCCTAATGCTGTAATGCCTCATAACACCTCTTCTGTGAGTCTGCATTTTCTCTGTTAACAGTGTCCCTTCCTCTGCTGCTTTCCAAGTATCTTCCGCATACTACTACAGCACAAGGGGATTAACTGCTTTCAAAGAAAGTATGGCAAAGAAAATGGTTCTCAGATTCTCCTTCCTGCAGATACAGCTTAATATCTGAAGGTACTTTTGGTGTCCTCAGTAGCAAGGACAAGAATAATAATTACTTCTACTATCAATAAAGGTTCACATTTTAAGCTTAACCATGTGGTTTCACTGAAGTCCTCTACTAACAAGATAAAGGGGTATTTTTCAGGAGCACGGGTTGAATTGGATGCTCTTTTCCCCACTTCTTATTAATAGAAGCTCTGCCTTTGAAAATGTTCTACAATTTAAATGTCTATGAAGTAAAGCCAGAATTGATGTATCCCAAAGTCAACTGGTGACAGGACAAGGTAATGTAGTATGAACTGTTGAGGGTCTAAAGCAGGTCACTTTCTACGACATGATGTTTAATCTTGGTTTTGATGCAGCTTATATTTTTTCTTAGGATTAAATGATGCTGCTTTTTGGACAAGCTACCTGCTGTAATTTTATAATTTTTTTGGTAATAAAAATATTAAGTGGCACCTTAGACAATTAAATTCTTGCTCTCAGGCACCTCTTACCATTAGAGTCCTCCACTTCTTCAGCAGGAGTGTGGTTCTTGGAGGTGTGGTGGGCGTGTGAGGCTGCAAGGTTGACAATGCGGGGTCTTGGTAGTGTCAGTGCTTTCCCATGCACTTTCAAGGAGTGCTCTTTCAGCTGGCTGATTGTCATGGTGGAAAATGAGCAGGAGGAACATTTGTAGGCATGTTCACCTGGGTGAGCGAAATACAGGCAAGTCATCAGCTCACAAAATAAACAAAATGGGGCCCCCACACTTCTCTTACTGAACTTGGCAGTAAAATTCCCGTGGACTCTTCAGTGAAAGACTTATCCCAAAGAGAACAACCTGTGTGCATCTCCTTGTTGGAGCAGTCTGGAGTCTGAGGATACAGACACCTGCTTTGGGGGACCAAAGTATTGCTTTCTGACAGCTGCGGATCCTTGTAAAGTGACCAACGCCAAAAAACAGAGACCAGACTCTTAGCATGCCTGTGTTGCATGGTATGAGAAGAAAACAGACTCTGGGATGAAAATGAAGTCACTTAATTATAGCGCTTCCAAATTTCTTTGGGAACACAGCTACTAGAAAGGGTGAAGTCATCTGTTTCTGCATGCAGCACATCTACTGTCATTATTAATGAAGAAGGACATTATAAAATGCTACCAAAGGGCCCTCCAAAATAAAAAAGGGGGAGAGGGGGTCGGAAAGGGAGGACATGGGACAGGACATTTACATTTGGGAAAGGTTGCATTTTCCTTATGAAAAAACAGTCATTAGGCAGGAATAATCTTCATAGAACTGGTAACCAAGTCAAGGTTGGTTTACTACAAGAAGTGAACATGGCAATGCCAAGAACAGTGCATATCTGTAAGGCTGTGTGAAAGTGTGTTATGAAAAAGCTCTAAAAGAAGTGGAAGAACAGAAATAATGAACAGTAGTGAATTTAATTTTGAATACATTCCAAGCCAGAGACAGCAAACAAGGGGAGACAAATCCTGAGACAAGATTTGTTTTGCATTAAGCATGGAGGCAATTGGAACACAAAGTGAAACTGTCCCAACACAAATAATGTGATATCATACAGGTGCCAAAAGTTACTGTTCTGGAAGTGCCACTTCCTTGTAAAAGAGTAACACTGGCCACACAGGAGTTGTACATAAAGTGCCAAAGCTAATATCGGAGTGAAATATTCATGAATAGTAACAGAAGAACAAGAGTTCTGGTAATGAGCAAAGCAGAACATGTTTTCCAACTCTGAACAGAATTAGCAAACAACGTTCTCAAATGTAATTGTTTCCAACACTGGAAATAGGTGAACCAAATAGGTGAACCAAAAGATAACGTGAAACCACACGCATTGCAGCAAGTCAGAGTAAGCACACATGAAAAGATTAGCAACCATCCTACATAAAAATAACTTCCACCCCTCTCTTCCAGGAAAATCTTGCTAATCATGGGGACAAAATACAACCAGTCAAAAAGCCTCTTTTGGTGCATCTTAAAAAGAACAGATCACTTCAAAGTCTGAGATGGTGAAACAAGAAAGTGTCCCACATTTTTTTCAAATGGCATTCCTCACCTGAGTATTACATCAATTATATATTACCTTTTTACAAATAGAAAACTTTTTAAAGCACGTCAGAGTCGCTTAGTGGAACAGGATCATAGAAGGAAAAAAGAAACTCCACAATATGAGATACTGGTGAGATACAGATAGAGACCTTCACGATTTGTTAGTAGAAGAGATTCCTTGATGAAAGTAGGCACCAATGAACAGTTGACTTAAAATCACCACAGGACATTAAAGCAATCAGTGGACCTTTATATATTAAGTAGTCTAGTCAGAACTAACATATATACCCACTATTCAGGTGGACATCAGCATGAAAAGATGTGTTTGATTGTAGAAGAAAGGCTACAGTTTGGTTTAACTGAAGCCTTCTGCACTTTTTGCTGCTAGTTTTGCATTGCATACAACTATATTTACATACATACAAATAAATACATCTCAAATTTATGCAGTGGGTCTAGGCATTCAATAGGTACTCAAGGCATTATGTTCCAGATTACACAGAAACTGAGCAGGATCAATGCTCTGTCTTACAATCGTCCATTTGTGCATGCAATGCATCTAGTTTCATGACTAATGAAGCAAGGATCCTAGAAAATTATAACAAAGGCCCCTCAAAAAATATAAGGAGAAAAAAAAAAAAAAGAGAACGGGTTTTGGATGAAACCCATTTGGATGAAAACAACTGACAGCCCATTTAAAGACACTGTTCTGTTCCGTGCCACAGGAGATGGTACATACTGGATGAGAAACGTGTGCCAGAAACACTGACTGGTACCAGCTGTTAGACAAGTTCGCATTTTATAGTCCACTGAATTTTGACCCATACCCAGAAAATGGGGGAGAGAGAGGCAGACTGAGTAAAAGTGTACAGGATTCAGAATTTTACTGAATTTTAAACATCTCCAGGACACTTCAGAAAAAAACAGGGGGATTGAAGTTTCCACTTTAAATAAACTGATGAGATGATTGACAAGAGACAAAAAATGGAACCAAAAGAGAAGTTTCTAGAACCACTGTGTAACTGAAAATATGTGGAGTGTCAGCAAAAGTCTTTGTAATATATCTATTCAGTAGTATATATTTTTGAAGGATTGACTCAAAATACAACAAAGTAAAGCTCAAACTGAAAACATACAAGCAACTTTTCTGCGATATGAATATTCGTTTGGTAGAAAGGGACTGAGGCAGAAACTGATGATAAGCCTTTGGGTTATTACACAAGTGATTGCTCAAGCACTATCTAGGCAACCATGAAATTATGTTCTTACATGATACAAAATATGGTCCTTCAAGGAGTGTCCAGTAACCAAGTTCAAGAGCATGAATTCATAATATATAAATCAATGACTTACATGAAGAGGAGTGTGAATAAAATATTAGTTGCCTGCTAACTTTGGCTTTAAAGTCCTGCTGGGTTCAAACAAGGTAACACAAAGTAGCCCAACTGTACAATAGCTTAAAGAAAACGTGATTTGGAGAAGATAAAGAACCATGTCACCTCGATACAGGATGTGGGACTCTGTAAACTGGAACTGCTGCATACTGTTGGATCTCCTAGAAGGGACAGAATGCCATGGTCCCATACAACCGGACACTGGCTCAAGTTAAGCTAATCCACAATAACCATCCAAATACAGAAAAGGATCCAGACACAAACTGAGAAATCAGAAATCAATACAGGAAATGAAGTACAAGTAATCATCAATCCCTCATGCATTTTTGTAGATGAAAAATGCTTTTGCATCAATGGGGATAGTTCATATTTTAAGGTTTTTTTACCAACAGGCAGGTATAAATCCTGCCTGCCTTTTCTCCCCATTTTTCTATTTTCCTCTTCCACCCTGGCCTGAACATATGACATAGTGTAAACAACTAATAAATAACCTACTTCCAAACCTTTCATCATCTGTTTCAGGAGTTTCTACTTGCAAGTGGGCTAGGTTGCACTTTTGTAGATTGGTCAATATTCTGTTATTTCCATCCAAGTGCAGGTTTGGACTGTGATTTGAGGGTTCATTTTCTGTCCTTTCAACCACAAAGATGCAACTGTAGCCAATGGAGTCAGTGGGGTCTGACTCTAATCTTCTGATAACTTTTCAATGCATGATGTGTGTCAGCACAAAGAGTCTAGGGCCACGGACTAAAGATGAGGAAATGCTGAGACTTGTGCTTTTTCATAAATCAAAGGTGTAACGCTATGAGGTGACCTATCCTGTATGACACATCACCTTCCCAATTTCTGTTCGTCAGAAGCATATCTGCTTGCTTGCTTGTATGGATTCCATACTGCAATAGAGATTTAAAAGACAAATTTCCATGTATGATAATGGAATTGTGTCATTCTCAGTCTGCTGCATGCAGACCTGACTCACAAAGTTTGCAGTGCTTGGTTTTAACATGAAAATCAGCAAAAGACTCCACAAAAAAACAATGTGCAATCCACAGTTCTTTTCCAGTCACTTAAAGCACACACATAAATACAAAACTATGGGAGCAAAGCCTGCCATCAAGCCATTAAGACACCAATGGTATAAGCAGATATATTGAATTCTCTTGGAAACAAGCAGAAATAGTAATACAAACAAATAATTCAAATAAAAGAATGAGAAATAAAAGGAAGAAGTTCTTGATCTTCATCACCATTTTAAATTCTTGTCCTCCCAAAAACATTCTCGGAACTCCCACGAATACAAAAACTCCCACTGGCCAATCCTGACTTGCCTTTGAAAATCTTACCTAATTTTGGTGACAGAACACGTGATTCAAACCAGCCTCTCTGGTCTGCAACAAGAACACACGGGCCATTTCAGCTGCTGCATTGCAAAACTGAAAGAGAAAACTTACCAGCATGAGCCTTGAGAATATGGGTTTTCAGGCGGCTATTGTAAGAGGACTTGAATGGGCACAGTTTGCAGCGGAATGGCTTATGGTGTCCATGATGGGTCTGCATGTGACGATCCAGACTTGAAACGAGAAAGACAGAAAAGGGAAACACAAAAGAGTAAATCATTTAAACTATGCCTTTAGATGCAAAGGGAAACACAAAAGACTAAATCATTTAAACTATTCCTCTAGATGCAAAGAAAAACACTTTACTGCAATAGTAAAAAAGAGGCAGACTGGGCTAAACTGTCCTTTCTCATGCTGTCTGTACCTCATTCAATAGGTCTGCTTATAGAGTAATCTGAGGAAGAGGAGTACTGACCACCAATTCTGTTACAAAGAAAGCAAAACACTTAAATAAACCTATTGGGCAAGATTAGTATAAATTAAGTTAAATTATACCTGTTCCAAATTTCAAGGACCTGTCAAGTATTTTTGTAAAATATATGCACCTTTTTATCCTGCTTATCAGGTGGGGGAAAAGAAGATATTTTTGACCAGCTTCACTGTTGAAGCTTTCTTTTGGTTACAGCAGGAAAAGCAGATTAGAGATTCTGCTCTGGGGAAGGTGCCAGCGGGCTGCAGTTGGTGGGTTCCAGGATTAAAAGGCAGCAGTTTCAGCGGTAACAGTGTGGGAGATTCTGTGTGAAGCCCAACAAGAGAAGCAGAGGTGGCAAAGACCAGTCTCTACTTTCTTCAGGGAAACTAGAAACTACCAACAGTTGGAATACTTGGGGATGATCAGAACCGGTTCTCTCTCTGCAGGTTCTCGTAACAGCTCAGTAGAGTTTGGAAGGGAGAAAAGGATGTTTTCTACATTTTCTAACAGAATATCAAATTCATTCTATCTGAGTGAGTTCTGCAGAGATCTGTAGTTCCTATGCTGTGGCTGACAGCCATAGATTCATAGAATCATAGAATGGCATGGGTTGGAAGGGACCCCAGGGATCATAGAGCTCCAACCCCCTGCCACAGGCAGGGCCACCAACCTCAGGCCTGGAGCTACACAAGGTTGCCCAGTGCCATATCCAACCTGGCATTGAACACCTCCAGGGATGGGGCGTCCACCACCTCTCTGGGCAGCCTGTTCCAGCACCTCACCACTCTCTCTGTGAAAAACTTCCCCCTAATATCTAATCTAAACCTTCCTTCCTTTAGCTTTAGTCCATTCCCCCTTGTCCTGACATTGTCTACCCTTTGAAAAAGTTGATTCCCCTCCTGTTTATACGCTCCCTTCAGGTACTGGAAGGCTGCAATGAGGTCCCCCCACAGCCTCCTCTTCTCCAGGCTGAACAAGCCCAGCTCCCTCAGCCTCTCCTCATAGGGGAGGTGCTCCAGCCCTCTCATCATCTTCATGACCCTCCTCTGAACCCTCTCCAACAGTTCTACATCTTTTTTGTAATACGGGCCCCAGATCTGGACACAGGACTCCAGCTGGGGCCTCAGGAGGGCAGAGTAGAGAGGGACAATCACCTCCCTGTCCCTGCTGGCCACCCCTCTCCTGATGGAGCCCAGGATACCATTGGCCTTCCAAGCTGCAAGAGCACACTGCTGGCTCGTGGGAAGTTTCTCATCCACCATGACAGCCAGGTCCTTCTCAGCAGGGCTACTCCCCAGGAGCTCTTCTCCCAGTCTGTATCTATGGCTGGGATTCCTCTGGCCCAAGTGCAACACCTTACACTTGGCAGTGTTGAACCTCATTAGGTTCACCCGGGCCCACCTTTCCAGCCTGTCAAGATCCCTCTGGATGGCTTCCTTTCCTTCTGTGGTGTCAACCACACCACTCAGCTTGGTGTCATCCACAAACTTGCTGAGGGTGCACTCAATTCCATCAGTGATGTCATTGATAAAGATGTTAAAGAGCACCGGTCCCAAGACAGACCCCTGGGGGACCCCGCTTGTCACCAACCTCCAGCTGGACACAGACCCATTGACCACCACCCTTTGTCTATGTTCTGTCAACCAGTTTCTTATCCACTGGATGGTCCACCCATCAAATCCACATCTCTCTAATTTAGAGATAAGGATGTGGTGGAGGATTTACTCCCCCAGTTCCCACCTAGAGGTCCAGGGACACAAGGTTCTGGGACTTGAGATACATGAGAATCCTGGCTGTCAGAGAAGACTGAGGCAAAGAACTCATTCAGTACCTCAGCCTTCTTGCCATGAATTCCCTGTCTTCAGGTGGCAGGCAGGTAGTTTCAATTCAGATTGTAAACATTTTCAGCTCAGCCTCTTCCTTTGGATGCAATCATGCTCCATGATCTAGTCGTAGTTTAAGCCACCTTGTGCATAGTGATATAACAGCAGAGCAGGTACAGCACACTGAAGAAGTGGCAATTTGCAAAATATGTGTGTGTGTGTGTCCCCACATACATATGCCACCTCAATTCTAGATGTGTTTCAGATTATTTCCTTTTATTTTTCCTAAAATGTCCTGTTCTTTTTTTACTGAAAATCCAAGCATAGATAAAGTGGCAGTTGTTCAGCTCTCTCACACTACACAAGGTTGTTACAGGATCTTTAGTCCCCCACTGACAGGAGCTTGAGACAGAAAATCCCTGTTTACTAGATCTAGCACTGATGTCTGTGTATTCAAAGATCTGGTGACAGGAAAAAAAATAAATCAACAAACCCTCAGAAAATTAAAAAAAACCCAAACACACACAAAAAAAATCATATATATACTCAAAGGGCCTCTTCATAGAAATACAATTTAATAGAAATTCAGGATGAAGTCTGTGGCAAGATAAAATGTACAACTTTTCCAGAGAAATGTGAAAAAAGCATCCTAAATGAGCAAGATGCTCAGCACTTAGGAGTGAATATTTCATACAAAAAAAACTATGAGTTTACCTAAAAATTAAGGCAGAGTGCCAAAGATGCATATAGTATATATAAAGATACTACAAATATATGCCCTAAAGTATTTTACAAAATAATAATAATAATAATATATTCATAACCATATACTTTGCCAGCAAAATTCTTCTGAAGGCAGGTTTAGTCAGATGTGGGGAAGAGTATGCTGTTCAAACATCCGATTTGGTTTCTTTCACAGACTTTATCTCCCAAGAGAGTAATTGCAACAGAGACAAAAATAAAAGATAAAGCAGACAACTTCAACAACAGCTAGCTACTATCAAGTCAGGTGACACTTGTAGCGTTCTTCCCTGCCCTCCACCACTTTCTGACTTACCTGTCTTTCTCTTGTAGGGCATGACTTCATTCACTTCCTAGGTGGGAAACAGAGTGACTAGAGACCAAACTCAACACAAGCCTGACTTTGGAAGCAAACCTGTTCACTAGGCAAAGAGCAGGTTCTGTAAGCTATGTGAGACAGGGGTGTCCCCTGCTATCAGCCATGATAAAGCAGGATGCGATGTGCCATAATACCCATCCTTCCCCCAGTTCCTTTCTTATCATTGGCTGCTCAATCCCATAGGCTTTTCCAAGAAGGCAAACCAAACTATGGTTTCAATTTGCAACACTGTGACACTAGTAGAAATCTTGCATTTTAAAGTAAAGTATTTAAAAATGCTTTTTATCATGCTTTCTCTACCATAGGCATTTGATTGCAAAACAGTGACATCACCAAATTTAAGAGTACTACTGACGGTGCTATGAATGCCTACAGCGAATAAGCACCTACAACTTTCTTCTTTTGCTAAAACTGTCTCCTGAGAAAATAAAGAAAACCTGTACCTGTGAGTCAGACCAAGATGCCAGGAGGATATTCCACAAACCCCATTTTTTGAGGGCATGCCATGTATCTATGATTGTGATTAAAATGTTTTTAAAAACTATCCAGCTTAAGGCAAAGTGAGTCACTAGTATACCACACTGATGTGAACTCAGAAATGACTGAAATTGCATACCATATTCAAGAAAAAAAATAAAAATAAGGTAAGTTTATGACAGTTATTTAACATTAGAAAAGAAACCTCAATCATCAAAGACTTGTCATAATTATGAACAAGGTAGTTATGTACACAAGAAGTTCCCTTTATATGCGAAAGATTAACAGGGAAAATATTTTTCTCTCCTATCTTGTCTTGTTAAGTCTCATGCATTTGACAAAGCTGCCTCAGTGGTGCGCTTCGCTGTTTGCCTACTGAGAGAAGTCTTATTCTTTTGGTCGTATGCTTTTCCCCTCAATGCCAAAAGAAAAAAAAAACCAAAAAAAAACAGGGAGGGGGGCTTAAATAAATCCAAGAAGATATAAAGATGCAACCTTTTATAAATAGCCACTCATAACAGCCAAAGATTTTGCAGCATGGAAAATACCTAAGTGCTGAGAAAACTGTTGCTCAAGATCAAGTGAAGTGTGTTCTGCTTAAATGTGAACCTACAAAAAACCCCAGTAGTGCTAGTTTGTGCTTCTTTTGAAAACAAAAATAAAAGCCACAACTTACTTGTGCCTGAAAGCAGAGACAAAGGAGCAATACTGGCAGCTGTACTTGTCTTCCCGGGTAAACATGGCCAGAGCCAAGTGACTCCTCTCGTGAGATCGCAGACCCTGCATAGACATCAAAACCTGGTCACACTGGCTGCAGTGGTAGCCCCCCGGCCTGGTTTCATTTTCCAATGATGTTCCAGGTTCAGCTTCTGTAAATTCCATAATGCCAAGGTCTTTGGCAACCTCACAACCCTCCATGAAAGCTGTGTTTGAAGAATCTTCATCTTCCTGCTAAAAAACACATACCCCCCCAAAGCCATCAATTCTCTCTCCCTTCTGCCCCTCAGTCTTTCCCATGTGTTCTTTACAATGCCTAGGTTTTCCACTGAATTGTTTTTCTAGATATATCCCTACACAAACTCCACATCAATGGTTTTCTGAAAAAAGGGCCTACTCTTGGGAGGGAAAAATGTAATTATATCTATTATATACACACGTGTGTGTATATAAAAAAAGAATCCAACTCCTTAATCAAATTTGTGTCAGATAATGCAAAGAGACAAGAAACTAAGGCAACTATCTTTCTATAGCCTTGATATGTATTCTCTTAGCCTCATCGGATTAACATTAGTAAGGTATAGAGGAAGTTAATTTTAGTTTATTTTGCTCTTAGAGTATGCCTACTCTGCAGATTAAATCATTATTCTCATCTACAGTAGACTTGTCCTTTAGTGTCATTTCCAAGAAAGAAGCTGGTAATCTAAGACCCTAGAACCCTATTTTAAAATAATCAACTAAGTTTTATTCCCTTTCCTAACTTTCCTTTGCCTTCCCTTTTCTAACCAGACCATGCATTTTTACAACAACTTTAATGACCTGCATTTCCTTCACATTCCTTTGGCCCTGGATTTCAGCTTCCGTTCCCTGCTGCAAAATTTCTATTTACTGAAAAGTGAGCTCTGACCCTACATAAACTCCACTTAAGAAGCAGGTCTGTTAGGAGGGAAGATTCTGACTCTGTCTAGTGCCAGGTAAGGTAAAGGAAGGTCAGAGTAGGGCAATGAAAGCTCTCTTGGGTAGCATGAGTGAGGCTATGAGAGACTCTGCTTCCTCACAACAAGCAGATTTTATCACAAAAGCAACACCCTTACAGGGTGCGGCAGGAGTCTTTGCTGAGAGCTCACTGCAGCATGAGGAGGAATACACAGCTAGTTCCCACAGCCTTGTCGCACTGTCACTGCCCTGTCCATATCCTGAAAATCCAGCTGTGGAGCATGGCCTATCCTTGACGATGTTCTAGAAGGCATCCCCTTTCATAGGGAGAAAGAAACAGCATATTTACAGCCAATCCCCTAAACAAGACCCTGGCTCAGTTGGCCATTTGAATGTTTTGTTTGGAGCCAGTGTGCAAATTTCATGTGGAAAGGTGTACCCTAAGCAACTTTGCACATCTGCATGTGCACACTTCCTCTTCTTAAAAAAAAAAAATTAAAAAAAGAAAACAAGCAGGTCTTTTAGGATTAAACTAAGCAGAAAAGTAGCCCAGAACAGCTGAGAGAAAGCCTCCTGCTCATAAACCAAGTCTTTTGGTCATCAACGACATCAACTCCTTTGTGGCTGAGAAGAAATGAGAATTTAATAGTCTTCATGTCCCTGGATCAAGAGCGGAAAAAAGTTAAAACATCTTAAAATAAAACAAATGCACTTCAGACTTAGCATTAGATTAAAACATCATGCTGAACTGGAATACCCATTTCAAAACCCATCCAACTTCATGAAAGCCCTCCATAGGTTTTCAATGAATCCTTTATTTAAACAATGCAAGAAGTTGCAGTTAATGCAAATCACCTTTTTAAAATTCTTACCTTTACTGTGGCTGACACAGAAGAAACATTCCCATACTGGACATGCTTGCGGAGGTGATTACAGATGGCTCGAAGTGTTGGATGGACTTCCACGCAAAATTTGCATTTGTAGCCAACCACTTTCCTTTCCTTCAGTTTTGAAACATCTTCCAGGTGTCCAAAAGCCTGTTTGAGTACATAAGTATAAATCACTAAAGTATCTTTTGCTGTCTCATTTCTAGAAACACAGACCTGATTTTACATCTGAAAGGAAATTACAGCTGATGTACATTTGTCCTGCTTTGCAGAACTGTGAGGTCAACTTCTGCTGACATTGACTTATTTTGGAAACACTGATAGATAAGTCATCTACGCAGGAAAAACTTTCAATTTCTGCAGAACATTGGTCCTGTACAAGACCATTCAGTCTGGCCTGGACACATGCTCTTTCATGACACTACAACTTCCCCAGCAGCTACGTGGAAGTTCTCCACAGCAAGTACATTTTGAACTGAAGCAGAAAGAGGGGTAAGCAGGCAAGAAAAAGAGCACAATTTGGTCATCTGCTTATAAGGCTTTTGCCTACAGCTTCAGTCACCAGAGTCATTTCATGTTAATACTGAGTCCTTAATCAGAGAGAGTACTGAGAGAGACAGAAGATCAAAAAGGAAACTCATCTGTGGTTTAGAGGTACAGTGAGGAGGGTGATGGGACATTTTGTAAAAGAATCTGCAACAAAGTACATGGCAGTCTTGCCGTAAATGAACAAGTAACTGTCAGATACAGATGGCCTTCCAGAATGGTGGGAGGAAGGAAAGAATATAAAGACAACACTGAAGGAAGCAGTAGAAAGGAGCAGGGCTTCCCTACAGAACCTCGGGAGGGGTGGAGGATGGATGAGGAAATTAAAGCAGAATCTGTAATTGACTTATGGAGCTCACTGGCATGCTTAGTCATTCATTACCCTGTGGTCATTTGGCTGTCAAAAAGAACATGCAAGTGGGTGTTATTAATAGGCAGCCCCTTGGGGTGCAGAAAGAAAGGTTTTGCTTCTCTCCCCTAGCTGGGAGTGGGGAGCAGAGAAAGAGAAGATACATGCAAATTCTTACCCTCTCTTGTTTGAAATCTGCAAAAGCACCATCTGCGTATTTCTGCTTGCTCAAAAGCTGCTTCCTCCTCTCCTGACGTTTGGCACGCTTCTGGAATTCCTCGTTGTGACCACTCAAGTGTGCAGTCAGTTCTGCCATGCTATGCAACTTCATATCGCAATGCTTGCACTGGTAGACAGGGTTTTGAGAGCGAGTGCCGCTTCCCAGGATGGTAAAGTCCCTCTTCAAATCCTTGCTGTGGTGGTCGGTGTAATGCATGCACAGCAGCTCTGCTGTGCTGAAGGACAGCTTGAAACATTTTATACACCTGAAGGGAAGCCACTCGATTTCCTGAGTCTCAGCCTCCAACTCAGGCTTTTCAAAGTCATTCCTCTCCTCAGCTGGAGTTGGCTTTTCATGCTCATCGGCATACACAGCAGTGAAGTATCCCCCCAGCTTGCTCGCATGCTGCTTCTTAGGGAAAACACCAGGGTGACGCTTCATGTAGTGGGACACAATACCCTTTTTGCTAAAGGACTGAAAGGAACAAAGCGAGCATTTCTTCTTCTCTACAGCCCTCCTGAGCTCCTCACTTAACTGAGGAGTGTCATCCTTTGGAGGAGATGGAATGATCACTTTATTGGGTTTGTCGCTTACTGTCCTGGAGGCTGCTAAGCAATGAGTGTAGTAAGCATCAATGTCATGTCTTTTCTGGTAGTGTGCTGCAAGCCCTTTGCGGATGGGGTTGGTGTATGAACACAAAGCACATTTGAAGAGATTGTTCTTGCCCTCTGGCTGTGCCCGGACATTGTTATGTTTGATGCGGTAGTGCCTCGCTATCCCCTTCCGGGTGGAACAGAAGTATTTACAGAGCTGACACCGGAAAACTGTGTGAGACACTAAATGAGAACTGGAAAAATGAGGTGCTGGCACAGAAACTTCTCCAACATCCTCAGCAGCAATTTCTGGGGAGGCCTTGATTTCAGCCATCATGTCTGGCTCCACTGAGGCAGACACCTTTGGTGGTGACTGGGCAAAAACATCAAATTCAGGTTGATTGTGGTATTTCTCATAATGAATTTTCAGCTTCTCAAGTGTTCCATGGGTGTAAGGGCAGAGTTTGCACCGATAAGCACCATAGCCTTGCTTGAAAATCCTACTTGTCTCTTCCACATCATTCTGAGCAATATCATTTGACTGCTCCACATCATGCACAAAGTCTTCGGCAGTGACTTTTATTGATGGATGCCGTTTCTGGTAGTGTGTGAGAACACCATGAATACGTGTATTAATGTATGGGCAATGCCTACACTTATATACAGCCCCTGGGTTAATGTCTATATCCTGAGCAAAGTCCGCAGCTTTCACTTTCATGCCAGGATGCTTTTTGCCATAATGTGTCAGAAGGCCATGCAAGTTGTTGTACTCAGACTGGCAAACCGTACACTGATATGGAGTGGAGGAGATGGCAGGGTTTGCAGAAGCCAGCTGAACAGTTTTTCCTGGGAAAGGCTGGGATCTTCTGCACACTCCGCATCCTGATCCATCTGTGATGTTGTTATCTGGTCTTCAGAATCCATCCTGGCCCCAGCTTCATCGGGCTGGGGGATGGATTTGTCAGCAGCATCTTTTTCCTTAATGATATCTAACAACACAGACTCATCTCCATTCATGGCCCAAGGGTGAAATGCTTGGTAGTGATTAGTAATATCCCAAATGGAAGATGCTTCAAAAATGCAGTCTCTACATTTATAGGTCTTTATCTCTGTTGGCATCACAAGGGCAGGAGGGGAAGGATCGGGACCTGCCCAGAGTTTAGTTGCCATGTATGTATAGTCAACATAATGCTCAGGATGTCTCCTTTGGTAATGCACAAGCAAACCACTTGGTTCTGTGTGTGAATAAATGCACCATTCACAGTGATAACCAGCTTCTATCAAGCCATCCAAAAATGCCCATCTCAAAATGGATGTGACTGTGGCCTTCAGGTTCGGGTGGTCTTTCTTAATATGTTTCCTCAATGCATAGAAGTAAGGTGATGTGTAGCTACACTGCCTGCATTTGAGGGCTCTCAGCTTTGACTTGTCACGTTCAGTGCTGGAGGTGTGAGCAGGCATGCTGCCAGTCAATTTCTTCTGGCTGCGATCACAAAGGCTTCTAATGGTGGCTGTATGCTGCCTAATCACATCTGCATTAGCTTTGAAGTCACGATGCTTCTTTTGATAATGAATAAGCACACCTTTCACGGTCCGATTTCCATAATCACAGTGTTGGCAGAAGAACATTTCATTCTCACTAGGATTCATGGAGGTCTCAGATCCACCCCGGCTCAACTGCTGCATTGACACTGGTGGTCTCTGAATACCAGGTGGCAACTCACCAGTCCTCATCATTGCTGCGGTGGGAGGTGCTTGTCTGATATATTTGGCAGTGACCTTTATCTCAGGGTGCCTTTTCTGGTAGTGGACAAGCACTCCCACAACTGAGCGGTTGCTGTATGAACAGTGTTTGCAGTAGTAGAGTTCAGTAGAAAGGTCTGGAGGTGGCGGCGGGGGAGGTGGAGGTTGAGAACCCAAGTTGGACAATTTTGGGGAGACAGGTGTCCCCAATTCAAAAGACATCTGAGCCAGAGCAGAGCCCCTGTCAACAGAGACTACACGCATGGTCTTTTGAATTCTGAAATATGATGCTTTTTCTTCAGGGTGCTTTTTCTGGTAATGCACCAAAACCGAATGCATGTTAGGGCTTGCAAATGAACACACATCACAGTCATAAACAACGACAGTATTGACTGAAGGTTCCTTCTGATTTTCACATTCAGGACTAAAACTCTTGGTGGCACTTTTGTTAAAACCAGCTGGCACACCAGCCCCGCGAGCCATGGGGGTGGAGGTTGCCATAGTTTTTGGAGCAGAATTCAAGATCTCTCTCAGTGTCTGAGACTCTGTGTTCAGCCCTTCTTGCTGCTCAACAACGTAGCTTGAAAATATCATTGCATTGTTAATTTTCACTGTGGGATGCATTCTTTGGTAATGTGGCATCAGGCTTCTAACATTTGGGCTCGTATAAGAGCAGAAGCGGCAGCGGTAGATCAGATCAGAATGATCAAAGTTCAATACATTCATAGCTTCAGGGTGATGCTCTCCATAATGTTGCTGTAGGTCCTCAAAGTTTGTGTAGTCAATGTAGCACTCAAGACACCGGTATACTGCACTGTGATCATTTGGATCCAGGATATACCTAAAGCTGAATTTAATATAGGGATGCATTCGTTGGTAGTGGGTGCTAACACTCCTGGCAGATTTGTTGCTGAAATCACAGTGTTTACAATAGTAAAGCCTGCCAGAGTCATTAAACTCTGAATTCTCATTGTTCTGATCAGTACCATACATGTTTGACTGACTCCCCAGAACAGAGGCATTAGGGCTCTGATGGTCCTTCATGCTGACAGAAGAATAGTAGTCTTCTTCATCTTCAGATAAAGTGAGCTCAATCTCTGCTCCATTAGTGGAATTGTAGTCATGCTGCATGCTTCTAAAGTTTGTCTCCTTCTGGGAATCATTAGCTTCTCTGCCCCACATTTGCTGGGGTGCATAAGAGCTGGAAACCTCTATCATTGGTTCTGTTTGCTCCTCTTCTCTGTCTAACTCCACTTCTATCTCCACCTCATTGTCCTCCTCTTCTTCCTCATCATCCTCTACATTAATCACTGCATCTTCTTGCTGTTTGTTTTGGCTGATTTTGCTCTGCAGGTTGCTTGCTATTTCATCAATTCTAGTTCTCTTTTTCACTGGAGACAGATCTAAAGGGAAGTCATTTGACACCTTCCGAGGGGCCTTTGCAACAAAGTTGTTTTTAGATGAGAGCCCAAGGATGGAGGTCTGGCTCTTCTTCACTGTGCTGGCAGAGGGGTGTGCATCTGTCTCGCTTTCTTGTGGTGTGTTTGATGGCGGTCCATCATATTTTGGCAAGTTGTCACAGAATGAATGCTTGTGCTGCTGATGAACTCTGAGGCCTTTCAGAGTTGTGGTGGAATAGTTGCACATTGTGCACTTGTATGGGTGCTGTGAATGGGGCTGGGGTGACTGCTGTTGTTGCTGTTGCGGCTGCACTGGATCCATCATCCCAGCTGACTTCCGGCCATTTATATTTCCACTGTCGTAAGACACTGTGCTGTCGTTCAATGAAGAGGCGATGCTTTCAGTCTGGGAGTTGATAGCATCCCAGTCTGAAGTTGTTCCTGTGTGACATTGCTTATGGGCACCAAGCTTCAAGGAACTCTTGCAGGTGAAAGGACATTCATCACACTTGTACACGGCTGTCTTCCCAGAGAGGTGGATGTTCTCAATGTGACGGGAAATGCTTCGGCGGTGCATTGTCAGGAAAGGGCAAAAAGGACACTGGAACCTGTTCATATACCTTCTAAAGGGAATCCCCTTTGTTTCCAATAGTTTGTTGCCATCAGACCCCATCAGCTGCTCGGCAGACATTCCTGAGGTCTGGTGATCCATGGAGTTCAAGCCATTCTCGCTGTCCATTTCATTTAGCTCTTCATCTGAGCTGGAGTCATTTAGCATACTGCTTGTTTCCAGGTCAGCAGAAGAATTCGTCATATCAGCAATTCCATAGCGGGATCTGTCAGACAAATTAACCATGCCCGAGTTGTGAGGTGACTTAGGCTTCATTTGAGGGTAAGATACAGAAGAAAACTTGGAAGATGTAGAAGAGTTGGACCTGATAAGGGAATTGCCCATAGAGCTCCTGAAGTTTGAGACGTTAGCATTTGACATCTCACGTCCTGTTGTATTCATGAAGATATAATTAGAGTTTGGAGAGGCATTCTGGGCACTCTTACTCTGTACATCAGGTGCACTGGTTCCATCCTGTTGCTGCCTCAGGCTTGACAGTATTTTTACCATGCTGCGGTGCTTCTTCATCATGTGGTCACACCAGCGCTCCCTTCGAGGTGTCTGATAGCTGCACCATTCACAGCAAAAGTTGCCCCTAGACTTTGTCAGGGGCTTGACCATGGATTCCAAAATGCTCCGCTCCACCACCTCTGCGGGCAGCTCCTTGCAGGGTTCCTGCACTGGCACAGAAGCAGATGTTGATTCAGACATAGCAGCGGCAGCAGTAGGAGGAGTTGAACTCTCTTTCAGGTTGTTTTTGTGATACATTTTCTGGTGCTTAATAATCCTTGCACGCCTGGGTGACTTGTAGGTGCAGAACTGGCAACTGAAAACTTTGCCAAACCCTTCATGCATCATGATGTTGTAATTTAGGGAACTAGCAGCTGGTGGCCCCACTGAGCTCCCCCAGCCTGTGCTCCATGAACCTTGCGTGTGTGCTCTATGAGGAGGTTTTTGGAACGGAAATAACGCACACAGAACTTGCACTGGAAAAACTTGTTGGTTGGTTTAGGATTTGGAGCCATGTGCTGACCATAGTAAGTCTGGCTCTGGCTATAGTAACTTCCAGTCCCCATCTGACTTGTTGCATTTTGCCCTAAAATGAGAATTAAGGTGTATATGTAAATAAATAAAAATAAAGAGGCTTTTTCTTCACCCACCCTCTACACATAAGACTGCAACCACATCCTGAATAGGTAATAATCACACCAGGATTTCCTCTACTTCTGTTAAGATCTACATTTCTGGCAAGGGTCAGGAAAATGACCATCATGCCTAGTTTCTAAAACATATCCGCATACAACTAGACAAAGCCATAACGTGTTGGGTGGGCAATTGGCTGATGGGTCGAGCCCAGAGGGTGATAGTAAATGGGGTTACATCTGGCTGGCAGCCAGTCACTAGTGGGGTTCCCCAGGGCTCCATTTTAGGGCCAGTTCTTTTTAACATTTTCATAAATGACCTGGAAACAGGATTAGAAGCTGTCTTAAGTAAATTTGCAGATGACACCAAATTAGGAGGAGCTGTTGACTCTCTTGAAGGTGAAGAAAGACCTGGACAGATTGAAGAGCTGGGCAATCACCAACTGCATGAAGTTTAACAAGGACAAGTGCCAGATTCTGCACCTGGAAAGAGGTAACCCTGGCTGCACATACAGACTGGGTGATCAGTTGCTGGAGGCAAGAGGGACTTGGGGGTCTTGGTTGACAGCAAGTTAAACATGAGCCAGCAGTGTGCCCAGGCAGCCAGGAGGGACAACTGCATCCTGGGGTGCATCAAGCACAGCACTGCCAGCCAGTCCAGGGAGGGGATTGTCTTGCTCTACACTGTGCTGGTGTGGCCTCACCTCAAGTACTGCAAGCAGTTTTGAGTGCCAGAGTGTAAGAGGGACACAAAACTATTGGAGAGTGTCCAGAGGAGGGCAACAAGGATGGTGAAGGGTCTGGAGGGGAAGTCTTATGAGGAGAGGCTGAAGTCCCTTCATTTGTTCAGCCTGGAGAAGAGGAGGCTGAGAGGAGACCTCATCGTGGTCTATGGCTTCCTGATGAGGGGGAGCAAAGGGGCAGGCACTGATCTCCTCTCTTTGGTGACCAGTGATAGAACCCAAAGGAACAGTATGAAGCTGTGACCGAGGAGGTTTAGGTTTAAAATTAGGAAGAGGTTCTTTACTGAAAGGGTGGTTGGGCACTGGAACAGGCTTCCCAGGGAAGTGGTCACAGCCCCGAGCTTGACTGAGTTCAAGAAGCATCTGGATGATGCACTCAGTCCCATGCTCTGACTTGTCTGGCCCTGTGTGGAGCCAGGAGTTGGGCTTGATGATCCTTATGGGTCCCTTCCAACTCAGCATACTCTAGGATTTTATGAATATGAAGAAATACATGCAAAGCTGCTGGGAAATAAAATCATCCTCCATGTTTGCATTCAGAGAAACTGCCATGGTCAGAACCAATATGGCAGAAGCTAGATATCTGCTTTGACGACAGAGCAATAAGTATAATGCAAGTTTTTTAAAAATCACATTAACAGTAGAAGCTAAAGCACACCAAAATAAGCACATGTAAGATTGAGGGTTAGAGTTGAGATCTTAAGAGTGGAGAACAATCTTAGAGTTGAGATTTACCTGCAATTTCATCTGCAATTGTAAATTCATCTTTTACAGATGAAAACTCAATCTCAGTCTGGTTGCTGGCATTCATGGAACCAGACCTTGGCTGGTTAGGACTTTCCTCAGTGACATCAGTTGGCTGTAGAAAAGCAGTGTGAACATCCTGAATGTGAGCTTTCAGGTCTTCATAAGATGGAGCTCGAAAATCACAGCCATCACACTGCAGCACCTCCATGGTTCAAGGATGATCTTTCACATTAGAAAATTCTGCAAGAAAAACACAGGAAGGAACAAATAAGAAAAAGATGTGTTTTAAAGCAATGCTATTGTAATGAATCCTGCAAATAGGTAATACCAAAATTATGACTCAGTCCTTTCCAGAGCAGTGTAAAACTCGTTTGTTTACCATATTAAGCAGCATCAATTCAGATTCATATTAAGTCCTGTCTAGATACCTCACTAGTTACTGACTCAACACTACAAACAGCCAACTTTCAGACAAGTGAGTACTCAGTCAATGGACCTCATCCTTGTGGCTTTTCCATTACACAAGATAGGGCTGTCGCTGAGTTTATATGTTGTTTGAAGACCACAACCTGTATGATAGAAAAACAGTACACCACTCTAGTATGCACTGAAATTTACAATCAGAAGACAGTGGCTTCTGCTTTTATGAGATCCACTCTAACATCTTTGGAAGTTGACAAGTCCTGCCTTTTTCACTACCATAGATCAAAAGCCTTCACACCTTCCTTTCTTCTCAACATCTTATCAGTCCTGATGTTGGTGGAAAACCTAGACATAACTGCAAATTGAGATGCAGCTACATGAAGTCAAGGTAGAACACTTTGCTCTGCCCTACCTTCACCAAGCTTTGTAAGGGCACCCCCATTCTTTGTAACAATGTTTCATTTTAGTCTATTTGGGGGACATGACATTTGTGCCTTAGCAGTCTGAAGGCTGGATGAAGAGACTACTGCAAAAGTACAATGGCAACAGGAGTTACAAAGGCTCACAAGACATCATGACTTTCTTGCTTTATCCAAAAGCTCTGCATACCTTGATGTAGGAAGCAACACAAGGTATGGTAACACAAAGCATAATGGTTCAGCCTCTGACCAATTAATCCTGCTACAGAGTTTCCACACCACCACAAAAGAGACATATATAAGCAAGATAAAAGCCTTAGATACTCCTACCCAGCACAGCACTTAGGCACAAGAGTTAATAGGTTAATGCAGGAATTACTCCTATAAGCTTCCATGTTCCCTTCTAGGCAAGGATGATAAACTGGACATTTCAGAAGGCCAAGACAGAAGGGCAGCCCAAAGCACTGAAAATTCCATGTGTTTATTATATGTAGAGTATGAAGCTACTTTCACAGCAAGCAGAAAGATCCAAAACATTAGGTCACAGAAATGAGAGTACTGCATCAGGATTTTATATGAAAGAATGCTTCTTCTGATAGCCTGCTAAAATAAACATCTACCAAGTCTAAATTCTGGAGAGTCTGAGCACAGAGGCTCTCCACATATTTACCTACATTACTTTGCAGGCTGCACTGTGTCCTTTCTCTCCACACATCCCGCCCCGCCCCCCGCCCCCCTTCCTCCCACCACCAATAAAGAAAAAGAACGCTGCACCAGCTTCTTTTCAGCTAACAAAGTTACAATAATCGAGATACTCAAGCTTTTATGTGCAAGCACCAGACCAAATTGTGTGGAAGAGGTTGCTATCTGCTCTGGATCAAATTACAGCAGTGAGTGAAGCCCCACCCCACGTCTCCTTTAGCACAGTCCATTAGACCTGAAAACAAATTTTTCCGTGGAGCAGACGACTCCTGCATTTAGAGCACTTCACAGAAAAGCAGATCATCCAGTTTTCACTACCCATCCCCCAAGCTTAGTCCTTTCATCTCAGCCAAACAAGCCACAGCTCTGCTGAATGTGTTTATCACACTTTCAAGAGATATGAGCCCCTGCGTCACTGAAGCTTTAAGACTCACTAAGCTGCCCTAGTCCTCTGAGCTTTGGGAGCAGCCATTTTAGCTCAGACAACTCCTGCACTCAGAGGCTCAGAGCTTCTCGGCTGTGCACAACATGGCCTCACTTATCTCAGCTTCATCTCAAAACCACCAGGCTTTTCCTTTCCCCCCTTTTTTCCCTCCTCCTTTGGTGGCACTTGAAAAATCAGCACCCCTAGAGCATATCTCCTCCTCCTCCTGCATGACTTGCCCCTCAAGGCATGTCACTGCTACCCCCCTGCAACACCCAAGCAGCACCCTCCTTCCCTAAGCAGACCTTCCACAAGCATCTCCTAGGGTTGGTTCCACTATCCCATGGATGACAAATGTGATGGTTTGTTCCAGAAACAGTACGTTACAGCATCAAGACACTGGTCCAAGCTGTCCTACAGAGGCAGAGACAACGCACAGCTGAACCTCCCGGGGCGGGGGCGGAGGGGGAGGGGGTGCGAGGCAGGCAGGGGGCCTCCAGTCTGCCCTGTCCCTGGGGAGCCCTCCTGGTCTGCGCAGAAGACACACAACCCCACTCCCCTGCCAGATTCCAAAGTCTAATGACCTTTGTTAATCACCAGCCAGCCTGTCTGCATCAGCAAACCCTGCCAGCAGACACACCCTTCACACAAAGGCTGTAGCTATGCCTTTTAAGAGAGGTTCTCTGAAAGCTCCATTGTGTAGAACAGAGGAAAAAACAACACACACACATCTCGCTCTTCCCTCCTCACGCCCCCCCTTTCCTTCCCACCCCCTCACAACCCCGGAAAACTTCAGACCCCATGGAAACACCACCACTAAATGCTTTCAGCATTGTCTCTTCAGAAAACTTCAGGCCAACTTAGAAATACAGAAGCAGAAAGGACAACATACCCAAGGTTCTGAAAACAGATAATCCTGGTGGATTCCAGAGGTGAAAACCACCGCTGTACCCATCTCCAGCAGTCACAATGCATTGACGTTTGGAGAAGATATCCTCAAGGATGCTGGTTGCTGCCTAGACATCTAGACAGTCTTAAGCCAACAGTTCCCTTTTGCTGCCAATCAGAAGGAAGATTTTGAGAGATTGTTAATAGCTGCTGATTACAAAAACTGATGGAGGCTTTCTAATGGGTTCCAGCTGGAATTTCAGCAGGGTCTGTATCACAAAGGCAACACCAACTCAGTCTAATCTTTCTGCAGCCACGAGGAACAAACATCAGGTTCAGATGAATGGACTTCAATTCCATGTTTTCGCCATGCATAATGCAAAAAGCACAATGAAGCATTTTGAAAGGAACTCTACCATTTCAACATTTTTCTTTAAAATTCAGGCATTGCATAAAGGCAAAGAAAAAACACATACTACTTGTTTTAGCTTATGTATCAAAAGAAACAATCACAATGTGTGTCTTTCTCCTTTTTTGTCTGAATGGGGTATGAAACTGAGAGGCTCGCCTACCCACCAGCAGAGCATATTCAAGCGCAGTGTTAATACAGACATGGCAAGATACACAGACCAGGCAAAGGAGACAGCTCAAGATTTGCACATGTCCATCACAAACAGCTAAGCAACATATTCCATAAATTCTTTAATTTTTCAAACAGAACAATAAGAAAATTTAGTGAGGAATGGAGGAGTGAATTATCTAATCCACTAACTCAATAGCAGAACAGGAAGTTTGGGGAGAAAAACCAAACAAAACAACCAAACACAACCACCATGAAATTAGTCCATAAATCCCACAAGCCCTATAACATAGTCAGAACCAATCTGTTGAGACCACATTGCCCGCAGATGATGTGACTTCTAAAATACCCTTACTAATGCAATGCTAACCTCACCAAACAGATTATTAAAATGCTGTTGTCTGACTAATTTGCATTTACAACCTCTTTTTAAAATACATGGCTTTAATGCTTAACATGGAGAAGAGGTGTTCTCATTTTCCTTATGAGGAGAAAGCTTCCAAAACGTTGGGCCAAAGAGATTCTCAAAGCTACTATTTTAAAGACCAAGATGAAGTCTCAAATTGCGTTCAACATCCTTCTCTACACCCACAAATGCATGAGAACATTAGTAACACAGTTGCATTAGATTTCTAGGTTTTTAAAAATCCAAAACAAAAGATAATTGTGCTTGTTGAACAACAGTCATTACAAAATTTGGCAGCAGCCAAAGTAGTACAAATCATTATGTTTAAGTTTGGTTTTAAAGCTTCAAAATACAAAATTAATTGTCAAGCCCAAGGCACTGACCTCCAATTTGAGCTTCTGTGGTTTGACTACCCATCCGTTATACTTTGAGATGGAATCAGCAAAGCTTCTAGAAATTAAGAGTATGCTCATACACGACCACAACTGAAAAGGTCAGTCAGACCTCACACACTATGTGAACTTCCAGCTCAGTATTTGTAACTTTGCAAGTAAAACGAAGAAATCTGCAGTTGTCCAAGCTTTCCTCTGGTCAGATGAACAGAGGCATCTTCATCCCTACCTTATAAATGGACATTGTACACACAACTTTGATCTTATGTTATGCCAAGGTTAAAGTGAGAGAAAAAGTGCTTCACCAAAACATTTGTCATGCACTGGAACATGTGCATGTTCCAGGGGCATGGCTGAGCCACCATCCCTGGAGGTATTTAAAAGACATGTAGATGTGGCACCTATGGACATGGTTTAGTGGTGGACTTTGCAGTGCTAGGTTATGTTTGGACTCAATGATCTTAAAGGTCTTTTCTCTGACTCTATGATGTTACACACCCCAACTCATTAGCAGAAACACTGCCAAACCTATGTGGAAATACATACTATGATATTAAGATATTTTTCTGGAAAGAACTTCTATTAGAGATGCACTACTATTCAACAGTAAAGACAATTATCTAAAGTGAGCAGTGAGAGAATTCTTTTTCGTAAAATACACTTATCTAGCAACCTAGAAGACTGAACCTGAAGTGAAGTGCAGGTCAGATCCCACCAAAGGAGGTCTTCCTACTAGACAGTCTTGTTACATTATATTCTAAACTTCTCAGAAATCCCCCAGTCATGGAAAACAGGAGACACAAATTTGTTGATTTTTACACAGTTACTTATGTTCCTGAATACATGTATTCATTTAACATACCTGATACCGTACTATGGATTGCTGTAAAGTTACTGCATAGCTTGCAAAATCTTCTACATGTTATAGGAAATGTAAACCACATCACTCTTAAAGCTTGTGAAAGAAGCTACATAGTGCTAGGAGCTGCCAGAAGCCTAGATAGGTATTTCAGTTCAAGAGGAGAACAAGGATTTACAGAACCACTGGTTATTTTTCTTTTGGGGAACTAATACATAAACAAACACATAAATTACCTAAAACTGTTTCAAATGATGGATACATTGCTATCAGCTCAACCAGTTCTCCAAGACTATGATTTTTGAAAAAATGACCCAAACAAAGAAAAAGAAGGGGGAGGCGAAATCCCAAACCTACAAAACAAAACCATGGTGCTCAGTTACTGAACATGAATAAATATTAACCCTCTCTCTGTAAGACACTAGAAGATTAAATATTTTAGATTTTACAAGGAGATACTAAAGAAGGGAGAATCTCATAAGCACAATGTCAACTTCTACGACGTATCTTGAGGAAAAGCCTGTAGTGCCCAGTCTCTAGCAGACACAGCAAACTGATGGTTATCTCACTGTGGAAAGCAAGCTTCCATAGCAAGGAATATGAAAGTCCAACAAGATGGAATAGTTGACACCCTCGTGTTACTTGCTAGGAAATAAAATCAACAAAGACAACTCAGATATAAGTCACCAAACTACAATGAGCATTAGGCTGGGGCTTTAGTGATTCAAGGTACCTAAATGCTGACCACTCTTTTTCCATTACTCACAAATGTCTCTTCTTCTTTATATGGGCTACTGAAGTATACATCCACATATCTTCTTCTTAAAAAAATCCACGAAGCAGCCACCTAAGTGCCTGAAGGATACTTTCAAACTTTAAACTTTTAAAATAAAAATCAGATTGCAAATAAAATACCACAACTTAATTAAGACAAATTGAGAGTCATACGAAGTATGATTCTGACTTTTTTTTTCTTCCCTTCCTGTATGCTAGCTGTGAGGAATACATGGTATGAGCACGAGTAATTGAGTCTTAGGATGAAGAACTTCACCTATGAGAAGTCTCTTGAATATTAAATACTTTTGCTCCAAGCAAGACCAGGATGGGTTTTTCTGATCTTCTGAATTACTTTCATGGCATATTATTAATACAGAAATCAAAAACTCTAAATATATGTCAGAATCTGAAAAATGAAATGGTTGGAGTAGGATTCTTTTTACCTTATTAACTACAACAGGTACTTAATTTACTGCATAAAAGTAGTTGTGGAGGTACAAGTACAGACACACCGATAGTTTTGTCAAGGTTTCCTGTGGTTCACCAGTGTCAATAAACAGAATACTGCTTTGGCCTTGTGTTAGAAGATGCAACAACAATTTTACTAGGAAGGGGAGAATTTTGATCAGAAAGGTACTTTTTTTTTTCTTTTAAAAGAATAAACTTAATTTCCTTTCCTACCAGAAGGTGAAGAAGAAAATTAAAACACACACACACACACACACAAATCATTAAACCATTTTCCCAGTTAAAACCTGTGAAGAAAATATCTGTTTAAATCCTTCCAGATCTTAAGAGAACGATGGACCAGCACAGGGCATAACTCTAGAGTAGAAATTTGGTCTGCCACTTGGTTCCCATACTAAATGCTCACAGGAAACAAGCCAAGTCATCCACCTCACTGACACAACATAATGTCCCAATGCCCTTCTGCAGAGACATACATATTCAGGAGGCAAGTGTGCAGGGCCAACCTAGGAAAACAGATAGCAGAGCCAAGCAACTTGGCTTTTGTGCCCTGCTCCTTAGTACTCCCCATATGGCATAGTGCAACTGGAAGTGGTGGGTCTGAGGTTTCTAATTTCCAGCCAAGAGTACTGTTAATTACCTTACGAAATCCAGTTCCTGTTAAGAGAACTACACGCCTGCCTCCGTGTACATGGACTTGGGAGAGGAAGATGTCAGTAGGTGGTGCTGAAGAACACAGCAGCACTCTGCCTCGGTACTCCAGAAACAGCCCAATTCCTTCTCATGCATTGCAAATACCATCTTCTAGGAGATCTTTACACAAAGGATGCATTACCAGCCTCACGCTGGAAGGAGCAGGGAGGAGGAGCAAGCTCCTCACCCCAGCATAACCCCAGCTCTCTTTCTTGCCAATAAAAGTCAAGAGGGTCCCTCAGTAGCAAATCAGATAGGACAAACTCAACGACATAGACTGCTGCACCATGAACTAAAGTAGGAAAGAGCAAAGCTGTGACTGAAGACAGAAAATATTATCTCCTAATGGCCAGCTGCCTTTAAATGAACCGTAACCTAAAACAAACATGCAGAGCCTGTGGTGCCTTTAAAAGTAATCTTGCCATTCACCCCAAACTACATGCTGCATTCCATGATCACTGGCAAGTTGCAAGCATGGTTTAGAGAGGACCAGTCTTAGTTTGCAAGGAGTACAGTGCTTTTACAAAGGCTAAATACAGCTTAGAAGCTGGTGACAGAGCTAAACCATGGGAACACTTGAACTACTGGATTATTTTCAGGGTCACAGAATTTTAATCATAGAGATCTGAGATTAGACCAGTCAACACAGCTGGTTCAAAATATAAGTAGGCACTCCATGTTGTAACAGAGGTGGAAATCAAGTCAGTAGCACTCAGAAACACAAATGCCAAGGGCAAAGCTCTGCTTTGGGTCTGCTACTGAAAAATGTCTTCAAGAAGGCAAAATAAAAAGATATTATCATCATCTTGAAAGACAGATGTGAAGAACACCTTGCTGGATACATGTTCCTCCTTTCAGTGTACAGACTGGACCTATGTAATAGTAGTAGTGACAAAGACTGAACTCAGCTGATGAGAAGAGTAATCTTTCAGCTAGCGCTCATTTCCATAGTAGGTACCTAGTCCGATAGACATTCACGATTCTCTAAGTAAGAGTAATTCACAGGGCAGTTTGGAACCAAAATGGCATTGCATGGGTCAGATCCAAGCAAGCCAAAGCCTACTGCCTGACTTTCATCACCAACATGAATTCAGCTCAATGTCATCATATAACCTTGGGGATGACACAGCCCTCTCCCTCAATCCATCTTGAGGTCCTACATGCTCCAGAGATACTCCTTTAAAGAGTTAACCCCAAGCAGAGAGCATGTAAAGGGGATGAAAAAGGGCATTCAGAGGAATGGGTTTAACCTTGTAAACCCAAAGCACAAGAAGTCATTCTCTGTGCCAGCAAACAAGCTGAATAGAGCAAACATCACCTCACGTGGACCCAAACTCACCTCATGCACGACACTAGTCATATGAAGCAGGACCCATGGCTAAACCCTACTGGAGGACAAGAAAATGCTGATTAACAAAGTCTAAAGATTATTTTGCTTTCCCAGTCTGCTCTTCAGAAACACTCATGTGAGGAATTCCACTGACATCCTAGCTATTTTAACACAGCTTTTGTCTCTAGCTATCCCTTCCTGTCCCCCCAGCTTCCTGCTGTATTTGACATTTGCTGGGCAGCAAGCAGAAGCCTTTCTGTCAGCCAGTTCATTTCCTCAGGTAATACAAATCCATCACTGACCCATTTATAAGCCAGACAGAATACACAGTTTTATTTGCCCACTGACTCACTCGCAGTATGGCAGCCAGCATTTCTGTTCTAGGTAGAAGAATATATACTTTCCCAGTATTTGACAGATCACAGACTAGAGCTTACCAAAAGTAGGCTGCTACATGTCTCCCTGCCACCCCTCAGAAAAGATTTTTAATACGTGTGGAGATGAAAATCCTCTGCCTGTTTGGGATGGTGGCAGCAAGATGCTGGTCCTATCACTGAAGCCTGAAAAGTGATACTGCTGTAAAGGAAGAATGTGGACATACTGGAATGCAAAATCCTGGGTCCAAATGAGAACCTGGCTTCTTTTACTCCCCCTTCAACCTGCACCTCCATGCACTTGGTCCTTCCAGGAAATAAGTTTTTGTTGGTGGTGCAATACATAAAATCCAAGTACAGAGTACTTAAAATAGCACACTGGCTCAATCATTGTTTGTGTGATACACTAATAACGTCCCTAGAAAAAACTACGTGGAATGTCTACAGTCCACTTCAAGGGGAGGGATAGGGAAGGAATTCAGAGTGATCCTAGGATTATGGATCACAATATCTATGAAGTGACCATGGTTAATTAAAGTTCTCCAGCCAGGAAGTGTTTGGATCAAAGAGGCATTAAGAAACTATTACATTAAAAACACAGAAAACCTGCTATTTACTGTCTATAAAAGAAAACACACTTTGGTATGCAGGTAATAATTAAGAACAATCTCCCTCACAAAAAGAAAAAAACCAAACTCTCGTTAACCTTATTTCTTGTCTTTCTAATAATAAACAGTCCTTTTCCCTGACTACTTTGGGCATATTCAAATTAAAGAGAAAACTATTATTAAAGCTGAGTTGTATAGAAAGTGGTAAGATGCTGAAGCTCCTAATGGATGTCTTCTGTCCTAGTTTAATCCTTTTCCTTTAAGTAAGTGGTTTGAGGGTCAGTCACCAAGATCCAATTTCTTTTTCTTCCTCCTCAGAAACACCTAAACAGGGAATGGACAATAAAGAAGGAAAAACAACTAAGACTTTCTTGTAGTAAGGCCCATGGCTAAAAGAGGGTGAGGTTATAACCAAATGCATCCTTAAAAAGCTACAATCCTTGCAAGTATGTAGAACTATAGTGGCTTTTTTTCTCTTCTGGAAGTCCATTATACAACACTCAGGTTTTTTCTGCTGCTATAAAGAGTTTACATTTAAGTATTGAAAATGGAAAAAATTTCAAGCATTTTAAATAACCTTCCCTAAATAGGAAGGTTTAAAAAAATTGCCATTTTAGAACAAATTATCAGTCCCCATTTTTTTAAAAATTTACTCTCATTCTGAAGAAAGTGGAGGAACTGTTCTCACTTTAACCTGGAGATACAGGGTGAAAGATGATAAAAAAGATACTAGTTGCCAAAACTTTATCCCAGATTGTCTAAACAATTGCCAAAATATATATGCAGAAAACAATGTCTCTTGTCATAAGGAAAGCTTGGTTCAGGATTTGTTCATCAACATATCTAGCATCTCTCTGGAAAAAAAAAAATAAAGGGAGACCATGAACACCCTTGTTTCATAATTTTCAACCACCCACTCCTACTTAACCCAGTGAATTAAATTAACAACTTCTCATAGTGTACAAATAGTTCATTGAAGATTTCAGCTACCTCAGGTCATTACCAATTTGAAATGTGGCCATCATGTTTTATTCAAATACTCTGAAAGAAGGTGGCATATCTTCATTATGGATAAAGGAAAAGCATATGATGCTCGACTTCAGAGGAAGTTTCTGGATTTAGTTTCCTTAGCCTTTAAAAATCTGTGTTACCTGGACACTGAACCAAATGCTTGATTTTTGGAAGAGGTAGAATGTAGAAAACACAACTCATGTCCCCAGGAGAGAACTGCATCATAGCAGGTGAAGACTGGAAGAGAGGAGACTTCTGGTGTGAATTCAAGGTTGAAGGACTTTTTAGAAAGTGCCTAGTCAAAAATGGGACCCTTCTCCAGGAAGTAAAAAATGCCCTAGAAAAAACCCACTGAGATACTTAGACAAATTCAAGAAAAGGCAGCCCAGTGCCAACAGGATTTTGGTTTTGCACATAAGTACAAAGAAGTGACAAAGCAAAGCCTGAAGAGAAGCTTCCTGAAGAAAAAGATAAATGGCCAAGAAATAGCTTTCTCATAAGCTTTGTCCTCAGAAAAAAAAAACATTTTCTTGCAAGTCCAGGTGTTATTGAAAGTTTATGGGACAGTGACTCTTCAGGACGGGTGTTCTGTTTTGGCTACAACCATGGTTGGTTCTAGAAGAGCAGCCTGGGCAGCAGTTCTTCCCATTGGTACACTAGCTATTGCTCTAGCTGTGTTCCAGGGATATTCCCTTTCTGGAATGAAGGGGACAGAACATCTTGACTGCCAACAGCTCCACAACCAAAACACAGAAATACAATGAGGTCATTGTGTACTTGTGTATGGAGCAGATCCATTTCATTCTGAAGGATCCACTGAGTGTTACTGTCCTCACTAGAAGCCCTCTGCAACAGAACTTAGCATGTCTTCCAACAAACACTTTCATCAAGCCTCCAGGTAAACCTGCATGTCACACCAAGTGCGTGAAGAGCTAGAAGTAAGGTTGTATGCACATTTGGACACACTTTTGGACTTGAGGGTTCTTTGACAGTGTAGTAGGTCTGTCTAAACTCCATGTGCAGACAAAGCTTGACATTTACCCTGCATCCAAACTAGGTGGAAGTAGAGAAGACACATTTTAAGCTAACAAAGATGACAAAAACATTCTAAAAATTCCCCAAAAGAATCCAGAAGATTCAAAACCTGTGATGGAACCATGGAACCTGATGAGATATAGATATATATATATAGATATATATATAGATATATATATATATATATATATAAATATATATATAAAATATATAGTCATGCAATAAAACATGCTTTAGCATTAATCTGAAAACTTCAGAAAATGTTCTTAAGCAAAGGCAGGGTCGCCTGGTTCACGATGTTTTCATCAAAAAGAATATTCACTGATGTTAATCACAAAGACACGCTGCAATGTTCTACAGTTCCAAAGCAAAGGGTACATAATTGAAATTGGTTTTATTGATGATTTTAGAATCACTTTTAAAAAGGAACCAAAGGTTGACTTAAAGGGAAGAAGCATACAAACTTCCCAATTTACTGTTCTTCCCAGAGTTATACATAAGTACTTTAGGTAGATCAAGTGTCATCAAATTCTCCAACTCAAAAGGTTTTTTAAAATAAAGCAGGATTACTTCAAAGCAGAACCATATAAAGATATATGTTTTTTCTTTGTCTCACTACAGGAACAAAGATGGGAACAAGCAAGCAAGCCAAAAAAAGCCACCAAAAAAACCACCCCCAAAAAAACCCTAAACCACAAAGACCATAGACTCAACTGATATAAAAATGTATGTCCTCAGATTTGTGCTGATTGAAAGGGACAGGATGCATCTTTTCAACTACACATGGAGAAGAGACACAGTCAGTCACAGAGATAAACCACCCATGTCTCTTTTCAGTAAGAGTCCAGCTAGGTGAACAGCCCTTCAGACACAGCATTTAGCAAGACCATTTTCTAGTCAGAGGAGTCTCTTAGCTGTTTTTTCAGCCCAAAAGAGGCACACATGAACCATATGACACCAAAATACAAATAATATTCTGTTCAGAGGCACTTCACTTACATTAGTCAACATCCTTTAACACTATGGAAGAGAAAAAAGCAAGACTGTAATATACTTTGTAGTCCATTCTAGGGTTTTTTTCTATTTAAAATTCATTTGAGTAAAAGGTATTTGTACTTTTTTAATTGTTTCTTGCAAGAAGCATTCATTCAAGTGTGGGTTCTTGTTTGCAGGAGTGTATGCAGAGTAAAAGTTTCACATTAATTTTTGACAAAAGAGTCTATGCCAAAAGTGTACGAGCAGTCCTGAAGAAACTTCAGTTTTCCTTCTGCTGTTCATGGAACACCAAAGCAGGACAAAAGACAATAAATATTTCAGGTTTCCAGTCACTTATCACAAACAAGACATTGAAGTCATCAGAAATTACTTGCTCTGAGTGAAAGACTGAAGTATTCCTTAAGTTTCAACCAGCTTCAAATTATCGAACAAAATCTGAATATTTGCAAAGTGTTGGTAATATGCAAGGAACAAAAAGGCAGAATTAAATAAATCAAGTAGCAATACCGACACTCAGTTCCATGCAGTTAATACCCATTTATTTGACTCTTGCAACTTCAGGCCACACTTTTGTAGGCTCTCTCTGTGAAGAGATGAGTGAACCTGCACAGAGAACCTGCTTCCTCTACTTGGTAATGGAGAACATGTAAGTGAATAGCCTGGTGCCAGGCAGCACAGCTGGTCTGTGGCATAGCCAGCAGCCTAAGTGCTTTCCAGGCTCCACCCCTTCCCTGTATTTACTTCTTAACTGGAGTTGCCATTTACAGCTTTCTGTATAGTATCCAGCCCTTTTGCTAAAGAATTTAAGTCGATTGAGCACAATGCAGAGCTGAGGAGAATACTAGGGGAGATAGGAGTTTACAGGTGATAAACATGGTCTAACCCTTATATTGCTCAAGATCACAGTAGGAAAAAGGAGATGAAGAAAAGGGTAGCCCGTGAAAAACAGAACTTTAAATAGGTGTGAGGAAGGATATTAATTTTGGAGGACTGACAGCTAGAAAAACTAAAATTCTTAATGGCCTGAGGGACTTTCTCTTAAGACAGTTTTGCCCTAACTGCTGAATCCTTCTACTCACCAAACTATTCTAAATGGACAACATATTAATAGTGATTCTGTTTTAGAAAAGTATCTTGACAAAAACCCATCAAAACTTACTAGAAGTCATTGAAGGTAATCTTCTTTATAACACCTTTATAAAAATATCTGTAAGAGGAACAGTCTAGGTCTTCCTCAACGTCTTCTGTAAGCAGAAGATATTAATGACCAAAGAGGAGGAAGTCTGATTTAATCAGCCCTCTCTCTCTTTCACACATGTTAACTGGAGCCACAAAGTGTGTGCACACTTCCACTTCACCCTGGCTAACAAAATTTATGAGAACAAACTAAGCAATTAGTTTTCACATGCCTACAGTTTCACCTACCTTGCATTGTTAGGACACCACCACAAACAAGAGTGAGATATTGTATGGATTTTTTTTTAAATGTGATTATAAGAGAATTAGGTCCTATAAAACCTTTAGGCTACAGCATCACCTTCAGTGTACGTTCAACTAATATGTAAAGCTAGTATGCTTTTTCCTGAGAACTTACAATAAAATAAGTGTTGCAATTTGAGAGTCTGAATGCCTAAGTAAACACAACTTCCGAAAAAGGTGATTAGCCTGTGCTGAGAGCCATACACAGACTACCAAGGACTCCTGATCCTGTTTAAAGTGAACCCAAACTCTGCAAAAAGAGCTCACTGACACAGAGCAGTCTCTGTAGCAATCCAAGATACTGCTGGCATTCCAGCTGAAGGGAGCATACTGAGCATGCTTCACCCTATGCCTGCTGAGCAGAACCATCCCGAGCTCTGCCAAAAGCCAAGTGTGTCATGGGCAGCTGTGACTGTTAACTTTGCCTGGGCAGACAAAGTGGTAACACCTCTTCTTAGTTGTTCACCACCACCACCACCGCTCTTGACTAAGATACACAGACATATTTGGTGCAACTGGAAGATGGCTAGCTAAAAATCTCGTTTGTGTTAATACTGTGAAGTGTATCTGGGGATCATTTTTTTCTTGAAACTGCATCTGCCCAGTCCATGCACTCAAAACTGTAGGTTCCTTCTTTTAGAACACTGCCTCGAGGCAGCATACAAGCAGGTAAGATTGTGTAGAGCTGCTACTTATGCACAGTTTATGTCACGTCACGTGATAGAAGCACACTGCCTGCTGCTACACACCAAGTCACTGGAGGAATACTGAATTCCTACTCTTATCAGCCCAGCTTACAATTATCTAGCAAAGTCTGAAAGTTAGTATGATGTCAGCATTTTGGGGTAGCTGGTAGAAAAGGGTTAAATTTTCATCTTCTTCATCCCTGCCTACCTTCACAAATGAACGATAATTGCATCTTCCAGTTTTTTTAGAATGTTTGTTGTAGTATTACCTTTTATTTCAAAAGATCATTCCTAACAACTTATCTTACATTACAAGCTGTATTCCTGGCATTATACATGCAATTTCTCCTTTTCTGTATAAATAGTTCTTCCTGGTCTATCCATGATCTCCTCTGTAGGCATCTTCTTCTTCAGGTCTGCTGGAAAGATGCAAAGTGATCATCTGCTATTTCCATAGTCTACAGAGAATGATGCTAGTGGTGAGTATCTTTGAAGTAGTTCTGAAGCCAAAGGAGTTGGCCTTCATTTCTTCTGAAGGTGTTCGGTATGCTGGTGCCACCTCACTCAATATGAAATGAAAGTCACTACTTTTAAGAAAGGAGCACATTTTCCCAGAACCATCACTCAGTAGGGCAAAGAAAATGAGGGAGAGAGAAGAGAAGGCTGGGAAGAAGCTATAGCAGACACAACCAGGAATGACAGGTAGTCATCTGGCCTTACTCCCTCAACCCTGCCGATGATGAAAGGTCTCCAATGCACTGCAGAAATGGGTATCTAAGGCTGTGAAAGTCTTACATTTCTTCCTCTTTCTTTTTGAGGAACAAGACTCCCTTTTGTTTTTTATTGTCCGTTACTCTGAACTCAGTAACTGATATAACTGTGGTCAGTCAAGATATTGCGCCCGGTGTGTGTGTGTGTGTGTGTGTGAATGCTATGTCTGGATCCTCAGGAAGGCAGCCTGGTATTTTATTTTTAAACTTTGGCTCCTGTTGCACAGCCCCACATATAATGGCTCCACTCCTGAAGGTTGGATAGTCTTCTGCTATCAGTTTTCAAAGAAAAACAAAGCCATGCAAGCCAATACCACCAAGAGAACAGGAGCAAAGTTCTTCTAAAGATTTTCTTTCCCTCATAAAAAAATCAAAAGATCACAGAAAGATTAAGCCATCAGTGTCATTCCAACTTCCTGCTCCTGTCTTCTCATAAGCTGCAAAATATTGTGCAAGTCCCAGTAACTGCTGGGTTTTCAGAGATTTCTCAGTTTTTTTATTTCTAGAAATTTGCTGGAGTTCTGCCAATTTTCCCCAGCTGAGGACCAGACCTTTATGTGGATCAGTACTTACTGAAGCTTTTTATTGTGAAGTAGAGGGTCAAACCAGGAATATGTTTCTCCTTACCTGAAAGCAGAAGCTGCAATGGATCTTCAAGGTCTCAGAAGCTGAAGGAGGCAGAACCAGACTTGCTAATGATAGGACTGGTGCTAAGGTTCACCCTTCCTGAAGAGCCTGCCCTTCAGATGTGTTCCAAATCTGACAAACTAACTTGTATCATATACCTCTAACCACCTGCAGTACAAGATCATTTTGGCAGTGAAGCTTCACTGTCAAAAAAAAAAGTGGTTTCCTTTTCAGCTGAGCACACAGGGGCTATATCTGTAGGCTTGATTACTAGAAGAAAGGAAATATTCAAGTTAAAGACAAGAAGGCTTCTTTGCACCCATGCCCGAGAGAAAAGGTTTTATAAACAATATGGGAGACAAATGTAGAAGGAACACATTTTGCCAAGAGAAATTTGCCTTCTTATCTTAACTTTACTTGCATTTCATGATGGAAGACCGCCACTAATCTCGGCATTACTTACAGGTTAAAACAGCCACTCATTCCAAAACCAAGAAACAGGGGAAACGGCTCAGACTTTATTCCTGAACTCCTTTGTTCTTCTATTGTCTTCTACTTCTTCTGGTTAGTCTACTACAATGCAGTGTTCTGAATCATGAAAGCAGTCTTCCAAAACTGAAACTACAAATTCAGAACTGAAAACAATTAGTCAATTAGGGAATCAAAACTCTCCTTCATCTTGCTGCAGTGATTGATTTATAAATGTAAAGAGAAAACTATTTACAGCAAGGCGCCCTCTACAGCAGCATGACCTTTAAAACCAAGCTAATGTACCATTTTTCACAGAAACTGACTTGTTTGTGCATCAGTTATCAATAAAGAGGATCTAATGATAGTTCTTATTGTTAAAGTCTTTGATTAGCACAGAAAAGAAAGAGTTAATCTCTTAAGTTTCCTAAATGTATTATCCTTAACAGACAAAAGTGTAAGATTTTCAGAGATGTCTAACAAAAACCTGAAACATATTTTTACTGAAATGGATATGAGCGTTGAATCTACTAAAAAGCTTATATAATTGGTGGGATACTTCTAATACAAAGTTATGTTACTCTCAGAAATTGGATGTTGACAAATTCTGACTGGGTTTTTATGCCACGACCACCTCTGAGATGAGTGCAGCACAAAAGTCCCTGAATCCTGTCTGTAAAACTAGGACTAAAGTACTGGGTAACCAAAGTAGTGGGCTGTACAGTCCAGAGAAACTACAAGTCTTCTGTTTGAAGGATTTACTGTCCTTTAGAAACCACAATATGAAAATCTATAGTAGCTCTATCAAGACTACAAAAAAAAAAACCACAACCCTGTTCAATTTCTCCCTTTCCTCTATTTAAACAACAGGAAAACACATACATTTTTTTAAGAAGGCGGCAGCTTCCACCAACATTGTGCATAGCTTCCACTTTGAGAATAATATGCAAGTCATTTGTCCATAGTTTTAAGCCCAAGACAGGGAAATGGAGGAAAACCTGCTACAGATAATCAAGCTTAAACTGATTAACTACAAAGCTGCAGTCAGCCTTATCATTTCACTTTAATTGGTTGCTTCCCTTTTTCTTTGTCAGGTGAGAAAGTTGTCTTGCATGTTCTGGTAAAATGCAATCTCCTCCTGAGACTTCCTATACCTCCAAGTTAGAGCGTTCCCATCATCTCTTCTTGAAGACAACTAATTCCTGTCCTAACATGAGGTAATGGCAGTGTGAGTCATCTTGCTGAAAGCTCACCTTCTACAACTAGACAGTTGTCCTTGTTCAAGTCAATGTTAATTGTCTACAGCCTGTCTCCCACCACAGCATCTGAAGAGAAACTACACTTAGGCTTGACACTTTAGGACTTTCTACAGAGTCCATCAGTCATTCTAAAAGCTCTTAATCTGTTTCCACGATTAAATTAGAAATAAGGAACTATATATATAACAAACATTTTCTAGTCTTAGATTCCAGCCACTGCATCTTGTTACAGCTTGGTACAGATTCCAGATTCCTATAATATTGGACATAGCCTGGCAAATTAGCTGCTTTTAAGTCCTCTAAATGTCACTTCTGAAAACCTCTGAAAGGGAGGAATGTACTATCTGAAGGTTCTACTGTGAAGCAGTTTTCCAAACTTCAAATCATTACTATGCCCAGCATTTGCACACTCACTTTTGCCAATTTGGAAATGGATTCCAGGAGAGGTACTTGTACAGATCAGCAGAGGAGTAACAGCATCTCCTGTGTTTAAACCTCTAAAAGCTGTAGTAGTTCACTTAGCTATTCTAACCATTTTCAATGAGATATCCTATTTTGCAGGACCTATGATTTCTGATTTAAAAGGTAGACAGGACTCTTGAAGTCCACATAGGCTACAAAGCTAAGACATTTCTTGAGTGAGTCACAGACCATCTTCAGTTCCACATTTTCTATCCGTTACAGATATAAACTGAATGGGGAGCTTTTAGGTCTAATATATTTTTAAATAGAAACTACAGGTGTAGATAACAGAAGGAAAAAGGAGAAGTATCTTTAAGTCCTATCAGGAACCTTCTTGTCTGACCCATGGAGTGTTTTTGTTTGCTGTGGAATAGGTTCAAAATAAAAAGGAAACCCCATTGCTTTTCTGTTTGGGATCAAGGGCTGTCAAAGACACAACACTGGAGGTATTTGCGATCTATAAAAGCATGGTGATTATTTACTTTGGTCATGGAAAACCCCCAAAAGTCTTTTCTGATACACGAGAAAAGCCAAAGGCCAATGAGACTTATGATTCCTCAGCACTGTCTGCCTGAATATTTTTCATCCCGTAGTCCCTTTCTCCTTGAGCTGCAAAAGGAGGTGCCTCTATCTGGACAATCCCTGAGGAACTGACCCAGTTCTCAATCCCTTTTACTTGAAAGAAAACAAATAAAAGTACAAAAGTAATTAGATTTAGAACTAAAGATTGTACAAATACATGTTTTGACGATTTTCTTTCCTCAGCTCAACTCCTTTGTGAACATTCGATAATAGCCCCAAAATCTGCTGTTGTCTTTGAAATGTAGTGGGTAAACTCCAAACTTCAAGATTCAGCCATGGGAACTTCAGACATCCACCTTGCTTGTCTTGATGAATGACTGAGGAACCAAGCACATTGCTCTTGTTCAAAGTTTCATGCAAGCCAACCCTTTGTGGCTGCTACTATCTTGGCCAGGACACAGCCTTTTTTTGTGAAAATGTTATCAGCTTTAGGGTTGGTACCGTGTTCTGGCTTTTCAGTAAACAGTGACTAGTCCAGCTGTCTTATATCTTAAGGACTTCCATTATTAAAGAAAATAATAAAAACATCCCACAAAACAAAGATAAGATCTGCTTAATGTAAGGTTAGGAAATACAACAGCTTCCAAAGATGCTTTTCTGAGGATCCCCAAACATAGCCAAGATCCTCTGCTGTGCCTCCTGTTTCCTGAAGAGCTGATTAAGCAGAAGATAGTAAGAAATTCTTTTTCAGACTTCACCAACGGACAATTGACTTTTTGTCTCTGCTTAGCACTAGGCTGATACTGTTCCTACTGTTCTTTCAGAAAGTACTCACTTTCAGACCCAAATCTTTATCATTTGAGGGAATGTGCCTTCATTTATTAATGAGATGTACATCCACCCAGGAGATTTTTCCTGTTGTCCTCACACCCCGTCACTGCTCGAAAGCTCACTGAACTCTTTTCCAATAGAAATTTTTTTAATTTCTGCATTTTTGTTCACTCTGTCCAAGTAACACCTATTTAATTTAGACAGAGTGTAACCATGGCTGAATAAAGGAGGCAAAACAGTCATAAGAGTTCAGTCACTGAGCAAATAGTATCATTATTCCTCTCCCCAACAGAACTTCTTCTAGGTCAAAGCAGCTGGAAACCCATACTGAAGGTTCTGTCGAGACAAGCCCAGCGTGGCAGATCCTCTGGGATGGGTTTTAAGATTCTTCTAAGAGTGAATAGGTAATTTTGATAATTCCTGAGTTCAAGAAGCATCTAGATGATGCACTCAGTCACATGCTCTGACTTGGTTTGTCCTTTGTGGAGCCAGGAGTTGGGGTCAATGATCCTTATGGGGCCCTTCCAACTCAGGATATTCTATGTTTCTATGATATTAAGCATGCCTATCATGGCAGCTCCTACGTCACACAGTTCAAAATGCCAGAACATGCTTCTACTCAAGGAGCCTGATGCACTTTAAGTGAGCTCCTAAAGCAGCATTTTCATCCCCACTGCACACTACTGATGGATTCTGTCAGCATCTTGTGGAACTAATTGCCTCTTTTTTGAACTGACATAACCTTCTAGACAGTATGTGGGAGAACAAAGGATGGGAGGGTTCTCATGGATCACCAAGGCTGCTTCTGTTATCACAGACGCAAATCTAATCTCCATTAACTCAAAGGAAGAAATACAGCATGATTGCTAAAAAAATAACAGCTATGGGTCCCTGAGCCAAGATAAGCTTGAATTTAAAACTGGATCCATATGAAAGTATCCAGATGATGAGAAATTTAATGGCTAGCAGTTTTAGTCCCAGTGACCATGGGAAAAGGTAATACACAGAGACCTAACCAGCCACGATGCTGAGAGAACTTCTACACCCCTCCTTCTAAATGATTAATTTCTCAGCTGATATCCCCCAGGAGGCTGGAAGTCAACTATTACAACTCTGGAATGTGAGTAACCCTAAATTCTGCCCAGCTTCTCAAAAATCCCTGTCCTGCTCCCTCTCCTCTTACATTTCTTTGGTCTCATTATGCCTTTAAAGGGGGAGCTTGCTACTAAAATCCCACTTGGGTTAATTTGGCTATGACAGCTTGACAGTTGAAGCAAGACAAACAGAAGGATTCTCCTCAGCAGAAGGAGACTATCCTGGTAATTTAATCAGACCAGTTCTCCCTATGCAAGAATCCCATCAGGAACACAAGTGAGAGGTATCTTAGAACACAAAGATGAGTTATTCAGAGGAGAGGGAGGAAAGGAGAGGGAGGGAGGGAGAGAAGGAGAGGGAGGAAGGAGAGGGAGGAAGGAGAGGGAGGAAGGAGAGGGAGGAAGGAGAGGGAGGAAGGAGAGGGAGGAAGGAGAGGGAGGAAGGAGAGGGAGGAAGGAGAGGGAGGAAGGAGAGGGAGGGAGGGAGGGAGGGAGGGAGGAGAGGGAGGGAGGAGAGGGAGGGAGGAGAGGGAGGGAGGAGAGGGAGGGAGGAGAGGGAGGGAGGGAGAGGGAGGGAGGAGAGGGAGGGAGGAGAGGGAGGGAGGAGTAACAAAAAAGGCTAAGAAAAAAAAAAAGAGAGAGAAAAAGTGAAAGAAAGGGGGAAACTCTGAATTTCATCCTGTCCAGAAAAAGTCTTAAATCATTCTTTACTAGCAGGTCCTGATTAATTGGACTGTTGCACCCACTAAACTTCCATCAAGGTAGGCTTGGTCCCATATTCTAAGCCTGGAACATTTCATCAGCTTCCTAACACCAGTTAAGATTTTCTAGGCAGGACACAGAAGAGAAAGACATTCAATAGCAGTAGTCCATTGCCACACTTTCCTATTACAAGCTTGTGAGCTTGCCAGTGCAAAGGACTTCTAGAACTCCTGATTTCTGTCTTCCCACAGAGCACAAAGCAGAATATTCCTTCAGAAGCTATTCAACCTCCCTTTCTTCTCTATGAGCCTGCATCTTTGAGACAATGGACAAGAGGAGGCGGACCACTTCCTCCATTCATTTGCTCAGCCTGCTGAAGCATCAGATCTGTCTGATCTTGCAGCAGAAGCATTATCCTTTGTTCTGATCAGGTTGCACAAATAGCTGTGCTTGTCAGTCCCTAGAGCAGAGGGTTTTTTCATGAGCAGTATTACAGCTCACACAACGCATTGTGTCCTGCTAAAAATGTTGTTGCAGTTTGTTTTCCCCTAGATCCAGGAGTTCTACAAAAATACCATTCAGTGTTGTGCACTAAGGAAGAAGGGGAAACTGTAATGCCAGTACTATGTGTAACCCAGCCAAGTAAGCCAAAATATTCATAGCCTCACCAGCTGAGCCCAGAGTCATGAGAAACACATGAAGGGCCTCCAGCTGAAGGAGTTGCAGGGGTGAAAGAGGATTATGACTCCCAAAACATCCCACCACTTCTCTGGAGGTTAGGCAATCCCCATGCTGATCAGCCACAGCTGCCTTGACAGGTCCTGATTGCTTATGTATTCCCACACAAACAAATTGGGCTGGCCCCAGCCACCCTCACTGCTGTCGTGACATACCTTTGCCCAGAATTCACACCTGGACTGCTTGCAAGCCATCTGCAACTGAAGAGACACAGGTTAGCCACTGCCAGGTTATATAAATATTCAAAGCAGTATGCCTGGTAAGCAGTACAGTTTCCTGCACAGACAGGAGAATAAATCACAATGTAACTGACAAGAGCCATGAGCTCTCAAAAGGTTACAAAGCATGGCTTTAGTTTTCCCTTCCCTCTGTTCTACCATAATACACAGTACTTATGAAAACAATAGTTATCACACACCCTTCCTTTTCCTTGGGCAGAAAATCATATTCACCCAAAAACACAGCCTGTAGGTTCTTCAGAACTTCAGCCTGTCATGACTTATTCAGGCTGGAGGTTGAACTTTATCTAGTACCTCAAAATTTCTATTATTTTTTTGCCTAAGTGTTAAGTATGTACACTGTGTCATCTCCGATACCAGGTAAAAGCTTGAATCCCCATTTCTGGCTTCTAGCCAGGATTTAAAGAGGGGAAAAAAATTGCTAATCCATGGTTTGCAATGAAAAAACCACCTACCATAGGGGAAAAAATCCTCCTGCCTTTAGCCAAATCTAATCTAATCTAATCTTTCCTCACAGCTATATCACTCTGAGTGCTTCACTCCCTAACTTTAGCTTCACATATGGACCACAGGGAATTACTGACAAAAACCTCTTCTCTAAGGCCAGTCTGAAAAAAAATACATAAATGAGTCTGATTAACGCTCTTCAGTTTGCAATCAGAATCAATACAGTTCCATGAAGATACTGACATATTTAGTAACTACTATACCCTCCAAAATACAACAACATTATATGATTTCTGTTTCAGAAAGGCTTTGACTTTCCTTCTATTATCCTAGTCTTGCTTTAGCACATATTTTATATTAGAATGCGTTCCAGGAGGCATATGGCAATAGAACTAGGTCAACCATTAACCAAATAACAGGAAGCTGCTCTGCAGAGCACACCCTTCAAAGCTTGCTTAATGAGCTAGCTCTTCCAAATGTGTCCTTCAGTAAGGTTGAAATGAACAGTTCCACAGGATTTTCTTTAAAGTCACAAGGTCACCCAAGTTAGGTGGTTTCTGGACATGACAGACTCTCAACAGCCATTCCGAAGTGTAAAGGCGTCTAGGTCAGATGCTAAGAGATGAAGAACACTTCACAATCATGCATTGGTCCTTGAACACCGGGAACCAGTTCCAATAATTTCTTCATCTTCTCAGTGAGCAGAACCCATTCCCTTATTAATCTACTCGCACAACTTCAGGAAAGAACACAGGAATTTGCCTTTGTAGAGATTGTAGGAAAGGTTTCCATCATGAGATAAAGAGTTACTATCTCTCTGTCTCCATCCATGCTTTCCTTCCAGAGGATGGCAAATTATTCCCAGATGAGAGTCAACTCCAAACACTTGAAAAAAGGGACTGATATTAAGACTTTCAAGTCAGTGTCTGACTAAATTCCTGGTTTTCCCTTGATCCTGTTGAGATGCCTACAGGATTTATCACGATCTCTCAAATTGGGGAGAAAAAATTCCAACATGGTTGTTCATACCTTAATTTGTTCCATCTCAATCCTATTGATTGTTTCTACTAAATGTCACATTCCATACTCTTAAGCAACTATAGACACCCAGGCTTGAAATATGTGTTGCTAGGACTCTAAGAAGCATCAAGTGCTCAGGACAGAATCTGTGACCAACAGTGGAGGTCAGAAAAAGTTCTAATTCATATTATACTGTTAACAGAGCAGTAGAAATGGACTGATCAAATTGTTTCTAAACAAAGAAAACTTGCCAGCAGTCTACTTGAAGAGAATTTTGCATACAACAGCCAATGATATTCAGCACCCAACTAACTGTTGTGATAACATAACTCAACAGCAATGCACCACAAAGCAGTATCAACTTCTCAAACTCAAGAGTTGCCATAGAGCTATGTGACCACGGTCAAATCTTGACACTAAGCATGTATGGCTACTAATAATAGTTTTTTGATACCCTCAGAAAAAAATGGATACAGTGTTCTACCTATTTTGTTGTAGTCTTGCATTTGGGCAATATTTCTACAAAACAAAACATTCCGACATCTTGAAGTCTTTGGTTACCCAAAGAAAACCGATACATTAAAAAAAAAATGTCTACACCACTGCTGGTAGTTAAGACTTATGTTTCTCTGCCATTTCTAATAGGAAAGCATGCTGGGAACACACATCTCAAGAGTTTTCCCAGTAGTTCACATATATCCTTGTGATATCAAAACCAAACCAAAGAAACAAATAAACCCCAAAAAACTACCACCATATCCAACAGACATTGTCCTACTAGTGCCTCCACAACTGAGAAGTTCTCTGTTACCTGATCTTTCTGGTGCTAGATCCTGATGGTCTACCAGATAATAATTCCAGTTCCCAATTATTAGACATGGGAAATGATGAGGCATCCGTGATGACAGAGAAAACAGTGTGTGTGATCATATGTCCCTGCAGATTGCTTTGTATCTTAAGCGAGAGCTCCTTGCTGAAACAGGCTAACTCAGTGGAAGACTGCCAAGCATGCTGTGGTGAGATTATCATCTTAGTGGTTATTTATAATAAACTATCTTCATCAAGTAGCACCTTTTTCGGTATGAAAAAGTCAAGGACAATGTATTTTCTTTGCACTGTATAGATGTTTTATAAGAAAAGGTGCAGACAAAATCTGGAAGCATTTTTCATTTGCATATGAAGAAACACATCTGATGAACATTCTCAAGTGTGTCTAAAAACTGTTCAACACCACTATAAAAAACACAAAATTACCAGATACTAGAAGATAAAACCTGCAAGGGAAATTACATGGACAGACACAACAGAGCAACCATACCTCTTGATTGGCTTGCACCCTTAATACATCTGATGCTGAAAAAGCTACCACAACATGGAGCTAGCTATGGAACCAAAAAAACCCTCTGTGCTGAGAAACAGTGTTCGAGTTTCACATAATTTTTCAGTGCCATTTCTCTGAGAGTGCCCTATGCAGAAGTGCTAGGCTCCCATAGCTTCAACCAAAAAATCTCCTGAATGGATCAAGGAGAGCTATGTAAAGATGAAGTTACTGCAGAACAGAGCAAACAGTCTTCACACACAAGCCACGTTTTATACGTACCCCCTCCTCCCATCACCAAATTGCAACTGGGAAAACATACCTGTGGGCTGACTACTCCCAAACTCCCACTTCAGTTCTTAGGAGCATATGAAGAAAATCATACCTTTCCAGGGCTACCACAAAACAGCATCTAAGACAAGGATTCATTCAACGGGAGTTGTAATATTATTCTTTGAAAATCCTGCTGAACAGGCAATAGAAGCCATGAGAGCTCTGATTATGAAGTTTCACTCTGCCATGCCTATCAGGAAGCAAACGCTGGTATTCTAGAGCTTCCCAGGCTGCAGCTACAGGAAGGTATCTCGAAACATTTTGGGGTGGGAAATCCAACAACAAAAATCCAAACCTAGTTGACCAGTCTATGACTGAACTGACAGAAGACATATCACTGCATTTATAACTTCACAGAATGCCTGGCAAGCTTACTTAGAAATTCTTTTTCTGCAGATTTAGACAGTCATGTAACAGTATTTGGCTCTTAAAAAAAACAGTGTCACAGTAAGTTGCCACTAGCTGTAACCAAATAGGACACTCCTGCTAATAAGTAGCTTTCTACAGTTTCTTAGTAACTACAAAATTTCAAAATCCATACAGTATCACTTGCAGCATTTCATATCTTTATGCATTTTGTAGCTGCAGTACAATGTTCTCAAATGATTACAGCTTTTGAACAAACCTACTGTACTAAAGCCAAAAGGACCTACAATGAAACTTCATCTGAAGCTCAGGACTTTCACATGACTGAACTCTTCTTTTTCTCCAGATCTGCTTAGCCCTTCAGTCTCCCTCTGGCCCCTTTTATAATCCATCAGCCATGCTTTTGGAGCACACTTCATTTGTTTGAAAAAAACCCCAAACAACCCAACCCAAACAAAACCAACAAACATGTTCAAAAAGAGAAAGAAATTAAACCCTGCTGGGCTGAAGTTTTCAGATGACAAAGCAGAAGCTAATCATTTAATACTAAGTATGAAAGCAGTATAACAGGACAAGATGCAGAAGGGAAAAATCTATTTAGGCTTCCTGCACTGGCATGAAATGGCTGCTTTCCTTCTTACTGCCAGCTCCCATGCTTCATGTTGACATTACACATCCTGTACTGTAGATCCACCCCCATGCTGATGCTTGCCCAACAGAATTATCTCCTGCGTCACAGCAGTGGTAACAGAACTGCTGGCTCTGCAGATCTGAAAGCACCATTTCAATGCTTAATACATGTAGCAACTGGACACACTACCAGATACTCTGGGTTGGTTTGTGGCACATTCAGCAGTGTGTTACTTGGCCTAACCTTCTGTTAACCAGATGGTCTGCTCTCCCCTTGGGACCAAACCATTAAATTTTATTTTATTAATTTCCACCAAAATGCAGGGATCATTTACAGCACTTGTGTCTAGTTTATCTCAACAGGGTTGCTAAGATGGAAATGACCTAAAAATAACTGGAAATGCTGCTTCACACCAACAGAGAACAAGATCTTTTGGAGTAAATATTTAAATGATCTGCCAGATGAACTACCATAGCAGTATGAACCACATGGATAGTAACTTATATTATGAATACATATACAAGGTACACACTCCTGTCATTGTAAAAGAGACTATGTTGCAGTTTTCCTGATCCAAAGCACCTCTGTCTTGAGCAGGGAAGTACCATATTATTATCTATGCAAACCAATCCCTTAATCAAAGAAAAATGTGAAAAAACATGGCTTCCAAAATGTCAGTTAGCAATTGGACTCTGGAAAGCCGGCATGTCATCGACAGGAAGCACATCAACATGAATATTGTCACTCAAACATCCACAGTCTAATTCAATCATCTTTCACAGACGTATCCAGCATTAACTGAAGTAAAATGGTCCAAGTTGAGTATATATAACATGCATACTCCCTCTGTCAAAGTACAAAGAGTGAGAATGAAGTAGAACATGGATGAAAGTGAAATAATTATCAAATGCATAAGCTCCCATTGGCTCTTGCAGATCAGGTACAACCATGCCCTCACATGCAACCAGAAATGAACATCTCCTGTACTTAGGTGGTAGTTGCTGAAAGCTAAGTGCATCTTCTATTCAAGATGCAATTTCCAAACACTACCCTAAAAACTCCACAAGAACTAGTCCATGCAGCTAAGGATTTAATGTCCAAACGTCTACTCACAGGAGGAGCTGCAGTGAAATTCAGAATCAGATCACAGTGACTATTCACATGAATAACTTTTTACAGTGTAAGAACTTTTGCCCAATCTTACTATTACCAGCCAAATTTACTACAGTAACAAGAAAATGCAATGGAAGCCGAGGTCTGGCCTATTAAAAAGCCTTTGTTAATGTTCCTAAGAATGGCAGTGAGGATCTATTAAATAAATAAATAAAGCATACATGCCTGCACACAAAACAAAATCCCAGGAATGTAAGAAGAATCCTGTAAAAGTTGCCGTTTTACTGCCTTCCAAGGAAAATAGGAAGCCAATCCACATAAAATCTAACCATAATAATTCACTAAAGTCTGTTCTTCATGGTTACCACTACAGTCCAGTGCTTCCAGAGCAAGCCTGGATTAACTGTTAAGATTGTTGCATGCACACATTTGTCTGAGGTACTCTTCTTAACCTAAAGCTCCAAATCCCTGCAGGCTGGGGTGTCAAAGTATGATTGGAGAGCACTTCTATTATCCAACTTCTCGCATTTGACTAACTTCTGCTGTGGAAGGAGATCACAAACCATCTTCTTCCCAACACTTTGGCAACTAAAACAGTCTTTTGGTCACCCATTACTAAAATTCTTATTCAGACATGAATAGCCTTCCAATCTGGATGTCAACAGAGCAGTAGGCATTGCCTTCAGCTCATAAGCAGGCTGCTTATTTCACCTGTAAAGAGGATTAGATGTCTTCAGCAAATCAAGAAAACAGGCATGAGAACAGACTGTGTGGCATTTTAGTTCCATCTATCTTTAAAATTTCCCCAAAGAGCAGGTTTTCTTTTATGTCCCATTTAAATTACTACCTCATCATCATATGACTATCCTCCACTGCCATGACATACAAAACTTCAGTGTATGGTGACAAGCCTCCCAGAAAGTCATTCCACAACCTGAAACATCATCTACCCTTCAAACACACTAAAAATAGATTGCTCACCCCCTTAAGGTCTCAGCAGCCCATCTGATATTACAGTACAGTATTAACAAACCTATGTAGACACAAATTCTTAAAATAAGTATCTTCAGAGATAAGACCAGAATACCAGCAAGCAAATTGTATTCCTGCACACCACTGAAGCAACATGGTTGAACCCAGGAAGCAGTGAAGAACCATGGAGGGCAATGAGCATTTCATGTTCGTTTTGCAAGAGCATACCACATGCAACCTTTGGTCAACCTGTCTGTCATCCTGCCAAGCAATTTTTGACTCAAGGCTTTTGGTCTGAAAGACGTTTTCTGAGTGCAAGCTCAGCAGTTTTCATGTGGTTCCTTGGGAGCGCAACACACAGGAAATCTTGTATTCCTCCCCACTCCACAGTGGAAGGAGAGCAGAACATTTGTAGAAGGTGTGAAATGGAAAATCTGTTGTATTATGTTATCACCTCTGTAATCTGATTATTGTAAAAATAATTCAGGTTTACTCACTTATTCTTGCAGCTGGGAGACCCAAATATATTGACTCGCTCCTTCAGTGACTCCAGTGAGAAATACAGTTATGCCCTTGGAGCCAGGGATTTCAAAAGGTCTCACACATGCATTGGTACCCTGGCAGGACTAATCTGCCTGCTCTTGAGAAACAACAGCTTCTTCTCGACCTACCAGGGTGGAAACACACCAGGTGCCAGCACCACCAAAGGGTTAAATACACAAGTCCTGCAAAGCAGGAGCTGAAAGCCATCATGTATACTGATTCACAACGTGGCCTTCAGTCATATTTACCTCCAGAAAGCCTGATAAAGTATTTCTCTCCTCAGGTCCTGGTGCTACTGCACACTGGTCTGTTTTACACCATATGCTTGATCACAGACAAGAGAACTTGACCTCTATACGACCTGACACAGCTGAAAGCTGATATGTTTTCTCCCCACTGCCCCCCCCCCCCCCCCCCCCCCCAACGATAAAAGGTCATTTAGACCAAAAGGAACTGGTCCACACTGATTTCAAGTTACATGAATTCAACTTTTGGGATGCACTCCTGGCCAGGAATCCGAACCTTTCTCACAGAGCTGCAAGACACAGCCATGTGAGAGGGCACAAACAATTCAACAGTCAAGAAGCTAATTAACCAGGTTGAGAGTTGTCTGGCTGCTCTCAATTTTCCGTCAGCCATTTTTTAACATTTTTATACTTGTCAATATATTTATCTGAGCATGACAGAAGCGCAGTTTCAGAATCCAACAGTGCTGGAGGTTCTATAGCCTGCAGCCAGAGTCACCCAGACGTAGGCAAGGAAGGGAAACACTGAGATGCAAGATCAGAGCTTCTAATCAAATAAGGAGCGAAATCATTCCAAATTTGTTCACAGTGACATTTATTTATTTTTCTGACAGTACCACTTGTCAAACAACACAGAAGAAAACAGGATGATTCCTTATGCCCATTGCCTTCCAGACTTTGCTTCATTATCAACTAAGCTAAGTAGATACTGTATGTATATGTGTGTATATATATATAGTTAGTCTTTTCTTCCATACTCACCATAAGCAGCAACATACCTGAGAACAAATGATCCATCAGAATGACATCAGTGACAGAAACAAAGCGGCAGGTAACTCTAGTTCTCATCTCCCAAATGTTTGCAAACAGCAGACATGCCAGAACCACTGTAAAAGGATAGTTTTCTTGCCTACATATGGGGTTTTTTCAACATACATGGTAACAGACTCCAACACCAAGGTCTTAAGTTCCAATATCCCTGTTAAATTCTAATTACGCCTATTTTACTGGGTAGAGAGGATGGACAGTTGAGAGAATTAAAAATATCAAGGGCAAGATTTCAAGAACTGGACACTAGGTCTCTGTAGTGACCAATCCAAGAAGGCATTTTAGCTCCATCTATCTTTAAAATTTCCCCAAAGAGCAGGTCTTCTTTTATGTCCCTTTTAAGTTACTACCTCATCATTATAAGACTAGCCTCCACTGCCATGACATACAAAACTTCAGTATATGGTGAAAAAGAGCCATGTGCCCACAAATCTCGTTGAGTCTATTTGGGACTGAAAATTCCAAGTCTTGACTTAAAATAAGTATGTATGTATCAAGGGGCCCTTCTAAGTTCTCTACAGAAGCAGTTTGCTCAACTAGAGATGAATGCTTATGCCTGATTTATTGCATCTACATCAAGACCAGCATTCCTCCAAGCTTTCTCATAAGTTTAGCCCAGACTTGAGTGTCCACTCAGTTTTAAAAAAAATAATTAAAAAAAAGGAAGGAATAAGTTGTTTAACTGTTTCACCAATCCCACTAGAAATTCTGACCCAGAAGCTATTTGAGCTGTCAATTTAAGATAACAAGGAGGCAGCAAAGGAAAAAAAAAACCACTTTCCAGCATCATCAGACAGCTGAATTCTGGCATTTGGACCATAGCAAGGCCTTTATTAATGACTCTTTTTCGAGACAGGGACTAAATCAAAAGTCTTAGCAAGCCAAAGTCATTAGAAGGTAAATGCACCCTCCTGCATGTCACATGCTGGACTGAAATATTCCAGCACATGTAGTCTTCCCTTAGCTACCATGGGTTTTTTATAAATAATGAGAAAACTCAAAGTACAGGCTGCTGGAGCAGAGGTTCTGTGTGTCTCATTCCCCTATTCTGCTCCTTTCTTTGCCAGCAATGAGGTCTAGGGACAGAGTGTGGGAGGAATGTGTTTGCCTCGGTCCTGTGATAAGTAGCTATTGTACTTTGAAGCCATTTGCATGACAACAGTCCAATCCAGTATGACCCATCTTCTTCCCAAAAGGAATATCCTGTGATGCCTTCTTTCCACAACCACTGCTACCACCCTGAAGCTGCATTATTTGAACCTTAAGAGCTGCAAGTGGGAAGGAAGGCTTTGCTCACTTGGGCAGTGCAAAGAAGCCCCTATTGTCCTACAAGGCCACGGAAACAGTGACCACATGTACATCAGAAGATTCCATTTTTAGCATCTTTAAAAACAAAGTCTTCTCTTTCACATTATCACGAGCACACTGAATCCTCAGTCTTCCTGTATCATTCTCTGCAATGTCTGCTTTGTTTTGTCTTGAAAAATCATTCTCCTGCCTCTCTACCCTACGCAATTGCTCTATTAGCAGCAAGTTTCCACTACACATAATTATGGCATGCCTTAGCCTACTTTTCTGTTTGCTGAATAGCTCTGCCTATTTTCTACTTGTGCTGATGCTACCATTTACTTTTCCTGACACTCTAATCCTTGTATCCTTTGAAGGCCTGACTTCCTCCACCATGACAGCAGCTGGGGTTCTCAGGCCCCTTTCCAGAGCTTTTTAATAGCAACAGTAATGCCATTGCTAAACATCCCACTTCTTAATCTTCAGGTCAGTATGCAGCCTGTACCTGTAACCAGTGCTGCAAATACATCATCCGGTGCTGCAAGACCACCCATTATCTAAATGACTAACAAGTTATTAATTGCCTATTCCCAACACTGAAAGAAGGAAGAACATGGGTGCACAATGCAAGGCACCTAGCTTCTCCCAAAGGCATGCATCTTCTCAAATCTTCTGCACAATGCTAATTAGATTGTTTTATCTTCCAACATGAAGAAATAAGTAACACACTTCAACCATGGAATTCTTAATTGAACTAGTTCAAAATGAAGAGGAACAGCCCAGTGAATCAAGTGTTTTCTCAGGATTATTTGTCCTCAACACACTGGCCTTGCAATGATTGCTACCCTGATAAGCTCTCAGTAAGTCCTTCCTAATCACTTATGACATTGATGCTGTGCCTACAGCTCTTTATGCTGACATTATTAAACATGTATTCTTAAAGAGGCTGTATTTGACTCCACTTAAGAACAATGACTGCACATCCTGAGACGTCTCACTTCCATCTTCTTTAAATTACCAAATAAACATAAACTGATTGTTTTTCTCAAGGAATCTTACCATCTTCCACCCAAAAAGCTGCTGTTAGACCAAGCCAGAAACCTACTGCATTCACCACCCTAGGCAGCTGTCATGGAGGTCCATAATTATATCGCAAAGACTAGCTAAAAATGAAGAGGCTTTTAGATCAAGGGGAAATAATGGGCATAGCACTGTTGCTACATCTGGGACTGATGTGTTGATAATCAGTGTGTCTCAAAAATTACTACAAAGCTATCACAACCAGTGGTGAGGGAAGGATCTTTTTCAAACACCGCTTAAAGAAAACTTCCTTCAAGTAGTGATTAAGCAAAGATATTTTGAGTTACTGGAGTAACACATACTGCCTCAAGCTGAACAAAGCAACTGTACCAAGATCTTCAACTGCTGAAGACATGAAAAGAACGCAGGAAAAAATTGAAATTGCAGTTAAGACTGCATGTTTCAAATACAAGACACCTGAAATAAAGAGTACCTTTTCCCCATCTCAAACCCCTTCTTTCAAACCCCTTCAGAGTTGTGTTTGTACTGAAGTATCTGGCACAGCTTCATAAAACTCAAGGGATGAGGGGCAGACTTTAGATCTTTGATATTGTTTTTAAAGTTAAGAGAACAAAATGGAACAAAACCCAAAACAATATCATATGACTTTTTATTTACTTGTGTTCAACTTCCCAAACACAAGCTGAAAGCGGAAGACTACTTCCAAAACTCAGGACACGAATGAAGACTGGTTTCTATAAAAACTAGTCCCCTCATTTGGGAACTTCTACTAAAGCATTTTCACTACAACCAACAAGATAATTATCGTTAAGTTGAGCTATCTCCCTTCCTCCCCCTTTTCTTCTTTCAGCACTGGCATACAAACCATGCTATTTTAACTTCTTTCCTGTTCTCCCAGTTCTTCTGGAACATTTTATTTTCAACAGTCAACTCATTTGGAGAAGTGCCATGCTGAAGTTCAACCGTTTACAATGTTAACTGTGTCTCTGCCAGCAACTGAAGACTTGCATCACACCACCTTCTCCAGCACCTCTTGATTAAACAATTCTGAGTTCCTCTCTCTGAGAGGTTAGTAGATGTTTAAGTAACCTTCATTCTCATTATACACATTTTTTTCCTTCAAAGTTATTCTCACTTTCTGAAGAGTAAGGTGGCATTTCTCATCCCCTCCTCAATTAACACTTCATACACCTTCTGCTCACCTCCTATGGGCCCATATTATATTTTAACACTACCTGAAAGACTTCCATTAAACAGACCTTTGCAGACAGAGTGCTTGATTATATAGTACTCTGGAAGGAAGCACTGTTTGGAAAGGAAGCAAGCATTTACACTGATGAAGTTCAACATTTTTAGTTAAAACAGCAATTAGAAGTTCTTGCTCATATCTTCACCAAGTTAACTAAATCATACGGTTCTGGCACTAGCAGCAGACCATTTTCATCCAGAACAAGGTCACAAAATACATTATTTAATTTCAAACTACAATAATACCTGTGAAGAAAGCATTTACATTATTTTTCTACAATTGATTGGAAGTATAGATAAGGAAGCAAAACAACATGAAAAAACACAGAAGCATATTGGCCTTTTCAGACCTTTCCTGATCTGTCAAAACAGGATCTCCTTCCTCTACCAGTATGATTCTTCAAATCACTCCCTTTCAGTATTTCACTGTGGTTTTTTGGGGACTACAGTTTTTGTCCCTATGTTTGCTTAGTGATAGTTCCATAACTAGGCAATGTTAGTTAAGGACTACTACACAGCTAATCACCAGTTTCACACTTCTAGGTCCTTTTGCTGCAGTTTCTTACTACAAAGCAGTGTTCATCTGCTCAATTAAAAAATTACCCATAACACATGCAGGAAGTGGTACAGCAAACTGGAGCAATCTCAATTTACTGTTACTCTACATGTTGCTTGGAATAACAGAAAAAAACTGGTAGGAAAGACTCACACTTGTCTGGAAGTTCCAAATTTCAAGAGACATCTTTGGACTTTTCAGAAGTAACCTTCCTCAAATTGTGCGTTGTTCTATTATAAGACACCAGTTCTTCCCATTTCCTTTTTAAGGCTAAAATTAAACTTGTCCATTCCTTGGGGCCCAGAGTAACATCTGCCAGATGTCCAGACATCTGTGTTGAACACAGTTCTTCTCCAATAGTTATCTACTTACCAGCTCTCTTTTCAATCACTCATGTGTTCATAAAAGCCAATCATTCTTTTAGTCAAAGTTCACAACACTAAAGAATTCATTTTAAACTCAACTTCTACGTGCAGTCATTCTATTTTCCTTTTTCAGCATCCAATTATGTACTTGTATTCTTCACAGTCTGAGCATACACAACATATTTGTCATTTTCCTCTTGTAACAAAGTACTTTTTAAAGATTATGGAAGGAAACTCTAAACATGACATTTTAAATTTCTCAACAATGAATGCAGTAAAAGTATAAGGAAATCAAATAATGAAATTTTTTTAAGCAGTGGCCCACAGACTATGTGTAATAGGGTTGAGAAAAGCAATTAAGAAAATCAAGTTTATATACTGAAGAATAAACTATTAAAGTAGTTTCTGTGAAAGCTTGCACCATGAAAAAGTTCTAAGCGCCCACAAACCAAAAGCAGTTGAAAGCCATTGTTCAAATTAAGAAATGTATGCCTGATTACAAGAAACATTATAGTCACCACCATCTCATGAGTTATCTTTCTAATGTTCATTTAAAACGAATGTGTTTGGGCCCTTACTTTAGGTTAGTCTTGTTTTGATTTTAAAAATTAAGTAAGTTCCTCAGCTGGTATTTTAACAGCAAGTTGAACTTCAGTCTGTCTGGGCAGAACTACAGCAAGAAGTGTCATTAACAAGAATATCATTCTCTAAAGTCATTTCAGTCTCATATTGAAGAAACCTCCCCCTGCCCTGAAATAACACAACTCTCACTCCAACTCAAGCTATTGCAATGACATTTGGTTTTCTAGGGTGACTGTCACCACAGGGCAGGGGTAAGAGGCCCTCCCATAAAGATTCTTATCTTAAATCTCCAACTTGTTCTTGGACTGCAAACACCACATTCAAGAGCAGTGTATCTGTAGGGCACACTGTAGTGCAACTACTGAACTGACCTTTCAAGAAGAAGTAAGAGTAGATTCACAACTCTGAACTGTTAAATACAAGCAGATACTTAAGAAGACTCCATACAGTCGTCTTATACATGGGATGGATATTTAGGATCCAATCCAAACAAGCAAAGGTCAGTGGGAACTTTCTCAGTTTCTTCAGTGGCTGCTGATTTAGACCTGGTTGCAAAGTACATCAAAGAACATCACCTCAGGGAAGGAAAAAAAACCAAACCAAACCAAAACACAACACACACACAAACAAAAATACCTCCACAGTTAACCTGCCTCTTTACTTTGTCAAAACTTAGGATTAAACGTACCTGAAATGGTACTTTCCATGGCCCACTTCTGAAAGACGGAGACAACCACAGTATCTCAGTACTTTGGGTAGCATACCAGCAACCAGAACGTTAAGATATGCACAGCTGATAATGTAATATCCTTCCCAAATATACCAGATTGTATGCTAAACCATTTCTTCCATAGCAAATGTAAAACAAGGGCATGGATTTTAACCTTGCAGCAGCTGGATTCCAAGTTCATTGCTAGTAATTGCAATGCTGAAATCTTTCAATTCTTTTGCATGTCTAGGAGCATGTTCTGAAACAGATACACTGGTTCCCTATCCTGTCACTTATACCTTCCATATGTAACACATTCCATCTTAAACTCTTCAGAGTAGCCTGTGTGTGGACATTACTGGTACCATTCTATGGAGCTGTGCCTTCAAGCTCAGTAGCACTGCACTCTGGTATCCCCTCTCATGCATTTCAGCATGTAGTTTGAATTCTTTGTGGAACTGCATCTACTATGCAACTGATGTGCAAATTTAGGTTGGTGAGAAAAGAGTGAGGCCTGGTTTGAGTCTACTAAAAATGGTTTCAGAGTAAAAGGTGCGTTAAAAAAAAGCAGACAAATTCCTGTTCAACTCCTATCTCGCTTTAAAGATCTTAGGTTTCCATAATGACATTAAAATCATTAAAAACATGTTTGCATAAGTTTTCAGAAAAAAGTATTTTAAGACACCAAAAAAAAAAATCTGTAAAAATTTTTTTGTTTTTTCCAAGACAATTATGTACATTATGATGCTCTGAGGAACCTACTAAAAGCTTGTGGATATCATATTAATGCAACCAAGTGGGGAGAAAAATTCCATCTTAATTTAAAAAACATCCAAAAGAAGGAATGCTCTTGAAAATCAGATGTTAAAAATCCAAAAATCAGGCATCACCATCATCACCTAGAAAAAAAATGACATTTCATGACATTCTCTGGAAGAACCTGAGTAGCTTCAAGCTGCATGTACTTACCTCCAAATGCTTTCAAAAATCTGTAAATATATGCATATACACATTATTTCCTTGGCCAACTGATGAACCTCCTAAATTCTGTGGTCTTAAACCACAGAAAAATATCTAGAAAGGTGACCTCCACATGAAAGCATAAGAGCAAAAGCCTGAGGATGTGTTTCTCTGTGTGAAGGAGAATCTGAGCAATTTCCTCCAATCCTCATTTCCTGATAGCATGAAGTCAGAGAGAAGACCCATCACAATGTTGTACATTGAAAAAACTGAAGAAACCTTAGGGGAAAAAATCATTATTAAGCCAGCTACTGCCAGCAAAGCTTCAAAACATGGAGACATCCACGATGTTAGGAGCACTTCCCATCTCAGCTTTGTCTACTCTCTCTCTCCTCCATTTTCTGGTGGAGCTAGAGAACATGACATGGCTTACCTGACTCAGATCACAGCTCTCTGCCAAACTAGTCACTTCCTCTTAGACATGCAAGCAGCTTCATGAGACAAACAGACCCCCACAGACACACACACAAAAGCAGTAGCAGAGAGCACCCAAACTTGAAGGTCTTTCTCCTTCCAAACACAAGAAAAACGAATGAAACTTTTCCTTTTTCTCCCCCAAAAGAGGGAGGTGAGGGGGAGAGAAATCCTATCAGATCACAACTACATGAAGCTCCAGGAGGATCTCTCTGTGTGGAGAATAGAAACCACAATGCTAAGAGGAGCGGGGTGTGGGGGGAGAAGGTTACTCCAGAAGACATAAAGAGCCTGTAGAGACTCTGTGTGTGTGCATGTGTGCGAGAGCGAGGAGAAGCTTTGTGTTGTGGAGCCTGGACTGGAACCAAAGCAGACAGCTTGCAAATGGAGGACAGGGAGATAAAGAAAGGGAAAGAGGGGGAGAGATAGGGAGAAAGCTGCTCCGGCTGGTTGAGAAAGGGGCAGGGGAGGAAGAGCCTTCTCCCTCCCCTGGTTTAAAGGTAGGGACATTGGGGAACTGAGCAAGAAGAAGTGGGCTCCTTCCCTTCCTTTCTTCCCTTCTCTCTCTCTTTCTCTCAAAGGAGAGCACAAGCGTGTGTAATGGCTCCTGCTCTCCAGCTGAACGCTGTCCTCCTCCAAGCCACCTCCTGCGGGCACCACCAGCCCTCCAGCCCCGACGCCGCCGAGGACCCCCGCATCCCAACTCCAGGAGAGCCGCGGTGGGGGCACCAACGCCGGGGTGAGGGACCAGCCTCACCAGCAGCGAGGAGAAGGGCAGCGAGAGAAGAGGAGAAAGAGAGGAAGAGGGGGAGAGAGAGAGAGAGAGAGAAAGAAAGAAAGAAAGAAAGAAAGAAAGAAAGAAAGAACGAAAGAAAGAAAGAAAGAAAGAAAGAAAGAAAGAACGAAAGAAAGAAAGAAAGAAAGAAAGAAAGGAAGAAAGAAAGAAAGGAAGAAAGAAAGAAAGAAAGACAGAAAGAAAGAAAGAAAGAAAGAAAGAAGGGAAGAAAGAGGTCACCCGATTGCCTGGGTCGTGCCAGCACGGAGCTTTTCTCTTCTCCGTGTCTCCCGTCTCTGATCCAAGTCCACACGCACAGCACCATCCAGACCTCGCGCACACACACACATATCCTCTCGGGCACCCCCCACCCCGAAAGCGCGGCTGATATCTCACTTATCTCCCCATACCCCCCCCCCCCCCAATGCAACAACAAAAAATTAATTAACCGCCTTCCTCCTCCTCCCACCACCACCACCACCACCACCAGCACCTCCTCCTCTTCTCCTCCTCCATGCAAGAGACTTCTCTCTCAAACAAAACACCCCGCTCTCGCTTCCCTCTCTTCTTTTTTTTTTTTTCCTTCCTTTCTTCCTCCTTCCTCCGTTGACCGAATGAATGGATTTCCCAGGAAGGTGGTGGAAAGAAAGAAAGAAAGACAGAAAACCCCAAACTATATACATATATATATAATAAATATATATATATATGCATACACACGAGAGATGATCTCTCCAATGCCAAACCGGAGATGGGTTTTAATTGCAAGAACTTACAGGAGGGTCCCGGCACCGCTGCTCTTGCTGCTGCCTCCTCTCCTCTTCCTCTCTGCCTAGCTCTTCTTCTTGTTATTGTTGTGGAAGTTGTTTTGTGAGTCTCATGTGCTCCTTGCCAGGTCTCAGCAATGGAGGATCGCCATCTTTCCCTGCTTTTCCCCCCTCTCTCTTTCTCTCTCTCTCTCTCTCTCCTTCACTGGTTTGCTGCAGCTGCAGATGACCTGAGATATCCGTCTCTCTCTCTCTCTCTCTCACTCACCCTCTGTGTCTCTCTCTGAATAATGAGCAACCAGAGGGAGAGAGAGAAAGAAGACAATCTCCTCTCCTACCACACAAAACGCAAGAGCACCAGGGGGTGCAAGAATCCTTTCTAACAACAACAACAACGTGTAGGGGAAGAGGAGGAAAAGAGAAAGAAAAGAGAAGAAAAGAGAGGAGGAAAAGGCAAGAAGAAAGACAGGGAGGGAGGTGGAAGAGGAGGGGGAAAGCAAGCAAACGAGAGAGATCCAGGAGGCAGGCAGATGGAGGAGAAGATGGTAGTGATAGAGGAGGAGGTGTTGAAGATGAAGGAGATTAAGAGGAGGAAGGTGGTAACAAAAAGTTAAGGTCTGGGACACTGAATCACTCACAGGCCAGGGAGGAGGAGAAGAAGGGGAAAGATCAGAAGAGCTTTTCCTTCCAAGCTGTTGCCTTCACAAAGCTTCCTTTGCAGGAGTGCTCAGCAGCTCCTGTGATGCTGGGGGAGCTGCTCGGATGGAGCCCTCTGTTAGGTCATAGCTCTCTTCCAGCCATGGCAAAAACCGGTTTCAGAATGCAGATCTGCCCCTGAGGTGATCCCTCAGACACATCCATCTAGAGGCTAATCTTCCCTGAGCAGGGTAAAGAACATAAATGGAGCTGGAGGTTGCAAAGTATAAAACCAGATCTACCACGTGGTTGGTTTTTAATCCCCCTTCCAGCTCCCATTTGATGTGGAGAAAGGAGACTCGAATTGTCCATTTCTGGCACGTATTTTGAAGTCTACTCCCGGAAATAAAGACAGTCATCTCCAGGTTTTTTATTTCTCACAAGCATTTAGGAGAAAAGAGAGCTTGTACTACTGTGCACCAAAATCTCTTCCTACATCGGTGAAACATTTTTGGCTGCAAAATATAATAAATAATTCTACTTAAAATAACTTTTATGCCTTCCAACACCTACTTGTCTGCTCCTTTGTGACTGATTATTTAAAACCGTGGAAACTAATGATCAAGGCTCACAAAGAAAGGTATCTTGGTGATGAAGGCAAGCAGGCAAAGACAAAGCGGCTGTAGCCTGCATTTTTATTTAGTCTCGTTTCTATTAAGCATTGTGCTGAGCTACTTCTTTTGCTCAACACCCCCCGCCCCCCTCCCCCACCCTCCAATCCTCCTGCAGCACCAGGTCAGATTCTTTCTAGGGTTATGTCTAGCACTGGAGAGTGTGTGGAGGAGGCGGGAGGGGGGCGGTTTCGGGGGGGGGGGGCGGGTGGGCGCGGCGTCGGGGGGAGGATTAGGGGTTACGTGCAGACTCAGAAAGTCAATACACGGGAGTGAGGCAAAATCAATTTGAGTACAAGGGCATGACTGGTATTGGAACATCACTGGGATTTCTCGAGCCCTCAAGCGCTGCAATTTGCATGGGTGGAAGAGAGACTAGAACCACAAAGCTCCGGTTCGGGTGAAGGGGGAGATCCCTCCCCTGCTCCGAGGACGTTTTATGTGAGTGGTGAAGCTGAGATGATCTTAAAGAGTCAAGATTTTACTGGCTCTGGGAGAGGTCAGGCATGTTAGAACTTCATTGTCTGAACTCTCCCAGCTCAGCTGAAGACCAAATGCAGAAATGCTAACAATAGCAATAAAATAAAATAACAAAAATCGGTCGCCCAGGTACTAGCCAAATATTAAACTCATGCACGCTCCCATCTTCCCGTCTGTAAGACTGCCGTGAGTACAAACCACACAGACAGGATCTCTCCCATTAAATCTTCTCTTTCTTTGAGCCGTGCAAGTTAATCACTAAACAGGAGAAAGATCTTCTCCCTCCTCCTCTCCCCTCTTTCCACTCCCCCATCCTCGCCCCAAACAAGTGCTGTGAGAAATAGGAGGAAGGATAATATCTGGGCAGAAGGAGCACTGTTGGATTTAGAGAATCCTTCTTAAGGAAAAGGGGAAAAAACATCAAAACTGGGGATTCCTACTAAGACTACTGGTTTCATGCAGACAAATGAAGCGGACACCTCCTAAGAAGCTGATAAAAGAACATTAAGGAAAAGGGAGGGACTGTCTTTACGGCTGCCAGAATGTGCATGTGTTCTGCCTGCAATTTTCTATAAATCATCCTCTTCGCAGGAAGAGAGCGCCTGGGCTTTGCAATCTTTGACGTACCATCAACGCCGAGGCAGATAATTTACCTCTTTGTCTCTCAGCATTACATTTTAAATTAAAAAAAATACTAGAAAAAAAAAAGAAAGAAAGAAAATAAAAGGAAAAAAAAAGAAAATAGAGCAACCACAAAACCCAAAACACCTGACTTCTGACCAGCCCCCTCTAGGGAAACAACAATCCCATTTAAAAATGAAGGCTCTTGAGAGGAGTGGGCATCAAACCTCAGGGAAAAAAAAGGAAAAAAAAAAAAAGAGAGAGAAAGAAAATATATCTCCATGGAGGTAGACTGGAAATGCTTTCCCGCCCTATCTGTGCCCCCAGACCCGTCCTTTGCCAGGGGCCGGGTGTCCCTCCTGCTCCGGTCCCGTGGGAGACCCCGTGCCCCGGCGGGGAGCGCGGGTGTTCGGCACCCACCCAGGGTCCCGGAGAGGAGGTCTGGGCGGCCAGAGGATGCCCGGCGCTGGAAGGCAGTGCCGGGGGGCGGCACGGGGCAGGAGGCTGTTCCCTAGGGGTCGGCTGGTCCATAACTTCCTCCCGCAGCCTTTCTGCCACTGCCATCCACTCCCCTCCCCGTATTCCGAGCGCCGCCGGGGAGAGCCAACAGCGAGGTGGACACACAGGGCTGCGAGACCCACCAAGAAGCAGCCACCAGAGAAAAGAGAGGGGAAGCCTCCCCGGGAGCCCCCGTGTCCACAGACCGACGCTTCTGGCAGACTAGTCCAGTAGAGAGAAAGGGTGCAAGTCCAGGGGGTGCAGGACCCTCCGCGGGTGGTGTGCGGGCGAGGGAGAGAGTACTTTAGCTGGGGGGCAGCCCGCCGGCTCTCCTCCGTGCCGCGGCCGGCAATAAAGAGGTTAACCGTGCTGACAGTTCCCTGGTTCTAATTACCCCGGCGGGTTAACAGTCCCATTAAGGGGAATGAAAGTAGTTTGCACCTCTCTGGATGCTGGCATTTGGGTCGCCGGTGACGCCAGAGGACGTCGGGGTGCAGACAAAAAGCAGCGGTATCGGGTCTGCCAGGCAGCCCGGCCGCGGGACTGGAGCGGCGGAGCGGGGACTGAGCCCTCGGTGGGGCTCACTGTCCCGGCTTCCCACGCAGAGTTGGGGGGAAAGGGAAGGGAGGCGGGCGAGAGGGGATTTAAGCTCCTCTCCGTCTTCCCAAGAGGAGGTCTGTCCCACGGCCGTGCTGGCTGCAGCCACAGGAAGGAGATGTTCTTGGGTTTGAATGAAAATTCAGTGCTCCCCCTTTGACCTGGGATAGATCTTCCCCCTCTTAGCCAGCAGGAGGGCCTGAGTTGGGGGAAAAAACACGGGGCACATCTTTCCAAAACCGGAAAATCTAACCAAACTGGGCCCCAGCACTTCATCCCCAGGCCAGGTCTTCACTGCTGTGCAATGATTCAGGTTTTCACGGCTCTGGCTGGCACCAGTGTACTGCTCCAGTGGCCACTGGAAAGCCCATGAGCACTGCATAATGAGCTCCGGGGCAACAAGGCCAAGGGGAAAAGGGCTGAGCATACTACAGAAAGCTCAAGATGGTGCTATTCTGCCTTCCCATTTTTTATTTTTTCATCCAAACCCGTTGCTCCATGGGCTCCTTAGAGCTCCTCGGGATGGGAGACTGGTACATTTAGTAAGGGCAGTGAATACAGGCTTAGCAAGCAGGAGACATTAGGAAAGCTACATGGAAAATAAGAGGCTGAAAGCACATTTCTTTATACATCATCAGGAACGAGGCAGTGTTGTTAATATCTACTTATAGAATTCCAAGTGTCTTCTTTTTTTCCCTTTTTTCCCTTCCTTTTTCCTGCAACAAGTCTGAGTGAACTTCCTATTTACCCTACACTTCTTCATGACTATTTCATCCCACCAGCACAAGGTTTCACAGTCCTTGTGCAAGAGGCAAGCATTGTATTCAGCTCAATGGAGAAGTGAATATCACTCTCTAAAACTTTTCAGACTGCTAATAAAATTTGGAATGTTTTATTTCTGGCAGCGCTTAGAATGAAGTCTCCAAGAGCAAGCTTTTCACTGTAAGACCACTTTGTTATCTGCAAGGATGTAGTACACATGTTGCAGACCGATAGAGAGATACATTTTTATGTTGTGGGGAATGCTTAAGAGAAATATACTGGTGAGGACTAGGTTGACTCTTGGAAGTCACTTCCTTATCTGATAGCTGCATTGTCTGCAACTGTTAGAAGTGCAGGTTTTGCTCCTTTGAGCAGTCAGATGTTTGTATAAACCAATGATTATGTTTTATACCTGACCACAACTTCCTGAGAAGCTCAACTCCAGGACCAGGGGCCAAGAAGTCATTTTACAAAGAGAGCCAGCCTCACTCCAAAAACTTTTTATTTGTGAGTGAAGAATGATGAGTATATGGTGTTGGAAGACTGTGATAGACTTCAGGGAGGATTTGATGAGTACCACAGGTCATTTCTCCAACCTAAGAATATGTCTTACAAGTGTAGGCAGCAGAAAACCTTGTGTTTAGAGCCCAATTAAACTCCCAGTAGAGTTAATGAAAAAAATTCCTTCAGTGTTAAGATTAACTGGGTTGGAACCAAAAAGAGCACATCCTTAGTAACTGAAACATGAATCGCAAATGGCCTTAGAGCTCTGGTAAGTGATTTGTCAGTATATATACTCTTCAATGATCAGTTTGATTTAATAAAAGAATAAAATGCAGTCTCCTTGAAAGGGTGTTTTATCCATCACCAGAAGACAGGCAACAAACTGATTTTGTGGAAACCCGTAATTACCATGATAAGGGTTTGCTAAACAACTAAGAGTACATCCTGACTTCACTCCTTATTCTTAAAAAAACAGTGACCATGAAGCTTAATTAAATTCACTTTGCATTTTTTGAAATCTTTAGAAACAAAATATTCTCTGCTATCAGTGCAAATTAAGTTTTATGAAATTCAGTCCTTTCAAAGACACAGCTGGATTTAATTTAATTTCTGTGTGGGTTTAGATGGAGTCAATGAGATTGAAACTGCAGTTACTTTACAACATCTGACCTTCTGGATCATGACAACTGTTTGCTGGTTAGTACAGGAACGTTATATCCCAACATGATATTTTACTCACCACTAAGAGACACTTTAAGAGAAAAACAGTTTGATTTTGTCTTCAGAACAGATAGGTGCTGAGTGTTTTGTGAAATGCTTTTGAATTTACTGGCCAGATACAAATGGTCTCTGCTTATATTTACTAGTCATTTCTCAGTTCCCCCACCCTGTATATTTTACTAGATTTATGCAATCCAATACAAAGCTATTCTTACTTGCATACCCTTGAAAAATGAACTTTCCTCTTTTTCCTTTTTTTTTTTTTTTAAGATCTAAATGCAACACTTGCATCTCTTGATCTGTCTCTCTAGCAGTCTGGTATTTTAAAAACTTAAGGTCTCAAATGCCAGTCAAATAATTTTTATTTGGTATGTTCTATTCAACTTGTATAATATACAGCCTCTGATAGATTTGAGTTCCACTTCCTAGCCAGTATTTCTGACATCTAATTTTTCTAGAACCACCATAAAATTGAACAAGGCCATCTCTGGCTTTGTAGGGAAGAGCCTGGTACTGCTGAATAATCTGTCTGGTATATGCAGTTTGATGACATTTTTATTGATACATTACAAATTTAGCCCAAGTTTCATTTTTTGAAGCAACTCCAGTAGGTATTTTCATTTCCCGTGGAAGCATTTCAGGCATAGTTGATTTCCCATCTTGCATGTCTTTGAAGATATAAAAAGGAAACAAAGCTTTTGAATTACTTCATCTTACAGTTTATTTCCAAATGAAGTTGTTTCTTCTTCAGATTTTGCTGAAGTCCCTGTTGTACACAGCATCAGTTCCAGTTCATTTTCCCTGGGAGCATAGGGATGCTCACTGCAGGAAGTTGAACACTTGCTGAAGTACATGCCAAAACTCCATTCTTCTAATGAATGTCATTTGGTTTGGGCACACCTTTCCTATCTGTGAGGTTGTAACTACTACTGCTGATCTGGAGATGTTTTGACAAATGCCACTGAAGATGTTTCTCATGATCTTCAGTTTGTAACCAACACAAAAGGAAGGGCTTCTTCATCTATCTGCTGTCCGTTTATCTCTGTTAAAAGATTGAGATTGTCCTACACCCATGTATTTACAAGACTTTTTTTCCATTCCACGTCTTCACATGATCAGCCAAATCCTCAGCTGATGTAATTTTGCTGGCTTCATTGACTCCAATGGATATACTGCTAATTTAAGCCTTCTGTCTGGCTCATTCTTGTATCTAATTGGGTTAATAATCTTTACAGTTACTTTCAGTAGTTCAGATATTTCTTTTTACTTGTAGGTGTTTCATACTGAATTACATGTTTTTCTCCATTGATGTTTTCAATGTGATGCACCGATGCCTCACAAAGTGTTTCTCTGTTGTTAAAAGTTACATTTCACTGCTGCTACCCTTTCTGGTATCTCCACAGTTAATTCAGTTCCTAATGCCTACCTTGACTTCCTACATTTTAAACTGCACAATTTTGCTGAGTTTCTCTCTGCATTAATTTATTTCAATGTGGTATGTTTCAAAGGAGCCCTTCTTCTGTAATATCTCATCTACGCTAGTGTTGTGCCATTTATGAGAAGACACTGTTTCCAGTTTTCATCTGTACAGGTAGCTGTTGTGTTCTCTAGAATTAAAGAGACACCATTTGTAATGTGAATGTACATATTTGCAATGACCAATAAATACTGATCTAGTCAGAGATGGGCAGTCACGTTGTCATGAAAGTTAACCACATACATAAGAAGGCAGGTGTAGGTTTCAAAATACATTTCACAATCTACACCCATTCTTACCTGTATGAGATTGCCTGTAATAAAGTCAGTACAGTAACACATGGAAATGGCTTGGTGTGTTTTGCTTCCTTTATAGCAGCACCATCTAGTATCAGAAATTTCAAGCTCTTTTATGGAAACCCAGGTTACATTTCAGCCTTCAAGGTGACTAGGTGGATCCCATTAATAGGGAGAAGGTAGGACAAAAAAAATAGATGCACAGAAGGACACAAAAGGAAGTCCATAAATAGTACCAGTACACTTGGAAAAAATTCTCACCTATAATTACAAAAACATTTCAGCATCCCATTGTGTCTTCAGAAAGGTAACAATTATTTATACATATCAGTCTCTATGTAAATGCCACCTGTCCAATCAATATATTAATATTTGAATTAATTTCAAAAGAAGATGGCAGAAAAAAAGCCATCATTTCCTCAGTAATGAACTAATTCATCTGAAAATCTGACAACTGCAAGTGGGTGGTACTCTTTTCTGTGTAGTCTTACAAAAGATATTGCTGCAATCAAGCTGGTACTTACTATTCTAATAGTAAAACATGCCGAGCATCAAAAGTTGACATAGAATGTAATGAGAATTGATATGATTGACCAGAGATTTAGCAGATATGATACTTGTATTATTGTAGCATGGTTTGTGCCCTGGGTCTTGAAATCTTTACACACACATTCATGTATGCATGCACTCACACACTTGACAATTGAAACAAATTCTTCTGGAGAGTGTGCCTTAAGGAAAGGTGTGGAGGAGAGAACAAAGGAAACATGGCTAACATAGGGATAATGTTCTGATTTTAAATATCCAAGCAGAAAAGGTTGCCATGATATGTTCTACTAGATCCAGTTGAACTTTCTTGGTCCTTCTGGTAATGTACTTCAAGCAATAGGAAGGAGTTTCAGCCCCGTTGAGTCCTTAAAAATAAGAACTAGGGGGAAGCAAGGTGCTGTTTAAAGAGGAGGGTGAAAGAGGGAAAATGGGAAAGAGGGGGGAAGGTATTGGGAATTAAAGAGAAGGGGAGGGGAAAGAGACGGGGAAGGGGAAGGAGAAGGGGGAGGGGAAGGGGAAGGGAAGGGAAGGGAAGGGGGAAGAGGGAAGAGGGAAGAGGGAAGAGGGAGTTAGAAGAAGTGAGAAGGGAGAAGAAGGGAAAAGGGAGAGGAAAAGGAAAAAGTGAAAGGGAGAAAGAAGAAAAAGAAAGGGAAAGGGAATGGAAAAGGGGGAAGGGAAGGGGAAAGGAAAAGGGAAAAGGGAAGAAGAAAGGGAAAAAATAGAAGAGGGGAGAGGAGGGGAGGGGAAGGAAGGGTAGGGGAGAGAAGGAAGGGGAGAGAGAAAGAAAGAAAATGAGAAAGAAAAAAAGAGAAAGAAAAAAAGATGAAAAGTTAAAATTTTAAATGACTGTAAGTAGTAACCAGAGAAGAGGATTTAGGAGAATACTGAGATGTAGCTGGAACGACAGGCTGATATTTGGCAGTAGTATTTGGGACAGATTGAAGGATACGTAGCAGGTATCAGGAAATCTGGAATAACAGTGATTGTAGAAAAAGAAATCAAGGCAAAGGTTTGCAGAACAGCCACAAAGAAATTAACAGCTTTAGCAAAAACAAATAAGGGCAACAGTAAGCTTGCAACTCTTCAGAAAGAAATGTAAGTGGAGTACATATGCAGGGGATATAATCAGGTCTCTGCTGCAGTTAGTTAGACCCAATTCAGTAGAATTTAAATGGAATATCGTTCCCTGACTCAATACTGAGTTATCATAGTTGTTGCTGCTTGCCTGTTCTATTCTCAGGTAGTGATTTTTGCTGCAGGTGCTGTTGCCTACGGAATCTTCTTGATGCCCCATTGTTCTCCAAGGGTGCATGTTGTGTAATGTGTTTCTAGTCATTGCAACTGCAGAGGAAATTCTGATAAATGTACCTCAAAAATAGCTGATGCAGGTACTTCTGCATCTGTAAAGACCCTGGAGCAATATCTTCAAGAAGTTTGAACCTTCTCATTCATCTCAATATGTTCTTAAATTGTCATTCTTCACCTTCTAACTTAATAATCATCTTTACAGCTGGCCCCACATTTTAACTGTTTCCCTTTTGATCATTTCACAGAAAGCCCTCTGAAGTTTTTATTCCCTAATTTCAAACTGCGTCTTGCACCCTCCAGGTGAGAAAGTCTAGAGCTACAATGCTATCTATTTTCCCTCTTGACAACTTTCAAGCTGCAGATGGGAGTTGCCAGTGCAAGAACCATGGCATACTAGAAAAAAAAACAAACAGGGACTCTGGTAAGTTAATTGGTGTGCTTACTTACTTAATTGTCCCTTGGATTAATGCACTGAATCATTAATTTCCTTTATAGCTAGTTAATTATGGATTTCAATATCTTCACTGTAAAATCAAGCTGACATGCTATTTCACAGCAACAACCCTTTGGCATAACAACATAGTTTTGGTTTGTTGGTGAGGAGACATGGAGATCTAAATGTCTTTCTCCTTTTGATCTTACACTCTCTGGGTTAGAAGTTTGGTGTTAACCCGTTTTGTTCCATCAGACACTACCTAATTACAGTGATCAGTTCACAACTCTTTAGTATTGTACATATTTATTCAAACATCCATGCTTCTCCTCCTTTAAGTTAAACAATTGGTCTTTATCCCTTGGGCATGAGGACTGAAGAACATATACAAAGGAAGCATGAGCCATATAAGACAGACACTGCCATTCTTGTTAAATGTTCAGCTCATGTCTCAAGCCAGGACATTTAAGTGATCACAAGCCAGAAGGACTCCAGTTCTGTAGTTAACATGCCCACCTGTCAGAATTTGTTTTCTTTGGTCTTCCCTAGCAGGACTGAAAGCCACCTTTGGATATACTAGCTCCAAGATGGCCACAGTTTAGACTGATGGATAAGCCTAGCCAACCTTGTGTCCTTCCTCTCTCATAAGGATTTCCTTGCCTTGTTAAGGACTTGTTTACTCTGGGAAACTGACCAGCCAGGCTATAGCAGTATCATTATTTCAACATAACCAGCCTATTTCCTGTGTAGACAAACCCTTAGATTAATCTTCTTGCCTGACCTACAGCTCCAGTTGCAGAAACCTTGGAACCTGTTTTGGAGTCTTGTTCCACTCCTAGATTATGAAGCCTGCCAAACCTTTTCATTTTGCTCAAGGTTTCTTGCCATTTCAGCCCTGGAACCCATATGATTCCAGATCTTTTGCCTATCAGCCAAGATTCTTCAGCCAAGCCACATACATCCTGCCACCAGGCTGCTTCTGTTTTGCCAAGCTCAAAATCCTTCTCTGCTCTTCTGCCTGCAGATATCTAACCTTGTTCAAATGAGAACAAGCTGAGCAATGGACAGTTCGAGGCCAGAATGCGTACTTGAAGTTGAACAAGGTTGTTTCTTTTCCTCTTTGCTAACTTTCATATAGATGGATGTAAAGGTTCCTGCTCCTGGGAGAGCTGTGTGCTATAAAGGCACCCATACACTCCAGTGTCTGAGATGTTACCTGATGAAATACAGAAATTCCATCATTCCTTTTCAATCTATTTCATAGTTTAAGCACCAGACACTGATTTAATCTCAACATAGCTCTCTGCAAACAGTAAGCGTAGATGACATTCTTTCTTCTGCACTCTTTATTTAATGGTTTTCTACAGTCTTTATTTTTTTGGTTTAGTTTATTTTGCACATTAAATTATTAAATTACATGAAGAAAACACAAAACTACCTAATAAATTTGCAGTGATGCAGATGTGCAGATAGATGTATATTATGAAGATATCTAAATGCAAGTATGCATCACAGGGTGAGTGGACTTTTTTGTTGACTTAGTGTAATTCTCAGTTTTAATTAGTCTCACACAGTATCTCCCCTTCATTTTTTTATTAGATTCCCAGCCACAGTAGCAAGAGCAAGCTTAATGGAGATTTTAGCATTGTGGACATGCATTGTAAAAAGAAGATTGCAATAGACACACAAGTTTCACTGTGTAGTAGTAATTATTCTTCTTGTTATGCAGAATTCAACAGCACAAAAGAAACCAACTGCTTAAATGCTCTCAGGAAGGAAGTGTGGCAACTCCTGCAGGCTGTTGGCTTCTCCTAAAGCTTGACCACTGACTGTTACAAAGCCAAAACCTGACAGGTAGCTCTTTCCTCTGTCATTTGCCCCAGCATTTGAGGACAATGAGCAGCCTTCACTTGTCATTCATAAGGATCTGCTTTCAAATAAGGTCGGCTAGCCATAGTCTGTGGGACTCATCTCCATTTGAAGTCAAGGAAGGGATGTCTGCCTACTTCCAATCACATCTTTCATCCTGCTCTACTAACCATTCTTTGGCAGCTCATTTTTCTCCACTGAGTACTCCAGTTTGAAATCAGGGCTGGGAAGGGCCCTGAAGACCAAAGAACTGACCTGGAACAAAGTGTTGGAACCAAGTATTACAAAGATGAGTAAGTGTGTCTGGAGGTCAATCTAACCTTTTCCTATCTCCAAACAAAAAAACCACCAAAACAAAAAATTAGATGTCTACATGAAAGGTAAAAAGAGCTTTAAAATTTTGAAACTTGAACACTGTTGATTATTTTCATTGGTTTGTTAAGAAATACTCTTTCAAGTGAGGACAGAGTTAATCCAATTCCCTGTCACTGGCAGAATGACTCCCTTCTCTGGTCTTGGGAACGTAAATCAACCTCTATTCTCTCCTTTCCTCAGAAACATAAGAAGACAAGATGCAGCGACTTTCAATAGATCTTCCCAAGAACTATGGGCATATTGGGTCTCTTCAGGCATGCAATGAAACCAAAGTAAACCTATCCAAAGATTTAAGAAACACACTACATAAGACTGCCATCTTATTTTAGATTTCCTTTCATAAATGGCTATGTTGTGTTTAATAAGCATCAAATAAAGTTGGCTGGAAAACACTTCTGGTATTACGAGAACTTCAGTATTTTGAAATTGGATTTTGGTTTTATTCAGAAAAGGAATTAAAAAATTCTTATGAATATTTCAATAATCATTGAATTAATTTTAATGATTTTTTTAAAAATGAAAAATAACCAAAATCTTAATATAGCATTTTCGTAAAATTGTGTTTTCCAAAAAACCTATTAACTCAAAAATAATTTAAATAATTCTTGTATGCATGTGTCTAGCAGTAAGTGATGAATAGACTCCAGCTGATGCAGTTTTAAAAATAATTCATTAGCAACATATAAATGGAATCCAAATAACATACTGGTAGCTGCATAGGTTGTTTGGGTGTTTTTAAAGCTCTTCTCTAACAGAGGTTTGAATGAGAGAATAGTTGTATCGAAATATTTTAATTTTAAAATTTTTTTTGGCAACTATTAAGGTGGTAATTTGAAAACTTTTAAAACATTAATTGAATATTTTCACACTATTTTTATCACATACACTTTAGAAGTTTTAAACATCCTTTCTTGTTAAAAAGAGTCATTCCCTAGTGTATGAATTTTGGAAAATTACAAGCACAGTAATTGATGTATGTAGAATTATTCAGGTGGAATTTGTATTTAATTCATCATGGCAAATTTTGTAGAAGCATTTGTATTAGAGTTTTATAAGCGACTTCAGTATAAAATTGATGTAAACATATTAAAAATATCAGGTAAGTATGGCTGATATTGGAGACATACTCACTGAACTGAAGTTTCAGAGGAAAATGTCAAAATGAGGTCGCTTACCCATATATTCAAAATAATGAGAGAAGAGGAGGAAAACAGGAAGGTGAACAATCCAAAGTTTGAATTACCACAGTTAAGTGGAGTTGTAATAAGGGTGAAACAACACAAAAGCTAGACTAAGCCTTTCAATAACAGTGTTGCTTGAGGAAACATGCAGTTAGCAGGAAAAGGGTGTCTGTACTCAATTTAAGGCAGAGGTGGATTTGGCTGAGTAAGAGAATAAAGAAGGAAAGGAATAATCACTAATTATTTACCTCTGGCAGCTGTAAGCACTTTACTTTTACTACGTGTAGCACAGAGCAGCACAAAACATCCTTGGTCTGTGTACTGCTAATGCAATTGCATTGCTTTCTGTACCAGGTTGCAAAGCATCAGCATCTGCTGCTACGTCTGACACCCAAGCGGGCCTAACGAATCCAATGCTCACCAGTGCCCACAGGTCCTGTCCTTTGGCAATTTGTTGGACTGGGTGCAGGGTACTCTCTGGCTATTGCATTGCCAAAAACAGGAGAGAATTTGTGGGAATATGAATTCTAGCCCTATGTTTCATAAGTAAAAAAGTGTCCTGACTTGTGATCCTCTCCTCTTTCCACCCAACATTTTTCAGCCCTGACATTTTTGTCACTCATGTTTGGTTGCAGAAGTGGTGTGACAACAGGAACTATGGGTTGCAGGGGATGCATCTACTTTGCTAAAGGCAAAGTAAAATTTTTCTTGAAGATCAAAGGCTTCCTGTAGTGTGATCTATGTCTAAAAAAGCCTTCATACACATCATGAGCTTGCACCTTTCTGATTCATTGCTGTTTTAGGGAACTGCTCGCTCACTACCGTCTAAACAATATATGTAGTGAATCATTCATTTATTCCACTCAAATGGAAAACTTTCCATCATCCACAATGGGATCTGAGTCAAACCTTGACAGCCTGATGCATCCACTCTTTCTTGTACCGAGTAGTGCTTCACTTTGGATGAAGTCCACTGTTCTTGCCTGCAGCTTCTGCCACCTCTTCCTCAGCTCAATCACTGGCTTGTTGTCTTTCAGCTGCATGATTTGAAAGCACAGCTTGCTTCAGGAGGAGAGAGTGGAGGGAGGATTATCCCTGGTTTTCAGTGTGCCCCTCTTTGATTTTAGCCTTGCAAACAGGGACAAGATGCTTTCCCCTCTCTCCTCTTCCATGACCCTGTTTCTTGTCTCACCTACAAAAGCCATCAAATGCTTCAACACAGAAAGCAGCAGGATGAGCAGAGCTTATGGGCTACTTGTTAGGGTTTTGAGTCATTTTCAGATTTTTTTTTTTTTCAAAATATTATCTCCTTCCTGCCACATCTGTAGCCAAATTGAGAAAATTTTTCCTTCTAGGAGCACTTGCACATGGCTTTTTTGTAGAAGAACCCCTCAGTCCCTCAATTCAGAAAGGATTTTAATCTGGAGAACAATCTCCCATATGTTCCTAATCAGCTTTTTCTCTGTTTTACATGGTAATAAGTACCCTTCGTTCCTGTAGAAGAGTGGATCCCACACTGCAAAGACAATTCTTGCTGAACAGACCAAAGAACCTTGTCAGGCCTTGAGCTCATGCTAAGAAATGGCCTTATAAGGACATTGGCAAACTGTACCTCTGTTTGAAAAGGAAGCTGTGTTTCTTTGAAATTGCTCTGTCTGATGCAAATATATAGCCACAAGAATATGTATATGTGAAAGCTTTATGCATGCAGACACATCCTACAGTGTAAGCAGCATACCTGCTAGACCAAACAACCTGCTGAAAGAGGATAAAAGAACAGACATGCAACAGACCTCAGTTGGTTGCTTAGTGCCCTACAGGAAATACTCCAGAGACCCGAGTGATGCACATGTACAAATCCCAAGCAGAAAAGAACAGAAAGCTCTTCAACAAGTCAAAGTAACTTGATTTTGGCTGGGCTACTAAACACCATTTAATAGAATCGAAGTTCGGGCAAGGCCCAGGCCCCTCAATCCCATCTCACTATAGGGTGGATTGTTCTACAGAAATGAAAGGTTTGCCTGTTCAATTTTGGCCAGATAGTTCACAGGGCTGAGTATTAGCAACACTTTGGCTTAAGAGCAACTGTCATCCTCAGGTGCTAACTCCCCCAGAGGTCCTCAAATCCTTTATGTTTATATCTTCCACTGCACAGTGAGTGGTCTGAGCTCTTGTGGGTTTTGCTTCTGTTGTTTAGAAGTGTATTTTATCTCATTCCTCAGTAAATCTTTTTTGGTGGGGACCAGGAGAAGTAGTGGTGTCCAAGCTTCCTGAAATGAATATAACTGGTCTGTCCAGAGCTGAAAATTTAACATATGTTCTAGCAAAGGTGAATAACTTGACACAGTGCTCTTTTCTGATACTACAAATCAAGGACTTCAGTTTTAAAGATTTGTTCTGGGGTGCAGCAGGTCAGATATTTTTTGTTGCATTTACTGACCTGTAAACCAGGTCTTGTTTGAAGTGTGAGGCTGGTGTAAATTGACAGGAAGCCCCTTCTAAAAAATCATGCAGGACACTAAGTATATGGACACAAGTACACAAACTAATTCTAAGTTTGTAGAGGCTTATCTTCAGAGGAGGTTTTTTCCAGAATCTGGAAGACTCCATTGGAGAAAGATGTATCTGTTACTGTTCTGGCTTCATATTCCTTCCTCAAGTATCTGCTATTGGTTGTTGTCAGGAAAGAATCAATCTGACCTAACATGAGAAATCTTGCCTACCTTGGGTAATTGCATATTTACCTTTGTTTTACTTGACAATTCTGATGAGCGTTTGAGTAAGATGGAGTCTTGATCTTGCCCAGTGCAGTTAAAATAAATAGTAAAGGAAAAGGGAACAGATTAAATTCCAGCATCTTGGCACTGTAACACCCCTACAGCATGATTTTCTGCATTAGGAACACAAATGACATAAAAAACTGATCTATATGTTAAGTTATGCTGAAGTAGGCCTCAACTTTTCCACAGAAGTTACATGGGCTTTCTGATTCCTTGTTATTTATTTAATCAGGAGTGCTTATGTTTCAGATTAAATTCCTTGGTTTTAAACTCCTAAAATTGAAGAACATGTCCTTTTGTAACTCTAGGTAAGTCTGAGATATAAGTTAGCAAGAGGAGCCTTATGGTTTTATTTCACCAGGCAGTAACAAGCCAGGCATCCTTTCAGATGAGGAATCCAAGGCATTTCTGTGATGGAAACACAAGCTACCTGTGTTTATTGTGGGCATAGTAGTGCAGGGAGCAAGGGTGTGCAGCTCTGCGTTTATGTTCCTACATCCTTGGCCACCATGTAATGGTGTGGTAACACTGGCTGCAGTGATGCTGGGTTAATTGCAGTGCTTAATGGAGTGCCGATTCCACTGCAAAAGTCCAGCACACACAGGCAGTTGTGCAATTAACATATGATCATTTGTAATTCCAGAGACTTCTGCGCAATGAAGGTTGCATTTGCATGCCTTCCCTATTGACTAGGCCCAAAGTTCTGGACATTAAGGACTGAAGGCCAAACAACTTTGCACCTTTCACAGAAGCCCTGTAGCTAACTCCCATATTTTTACAGAACCTTCTTCAGTTCTGGAGGAATTTATTGTTTCAGATATTATCTACTAGACCATCTTTTCCTTTGTGACTTTTTAGTTAAAAGATCTGAAATTCTACAAGATGAGTTTGTCCACATGAAGTAACCTCTTAAATCTAAACTTGCTGTCTTTGTTTCCTAAATTCCAAAATTTCTGTATTTTTAATGAAAAGTTAACATTTTTCAAAACAGGCAGAATATATTGTCTGTGATTGCTTTTTTTTGGTGAATGAAAGAAAGAAAATTATGAACAGTTATACTATAAACATCCGTAAGTTTTGGAATGTAAACATACAGGAGAAGAACAGGTTTCAGCTTTTCATTAGCATGAATATCAGAGAGCTAAATAAGAATATCTCTGTGCATCCCACTTGATTTAACCTCCAATTACCTAATTTGATAGCCAAGGATGAAAATTTGAAACAGATATTTTGCATACCATGTATAAACAAAAGAATCTCTTGTGACATAGAGAAATTCAGTGTATCTCTAAGAGAATCAATCCTGGGGATAGATGGGTTGGTGTGAGGCAGACTGGAAAGACCAAAAAATGAATTGCAAGTGCTGTAAGTAGAGAAACAGTTCGATGGAGTGGTAAAAAGATATATGAGCTGAAGCCTGAACCAAAGGAAAAGGATTTTAAAGCGCTCTTGTGCCCTCAAGATACTTTGTTTAATGAAGAAAGAAGTCCTCCATGAGTGGCAGAAATAATGAATTTTGGTTTTCAGCATCTCTTTCTGTGTGTTTTTTCCCATCTCTAATAAAGGGTGAGGTTATTAGCCGCTCTCAGGGAGAGAGGAGGGAAACATCATACAGTCTATTATATGAATGCCTTCTCATTGGAAGAAAAGGCTGGAGCTATTGTAAAACCCGTGGAAGCAGAGCAGAGTCAAAGCTAAGAACACCCGGGAACCAAACAAAACATCCCAGGTAAAATTATGGCCTGTTGATATGAGTGGCAAAGATTTGGTTGACTTTACAATGCTGAGCTTTCATCCCTGTTTTTAATTGTCTGCCTAAGGTAAACATCTCCTTCTCTTTTCTGTGAGGGTGAGGTATGAAATGTTTAATAGCCTTTTGGTTCTTGATTAGCCAAGATTTCCCAGCTATCTGGGGATGAGTTTAAATAATCTAAAATTAAAAAGTGACCCCAGCTGTGAGGCTGGGCAAAGACACTAGCATTATCTCAGGGTAAAATATCAGAAGGCTGCAATGCTGGAGAAGAGGCTTAGCACATCGACTTTTCTGTTAAAAAAAAAAAAAAAAGTACTTCTGATGATGCAGTGATAAAGCTAACATGGTTATGGAGGCAAGTGACCACAGACTTTCCAAGCTTAAGGATTAAGGTTTTAGGTTAAGCAGTCCTTCTGGACAGAAAGGGGGAAGGATTAAAAATCAGAAGGAAGATCAACTGTCTCTGTTCATAATATGGGTGATAGGTAAATTGGAAAAAGAACTGTTAAAATATTTTGCAGTTGGAACATCAGGGTGAATGGACATGCATGGCCACATGACAAAGGGTGAGTCCTCATATGTTAAATCCCAGCTGTGTGATAAGGAGTTTTCACATGACATGAGGCTAATCTGTTTACAGCAGTGATGCAGATGATCTCATGGCTTGTTTGTTTTTGCTTTTCTTTTATTTTTTTCTTTGGGGTAATAGACTGGCATAATCCATAGATCTGATTCTGCAGAACAAAAATTAAAAATCTCCTTCTGCTTCACAATCCAACAGGCATATTCAAAGTCCTCTCTAAGCTCTCAGCAAGAAAGGAATGTTCCTTCAGAAGAGAAAGTAAAGGAAATCTGCCTCATTATATATGCCTCCAAATTTTTCAATGGACAAAAAGTGGACAATGCAACAATCTTTGTGATGTGGGTGATTAGCCATTATTCTTTGTTCTGCTGCAGACACAAACACAGCATCCACCTTTTTCTTCTTAAACTTGTTTTGCAGAAAATTGACATTTTAACAGAAATTGATTTTTTTTCCTCCTTTTTTTCCCCTAGAACTTTAAAAGCACCCAAAGTATTTTTATACTTTATATGTCTTCTTGGTGCACAAAAGATGATACAGAATTTGTTGGGAGGGAGGATGATGTGGGGAGTCTTTTCTATCATCTCAAATATTTACAGGGCTAGAAAAATCAATAGTCATTTGCATAGTGCTATGGAAGAAAAACAGGAGTATTTAAATTTGTTATAAGACACGGTGAATAAACTATGATTTTTGTGGAAAAATAGAATGCTACAAAGGCTGAGTTATAATCAGCTCAGCAGAGGTCATAGCAGGTTGATCCAACAGCCATCCTCATTGAGGTCCCAGCTCCACACAGCATTTAAATGCATGCTTAATTTTAATCACATACATAAGTCCTGCATGACCTTAATGTTAAGCACGCGCTTGAGTGCATAGCTGAAGTGCGGATGGAGAAATGGTTTTCTGAGTGCTGGAAGCAAGAAGAAGAAAGAGCTCCTTACTGTAGGTCTCACTCACTGGACTCACTGCAGGATCAAAGGCTACAGTATTAGTTCTGAAGCAGGAAATGTCCATGTAATGCTGTGAAGCAGAGAACGAAGGTAAATAATTTGTAAGTTAAGGTGTACTGAGAACTGCAAAACATGCCCCACAGGCTGACAATACACTTTTATTCTCTATGGGTTGTATTCATTCTGTGGCACTCTTTCTGCACGGACCTTTACAAATGCTTACAGACAGTTGCTGATGACTTCAATGGGAAAGTTAATCATGGCTCAAAATTCAACCCATGCTTGACTTTCACAGAATACGTGTCTGCACACGCTACTTATTGATGCAGGGTTGAATTTAACCATCTGCTTCCTTTTCTTCAGACTTTGCTGTCATTCTTTTGATATTAAGTAAGTTTTTCCTTCTGCCACAAGTGAAAAAACCCACCCTCCCAATTCAGGATAAAAGATGGCAAGAGTTTACTGCTAAGACTCTCAGTCTGGGAGGTCACGTTTCTCAATCGTGTTCACTTGACGATAAACTGCAAGAAGTCTCTTGATATTTTTACTTGAATTTTGGCAGCTCTGCTGCTTCAAGCAGTTATGTTCCAGAAGAGGAATGGTCACTTCCCCTTATTTACTTGCATCATTCTGGCAATTAAGCTGAACTCTGAGCAGACAAGAAAACACATTAAATGGGGTCCTAACATAAGTATTGTATTAACTGGGCTAAATTCCCTTCTGCTCGTATCACTACTGCATGAGTGAGACTTCAGTAGAATTTACTAGTTTAAATAGGAAAACAACTGGATCAAACAGCCCAAAAAATGAAAATGAAGTGTAATAGAACCACCCTAAGAGAAGATATTGGCTCTCCTAGTGCAATGCCCAGGCTGGCAACCAGCAGAGTTTTGCCTTTCTGAAATTCATATGTCTCCTGAACAAACAGCTCTGCTACTCCAGCCATGCCAGGATGAAAAAAAGACCCTCCTTTCCTTTCTGGTAAAAGACAGCATGGTAAGGACTACAGTGAGCCCCATAAAACTAATTTTCATCTAATGGTGTGTTGAAGGTGAAAGAGGAGGTAGTGTGGTTTGCTGTTCACCACCATTTTGCTGCGACTCTGGACTGGCAGCACATGGACTTCTTTAGCAATCCTGCTGTTAGGCCTCAGCCAGAAATTGTGTTCATGACTGGAGCAGATGTTTCTGCTTTTAGGAATCAGTCGTTTCCTCTTTTCCAGAAGCACATGCCAGCACAGTCAATATCTGGAAACCTGCTGCTTCACAGTAGGTCCAGAGTCTAAACTGGTACTTTACTAGAAAATAGTAATAAAGCAGTTCGAATTGCTTTTCATCCTTTGTGCTCTTAATGGCTTTCAGGTTCATATGAGACCAATCAATTAATCCTGCTTCAGACCTAGAGGAATGGGATGTTTCTTAGCCTCTGAACAGGAAAGAAGCCCATAACAGAGATTACCAATCTACTTATTAAGACTTATGTTAGCAGTGTAGTCTAACAGAGCCTCCAGCTGGGGTTGGGACTACAGATTTGCAATCTTGTATAAGTCTAATGTTCACTAGTCATATGCTAATTAATTGCTAAATCACAAAAGGCAAATCATAATTATTGTTTCAGGTTAGCAATTTTCCCTGACCTGATTGCATGCTTGCTGTTTGAAGAATTAAGGAATGAGGCTCATTTAGGAACATTTACCTGTGTAACCTATGTCTCTGGTTCTGTTTATTCCTGGATTGTGGTGATGGAAAGTTCTCTTTGATTTGAACAATTCTTGGACAGATTCTGCTACCCTTCATTCTTCTGGGACATCAATGAAGAGATGGGATAGTAAAAATAAGAGTAAGAGCACACACAGTTGAACTGATTATGGCTCTGGTTCTGAAAAGATTTTCAGTGGACTGAAAATATCACACTGTGGCCAGCCACAGTCAGCTAAATTTGTTCAGAACAGAATACATGCTGAGTCCCATTTCAAAACTTCTCTCTGGAGGCAACTGGGACACTGGTACAGCAATCCCATGCTTTTCCATTATGTCTCCTTATTTAATAGAATCACCAAATGGTTTGGGCTGGAAGGCATCTTACAGATCATCTAGTTCCAACCCCCCTGCCATGGGCAGGGAAACTCTCCACTAGACCAGGTTGACCAAAGCCCCATCCAGCCTGGCCTTGAACACTGCCAGGGAAGGGGCAGCCACAGCTTCTCTGGGTAGCCTGTGCCAGGGCCTCACCACCCTCACAGTGAAAAACTTCTTCCATATAACTAATCCAAATCTATACTCTTCTAGTTTAAACCCATTACCCCTCGTCCTCTCACCACATGCCATTGTAACCAGTCCCTATCTTTCCTCTAGGCCTCTTTCTGGTACTGGAGGGCTGTTATAAGGTCTCCCCAGAGCCTTCTCCAGGTTGAACAAGCCCAACTCTCTCAGCCTGTCTTCACAGGAGAGGTACTCCAGAGCTCTAATCATCTTTGTGTGCCCTCCTCTGCACTCAGACCAACAGACACATGTTCTTCATATGTTGGGGACCCCAGAGCTGGATGCAGTACTCTAGGTGGGGTCTCACAAGCGAGGAATAGAGGGGCAGAATCACCTTCCTTGACCTGCTGGTCACGCTGTTTTTGATGCAGCCCAGGATACAGTTGGTTTTCTGGGCTGCAAGTGTGCATTGCTGGCTCATGTTGAGCTTCACATCAATCAACACTCCCAAGTCCTTCTTCTCAGGGCTACTGTCAATTCATTCTCAACTCAGCCTGTAGTTGTGCTTATGTTTCCAGCAACCCATGTGCAGGACCTTGCACCTGGCCTTGCTGAACTTCATGTAATTTGCACAGGCCCACTTCTCAAGCCTGTCAAGGTCCCTCTAGATGGCATCCCTTCCCTTCTACATGTCAACTGCAGGACAGAGTTTGGTGTCATCAGCAAATTTGCTGAAGGTGCACTCAATCCCACTGTCAATATTTGTGTCTGGCAAAGATGTTAAATACTGCCAGTCCCAGTACCAACTGCTGACAAACACTACTCATTACTGGTCTTAATTTGGACATTTAGCTGTTAACTGCAACTCTTTCAGCTTGATCAACCATTTTCCTGAAAGCATTTGGTAAAATGTTTTTGCTGGAGTTGTAATTGGTGAAGGAAACCACAGAAATTATTAAATGCTCTTCCAAAAGCCCATCGAGATCAGAAGAAAAGCTTCTTTGATCTCAGACATACAAAGTCAAGCTTTCATTTTGTAATTGGTAATGGCACATTTGAAAACAACAGATCAAAGAAAGCTTGCATAGTTCTTTTGTTACCTGGTCCTGTGCACCAAGAACTCAATGTGAAGTCAGTGGGACATCAGGAAGTCTTCTGCCTTGCAGTCGGATGTGTTCACACATTACAGCTAGGTGAAATGTGGCTGAACTTACAAGGGTGCAGAAGATCCTGCTTTGGCTGAGAAAGCTCTTAGCTTGCTATCTAAAACTGTCCCAACCCATCAAGTCTAACGTGTTTAGATCTCTTCCAATCGTTATCTATTAGCAGTGTGGTGAGAAGATCGACTTGGCAGCTTTGAAATTACAATCTAGAAATTGGAGTAGTTTCCATGCTAGGATTAAGGTAGTTCTGGCAATCCTGAGAGTAACTACACAGGAGAGATGAGTCTGAGTCTGCTGCATGAATTCCTAGTCTGAGGTTATCTCAAGAACAAACAGACATTGATCTGCTCATTGTTGCTAGACAAAGCCATATCTGAAGGATTTTGACGTCTGCACTGAGACAAACAGTTCTCAGGACTATTGCTCCCTGCTGCTCTGTGTTTACTGGATTTAAACTGGGGCTGCAGAGGAGCAACCCTTGCAAAGGACAGCTGCATGGGCTCTTGAAGGAAAAAAAATACCCAAGAGAAAAGAGAGGGCTGCAGCTTCTGGGCAGTAGATGTCTCAGAAACTCTGAGGGAATTTTCTAGCAAGCAAGAACCTGCTGCAGACCAAGAGGCATTTGCATTTGGTTCCCTCCACCCTGCTGTAACCCTAGCCAGCCAGCGTATCAACACAGCAGACATTCAGTGGTACTGGCCCCAGCCCAGGTCTCTGTGCCAGACTCCTAGCACACCTGTTAAACAGATTCCTTTCACCCTGCTTTCAGCAACGTTTCAGCTGTAGTTGATATGCTTGGACTGATCCTGTCCTATGGCTGCTATCTACAGTTGTCACCCATCATACTGATGACCCAGTGCCACCATGGCACTGGGTCATCAAAACCAGACAAAGAGTACTATCGCTTGGAACTATACTGGATAGTCTACCTGACTGGTGCAATATTAAGTGCACAGGAAAGTTGTGTTTGGTTTTGGCCAGCACTGAGGAAAGGTGATGGCAAACTCCCCAGCATGCTGAAACACAACCTCTTTACAGCTCCTGCCTTCTGACTTTGGCACTCCACCTGTCCAGGAGCATGCTCTGATAGCTTTCTGCCCAAGTGCCATGCTGTTCTTTGCCATCCCAGACTAGGATGGGGAGAGCTTTATGGCCTGGGTGAGCACTGCAGAGAGGGATGTCAGTACCCTTTTTCTCTTCCAGGTGCTCAGCAGGGGCAGTATGAAGTCTGCTCTCCTAAAGGACTACCAGAGGTGCATTTCTCTGGAAGATAGAGCTGTGAGAATGGGGAAGCAGAGCGCGAGCGACAAAGCTTCAAAGAGAAAGTGCAGCTTACCTGTCCTCCCTCGTTGCTGAGTTGCTTTGAAGTTTAAGTTTAGAGTCTGGAAATAGGAGTTGGTTTAAACTTAGCATGAATTTCTTAAGGAAAAAGGAGGGAAAAATTTCTACAGGGAGAATAGGAGAAGCAGCAGTGGATGCTTGAAAGGACAACAGGGTTTTCAGGTGCCTTTTGAACAAGCAGATAATTTTTTTAAAAGCACATTTCTGCCATATAATTCACATAGGGATTAAGAGGAGTAGACAATGACACAATACTCCTCCTCCCCTCTTTTTGCTTGTCTCTTTCTCATGTTTATGAACATGTATGGAGGGTTTGCATCTAGCTTCTCCAGGTTAGCCCTAATTAGTTTTGGTCCAATGTTGTGATACCAAGAGGACAAAAATTGTTTCTCAGGTAGTCTCTGGATGGCATCTGTCCACCACTGGAAAGTCCACTGGGGAGTTCCCAACAGGACTGTTGGGAACAGTTTCTCACAGAAACAGCAACTAACCTTGTCATTTGAACTTCTGGCTTAGAATCAGAACTTTTTGATATCTCAAGGAGAAAGAAAAGGTGCAGACAGGAGGACTCCATACACAATGGTAGGGTGATTTATTCCATCTCAATACACAGCTACCTATGTCAGGCTTTGTAGGCAATTTATTTCAACTACTGCTGCTGAAGCCAAAGTTTGGTCTTTTTTTTTTTTACAAACCTAGAGATAAAGCCACAATACTTGAAATATAAGACAATTCACACATAGTGATGGGTGAGATTCACAGCTACTTCATTTCAAGAATCCTCATCTGACAACTGGGGGCAGGGCAGAGTTATGGAGGTTCAGTCTCTCCCCAAGAAGATACAGAGGAGGAATTATCCAGAGTAATTACTCAAAAGCCTTTGATTACTTTCCGGATCTTGATCCGGCTGAATTCTTTATCCCAGTCTAAGTTAACAGGTCTGGCTCTAAAATACTTGGTTTGAATGCTCCTTCTTGTGTTAGGACCTTTCCTCCCTCTGTGGTTGTGGCTGTTCTCTCACATGGAGAAGTCATTGCTTGTAGAGGCTTCACTGTGGTGAAATGGAGGTCTTATTCTCTTAGTTAGCAAAGCCATGTGTGAGATGTTCACTCTTAGCAGTGCTCAAGGGCAGTGCTAATTTATTTTTGTAACAGTCTTTTTTAGACAGAGAAGTTGGTGACAGCCATAATTTATTCATGGTGCTATGCAGCTTTGCATCACATGTCATACTGGCCTGCAGCAACTGGAAGTAGTTATTTTCTTAGGAAAGTGTAGAGACCAAAACTGATAACACACAGTGACACAGGAATCTGCTTATGTTTGGAGAAGATAATGCACATCAGCAATGGGAACTGCAGATGGTTAAGAGTTCTTGTTTTCCTCATGGCTTGTCCTCTTTCACAGCTCCCCTGATGTGGGTGTGTTTGACTTCATAAGAAGATGTTTACAGCAAGTAGAAATTATTTGCATACATTTGTATTGTTGTTCACAGCAGAAAGTTGTGTTTAAGAGCTTTCTTCATGATTGCTAAGAAAAGACATGACGATATAACCAGGTCTGCTCTTTAGGGATGAAAGCTCAAAGTCACATCTGCTCTCATTAGGTTCAAATTTGGCTATGCTGAACACATGCCATCATCACTATCATTTCCATGGTAACACATTGCAATATTATACTATTCAAGTCATGTGACAGAAGGTCAGGCTGAAAAGAAACCTGGGCTGGGAGAAATGAAGCACTTGTGTCTTGGGTGGTATTAATAAACAAAACAGCTACCAGCAAAGTAAATTGGCTTTTGTATAAATATTCTCTTCCTCAAGCTTGCCTGAATGAAAAAAAACTGTTCTGTAGGGATCTGTCTACCGGTTTGGTCTGGCTCAGGCTATAGGCTGCTTATTCTTCTCCTGTGATCTGTCTGTGATTGGAGTGCTGGGTTCCCATAGAATTGTTTGGGGGGGATCTACTTTAATTTTGCATGGTTTCTGTCAAATTAAAAAAGAAGTTATCTTGAGGAACCAGGCAGTCAGCTTAATGCAATTCATGAGAGTTAACCTCTCTCTGTTCAGCTGATGGAATGCCATAAATTATGTACTTTATTCCTGAAAAATAAAGTTGTCTGTTCTTCAAAGAGAGGGAAAAATCACAGTATTACAGGATCACTAGGTTGGAAAAGACCTTTGAGATCATCAAGTCCAACCATACCTGTCCTCTACTAGCCCATATCCCTAAATACCTCATCTAGTCATCTTTTGAATACATCCAGTGTTGGTGTCTCAACCACCTCCCCGGGCAGCCTGTTCCAATGCCCAATAACCCTTTTGATGAAGAACTTTTTCCTAATGTCTAATCTGAACCTGCCGTGGTGCAGCTTGAATCGATTCTACCTTGTCCTATCACCTGTCCCTTGGGTAAAGAGACCAACAGCCATCTACCTACAACCTCCCTTCAGGCAGTTGTAGGCAGTGATAAGATCTCCCCTCAGCCTCCTCTTCTCCAGGTTAAACAACTTCAGCTCCCTCAGTTACTCCTCACACGGTTTGCTCTCCGTCCCCTTCACCAGCCTGGTTGCCCGTCTCTGGACACACTCCAGGACCTCAATGTCTTTCTTGTAGTGAGGGACCCAAAACTGAACACAGTATTCAAGGTGTGGCCTCACCAATGCTGAGTACAAGGGCACAATTGATTCCCTGGCCATGCTGTTTCTGATACAAGCCAAGATGCCACTGGCCTTCTTGGCCACCTAGGCACACTGCTGGCTCATATTCAGCCTGCAGTCAACCATCAACCCCAGGCCCTTCTCCCCAAGGCAGCTTTCTAGCCACTCTTCCCCAAGCCTGTAGTACTGCATCAGGTTGTTATGTTCCAAGTGCAGCACTCTGCACTTAGCCTTGTTGAACCTCATCCTGTTGGTCTCAGCCTATTGATCCAGCCTGTTCAGATCCCTCTGAAGAGCCTCCCTACCCTCAGGCAGATCAACGCTTCCTCCCAGCTTAGTCTAGTCTGCAAATGTACTGAGGGAGATTTCAATCCTTTCATCGAGGCCATTGATAAAGATGTTGAACAAAACTGGACCCAGGACTGAACCCCGGGGAACACCGCTCATGACCAGCCTCCAGATAGACTTAGCTCCATTTAGCACAACTCTTTGTGCCCAGCCATCCAGCCAGTTTTTTACCCAGCAGAGGGTAAACCCAGCCTGGACAGGTGGTAGCCAGTTTCTTAAGCAGAATGATATGAGAAACAGTGTCAAAGGCTTTACTGAATTTAGGCACACTACATTCACAGCCTTTCCCTCATCCACTAAATGAGTCACCTTGTTATAGAAGGAAAGTTAGTTTGGCAGAACCTGCCTTTCGTAAGCCCATGTTGACTGGGCTGGCTGTCATGCGTGTGCTGTGCTGACCTTTCCCGGGACTGAGGTCAGACTGACAGGCCTGTAGTTTCCTGGATCCTCCCTCCAACCCTTCTTGTAAATGGGTGTAACATCTGCCAGCCTCCAGTTGAGTGGAACTTCCCCAGTCAGCCAGGATTGCTGATAGATCATGGAAAGGGGTTTGATTGGCAAGCTCACTCAATACCGTCAGGTGGAACCCATCTGGGCACCATAGACTTGTGAATGTCTTATTGGCCTAGCAGGTCTCTAACCATTTCCTCCTGGATCATGGGAGTTTTGTTCTGCTTTCCCCCCTTGTATTCCAGCTCCTGAGGCTGAATATCCAGGGAACATCTCACCTTACTATTAAACACTGGGGCAAAGAAGGAATTAAGTACCTCAGCCTTGTCCTCATCCTTTGTCACTAATGTTCCCCCTGCATCCAGTAAGGGCTGGAGGTTCTCCTTGGCCCTCCTTTTGCTGTTGATGTATCTGTAAAAAGACTTTTTTATTATCTTTCACAGAATTGGCCAATCTGAGTTCTAGAAAACCCAAAGCTTTAAGACTGAAGGAACATATTAATAGTTTGAGTTCATACTAACATTTAAAAACATCTGGTTTACAAGAAAAATAAGAAATTCAGAATTAGGGTTCTTGTTCCTGCATATTCAGCCCTGAGGTCAGTAAGTGTCCTTCCTCTGATTTCAGTGGGTTTTATCAAGACCTCCAAGAACAATAATGTCCTGATTCTTCCTCATTAGAGACAAGAAAAGAAACATTGATATCACCATTTGTTACATAAAAACAATTTCTCAGTGTACACAAGAAAAGGTTTATAATGCCACAATATACAAAATATTTTGGAAAACTTACCCAGTAACATTATCATATTAGTTTCACCGTAAAAATCAAAAACCAATTTATTTTTTATCATTGTAAATACAGAGAGAATCACTTTCAAAGAGAATGCTGGGTAAGATTCTTTTTGAAGAATTAAAGCAAAAGTTCATCAATTAGCCTATTCTGTATCTTTGAAGTACAGGTTATATTAAAATTAACCAGAAAGAGCAAATTCTGCAACAGCATAAGGGAGAAGTTTAGATAGAAACACGTTTTGGGTCTTTAAAATCCTGCCTTTCCCCAACATTTCAAGGACAAGTTTTCATTTCTACTACTATTTCCCAATGAAAGAAGGGTGCATGGAAAATTATGGAAACAGTACTAAATTGCTATTGCCATTTCCCCATTTAGGCAAAAAAACCCAAAGATGCCCAACAGCCACTGAGAAACAACATCCAACCAGATTTGATTTGGAAACCACAGACATCAAGAAAAAGGGCAACCTTCGATTTTAATGGTTGAACTGGTTTCATAGTGTCCCATTATGAAATGTGATGACAATCAAGATAAAAAGAATTAATGATTCTGCATTTCTAATTGGAAAAAGTGAAACTGCAGATCTTTCTTAAGTATGTTGGTGGAACAACCACACTTTTTTCAGCCTGCATTTTTTATAAAAGGGAATTTCTGTCACTCAGTCTTAGAGAAGAGAAGTTTTAATCTGGTGGTTCAGCACTCTGCTCAGACTACAGCCAGTTAGATCAGTTTGCTCCAGGTCTTGATCAGTTGAATTCTTAATGTCAAGGGCACAGGTCCTACAATCAACTCTGAGCTTCCATTCCAGTGTTTGACTACCCACACCGGAATTTATTTTTTTACTTAATGTGTGATCAGAACTTTTCCTGCTGTAGTTTGCATCCATTGCTTCTCATCCTGTCATTGTGCAACACCAGGAAAAATCTGGTTCTATCCTCCCTATACCTCTCCCTGGAGGGATTAAGACTGCAATAAGGTCCCATCTTAGCCCTCTCTTCCTAAGAATGTGCAAACATAAAAGCAAGTAAAATCATGCTTGTATGAGAGTTCTTGAGGGAAACATTTATCCAAAAGTTACCTGATATAACATCTCCTCAGCATTATTTGCATTTGAGAAGAGCCTCGCAACATCAGTTAGGAACAGTTTGTCTGTGCTGGGTACCAAGGAGGAGCTATAGCTGCCTAGACACAGTTTTTCATGAACAGTCAATAAACAGACAGTAGGGGAAATAAGGTACAAGACAGTGAAGCTGTGATCGCATCAATGCATTGTGAATTCACTGAGAAGAGTAAGATGGTGACAGAAGATCTAAGTCATTAGTTTTTCTCCTGAAATATTTAATCATGTCACAAGGGCTATAAATACTGGATCCAAGGAAAAAAACAGAGAGATCCTGTACACACATAGATACTGTCTGACCCTCCTATCAATGTGCAAAAGGTATTACTCATGTAATTTATTACTAATATGTCTTGACGTAACATCTCTGTGAAGCTTTCCACTCTTAGAGCACTTGTAAGCAAATCTGGGTAGCTTCCTGCTTGAACTGGGCTGTCCGCAGCAAGGAGTCGTAGTAAACTGACAGAGTAGATGAAATTATTAAAACTGTCAGCTAGTTTGCTTTTTTTTTTAAATTCTCACATTAGGAAGAATCAGAGAATTAGTGTCTTGCACCCACAATCAGGTACATCAAACAAATAAAACCACAAGGAAGACAAAAGAGAATGCCTTCAACAGAGACAATAAGGGGAGAGCATGTATTGGACTTTGGGTCCTATTTGCTCTAGTAGCCTTTGCCATGATTTAAGAAACATCGCTGGTGAGCAATATGCAAGAGAGTAGTTGCTGTCAGTACAAACTACAGTACTGTACATTCCGTGGATATGTTCCTCACTGCTAGCTACAAAGAGAATTTAGTTCATTAGTACCAAATCAAAGTTTTCCGCTAGAATTGCAGTTTCTCCCTGTGTGCAAATTCTTTTTGGAGCTGAGTCCAAGGAGGTGATGAAAATGTATGCATCTGAGGCTAACAAATACAATTCTGTTAGCTGCAGCCAGGAGGTGAGAAGTTCTTTTTCCTCTGTATATGTTCACACATGACTATTTTTATTCAGCATTAAATATTAAGAGGGATTGCCTTGAAGAGAACTACTGAGCCTAAGTTCTAAAATACTCTTGAAAGAGTTTTTTTTTAAAATTACAGAATATACTGAGTTGGAAGGGACCCATAAGGATCATTGAGTCCATCTCCTTTACAATTTTTTGTTATTGTATTTCTCATATTAATGGAATTAAGGGGAAGTGTAAATTAAACCTCATTCTCCTGTCTTCCTTCACCCGCACCTAAAACATTTTTTGTTCATATTAAGATTTCTCATTTTACCTCAACTTTTTCTGATGAAGCTTTTTGTAATCTATATTCATTTCCTTTTTTTATTTTAAGCACATGTTTACTGGCGAGGATGCAACTTTTCCCTATGCACTGAGTTTTCTTCCACCCACTGCAAAGAAGTTTCCACATATATTGAAAGTAGATTATTTCCTGCTTTGGTCCTTTTTTCAGACACTACTAGAACCAGAAAACAAATCAACTGATAGAGCTAGGGCTATAGCCCACTGAGGTGGTGGATTCTCAAAAATTGAGTTCAATAACTTTTGGATATGAAGGAACATGTAATGGAAGACACTGCATAAGCCTCAATTGGTTGATACCAAGTAGAACTGATACAGAGAAGGTAATTAATTGAATAGGTGTGGGAGAGTTGATTTTTATACTAGAGATGAAGGTCAACTTCTCATCACTGAAGATACTGATCAGTAAAGGTCAGTTGGACTTTCTGGGGCTAGAACTATTTAAATCTGCTTGCCTAGAGCTCATGAAATTGCTGTACTTTTGCTCACACAAAATTCCAGTTGTTAGATACAACATCCTCCTTTGGCCTCTTTGCTTGGCACAAGGTTGAAGCTCTCAATATGTAATCTCTCCTTAAAAATGGGAGATACGATCCTGATCTGATCCAGCCAGCCTGGAGCCCTGGCACAAAGTGATCACTGTGACTTACCAGCATGTGCCATTGTTTAAAATTAGAGATAACTGAGGGAAATGAGATACACCTCCTTTCTGGGAGCTACATGTTGCTGTTCCAGAACTGTATCTCATAGAAGGAAAATACAGCTTGAGACCAAATCAAACACTGTTCTTCCTGGTTGCCTCATCATTCTTGTTCCTTTTTGGCTCTAGGCATCCATTAAGGAGTCTGGGATGTTTCTTCCTCTGCACCTCTGAATTGTGCAGCAGCTTCTCTGCACCTCAGCCAGTTTCCTTCTCCCTTGGCTGATCCTGCAAGTAAACAAAAAGTACCTGCCAAGTAACTACATCCTGCTCAGCAGTCCTCATCTTGGAGCTTCCTCTCTGGCTTCTCATCCCTTATGTTTTTTTTAGAAGGCTGCATTGATACCTGGCTCCTTTGTACTGGCTCCAGGAAAATTCCACTGCCTGGAGCCTACCATCAGCATGGACCCATGGCCTCAGCCATCCCTTTGCATTACCAATGCTTTCACATAAATGGAAGATGTTTAAGTTAATGATCTCCCATTGTTAACCATGTGTCACTCCCCTGTGCAATTTCAGCTCAAAATGATGGTAAAAACATGGCCAGGAGGGATTAATGCCTACTTTCAGGGCAGGCTTTCCAGTCTGTGGAAGAAAGTCCTGCATTATCAAAGAGAATTAGTAAGAAGTTCAAACTATTTCCAAATATACAGTTGTGCCAGTAGACTCAGGTTCATGTTTGATTTCAGTGATGGTTTTCTGAATTGACTAAAGGCCACGTAATTAAGTTAATAGCTAATAATCTATATGTGTGGTTTAAAAGAAGTTTTTAACAAATGTCTAGATGAAGCTGATAAAGCATCTTTAAGAAAGTTAATTAGGTCTCTGTCTTCAAAGTTGATTTTTTTTTAGTATACTGGCATACCATATCTGGAAAATATCTTGGAACCCCTTCATATCTTCCATAGTTAAAGAAATATTAGGGATTTCAAGGCTATTTGAGACTGAGATAACCAAGCTGCATTTGGAGATCACTTTGGAATTTATTTATGAAGTTTCATCAAGTTCACTTCTCTCCACCATGCTCAGTTACTCTCTTCACCTTTTCTTTCTTTTTTTTTTTTTTTTTTTTTCCCTAAATTAATCTTTTTGGATAGACTTTTAGGTCATAAATTTAAGAGCAAATAATTTAAAATCTCTACTGTGAGTTTTTCAAAATTGCACAGCACTGGCCAAGTGATACACTCACTGAAGTCAGCGATAAAAGGTCCAGCAACTTCAAAAGAAGCAAAGTTAAGCCAACACAGAATCCTTATTAGAACTCCACCTTTATTACTTTAAAAAGAAGGGGAAGTTTAAAAGGACTAACTAAGGAAATTCAATGACCAAATCCCATTGTAATTCAATAGGAATGGGGCACCAAATTCCCTCAGGCGGCTTTGCAAATTCTCTCACAATGGATGCCAAACTGGTTCCCATAATGAGCCAGTCATTCTGTAATGTCAGAGGGTCGAGGTGATTGCTGGGTGGTAATACCTGGCCATAGCTAAAATAATGCAATACTGTGGAAGTATTGTGTTTCCACCACTGTGGATCTGTGAAACAAGACCATCTGCATGAGTTTAGAATGGATTAGGAATCACCCAGCTGGAGGCAGGGGAGGATAAAGCTGGTTTGACTCTAAGAGGGCCATCTAGCACCTCCAGAATGATTCACCTCCATCTGTAGGGCCCTCTGAGCTCTACAGAGAGGAACAGGGTGGAGAGTTTACAGGCAAGATCACAAAGACTTGAAGTATTGGTTTAAGAAATCTCCCAAGAATTCAAATGGTGTTTTTTGTGGTTGTGTCACCAGAACAAGTAAAACCAAAGCTGTAGCTGCTTCCTCAACTACCCATCACTTGAGTACAGAGGCTGGGAGATGTCAAATAGTCCTCTCCACTTGACATCAGGCTGGAAAAAGCACTTCTTCTCCTGCTGCTTCTGAGATTTGTAAATCTACATTGAGGAGTGGCAAAGCCTTCACCCCATGCTGAGACCTTACACATCACTGCCAGCCCTGCTCTTAGTCCTGCAGTGTTTGCAGCAAAAACAGGAACCAGTGACACTGGTCATACAGAGTTGTGTGTCAGCTTCCTCTAATGCCCTGTCTGTATGTAATATTCACCTAGAATAGCAGAGGGGTATAAAACTACTTTGAGAAAAACAAGTTTACCTGACTTCACAGAGTCCTTTGCAAAAAAATTAGAATAAAACATCCTTCCCCATTTTCCCCGCTGCTAAGATTGGTCAGCTTCATGGGCTGAACTAAACTTTTATATGGTTTCTTTAATTCAGTTTGATAAACTCCACATGAGCTTGGATTCTCAGAGATATTTTAATATACAAGACAGAAGGAGTATGCTGTTTTGGTAACTCAAGATTTTAAACAGATCAATTTTTGCATTAGAAGAACTAGCATACCAGAATCTATGAGAGACCAGGGGAAAGAACCCAACAGTGCCTCAAGAGACCATTTGTTTCAAGTGGACTCATCAGGGGTCCCTTCAGAGCTGTGTTTCTCATGCTCAAATTATATCTCATGATGTTGTTTTTAGAAGGGAAATTCTTAGATTATGCATGATTTGGGTTTGCTCATGGAGTTAATCAGTCTGCAGGCACTGCATTATTAACAATTCCCAGCAACAGAGATTTTCAGTTTGTCGGTATTATTTACAGCAGATTAGGTTAATATCACATATTAGAAGCACAGCATTGTATATCCCAGAGATACAGTTTCCCCAAGGTGTTGCTCAGAGAGAATCCAGAAGCCCATGAAAGTCTACAGAAACACTCCAGGTGACCTGACTATGCAAAGGATGTTTGTTCTAACATCAAGGAAAAAACTCATAGAGTTAACAAGGTCCTATCCTGAGTGCAGAGTTACTGTTTATATTATCCCAAATATTTTAAGTTCAGGTCCCCTGCAAGTATGTGAGAATTTGAGCTGTTATGATACAAAAATTATGCCCTCTCCTTATATATACAAAATAAGTAATTCTGTCTTACCTGAACTAGATTTTATGATGGACTGTATCTGAAGTTCTACTCATGCCCCACTGACTCTGAAGTTACTGATGTGTGAAAGACATAGCAGATGGAGCTAGCCAGGGGACTAACTTTGGGGCTACAGCTGGTTATAGGATATAATTCTGACCACAGTCCACTGTATGTTTTTAGGTGGTCACATCATGGCTTGAAGCAGGACCCCATATCTGAACCAATCTAGTGCTACATGCTACACAGCAGGACAACCATGGACAGGCATATTGCTTGTCTGTAAAAAACTGCTTGAAAATATTTGAGCTTCATCCTTCCTCAGGGTAGTGAGGGCTACTAAGTAGAAGGTGGGTAGAATAGATGCCTCTATTCTTTGCTCCTGAAGGGACAGGGTTTCTGAGTTAAGACCACTTCCAGTGATTGTTTTCCTTTTTGTCCTCAGGCTTTTAAAAGTTGCTGTCCACACAACTATTCCAAATCAACTCAGTGCAAGAATGTTTTTATTCCTAATAAGCACTTGGTTTCATAGTTTAACCCACTTTCAGAGCAGCAAGGTATTCCTAACAGTGAAAGCCAAGAAACCAACATGTATGAGTTTCACCTAGCTCCACAAAGTATGAGAGGTAAATCCTTTATCCTCTGCTTTCTGAACATGGAGTGTAAACAGTCACTGTTACAGAGCTACTTTTCTTCTGGAGAGCCCAGAAAGAACCACAGCTTGTGGAAATAACCACAGCTCCACAACACTGAAGGCCTTATGTGGCAATTAAAAAAAATTAGTAAAGATTCCCAGTTTAATTCTTCCATCGTTATGCATAGAGACCCTGACAAATCACAGTGAGAACCTTTTTCCTTTTCAGATGGTTGATGCATGTACATATGTCTCCTAGAGTGCAGCCAGAAGTGGGCACGAAGCAAATGGTCCTCAGAGGAGGGTGACTTCTTCCACAGTTTATGTGTAAGCTTCCCTGAAAAATATATGACCATGCAAAAAGAGTCTAATAGACAAGTATTTAAGTTATGTGGGCACCAGAAGTAACATATTACAAGTGGACAAGGCTTGCAGTTGGTCTGTTCTTCTGTTTCTAGATATTCTGGTGCCTTTCCCAGACACTACGGACATCTTATATGAGTTTTGTGAGAGGTTTTGTTGCCTGTGAACCACAGAGCCTCGCTGACATGCCCATGTATCCAATAATTAATTGCAAGCATATACCATCTTATCAGTCATTTTTGATTTTCCATCACAGTGCCAACTATGTATATATATATATACACACATATATATATACACTTCTAGAATATACTTTGCATTTATGTTATTCACCAGAAATGACAAAGAGAATATAAAAATATGTTCCAAGTAATTCAAAACTGAAACTAGGGCTCTCAATTCATATATGTCATTTAAGGACAAGCTAACAAACTCCTAGATGAGAGTGAAATGTACACTTGTCAATGTGTTTGGGGGGGTGGGGGAGAATGCAGTTCTTCACAAATTAATCTCTGGTGACTCACAAAGGCAGCTTCTTTTCTTTGTTTTTGTATTTGATACTGTGTAGCTTCTTAAAACACTATCTTCATAGTATTGCATTCTGGGGAAGGACCTCTAAAATTTCGTATCAGCAGTATCACCAGACATTTCCTATCAGCAATATCACCAAGCTTATTTAAATTGTCATATGCTTTAAAATATAATTCACCAACACTGGCCTTGCCTAGTTCTGTTTCCTAGTATCAGTAATCTTCTCTGAAGGTCTTTTCATACTGTTACACTATACACTCTGAAATTGGTATACTCAGTAATTCTCCTCCAGACAGACCGAGTAACCCACCTTTCATGAGTCGCCCTGTCATGGTTTTGGCAGGGACAGAGTTTATTTTCTTCTTGGCAGCTGTCTGAGTGCCATGGTATTGGGCTAGGAAGCAGCGTGACTTTGGGAACTAGCTGAACATCAGTTTCAGGTGGTGAGCAAGTACTTGTGTTATCACTTGTTTTGAATATAATTATTATTAATTACTGTTATTACTCCTACTACTACTGAACTGTCTTAGTCTTAAGCCATGAGTTTTCCTTTTTTTTTTTTTTTTTAATTCTCTCCTTCACTCCACTGAGTGGGAAAAGTGAGAAAACAGCTGCATGGTTGTTTAGCAGCCTATGAGATTCAACCATGACACACCCCTTTAAGAACACCTTCTTGTCCTTCTCCATCCTTTCCAGCCACTCAAACACCCAAGCAAAACAAAAAACTTGCTTTCTGGGGGTTCAACAATGTGTTTCACTTCAGTGTAACTGTGAAGGAGGAACTGCAATGCATATAGGAACAAGGAGGTCCCATTATCTTGGGCATAAACTTGTCTGTGAGTTTCCACTACTGTTGTCACACAAGCAGAGAATGTGTGATCAGAGCTTTAAGTGAAAACATTGGTAAAACTGAAATATTTTCTTAGTCATCCTTTGCTCCTGGCAATTGGTTTATTCGTGATTCTCATGGATGTTAAGGCACACAAGGACCAGCACAGTGACTTATTTTGTTTCTTTCTCCTAAGGTGATACAAGGACTCTATCCCAATAATTTCTCTATTAAATGCATAAACTGAACTGTAGCTTACCTTTTCAGAAAGAAGAAACCAGCAAATTGCTAAAGCACTTGTTCCACTGTAGTCCTTCCCTGTATTTCCACATTAATTTTTATCAGGCTTCATGTCACACTCTGTGTTGCTTTTTCCCTTCTTTGCCATGTAAAAGAAAGTATCAAAACCCAGTGGATAGTGACAGACTTGTAGGCTTGCCTGCCTTCCTTTGCATGTAACTGAAACTGTCATGATACTGCCTTTCTTCTGGGTATCTGTTCCTCCATACACCTGTTCTTCTCAATACATTTATTTTGCTGCTCATGGCAAATTTCCTACTTTCTTGGCACAGGGAAAAGTGGAAGGAATCCCAGACGTTATTCCTTCTCCTTCCTCAGCAATAGACCACTTCGTTCAAGTGCCTTCTTTGCTGTTTTGCCAAGTAAAGGCTTAAATGCACCTCTTTTCTTTTCCCTGCTCACCAGCTTGTAAAGCCCTTCTCTCTCTTTTTGTCCCCATACGTAGTGAGCTATTTGTAGAAAGCTGAACAGCTTCAACAGAAAAAAAATCAAGACCGTAATTTGATGAACACTCCCTTCTACCAAAAAGGACAACTTGTTCATAGTTTGTCCTTTACCTCTCACTCCTGCCCACTCAGTTCTACCAGCTCAAGTTTGTTGCAGCTGAACAGAATGGGAAAAAGTATCTCAGTTTAAAAAAAAAAAAGTCACACTTTTTTTTTTCTTTTTTTTTTTTAAATCCTTAACCCCACAAGCAATTGTAACAGCACATGTGGGGAAGCTGCTAGGAGGGAAGGGGTGCAGCAGAAATGTGGCCAGCATTACCATTGAAAGGAAGGGACAGAAATGTGGCCAGCATTACCATTGAAACGAAGGGACTTTGAGCTGTGGTGTCAGAGAGCTCCACCTCAAACACCCTACAGTCTGTAGGCTCACCTGCCTCAGAGATATACAGGAGACAGTAGAGTAAAAGAATATCCTTAGTTGGAAGGGATCCATAAGGATCACCAAGTCCAGCTCCTAAATGCTTCCATTTGGTCTCCAGGGTCTAAGCACCCCACTAAGAAAACTATATCCCAAAGTGAAAATAACCAACTAACCTTTGTCTAGTTTGGAAAAAGTGACAGAAACCCTGAAATTTCAGGTAACATTTTTTCATGTTTTGGATTCAATGAAATGTCTCAATCAACCTGGAGGGCTTTGGGGTTTTTTATCTTTATTTTTTTTTGTTTGGTTGGTTGGTTTGGTTTGGGGTTTTGGGTTTTTTCCTCTTGAGTTACTGAAAGGCAGCTCTGTTATCAAACAGATATGTTACTCTGCACTCAGCAAGCCTGCCTGCCCTGAACTCCTACAGGTCCCTTGAAATGGAGTACAGGCTCAGAGTGAAAATTATTAGTTCAGTGAACATCACTCAGGTCAGATCTGACACTCACCTGTGTCAGGGAAGCCTAATATTAGAAAGCTGAAGGAAAATCCTGGCAGTCTGTGGCTTTGAATTAACCAAAATGCATTTAGAATGTCCAGTGTGCAGCACTAACACACAAACGTAGCAAAAATTTTTTACTTCCAAAGGAACTCTGCTGTGATTACAAAAAATGCCATTCTACCAGTTATTCACCTGAATCAATGACTATTCCCTCCATCACTTCACAAAGGAAGAGCATCCCTTTAGCAGGATTGATGCTTTGTGATTTTCGTCCTGAACACAGACAGGAAGGAAACTGTGTTTTCTCTAGATGTGGAAAAAAGGCATTTGATCATGTTGGGTGACTCCTTACTTCTTGTAAAGTTGTTTAGATCAGAGATGAGTTTGGGTTTGTGGTTGGGTTTTGGGGTTTTTTGTTTGTGTTGGGTTTTTTGTTTTGTTTTGTTTTTTCCAACCAGAGAGACGAGGTTTGGCAATCTGGCAGCCTATCTTTCCTTTCCCTATAAACAAAACTAAACCGCATACTCTAAACACTACTGTGTTACAGGCTTTCCAAGGACTTTGCAAACACCTTCTCTGCAAACACCTCTCTGGGGAAGGCTTTGGCATTATCCCTCAGTAAGAGGCAAAGTGTAGCTTTTAACACAGATCTGGTTCCTGAGTGAAAACAATATACTGTTTCTCCCTGTCAGTGCGCACTGTTCAGTGCCTCTCCTGACACTGAATTAAGTCCAGCTCTCTTCTGTCTCCTTGCCTGGTAGGGACAAAGAGCCCTGCTGCCCTCTACCATGAGGGCTGCAAATGTCACAGTCTGCCTTGAACAGATGAGCCTATAAGGGCCAGATTCAGGCACTGGGCATCTTTTTGGATAGTGTATTTCTACTGTGAATTAGGAAGTAATCTTAAGGAGGTACTCTATTCCATGACACAGGACTTCTGACAGTGATGATGCATAGGTAAAAGAAGTGATGGCATATATGTAGCAACATCTACTGTTACATATAATAAAAGTGCAAAATGATTGGTTGTTTGCTATCTCTGTGCCATCAACAACACTGAAATATGATCAGAAATTGTTGCTGAATAAGTAATACCAAGAAGCACACTCAGATGAAAACAGAATTCACCAAAAGTCAGTTTTTCTGAGATGGACAGCTATTTTTAGACAGGGACATCCCAAGCCCAATCCATTTGACTCTCGGCTGATGCTTCCCACATCAAAAGGATCCAATGCATATTAGAGGCATTGAAATCTCCCACTAGCACCCCTCCTAGCTGGCTCAGGGCCCATTGTGAGACATCACTCCTCTTCCACTTGGTTCTTTAATTCAAACTTGACAACCTAGGATGGAGATTTAAATTCAACTATAGGACAACTATTAATAAGCCAACAAACACCGAGGATGAGAATTCTCAGTGAATTTAAAGCTAAGGGATGTTTGCCAAGAAAATTTGGCTCTCTCTCCCCTGTTGCTTTGATGCTCTTGCTTTCCATTCTCACAGCCTAAGAAAACACTTTTTCCTTCCTCCCTGCTCTCTCCCTAATCTCACCAGGTATAAGCAGTGGAGGAGACGAAGCCCCCTTTCAACAGCTGCCCAAGCCTGCCTCTCCTCACTTATCAGCCAACTTTTCCTGTCTTTTAATGGTGCTGGCAACATCTTACTCTTCATGGTTTGTTTCCCACCACTGCTGCCAGCCCAGAGAACAGGCAATACCCAGGGTGGGTACAAGGCAGGCAGTGCTTGGTCCAAGACTTACGGGTCCAGATCACATGGCAGAAGTGCTGCTGATGGACAGGCAAGGCAGTACAACACCCTTCCAAATGCCACCATATAGCACCTCCTCTTCAGAGGCAGTGTCCACCCACTCAGTAAAATTCACATAAGGGGCAGAGGAAAAATCATGAAGACGAGTGTAGCAGAGAGGATAGCTCTAAACCAATAGCCATTTTGCCTTCCAGACTAGGAATTTTCAGGTAACTAAATATTTACAGTTTCAGCCACAAGAACATAAATTCAGTTAAATATTTTTTGACTGGAGAAGGGGGTGAGGGAGGGATTTGTTTTGTTTTCTTTGGGGTGTTTGTTTTGTGTTGTAATACTATGTTCCAGCAATTTTACTATATTTTGATTTGAGGTTTGGGGTGTTGTTTTTTTCCCCCAGAAAGGCTGAAATAATTTGTTTTGACAGTCCTGGAAGAAGAAGCTGGTGGATCTTTTGTTTTAGAAGAAGTGAATGTCACTTAAAATATTGACCTAAATTAAAAAGGAGGAGGAAGCCACACCAAAGATTTCAGAAACTTAAGCAAAACCTTTCTCTTCAAGGCAAGTCAAGCATTCTGGGTTAAAGCAGACTGAAATTATTCTTTCTGTTTGCTGTCTAGTAGGAAAAAAAAACAAACTCAGAGCTTTGGATTTGAACCAAATTTTTTCCCTTCCAGTTTTTCACCCATTATATGATGAGCTTTAGTAGCTAGTGTGGTTCCCCAGAGACTTTGGACATTTGCTGTGATATAAAGAATTCCCCTATTCTGATGTCTATGCACACAAAGATTCAGGGGATGACAGCTACTCTCATTTACAGAAGCCAACCACCATGTAGACGCTAGCCTGGGGGTAGCAGAGGACAGCCCTGCATCTAGGGGCTTCTTGCAAAAACATATCTAAGTTATGGCTATGCCTTTTCCTATGAAGGGATTATTCTCTTCCTACCCATGCCTATGCCAAAACTCTCTTCAGTCTCGGGATTACCCTGCCAAAATTTCAGCAACTAACAGGGCCAGTTTGAAGTCAGATTCCTGGCACTGGAGGGAGAGTTTCATAACCATGCACCACTGTAAACTACACCAAGGAGGATCCTCCTCCCTGCCTTCCTCTTTTTCTGTTTCCTTAAGCAATGTAGCTGCCGACAGGCACACCAGTGACACGGCTGGCAAGCAGTGGGAGATGTGTTTCACTGGCAATCAGTGACTAGATATGTATGTGTCTTGCTTGCTTCACATGAAATAATATTGATCTGAGTGTGCCATCAAAGAGCTGAAACTGTCAACTGCGAGCCAGAAACCTACTGTAGGAACTGCAAGGCCATTTGAAGAATTCACTTTTTCTGTGTGAAATGGGACATCAGGCTAGTGTGGCAATATAGATCAGTCCTCCCTCATTCTCTAATGGAGGCTGGCTCCTTGACAAGAGTTTTGCTGGCATTGTTGACACCTGCAGATTGACTGGTGCAAGCTGGTGAGTCTTCCTATCTGCTGTTCTCCTGCAGCTGACCTCTGATCCTACTGAATTTCCCTCTGCTTCCTGCTGTAGAGTAATTCCTTCAGATGCCTCCCTCCCACAGCTTGGACCAAACAGACCCCCAAATGACAGCTTGCTGAGGCTAACATCTCTTCTTTATACTAAAAATACATACCACATCAGCTTAAAGATTCCCTTGTACATTTATGCAGCAAAGCACTTCAGCTCCTGAATACTTGCCTGCTCCTCCTATGCTTTGAGTCATTTATGGTGTCTTAAGAGTGTTATTGGACCAAGGCCTACTTTTCCTTAGCTAGCTCTGTTCTCAGACCCCTTATTTATTTATTAGACATTAGATGCCTTTTCTTCTTGTTGTCTCCCCACCCATCTTGAGTCATAACATTACCATTGGTTCCTCATGTCTTAATTCCTATGCTTTCCAGAGTAGCTGTAGGTTGGGGTGGGAACTGTGTACAGCCATTTCGCTGTGTGCTGCATCTGCTGATGTGACACCTCCCTTACTGCTTCTTCTCTAGCAGTAAATTCATACTTGTTGCAAAAAATTAATGAGATCAGGCCTTGCAGCCTTTTCTAATGAACATCCTTCTTGAGGCTGGTGAAGATGGAATTGCATAGCATTGAATGGGCAGCAAGATTAGCTTGAATGCTAGGGCTGCCTTTGAGTAACATGGATTTGTCCTCTTGACCCATCTTCTCCTGCCTGTACACATGACATGAGTGAGATACAGCAAGCAAATTGTGAAAGTGGTGAGAGCATGTACCCACTGCCTGTGTCTTGCTCACATGCACTCTTCCACAGCCTGGTGGTGTTCCACCACTGAGGGACAGGTTATGTAGCCTTATTATCAGGTGCTCCTAGGGAAAAGACTGGCAACAGGGTTATGCGGACACTGAGCAGACCCCAAGTAAGAGTCAGCCCTTCCTGCAATGCATCTGTGATTTGCACAGCTATGATAAAAGTGGAATACAAAGGCACAAAGAGTTGAAATTACTTATGAAAAGTCATATTGCACCCTATGTCAGCTGCCAGTGGAAAAAAAAAGTGGAATAAGTACAGGTATGTCTTCCCTGGGATGTTTCTTTGCCTGATCCTTCCCTCCCACCATGGCTTTTCTGTTCTCCTCTCTGATTTCTTGCTCTGGTTTCTCACCAAATACTCTTTTTGTTCTTTACCTCTTCTCTTCTATTTTTCACAACCTTTGCAAAGCACAGATCATGCACAACAAGGTCATGATTCAGCAAGAAACCCATGATGTTAAGCGGAGTAAATGGAAGCAAGGTAATTTCATCTACACATGATAGCCAAATGTGGAGGACGCTCTGCTTCAGAAAGTGCTAATGGCCACTAGAAGGTCAGGATGATAATCCAAGGAATATGACACATATAAGAAAGAAAGACACAAAAAACCAGAGGTAACTCTTTGTCTGTTTTTTTGTCTTACATCTATCTTTCTTTTCTCACTCCAGCAGCTCAACTTTATAGCTGAACTTGGTAACTTAGATTTGTTGAACTTGTCACCAGGGAAGGTGCTACTCCAGAACCAAATACTGTGCCAAAGCAGCAGTCCATACAGTCCATAGCAAAGTTCAATCAGGATGCTGCTGCCAAAAAAGCTCTTCAATGCTCTCTGTGGTTGTTGAGGTTGAAGGACACAATTGAACAGACAAAAATGTTTGCAATTAATTGTTTTTACAAGACCCTGTCCTCCCAGACCATGGCATCAGGTTGATGCCAACAGGAACTGAAGAAGAAATCTGAAAAAGGGTAAGGATTTTATCCTGCAGTCAGATAGGTACATTCTCTATGGACCTTCCTTGACTTACCAGCCCAAGATCTCATCCATAGCCAAGCATTTCTGGTGTCATGGCACAATGATACAACAAAAAACGACAGTCCCTTTCCAAGTAGACCAATCTGGAAAAGAGAAGCCACCTCAGTTCCTGATGAACAAGGTATGAGAAGCTACAAAATAAGGCAATTCTTCGGACAAACTGCAAAGTGATTTCATTCTGCAAATTCTTCCATTTTCCTTAGCTGCATATGAGCGCCTTGGTAAGGGTGGCCATGGTTCCATTCCCTACATACTATACCTTCCTTATTAGACCAACTATGTGACTGGAAGAGTCTGGGCTTTTGAAGCAATTTTTTTTTTCACTATCCATAAACTGCATTTTTTTGCAAATGGAGGGAAAATAAGCCAAAAGTCTTCAGAAAAAGTATAAAATTTAAAAACAACAAGAACCCCCCCACATATTAACAAATTTTTAATGTCTACGTCTGTATTTCCAAGCCTTCAGTGCATTCTACTGCTGTACAGCTCTATAAATAATAACACAGACCTTATAACAACACGGAGGATAAATATGCAGCTTTATAATTTTGCCTGCACCATATCTGTACTTAAACTAACAATTTGCAAGCAGCTTCAAACTGTTGTGCCTTTCTTAATTTTTTCCTCTAAATTTGGAAATTCTCCTGAAAGTAGTTCTCACTCAGTCTGAATTTTTTCTCAGGATCCAGCCCAGGGCCAAGAAGGATTTAAAAGTGAGAGTATACACAGCGCAGTTCTACACACATTTAAACTCTAAAATATCAATTTTTTCATAACATGCTTTTTCCGTACGTAATAGCAAACAGAGGTGAATGTTATAAAAATATTATTCATGATCCTGCTCTGACAGGTGGCTGGACTAGATGATCTTTCAAGGTCCTTTCCAACCCCTAACATTCTGTGATTCTGTAATTCACAAAGTGGGAAATTCTAGTTCCTAAGCAAATACAGAGATTTCTGAAAATAAAATTTCTGAAACTATTTATAGAAATTGTTTCCAAACTCCTTAAGACTTTCATTTTTTATTTCTAGAGCATGATGGGAAAAGTTTTACAAAGTATGCTGCTAACATGATTCTCTTTTTTTAAAGAAGCAGCATAATTTTGATGAAAAAGTTAAAAACCTTTTTGTTTGTTTGGAATTCTTTTTAGGAAAAAATTTTTATAAGTTATGTACTCACTGGATATTATTTTTAAAATGACAAAATGACACCATTCCAGTCACTCAAATAAAAAAAAAAGGATCTTTGAAAAAAAAAATCTTTGCAATTTTTTCCCCAGATTGTTTCCTGTTCAGCTTTTGCTTTCACCTGATGTAGGTATTGCATAATTAGGTGTTAGGATTTTTCCAGTAAGAACACATACTGCACTGAAGTTCCTAGGATCCCATTCTTGGTGTCCAATGTTCAGATTTGGACTGATCACACATTAGTAGTAACTACCAGAAAGCTTCTGAATGCTTCAGGGTTCAGGCTGCACTTTGGCACTGTCACCTCCCCTCATGAGTGGCTGTAGTGGGGTCCTAGTCTCTCTCAGGCCTTTTTATCTTCTATTAAAATAGGGATTGAAAAAATGTTATACCAGACCAGTGATCTTTTGTGTGTTGCTGGAGAACAGTTAGAGGTCAGAGTGGCTGTCAAGAAGATGTTGAGCTTCCCTATGAATGTAGCTGTCCATTCTCCATACTAAAGGTCTTTATTTTTGCCAGCTGTACTTACTTTTCTACAACCACAGCCAGCCCTATACAAGGTTGGTATGCACAGAAAGCAATATCCATATGAGTAGTGTACCAGCCAAGAACCAAGACCCAGTGTTGTAGTTATTGCTCTGACCCAAAGACTTTCCTGTCCTTGAGCATTAGCATTGGAGTCACTCAGTTGCAATTTGCATCCTATAGGTAGGCAAGAACATATTTGGTCAGCAAGAACCAACCCGCTCTGTAGGCAGAGCCCTGGCTAGAGGGACTAACAGATTTTGGTGTTGCTACCTCTCATCTTCTGCCTCTGTAGTGAGGGGAGAGCTTCCCTAAATGGACAGAAGTTTGTGAATATTTTGCCCCATCTGCACCAATCAGTCAGCTCTATCTATGGTTTGTTCAGTGCACCAAATTTCTCTTGTTGTTTCATTATTTGATGAACAGCTGTTTTAGAAGGAACTGTAAGATTGGTGTTATCTGTTAAGCTTGATTATTACCAATCATGGGACCACACATTATGGACTGATATCATTAAGTATATAGCAACACACAATCCTAAAGTAGATACATACTTTTACAAATTGGTTCTTTTATATAGTGCAATGGTGACTCAGCTAATCCGTCATAACTTCGCTTTCGTTTAGGAACTGATCTCTTCCTTGAGTTGGTTTCCAATATATGCATTCACCTATGGTCTTTGTTCACATAGAGACAATCCAAATTCTTGATTAGATACATATGAACAAATAAAAATGGGATTGTCCTTTTCACATCTTGTCCCAGATGAAAAATAAAGCTGGCTGAAAGGATGTTGAGGGATCATTCAAGATTATCTCCTACAATATACTGTACTAGTAATGTATTCAATTCTTCTTGTTATTTTATATGTTCATCTTGAGTGTTCAGATGATCTTTAAAAATATGAAAGTGTAGCCAATATAATATTCACCATGCTTGCATTCATACCTTGCCTTAGGTCGTCTAAGAAAATGAGATGTGACATTTCATGATACATGTATTAATTTTAACTTGGGAAAGAAAAATGTTTCTGAACAAATAGGTAAATAAATACAAAATAATCTCATAAATATTTTTCCAAGTTTGATGGAAAGTCATATCCTTCTGTTGAAGTAATAGTCCTCTTTCAGATGTTTCACCAGAAACTGCTTGATGTATTACACTATTCAGAGGAAAATATTTAGAAAAAATCAGAACTAATAAGCTGCAACTCTAGATGCTGCTGTACAATGGTCAAATCACCTGTCAACAGAGATTTCATCAATCAGTAGCCCTTACTGATAATTACTGGGCTGAAGACTTTTATGTGCATTACTATGGGTTTCTCCATATGAAGGGAAGAACCTGATGAAACTATTCCATTTTATCTCTGTTCCAGGAAAATGGGCCAATTCTCAGCTGCAATACTTTGGAGAATTTCCTGTCTGGTAGTTCAGAAACTGCCAAAAAGCAGGGTGCAGAAGCCAGAAAGTATGCTGCTGTCATTGGCCCAAACAAACAAACAAAGATCCCCAACAGAAAATAACCCTCCCCAAAATAAAAATAGTTCTTAAAGATCAACAGAAACAAAAATGGACCAGATTTTAAATGAGAGCTTGTGTTTTACATATCATGTGGCTAGACATAGTTTTTGGAAACAGTCCAAGTCAGCCCACTTTTCCCTACCATCTGTCAGCAGTAGGTTTGCTGACTGTGAGAGCTTAGAGGCAACGCGTAAAAGGCGAGTGTTAGACAATCGAGTTTAAACATGACAAGAGCAGGGAAATTCAAAGGCTTGATGATGTAATGTGCTAACACTTGGCTGTTGTGAGAAAAAGAGGAGGAGGAGTATAACACGTTACAGAGAATGGGGTTGTTCACCTTTAGGCTGAATTCTCTGGCTCTTATCAGTTTGTACTGAGACCCTGACATTATTTAAACATGGAGCTGGAAGTGTTTATTTTAGACATAGGCCAAAGAGATTTGGGATGGCGATTTAGATGTAGGCTATGGCCCTGGATTTAGACCTGCTAACAAGCTCAGTCACATTCCAGAGCACTGAAAACTTCTTAGATCATGACATTAGTCACAAAGCTGGGGGCCACCAGAAGAAGAGCTGGCTGTGAGTTTTATGCCTTTTGTCCATATTGCAAATATAGAGGAAGCAGAGGCTTCTGGCATACTTCTGTTGGTCCCATTTTTAGAAAAGCTCTTCAACCAAATGATCTTTCCTCCTTCCTTTGTTGTAGGTCTATGGCAAAGACCAGACCAAAATGCTTATCGCCCCTAGGTTCCCTGAACTTAAATGGGTACACCAATACAGGAGAAAGAGACTGCATAAGGAAGGGGCACTCTAGACCACAGGGGCTGTTCTCAGATACTTCATTTGGAGTCAAAACTCTGAACAATACTCAGAGGATTCAGGTTTCTTCCAAAGAGGACTTGGGGAAATGGATCCTTTCTCCAGACAAAACTGTACATTGTAAAACCATTCTCCTTGCAAAATGAGAGAGTGTATCTCATTGTCCAACCCTGACTGAAGTTTTACATACTTCCCCAAATCTCCCCCCCGAAAGGCATGCTATCAAAAGGAAACTTAAAACTGCTGCACACATTATATAAGCTTGTGATAGTAATTACAATATGGACTCTCATTTATGTTGTTGCAAAATCTTCTTTGAGAAATATGCTTCTCATCTGGTCTTGAAAAGCAGAAAAAAGGGATTTCGTTGAATGGGGCTATGTTGGAAAGAGCTCAGTCCAGTCTAGTTAAACTGGCTGCTAAAATTACAGCCAGTTGGGGAACTAGCTATTAAAAACTCTCAAACGAGCTATGTTTCCTCCTGATGCTCATTTCTTGTCTGCTGGGAAAGGCTGTGCTTGGTCCAGCAGACAACTCTTCATTTTCCTCTTCTCTCATTCACATTGTCCTGGCTTGATTCCAAAGTTGCCACTGCCTCTGATGCTCAATCCTGGTTTCACCACATCTGCCAGCCTCACCTCTGATATTCAGTAGAAAGCTGCTTTCAAAGGCTGTTTTCTGTCTTTTTCCAATGAAGAGATGCAGAGCACAGGGCTTCTTTTATCCCACTGTGCCACCAGAGTCTGTTTCACTGAGGGACAGTATCTCGTGGCAAGCAAGGATGGTGGCTTTGCATGGTTTTGTTTCTTGGCAGAAGAAACTATCTGTAGGTTTTAATTAAACTGTCTATGAATGTGGACCATTGGGCAAGACAGCAGAGCCAAGCCCAAGAAGCCATAGGCTACCAGAAGTCTTCTGAGTGCAGTTTGAGTAGGGGGATGGATCAGCACCTGTGGACTGGTTATAGATTTTGATGTGGTGCCATTCCTAGGATTCATGCCAGTAAAAATCCTTATAAAAAGTGTGGACAAAATTTACTGCATACCTGCCGTAATCAGTTTTAAAATCACAACATTTTTCTTGGGTTTGTTGGGGGTTTTTTGTTTAAAAAATGGTAAAAGGGCAATTTCATCTCTAGATCAAAGTTATAAAGCCTCAAGAAACCATCTGAAACTTATAAACTCTCCATTTTGCTTTACATTTAGAAAATTAAAAAATACTGAACTATATATATATATTTTAATTGGTATTTAAAAAATGACTCCCAGTCACATACCTTGTAAACCTGGTTTCATTGAGCAGTAAACTTTATAAAGCTCAGTTAAAACAACTTTTGAAAAAGGGCTTTTAATTAAATGAAATACTGACAAACTGGTGAATATCGTAATCAGGTAGAAACTGCTGCCCGAGGAGAAAAAAATATCTATATTTGAAAAAAAAAAGTTCTTTGTTTCCATTAATATATGTTCCTATTTTGTCATAACCTACAAAAGTCATCATGACAAGTAACTAAAACATAGAAAAGTGGTTTCACTGTTGAATTCTAACAGTTCAAGAAATCCCAAAATAACTGTGGCTGGTTGCCTCTGGGCATGTTCATACAGTAGGTAGGATGGCTCTCCTAAGCAAACCCTGTTTTGGAAACCTTTGTTCAGTGTTTTGAGGGACGTGTGATGACTCTGTGTCTTCTGTCCTCCAGCAGCAAGCCACTTAGTACATTCTTAAAGTGAGTTCAGAAATGCTGAGGAAAATAAACACATTCCTGCAGCAGCCCCCATTTACCTCTGAGCACAGGCCAAAAGCATGGGGCACACCAGCACACTGCTAAAGCTTGCCAACGTTTAGCAAGACTTAGGCTGGAGAGCTGGGCAGGGAGAAGTTTAATGAGATTTAACAAGGGCAAGTGTAGGGTCTTACCTCTAGGGAAAACCAACCCCAGGTAGCAGTATAGGTTGGGCACTGGCCTGTTGGAGAGCAGAGTAGGTGAGAGGGACCTGGGGGTCCTGGTGGAGAGCAGGATGGCCATGAGCCAGCAATGTGCCCTTGTGGCTAAGAAGGCCAATGGCATTCTGGGGTGTATTAGAAAGGGTGTGGTTAGTAGGTCAAGAGAGGTCCTTCTCCCCCTCTACTCTGCCCTGGGGAGGCCACATCTGGAATATTGTGTCCAGTTCTGGGCCCCTCAGATCAAGAAGGACAGGGATCTGTTTGAAAGAGTCCAGTGCAGGGCCACCAAGATGATGAAGGGAGTGGAACACCTTCCTTATGAGGAAAGGCTGAGGGAGCTGGGCCTCTTTAGACTGGGGGAGACTGAGGGGTGACCTTATTAATGTTTATAAATATGTAAAGGGCAAGAGTCAGGAGGATGGAGCCAGGCTCTTCTCAGTGATGGCCAGCAACAGGACAAGGGGCAGCGGGTGCAAGCTGGAGCAGAGGAAGTTCCATGTGAATGTAAGGAGAAACTTTCACTGTGGAGGTTACAGAGCACTGGCACAGGGTGCCCAGAGAGGCTGTGGAGTCTCCTTCTCTGGAGACATTCAAACCCTCCTGGATGCGTTCCTGTGTGACTTAGTCTAGGTGATCCTGCTCTGGCAAGGGGGTTGGACTAGATGATCTTTCGAAGTCCCTTCCAACTCCTAACGCTCTATGGTTCTGTGAACAAGCAGCAATGAGTCTGGCCCCTGTCTGAGAGCTTCCAGAATCAGCCCTTGAAGGACCTGATAAGCTTGGTTGTGTTGCTCTGGGGTCATGGATTTTCCACTGCATGGGAGGACCAAGTCTGCCTACCCCAGGCTACATTTATATCCAAATCTGAAGGACCTGAACCTCCTTCAGAGGTTTTTTCAAAATGCAGTTCTTCTGGCCAGAGCTAGTCACTCCTAACATGCTTTGATAAAGCCAAAGCTAAAGCAACGTGTAAATGCAGTCATCTGGTGGAAACAAAGTTGAGCTGCTTTACCATGTTGTTGTGTATGTCTGTATTGTGCTTTACAAATTAAGAAAGGCTCATCAACTGCTGTCTCCTTTCCTGTGTAGCTTTCAGTCCCTACTGAATTTCTCTTAACTTGTCATATCCTATACAAAACTGCTGAGCTTTCTCAGATTTGGAATATAGCCAAGTATCATTTGGCTCTAAAGTGGGAGACAGAGACATGTAAGATTCACACACAGATTTCTAAACTGTGAGCTGCTTAAGTGGCAGAAGGAAAACCTAAGTGATTGCTCGAAGTTGAGCCAGAACATTCACAATTTTTACTATTTATTTCCAACATTTTCAAGATCTTGAATTTTAATTCCTTTAATTTATTTTTTTAAAAGCACAATCACAGCTTGCATATATGATCATAAGCCCCAATTAATCTGTGGAACTACCCAAGAAGCCAACAAAGGGATATCAGCTTGTATCACTCAAGAGTCCTAGCTACAATCCTCATATGATTTTCAAGACATGCTGTTTCATTGTAAACTTTATGTGGCCAGCTGAGGCTTGCTTAAGACTACTGATTTGTTGGATTAATATAGAAAAATAAAGTGGTTTTACACATGCATTAATGTCTATTGTGAAAAAAAATCATCATTGTGTCCCTGGTCACAAAAAAATTGAGTAAATTAAGTCTTATTTTGCTCTAAAAGAGTGGGTAAGAGGAAAGTGAGGTACAAGGGTCAGTGAACATTAAAAAATTAAGATGAAATGGCTCAAAAATGTTAACAGAGTACTGCTGTAACGTACAAAAATGTGAAGGATAAAAGAAGATTGGTCTTCCTACAGCCTTTAAACCTCTTTTAGGTATAGTGGTGAACCAATGCAAGCATGACCAGAAACAAATAGAAACTTCACTAATCAGAAGCATAAAAAAGTAAAAAGTTGTGTGATGGCTTTTATGCTTGCAGTTTAAAAATGGTGCTCACCTGACTCTGTGTGACTTTCTCCAGCTGATTGGCTTGAGCATTGACCCAACTCTGACCACTGGGATTTGCAGCAGTAAGAAGCTGTCCATGCTACAGATGTGGTACTGTTGTCATTTCCGTGCATAGACAGCAACAGGAAGAGTTTTCCCTTTAGTGTCATTACACGGCTTCTTCAGAGGATGTGGGCTAAGCCAACAAAAGCTTTTCACCATCAGCATGGCTATATCCATTTGAGAGTTTTTCTGAAATAATGGTAGGAATGAAAGAATGAGAATTTATCTTCTGAAAGACTGTTTAGGAGATGAGGTGTATGTGGAAGAGTGGTGAAAGAAATAAGCCAGATTAGGTAGTAAATTTCAGATGAAATAGGCTAAATAAGACCTGGTATTTTATACAGCCTGCATCAAGCAGTTCATAATCCTGGTCACAGTTACATTCTCTCTGTACATCAAGACTGATAATTCTGATCTCTGTGTCCCTTACTTTTTTCTCAGCTAGTATCATTGAGTAAAATGTTGACCTGTATCAAGTTGAAGGTTTGTGGCCAAGAGGATTTCCTCCTCTAGGCATAATGAATCTTCTGGAGAGCGAAGTGTAATAAAAACTCAATCAGGCTTTCTGAATCTGGCTGAGGAAAGCCCACATAAATATCTTCCAAAATAACTGCTGAACTGTGTCATCTTCCCGTTCAGATCGTTGTATCCCAAGAGTTTTAACTTAGTGCTATAAATGTAGAAGGCCATGCTCCCACTGCAACTGCATTACTTTGTATTCTTTAAACCTGGCAGTGCTGTTCTCTGGGGAAGTGCCCCTGATGTAAACAGCTGCAAAGCATGGCCATGGCTTCATGACCAGTAGCTTAAAAGTCTTACAAGAGTCAGAAAGGACTGACATGGGAGAAAGAAGGAAAGACATTGGCTGGATGGTTGCAGTCAAAGAGTTGTGGTCAATGGCTCAATGTCCAAATTCAGATGAGTGATGAGTGACATACATCAGTACTGGGACCAGCACTATTTAACAACTTTGTCAGATACATGGATAGCAGGATTGAGCGCACTTTCAGCAAATTTGTTGATGACACCAAGCTGAGTGGTGAGGTTGACACTCAGGATTAAGGGATGCCATCAAGAAGAATCTTGACAGGCTTGAGAGGTGGGCCTGTGAGAACGGCATGATGTTCAACAAGACCAAGTACAAGGTCCTAGACATGGGTTGGCACAATCTCAAGCACAGCTACAGTTTGGGTGGAAAATGAATTAAGAGTTGCCTCGAGGAGAATGACTTGGGAGTGTTGACTGGTGAAAAGCTCAATGCGAGCTGGCAATGTACGCTTGCAGCCAGAAAGACAACTGTGTCCTGGGCTGCATCAAAAGAAGCATGACCAGCAGGCCAAGGGAGATGATTCTACCCTTCTACTCCACTTGGAGTACTGCATCCAGCTGTGGGTCCCACAAATATAAGGACATGAACATGTTGGAGCACGTCCAAAGGAGGGCCACAAGATAATCAGAGGGCTGGAGCACCTCTCCTATGAAGACAGTTACACTTCTCCAGACTGGAGAGGAGAAAGCTCTGGAGAAATCTTATTGCAGTCTTCCAATATTTAAAGCGGGCCTACAGGAAAGATGGAATGGAACTCTTTATCAGGGAGTATAGCATTAGGACAAGGTATAATGGGTTTAAATTAAAAGAGAGTAGATTTAGATTAGATATTAGGAAAAAATCCTCCACTGTGAGGGTGATGAGGCCCTGGAACAGGGTGCCCAGAGAAGCTGTGGCTGCCCCCTCCATGGAAGTGCTCAAGGCCAAGTTGAATTGGGTTTTGGAAAGTCTGGTCTAGTGGAAGATATCCCTGTTCATGGCAAGGGGATTGGAACTAGATGATCTTTGGGGTCCGTTCCAAACCATTTTACAATTCCATGATTCTGTGAAAGAGAGCTGCTCAAGTATGGTGAAATTTATACAAGCTAAAAATCCCAGGAAAATGTTCAAAAATTGCAATCTTTGTCACCTCAGTATTCAGAGATAAGTCAATGCTCCATGCCCAGCATTAAATGGAGAATCAGGGGCAAGGAATATCTCCACACCTTTCCTTAAGATTAATGTCTTGGTGATGGATTGTCTCTTACTGAGACATGGTTCAACTCAGAAATCCACTGTTGATGGGGTCTCCTAGTGATACTGCTGTATAAATAACAGTGAAGGGGTACATTGGCAAATCATGGCATATCTCAAGAGAGTGAGACAATTGTGAACACATACTTATAAAGTCCAGAGGTTGAAATAATCTCTGCTGTCTGCATAAGCATGTACAAAGCCACAGTTGCATGCTGGTATATACTCCTGCAGTCATTCATTGTGGAGATGACAAATGCTGGGGAAGAGTTACGTATAATTGATCCCAAAATATTTAGAGAAGCATTTTGTTGACCAACCTGTTCTTCTAGGTGTGACAGTTTAATGTGTTTTCCTGGTTGTTTTGCTGTGCATTGCAAACTCAAACAAAGCTTCATGAATACATCCTTGATGTCCTGAGAAAAAGAGGGAGCCTCAAAACCTTCTCAGAGTGGTCTGCTTCAGCAGCAGGAAGATGGATTTAGTTTTCAGGTGGTTGTAAAAGTCTCAATGAGATGACAGTCTCATGCAGTCTCATATGGATTGTTTATGATGATGCTGTAAATAAACCTGGTGTAAGGCAGGAGATACTCTGTGATTTTGGCCTGCTGTAGTTGGTGCTTTCTGATGGCTGTTAAACTATGTTAATCAAGGGTGACATCAATAAACCTGATGACATCATATTGCATTTATGGTGTAACTGGAGCCAGAACATGCAGGGAAAAAATATATTGCACATAAAACATATTCTAATACTTAATATAAGATATATTAAATATACACCATATGCATACCAGTTTATACATAATTCACTATAGTACATGAATTCCATACATATTCACTGTAACAGTAATGATCTTGAAAGAAAATGAGAGACTTCTGATTTGAATTTATCAAGAAACACACTTACATTTACTAGAATTAACTATCCACTGAGGGACCTGCAGAGAAGGCTGTATAGAAAGCAATAACAGTAACATGGCATTCATCACATACACAACATATACCATCTGTGATTCCCTGGTCCTGCCTCCCATCCATATCCCCTCTTCTTAAGACAGTAATTCTGGGTTGGTGGGTATGACATGGTACCTTCCTGGGCATCTCAACAACTTAGAGGTTTCTACCATGTTAAGTACCAACATGAGAAGAATTTTGAAGGCATGGGAACAAATATGCACTATGGCAATCAGTGGGAGCTGGATGGCTGCTCTTGTGATCACTGTCTGGATAAAGACATCACTTTGAACATATCCACAAAGAATACTGCAAGTAGCCACAGGCTTGCACTACCCACACTTTGTGAAGACTGTGAGCGATTAAGAAAGCATGCACACAATACCATGTCCAAAGTAATAAGCCTTTCTGGGGTCATGGTGCCAGCCAAAAATGACCACGTGATGAGTGCAATGGGGTGGGGTTATGATCTGCTAATTTATAGCATTGGCAGAGTGAGCTGAAGTCTGCCAGCCATGTACTGTGCATATGGTCATTATATTCTGTGGTTTGGGGCAGCCTGAATGAGCCATGCAGAAGGCTGGAAGGGTAGAAGGGAGAAGACTTTAACCACATGCAGAGCCTTAGTGAGATATCCTGTCCAATTTACAGTCCTTTGCTACCTTTCTCATGTTTCTGTCTGCACAAAGGAGAAAAGAATGAAGTATTTTCCTTCCAGAGACTTTGAAGCCTTAGGAAAGATCAGTAGAGGAGGGGAAAGAAGAAAGATTTTGGATGAGGAAGGGAAGGGGAGGGAAGCTGAAAGTAACTATGTTGCTGTGAATGCAGAGAAACCAGGTGAGAAGCAGTGGGGCATGGTCAAAAAGAATGCTGGCTACACAGCTCCTCTTGAAGCAGCACTTGCTGCTCCAGTTAAATGTCAGTGAGGTAACTTCCACCAAAAGAATGCCTCCTGAGGGGGAGAAAACAAGCAGAGTGTCAGGACCAGCTGGCAGCTTGAGAAAAACAACTGTACAATTAAACAGCACCACTGGGAGCACTGGACGGCTGCCCCTGCCTCCTCATCGTCACTATTCAAGGCCTGTCAAAAGAATAATAAGAGGCGCTATAAAGAGAAGACAAATCTCAGGCAGTCAGAGCAGCAATGGGACTGGCCATAAGGGATAGCACTTGGAGCTGGATTCCTAAAACTGTGTGAGCAGTTAGGGGCTCACAGACACAGCTGGCTTTGGAGACATGCTTTCTGTCTCCAAAAGTGACAAGGCAATGGGAGGGCCTGCTCATGACCTCGCACCACACAGGGGTCAGGCCCTTCTGCTGATCAAAAATGCAAAGGGATTGAACTGTCCCTTCATTTCCTTGCGGTTTTCATCCATCAGAGTGCTAGAGAAATGCTGGAGGACAGCACTGTGCCTGTCAGGCCCCTGGTCTGGAAACCTTCACATAGCAGCCTCAGCCCAGTCCCAATCTTCATCCACCTCCGCACCTCCCTCCACATGCTGATATCACAACAGTGTCCTGGTGTACTGGTATCTGCCTCCGTGAGAGGCCCCTCACAAGTGTCACTCACCACAGCCCTTCCTTTCAAATGACCTGATCTGTAAAAGTTACCTGCTCAGTCTTGTGAGGAGCCAGAGATGAAATTACACCCAGGCACAGAGATAATTTTCACTGTCTCCATGACAGGAATCCATGAGAAGGACAGATTCCTCCAAGCAATAAAGGCTAGGAAGGAAATAGTTTTTGAAGGCCAGAAGATCCTATTCTTTCCAGATTTAGGCATAGTGATAAACATCAAAAGGAAACAATGGATACCCACTTCTGCAGGTGTTTCCTTCGTACTTAACTGCTCCCCTCCAGCCTGTTCTTGCCTATTGTTTGGCAAATTCCAAGAATCATATTTATATCCATTATGTGAAGGACTGTGTACTGGGTACAAATTCCCCAGTGCATGGCTGCAATATTGTGCCAACTGGAGCACCGGGGAAGCCAAACATGAGCTAGGCTCCCCAGACCAAAGTCCTAGGATTGATTCAAAGCCATGGCACAATTGGACACAGTCATGGCCTTCTAGTCAGAAAGTGGAGAACAGCTGGGGTTTGCCTTCACAGACATTTTGTGTTCTAGGGTTAGAAAACATTCCTTTACATACACCTCCACCATGTCAATAGCAATACCTGCTCTATATTGCAGCAGCTGACCTGAAATAACACACCTGTAATAAAAACACAAACATGAAAAGGCTACCCAAGGAGTGGTGGCATTCTTAAGCACAGGTCAGAATTTTTCCTAACCAATAAGGTGGTAGAACAAACAAGAATGTTGGACAAACATATTAGGAAGATGAGCTCATCCATCTGATGAGCCCTACTCCTGGAATTTTCTGTCTCCACCTTTATATGGCAAAGATGAATGAGACAGAAGGACAATTTCCGGAAACAAAAGTCAGATGATCAAACATTTCAGGGATATCAAACTTGGCACATTGGTGTCAGCATGCCTCTAGATTAAGCAACATCTTGGGGTGCATAACTGTAATTTTCTGTCCGTTTAAATGTTATGTATACATATAAAATAACTATTCTAAAGTAGCTTTTCCATGGACACCACTTTAAACCCTCCACAGTGGAAGAAAGACATAAGCATTGCAATTTTCAAATAGGAAAACTGAGACAGATGTTTCCTAAGTAGCATGATATGACAGCAGCTCAACGGGAAAAAGATAGTCCTCAGATCTTTCAGTGCATCATTGTCTCCTCACAAGCAAACTGCCTCTACATGTTTATGGACACCAATGTGCAGACTCAGAATCCAAGTCCTGTATCCCTAATGAAAGGAATAATTTCCTGATGTAGTTGAGACTCATCTGTCAAAACAACACAGATTCCAAACCAAGACTTGAGATTCTTGGTTTCTACCTTCTGAGATTTGTAATATGCAACTTGGGTCAACAACTGTGTATTCAAATGACAAAAGGACAACCCATCAACAGATAGGAAATTAAATTATAAAACATGAATTCCAATCAAAAACTCAATTGTCCAAGTCTAGCAAACTTTTTGAACCTTCAGCAGCAGCAAACTAAGTTCAAGCATCTACAAAACAGTCACCTCTATGTTGAAGACAGTGTGCACCCTTGCAGATATTGGTACGGTCCATCAAAGCACAGTCAATGCTGATAATTCAGTCTTCCAGTATACTCCCTGTCATCAAAAAACTTATTTTTTTCTGTGTGGAAAAGTAAGACATTCAGCTACATGTCATTTGTTGCATGGAAAGTCTTTGGCAGAGGAGATTTTTTCCAAAATTTGGTCTCTGAAAGCCCAGAAATGTTTCTGTGATGGACATCAATAAGCCCTCTACAGGTGTTCCTCCAAGAGAATGTAAAATGCAAACTCACAATCCCTACCACCTGCCATTTGCTCTGGGAGACACTGTTGGCAGCAAGGAAAAAAAAAAAAAAGCAGCTCATCTTTAACCAAAGACAAAAAAAGCCTGTTCCAAAGAAAATTAACTAGCTATGTGAAAGGTGGTTTTGTCATATGCAATGACGGATAAACTATGGGTTTTCATCTTCAGTTCAGTGTTCTCCTCTTCACCATCTCCCTGTTTATAATGTACCTTTCTCCAAACAGTGCTGAGTTTTTACCTCACTGTTTTTGTGTAGTCTTTAAACTGTGCATTTCTGATGTGGTAAAAGATAAAGCACAACACGTATTATTTAGCAGAAGGAAACTTTTTATTTATTATTTATAGGCTTTTTAATAGTGCTCATCACCGTTGTCTCTGAGCACTTCCCAGACATTAATGACTTTCTCCTCACAACACCCCACAGCAGTCAGTCACCAGGAATGTCCTCATTGCTGAGGAACTGAGCAAAGGCTGTAGGGCCAAACCTTTGAAACTCCTTTCCTTTTTCTCATGCAGAAGGCAGATCTTTCTTACCTTCCCATCCTCACTCGTTTCTCCAAGCATTTTTAATCCTACAAAACCTGACAACGTCTTTTTTTTAACAAGAATGTCCCATCAAGCACAATAAGATAATTCACAGTGCTTGGAGCACAGCAGGTGGGTGAGCCTTTCTGGGTTGACAATGTTCGGCATAAGCTCTCTGTCTTCATGGAGCTGAAACAAGATGTCTAAGGAAGGTCGACTTGTTTATGGCACCCCGATAATTAATAACTATACTGGAAAATGTTTCTAGATATACACATACCAAGTCCCAAAGTATGACTTGCACTTTGATTCATAGACACGTGCTCTCTGATACATAAAATTCTCAGTGGCCTGGAGTTTGTCAGCCTGTTGTTGACTCTGCTGAAACATATGTTGGTCTATTGAGGGAGCTGCGTGATGAGCAATTTCTCAAATGTCCCAATTTGGAAATGTAGCTGCAGACACTGTTTTGGAGGAAGTGCTGTGTGATTGAAAGCTGAAGCTGCACCATGCAGTTCAAATTAGATTTGGACATTGTGTGCACTGTCAATTTGGAGAACTTTTCACATGCTTGCCAGCAGTTTATAGGAAATATGGGCATGAGCCACAGACAATATCTAGTCTTCCAGCTTCTATTTAGTTTTAATCAGACAAACTCCTTGAAACATAAAGAGAAGGAACCTTGAATTTCAACAGGGAACACACAAAAGAGCAGGGCTAGGAGGAGTGAGAGAACTGTTTAGTCCGGTATGATCTCTGCTCTTCACATGATCCGTGGCCTGCTGATATCGGTTAGTTCTGGGGAGAGTGGAAACCAAAACTAGCAGCCTGCAGGTCATTTAGAGGAGGGAAATAAAAGAATCAGTTTGGAACTGGCTGCTTTCTCATAACCTCACTCATTTCATTCACCAGCTGTTTTTCTGAGAGGTGGTGAAGCAATAAAACACACCCTTGATTACCCTTTTTCCTTCTCAAATCTTTTCAACCTTTTTTGAAGTTACAGAAGTGTGAGAAAATCCAGTTGCATCTAGGGTCTGATCCAGCACCCACGGCCCTCAGCAGGCTTTGAATAGAGTCCATGGGCCTGGGTTTGCAGAAGGCTGGATTCAGAAAGGCACTTAATCACATTAGCTGAAGTCCTGCTGATTTCAATGCAAACTTTTTCCATCATCCTTGTTAAAGATGAGGGTGCTGTGAGCAATTTTCCCTTCACTGCATATGTTTAAGTTCAGCACAGCAAAGAAGACTCAAGCTGAGCTGGGGCCCAGTTGATTCCAATGGGATTAAGCATTTGTTTACAGCCAGGCATGTGTGTAAGCACCTTCCTGGATTACAGCCTTACATGTACTCAGGTCAAAATGACTGCGTTTGTGCTGTGCTGAAACAGGGCTTTATTGTCCTCTGATCTGAAGGCTATATGGTTTAGGGTCTTCTTTCCTCTGCTTTGATGGTTGCACTGAAGAACATTGTGGGTTCCTACAGTAAATCTGGCTTCATAAAACTCACAGTGATCTTCTTCCATGGGCTGCTATGGAGTTAAAATTCACTTTCTTATGGAGTTAAACTTAACTTTCTTATGGAGTTAAAATTCACAGGGCCATGGAAAAAATTCAGGTGGACTAAGATGACTGTTCCTCCATGCAGCAAACTGGAGCAAACTCTAAAATTCTACTTTTAAGAAACCACAAAACAGATATCACTATGATCCAAATTCATATCTGATATAAAGCAGGCCAGCTCCTCTTACCTCTTTTGATAAAAGTGTTTTAACCAAAAGTATGTATCATCTGCGCTTTCATGAATGCACTGCCCTTCTACCAATTACATGTAAATTATGCAGTTATATGTAGATCATGGAATATAATAGCACAGGCCATCTATCATCATAGAAACATATTCCATAGCCCACTCTTCTGGTGGAAAATGATGATGCCAAAACAAATCAGGAAAAGACAAAGGAAAGAAAAGGTCTCAACAATTTTACTAGTATAATAAGAATAAGATTAAGAATAAGAATAAGAATAAGAATAAGAAGAAGAAGAAGAATAAGAATTATTATTATATTATAATAAGATTATTATTATTATTATTATTATTATTATTATTATTATTATTATTATTATTATTATTCAGAATAAGAAGCATTAGCCTGATACAATGCAGAGTGAGTTCAGTGAGATCCCTTCATCTGATTTCAGTTGGAAAAGGATTAGGTCCTTCTTTCCTATGCATGGAAAACAGATAGCTGAGACTGTTTGCTTTTGTTGTTCTCAGTAATTTAATCTAGTTTGCCCAAATCAAAACTGTATTTTTTTTTAAGTCTTTGACTAGCAGACAGTGATGAAGTTCAGTCCTCCTCACACCTTTAGTTGCAAGTTAGCAGTAGCAAATACAAACATCTGGGACAAAGTAGAAATCTGCATCCCAAAGAAAAAACATGAAGTAAAATAATTATACATGTATGTGACACATTCTTTTGAGTGGGACACTGAAAACACAGTGCCCACTGAGGCAGCCTGGGTGAAGCATAAACCCTTTGCACAAGATTGACTGCCTGATCATATGAAGGCTCTTGTGACGGGCAATTGTACCACAGCTTGTCTAACCCAGGATTCTCCATGCAGCCAAAGGGCCATCTGTCCCTTTTCCACCTCAAGGATCTATGATCATGTCCTTCCACATGAGACCTTTGGGACATACTGTGGTGAGTCAGCTAACAGCAACACTATATTCACATTCCAACCAAGACAAGATGACTACTGCATGAGAACCTAGACAGACACCCAGAAGGAAGCAGGCCCACTGCTCACTGTTTGAGGAAAAATGAAAGGACAAGTGTGAAGCAGGTGGGGACTGGAAGCACACAGATTCAAGGGCTCTGACTCATGGCTGCAGATGGATTTAGCTGGGTTAGCTAAGGCAGCCGCTGTCTCAGCTGTTTGCCCCAGTCCTCTGCCAGAGGTTATTCTGGGCTGTGTGAAGGGGATGGGAACCTTTTCATGCCACATATGGATCAAAGATGCCTTGTGGAGGCTGCTGCAGCTCAGGGACAGGTGCATGTCTTGGTCAGCCCCCTGGTCCTCCCCATCAGCCAGCATGAGTCAGGATCCCGAGCAATAGCACCATGGGAGGGTGGGTACCCAGAGTCACATCTGTAAACTCTTGTAAAAGTGCTATCAGGATCATCACACATATCTAATGAAAGATGGTGTTTAAGAAACACATTATTCCCATTTGTAGATTAGTGTCAAAATTTCTTAGAGGACTTTGGATACTAGTGTCTTTGGGAGACCACAGATTTTGGTATCCAGATTACAATACCCAGACCACAGGTCAGATGAACAATATTGTATGAAAATAAGACCCTGTAAGTTCTGCTCCCCTTCCCAGCATAGTATGTGGTGCCCCATAACCTATAGACTGCCACTGCCACATAATAAGTGTATGAACTAAAAATGTGGCTCTGTCCGTACAGAGGTAGGACAAATTATCTCACAGTCTGTACCAGCAGGGACAAAAGAGGTGGAAGAGGCTGGGCATTGTGGTGCTTTAACCCTGGCTGGAGGCCAGATGCACACCAAAGTTGCTCTATTATTCTCTTTTTCAGCTGGACAGGTGGGAAAATATATATTGAGAGGCTTAAGAGTTGAGATAAGGCCAGGGAGAGATCATTCTGCAATTAGTGTCACAGGCAAAACAGACTCAACATGGAATAAAAAACCACTATCTAATTTATTACACACACAATGAAACCAGAGTAGGATAATGAGAAGTAAAACCAAATCTTAAAACACTTCCCCCCACCCCTCCCTTCTTCCTGAGCTCAATTTTATTAATGATTTCTCTCCCTTTCTCCCCTCCAGGTGTCACAGAGGAGACAGGGGTGGGGGTTTTGGTCAGTTTATCATGAGTTGTCTTCCCTCTTAGAGGAGGGATTCGTCACACTCTTCCCCTGCTCCAATATGGGGTCCCATCCACAAGAGACAGTTCTCCACAAAATTCTCCACCATGAGTCCTTTCTCACAGGGTTCCATCTTTTCATCAACTGCCCATTTCTATGGGGTGCAGCCCCTCAGGCCCAGGCTACTCCACCTTGGTCCCTCACAGAGTCACAAGTCCCCCCAGCAAACCTGCTCCAGTGTGGGCCTCTCTCTCCACAGTATGCAGATAGGAATCATAGAATCATAGAATCATAGAATTGTAGGGGTTGGAAGGGACCTCGAGAGATCATTGGGTCCAACCCCCTGCCAAAGCAGGCTCCCTAGGACATTTCACTCAGATAGGCATCCAGACGAGTCTTGAATATCTCCAGAGAAGGAGACTCCACCACCTCCCTGGGCAGCCTGTCCCAGGGCTCTGTCACCCTCACTGGGAAAAAGTTCTTCCACATGTTGGTGTGGAGCTTCCTGTGCTCCAACTTGCAGCCATGGCCCCTTGTCCTGTCCCCACAGACCACTGAAAAGGGGCTGGCTGATTCCCCCTGCATCCCCTGCTTAAGATAATTGTAAACATTAATTAGGTCCCCCTTAGTCTTCTCTTCTCAAGGCTGAACAGTCCCAGCTCACTCAGCCTTTCCTCATAGGGGAGAGGCTCCAGGCCCTTCATCATCTTCGTAGCCCTTCTTTGGACTCTCTCCAGGAGATCCCTGTCCTTTTTATACCAGGGAGCCCAGAACTGGACACAATACTCCAGGTGGGGCCTGACCAGGGCAGAGTAGAGGGGGAGGATCACCTCCCTTGACCTGCTGGCTACACTCCTCCTGATGCACCCCAGGATCCCATTGGCTCTCTTAGCCACCGAAAGCTCCTCATCATCTTCCTGTTTCCCTGCAGTTGTGGTTCTGTTCTCCCTGCCCCCGAACCTTGCCATGCAAACCTTCAACAGTAATGCAGTGAGTCAGAGATGCCCCATGCTTGTCCCCAGTCTCCTTGTTTTTTAGGTAGCACCTCAGTTTACCAGGGCTCTCCTTTGAAGATATGTGGGAGGAGAAGTCTCCAGCTGGTTCCTTGGTACCGGCTATACCCTAGGGAAGAAGCTGGACTGCCAAAAGTGAGTGATACCATGACTTTGTGCTCCTGCACTGGCTCATGCTTTGTGCTCAGCTGGATTCTGTCCTCCAACAGGCCCTGTGGGCTCCCCAGCAGCACCTCTGGCAGGTTCTGGGTGCATACAGCTAGCAGCCTGCCAACCGATAGCTTTAAAGCAAAGATGGGTACATCTACAACAGCCTGGAGACAGAGCGGTGACAGCAGGGTAAACGTACCTTGCAGCTAGCTAATTCAAACACTTCATTATCTGAGGCATTGGCAAGACTTTTTAGGGCCTCCGCTGCATTTTCCCTAACTAATCAAGCTGAAGGCTAGGCACAGATCTCACTGCCAAGGCAGAGTACCGAGTGTCCTGGACAATGGCTGCTTCTGGGTAACCCAGCCAGCTTTGCTAACAGGGACAGTCCATTTTGGAGTGATGAATGCTATGTTATTGGCTGTAACTTGTTAGACACGCTGAATTCTCTCAACATGATCTCCTAACTGAAGGGAGTGGAATACAAGCAGGCTTGTATTTTCCTGCTAAAGCATTCACGAAGAAACAGAAAGACCTAAGAAAGTATGCCTGCTGGTTCCTCGCCTGCGTTACCCACATTGAGCTCAGTGCTGACAGAGTTTGTTGAGATGTTGGGAAATAATGTGTTTTTGGAACACTAAAACTATCATTGCCTCTGATTAAAACAATCCAGCTCCCAGTTTGGTATAGTCATGATCACATACTGTTCTAAACATATATTCCAGCCTCTCTACTTATGTTCCCAGTTTCAAACCTGAAACCCATGATTTCATAGAGGTCACTTATACACCTTGAGTGAAGCAACATAAAATTACCTCCAATGTGGGTCTGGAAATAGCCTTTCCCCCTCTTTCTCTGTGTGTTTGCAGGAGTGCATATTTGCACGTGTATATGTTCTTGAGTTGACATCTATTAAAGACTGATCTCATTTGTGTCAAACATGCCACCTACAGGGAGCGTTTTGGACCAGTCAAGTTACAGGAGATAAAAAAGAAGAAGAAGAGGTAATGAATATAGAGTGTAAATGCCTTAGCACAGTAATGGAGACATGTACTAACAGCAAGTGAAATCTGACCTTCTGGCTGAAAACCTGATAGGAAACCAATTGGAGAACTTTAGAAAATTGGATCAGCCTCAATGGGCACAGAGTAAACATTGGGAGTGCAATACAGTCTTATTAAACATAATGTACATTTAATGCATAATTTTATTGCAACCAATTTCATGCTACTGCCTTAAATGAGTCTGGGTCTACTTCCACTGTAGCAGTCCACTACCATTAGTGCCTCTTAAAAGAATTGCAAGGCCAGTAAACTATCACTGGTCTGATCTCTCCCTTAGCCCATACTTTCTGCTTCATAAACTCTCCCAGCTCCCACAGCTTGTAGTGAGATCTTGTCTTCGTTTAGTATGCAGTTTTTGAAACACTAAACTGTTTTGGCAAGTCTTCACAGATGGGAATGTTACAACATTTCCATTTTATGCTGGTGCAGTAAAGCAGTGAACCTTTGCAGCTATAGATCAGTCGGCTGAATCCCAGCCTTACAACAGGAATTCCTGGACCTGTACAATCAGCCTGGTGCTGAAGATTTCTCAAGCACAGCAGGCAAAATCCTATTTTTCTAAGTGACAGCAAGAGTGTTTGCCCTCTGACAGGAACAAGGAATAAGGAAAACAAATGATGCTGAGTGCTAAGAAAGTGAGTCACCCCCTCACAGACTGAAAGAGTATGGCTGGATTAACACATCACAAACTGTAAAGAAGAAACAATAAGTGCCTAATTTCTACTATCAAAGTACAGGCATCCATGTTCTGAGATTCAAGTTGCTGCTTGCTGAGATCTTCACAGATTTCAGAATTATCTCCTCCTCTTGTAGAAATACCAGCAAGCTACGGGGTGTTTCAGCATCAGTCTGAGACTTTCTAGGTGTAAGAAACATAGATGAGCTTGGACTTTTAAACACCCTTGATTTTCAGGGCTGTTTGAGTCCAGAAACTTGATCTGAGCCCATCCCGAGATCTGAGATCAGTCCTTCATATTTTGTCACAGTAATCTGTTAATAACATCTGTAGAACAGTGCTGTTGGAGCTCTCAGCAGGAGTTCTGTTTGCTAGGCACCACACACATATGCGCACAAGAGCCATCTCTTGCCCTGACAAGCTGTAGGATCTCAGCTAGTTGCAAAATTCAGCATAGGGCTGATACACTCAGAAGACTGGAAGAGGCCACCACTGTTGTCACCAAGTGGTACCATGTCATGAATCAAGACTTCATTGCTAGTGAAATAACATACTGGTTGCTTTGATTCACATCCTGAATTTTCAAGCCCTCCACGCTGAGATCACAGCAGCTAGTGAACTTCATCATCTTAAACCATGCAGCTACAGAGCTGGGGGTTTTCTGAAAAAAGACTGGAAGACTGTGATATTTTTTATTCAGACTCTGAGTATCGTAACTGAGGAGAGCTAGAAAGACTACTTTAGCCCTGATAGCAGTGTCTTCTGGAGCACACAGGAGTCCCAATATACAGCATGCAATGTTTATCTAACACCACATAGTCTAATGTCTGCTTTCTCATACGTTTGGACAGGGCAAGAGACTTCAAGACATATGAGAACTAGACCTAATGTTATGCACTCTGGCAGAATAATTGGGCTTTCTCATGGCTTTGTGGCATATTGAACTTTGGTGGACAAAGCAATCAGGGCACCTTTTCAGAAAGTCCGTGCATCCTGTGCTCTTCGAACTTCACCTGGTCACCTAAGTGGCACAGTAAACCTGCGTAGATAGATAGGCTCAACAGTGAGGGCAAACTTTTAAGCTTATTTATGATTTACAGATGACAGAATGACAGAAATACATCCCTAAACGTAGGGGATGGCTTTGTACATTTGTGGAATTATGCATTATTGAAAAGCACTCTATAGATAATGCTTTTATTGCAATTTCCTATCAATCAAATTATGAAGATATGTATCTGATTGTGTACATACTTAAAAAATGCTAAAATCTTGCAATTTTACCTCCACTTGTTTAAAACAAACAAAAAAACAGATACAAAAGTCTTAATCATTTTTAACGATAAATAGCATTCAATTAGCAACTCAGCAGCATTTACAATGGCAACACATGAATAATTCTGGAGGGAAAAAAAGTAAATAGAATACTTCAGCATCAGTCTCACCAGGATTTGTAAATTGGGAAGAAGAATAAGTTAAAATAACTGACAAGCCTTATGATACAGTCATGTCAGGTTGTGGAATTTAGAGTTGGTGGACTGGACATGGCCTGTAACCTCACTTCACATGTACACACACACACGTTATTTTGCAGACAGGGATAGGCAGGAGGTGAAAAGTGTAGCTCTGGACTTCTACTGAGGCATGTGCAAATGGGTAGTTCACTGATGTAGGAGCGAAAAATTTGTTTGGAACTCCAGCAAAGCAAGCATTTTGTCATCCCTGCTTGAAGTCAGCCTACATTTCAATATGTGAAGGGTGCACAGCTAGACAACGTCTGTCTTATTTATACACTGTACATGTAAATGCATATACCTAGCTTCACATGTGTTTTCTCAGCATATGCAGACACGCAGACACAGAAATACAGAGAGACGGGGAAAGACAAAACCATAACTCCTCATCTAGAACTTCTGTCATTTTCCACCCAGAAGTGTTAGGAGCAAGGATGTTCAAAAGCTCTCTGAGGCTTCTCACAGAAAGAGGATGTTCTGAAACCTAGAGTGCTGCAGGCAAGTGCACATCTCTAGCTTATAACTGTGGATACTCATCTACAAGTGAAGCCTGCTCAAGCACCTCCCAAGCCAGAAGGGCTTACAATTTTTTAAGGTTGCCAGATGAAGTACAGTGCCTGTGTCTGAATAAACTTGTCCATCTCTGTAGAAGATGTGCTGGAAAACCAGAACTATAAATTTGTTAAGAAATGACAGCAGATTTTATATCACCCCCCTCCAGTTTGAATGAAACCTGGAAATTACCTATGAAATGAAATTAAATGAAGTTTTTTGGATACAGTGTTCCAGAACTATCAAACCAAACCTGTTGAAGACAGCATTCGCCCGTTGAGGTCATATGTTTAAATAGACAATCCAGGTGTAGTTGGAAAAAGCAGGAAATATTTCCACTCTTAAAACCTTTTCTTTATGTCTGAAATACTTGAAAGCTAAGAATAAACTTCTCTGAGCCAAATCAGATATGTATCCGTTAGACCATCTCTGACAGAAGAGCTAATTGGAAACTATAAGCTTTCTCTTGCTTATGTTCTGACACTGTTGCAGCTGCAGTAAAACTACCCCTTCATATAGGAATGCTTCTTTCTGGTCTTACGGTTTTGACCACTACAATGACAACTAATTTTTTTTTTCAAAATATTTAATTAAATCTTTCAAGTTTCAGCAACATCTTCCAACTTGAAAATAACTCTGATGCAAAATCATCAGCAGATTATATGAATTTATTTCTTGTAAAGGTTTAAATTATTCTATCAATAATCTATTGTGAGGCAGATACATTAATAATCTATTACTTTTATGAAGGGGTGGTTAAATCAGTTTCTACTGGTATGTTTCATACTTGTCATTTATTACATTCGTTGTTATTTCTGTTACAGCTGGTTTGGAAGTCAGGTGTCTCTTCTGGTCCAAAAAACTTTAAAAATAAAAAAGTAAGAGGGTACATATTAAAAAAAAAACCAACTCCAGATTCTTTTCAATGATGCCCAGCAACAGAACAAGGGCAATGGGCACAAACTGGAACACAAGAAGTTCCATCTCAACATGAGGAAAAACTTCTTCACTTTGAGGGTGACAGAGCACTGGAACAGGCTGCCCGGAGAGGTTGTGGAGTCTCCTTCTCTGGAGATTTTCAAAACCTGCCTGGACACTATCCTGTACAAACTACTCTTGGTGATCCTGCTTTAGCAGGAGGAGTTGAACTAGGTGGTCTCCAGAGGTCTCTTCCAACCCCTACCATTCTGTGATTTATGATTCTGTATCACCATGCCTTGCTTTATCCTGAAAACATGAACCAACAGAAATCAGTGCTTGTAAAAGAATAACACACAGCAAACAATTAAATTGATATATTCTGTGGACAACTTATGGAACTCACTGTCATAGGACATTAGAGAGTTGTCCTTTCAAGGCAGGACTACCTTCCATACCTATCTTCCATACTTATTCAGGATAGAAGAGCATAGTAAGGATAACTACACCACAGGCTTTCAGCCAGGGACCAGATCTTTCTTTCCATGTTGTGGTGTCTCATGTGCAGGCAAATTGTGTGAGACAAGGTGGTGATAATTCAGCATCATGAAAAAAATATAAATTGTCAGATAGGCAATGCTGAGATGAAAGGAACACTATCTTTTACAGCACGCCAAGACTCTGAACTTTTACGTCTTTCTACAAGAAGTAATCAGAAACTGTGTAACTGTTCTCGCACTTTTCTAATTTCTATTCTAATTTACTGTAAGCCTGGTGTGATAAGACCAAAAAAATGTATTTTAGCTGTGGGCAGGTTTTAAGACCACATTGTTCTAAAACCCTGAAAATCAGGGTCCTTCATAGAAACTGTGATAAACCCTGAAGTCCAGCTGTATTAGTAGGAGCTGCTATCATACAGACAATTTAGTGAAGAATTCAAATGGTTCTTCTGTGTCCTAAAGCCATTATTCATTGCTAAAGGACTATAAATCACATACAAGCTCAGAAGGCTTTAATTTGAAATATATATAATATATATATAAATAAATATATAGCTCTGAACTGATCAAGAAATTTAATACCAGAGACTAAATTCCCTCTGTCTTTAGCCTGTCTCTTGTTTTAAAACACAAAAATTACTTAAATAAGAAGTGTGCTGTTTAAACACATCTGCCATACTAGAGCAGTAGACTATGGTCTATGCCTTATGGAATGCAAAGAAGGGAGACTGTCCATTTGAGAAGCTGTGGTTCAGCAACCCAAAAAGTAGATGCAGGAGCAGGAGGGGCTGTTCCTAGTCTTATGGCTATCTCATGCAGTAGTGTAGCGTGTTGTACTAGCAAATTAATTTGCCTCTTCAAATTTATTTTTTTCCTTCCACTGTTCTGTGGGCTTCTAGAGACAAAGCAACGTCTGTGGGCTCAGCTGTGAAGGAAGAGACCTACCAGCAGCTTGGAAATGCTGGAGCAGAAACTGGAGGTCTCTGCTCTCACCTGTGCTATCAGTCACTTCTGTACATTTCCCCTCTCCTATTCTCTTGGCTTTCTTGTGAACACCACAGGAAGATAGTGGTGGTAGGACATGAGGCATACACAATTCTGGCTTGGAGGCAGAAATCACTAATAGGAAAGAAACCCCCAGTGTTGTGATTTCTAGAGGTTCAGGTTTGGTATTACGAGATTCAGCTGTAGGGATTGCCCCTGTGCCAAGTAAGCATGACATTGCCAGCTGGTCCAGGGAGGTGATTGTCCCACTCTGCACTGCACTGGTGTGTCCTCACCTTGAATACTGAATGGAGTTTTGGGTGACACAATACAAAAGGGAGATAAAAAGTATTGGACAGTGTCCAGAGGAGGGCAATGAGGATGGTGAAGGGTCTGGAGGGGAAGTCTTATGAAGAGAGGCTGAAGTCCCTTGGTTTGTACAGCCTGGAGAAGGGGAGGCTGAGGGGAGACCTCATCATAGTCTGTGGCTTCCTATGAGGGGAAGTGAAGGGGCAGGTACTGCCTCTCTTTAGTGGTCAGTGACAGAACCTGAGGGAACAGCATGCACCTGTAACAGGGGATGTTTAAGCTGGATATCAGGAGGATGTTCTTTAATGAAAGGGTGGTTGGGCCCTGGAACAGGCTCCCCAGAGAAGTGGTCACAGCACTGAGCTTGATTGAGTTCAAGAAGCATCTGGGCAATGCACTCAGTCACATGCTCTGACTTGGCTGTCCCAGTATGGACCCAGGAATTGGACTTTATGACCCTTCTGGGTTCCTTCCAAGTCAGGATATTCTATAATTATATGATTCTATAATTCAAGTACTCAAATCCTATGGTAATGTTTGCAAAGGACAAAAGAGGAAAGGATTTCATCCCAGGAAAACATCCCTGATGGACTGCACCCACATCACCATGAACACGTGTAAAGATGCAGTGGGCACAAAGAAAATCAAGTGGCTTTCTCTGAGGTTTTAGCCTAGAATAGTGCTTTCTACCATGTGAGAGAAATAATGATGCAAAAAAAGAAAAAGCTGAAATTGCAGAATGAAAACCAACCAGAAAACCTGCAACCTAGGTATTGTTCAAGAGTTCAAGAATCATACTCCCACAGCTTAGTGGTCAAGGCAGAACCACAGAATCACAAGGTTCAAAAAGACTTTTAAGATCATCAAGTCCAACTGTTCCCATCCTAAGCTAAACCATATCCCTAAGTACCTCATCTACCCTTTTTTAAACATATCCAGGGATGGTGATTCAACCCCCTCCCTGGGCAGCCTGTTCCAGGCCCCAACAACTCTTTCAGTGAAAAAAATTTTCCTAACATCTAATCTGACCCTGCCCTGGCACAGCTTTGTGCCATTTCCCCTTGTCCTATCTCCTGTCACCTGGCTGAAGAGACCATCACCCACCTTTCTACAACCTCCCTTCAGGTAGTTGTAGGTGTTGACAAGGTCTCTCCTCAGCCTCCTCTTCTCCAGGCTCAACATCCCCAGCTCCCTCAGCCATTCCTCATATGATTTGCCCTCCAGACCCTTCACCAGCCTGGTTGCCCTTCTGTGGACTCGCTCGAGGACCTCAATGTCCTTCTTATGGTGAGGAGCCCAGAACTGGACACAGCACTCGAGGTGTGGCCTCACCAATGCCGAGTACAGGGGCACAATCACCTCCCTAGACCTACTGGCCACACTATTTTTGATATAAGCCAGGATGCCATTGGCCTTCCTGCCTGCCTGGGCACACTGCTGGATCATATTCAGCCTGCAGTCAGCCAACACCCCCAGGTCCTTCTCTGCTTGACAGCTCTCCAGCCAGTCTCCCCCAAGCCTGTAGCGCTGCATGGCAGTGATAAGTTTACAAACCAGCAGTTTTGTATCAAATGTCCATTGTTCAAGTGTCAGCAACTCCAAGCTTGCCTGCCTGACAGAAATTAATTTGAAGCTCCTAGCTTGTTTCATACCGGTCAAAAAATAATCTTATGAACACTTTCTCTCTTCCATATAATATTGTCAGTCCATGGGACCATCCAAGTTCTCAGACTGTTTCTTCCTCATCACAGAGGTGGCAGAAGCAGCCATTGCCTTGGCAGTTTTAACAGCCTTTCCTGGTGCCTTTCACAACAAAACACATGAGCAGCAGCTGGGAAGGGAAAATGGCATCCAGCAGAGGTGTGAGAGACCCTCTGGCTCCAAGGGGACTGTGCCGATTCCCTCCACAGGATTTGGCCCACCTGACCCCGTTGTGGAGGGACAAACCAAAACACACGTCCCTTGGAGGGCTGGAGCTCAAGTCACCATTTGCCTGTCTGGAGCAGGATAATTTGTCAGACACCAGCTGCTGTGAGCTCTGTCCTCTTGGGCACACTTGTTACTGTGTTACAGCCTGCTTGAAGAATGTGGGTCTGTCGCGGAAGGGAAAATGATTGCAACCCCCTTTGCACAAATAATCTGAGGACTTCTTTATGCAAGAGCTTCTATCATGTGCGGTGTGTCTGTAAGCAACAGCCAGCGTTAGGAGGGGAAGGGGGGAGGCGGGAGGGGGTGGGACAGGAGAGGGAGAAGAAGGAGAAGAGGAAAAATGCAGACTGGCAATGCTGGGGAAATGCTTTTGTGACCACACAATGAGGTTTAAGACTGGATGGAAGTGGTGCCCTGCTTGCCTGCTTCCTTGCCACATCTCCGCTGTCTCTGAAAGAGTTACTCGGGAGGATTTCAAGGGTAGGTTTCTAGAGCTACACCATGTCTAATTATGTACAAGACGGAATGAAAAGGTGTAGGCCTGTCTTTCCAGCTCAGAAAAAAATGTGGTGTCCTGCGAATAAGAAATGAACAGACTGACCTTTTCAGAGCTGCTGAAAGAGAAAACCAGATGTATTCCTCAAGAGTCACTATGACTGAAGGGTGATAAAGGCTTGCATTGTGCACTTGAATAAAAGGAAAGCTAACCAGAAAACAGCAGCTGATAATAGTCAGGCCAGGCTGTGCTATTGTCCAAGGCACAAATGTTCAGCATTGGCCTAGACCACACTGCTGGTATATACAGCACCGACTTGGGGGAGAAAGAAAATGGAGGGGGAAAAAGGCAGCTTTTTTTTTTTTCCTGTTACCTACAGGAGATTGCACGAAACTGCTAGCAGTTATAAGACCACAGAGGAAGAAAATGACCAGGGATCCTTTCCCCACCACACACAAACACAAACATACACATGCTCCATTTCTAACATTATGTTCCTGCAAGATCTGAATCTAACCATCTGCCAAATGAATAGACAAAACCCAGCTTGTCTTCCAGGGTTCAGATGTAAGGGGGTGGACTAAAAGGAAACATCACGCTGGTGAAGAGGCTGGAGCTTTCTGCACTGCAAAACAGGGGTCTCCAGAGCTCAGGACAACCAGTGAGAAACAACAATGGCTTTAATTTACCCAAGGACCAGGAACTGCGTGGGGAATGCTTGGAAAGCATGACCATTGCCCATAACAGGCCAGGTTTCCGACACCACCATAAAACCCTAGAAAAGGCAGAAGCACGGAATGTAGAAGAGGGAAGAAAGAAGGAATGGGGGGGGGAGGGGGCTAGGGGTGGAGAAGGGGTGAAGGGGTGGGGAGGGAAGCTAAAAACCAGAAAGCAAACACTAGCCCTGAGCCCTTCCTGGTCTTGGACCAAACTGTATAGTTTGCTCTTGGGGAGCAAACTGCATATTCTCAGGGCAGGAGCTACTTGCCTCAAGGCCTGCTGCTGTGACCTCTATGGATTCTTCAGTATCACAGACCTGCCAAAGAGTCTCTCTGCCACTTTTGAATGTCATGTCACTGTTTGAGAACCAAGGCTGGGTCTGAGTGAGCAGATCTCACCCATTGGAGATCGTTATTTTTGAAGTAGGCATGATAAGCTTCTGCCAGGCACCATCCGCAGCCAACCACATCCGTGCAGAAGTGTAAATCAACCTCAGTGCTTGCTGGGAGACCTTATCTTTTCTTTTTAAATACATTCTCCAAAATAACTCTTGGGGGCTGTTATCTGTGAATGTGGTGGGAGAGGGGTTCCCTGCTCCTCACTGCTGTTCCAGAAACAACAGACGTTCAAAGAAACTATGGGGCTTTTTGTTTTAGCACAGCGTTGGCTTTGTCCTTAACAAAATTAGTTCAAGGAGATTTATTGCTGGCAATGGGCACTGAGGGCTGGCCTTGTGCTTGTCTGCAGAAGATGAGACAGGGTGTTCCCACGGCTAAGTGCCTCACTTTGGCTGTCAGAAGATGAGGTGGATTTTGCCTAACTACAGTCTGTGTGACCTTGGGTGCATCCCTTCACCTTTTCCTGCTTGTCCCAGTTGTCTCAGGACTGTGCACACTCCTAAGGAAGTCCTCCAGAGCTGCCTGCCACAGTGCATACAGCTCCTAGCACAGCAAAACACATCACTCAACAGGGGATGGAGCAGCTGTTTGTATAAGGAATTAATTATACCGTCGCTACCAGATACAAGTCCTCCACTGATCAGTGAAGCAAAGAAACATGGGCTCAAAGGAGAAGCACCAGAGAGAGGACACAGATATCTGCCAGCTGTGCAGTTAGACAGGAGTGAGTCTATTTCCCTCCACTGTGCCTTCCCAATGTGTTTCAACCCAAACCTGGGAAAATGACCCCAGGGAGCAGGCTATTTTGAGGCTCCTGGGCCATGGCTTTTCTGCTGTGATTACCCTGGAGGCATCTAATTAGTAGCAATAGGGCTGCCTTTTCTTTCTGATCTCTGCAAGGAACCGTACTGAGAAGCTACCAACTCATCTCATGCTGTACCCATAAGACCTGTGCAAACTCCCTAGCCAGTTAGCTTCATTTTTCCTATGTCAACAGAAGTAGCAGAGATTTGGGGGGTGGAGTAGATGGACAGGAGGAGAGAGAAAGTGATTCACAGGGAAATAATGTATTCCTGCCATACATTCAGAGAACTAAACAGCACATGTATACAGACACGCACGCACTCATGAGGCTGAGGAAGCAGGCTGAATATCTTTCAAAAGGCTTGCTGCATCTTGCTCCATGAGTGGGTATTGCTTGGCTATTTCTAAGAGACAGACATTAAAATCAGTAGCACAGTCATTTAGAATTTCAAAGGATTCTTCTTCAGGGGGTGGAATACAAAAGACACCACAGTTATTCACATAATACAAGCAAGGTTGAGGAAACAGCAGCATGCCATTAGGTAAGACTGAGCAGAAATACTTTCTGGAGAAGATCTATTCATTCAAAGTAAAGAAGTGACCCTAATAATTTCTTATTTATGCATTTATCTGTGTATATATGTACAAGTATATGTGTTTGTATATATAGAGCTATCTTTGTTCAGCTATGTTTTCCACACCACTTGGAGAAGAGCTTGGGAAAGGATCTGAAATGTGTACTGTGGTAGAAAAGAAACGGAGGGGGAAAATAAATATATATATTCAAAATACATCACACATCATCCACGCATCTACACAAACATGCTTGCATTTCTTTCACCGTGAGCTTTGGGTGTCAATCAGCAGAGAACAAACAGCAAAATGAAACCCAGGAGCTCCTTCTGTTGAGGTTTTATGATAATGTCCTCCAACATTTCCCTGGGTTTGTTTTTAATGTGCTAAACTAACTGTATGGCTGGAGCAGCAAAGAATGCAAAGCTCACACATGTAAAGCATTGTGTCCTCTGACATACTATTACACAGAAGGCTCACAGTTTCCCCCTCTCCCTCCCCTTCCTGGTGTTGATGAATTACATGAGATGAATATCACAGATCTGGGTTTTTTAAACCGTGAGCTTAGGCAGCAACAACGACTGCAAAGCAGACATCGTTGTCTGAACCTCTATTGTTTCTATTTCGGGAACACATTGAGTGATTAGTTTGGGTAACAGTAACATCACATTACCTTCTACAGGCTAGAAATGTCTTTTAAAACTGAGGCAACGCTGAAGCCATGTGATACAATACTGTAGACAGAGCCAAGTGGAATACATCAAAGAGTGCCTTGATGCAGATGTTTCATGCAGAAGAAAATTAGGTCAGAGACCACTTCAATTTCAGCTTCTGCCAGGCTTGTTTGAGAGCTTCCAGTGAATTCCTAATGAATAGCTTCTAGGGCACTTTTCTCTCATTCAGTCACAAACTGCCACAGCCAGATGAGCTTTCCATGTGGAATCTTTTCTCATTATTTAAAATACTATTACTTTGTGTTCACAGATTCCAGAATCTTCCTTACAACAATAGCAACAACTCCCCCTCCTTCATCGCCCCCCAATAAAATATATGGGAAAAGGAAAAGGTAAGAAGAATAACCAGTTGATACACAATGTATGCTACAGGGGGGAGGGGGCAAAAAAAGAAAAAAAAAGAAAAAAAAAAAGGCAGCCTTTTACCAATTTTATATGGTAAATAAATACTTGCAAAAGGTCCTTCTCAAATGCAGGGCTTATTGAATCTCAGGTGCTCAGACTTGTGGAGGCAAAGCAGTCTTCAGAAAACCAAGTGTTTTGTTGATGTTTTGCCTTTCTCTGCCCCCCCCCCCCTTTTTTTTTTTTTTAATAATACAGGGAAGCTTTTCACTGAAAGGACTTTAGGAGAGAAACAACTCTCCTCCAGTGATAAAGTTGTGACATCTTGTTCTTCTTGTTCTTTACCGACCACAAGAATAATTTATTTTCTTTTTTTTAATGGCAAAGGCTGAGATGCTTTAAAGATGTTTTTACAGCCTGTGCACATATTGGCTGGCACTGCCTGCTATAGCCATTGGCCCGTTGCATTTCCAACAGGAGAGCAGAGTCTGCCTCAGACCTGCACACAAAGAGACTACAGAAAGCCTTCTGAACTTCAGTTGAGGCACAATGTCCATCCGTGTCTCTCCTGAGCTCATTCCCCTTTTGTGCGTAGCTTTGGGGGCCTCTTTTGAACCTCAGAACTAAAAAGCAAGTAGCAAGTATGTTCACTAAGCAGTTTAGATCAGGCTCTTCTTTAAAGCTGAATATGAGCTGAGCCGAGGAGCTTGCAACTCCATACATGGCATATGTCAGGGACTGCAAGGTTATAACACTTAGAAATATAAACAATAGCCTAGCACCTACCTCATCAGGAAGAAGTCTCAAGCACCTGCAGTGTGGGTGCTTTCAGCGTGGTATGCCTTTACACTGGAGTAGAAAGTTGTATGCCAGAGTCCATGAGTCCATTCCAGGCTCCAGCCCAACCAAAGGTGACATTTTGGGTCTCAGAAATATAATTTAATCCATGCTATCCTTGACTTCTCTTTTTCCTTCCTGTGGTTGTCGGGGAGCCAAAACTGAAGGTGGATTGGCATCTACAGTGATCAGGGTTATCTATGGAGCTAAGCAGGTGCTGGAACATGACATATTGACAAGGTAAAGATATAAATCTGATTACTGAAATGGGAATTCTTACTGGTTGCCACCCAGACATGTAGGGAGGAGGGTCTTGACATAGCAGCAAGGTCCCCTTTGACACAGAAACAGGGTCATCTCTGAATAATTTTACCTTGCAATCCTGAGTCTCCTGTACACCACCCACATGTTGGACAGGATCAAATCAAGACCAATGAGACAGACTGTCAACAGAGAGCATCCAGAAACTGACATCACCTTCAACATGTCCAGCTGTTGTTTGCTGAGTCGCAGACTCATGACAGAACAGTGTGAACTCCCTTATGTTCCCAGGGGCTTAGGTGGAATGAAAACATAATATGAATTTGCAGCAGAACAGCCTCTGTTCTGCATCTCCATATTTCTGTACAGAACTCAGAGACCTACAGAAGTTCACAGATGTCCAATTCTGTCTGCTCCAAGCAGAACTTAGATCGCCACTCATCAAAGCCAGCATTCCAGATGTGGTTTGGTTTTTAGGATGCCTCTAAATTCACAGCACTGAGAGCTGATTTTTTAGACATTTTTCAAACCATCTACAGATGGAATTTTTTGTTTTCTACTATGTCTAGCCATGTGCACTCAGAAATGAAGGACCACAAAACCAAAGATCATATTTGGCCTTCTAAATCCAAGTTGCTTGAGGTGACCACACAGGGTCAAGGTCAAGAATAGAGCCCTGAACTGAATGACTCATGGCAGGAACAGGACATCCCTATCCATATGCATATCCCCCAGACTGGACAGAACATGACAATTTTTTTGTCTTATCAGTCACATCAACAGCCACTCCATGTATCTCTTTGGTGAACCACTTAGCTGGATGATAGTTAATCCTATTTTTTCAAAGGAACCAGCTGTCCACAAAATGCCCCACCTGGCTGCTATCCTGCTGTTTGTAGACTTTGTAGCAGATCTGTGCTTCTCTTTGGAGGGTCTCACCTCTCTGGTCCTGACAAGGGATTTTTCTGGGACTATCCTACAATCAAACCCATTCAGAGAATTCCCAGACAGCAAATAGGTGCATGGGCATCTTTCCCTTACTCCGTAATTTGAATTTCTAGTCTCTAATACAACTTCATCATCTTCATATGTCTGGAATGCTTGTGCTCTTCTCCACGAGGCAGCTCTCCCACATTCTCAGTTTTCAGGGCTCACCACAAAAACACAGGGGCTCACCTAAATACACCTAAATCTCTTCTACCTCAAGTTCTCAGACCTTTTAGTTCAATATTTTGTTCTATTTCATTAGCTTCTCCAAGACCTAATAGATCTCACAGGTTTTTTAAGCTCCAACTTGGCTTAGAAACCCCATCATTTGAATAGAACTATACTAAACCTTGCATAAGGGAAAATTATGTAAAATACTTTTGAATTGGATTTATCATGCATCTAACTGAGACACTTTTATTCATTCATTAGTGGCTGCTAATGTACATAGGATACTGAGATGGAAAACTGCTTACAAAATTAAAACATACCAAAATAACCCACTTAAAGGAATTTCGTTTTTCAAAGTATACAATAAAAGCTGTCTTAGATCTACCACCTGTTTCACACAGGGGACCACAGCAGGTGATCCTGCTGGCTTTAAAAGCAATGAAGCTCTTTCTTTTCTGACCACTAACTGTAGAGATGAAAGCCTTCTTTCACAGCAGAGCAGATACAACTTGGTAGTAACTATGACCACTTCTTATCAGCATCCTGCCTGCAGATCCAGATATGATTGCTCTCCTTAACTATTCAGCCACCAGTACCTCTAGGGATGCTATCAGTTGCTGCAAAGTGTGTCTCTGCTGTGGGCACTTTTTCACCCAGATCTGGATGGATTTATATTTGAAACAGACAACTGGACAGCTTTATATAGGGTCAAAAATGTCTGCTGTTTCTCAAGCGGTTACTTTTCTGATTCTGGAGGAGCTCAGTTTCTTGCTTGTACACAGCTGCAAGTGTGTTCTTGCAGCTTGGAAGGCCAATGGTATCCTGGGCTCCATCAGGAGAGGGGTGGCCAGCAGGGACAGGGAGGTGATTGTCCCTCTCTACTCTGCCCTCCCGAGTCCCCATCTGGAGTCCTGTGTCCAGATCTGGAGCTCCCAACACAAGAAAGATGTAGAACTGTTGGAGAGGGTTCAGAGGAGGGCCATGAAGATGATCAGAGGGCTGGAGCACCTCCCCTATGAGGAGAGGCTGTGGGAGCTGGGCTTGTTCAGCCTGGAGAAGAGAAGGCTGTGGCCTCATTGCAGCCTTCCAGTACCTGAAGGGAGCATGCAAACAGGAGGGGAATCAACTTTTTCAAAGGGTAGACAATGGCAGGACAAGGGGGAATGGATTGAAGCTAAAGGAAGGAAGGTTTAAATTGGATATTAGGGGGAAGTTCTTTACAGAGAGAGTGGTGAGGTTCTGGAACAGGCTGCCCAGAGAGGTGGTGGATGCCCCGTCCCTGGAGGTGTTCAAGGCCAGGTGGGATGGGGCCCTGGGCAACCTTGTGTAGATCCAGGCCTGGAAGTTGGTGGCCCTGCCTGTGGCAGGGGATTGGAACTCTGGGGACCCTTCCAACCCATGCCATTCTATGATTCTATGAAAGAAGGGGAGAATCTCAAAGATTAACCTATCCCACCACTCTCAAAAGCTACACTGAATGAGGTAATTCATCTGCACAACCCATTGAATTAGGGATGGGACTTTCTTAAGTAGCCTCCTGACTGAGAATTGATGTCTCATAAACATAAAGTATATCACAGTGACGCCAAATAGAATAACTCTCCATATTGCAGACTACAGCAGAGCTTCTACAATAAAGGCCTTTACATTTATTTCAGACAGCAATGAGCTTCTGCTGTAAGACTCTGAGGGGCTGTTGAATACAATAACTCATCAGGTCTACAAAGGTCTGGGCATGCTGTGTGGGACTGAAATATACTGCCTCAAGGGGATGTCACAAGAGCTGTGCAGCCAAATGCTTTCAGAGTCAATGTCACCCATGGACAAAATGTGGCCAGTGGTCAGAGAGGAAAACGATGCCTCAGTGACCTGGTTCCATATATGACTGCAGCTCCTTTGTGGTGTGAGGCCGGGCTTTGCTATCCCTTTTTCCAGCAGAAAGCTTAAGGGAGGTAATGTTAGTTCCCCTCCAAAGGTAGGTGGGCATGGAAAATTCAGAAGCTGTACTCAGGAGGTCCTAGACAAAAGCTTCTTAAAAAGCATCCATCAGCAGGCAGTTAAACCTAGACCTCAGCAATAACTAGCATTCTTTTTGTTTTATCTTTCCTTTTAATAATCAGGTTAAGGTCTTTGTTTTCTAAAAAAAAAACTATTTCCTTCTCCTTTCCCCACTCCTCTGCTAGCCCTGGTTGACTGCAGAATTTAATTTAGGATCAGATATTTAAAGTTAGGGATAAGGTGGAGTTTCTGCTTCAGAAATTTAAATTTAATTACACACTGAAGCAGAACATTACCTCAGAATGCTTCATTATAAAAATGTTGAACCAAAATATTTGGATTTTTTTCTCAGTTCTTTATTCCTTGTTTTGTGAATGGCAGTGGGCTGGAGACACAAATCTGCTAATAATATGAAACTGTAATTTGACAAATAAGTAAACTTAAAAATGTTTCCATATCTAAACATGTCTGGGTGGAGCTGGCAGGAAGGCCTGTTCACTGAAGCACATGGAGGTTTAAGGCGTCAGGACTGGCGGAAGTGCTTGGAAAAGAAGGAATGGTAGCAGCAGCAGGGACTCAAGAGATTCAACAGACTTAGAGAAGCCTCTTCACCAGCCAAGAAAACGGCAGAAATATCACAGCGCCTCTGCAGGAGCCTGCTCCACTTGCTCCAGGTGCTGGGATCTCTTCTGGTGCCTCCTTTCCAAACCACGGAGTGGTCTGGGTTTGCACATCCAATAGACTTCTCACAACCTGTGCCACCCCCCACCCTGACTTTGGAAAGACCTCTTTGCATCAATCACATTGGCACAGGAGCTTTTGTGGCTTATGAAAGGTACAAAAGAGCTTGCTTAGGGCAGGGTTGAGCTGGGCACTTGCCAAGCCTAGGGACTAACTGTTCTTAAGTTCCTGCTGGAGGATGCAGTAAGAACTAGACATGCATGAATGCCAGCCCAAGGGAGTACTAATACACTTTCGATGAAGGGCCGCATCCAGTTTTTGATGTGGCTTTTGCTCTAATCCTTCCTTCACCTTAGTGTGTATGGGCCTTGAATCTGGGCATAGGCAATTCTTTAGTGCTTCTTTGTCTGTCTGGTGTTCAAGAGGCACTATTTTCATTATTTTCTGCTAGTTGCAGCCCTTGGGGTGCTGGGGTGAGCTGAGACCCAGATACAGCTTGCATGGGCATAGCTGAAGGACCATTCAGAATTTTGTCAGTCATGACCTGGTTTGAGGAATCTTTTGAGGATTTGGATAAATTCTGCATAGAATTTTATTCTATATAGGATGGAATTAAGTGATCAAGAAAATCTCATTCTTAAGTAGCTGTACCAAATGTTCAGGTCATTACAGGCTTTTTTGTTATTTTGGGTTTTTTAATTGAGAAAGTAATGCTGGATTTCTTGCCACAGTCACAACTGAGAAGGGTAACTAAAATGATAGCAGGGAAGAACTTGGCCATCCCCCAGAGATGTAAGGGGTAGAAGCACGGGCACACTATCACAGACAATCTGATGTCATAACTCTGGATGCAACAAATTTTTGGAGAGGTAGACACAAACCAGCCTTTCCTAAGCAGAAACTGCTGCAGTGTGTTTTTGTCACTGACTACAGATAAACCTAAACCTTTGGCTGAAACCAGGAAATGCAGTGAGGGGGACTAGAAATAGATTTCCAGAGGGTAATGAGCTTCTTGCAGAAGAGCAACAATCTTCCCACTCCTTCCGCAGCAAGTGTTTGTTGCCCTGATGGATCCCCTCCCATGCACTTAACTATCAACTGCCCCCTTTTATCCCTACAGACCCTTATAGAGTGAAGTTTAAAAAGTCAAGCCATAGGACATACGTAAGTCACAAAGGATGCCAACAATTTCATCATATTGTCACTGCCAAGTACCCAAGGTCTAGCTATAATGCAGACACACTTTTCAAAACTCCCAACTAAGTCAGCTGCTCCAAAGGCAGGACACATTCCCTCCAAGCACTAACTCGTTGCTAAGTACTGCAAGTCAACAGTTGGCTTCCTGCCTTCCTCTTAAGCTATCTACCATCAGAACATGTCAGAATGGAGGAACATCAATTGTTATCTGGTAAACAAAAGTAGATTTTTTTCCCTTACCCTTTCCTCTTGGTCATCTCCTTTGCATCTTCTCAATGTGTTGTTATCTAACACATGTTGGATGATACTTTATAAGGGGAGGGATCCTAAATGGAAAGGTGCAGCTTAATCACTTTTGAGCAAGCCTGTCAAACAAAAAGCTCAGGGAGAAATTCCTGTCCCATCTTGTTTTGTATTAGGCAAACCCTGCTACATAAGTGCAGTGTTGATCCTTGAAGTACAAGTGAAAACAGCAGCAGTTCTAGTGTATAGCTGTGATTTATCATCACTAATTTTATCTTCATACTCTTGACAGCAACAGAGAGTCTGGAGCAATATCCTGTATGGTGAAAGGCTAGCCAGTCCATGAGACCTTCCTCTGTGTGAATAGGTCACTGAGAAATAGGTCATGACTGTTCTGGAAATTTAGGAGCAATCTCACAGGAACTGAGGGAGTAGTTGAGTAGAGATTCAACTTTAGCAAGGACAATTTTATTTCCGGGGTGTATGGTATTTAATGTACAGTGATCACCGATTCTAAGTACTAGCAGATTCTTTGCAGGAAGTTGTATCAATGCCATTATTCCAAGAAAATTGTCTTGTGTTTAATTTCTGTGGAGAAAATGCCAGAAAGATCTGAGAAATAGTTAAGAACTGTCTAGATGGATGCTTCTAATGTGTTTACAAATTAATGAGTAAGCAAATTACACAGATAGTTGAAAGTGGTTCAGGAGTTACTGATAATCCAAGATTTAGAAAATGAAAAATAGGACCTATGAGCAGTAGTAACAAGGACTAACCAGGCAAAACCCAAGCAATAGAAATAGAAAAAAAGGTAACATTCAGTCTTTGATGATACTCTATGTAATCTGACTCCATTTGCAAGTCAGGTTTCATTCAGTAAAAGATAAATTCATAGTGAGCGCTAGGAAGGAGAGGGAGGGATCCACAAAATGAGCTCTAGAAGTTTGTATGAACAGTCCTGCAGCTGACTCGCTACAATCTTCTGTTCACAATGTATTATAAATACAGCTAGGTGTAGCAGTACTGGGAGAAGGGTTATGGTGTTGGTAACGTAATGCAAACATCCGTTAAAGACTGTAAATGCAGCTACAAACATAGACAGTTTAAGTTCCAGCACTGTCTCCCATATGTACCAGGGACCACACACAGCTTAGATTTTTACAAAGCCCACAGAGAAGGTTAGTAGCTGAAATATGCACTGCAAGGAAACATTTTGATGCAAACACTAAATTCTAGTTCCAGACATATTCCTTTGAACTTGTACAAACCTCTCAGAAGTCAGAAGGGGTTTTTTTGAATGTTTTTAATTTTATTTGTCCTTTTGAATATGAAGTTCATTTAACTCCGAATTTCATTTCACCCAGGAAATCTGTCTTTCAACTAGGTTTGGAAGGCACTAGGCAGCCTTGGTAGAGAAAATGAGAAAGAACTTGGTGAGCCTCTCTGATTACCTGTGCAGACTGGTCCTGCTATACTGGAGACAAAATGCCTGTTCCCTTTGTTGCTTTGGCACAGGATAGTAGCCTCGCTTTCAAAGTACCTCGTGAATCCAGGTCAACAAATGAGCCCTGGCACTGAAACAAGTCCATCATAATGCAATAGCTTCAGGGTGTAGTCATGATCACTGACTGAGCCACGGACAAACTATTTTCCCTGTTCTTTGATGACATTGCCCCTGGAGAAGGTTGTGGGAGGGAGAGGTATCGAAGGCTCTGTGGAACTTCTCTGGCCCAGTCAGCCACGTGGTTGGAGATAGTTTTCCAGTCCCATGGCCCAAGAGACTGATACAGTCACAGTCATATTTGTCTGCCTTTGACTCCAAAGGTATAATATGTGTGTATGTATTTGCAGCTGAGTCAGTTCAGGAACGTCTTCAGCATGAACCTAGAGTAAGGATTATTTCATGCCCCAAGAACATGCCTTAAACATGTGGCCACTCAACTCATGGCTTACGTGCACAATAAAATTGCTTATTTTGTTCTTGGCATGTATGCAGTTTTGAAGTCAAAAGGGAACTAAAGGCCTCTCCCTCTGAAAGACGTAAGATGGCTTGCAACTATCGCACCTTACTGTCATCTCCACTGCCAGAAAAGATGGCCAGCTAACACCTTACTGAAAGGCTGCTTGGTAAGATCCCATACTAGGGAACAGTCAGATATCTCATCTGTTCACTCCATGGGAGAGATTAGGTGGAAAGACCGCTGCACAGGGCAGCTTGCCTTTGCTCAGTGCTGGACTCTTAAAGTTTTTTGGTCTTTGAAAGTAGTGACTGTAGGGGGAAAGGCATAACTCACCACAGCCAGAGTGGTCAAAGCAGCATCAGGCTGAAGAATCTCGATAAAAAGATACTGCAAGGACACTAATCTCATGCTTGAAGGGAATGAGTTTCAGCCACTGCTGGTTTCCACAAACATGTTTAAAAGGAAAAATTGCCATATTTTTGTATTATTTAGTGATTTTTTTTTCTTAAAAGGGATTCGCTAAACTTTTGTTTTCTTTGATATGTCCCTAACTCTCAACAAAGCTGATTTTTTCCCGATACATTTACTACTCTTCTGTCTCAGGTTAGTGAGGCTCTCATTTGCTGTTTTCTTGAATTTTCTCATGTAATAATTGCTGGTATCATAAAGGGTTATTACATTCTTCACTCTAGCCTCTCTCTTTTCATCTTCTTAATGACACACCCTAAATTATGCCATCCCCTCTCAGAGGTGAGGCTACTTTCTCCTCTGTTTTCAGAGCCTTTGGCAACCTCCATATTGTGTATCACAGCCTCCATGTGGATTGTTCCCAGATTAACCACACTGATGTCTCTTCTCTCCAATCTCAAAGTATTACTGTGTACATTGCCAGAATATTCTGCCATCAGGTAAACTGCAGCCTCTACAAAACCACCATTAGCAATCCCCTGCATTTCCAGAACATAAGAAGTATCCAGCCTCAGGTCTTATTGCTGTCTTACAAGCCCACCCATTTCCTTATTGTTTCATAGAGGACAAATATGGTTAGACTTGATGATCTCAAAGGTCTTTTCTAACCTAGTGATTCTGTGATTCTGTGTGATTCTGTGATTTTTTTTTCCCACCAGGCTTAAGGGTTAGATTAATATTGGTAAGGATTTGACCATTTGCCCTGTGTAGTAATCCTGAAATGAGCTATTGGTGAATGTTACAGCTTGTGTATGGCATTGGTGTCTTCCCAGTGCTTTTTCTTTTGGCCTCTAACATAACTATGACTTAAAAGTTGCAGCATAGATTTTGCAACCCAAGGACAAGTAAGATAAAACACAGATCACCTTGATATCTCTCAGCTTGTATTTCTTCTGGAGATCAGTGCCACCTTGTTATGGATGAGTACTCAGTCTATGGGTCTGTCATGTTTATGGCTGTCTATCTGGATTGCCCAAGATGTTGAAGCATTTGAGCAGCTCTGTGAAACTCCTTCCTGATTTTTCTCTTCTTCTTTCTTTTCCATTTTCCCCTTTATTGGTTAGATTTCAGCTGAATCCTTGCCATTAAAATTTTCCTTGTGGTGGATCTAAAGCTTCTGAAACTCTTTGACTTCTATCAAACTAGTCATAGTTCCCAAAACATGACTTACTATTACATAGCCAAACATACCTGAACTTCCTGCACACATTTTGATGTACAATGATGGTGAGCTGTGTCCTACTACGCATATGGAGGATAAATATTCAACTCTTGTTATCTGTTCAAAAGCACTTATGAGTTCAAAGCCCTGGGAAAAACAAACATCCAACCTACCAAGAGACTGAAAGCGCATGTAAACCTACGGAGATCAAACCATCCTACTAGCAAAGGAAGTGGAAAGCACATTTTCCATAAGGCAGCTAAATAGCATCCCTGTGCCATGGTTGCAATGAAGTTCTGTAATTGGGCCTGCAGTTAATGAAATTCCTGTAGGAGACTGTCAGAAGATTTAATTTCGCTGTTTACTGAATTATCAGCACTGTATTGAATCCCGTATGCCAGCTCTTCATGCCAAAGAAGGTAAATTGCCAATCTAGAGACCAGGATTCATCCAAGGGGAGGCCTACTAGAACACAGAAGAGTCAGTTGTCATTATACACACAGGCAAATATATCCCTGGTGAAACTGCTTTAAGCTGTATGAAATCATCGTTCTCATCTCCAAATAGAGACAATGAGTGAGGTTGGGGATAATATTTGGTCATAATATCAAGTGATGCTCCATGAACTAGCAGATCAGGCTGTTCAGTAGAAAATACCAATGTATTGCACCCACAAGTTGTCTGCAGTGCAAGGGAAATATGGAAAATGAGTATATATGCAGTGAGAATGAGACATAAAGTTATGGTTGACGTTTTATGAGAGACTGCTAAAGCAGCATCTTTCTGGAATGCAATAATGGCATGGTGCTCCTGACAGTGCTCATGACAGTGTGTAATCTAAACACGTTTTATGTTTTATTTTAACATGTCTGTCCACTCTGATATTTCAACAAAACACATGTGCATAAAGAAACCGTGATTCCTAGTTGCTGTGTACCCACTGTTACCTACACCTTTGCTAAGTGAGTGTAAAAATGCCAACGTGTCAGGATGGCAGGGTCTTCTCCTTAGTTTGTAAAGGCAGCTGATGAAAGAACCAAAGTTAATGCCGGATATGGACCATAGTCTAGTGGATTTCATTCATCAGCTTGTTTTACCTCATATTACAAGTGTGCAGGGGTCCTGTTTGTTTTGATTCTATTGACTAACTCAGTGGAAAATTGAAATTAATTGTGGAGGGGAAGTCAATATTTTGTTTAGTGAAGTACGTATAGTTGGCTATCTAAAGTAAGATTGTGCAGAAAAATTTCATGTACAATTACGTTTCAATTTCATCTGAATTTTTACCACAATAGTGTAGAAACTGAAATATAATTCCCTTTTTCTTTTGAAAAAGGCCAGGATTTTTTTTTTTTAAATCACAGTTATTTTTATGTAGCTGCCATCATCTTAAAAAACGAAGTATTTATCCTGGGAAAATAACCAATTCAAATTGATAAGTGCACTTTATTTTACTGGAAGTTCAGATATATGTAAAGAAGTACCAAATAATGTTAGTTCTAATAGCAATAAAAGGAGGTCTAGAGGGCAGAACAATATGCAGGGCACTTGGTCTTCTCCAGTCAATATGTGATCACCACTGATAGCTTTAGCTAATACATGGTTTAGGGCCAGTTACAGTTAACATAGGCAGAAATGATCTATGAATTCACCAAAGGACAGGCTAGCACAGTTGAACAATTGGGCAGTGTCTTTGTGGGAAGTTGACTAGCTCCAAGTGACAAAAATGGTGTGTTACCTTGGTTATTCTGCTTAAGAAACTTTGTGTTGGCTTTATACAGCACTGTGAGGCAAGGCAACCTCTCCCATATGGACTCCAAATGTTTTAGGTCAGATCTAAAAGCACATTGTTAAATTATGATCTCAAAGTATTGGTGATAATGTCCATAAGACATGATGTAATTCAGGCTTCTGGGGTATGGAGGAATTGTACAGAACTTTAACATTAGAAAGAGTACTAATGGGGAAAAGAGATCTTCGCAATCCACTCCTTTTAAAGCAGAAAAAAATACCATGGGGTTTTGGTTTTGATTTTGTTTGTTTGTTTGTTTGGGTATAGCAAGGGCTCTGCCATCTATTTCAATATATTTTAACCACTGAGATTTTGCAACAGGGTATATAACATCAGTCTGACATGCCCCCTATCCCAGAAGACATCTACAAATACCTGTTCAAGAATTCTGTGTAGATAAGATGTATGGAAATATTCAGTGATTACAATATTAAAAAGAATTGGACAGGCTATCTGCAGCAAGGAGTTCAGCATGGACATGCTGTTCATTTTTAGTGTGTAGTTCTTATATGAGACTATGCAACACACTCAGAGTGAAATTTTATCAAATTGTTAAATATATGGTAGGCCATCGCTACTTACAGGTATGCAGCTAATTGTGTTTATATGAGATTCATTCTCGCTACGGCTTAGGGGAAAATACGAAGTGAGAATTGGACTGCTAGTAAGTCCAGTGTTGCCTTTGAGACAAAGGTGTTACAGTGCTCATAATTTTATTCCATATTATGTCATAAGGGGCTGGAGGGCAAATCCTATGAGGAACGGCTGAGGGAGCTGGGGATGTTGAGCCTGGAGAAGAGGAGGCTGAGGGGAGACCTTACACTGCCTACAACTACCTGAAGGGAGGTTGTAGAGAGGTGGGTGATGGTCTCTTCAGGCAGGTGACAGGAGATAGGACAAGGGGAAATGGCACAAAGCTGTGCCAGGGCAGGGTCAGATCAGATGTTAGGAAAATTTTTTTTACTGAAAGAGTTGTTGGGACCTGGAACAGGCTGCCCAGGGAGGGGGTTGAATTACCATCCCTGGATGTGTTTAAAAAAGGGTAGATGAGGTGCTTAGGGATATGGTTTAGCTTAGGACAGGAATGGTTGGACTTGATGATCTTAAAGGTCTTTTCCAACCTTGTGATTCTGTGATTTAATTGATGATTTTCTCTTCTAATCCAATGTCTATATGCCATTCAACACTATCAAATGCTTTCCATAAAGGCAATAAGTTAAAGAAAGTAAATTCTAAACAAATAATGAACAATATTTCAAGGAAAGCAACAATCGGGAGGAAAACTGATTCAGTTCAGGAGTGGTAGAAAGGAGACCTGACCTTGCAGCTGCGAGTCATGTTCTGGATAGTTCCAGTTTCTAGAAAATAAGTCCATCCTTTGATATCAAAATACAGTTAAATCATTACACAGCATCCCTATCAACAGGGTATCACAGTACTTAATGGGAACTTTAATTCTGAAAATCTCTTTTGCTTTAGAAATTCTGATTTCACTGAATTCAAAACCTTTTCAGAGGCTGGAACATATAGCACAATATGAGGAGACTGAAAACCCTAGTATTTTGATGAATACTCTTTAATGGAAATTGAAATGGTTATTTCTCTTTCTCTGTTTTTACCTTCCACTTCATTATATTTGGTACAGCAAATGCCATGAAAGTTGAGAGCATCCAGTGGAAACATTGGTAGTAGCTGCCCTATAAAAAATTGCAGCTGTCCCATCAGTAACACCATCAGGGAGAACAAAATTAACTTGTTCAACAGGACATGTCTGCTGCACAATGATCTTGACAAATACATGTGAAGTGGCAAGCTATGGGGCACATTTCCAAATCCAGAATAGTTGGAGTTTCATTTTGTTTTGTTTTGTTTACACAGGATGTAGACCATTCAGGGTACAAAGCATGAAGAAATAGGTCATTATTTTCCACACTGAAGATTGAACTTGCTGTTGAGTTGCAGGAATATTTCTAAACACACTTCTCTTGTCCTGACTTAGGTACCTGGTGAGAGAAATGCTCAAATTTAATCTTACAGTTTCTTTTGCTTGAGCAAATCTTCCAGTTAGAGTTGTGCCTTCCATATCAAAATGCTGTACCCAACATTTTATCCTGCGTAGCTTACCTAAATAATTTGTGGAAGTGAAGAGTTGTGGATGGAAAGTTACCAGTACTTAATCACAAAAAGCCCTCAAAAACTGGGATGGGTTCTTTACCTGTAGGACTAATTCCTGAAAGATAAACTGATTTTATGACAGCAGAACACAAAAAAGGTCACAAATGAGACAGTAAGAATGTGAGTATCAGTGTACATTCAAAGATGAAATGAGAATAAAAGAGAAAGGGGAAACACATTTTATATACACACAGATCTAACTACTTTGATAAACATGCTTTGAAGAAACTGAAAAGAAATTCAAATAATATGGAAGTGGGCTTACCCTTCCCATGGCTAAGAGACAAAATAGGACTGGACAGAATCCTGAGAAGCTAGCTAATCCTTCTGCCTAAGCTAAATCAGTACTTTAACCACACCTAAATAATTTCCAAGAAATGTCCATCCAACCTCCAGTGAGAAACATACCCAGTTCATGTTTTAGAAAATTAACAAGAAGGAATATGATCAAACGTGAGTCTGTCTGAATACTACAACTCAGAAGAAAGACAGCATTATTTTAAACCTAACAAACCAGTTGGAGATAAAAATTGCTCAAATGTCAGCTGACATGCCTCAGTATTGACAGGTTAGCTTAGACAGCAAGTTACTTGCGCTGAGCACTTTAAACACCCAGTGGGAAAAATTCAAATTCCACAGCTTAACTCTTGGAATCACAGTCTGCTAGAGAATTGTTTCAGCTGAAAAATGGTGCTTTTTTCAGTCTTAGCAGGTGTCCACAGCATTGCAGACAGTATGATAATAGAGGCATACACTCAGCAGGGACATGATCATAAGCTAGGAGAGGTCACAAAATGAGCATAAGCAGCAAGCATCAAGTTTAATCAAGAGAGAAAATGCAATTCAAGACAAAAAGATGAAGAGAAGGAGGACTTGTGGCACATTCTTTCATATCAAAGAATAGGGACAGTCAAGATCACTGTATAAGGACTATTGAACACCGCACTTGTTTAAAACAGAGAAAGAGATTGTTAGGAGTTTAGGGCAGATCCTAAAATAGGCCGGGTGGGAACTGATTGAAGTCTACATTCTTACCTAATCCTAAGCCTTTCTGAGTAGCCCAGGGATACTTCAGATGAAATTTACAACAACAAATCCTCACAGAGGTCAACAAAGCAAAACTGTCATGTCTTTGCAGTCCGATTATCAATCCAGCAGACAATCGCCTTGCAGTCAGATGTACTGGTAAGTGGTATACTGGGGTGCACCATGTAAGACTATATGTCTGTTCCTTCAGAAAGCGTGGTTTCACTCTGCTAGTGTACTTGAAAGACACAATCCTTACTCCAATGAATTTCCAGGCTCAGCAGAGGCAAAAACCCCATCCAAGAGTAAAATCCACATTATATACATATGCCAGAGATATTCCTTCTTGTTTTAATCAAGGAAGTTTCATCCTGGTCTCCTTGGGTGAAACATTCATAGCTAAAATGATTGTTGTCCTGAAATTATATAAAAGTTTGGAAGAACAAATGAAGTAACACAAAGAACTCACCTATGTAACTTTTTGTAGTCTAGCTGGAGTACACCACAATCAGGTCAATACAGAAACACTGATAAACAGTTTCTAAAAGCTTTAAAACACAGCAGTGAGTGTCAGGCAGCTCCAGATTGTTAGTTTGATTTTTAATAGGAAAGAACTTTAGCAGTGAAATTTCTTTCCAGAGGGCATTGTGAAGAAAAAAAAATGACTGAAGTACAAGATAATATAACAAAGAGTTATATTATATATATATATATATATATATATATATATAAAAAATTACTTGTATCATAACAATAGGTGCACTGGAAAATTCTTTAAACTAGCTAATTTTGTGAACTTCAAATTTATCTGTAGAGGACCAAATTGTCTTCTTGTACTTAGAAAAGTGGGGTTAAACTCTCTGCTCAGGATTCTGGGACATCAGAGCAGGAGATTGGACCTGATGACCTCCTGAGATCCCTTCCATCTTAAGCTAGCCTTTGATCCTGTGATCATCACAAAGAATCTGAACACCCCCTACAACAGAAAGCAATCAATCACCAAGAGGCAGATGATCTCTGTGAAACCTGCATGAGACACCAACAAACTTGTTAGGTTGGGAAGGGCATGGCTGCACTTAAGCACTTCCTTGATCCAATTGAGCCACTGTCAGGGACATAAGACTTCTCCCTTACCTGTAAGATGATCAGGTCAGCCAGACCTGAGAGTGAGTCTCATCTCTGACTGACTCTGAGTCAGTCTCTCCCTTTCCTTTTAAAATCCAGGCAGTTGAAGAGGTCTGAGAGTTATGACAGGCAAATTCCCTTCCAGAGGTCATCAAGCCATGCTGGTAAGGATCTGCAATGTTCCCCAGAGGGGTCTTTCTGGGAGATAGATTATGAAGCAATTCAGCTAAGGTCTGACCAGCTTTTGCTCTCCTTATCTAGGTTTGTTTCCATATGAAAGTGGTAAGCTTCTGGCCATTTCTTGCCTTTCCACTCTCACCATGCAGTATCAGTAGCACTGCAATCAAACAAAAATGTCTAAGCACAATCAGGCAGGACCAAATGGTCTGCTGACATCTGCAATGTAAATCTCTATGAATTGTGTCTACCTACAACTAAACAAAATTAACTCCTTGAATTATGCTTTAATTACATTGAAACAATTTGTTTTCTATCTGGGCAATTCAGAGCATGCTGTAGTGCATTCCTATGGTCCCAAAGTTTCCAGTGATGGTGTTTTATAAATGCAAACCCTGATGAAACCTAAGTACAATGGAGAGCACAAGTTTCCTGATCTGAGCCGGTTGTCCTCTTTATGTTGACCATCTACAGCAAGGACAGGATGCGGCAAAAGAGGAAATGAATGATCTTTATCATTTCAGTCCTTGGTGAAGGTGATGCAGAGATAGTTTATTTCCTTGGGGCCATTCTTCTGTTCAGCTTGGGGTTTTGTGATTCTCTGTCTCTCTCTCCTTTTTTCTTCTTTTTATTTTTTTCTTCTTTTTTTTTTTTTTTACACTAAATCAGTTAATTCAGCCAAATGCAGCTCAGAATGGGGCAGAAGGGGAAAGTGAAGGGGAAAGGCAAGCAAAACCTACAGTTGTGTTTTAAGAGCAGAGGTAAGTCAACAGCAGCAACACAAGTGTAGGAAAGAAGTTTTTTGTTACATGACATGCTTCTGTAATGAAGCGTTAGAAAGCATGTCAGTCTGCTCTTCCCATTCCGACACTTGGAAGAGCTGACAAAATGGCATAGTTTTAAGAAACAGACAGCTGAGATGCGGAAAAGATCCTCTACCTGTCTGGGACTCAGGCATTAGTGCAATTACACCAGTAAAACATCCTGCAAAAATACAACCTCGCTGATGTAAAACATTTTTACCAAGGTGCAGATCTCTCTAGGAAAAATCAGTGCTGAGGTAGAAAAATTTAGGCCATCACTGCATCCTCAAGACCAGCTGCCACACAAACCAGCACAAAGGTCCAAGTTGCTCTCATCAAGAGTAGTCTGCAAGTGAACAAGCTGATGTATGTCATCCCTTACAGCATGAATGTGTTCTTTCCATCACAATGATTAGAAGAGGAAGTATAGTCTATTAGGTCCCACTGAAGTCCATGAGAATTTAATCTTTGTTCCAAAAGAGAGGGTGTGGAGGTCAAGAATTTAGGCTGCCTTGTAGCTGTTCTTGACAGCAATAATATTTATACTGTGGTAGTACCTACTCACTAGGTGTGAGACCCATAAAATGTGGAAGAAAAAGCATTCTTTGCCCAAAAGCACTCGCTGTTTTCATACAAGAAGAATGAATGACCTTTTAAATGACCCATTCTACATGGATCTCAGTGAACAACCCAAATAAAGACAGCGATTTAACACCGATGTAATTCCATTGAAAAACAGCAGAATTACATCAGCATGAGATCAGAAAGGGGACATGGGCCCAGATTCTGCAGACACTCACAGAATGTAGGAAGAGGTGTAGAAATCAATTTGTATGGGCAGTAACTGACTTCAGTAGAGGAAATGTGTGCTCAAACCAGTAAAAGGGAGCATACCAATGTGGTAACTATTTAATTATGTGTTACGTTTAAACCATTCCATTTTTAATTAAATTCATTTAATTGATTAGTATAAGAGCAACCATGGAACCCTCATACTTTGAACATGAAGAAATAAATTATCATTTATTTGAGGGATTAGTGCCATCTGTTTAGATTTTAATAAAGATAAGAGAGGAAAAAGAAAGACTTGGATCCATACAACCCCATGCAATGAAGCACGTGACTTTTCTCTACACAAGCAAAGGAACAGATATATTAAACATACAGCATGGATACATCAAACCATCATTTGTGTTCTTTGTCAGAAATTTTTAGTGGATTTGGAAATTCATCTGATTCCAGAAGTCATCTTTTACCTGCAAATATTAACTTGACTTCTGAACTGTATTTGATGAATTTTGCTGCATCAGTTCCAAAGGAGAATCTCCATGTATTGTCCATCAACCTGACCTTTCAGCCTGTGGACTGCTTGGGTTTTGGGTGATTTTTCAGGGATTCAGTAACCTTCTTCAAATACAGGGAAGTTTAGATTCTCTAAATGCCAAAGATGCCAGTTAGAGAGCAATCCATGGTTTTGACACTGCAATGGGGGCCAAGAATTTGGTTCTACCACTGCAGGCTTCCTGTGAAACAGCTGGCAAATATCCATGTAAAACTTTCACAAATGTGGAGTTTCAAAGGCCAGGAGGCACCACCTGATTTTTTTCTGCATTTGGCCTCCACCACTCTATTAAAACATTGTTTTGAAAAAGATGGCAAGTTCTCATCATGTCAAGAGTTGACATGTTTGACAATGAGTTAGTCTCACTGTTAAAAACAATGTACTTCATTCTTCACTAATAGAGAAGAATTCAAGTAAAAGCAATTGTAACCCTGAGAAAGAGTATGGACAACACCAAACAAACCTCAAGATGACAACCGTCAGTAAACTTAGGGCACAGATGACAAACCCACAGAAAAAGGAAGATCAAACAATAATAACACCACAAGAACACCTTATCCCAAAACTAAGGAGGGAGAGAAAATGCAGGAAAGAAGAATCTGTATCATAACTGCAGCATTTTCTGACAGACGATGCCAAAAAGGTGGAAGCATTTGATGTCTTTTTGCTTCACTCTTTAGTAAAGAGGTCAACTGCAACCAGGTGGCAAATCCAATGAATGCCAGCAACAAAGAGGTAACGCCAGTCCCAAAAAGGAAAAGAATGTGTTAGAGAACACTCTGATAAGTTAGTGTTATCAAATCATCTCCACCTGATGAACTTTATCCCCCAGTACTTGAAAGAACAGATTGAAGCAATTTCAGTGCTGTTAGTGGTTTTCTCTGAGAAGCCAGAAGGAAGGGTTATGTCCTAGAAAACTGGGAAAGAGCAAATACCACATGTAGCTCTAAAAACAAGAAGAGGGAGATGAAGTTGTAGGCTAGTCAGTATAACCTCCATTTCTGTTAGAAGTTGTACTAATATTTTGAGCACTTGTCCCAGATAAACTTCTCTGTGAGAACTGAGAGGAAAACAGGTGAACAGCAGCCAACACGGGTTTATAAAGGGCAAATATGTCAAAGTAACCTTATTTCTTTCTCTGACAAAGAAACAGACCTTGAGAGGATGAAGTGAGTAGGTCTCCTCTATCTCAAAGTTTGTAAGGCTTTGACTTTTTTTCAAAAGGCATTCTCATAAACAAGCTATGAATATCTAAATAACATTTAAATAATGTGGGTGCATGGTGATTGGAAATCATACTTAGACTATAATTATCGATGGTTGACTGTCAAAATCTAAAGATGTTTCACAGGGCATTCTACAGCATTCTGCCTCCAGAGGAGCCCTATTCACCATTTTCATTAATGACTTAGATGATCAATGGAAATATAGTTCTATCTATGGAGAACACTGAGGTCAGAAGGGCTGCAAGTGTGCTAATGAGAAGAAAAGTTATTTTGAGAACTTATATAACTGGTATGAAATTAGCAGGATGCAATTAAAAAGGATGGGGCTGGGGATAACCAACCACACAGATACATGATGGAGAAACAACTGTCTTTGCAGTTATTGTGTAGAGAAGCATCTGGGGATGATTGTCAGTTGCAAGCTGAAGATGAGTCAACAATGTCATGCTACTGACAAAGGCTGACATCATACTCATGTGTATGAATAGGAGTGTCAGGCCCATGAAGTAATTCTTCTCTGTGCAACCCCAGAACCCAGCGTCTGGCTTTGAACACTGCGTTGAAGAGAGACGTAGACTCCCTGGAGAAACAGCATCATGGTTAAAAATCTTAAAAACATGACTAAGAAGGAAAAAACAACTGAGGTAGGATTCTTCTGAAAAGAGAAAACTCTGGTGAGTCATTGAAGTAATCCTTGCATACAGTTGAGTTGCTACAGAAATCAAAGGTACAAATGCTTCTCCGCACCTTAAGACTTAAAATGCAGTGAGGAAGACTTAATTCAGGTAGACATCAAGGGAAACTTTCTGATGGTAAGAACAGCTAAGGACTGGGTATGTCTGTCCATGGAGATTGTGGGATCTCCATCTTGACAGCTTTTAAAATAACATTGATGTAAATAAATATAGATACAACAATACAAGATTTGCTTTAAAAATGCGTCCTTTTGACTTCCATATTGCTGTCATTCAAATGCAAAATGAGAATGATATTGCTTATCTACCTCGTGGGGACCTTCCAAGGACCACTAAAAAGTGTTGACAAGTCTTTATGAGTTTTTCGTGCATACGTATTCCAACGTAACAAATAAATCACAATCCTCATTTCCAACAGGTAGAGAGGAAATCAAAATCAATGCTGCACTCTTTCTAGTCCCACTGCCATGGATAATTGATTTGAAAATATTTCAAGTTAGATGTAGAAAGTGGCAGAGGACACAACGTGCCCAAAGTCACATAACGGAACAGCTGCAGAGCTGGGAGCAGACCCCACATGTTTTCTGGTCGCTGAACAACAGCAGCAAATTCTGGAAGCATCAGAGGCCCTGCACCGTGACCCATAATGGGTGTTCTGGCATAGAGACAAGCCATGGTTAGCTATACAAAATACTGTTGTCCCCTCTGCTATAAGAATGTGCGTCCAGCCATCATTAAAGTCTTAGAATGGTGTTTGCTGTGTTTAAATTTCTATGAAATCCAGTTGTATGCTTCAAATGCTCTACTTCTACAAGGTAGCTAGATACATAGTCAGATTGATAAAACTTTATTATAATTTTTCACTGGGTGTCAGTGGGTTTCCTCTGAAGAAATGACTAATGACATCAGTTCTCATTTCCCCTGATTTCAGACAAATCACAAGGACTTGAAGCAACATACATTCAACAGAGCAGTAATTAGAAGGACCCTTGGTTATCCTGGAAATGAGATTCAGATGGCAGAGATAAAACTGGTAGATGCTAAAACGCAGACCCCCTCTCTAAAGTTCTGGGAGACGAAATGGCCCTGCTGTATATCACATCGCACTGCAGTAAATTGTGGCTGATGAAGTAACGGACATGGGAAATCTGAACTACCGAGGTGCCTCTAAATGAGCTCCGGACTCCAGAGTGCTGAGCCCCTTCTTGCTCAAAGGGTAAGCAGAAAAACGCACACAAACCTTCGTTCGGCCTCTTGGCACAGGAGAAAACTTGCTCTCCGCAGCAAGAAAACCTGTGAGGAGCATGGATCCATCCTGCAGGGTGCTGGAGACTCTCAAGAGCTCTGCCCTTTTCCCTCCACAGATGGATTTTGTTAGGAGGGCAGGACTCTTGGTGCCTTGAGAAGCAGCAGCCCAGCTCTGCTTTTCAGGCATGGTGGTAAGTGCATGCAAAGCAATGGCCTCCCAAGGGGAAGGGACATTTTCACTACAGCAGCTAAAGTTTTCCTCGTGACAGCAGGAGATGCTGTCGAGTTCTTATTTGCTGGATTTACTAGCTTCCATGCAGGCATGCTGCCGGGAGACCGCTTGCTGTTTGATGGGGGCCTGAAGTTTAAAGCTGCTTCCAGAGTTTTGTTGAGACAGACAGGATTCTGTCAACAGCACACCAGACAGAGAATCGTTAATATGAACACACTTTGGGATGCTGCTGTGTGCATGCTCTCTTCCTGGTGGTTGCAGTTCTAAACTAATTAATTTCTGTGATCTGAACCATTCTCTTTTATTAGTAGTACCAGCATGTGCAGTGCTGCATAGTTATAGATGATGTGCTCTCTCTGGGGATTCTATCAGCATGCCATTGTAGGTCTTCCAACATGGAGAGAAACGTCTCCTACATTTCCTCAGTAGTGTTAAATTTTTTCATGTTGTTATTTATTTCCCTTGGACTCTTTCTGCTTGCTTCCTCCTTGTGAGCTCTGCGTTTGCTCCTGTGGGTTTCAGTGGCTGTTCAGCTCTGTCCTTGACTCTGACTGCTCAGAATGACCTTTCTGATAATTCTTCTTCCCTCCCTGGGGCTGAGGTTTGTGGGTAAGGCAAACTCACAGTTTCCTTGGATAATCTGACTTCATTATTTTCATTGTCAGGGGAGCATGAGGTTCTTTTGCTCCTTGGTGCACAGCCTTCAGGATGAGTGATACATGGGTTTCTCCTATCTCATGACAGATAATCTTGACAAGGCTCCTCTTTTCTATTGCTTGTCTCACTAGATACAGCACATAAATATAAATAGACACACACATGATCCTTCTCTGTGCATGAACCTATATCAGCTGCATTGCAATGTCTTGGGGGATTCTCAGCTCTTTCTTGCAGCTTGGGTAGGAATGTCTCATTCCCAAAAACACCTGCTGAATTTGGATGCCCTGTCCATGTATCCTTTAAAGTGTTCTCATTTGCAGAACCTGAAGGGCAATTCAGTCACTAATCACCAACCTCTTTAGGAAAACTAATGTAGGGTGTAGATGTTTCTTCCAGAGAGTGCTCCACTAATAATTTTTGTTATTTCATTCTTGGTCCATTTCACTCCCAGCTCACAACATTTTAACTTACTTTCTTTCTCAGAAAAACACAAAATTCCGTGTTCTACCTGCCTTTGGATGGCAGCTGGAGCCTGTTTTTCACTGAAATACAAAGCAGTTGCTTGGCTGCAGGATATGACCAGATGTGTATTAGGATTTGTGTACTTGGGTATTACCGGGGCCCTCTTAATTTCAAACAAGATGAAAGGTTCCAATGTCAATTTTTACTCTTGCACATGGACTCTACTACTTTCCTTAACACTGGCATGCAAGCACTCCTGAATCGTGTTCTCTTCATAAGTGCTGGAGTGAAAGCTTATCTCACTGTTAGCCATTTCTACCCTTACATCTGGAGCATGTCTATCTAGCATATCTGCTACCCCTTGTACTGGCTTCCATTGGCACTTGCAATTTTGTCTGTGTTTTACTTGTTCTTTTCAACAACATTCATCTTTGTCAAAACAGACTGCTATATTCTGAGTATGGATTTATCTGTACAGATCCCATTCCAAATAACTATCTAAATAAAACATAATATTTCTTCTCCACAGCTATGCCGTTTGTTTTTTGCCTGGAAGCCTGAACATTTATTGATGAATCCATATTTGTACTTACAGCAGCCTCTCCAATCATTTCTTTAGTCATGTTCTCTGTGGTTTGTAATAGTGCGTGAAAGTGGAAAGGGAAGGTATGCAAATATCAATAATAATTATGTTCTCTGTATGCAGATTTCCTGAATATTTCTGGAAATTCATCTTCTAAATTACTTTTCTACAATTTAGGCAAATGTAAACATGCATTTTAATAATTATGAAACAGTTTAGAGTTCAGTCTCTACTCAGTTAGGTGGCTCAATTAAGGGAGTACTGTAAATAAAGATACTGTATATACCTAGAAATATGCTTGCCTTAATATTTATATGTTTTACAGTTTAATGGGTTGCTTTTCTAATTCAAAGTGATGGTTTCATTGCTAGGGTAGATCTAACCATTTTAATCAAGTGTAGTAATGGCATCACTGATTTAAGAGAAATTTTCTGAACTAAGGCCTAACAGTCCTGAATATGTAGATTTCTTTAGTCAATGATGTTTGCTTACTGCCATCATGTATTTTACAGATGCTGTAATCAAATACATCCTGGACGTCCACCATTAAAAGTAGCATATTACCACAGAATACACATTTGAGAGATAAAACAATTATTAATGATGGTTCCTTGGTCCATTATTAGCTTTACAAGGGCTTCTGATAGTTCTTGTTGCTCCGAACCTGGCTGATACCTCTTCCACCACTTTGAAATCAATAACATGAAAAACAGATGGTGTCTGAAATCCTAACAGCCCTCTGGACCTAAAACTCTGCCTGTTCACAGAGCCACCTCTTCCAGTTCCCCTGTCTTTTGTACAATCACTGGACCATCAGCATGCCAGGGCATTTCCCTGCCCTTCCTCCCCAGCATTTTAAAGAACTACAACTCTCAGAGAACATCTGAGGGTACTACTGGGGCTCCTTTATTCTGAGATGTTGGAGCTTGATATCTTTAAAGTGATTCACAGAAGCTGCAGGCATCTTCTGCTCTGCATGTGAAGTCTTTGGAAGCAGATAAAACAACAGGCCGAAGACAAGCCTTCTAAGAGGTGTTGACACATCGTCTGTTTCACTAAGGTTCAAATACTCCACAGCAGGATGCAACAACAAAACTCACACCACCAAACCGAGATGCTTTTATATATGGGTTGATCTACAAGCCAGGAGAGAAAAGATGTATCTTACCCACCTTGGCTTTATCCCAAAGCAGTCTTACTGGGGATTTACCTATATATCAACTACAAAGCCATCTCTAGAAAGGGTCAGTCCTTATTATAAAACAACACTTACACAGATCTGTAAATTTAAAACGTGCTTTACAGACAAAGACTGGAAAGTATTTTACCCCAAAAGAACAGAGAGCTGTCTGTACCCCACTGAGCTGTGGGGACCCTTTTAAAAGCAGTTGCTTACTCAGAAACAATATTCAGAATCTGTCTGTAGCTGGCATTCAATAAATCACCACTTTCAACTTTGGCTGCTCATTCTCAGATGTGTAATCAGAACATAGATTCATAGATTTTGAGGCCAGGAGGGACTGCTCTGATCATCCAGTCCGACTTTCTGCATAACACAGGTCAGGGAACATCACCCAGAGACTCCTGCCATGGAGGGAATTATTCTGGACCTTCTATTTCAGATGCTGCTGTTGCAATTGCTGTTGACCAGTGAAACATGCTTGTCCCATAAAATGCTGTGCACATCACTTTACTCCAGAAACCTTCTGAGACAGCAAGCCAGCCTCTTAGATTATATTTGTTTATAAGGAGAAGATACAAAGGAAACAATCCCCCCAGAGAAAAATCAATGCTGCCCACCACCTTGTGGGGAATATAGTGCTGTCGATGAGGCTGAGAATAACGAAAAGCACATGGTTGGTTTGGTACATCCCTGGTGTTTCCAGTGCTCAGGGCAGCAAAGTACTGCACTGAAACTCTGAGAAAAATAAAACCTCTGTTATAGAAAATAAGGATACACACCCTAAATTCTCCCAGGGGACTATAGATTTTATATGCCCCATTTTATAGAGTGAGGAAAGGTTTGTAAGAAGAGGCAACATCTTTTATTAGACCACCTGATAGATTTGGGGGAATAAAAAAGTGCAAGGTATCAGACACGCAAGCTGTTCCTCACATCTGAAATATAAATTTATTGATACTGGCCTTAGGATATCTCAAAGGGCCACGGAGTTTTTTTGCCTCATTTCTTACAGAAGAAAACTTGTGTGTTGTCTGTCTGTCAGCCCCACCTAATTGCTTTTGAATCAGTCAATCGATTTCAATCACATTGTCAGGGGGAGGGGTAAAGGTTTTGCAGATATTACATTCTCTCACATTTAAAGAAAAGAGGTCACAAGATAAAAGATAGACCCAGATGTGTGCCCCTATGAGGAAAAATTGCAGGTTGATCATAAGACAATCCACATGGGTGACAAAAAAGGAAAGTGGTTATCATCAGTTTTACAGAGTGCGGTACTATTTGTTTTCAAATTCAGATTCCCTTCAAAGGGTCTCAAAAAATAATCCAGGTGTTAAAGTCAGCTTCTTTGAGCCTACCTTTAACAACCTTTCCCAGTCTACTGTCCAAATTGGCACACTTTGCTGTTTTCCATACATTAGCTGCAAGCACTTTTTCCTTAATCTGTGATTGTGATGGTGATAACTCATAGCTGTGGTTACTGAGAGTCCCAGACAAATTCCCTTCTCCAAACATCTAGCTGCTGACGGGTGAGCTTTGCACTGGAGCAGATAGGAGCTATGAATCAACATCTGTGCTGTTGCATAAGATGTGGCAATGACAATCTCTATCTCACGAGACCCTTGCTGTTTACTGAGGAATGGGTTGAGATCTAGGTCTGGAGTTCCCTTGGGTAACAATCTGCAACTGGGGAAGCTCCTCAGGCTGTGATTTGCTCTGAAAACCCTTTTTTTCACCCTGTCAGATGAACCCTGACGAGAGGGAAAAACCAGCACAAAAGGTGTTGAAGAAACAGAAGGTGTCAGAAAACAGTGATTTGACAGCTCTTGCCTTGTGGGTAACTGTGCTGACACAGGGCTTTCTTCTCTTATCAAGGTGTTTTGTAGTCTTGCCTCATTCTATGTGTCCAGTAGCCTTCCCTACTAACCTCCCCTAAAGTCTGATTAAAATGCAATCTTGTTCAGCTTCTCTTCTGTCTCCTCCTTTTCTGACTGGCATCCTTCCTGCCACATACAGAACTCTGAGATTTCTTGCTGCTTTTAACACATTTCACTGCAGGTCTACCTCCATATTCAGATCATTCCTGGTGAAAAGGATGCTCTAATGCTTGTAGCTCCAGACTGGGAATTGCATGCGGAGGTTTCCACTCCCAGCTTCCCACATACTCCTAGGTAGGTGACTGAGCCTTACCTATAAATCTCTTCCTTAATCTGAGGTTACTAACTTATTACACAAAGGAATATCAGGTGTTGGCTCATTCCTGCTTTTGACACGTGCAGATGTGCAGGGGAACCACAAAGCATTAAATCCCTATCTGGTTGTCTCCATAAATACCACCACAGCAGTAGGGCTGAGTTAAACTCTTGAGTCCTGAAGAGCAGAGCATGGGTCTTGGGCAGGAGCTCATGGTAATACCACAAATACTGGGTCAGCACAAGAGCAACAGTAGCATCTGACATCAGGGTTGCTACTGAGATGTGTTATGGAGAGCTCTGGGGAGGATGGAAGGGGAGAACATGTAGGATAAGGAGTCGGAGCAGAGAAATAGCTTGGGTATGCTTTTTGCAGTGCTGCTATTGTATGCTCCTCCTCCATAGTCATTGAAACTAGAGCTCCCCCTGCCCTGACCGGCTCCCCACAGTTTGACTTCCTCTGTATTTATCTACTGTACCTACTTAGTTAGCCAGGAAAAATAATTTTGCATTTATTAAAATTTAGGTGTGTTGGACACAAAGAAACACACGGTGCAATTAGTCCTAGTAAAGTTAATGGTGTCCCTCGGGGTTCTTTTACAAAAGCTCCTCATAACCAAAATCTCGCCTTTAGCAACCTCTCTGATAGTGTTGCTGGTGCAAACTTCAGTGTCTGACCCATCAGAAGACAAGGTATGAAGAGATAACCCAGATTATCAGCTCCATAAGGAGACAAATCAATACATATAACCAATACCCAAGTATCAATATATAGCACCATGCAGCTCTCTCAGAAATACATGCTAAAATAATTGGCTGGTCAGGAATATGGATTTTCTGTCACATGCACAATCTCAGGCAGCATCAAAGTGTAGTAATAAAACGTTAGTAACCAAAGAACCTGCAGGACTCATTTCAGTAAGACTTTTTAAAAACAGAATTTGTATTATAATCAAAAGGAGTGATACATTTATTTGATCTATTTTGAGAACGAAGTCAGCTCAAGGTCAATTGCTGATCAAGAACAATGGAGGAAAACTAGGTGAGATAATTTTAAAGCTGTTTGAATTAAGACACAGATCCAATCTGTTTGAAAGGTAATTTATAAGAAATTATCTCAATTTACATAATTCAAGTGTTTTTACCCTGCTACCTTGAAGAGGTTGATCTACATATGAATTAGGAGATACTGTTACAGATAGTTTTCTCCCCAAAACTCCCCAAATCAGAATGCACACATGGAAAACATGTGCTATGGAAGAATGATCTAGCAGATACGAAACTTCTGTTTCCAAGGGAGTAGCTCAGCATTTCAAGCGATACACAGTGCAGTCTCCAAAAAGGCACCGTTTATCCCAAGCAGCAACTGAGATTCCTTTACTGGGGAATTAGGCAGCCCGACACATTCTGGACTAGCTGAGCTCCTCTGGTTAATAACCAAAAGCCACCTGCAGAACTTCAGTAAGCACCCTTTTGTCCTCCTTTAACAAGCACACTCTCTCACGTATAGAATAGCAAGTTTCACTGAAGACAGCCACAGCTGTCTTCCCTTTCCCTGCAAATGAAAGGGTCTGCACTCCTGCTACAAAATGGTTATCAAATGCAGTGTCAAAGCAAGTGTTTCCCCTCCATTGTAAGAGGCAAGCTGAATACTTTCGGCACAGCTTTCAGTGTCTTCAGACCCAACTGCAGCTGCACACACTCCAAACATTCTGCTGGCGGCTTCCTGTTTGCATTCCTGGGCAGGGGAGAAGTAGGACATTTCTTTCCAAGTCTGCTGCCTGCTCCTGGTTTTCCAGCTCTCTCCTCTGCCTCTCTCTTTGTTCTTCCTTTAGGAAATCTTTGAGATTCATGAGCATAAAAAGAATCTCTTCCCTCTGAGCTGTGCTTTTAAATTGGCTGGTTGTTTCAGAAAGTGGGGGCAGGGGCAGGGGGACCACAAGAAAACCTCGGCCACTCTGACCGTGACAGTGTTCATTTGCACCAACAGCTTTCTCTTGCTAGGCAGAACCCTCCATGCGTGAGCTTGCATGTGTGTGTGTGTGTGTGTGTGTGTGTGCGCGTGGCTTGCACAGACATTAGGAAGCCAAGTGCTGTCTGAAGACACAAATGCCGTTGCCTCCTGCCAATGCCAATGAGGCAGGTTTTGCATTTGCTACGGTGCTGTTGAGTGCTCTCTTTCTGGGGCTTTATACCCTCACCTACCGCATTCAGAAGACCACATTCTGCCCTCCAGGAGGGCTCACTGAGAGTCAGACATGCACATCTGAGGTCCAAATTAATGTCTGAATCAGTGTGTGTGACTCAAGAATGTGGTATTGGGACTGACAGGCCCTGACCATCATTTCAACTCTCACTGCAGCTATGAATACTGATGCTTCTCCCTTGTGGTAATTTTCCTTGTCCATTTCTGCAACCACAAGAGATCATCTCCTTTTCTCCCATCTCTTGTTCCTTCTTATTCAGGCAGTACTTTCTTTGCAGCACCTTTAAACTTTATTGCTGGACGTTTAAACCTTGTGCCTGCAACATCCATGCAATGTTTTAAAATGAGAAAAGAACTTAATTAATTTTGCAAAAAAGCTTGAGTTACATGCTTGCTGATGATGATGCAGGCAGATCTCAACCAGTGGGTTAATGTTTCTTTCATAAAGTGAAGACACCTGATTTCTGCCAGTCCTTGGTTTAAAAACGCACCATCAGCCACAGCTTCCTAAACAACCATATCAAATAGACAGAGAAAAGCAACCAAAACAGTAATCAGATGCGACTGAAGGGACACCAGCACAACACCTGCTGTCCCTGTCCTGCTTTCAGGAAAAGGACTTCTGCCGTGCAAAGAAGTCTCTGGAGTATATGTGGCAGATAAAGTTACAGCAACTTGGAGGATTTTGTTTCAGCTGATGCTTGGGAAAAGGTTGACCCAGAGAAGCTCTTTCAGGAGATGTAGAGGCAGGGGAGGAAGACTGACCCTGGCACTTGATTTCAGTCAAGAGATGCAGAACTGTGCTTGAACAGGAACAATGATAGGTATCTGACTAGAACATAAACACACACACAAGTTCTCAGAGGCACTCTTGCATGTGGGCAGGAGCAGGGAGACTGCAGAGCACGGCTGTACAGACTCTCACAGCTCCAAATGCTCTTTGTTGCTGCTCTGTAACAGAGGTTGTTGTGTCCTCTGCACCTTGGGAAAATGAGGGGAAAATAACATATTTGTGTAACTGCTGGCAGGCTTTTGCCAAAGCAGCTGCCATAGGCTCCATGTCAAAGCACCAGGGGAGCGCCTAATCCCCTTAGAAATTCAAAGGCATGTGAAACATTCTGTCATTACACTGTCTCTCTTCTACTCATCTCTCACTCTTTGACTCTTCTGCGTCCAGTTCCAGCTTCAGACAAGGGAAGCAGAGTTCAGTGTCAGCATGATAAAATCACATTGTCTACAAAAAAAAAAAAAGAAAGAAAAAAGAAAAGAAAGGCTACTGTCAACAACTGGCATTAATTGGATGGATGGGTCAAAGAGACAGTCTTTTCCCACTGCAGAAGGCTGGGACACCGGGCAAGAGAACACAAGGGAATTCGGTCAGCCTTTACCCCTACCACAAACAAGGAGTCCTGTACATGTACCATGTGTTGTGCATGAGATCAGCTGAGAGAATTCCAGCAAGATCTTCTGACTTTGAAAGTGGGTGACCAGAACCACAAGATCTTCATACACTTGTCTAGCAACAGTCAGCTTAGGGGACACACACTGAATTATGCCAACTGACCTCCATCTTGGAGAGTTTTACTCAATCTCACTGAATTTGAAATGATAGAACCCAAGTAAACAACAACAGTAACAACAATTTTTATTCATGGGGAAACAAATCTCCCCATGAAGCTAGACCTACTCAGTACCACCATTTTCTCTCTGATTTGGCTAATCAAGCCACTGGCAAAATAAATCACTGCAGTGAAAATGTTGGCTTCAATTTAGGGGTGCTCTGCTAATCCAGAAGCACCACTGAGTCCTGTTTTTTCATCAACTGCATTGCACTCAGAGAGCTTTTGGTTTAAAAGAAGGTGGTTAAACATGATTCAATGAGTTGTGAGTAAGGTGCATGCTGATCTGCTTCTGCAATCATGGCTCAGAGACAGCAATCTGAGTTCCTGATGCTTTTGCATTTTGGAGGCAGTGAAGTGAGGCCCTCTGACAAAAATATCACCCAGTGTGTTTTTATTACCACATAATCCATGCCTTTGCCACTTGTCCACATACCACTCCTTAATGCAAACCTCATGTCATCCCGCTCTTTTCAGGTCTTGATTAACTCTAAAATGCCCAGATTTACAAAGCCAGTGGGAAACAGATCCTTTATAGTCAAGAATGTATGAGGGGAGGGGAGAGGGGGAAGAGAGAGAGAAAGATCTCGAATTGCTTGCTGCTTGGAACTGATAAAATTAAAAGTAAAAATATGGAAAGAATTGCACTTCATTTGATGACTTCTGTATGTGCAGATGAAACATCACTTAATATTATAAAGTACACCATATGAGCAGATATGAAGAACAGTATCAATCTGACAGCTCCCTATTGTTCTGGGCAGCCAATGGTGTCAGTAGCAAGTTTTAAAAAAATATTCTTCTACTACCTGGAGGATGGAGAACCAAGATTTCTGCTGCCCCTTGAGTTTGCAGTTCACTTAATTTTAAATCACTGCTCAACTAGGTAACCTCCTAGGAAACAGTTTTGGGGGTTTTTTTCCAGAAATACAGTAATCAGACAAGTCTTATTCCAGATTACTTTCACAGCCACAAAAGAGAAAGCCTCTTCTTAGACAGAAGACCACAGGACTCAGAATTGAGAAAGTTCATTTGATGGAAGGCTTAGTAAGATTATTTTCACAAAAGTAATTGAAGTTTCCACTTCAGTATCAGGCAGACTACTTGACTTTTCTGATACGTGACCCTATTATCCATGTGATCATCTAACACTTCTAGAAGTTCTGAAGAATGCCCCAGAAGATGTGGGATTCTGCACAGTGATTTTTTTTTTTCTTTGTGTTTGTAGCTCAGATTGAGAGTTCACAGAATTCTCCATGAAGGATCATTAGGAACAAAGACCTCTGTTCCTACTTTCTTCAAGGATATACAATATCTGGATGAATTACTACCATGCTACACTAAAGAAGTTTGCTGTTTGACACAAAAATGGCAGCAAGCTTCCTGTTGACCACTTAAGTTTAGTCACTGTAGGCTCATTGAGGGAAACACAGAGGATAGTCTTGCTCGTACTACAGGCACTAATACACAAAACCAGTTACATTTCTATTGTGTTATAGCAGTGACCTTAACTGTGAAATTTTTTCCTGAAAAATTTGTGTGGTCCCATCTATTATAAGATTCTTGGCATGAAAAAAAATCTGGAAATTTGCCATTAAGTTGCAATAAGTTCAGCAAGTAATGCTGATAGGATTTGAACATTAACTCACCAATGGAGAATGCCAGTGCATTCACAGGATCATCAGTGTAATGGATTCTGGCATTCCCCTCTTACCATCTTTACAAATGTCACTTTCGTTCTATTGTAAATTAACCCAAATTTCTTCCAAATCTCCAAAATAAGGCTTGCTTGTGAGCAACCAGCCCCATCTACTTTGCTGCTGAATACATTACAACAGGAAACAGGTATGACTAATACATAGACAAATTATTAAATAGATATATTGGACATTCACTAATAAATGCACAGACTTGATGAAATACTACCTTAGACTTTATTTTCTGACAGTGGGAAAGAGCAACCACAGATACAAAGTCCCAAGTGAAAGGCAGCAGAGTTCTTCAGTTAACTGATCCAGTTAACACAACATGTTGGATCCTGATTTGATATAAATCAGTAAAAGACCCTTAAAGAGAAAGACACAACACCAATGTATACTACTGATGGATCTGCCCTTAACCCTGCCCATTTAATATTGAAGGATTTTATTGCTTCCTAGAGTGTAGTCTCCCATCCCTTTATCAATTATTCATCCTGGAGAGCAACCTTCTCTATGCAGTAGCAAGAAAAATCTGTAGGTTAGATCTAATTTACTCTTTTAACCAGTTTACTTCAGTATCAAGTATTTAAATTGGCCTCACTGTGCTTTCATACGTTACAGCCATATATCAAAGCAATTTGTGCAAATGTCAGCTGAGCAGCCAGCTATATGTATCATGTATTCTGAGATTACACAGTTCCAAATGCCTTTGTAAAGCAAACCTTTCATGAATAAATCAGGAAATACCCTGATGCATGCTTTATGTAGAGCAAGGTATTCTATTTAGGTCACAGGAAGGTTCTGCCAGGTTTGCTAAAATGAACAAATCCCTGGTGTGTACTCTCACTCCACCACATTTCATAACACAAGCAAACATTCCCACTCAGTCACTACTGTGCATTTGTGACTGCTGACGACCCTGCATTTGCTAAGCATCGTCTCCATCGCTTGAAGCTCAAATAGATTGCAAACCAAAAGGAAAACCACTCTGGCACCTATGGCTTCTCCGTTCCACACAAGGACTGACAGTGGTAAAAAGAACAGATCCAATTAAAACTCTGCCTCTTTCTTGCAAGAAAGAACCTAGAACACACACCTTTTCCAGAGGGCTGCAAAAAGACTGAGCAGCAGGCAGGCCATACAGCATAACATGAGATGCAAAGTTCTCAGTGAAGTTTGTGGTTCTTCTCCAAGGAGATGAAAGATAGATGAGAATCAGCCCATTAAGTGCAGAATATCTAAACAGCAAACCCAAGCTATGCAGTCATCCATTTCCTCTGCCTTGAATTCAAGATGCTGTTGTTGCTCTAATCACTCTTCCTGCAGCGGAAATGTCTGTGATAAGGTTCCAAGCATAAGGATTTCCAGATTTCCAGACAGGCTGAAATGATAAGCTATCTAGAGCAGAGGAACAAGAAACTAAATGCAGAGCTTGCTTTGCCTTTGAAAGATCTGCCAATAGACAGGGAAAATAGGTTTGTTTTTCTTTTTTTTGGGGGGGAGGGGGAAAGCAAAAAACAACCCTAAAAGTAACATGAAAAATGCTAGCAAAGTTAAAGGAAAATAAATCATATCCTACCAAAAATACCAGAGGTTTTCTTTCCTCAAAGACATGGTTTCAAAAGTAAGGAAATGGAGCCTAATGTCAATACATCAGAGGGTTTCCACACAGTACTCCCACCAGCACTTACAGAAACATTTCCTACCATCAATGAAACTAGCACCGGTGGATGAAGACAAAGACTGGCCCTTTGCATAACACTGCTCCTACTCACCCTCCTACCTCACCTACTGCCTACCAGGCCTATGAGGCTGCACAGCCACATCTCCAACGTGTCCAACATGCCACTCTCATCTCTTGGGCATCCTTCATGACTATTTGACTTCCTTTCTTTCCCCCTTGCTTCTTTCTCCTCCACCAGAACCCCAGTTGCACAACACATTGGCAGCACCCACAGCTAGTTCTCAGAGCTCTGCACTGTGGCTGAGCAGGGAAGAACAGCAGGGTGGGACTGCAGTGACCTTGAACAAAGAAAGTTGCCTTTCTGTGCCTCAGTTTCCTCCCTGTAAAATGCAGGTTATATTCACTTCTGTAAAGTACTTCAGGGTCTTTCGATGAAAGAGACCACCTAACATCCAAGCATCACAATCAATAAGCTCCCAGTCCCCTTGGAGAGCCTTCCCTGCTTCCAGAGCCCAGCAGGGCTTCGCTCTCCCCCCAAAAAGGTTTTTATTTTTTCCCATTGACAAAAAGGTATCTTACTACCTTGTTGCAGCAGTTGTTTGACCTGATTAGCATAGTCCAGTCCTGAAACAAGGTACTGAAGTAATGCAGACTGCTTTGTGTAAGCCCAGTACTCTGCTTCAAACATTATTTGCCAAAGCTTTCTGGTTGTTTGGAAATTTGTTGGCCTGTCTACGTAAGAAGTACTGAAATACATTAGTTACTAAAACAGCACAGTGGCCTGTGCAACATCTCCCTTCAACTAATGGGAAATCTTCAACCAGTGGCACTTACAGCAGAGTGTAAATATGTCCAGGATGTTTTCTCAACTGTTCCAGGCTCTTTTTAGATCACAGTGGAGAACAGTAAGAAAAAACTGCTCTCTGTACCATTTATGTCTGATTCATGCCTTTCATGCTTTTCATTGGTGTAAATTCAACCTGGATCCAATCTGCAGACGTCACCAAGACTGAAGACAGAAAAAAATAAACCAGGTGGGGGCAGGAACAAAATGAAGAAAAAGTAAACCCCAAAGATATTAAGAAAGAGAAATACAAGGGGGTAAATATGAAATTTGACACCTTTAAAAATAAGCCAAGATGAAAGAATTGGCAAAATAGATACAATTAGAGTGATGGTACCAAGGTAGCCATATCTCTGATATTCAAATCAGTTTACTTTTATCTTTTTTCCCCTTAGAACCACCGGGGTTTCCTATCACACTCCATGTTGTATATTTTTTTGCAACGAAGGCTACTCAAGTCACACAAATCATGGAAAAAAACCACAAGAGGTTTTCTTGCAGAATCCTTGTTTTTCTTTCTAATTAACATGTTTTAAGGTCTTTTTCTTTGCCTTTCTGTGTCTCCAGAGCATTCTTGGGAAATGTTTTCCAGGCTTGCTGTTAACAGTAGGTGCTAAAAACTTGCCTGTTTCAAAATGCAAGCCAAGATGCTCAGGTTTCCAGGAAGTGGGTCTTGACAAGAAACACCAAATATCAGGAGACTGAAATCACTAGTGCCAACAATGCTGCATATTAAGATTTTTTTTTAAGTTAATATTACCTCAGGGATTAGCAAATGGTCCCAAACTATACACACTGTGACTGAAAAATACTCTTAGCACATTAATCTTCTCACTAATGATTAGCAATTTTTATTCTAATGGGGCCTGTAGGACCCAGCCAATGTGGAGGTCCCATTGTTCTAAGGTGAGGCATGCCCACAGCGCCAGGTCGTTGAGCAGGCTCACTGATAAACAAGGCAGGCTGGGAGTCAGAAGGGAAACCAAGGCACACGTAGTTGAAATGTCTTGCCAGAGAACACACAGCAGGTCCATATTCCAGTCTCGTGGAGATCAAAAATAAATATATGCAGCTCTTCAGGCTCAGGAAAGATGTTAATTACTGTCAAACCAAACTAAGATAAAAAGAATATAGGCTGAGTGTGTATATTCTTCACAGATAAGTTGAACACCAGCTGAGATGAGGAACAGAATTCCCTCAGGAGTAATTTCTTGTTAATTGCACAACTTCAGGCGCTTTCTTGGAAGTCCTTATAAATTGCAGACATGAATTGTTACAGGAGGGTCACAGCTTCTTCTGAAGTGTCAAGCACAGCTCACTGGTGGTGGGTACAACAGGGGGTATTTAGAAAATTACATGGGATAGGTCATTCCTACATACTTCAGAGATATTTTTAAGGAATTGCTGGGAATTGGCTTTTTGCATTTTTTCAAAAATATCTTTTGTCTATATCTTAACTGTGTTGGTTTCTGTCCACAGGACAAAAATATATGAAATGTACCCCAGCTTGGAGTCATTTTTTGGTTACACAGGAAAGTCTCATCAGTAGTCAGCTCTGATTCTCAAAGGACATAGTTGCCCCCATGGCTGCTCTGAAGTCTACACCACAGCAGTCAAAGCTGGTTGAGGCCCATGCCTGTTTTCCAGTGATCTATCCCTCATTTACACTGTAATGCTGTGGAATGTGGAAAGCCAGTGGATTGTCTTCTGCTCAGCCTTGCATAAGGAAGCAGCAGGTATGTGCATTTGTATCTCACAACAAGGCCAAAGCAACCATCAAAGCAAACTAGACAAGAAACTGCTAGCTTGCATGGTCAGATCCTTACCAGATGTTAAAAGTCTCAGTCACATTCTGTGGAGCTATTCTGATTTACATCAGTGAGGGCATGAGTCATAAACCTCTCCCATTAGGCACATCTGATTTCATTACTAGCAGCACAAATTCAGACTAAACCAGGCTATTTGTTGTTCACATTCATACCAGTCCTTTTGAAATAAGAGCTTGGCCCCTGGTCTTTCTGAAAGAAATGGTAAGTTCCATGTGAAGGACAAAGTACTTTGTCCCAGGATGGTTTGACTTTCAAGACCAGGGGCAAAATGTTTGGAACAGGCATGCCATGCAAAGACAATAGGGACAAAGGCACATAAAACAATTCACTGCAGGGCACAAACATATAGAAGCACTTTCTGTGTGATTTTATGCCTTTTAAAGGCCCCTTGTCCTGAAACACATGTTATTTTTCTCTTCTAATGTATGTACAAGCTACTTATTTTTATAAACCTAATGAAAGTTCAGTAGGTGCAAAAACTCTGACTTCGCCTTTTGTGTTGGATCTTATGACTACTGAAGTGAGACACAGAGGCTAGAGTTTCAGTCCCTTACACTTGCTCTGTCCACCTTGTTTTTGATGGGGTGATATTTAGTAATTGCAGACATCAAAGACACCATGCCTATCAAAGTTTCCTTCATTTTGATATTGAGTTAATACCTTGCATGGAGTAGAGAGAGATCCTGAGTGTCACAAGGAGCAAACACTCTTCCCTTCCCCCAGACTGGCTTTCTGGTGAGCCAAGCGCTGGTTTCCTGTGAGAAAATGTGGTGGATGGACACAGACATTTTCAGCAGGAAGGGATGTGCTGTGCTGGGTGCAAGGCAAGTGGGACCCAACTCACCTAGCCTGACTGCCTGCCTTCCTTCCTTCCTTCCTTCCTTCCTTCCTTCCTTCCTTCCTTCCTTCCTTCCTTCCTTCCTTCCTTCCTTCCTTCCTTCCTTCCTTCCTTCGTTAGCCATGGACAGCAGGAATGAGGAGCAGATCTCCAAACTTCCCTGCAGGGCTCCTGCTGTGCCCATTTGCTTTAAAAAGTGGATCTAGATGGTTTTGGCACATTATTGTTTCATTTCAGGTAGGATACAGTTCAGCAGAACTGGTTTTCTCCATGAAAAACCTGAAACTTTGGCTTGTTCTAACCAGTTCCTCAAATTTTATTTTTTTCTTCAGCTGACAGTACCTGAGGTGGTAAGTGTCAAGTACCCCTAACAAGCGATTAAGACGGCAATACTGAGCTTCGCAAACAGGCTGCCTGACAAGTCTTCCCCATCAACCAGACTACAGAATCAGCATTCAAATGACCAAGGAAGCTGACTCTATTGACATCTGGCTCCTGTTTCAGCACATTAATTATCCTCTTGGGTTCTCCCATCTTCAGCTGCTTCCACACAGATGCCATCTCATCATTTATCTGCTCCAACATTTTCTCTCCAACCTGAACAACGGAACTCTTTTCTTCTTGCGTGGCATTCCTGCTTCAGCAGATGCATTTACCCTGCCAAACAAGCCTAACCCATCAGTGTCTCTCTCAGCAACGTCTTGAGAGTGCACTGAGCTAATGAAGAAGAATACACTATTTTGTTAACATGTGGACTCCAGGACACAGCTGCACCACAGTAGGCTCTATACAAAATGATAAAGGGAACACTAAGAAAGACTGCATCGTTGGCAACTTCAAAATAATGGAACACAGCTTATGCTGCTGTGCAGAAAGCTCATTGTCGTGTTGGGACAGCCGGAGGCAGTGATAAGACTTGCAAATGCAACACGGCCCAGGAGGGATTCAAACCCAGCAGAGTTTAGTAGAGGATCTGACATTCGCCATGATACAGAGCATGAAAAAACCCAAAGATTGTGTAAAAATAATATGAGAAATTCCAAACACGTAGATGAGGCAGCATGGACCACTTGATGAGGGAATGAAATAAAATTCAGTATCTTTACTGTCCTGTCCTTTGTCTGGCCTGGGCTGACTCTGCTATCTCATGAGAGCAGGGAGCTGCAGCTTACTCCAAAAAAGCAGGACACCATGAATTTCAGAGTGTTCTTGCTGTGACTTTGGAAACCTAAGTGGTGTCTCCTGCAAGGGACTGACAGCAGGCTCGTTTGGATTTTGACAGAGCAAGGATAATGGCTGAAGTCTCTTCTGGAGCTCAGGCATTCAAGTAAGTTGCTTGTGCCAACAGCTATCTACACCTCAAGATCAATAAGCCTAGTGAGAGTCCTGGGCTTGGCAACTGCTCTATTATAATTGCAAACCCAACAGTTTTCATCAATAAATCAACCTAACAAGTAACCTGTCTAGGACATCCCATCAAGGGTGTTTCTGATGATGCAGCAAGCTGTTCCATTCAGTGCACAGTTACTGACTGCACAACATAATACTACTGTTACATTGCATTAGCTAAATCCAATGCACTTCTTTCGGCAAAGAAAGTGGATATTTTGGACACTCTAAAGTACGCAGAATAATTCCCAAGTGCTTTAAAAATCATGAGTTGTAAATTATTTCTCCTTGTGGTATCCACAACACAAGATTTTACAACATTAACAAGCCTTTAACAGTTCTGCAAGGAAGAATTGTTAGCTACGTACTTCTCACTTATCATAGTGGCTAACGATGGATGAAACTGTGACATGGGTCTCTCAAATCCAGGATCAGAATTAAAAGAAATTCAGGAAAACACTTTGGAGAAGGAAGCACAGAGAAGTATCTCACCAAACATCAGCTTGCAGCCCAGAATTATCAAGGTAACAAAACACCACTGGCTTGTATCACTACTATGTAACGTGTCTGCTTACTGATGCTTCCATTGTGCATCTTAGCATATGGATTTCATAACCATAAAATTACCTCTTATTCTATTGCTGTGTTACAGATATGGAATATTTAGCCAGTTATTTCATGCCCTACTTGCCTGATGTTGATTCAGAGAGTCAAGCTTGGGTAAAAAAAAGAGAGTAATAAATGTTAACATTAGATTTCTTCAATGATAGGTGGGGAGGCCGTACTGTTAGATTGATTTTCAGGAATTCTGTCCATAGGTAGCTATGTATCAAAGCCTGCTTAATCCTAGTCTGGTTTAGATACTACAATTTCGGGAGCTGATTTTTAAGTCCAAACTAGACAAAAAGGGTGACCATAACACATGTTCACTGCAACCTTTTTGCTATTTTATTGCTTTTAATGTTTGGAAAATCCTAAACCACTAGATAAATATCTTAATGCAAGACATTGGGCAAAGTCCTTCCATTCTTGTGGCACAAAAAATCTATCTACTCCTTCCTTTCACCTGTAATGTCTTTGCTGAAAGAAGTTCACTTTAACTATGGTATCTAACTTTTCCAGTGTGAAACTCTGGAACTAGGAACACTTATCCTCAAGGGACAAGAATCAGGTCAGGGAACATTTAAAGAGATTGAGTGTACATAAGTTCATGGGACCTAATGGGATGTAGCCACCATTGCTGAGTGAGTAAGAGAGATGTTGTGAGGCCACCCATTATTATCTCTGAAAGGTCACTGGAGATCAGGTGATGTTTCCTGAGGAATGTAAGAAAAGAAATGCCACACCTATCTTCAAGAAGGGCAAGAAGGACTATCCAAAGAACGTGAGGTCAATCAGCCTCAGTTCAACCCCTGGTAAGGCAATGAGGAAACTCCTGGATACGGTTTCAAAACACATTAAGAACAAGAAGTTGACTGAAGTACATGTGGAGGGGAAATCATGCCTGACCAATATATGATAAAATGACTGGCTCAGTGGATGAAGAGAGAGCAGTGACAGTTGTTTGTCTTGACTTTTACAAGGCTTGTAGCACTGCTTCCCATAATACCTTAATGGACAAACTCATGTACAGGCTAGATAAGTGGCCAGTGAGGTGTAGTGAATGCTGGCTGAGCTGCTGGATTGAACGGGCTGTGATCAGCAGCACAAAATCCAACTGGAGGCTTTCCACCAGTAGTGTACCCCATAGGTTTATACTGTGGCCAATACTGTATAACATCTTAATTAATAACCTGGATGGTGGGACAGAACATACTCTCAGCCTGTTAACAGATGATACAAAACTGTGAGGAGTGTATGACACACCAGACAAGTGTCAAGGAACCTTGAAAGGCTAGAGAAATGGGTTGACAGGAGCATCATCATGTTCAACATCAGGAATAGGCAAGTTTTCCATTACATGCCAAAGACCAGCTGGCTGAAAAGCAACTTGGAAGAGAAGGATATGGAGGTCCTGATCATTGCCAAGCTGAACTTGGGCCACTATGTGCTCCTGTGGCAAACAAGGCCAGTGGGATACCGGGCTGCTTTAAGAGAAGCATTTCCAGCAAGTTGAGTGAGATAATACTTCCACTCTACTCAGCCCTCCAAAGACACATGCTGGGCCAAGTGCTGGGATCCTCAATGCAACAAAGATACAGAGTCAATGAACCAAGTTCAGCAGTGGGGTACACAGGGCAAGACAGACCTGCACATACTTAATCAATGTGTCGTAGAGGTGATTACAAGACAGAATGGGACTGTTCAGCCTGAAGAAGGCTTAGTGGGAATCTTATCAATGCACATTAATAGCTGACCAGAGGGCTTAAAGAAGACAAGCCAGTCTCTTCTCGAGGCTCCTTATGATACGGTAAGAGGTAAAGGACATAAATTGAAACACAGGAAATTCCAGTTAAATGTCAAAAACCTTTTTACTGGAAGTTAGTGAAACAGGGAAGCATGTTGCCCAGAGAGGTCACACAGCCTTCTTCCTTGGAGACATTCAATATTGGAATGAATAAAGTCCTGAGAATCCTGCTGTAACTGACCCATCTTTGAGAAGGGGGTTGGCTAGACGATGTTCAAAGATGTCTTTAAACTCAGCCATGCTGTGATTCTGATGATTCAGTAGACTATACTTCTTATCTACTTTTTCAGTTGGGTAGATGCCAGCATGCATGTTTTAACAGTGATTGCCAAAGACTGATTTCACTCTTTACAGGGCTTGATCATGTCACAGAAGGAAATAAGATCTACTATAAACTGGCAAAGGCCTCAAAGTCTCAGAATTAAGATGGAGAAAGTGAGAAGGAAGAGGGAAGCATGTTTTCAGCATATATAATTTCATGCATTTTACCTCACAATGAAATGTTATTGTAAACATGATGAATGCTGAATGTAAGCAGTTGTTCCACTTGTGTGAAATACACAGTATTCTGAATCGAATCAAATTCAGTTTAAGTCTGAATGTGTCCTTATGCCAGACCATCAAGGTTCCTGAACATCAAATGACAACTTCAAATTATCATCTGCAGTCATCACCACAAGTTCAAAAGTTGGTAACACACCCATCACATGCCCATTTGAAATACCTTCAAGCGAGCCAGATACTTGCCTACTCTGCACCTGAGTGACCAGAAAAACATGTTTGTGCATTTGGGTCTTCCTGGAGCAGGGTTCCCTCACAGCCCTAAAGAGACTTATGATAGACAACAGTGGCATTCCTCTGTTTCAACTCACCTAAGAAGGAAAAATGGGACGTCTCATGGCTGATGAAACAAACAAGGTCAGACGAATATGGCTGTTCGTTGTATTCACATCTGTCAGTAAATCTCCTCCAATGTTAGCAATGCTGGTAATATTAAAACAATCTGGGGCTGTCTTTTTGACATTAGGATGCCTAATTCTTGGCTGTTTAGAGGCTGACAAATTGATCCCTCTGCCAGTATGCATGTTCATGCAGCCCTTGTTAACCTCAGCAGTATCTTGAGGGTGTTCATGATGCTGAATATACACCTCCCTGTTTATCTTTACAGTTGAAATAAAATGTAAAAGACTGACACGCAACAGCTTCCCAAAAGCCTTCATGTAACTTCACATTACGCAATTTCTCCTTTTTTCTGTTTGTTTTAGTTCCATTTACATTCTGCCTTCATGTAACACCATTCATATTGCTGAAGATTTATTGAACTCATCTACCATTATTCTTTCAGCTGAAGCACATTTATTTTCCTGTACATCTGAAGTTGCTTTCCATGCATTGATTAGCTACAAGGTGATGTAGCACATGCAGATACAAAAGAAGCCCACTTGTCTTTAGGCAGCTCTTGCTCTTTTCTGGATTTAGAGACAATCAAATAAGTCAAAGCCTAAAAATACTTGTAAATTATCTAGTTACCATCCCTGAACTGTTCCCTGCAGTTGTAACTGTGATGTCCAGATGCACTTCCCTTTGGTCACTGCAACTGCAGCTGGTTCAGCATTACTCTTGGATGTCCTGATCACGCAGAGGTCACAGTGTTTTTCAAAAGAGAGCAGTTACCTTTCCATATCTATAGTCTATTTTTGTAAGTATTCAGTAGCACAGTGTGCTTGTGCCTGATTGCTCTGAATAGCTACAAAGCACTGTACAGTAACCATAGTTTACACAAAAAGGGAGCATCCATACCACCTACGACAAACTCTGAAGTCCTACTACATGAAATAGATCTTAGTGAAAATGAAACTGGTTACCTTAGGTGGGAGGGTTTTTTTTCTAGAATTGTGATCTTGAGGTTGAGGAATCAACAAACATTTTTTCTCCAGAAGTTCAGTACCTTTTTGTCTTCTGCTTTGGAAGGGATCTCTGGAAACAGACTGGATAGAAAATAGACTGCATAACCTATATTTGTGCATACATACTTACCTTGTGTTGGAACAAGCAAATCAGCAGTGGTATCATCCTAAGTCAGAACAAAGTCTAACATGGGAATGTTTTAATGGAATCTTCTTGTGTCAAAACACATGGGAAGGCATATGGGAAGACACAAAAGTTAACTTTTTTTTTTTCTTCCTGACTTCTGCAGCTGTAGTAACACTGTGTATGGCTTGTGGGGCTAGGCACTGGGGCATTCACAAATCCAGATTGCTGGAAGCTGAATGCTCTTTAATCCCAGCATATGGACACCCTGACAACCCTGGGCACCTCCAAGGAAGGATTCTTCCTGGAAGGGAAGTTTCTTCTTAGCCAAAATGCTACCTAACCAAATAGGGGCATAGTTTCAGTCTATAGTTTTAGTACAAGTAACAAGTCTCTCTCTTGCAGCATCCAAGGCAGTTGCACAGCAAATAAGCTGTCTCAGGAGAGTTCAGGACCAAATGACCTTGAAAATTTATAATGAAATTTGATACCTTTCAAGCAGAACTGTGCCTATGAACTGATATTAACATGTTTTGGACAGGGAAAAGATTTGAACCACACTTTTTCTGAGGTCGGTGAGGAAAAAAGGCTGGAAACTTTGTGAACCTAGGCATTCTGGTTGGTGATGGTTAGAGACTCTGCTTCTCTCTGGTTAGTTGATATAGAATCATAGAATGGTCTGGGTTGGAAGGGACCTCAAGGATCATAGAGTTCCAACCCCCTTGCCACAGCGGGGCTTGGACATGAGTAGAGCTAAGGCACTTCTTTCTTCTCCTTCAATCTCTGATTTTCTTTTTGCTTCCTTCCTTTTATTTGTGCATTCCCTTCCCACCTGCCCACAGAGTTCCAGATTTTGCCCATCAACCTCCTTCTAATGTTGTGTAAGGACCTGTTTAGATACAGAGGATGACCAAACTGGATAGGTTTGCACTCAGCTGCTCACTTATCCAAGCTGGTTTCCTCTACCTGCCATTCACAGTCTTCTAAGACCTTGTTGTGGGTGCAAGGAAGGTAACTGGCATTCTCTACAAGTATTTTCTCATTTCAGCTGGCACTATTTTCATGTTTGTTTCTTCTGTTCCTTTGCTTTTCTTGACAAAGTTATAGATGTGTCATAAAATCAGATCGAACAGCCCCTTGTAAAAATAAATGTAATTTCATTTAAGGTTCTGAGCAGCATAAAAGTGTTACTTGACTTAGGGTTCAAGGTGCCCTATGCTACTGCCTAATATCTAATTAATTTAAATTGTATACAAAAAAGGAGGCAGTGAAAACCATGAGGACAGAGATGAAGTGTGCTTTTCAGTCAAGCCATTCACTCTATTTAATTTCCCCCTTTTAAAAATAACACTTTTAGGTATATTTGCAGTCTCCAAAGAGAAAGTCTATGTGTTGTTTCTCCAGCTGCTGCATGTTTCAGTGGCATGTTGTTGCATTGCATGTCCTTTATCAGACTCCTTTGGGATGTGTAATGCATATCACAATAAGAAGCTGAGGATGATACAAATAATTATAACATGTGATGCGAACCCACTGTTATAAAGTCAATCTCTCAGCAAATTCATCAACTCGACACATGATGTACAGTACCAATTTTATGTAAATGACTTGTCTAATCCTGCTGGGCAAAATTACTCCCTGATGTAAACTCTGTTAAATTCAGCGGAGTTACACCAGGAATTCATTGTTTTCCTCATAAGATCTGAAGCACATTTATATGTTTCATTCATCTGGAAACCATGGTAATAAGAAAAAGAGTGAAATCACTTGATTCTGAGTATTATAGGTATTAAATTATCTTTTGTTTAAAACAAAAGGCTACCTCAAATATTACACATTACTCTATTATCATTTTACAAATATTAAATATTAGCTTAGAAAATTACATTGATTTATAAAACTCTAAAAGAGCAAAGAAGCCTCATAAAGACAATGGACTGGTTTTCTCTGACTCTTGCACCCTTTGGATCAAGAATTAACAAAAGCCTAATAATTGGAACATAAAATGTGTTGGCGTTGTAAACTGTTGGTAAAACAGGGCCATCAAATGAGACTGAAACAGGAATGAAAAGCACCTAGTTGGTTTGGTTAGGGTTATTTTTTTTAAAGAGATGTTAAAAAAAAACCCCAAAGAACCCCAAACCATATAACACGCAAACAAATCAAACCCAGTATCTAACAACTAGATTACAGTGGTAAAAGTGTGTCAGTTACCCTGAAGCTTAAAAGCATACATAGATGGTGCTATCCAGCTTTTATTTGTACAAATGATTTTTTTTTAAACGAACTGTAGTGCTACTATGTATGGAAACTATATTAATCTTGGATTAAAAAACAAATGTTTGTGAAGTTTCTAGATACATTCAAACTTTATAGCACAGCATCTGCCAGGATGCCAAACCTGAACATCCCAGGCTTTAGAGGTAGACAAGATTTAGGATACAAAACCTTGAGATGTCAGCAGCAATAAGTCCTACAAATTCTGTTTCTTTTTGTGTTGTAAAATCCATTCTTTTTACATTATATGCCAAACTGAGAGAGGACTTATTTTTTTTTTTACTTCAGACATCTGAACAGAAAGTGCACCCACATGTATTGTTGTTAGATTTCTTCCCAGAGTGTGTGTGTGTGTGTAAATAAATTACAGAAAAACAAAACAAACCATACATAGTTTTGAGCCTTTGTATTCAAATCTTCTGATATAACACTTAAGGACCATTCAAAATTGCGGATTTTTTTACCAGAGAACAGATGTCATTGTTTTGATTCAACTCACACAGGTCAGTAGGATGATCATAATATTTTCAGCAACTTTCTCAGTCCACTCCAAAGTTAAATATGAGTGTTGGGTGATGTTTCAGAAAGTCTCTTCAGCATGGCTACTGCTTGGTCAACTGTTGCTGTATGTAAAACAGCTAGGTTTGTGGCATCCTGTTATTACGTGCAGTCCACTTCTGAGGGTAACGAGATGAGTCTAAAGCAACAAACCCTAATGCAAATTTTTGAATTTTTCAGTGCAGTTAGTGCTGACACTAAATCAAATTTAAGTTTTGAGGTCGAACACTGATAAACAAAAGCAGAATCAGGGCCAGAAAAACACATGTAATGACTTCTTTCATTTTAGGTTATGTCATTGAAGGTACTTGCATGAAAAAAACACCACAAAAAAGGCAGCCATTAGATGCCAGGGTTTTCATGAAAAAGTCATCCAAAAGCTTTGCATATTGGAAATGTACCTTCTTTTTTTTTTTTTTTTTTTTTATATCTTCTGCCCTCCAGATGGTTTGCTGTGATGACATACACCTGTTCAGCGTCAGCTATTACCCATAGCGACATATGGCAACTCACATATTGCCTAGGCTGAGGGGATCTGGGATTCAGGTCACCTGGGGTCTGTTTTCAAGTGGTGTGATGGCAGCTGTGGGAAACATGATGACTGACAGAAAATTGCTGTTCCTCTCACCAGCAGAAAAATTTAGATGTCTCAAAAAACCCAGCAGCTGTATCTTAACTTCACCATGTAGGTGCACACAATACACCAAGTGGCTTCTTCAGCAAACATAGCACAATGGTACAGTGCTATCCCTTTAGGTATTTTTGGTGGTAGAAGTTCCTTGACATAGGCAACATGGGCTGTTATGGTAACAAGTCTTGAAGTGTGCTGGCTAGGGAGGGCTGAATTGGCTCACAGCATAATGAATCTGTGGATCTCTGCCCATTCCTAGAACAACATCTAAAATGCAGTCTCTGTAGGTAATGAAATGTGCAAGTGATTTCTTTGTTCCTCTGCTACATCTAATTTGCGTAGGCTGCTACAGTACTATAGCAATAGGACAGAACAGAAGGTAGCTTTAAGAGAGAAAGCATATGGGGTTCTCTAGAAAATGGAAGATATAGGAGGCAAAAAAATAAATGCATGGCACATCCCTGTTATTTAGGGTTGTTTTGTTGTTGTTGTTGAAATAATTTATCTAGCTCTGGAAAAGAGATTGTTTTCGTGGTCTTTCCAGGAGAAACAAAAGAGGAAATTCATGGGTGACTGTGGTTTTGAGAAGTTCTGCTAAATGTTGTTGAGTTAGACTTTTAGATAGGTTTTTGGAGAGTAGCTGAATTTCTTGGAACTTTTCCAAATCAAACAGAAAATAGGAACTTTTTAGAGGCCCAGCATACCTCCCACATTTCTAAAAGTGACCAGGCATGTCTTTATCTTTGCTGCTGGTGTCTTATTCTGCATCTGCAGCTGAGGAGGGCAACTGTACAACAGTTGAAGAGAAATGTGAAACATGACAACAGGACTTCTGTACAACCTTATTTTGGGCACCCCTAGTTGTGAATCCAGCCAGCCACTACCTTTAATGAGGAAATACTTTGAAGCTCAAATACAGAAGGCCTGATTTTTTTCTGTATCTTGTGTCTTTTCGGTAATCCAGGTTGTGTGTACCCCTCATGCTACAGAATGTATTTGGCCATGGAACACACTCTTTTGTTGTGTTTATGGTAGTCAAAACCTTTCTCTTGCAGCAATAAACTTTGATAAATGCTAAACCAGAAGTTCCCTGTGCTCCTAGTTTAATAAACTATTTCTGATTGTACCGTAATTTAAGCATACAAGTTATTGTAAAGAAAGCAATATTATTGCTTTGGCAGGGGACTTGGACCCAATGATCTCTCAAGGTCCCTTCCAACCCTTAGATGTTTGCAATTCTGTGATTCAAACAAAAATAGTATTTTACAACAGGGCACTATCCTTTTTGGGAAGTCTTCATGTCACATATACTGACTTCTTTGTCTTTGTCCTTCTTATAGAAAATCATTTAACAGTCAGCTCAGCAGGCAAATTTTCTAGACCTAATTCAAGGTATAACTCAATTGGGTGAGGATTAAGGACAGTAAGACAGAACTAATCAAAAGTTTTCTAAATGGTAAATGATCTGTCCATTTTGGTCATTTTTTTTTTAGCTTTCAGTGAAAACATAACCTTGCTAGTTCAAACAATACAAAGATTTCACCTCTGAGCTCCCATAGGCTCTCCTCATTTTCATTGTTTTTGTTTGTTCAACTTAATGTTAATGGTGCTGAAAACAGAAAAACAATAAGGAAGGCAGGGAAGAAGAAGAAGCTGTGAAAAATTATTCTGAAAAAGATGTTATTTACATCCCTTAAAAAGCATGAAGCGCACATACTTAAACAATGCTCCTACAGCATCATAGACAGCATCCTCTTCCCATCAGTTTCCAGTAAGATTGTATTCCTGGCTACACCAAACAAACGCAATTGAAATTAGCGTAGAATTACTGACATTTACCTGCAGTATGACTAGAAAAATGTAGTCCTAAAGATGAGAAAAATGAAGGTAATTTTCTATTACAAAGTGAACAGATGTTCATTTTAATGTGCCATTTTCTAACAATCCATATATTTCACCTTTTCATGCAGTTGAATGAATAAAATCAAAATGAGAGGAGAAAACCAATGGAACACCTTCTTAGCATCAGACAACTGAATAATTTCAATTCTGGGTCATCCACTCAGGACTTCCAGGAGTGCAGATGTTTTATTTTCCAGTGCTGGATGATAACCATGTGGTGAACGTCAATCGCTCCATGTTTATGAAATGGTATCTGGGTTTAATTTCTGCTGTCTGTCAATTGGAGGCTTTGATCTTGGCCTGGAATTTTTTTTTTCCACTTCACTCTAAGTGACTAGAGGCTACTGCTGTCACTGGGTCTTCAATTTCTGATTTCACTTTGCCAAGATGTAAAAGATTTATTTACAGGAATTCTCCCAGATATGATCCTTAACTGCAATTTTTTTTCTTCTACCCCCAAGGTATTTTGTAGTGAGTTGTTGTAGGATTAACCTGAAGTAAAATACCCAGTGTAAGGCAGTATGGAACAGTGTCTACGTGAACAAACAGATGTATTTAAGCAAAGAAGTTCAGTCTTAATAACTAATTGCAGCTGGGACTTTAATATACTCTTCTTTTTTGAATCAAACTGAAATTCTTGGTGATATGTGTTAAAAATTATGGTTTAAATTTCTGATGATCAAGTTACATAGATTAAAGTAATGGATACCAGACTCTGCATCAATGCAGTTATAAATATGGATGAAATGAATGTACATTACATACTGTTATAAATCTGTGTGTTCAAGGAAAAGCATAAATCTCCATCACCTTTTCCTCCTTGGGATATGAAGGGTATGGCTATTTTTACAGTGTTTTCAATGAAATTATAAGTTAAGAGTAATTTGCTTGTTCTGAAAGACTTCTGGGATTTTACAAGGGCTTGAGCAGCATTTTATTTACAATGGCATATCATTAAAACACACAAAGTAATATGCACTGGAAAGAGCCATGTGACTTTCCAGACATAAAGACAAACAGGATCATGGTGCATTCAGAGACATTTATAAGTATGTATGGTGTTTGTAGAGGTTTCTGCCCCTGCAGACATTTGCCAGGTGTGGCATAACCATGTCTCTTTTCACTATTTCCTTTCAATGCCTGTCAGTGTGCAGCTAAACAGTGGCAAATTAGAGGATGTGGTGAAGCCTTATGGTTAGAGGGAGAGGTCTGATTCTAATCTGTGATAAACCACTCAATCACTGTGTGCTAGTGGGGAAAGTCCCAGAGCTTTTTTTGTCCGATGAAGCCTCAGGGACTTCAATGAATGTTAGGATTCCACTCTTCATGTATGATATTCAGATAATTTCTGATGTATTAGGAGATAAGGACTTCAGAGACCCAAGCTGCTGGTTCAAGTCATAGCTCTTGTCCCTCATCCAAACAAATATGTCATCCTTCTTGCCCACTTTGAAGCAGGACCTGTGCTCTCCTGTGAAACACATGTGAAGAATCATCACCCTGTCTCTTCTCTTTGGGAATTGTGTTCTCCATCCTCCCCTGGGTTGTTGCCAGTTTCCTGTGACCAGAGGAGATGGCCTCAGGAGTGGTAGAGGTAACATTTCCCTGCTATGTGTACAGTGGGCTGTTGGCACAATCTATTTTTCAGTCCTTGTGTGTAGAAAGTAGGTTCCTTGAGACACTCCAGGGAAAGGGCTAACAGGCTATTTCCATAATATTTCTTAGCTTTTGGATGACCTACTAGTCAATGAGAGAGAGAACAATCTAGGATAATTGGAAATATCATTGGGGTAGGGGTAGAGGAGATGGTTTTGTTTTCTCTGTGATTTTGATCCTTCAACACAAACAAGACTGCTTAGAGATAACAAGAGCTCTCTCTAGTCAGCAGATTCTGTGGAGAGCAATTAAGGAGCTTTTCTGGTGCCTGGCAGCTAACATGAAGCTCTCTTTTTCAACAAAAATGTATAAAATCATACTCCAACCATGAAAGTAATAACTGGCTGAAAACTGACCAGTTTGAGCCAAAGTCTCTAACATGCTATGATGCAGTCAGATCCATGTGGCAAGCAAAATGAGATGTTTTGCCAGGAAGACACCTGTGGATTTCATCACCTATGGCATAATCTTAACAGTGAACCTAGCTCAAAGGCACATTGCAAAGTTCATTTGTTTTATATGTTCAGTGTTTTTTTAATGTTATATTAGCTCCATTTCACATGTTTCAGGAAGGCTTCCTCACTGAGATTGATGCTAATTAAATGCAATTTTGCCTAAACTCAGATTTCTCACTTACGAAACTTCTTTCTGCTACTTTGTATTTCAGAAAAGTGAGGCTGCTGCACTGACAAACACAACATTTTGCAATTTTTAGAGCTCAGTGCTCCTCTCCATTTGGACTGCACAAAGTTCAGTTGCTTGCAGGAATACTCCAGCCTTCTTTGGAGATTAAGCTGGCATAGCAGAGGTATGAACTATACTTAAAGCCATTGGAAACTGGTAACACTCACTAAAGTCAATGGATAGGTGAAATCAACTGAATACCCAGAATTGAAACATCTTCCTGTAGCTGCAGGAATTAATGTAGCACCATGAACTCAGTAGGTTCATTGCAAAATACATAAACAAAAATGGACAGTTGGATAGAAAGTCCAGAATTGATTTTTACTTTGAAAAACCTCTGACTTGGCCACTGCTCCATCTTCTGTGCTCTGACTACTTGTTTAAGAATGGCATACAACCAGAGGTCAGATCAAGTCTCAGAAGAAAGTCACTCACAATATAAATCTTATCCCGGTACCTTGTTCCAGTGCCTAGTCCTGGCACTGGGCTGACAGAAAGCAGCAAGAGGCTCCTGACAGCTGGTGTACACAGGGCTGCCCCAGACAAGCTTCCCATGTGCTGGGACAGAGGTAGGAAGGAACCACTGATCTCTTTATGCTACCCCTGCCAGCAGCCTCTACCTGCTGACTCTAACAGGCCCTTGCAAAATCTTCCTTTGTGCAATTCATGCATACCCTTCTCTTCCCCACAGAGACCTGTACTTTCTTACATCTCCTGTGGGTATGGAGCTGCCTGGGCTTGGAAACTGAGGTTTAGCCTGTCATTCTCTTGTGTCTCTAATGCTTTATAGAAGCCATTGGCCCCTGCTATTCACTTGGAAATTTGCAGCCTTTCTCACATATCCCTGTCCTAATTAATGCTTCCTTTGTCTCAGACTCTTCCCCCACCCAGATTTAGTGAGATTTAGTCTCACTAAATCTATAGGCACCCTTGCACATATCCCAGAAGGACTGAATTGGCCCTAAGGCAGCGAGCTGAACATCCTGCTGACATCAACAGCCACCAAGCTGCTTTCCTTGGTCTTTATTCACCATGGGGTTGCTTCTCTGACTTGCAGTGCTTTTGGAGACTGCCAAACTTTATCATCGAGCCACCACAGAAATTGTTTTATCTGAGGACCAGAGATTTCTGCTCATGGGTTCAGCCTAAGGTATCAAAGGAGGTCAATGGAGGGCATGTGTGCAAAAAAATGAAGTAGACCAAAGTGTAGCTAAACATTCTTCTTTTCAGTCCCACCTCTTACACTTTAGTGGCATCCCTCCTGATTTACACCAGAGCTGAAGAGGAACACAGCTTACCCTGCTCATCCAAGAATTTATCAAAAAATCTCCCTTGTAACAGAAGTTTCAGTTTTAGTAGTCCTGTGCTGAAAAGAGGGCAACCCAGTCTTTCACTAAATGTTTTTCACCCCAGATGGACTCTCTATAGCGAACAAGAGTATGCTTCATGGCTGAATGCCAGCACCTCTCTGGAGACCCAGACTGTTCATGGAGCTGGGCCTTTTCTGCTCTCCAGGTTCATATACTGCCCAAGGCTGAACTATGGTCTGACCTGCAGCTGGAGCCCAGAGGCTGCTGCAGAAGGAAGCAGTGGTTGGCCTGCCATCACAACACAGCCCCAAGGCCACTGTCCCATGCCCTGAAGGGGCCAGGGCCAGGGAGGGGTCTGACCACACCACACCACATCCAAATCCTTTGGTAGCTGCCCCAAATACAACTTACTTGCACAGTGCAGATGCTTCAGACTACAGACTGGCTGACAGGAACAGTGCTCCCAAAAAGCAAGCAATCACAAGGTTCAGCCCAACCTGCTCTCAACTCTGCAATTTACAGTGCTAGTCACAGCCATACTGGGATGTGAACCCACATCTTGGAGGAGATCAGCTTCCACAGAGCAGCTGGATTTTCAGGTGTCTCCCGTGTCAACTGAGATGGAGAGCACCCAAAACCTTAGCTTCTGGGCAGAGATGTCAGGTTTGGTTGCCTACAGAAAGGGTTATATGCTACATTACTTCAAACCACAGAATCACTGAAACACAGAATGTTAGAGGTTGTAAGGGCCCTTAAAATATCATCTAGTCCAAGCTCCCTACCAGAGCAGGATCATCTAGAGTAGGTCACACAGGAACAGATCCATCTGGCTTTTGAATGTCTCCAGAGAAGGAGACTCCACCACTTCCCTGGGCAGTCTGTTCCAGTGCTCTATCACCCTCACAGTGAAAAAGTTTTTTTCTTTTTATTTACATGGAATCTCCTATGCTTCAGCTTGCACCCATTGCCCCTTGTCCTATCATTGGACATCACTGAGAAGAGCCTGACACTCACCCTTTACATATTTATAAACATTAAGGAGGTCGCAACTTAGTCTCTTCTTTTCCAAGCTAAAGAGAGACAGCTTCTTCAGCCTTTCCTCATAAGGAAGGTGTTCCTCTCCCTTAATCATCTTGGTGGCCCTGCACTAGACTCTCAAGTAGTTTCCTGTCCTTCTTGAACTGAGGGGCCCAGAACTGGACTCAATATTCCAGATGTGGTCTCACCAGGGCAGAGTAGATGGGGAGAAGGACCTCTCTTGACCTACTAACCACACCCTTTCTAATACAACCGAGAATGCCACTGGCCTTCTTGACCATGAAGGCACATTGCTGGTTCATGGCCACCCCTCTGTCCACCAGGACCACCTGGTCCCTTGTCCCCTATGCTGCTTTCCAACAGGTCCATCCCCAACCTATACCAGTACATGGGGTTGTTCTTCCCCAGATGCAAAACTCTACCCTTGCCCTTGTTGTGGTTCATTGAATTTCTCCCTGCCCAACATTCCAGCCTGTCTAGGTCTTGCTGAATGGCAGCACAGCCTTCTGGTGTGTCAGCCATTCCTCCCAGTTTTGTGTCATCAGCAAACTTGCTGACAGGGCACTATTTCCTCACCCAGGTAGTTGATTAGTATATTGAATAGTACTCATCCCAGTACCAACCCTTGAGGGACTCTACTAGATACAGGCCTCCAGCTAGACTCTGTCACATTGACCACAATTCTCTGACTTCTTTCCTTCAACCAGTTCACAGTCCACCTCACTACCTGATCATCCAGACCATGCTTCCTCAGTTTAGCCAAGAGGACGCTGTAGATAGTGTCAAATGCTTCATTGAAATCAAGATAAACCTACCAGCCCTACCATCATCTATCCACCTGATTATATCCTCATAAAAGATGATCAGATTAGTGAAATATGGGTTGCCCTTGGTAAAGCCACGCTGATTGCTCCTAATAACCCGCTTATCCTTGATATGCATAGAGACAGCACCGAAGATAAGTTGTTCCATCACTTTTCCAGAGATGGAGGTGAGGCTGCCCAGTCTGTAGTTACTCAGGTCCTCCTTCTTGTCCTTTTTGAAGACCAGAGTGACATTTTCTTTTCTCCAGTCTTCAGACACCTCTCCTGCTCCCTATGACCTACCAAAGGTGATGGAGAGTGGCCTAGCAATGACTTCTGCCAGCTCTGTCAGCATCATCAGGATCCATGGATTTATGAATGTCCAGATTGCTTAACTGATCCCTAACCCAGTCCTCATCAACCAAAGCAAACTCCTCATTTATCCAGACTTCCTCTGGGGTTTCAGGGGTCTGGAGCTCCTGAGGACAATCTTCAGGAGTAAAGACAAAGTATTCATTCAGTAACTCTGCCTTCTTAGTATCCTCTGTCACCACCTCATTCATCAGAGAGCCTACACTGCCTGTAATGTTAGTTTTGTCTGCAGTGTATTTGAAGAAGCCCTTTCTGTTGTCCTTGACCTCTCATGCAAGGCTTAACTCCAAGGAGGCCTTAGCTTTCCTGGTTGTCTCCCTACATGCTCTGACAACAGTCTTATATTCCTCCCAAGTGGCCACCCCCTCCTTCTTCCATCACCTATAGACTCTGTTCTTCCACTTGTGTTTACCTGGCAGTCCCCTGCTGTTGTGGCTTTGTGTGGCAAGGTTCTGGTGGAGGAGGGAGGCTGCAGCAGGGGACTTCAGCAAGGAGCTGCTAGAAGCTTCACCTACATCTGACAAAGTAAACACCAGCTGGCTCAGGGACAGATCTGCTGCTGACCAAGGCCAAGCCAATCAGCAACAGTGGCAGCACCTCTGTGAATCATGAGAAAAAAAACACATAAGCAGCTACTTTTTGCCACCAGAGAAGGGAGTGAGATGATATAGAGACACCAACGTCAGTGTAGAAGGCAGGGGGAGGAGGCACTTCAGGCACTGGAGAAAAGATTCCCCTGCATCCTGTGGAGAAGACCATGATGGAGTGCGTTGTTCCCCTGCAGCCCATGGAAGATGATGGGGAGCAGAAAGGCCCATACTGGAGCTGGTTTCCTGGAGTGATTTGTGACTCCATCGGGAACCAGGATTGAGCAGTGTGGGCCTGAGGGGCTGCACGCCATAGAAGTGACCCATGCTGACACACCATGGGAAAGGACTCACATTGGAGAAGTTTGTGGAAGACTGTCTCTCATTGGTGGAACCCCACGTTGGAGCAGGGGAAGAGTGTGAGGAATGCCCCCTCTACCTCCCTGCTAAGAAGGAAAAGAACTCATGGTGAACTAACTGAAACCGCCACCCCTGTCTCCTCTGTGACTCCTGATGGGGAGGAAGGGAGAGAAATTAATAAAATTGAGTCCAGGAAGAAGGGAGGGGTGGGGGGAGGTGTTTTAAGATTTGGTTTTACTTTTCATTATCCTACTCTGGTTTCACTGTGTATGTCTGTGTAGTGTAATAAATTAGATGGGGTTTTTTATTCCATGTTGAGTCTGTTTTGCTCATGATGTTGTTGACTGATCTCTCCCTGTCCTTATCTCAACTCCTAAGCTTCTCAATATATATTTTCTCCCATGTTAGCTGAAAAGGGGAGTGATAAAGCACCTTTAGTGGGCATCTGGCTTCCAGCTAGGGTCAAACCACCACATCTGTTTAACCATGCAGTTCTCTGGCTACCTTTCTTGATTTGCTACCTGTTTGAATGCTCTGATCTTGAGCCTGGAAAAAGTGGTCCTTAAATATAAACAAACTATCTTGGGCCCTTTTTCCTTCTAGTACCCTGTCCCATGGGATTTCCCCTAGCAATGCTTGAAGACGCTAAAGTTGACCCTGCTGAAGTCCAAGGTCATGATCCTGATTGATATTCTGTTCCTACTGCACAGGATCCTGAATTCCAGCATCTCACGGTCACTGCAGCCAAGGCTGCCCTCAACCTTCACCGCTTCAACCAGACCCTCCTGAGAATATATTATATTATTGAGAATTTATATTTATCTTAGGGAGAATAAGACCCAGCAGTGTTCCTCTCCTAGTAGGCTCATCCACCATTTGCATCAAGAAGTTACCATCAGTGCACTGGAGGAACCTACTGGACTGCAAGTGGCTGGCTGTGTAGGCCTTCAAGCAAATACCTGGGTAGTTAAAATGCCTTATATGAACCAGGGCCTCTGATTTCAAGGCTGCTATCAGCCCTCTGTAGAAGGCCTCATCAACTTCCTCATCCTGATCAGGTGGTCTGTAACAGGCACCCACAACAGCATCACCCATGCTGGCCTGCCCCTTAATTCTCACCCACAAATTCTCAACTCACTCCTCATCTGTCCCTGGACAGAACTTGATACATTCTAGTTGCTCTCTCATATAAAGATCAACTCCACTACCTCACTTTGCTGGCCTGCCATCTGTGACCACATTCCAGTCATGTGAGTTGTCCCACCTTGTCTTTGTAATTTCCACCAGATCATAACTCCTTGACCATTTAAGGTTGCTTTATGAATTGCAGTTCAGAAAGATGAAACCTACTTCTCAAAGTATGTGTCTTGGTCAGGTACCACCAGCACAAGCAACATCTGTGCCACTTTTCTATGGGATGGCTTGCACAGCTGAAACACAAAGCAGCAGCTGTCCCTGACTGGTGTCATAGTCTGATTGGGTATCTGGCTAATCTTTGGACATGCTAAATTTTTTTTCAAATTAGTACAGAGCCAGGCACCAGACATAAAGAGAAATTTCATCCTTGATTGTTAATTGCCTTTCTGACTGAGTTCTTATTGCAAGAAATCAACTTTCCACTCCCTGAGAATTATTGTCAAGCTATGCTGAGAACAACTGCACTGAAAAAAATGAAATTGTGTATCTTGAGCCATTTTCTGGGAAAGATGATGAAGTTTTTCATGGGAAGACCTGTGATCAGTCCTCTATGTTGAGGACAATTTCTGTTGGGTCCCTAGGTAATGAAAAAAAAAAAGCAGAGGTGTTCTTCTCTTCTTGCAGGAAAAGGAGAGGTGGCCTAGTGGGTGGTAACACATTCTGCCTGACCACCTTGCCAATGCTCTGAGAACAAGTTTTCAGTGCCTCAGTACTTCCTATTACACTTCAAGCTTGTCTTCTTGGCACAAGATGCATTCAGATGACAGCCAGTAGATTGCATTCTGTATCACCAGGTCAATATATTTATTTCATCTCTTGCAAGTGCTTTCATCAGAAAAATATTATTTGTACGAAACTCTGAGAAGATCTCCCATTCTTTGTGGAGACTGTCTCATCTGTGACAAACTTCTCTCAGACTTTTGCTACAAACCTTCAGGGGAACAGAAGACATTGCTGGCACCTCTGCAGAGGTATTAGCCAGTAAAGTCCTTAAAACTGCAGATGAACTCCAGCACTGACCCTCCAGCAATCTTGTCCGTCTAGGTAGTAGTAGCTTCAATTCTCATTATCTCACAGAAGATGCATCTATGACATTTCTGTTTCTCATTCCTATCATTTATTTCAATGGTCTCTAGTGAGCAGTGGTGTTCCTCTTTCTTCATGGCCTTCCTGACACAAAAGAGCCTTGCTAGTGTGTAGGTTTATCTCAAGACCCTGAATAGCTTAGTGCCACAAAACAGGGCATTTCTAGGAGCCAGAATAGTCTGAATAGCAAGTACTGCACCATGAGCTGGGGCATGGCATGTTATCCATCCCAGCTATTTGCTTGGAGGAATTCAGCTCCATGGAGTCACAATCTAGCTCATTGTCTGCTGTTGGAGCAAGGAGGAATTCTGGCAAACCGCCATGGAGACAGAAGGTTTTAACATCCAATGTCTCAGAAAAAGTTCAATCATCTCTTATTCTGCACATATTATAATTTTCTATTTCTGTTTTCCTATTAAATATAAACCACTCTCTGTGATTGCTTATGTATTAATGCACACTATAAAATATGCCTGAGTTAAGGGCTGTGGGAGAAATCTTATAACAACATTACACAAGTGATAATTTTTTTCTTCAGTGTTTAAAAATAGTGAATCTAAATTCTTTATGTCAAGGGATATTTAAGTTGGCTCCCTGGAAGGATTTATTTATTTTTATTAGTATCCCAGGACATTTTGCACTGGAGGGACCCATGTGGTGACCATTTTGGTGTTGACCAACAGTATTTTTATTTCTCTTCTATCTGCTTTCAGGCTGCTCTGCAGACAGTCTGCAGGCTACATTCTGTCAGAGTTGTTGTAGTAGGTGCTTATTGATTGAGATTAATTTTAAAAATCACTTGGTAATTCTATCACTTCACTTTCTTATCTGTGAAGTCACACTATCACCAAGCAGCCATTAACTCACTGCTGAGGAGGTTTGACTCAAACTGTCCCATGCTATGCTATCAGGTGGAAGCTCAACTGGAGGGTGGCTGATTTGGAGTGCATTTTCAGCCTCTACTGGGTGTGTTGCCAGGTCTGGCTGAGGTTAACACAATTGCTTCCATGAACACCAATTTGCTTTTTGGATGAAATAGTGGGAAGGGACGGCACAGATCCTGTCCCTTTTCTCTGTACACGTCTCTCTCTACACTACACTACAAGTCTACACTACATTACAGTCACCACCAAATCTGCTGAAAGCAGAACTTGCAAGTTCTGCTCAATATTTGGGTAGCATATTGGCATCCATTCCTGTTCAATGATGATGGTAATGGTGATCCTTTCATGTCAGGATAGGCAATGACAACCAGCTAACTTAGAAGTCTGGATATTTTGAGTCTCTGAGGGTTAAGGAGAATTTTCAGGATGTTGGAAAAAAAAAAGAAAAGAGTCAGAATTTGAGAACAAGCCATTTCAGACCGGACCACCAGTTAGAACTATCCCTGCCCCGTCTTGCAGTCTGGCACATACAAATATATGAGTACATGTCACAGATGTGAGTAGATGTCGCAGATGTCTCAGCAACAGTGTACTGCAAAATAATACAGCTTGCTTCGACTTCCACTTCTTTTACTGCTTGCTTTGCCTGGTTCAAGATATCCTGTAAGAAGTGTTACACAGCAACTCTCCCATTATCAATTCCTCATTCAGAATTTATACCTCAAAGTGGATAAAAAATTAGTTTCTAAATTGTGCCTCAGTTTCTCATGTGTAAGTTACAAATTGTCATCATCACCAGTCTTCTGTTGTAGCTTAATGTTATACACTGAAAGCAGTGTAAAATTCCTAGGTAATTGATGTGGGTATTAGATACGTATGCACAGAATCACAGAATCACAGAATGATAGGGGTTGGAAGGGACATCTGGAGATCATCTAGTCCAACTCCCCTGTCAGAGCAGGATCACCTAGAGCAGGCTGCACAGGGCAGCATCCAGGCAGGTTTTGAATGTCTCCAGAGATGGAGACAAATTTACAGATGCATACACACACACAGAAAGAGAGGTCTGCTGATAGGAAAAGGGGGAAAATTTAACTTCAAAACCACCTTTTTGTTTCAATCAGAGGTAAGTTGAGTGTACTCTGTTACATAGCAATAATGAAATGTCTTTTCAGCATGCCCAACAGGGCATACATTTTTGGACATCAAGTCACAATGAGCTGTGCCAGCAGCAAGACTGAAGTAATCAGAATGTAAAAGCATTGGTGGTGACCCTGGAAAGAAAAGCACTTACCATTGTAAGTAAACCAACAAAAATATTCTGCCCAAATATATATATAATAAGTAAAATCATACCAAGTAGAATGGATGATTAAAGTATGCAGAGTTGCATTCTGTGGATGAGCAACAAAGGCATTAATCAAAGTATACCTGCATAAACATGAACTCAGCTTGAAGATCACAATGAATACAAGGGTACCATGCACATACGGAGAAAGAATATTTTGTCATAAACACAATAGATAGGGCTATTAGGTAGCACATTATTGTTTATGTGGGGTTTTTTATTGCGTCCTTTCAAGTACTTTACATGAATCTCTGTCTACAAAGAATTCATACTTCCCATGTATCTGAAAAAATCAGCAGGTCTGGGAGTCCAAAGCTGTATCCTGAAGAGCCGTCAAGACTTTCTGCTTTATAAAAAACAAGTCTGCGGCCTGCAGCCAATTCTCATTCCTCACTATTGATGCGAGCTAGGTGAGAAACTATGGGGTCCTCTGCCATGTTAGTTGTGTCCTTCCTAAAGAAAGATTTATCATCTTCTTTGAAAGTTGCAAGAGATCAAACATGACTTAAAAGAGATTTCCATAATCCAACCTCCCATTGTTTTCCTACCCATGTCATAAGCACAAGTTCATCTCCTCTCCTGGATAACACTCAGAACAAGAAGTTTTCTGTCTTCCATGCAAGGGGTCTCAGGTGACTCCCAAAGGGCCACCCCTATGACTCCTACTTGATAACTGAAAGGGCATGGTATAGACTCAGTTGCTACTCAGAAGCTGCCAGTTCTGTCCTGTTGACATCATGCGGTGACCACACATGAATGAAGAGTATGCTGCACCCACCCAGCTGCCAGGAAGATAGTGTGAGGCAGACAAGGAGGAGGAAAATGTGCTTGAAAGCCTGGATGCAACCAAACAGCACGTTCAGCATTTCAGTGGTGGGAGTGTACTTAACAGCTGTCAAGGGCTGAGAGAGGTCAGGGCTGAGCCGTGACTTGGGTAGCAGCACAGAGAAGGGTCTGTCATGACATCCTTTGTAAGTGTTCTCTCTCCTTGCTCCATTGGTTACTGCCAAAGTCATCAGCTCTTAAGGACAGCAGTTGGCTTCTGCCAAAGATTCAGGATGTGCAGTCTCCTAAATGCAACTCTGTGTCCACAGCACCAGTGCTTGATACTAGGTGACATTTTGTGTGTGAAGCTTTCTCTTGCATTCAGATATAACTTTCATTGTCCACAACTAATACATGGCCTTTGAAGTTAAACCACTTTTATAATTCTCTGGTGTTGATTACAATTCTATTAATAAAGACAGCAATAGCTGGAGTAATTTGGTGTTAAAAGGTCTTTTGAACTACAAAAGTGAAGGAACCTCTTCCATTCCGACTTTGGCCAGAAAAGTCTTTTCAAGGACCATACAAGGCATTTTAGCGGCTTCTAGTAAGTGCTGACTGTTGAAGTCCAGCATCAATAACAGGAAGTAGCAGGAAACGAGCAGCAGGTCAGCACTACCAGCCAACCACATTTTGATAGCACGTGCAGGAACAAAGGCCTCATCCTTAAGAAGATCACAGAGAACTAGATTGTTACCTTCACCTGTTAGCTTAAGGGGGTTTGGGTTGAATTTTTTTGTATTTAACATCATGAGCCTCACACATGGATTCAATTAGAGGCCCATGACCTTAATGAATTTAGATTACCAGGAAGGGGTAGTTTATACCAGCCTCTTAGTCATAGAAATGACTCATGATAGCCACCCACACTAACCTTTGTTTGGTCTTTCCAAGTATGCCAGGGCTTGTCAGACTTTCACAAATGGAGTTCTTTGATTCCCTCAATGAGAGGACATCAGAGAAGACCGGTTGCAAGAACAAGCTCCCTATGCAAGAGGAAAAAAAACAGTAACAGTGACCTTGAGAAGCTGAGGACTTGTTTTCTCCAAAAACATGATGTACTGCTGGAGGGAACTGCCTCACATGACCTGAAGTGAGGTAAGATTGCAGGAGGGGGAGCAGGGCTTATTCTCTTCGCACAGTCTGACAGACTGCTTCTTTGGGAAAATACTCTTAGAGGAGTTTCCACAGGCAGTGAGCAGCAGAGAGGATATAAAGATTTTGTTCTAGTTCTGAGCATTTGGCCACATTCAAAAGAGAACAAAAGTGCTGAAGCAAACATAAAAAGAAGAACAAGATGAATCCCAAATAAACCTCCTTAGATATTTGCTTTCCTGTCTACTTAGGGACTCCTCTATGGTTTTAAAGCCAAGAGGTATTTCTAACTTCCTTGGTAACTGTTTTTGGAGACAAATACTTGAGAGACATAAAAAGCTATTTTCCTAGCACATAGTTTTGGGCAGAAGGACAAAACCACTCAGACCAGCCATAACTTGAAGTGGATGGAACCTTGAAAGCTGCAGCTTGACAGTCTTTCCAGATGACCAGGAAAGTCCTTGAAGGACTTTCCAAATTCTGGTGGATACCACAGGACACATTGATACCCTAAGATATTACGCCTCTGGAGAACAAGATCATCCTAAGTAATAAAAGCTCCATTCAAGATAGCTAGTTTGGTATGGGAACTCTTTTCCCCTTTTTATGTGCTTGTAAACTGCTACAGACCATTTGCTAAAACCACTGTTAGCACCCCTGAATGCAGCTTTTCCAATGAGTTTCCTTGGTAGCAGAGATTGTCTCAGCATATTATTCAGTGTGATGCCTTATCATGTATAACCCAAACCATCAAGTAGACAAGATATCACCGCAAGTTCAATGTTCAGGTAGGTCACAAGAGGTTGAAGAACTGGCCAGCTTTATGACTGTTCCTGTACAACTGAAAAAGGAGGTGGACAAAAGACTGCAAGAAGAGAATGAGGCATGGTAGAGCTTGCCATTGCAAGTTGTGCCTCTGCCTCAGGAGTTCATTGATTTGCAGTGATTTTAGGAACGGCTTTATCACCTGGCAGTTAAAGAACCTTTTCAAATCCTTATAAGGGAAACTTTTTACTTCAATTTGAGAAATTGAAACCTCAGATTTGACTTCAGAATATTTGACAATGCATTTGGTCAGTGCTGCAGATGTGACCCCACATCCTCTTAAAATTCTGAGGGCATTGGAGAAGTTAGAATCTGAACAGGGCTGTTGAAAGATGTTATCTGGAAAAATCTGCATATGAAAATATGTAAATATATTAATATTTTAATGTACTGATTTTTTCAATTAAATGATTCATGCTTAAAAGTATTTCTCATCAATTGGAAACAATATTCACTTCCTTTCAAATCAGAAGAAATTAAAATAAATATAATTTTGTTTTCCTGTTTATCTCCTCAGTCAAGGAGGGGGAAGAGGGAGTGGAAGGATGGAGGGAAAAAAGCACAAAATTTAACTATTTTTTTGCAGCTTTATTTTTTTTGAATCAAGAAATATTTAATTCAAATCATTTCATTAAATGTATCAGAAAATTACAGAAACTATTTTCAGCAAAATGAAAGGCTGTCAGTTTGATCAAAAATTTTGACAGGCAGGATTTTCTATTATTTGTGTGTTCTCCTCCTGATCTTTATTTTGGAGGCTTAACGTATCTCAAATTAAGTGCTTTTTTAGATGGTCCAGTTATTCACTTGCACCTGAATCATCATATCACAAACTTCAGACTCTCCCACAGCCTCTGGATGAAAAGATTTTTCATTTCCAAAGTAAGTTCCTTTTGTCCTAGTTGTCATGTAGTTCGTGCTATGCTTGTACATTTTAAAGATCACTTTGCTCAAGACAAAATTACATGCTCAGGACTGCAACGCTCATTCTGCTACTGCAGACGTTTCGTCTCTTAGAAATGATCCTCTGTTTCACTGCCCTGAATATCACCCACCTTGATGCACACAGCAGAGGTGCAAAGCAGAATAACACAGAATTCAGGAAAGCGTCTTCTGAGAGGTGGAGCAGGAATCAGAATGAGCTCTTCAGGAATATTACACTGTCTCTGCAACCTTGGTTAGCTCTGCAGGCTTTGTTAACTTAGAAAACCAGATCTGTCTTTCCACCAATACACTGCTGTCAACTCAACAAGTTTATTGTACTTCTTCTAGCCATATATAGAGCTCTCTTGAAAGCTCTGACTTCTGACATAATATGAGCACTTGCAAGTCTCAGGTTTCATTTGAAAAGGAAGAGAGGAAGAGGAGAGAGAGGGGAAAGAAAGAGGGAAAGGATGCAAGGTAAGGAAGGAAGTGTTAGTTGAATGAGGAGCCCTGTGCATCTGGATAGAGTTCCAGATACGTGCACATCTCAAGGCAGGCTCTGCTTATACCTTCTGAATCACTTTTCAGAAATGTTTAGCTTTGTGTGTTGCCGGGGGCTGGGACAGAAAAAGGAATATAGGGCACTTGGAAATGGACCTGTATTTCAAGCCTACATGCTGAATGGCTGTAGAGGAAACATCCTAATTTATTTCTGCACATAGATGCACATGTACATACACACACCCATGAAACCAGGTCAGATGATTTTTGAAGGCAATCACAGGGTGGGGGCAGGGTTTTCAGGGTTCTTTTCTTTGTTTGGTTGGTTTTGTATAGGAGTGCAAGATTAAAGACAGGATTTTTGTAGAACTGGAGTTAGGGGAGTTCATCCTTTCTCATAAGTTTGTCTAACACCTACCTGGTCATTGCTGTGGCGTCTGGCTTAGAAAATCACCAGGCTACTAGGTCCTAAAAATGGTCTGAAACGAACAAGGACATCCTGTGTGAAAGGGAATAGGCAATGTGCTTCATTTTCTCTTAGGGATCAAAATTGATAAACTAAACATTAAGAGAAAAAATATTTAAAGCAGGAATACTACAGAATTCAAACTTCTGGTTAAAAAAGGATGGTAGTAAATAACTGAACTAGAGATGAGAGATAAGATACAGCAAGATCTCATGAAATAATTAAGTAACAGACAAGGAACAAAGAGACAAAAACAAACTAGTCAGAGACAGGCCCATAGTAATTACCAAATCAACCATGTGGCCTTTAGAATGAGTGGGATCATTCATGTGTTACACAACATTAAATGAATCTAAGAGTGCTATAAAACCATGCGCTGCAAGTGAAAGAATTCTGAGCAAGTCAAAATTCAAACTCACAAACAGATGCTCAATGAAATTTATTGTGAGTTCAGAGAGTGGCTCTGCTAAATCATTAAATAAAGACTTGGAATTCCTCAGTGCACAATTTAAAGCAGTGCAGAAGGAAGAGATATAATAAACCAGAATAAAGAGGAATACACAAAGCTTGTGTTGGTTTTGGGGCTACACTGAGGTACCAGCTTGAATCTTCTGAAAGTCACTGGGTGTTTGCATGTATTTGCAGAATAAGAAGAAAGGCAGCTAACAAGGGGAAGAGTGGAAGGGGGAGGAATCTGGTGCCTTGAAGGAAGGAAAGAAGTGAGATGAAGAAGAAGGAAGTACATCAGAAGGGAACAAGGAAGAAAACAAGAAAGAGACTGATATCTGAAAGAAGCAGGCAACCATTAAGCACTAGTGACAACTCCACGCTCCTATCACCAACCCTTGATACATTCATGCTCCCTGCAGACTGTTGTCTCCGTGAAGACAAGTGACTAGTGTGACCCTCAATGTACCCCTCCAGATCCTAGTTCTGAAAACCAGCCATCTCACTGAACTCTTTACTTCTTAAGTTGAAGAGCGCATCCAATTATTTGAATATGTGTGTGGTGTGAGAAGGGTTGTTCTGATCTGCACGTTGGAGTGTATGTGCAGGAATGAATGCAGCACTCTGTCATGCTGCAGTTTTCCACCTCTTTATGTTCTGCTAATACCCTGCAAAACCCAAAGACCTCCTGGGACTCTGTGCACACCTCCGTTTGTTCTTCATCAGCTTAAGTTTCAAAAAAGATATATACTTCACCGGAGAGACCACGGTTAACAGAAATGTGTTTCACAGCACACTCCTGTGCGTAAATTGTATACAACCAAGACTTAACAAAAAAATGAAAGCGCTTCAGGTTCTGATGATAGAGGAGTAATAGCACATCAGTGAGATATTGTGGTTCTTCTGCCACTGTCTAACCAAGGTCATGAGACAACTCCTTTAGTTTATTAATGTTCCTTTCAGTGTACCACATTACCTCCAGCCTGGGATTCCTGGATAAAGTTATGCTGTCTGCAGGACTCCTGTGTGACTTCTGTGTTAAGGTAGCAGTGTCTAGTACATGGCTGGCATACACAGCTGCAGGAAGAATGCTGATCTAAATCTCTTGTGTTCACCCCAAGTTTACTTTATTCTACATACCCTGAATAGTCTGCTCTTGCCAACAGTCAACAGAAATGGAAAAATGCAAACACAGCCATTTTTAAAATCTCAACTTTGCATTCACCAATATTTGCACTAAACATAGTTTTATGGTGCAATGAATAACAAGATGCCTACTACCTGCACGTTTCAGTGAAGAGTCAGAGATTTTAAGGGCAGAACATGACTTGAAACTAATTCTATTTAACATGTGAAATTCTGTGACTCTTCGTGTCTGCTTGTTGATGCCTATCTAATTTCCTTGCACTAAAGAATTCTGTTATGTCTACTCACACAGTACAAATTGATGAAAGTTTAGCTGTCTTGAAAAATTAGTTCTGAGATATTTGTGAATTTAACTAGTTTGATTTATCTAACCCCACACAAAACTGAAAATATTTTAATGGTCACATGTCACCATCACACTACATATATCAGGAAATACTATTATCATGATCAAAATGTTTGTATTTTGGATCTATCGCCTTCATGTTCTTATTAACAAATATATCAGTATAGTATAGGATCCTAACCTTAACAGCCGTTTCTCATGTTAACATAATTCAAAATCACTGTATCTTGAATAAGATGTTCAAGATATTCCCTGCAAACTTCTAAATTTAAGCTTCATTTATCCTACAGGGCAAATAACTGGTTAAACTGTTAACTGACTATACAAATACGGCATGGCTTAAATTCAGATTCCTGCAAAGGGAAGGTAGAGACGTTCTCAGTGTCAATAGGCCACGACTTCCACAAAGCCAGTGCACAGTAGCTGAGAGAGTGACCACCCACAGTGACACATTTTTACACTGAAGATGCAAGGAGGCCTACAACAGTGACCTTTCCTGGAGACCAGGAGAATAAGGCTCAGCAATTCAGGATTTAGCCATTCAGAGAAGTTTTTTTGGTCCCAGTTAATAAAGGGCCTCACTAATCCAAAAGCTACAAACCTAACAAGATTCCTGATCCAGCAGCCACTATGGTTCAGGGAGGAGTTGGGATTTTGCTTCATTTGATGAGGAATTTATGCTGCTTTGAGCACTGTTTGCGAACGCCCTTGGATACGGAGGCTGTACTCCTCCAGCCTCTGGCACTGGACACCCTGCAGGCACGGTGTGCTCTGGGAGGGCATGAAGTCACACAGTCCTACATCAGTTCGCCTGTGCTACGAACAGCCACTGAGAGGGAACGACGGAAAAATTTTACCTGGCCAACATATTCATTCTCCACCCGCGTCTGAAGCATGCATGCATGCTACAGCCTGCCAGCAACCGTGAGCATACTTTTCATATGCATCCCTTCTGCAGGAAGAATTATTGCCAAAAATATAACACGTTATGCAAACAACTTAGTCACCCAAAGAGCTTTATAAATATGCGTAATAAGAAGATAACACAGAGCAATAAAATACACTTTACCGAAGTAACAAGGAAACATATGGCCTTTCCATTCTGCCTTCAGTGCAGGAACAGAACCAGCCTAGTGAACCAGGTCAGCCAGCCCTGCACATTTTTGCATAAGAATTTCACACAAGCATACTATCTAAACTGATTCCTAAGGACGTCTTTTATTACTGAAGTCACCCAGCCAGAAAGCACAATAATGTGTAGTTTCCTTTGAAAGGAGGGGAATGGGGTGACAGCAGTTTAAAGGAGAGGAGGAAGTTTTCTAATCCTTTGTGGAAACAGGAGAACATTCAGTGAGTGTGTAACTTGGAGAAATAATAATTTTGCAATTCAGACTTTTGGGGCAGCCTTCGAGACAAGTGCTTTGCAAACTGCTGAAGAACTGCACTGGTTGCCAAAAGATTCAGTGTATATGTATATATATACATGTGTGTATGTGTATAATGTGTCTGTCTGTGTGTGTGTATATATACACATACAAATATCAAACCAAATCCTCCTCTTTCTCTGAAGAGTTAGACTGCCTAGACTGTGGAACAGGGCTATATTCCTTCAAGGCTTAATTCAAGATAGTATCTACAGTTACAAAGCTATGAGGAAACCCAAGTATCAGGATTATTTGAGCAATCAGGTATGACACAGTCATGGTTATTTAGAAGTAATCACAGTCCTAGCAATTTACAGGTATTACCCCCTCCTCTTTCCAGTGGCATAGAGATAATAGTAAGCTATATATTCTGAGAGAAAGAGAGAGTGTGAGTGAGCGGGCATATGTCTTTTTCCTCATCTCTTGCCTGCTTACCCTCAGTTGAAAAGAGGATGAGAGAGTGGGTGCTGACCTGCAATTTCAGAGTAACAATGTTCCTTTACACCGTTACACCATCTACATTCTTCAGTGGCCCATTAGAATGTCTCTCATTTTAAGCAATTTAATGAAATAACAAATAGAAAACTAGAGAGAAAAATGGGGAGGTGGGGGGTGGGGAACATCTTTGCCTGAAGAAAACAAGAACAGAACCGAAAACCCTCAGGGACCACAATTACAGTTAAATAGAACAAAATGAAAAACAGCGACATCAAATTAAGCTCCCAGACTTTCTGGGAATCACTTGTGTAAGCGGGACAGATCCAAGAGAGGAGTTGGTCACTTCCTAGAGAGAGTGCAGGTGAATGGATGAGTGTGTTAGTGCCTCTGTGAGTGTGCATGTGTGTGCATGTGCCTGTGCTTGTGTTCTCACACACAACAATGCAGAACTAGAGTGACAGCTAGAAATGCCAAAGGCAATTCAAGAAAACAAAAGTGGAATAAGGAGAATGGAAAAGAAATAGCAGAAAACCCCATCAGTGGTGTTGTGGGGAGAAATGGAAACAACTGGAGACTTGTCAGCTGGGTGAAACAGAAGAAGTAAAGAATGGAAGCTGGCAAACAGAAAATAGAAGATATTTGGAAGAACATTACCAGCCATCTTCATTTCATACCCTGTACTTTTCAGATATAAACCTAGCTATAATGACTCTTGCTTATAAAATATTTATTTCTTTTTCCTGATCCCCATGATTGTTTGCTCACTATCTCTCACATGGGCTTGCAAAGGAGGCTTCCTGGAATCATTTTCCTGACTCAGGTGAACAACTTATGACCAGAACCAGACTGATGACAGACAAAAACCTAACTTGGGAGGGGAACATCGTCTTATATATTCATAATGTCAATAAATCTAAATTCAAATTAAGCTACAATTATTGCCTCCTGAGTGGTGAAGACAAAGAAGTCCAGACTGGTTTGATTTAGACCACCCTTAGAAAGCACTCCATAATCTTTCTCTTTTCAAGCTGTGACCAGATACTTCCTTCCTGACCAGAACAACAATGCACCAGCTGAAAACAAACTAAAATAGTTAAAATGATAAACGGTAAGAAAATATGACATAAAGCCATGCTTTGAGCAGAGAAACCACTTGGGACAAATGAGGGAAAAGAAAAAAATCTGTTTCTGTTAAATCTCCTAGGCTATAAGAGAGAATCATTCAGTCTCCTGAGTTCAAACACATTGTTTAATTGTCTTTCCAAATGCCTTTGCAGAGTGATTGCCTTTTCTAGATCTGAAACCCAAAAAGTGAAGGAGGTCCCAAAATGCACAACACTGTCTCTCACCCTGCAATCAAATCCCTCACCCTTAACCAAATCCTGTATTAAAATCCAGTCATAGACAGCAAGATTGCTGAAGTTCAGAGCAGTATAGCTGAGTTTACATCTCTTCAAGCCCAAACTTTGATTTACCTCCTAAGCTTTTTTAAAAGGTTCCAAAGTCAGTGGAGGCTTTGCTCCACACAATTCAGCTGTGCTAACCTGGCCCAAACAAAAGGGACCAGCTTTTGGTAAGAGCCACTAACATGAGTGCTAGACCTGCCGGAGTCTGTCTGTTAACCATTGTCTGTGTGAAAACACAGATTATATTAGTTTGGTTTAGCATTTCTTTGTCTCAAGTGAAAGCCACTGTATCGCACTAATTGGCCCTCTCTTCCTAAGTAGTCAGGGGTTTCTTCTGTAAAACTGGGTTTTGCTTTGAACTTGGAGAAGCATACAGAAGGAGAAATATCTCTAATCTACATAACAATGTATGGCAGTAATATCCAAGTAAATGTTATTGCCGTATCTGTTTTACAGATTAGGAAATACTATGTTGCCTGGCCATAGCATGGTGTCATAGTTTGTTATAAGAGTTTTTTGCCTGTAATTCTGGTACAGGTGATAGCCAAGTATCATAAAGTTGACTGATGCTTTAGCTTAAACATTAGGAAGTAATGCTTCTAACTGTTTGTGTTCTTTTTAATAGTCTTCCTTCTAGTAAAAAAATTCTGCAAAGAGATCATAATAAGAAAAATAGAAATGCAAAAAACCCCATTTTTGTAATTTTTTTCCCCACTGATAGTTCACTTTCTCAAAATGAAGATCTCATACTCAACCTGGTTCTCTCTTCTATAAAGTGAACAGAATTGTCATTCACCACTAGTATTGAAAATTATATGAAATTTTGAAATAATGCAGGTGACCTTTGCCAGCTTCTGATTTCAAACCATTAGTTTCTCATGTTTATGTTATCATCCCAAATGAATAATAATATTGAAGATTTTAACTTAGTGCAAATGTAGAAATTAATTGAGACAATCTTTTGAGCAAGGGACCAATGTAGTAGATGTGCTACTGTACAAAGCTTATGATGGTATTCTACAGTGTACAGCAAACTTTCTGAATAGCTTGGTCTGATACCTTCAGGAAATGCTGCTTCTAGAAGAGTCATCAACAGTAGTCTAGGATGGTGCTCAGAGATCTGAAAATAAATCAAAATTAACAGTATAACAGCTGTCTCTCCAGTTTTCTGAAGAAGAGCTGGTGAATGTTGAGATACTGGTTACTTCAGATCAACATCAATATAGAAAGAAGTTATCCTGGGCAGTAAGCTGGTGTCCAACCATCTTTAGTTTTTCATCTTCACTACACACTTGCCCATGGTTCTCTCAATCATTCAAAGACAAATGATAATATTTGTGAACTCGAGTATGTGAAAGGGTTTAAAGGGCTGTTGGGAGCAGCCGGGTGATGCATAGCCACACATGTTCAAAGCAGATGAATCCCATTACCACCCATCAGTGCAAATTCCTGCTTCTGTTCTGCGGGTGACTGTGCTCTCGTTTGGTAGATGAAAATTTAGAAGCGGGGGGAGGATATCAGTAGCCTGATCAGTCTACCTGATATGAGCAGGTAGGAGGAGAAGTGACAGAGTAAGGAAGTAATATATGCATCTTCCACAGCACTCCATCGCTTGTTATGGAAACCTTGTTAGCAGACGAAAGTGACAAGTGAGGTTCAGCACTGTAAAAAAACAGCACATACATGGCATGATGACTGCCAAGGCTGAGGAACGGAGCAATCTGTGAACAGGCTTGGAATCCACAAATAAAATGGGTACTGTTTCATTCCTAAAATCCAAAGACAAGCAGTAACATAGAAACTGCCATATCAGGAAGAAGGAAGAAGGAGAAAGAAAAAATATATAGACATTTGAGCCCATGGCCTGTGGGTACTAAGGCAAAAAACCCTAAAGACGAAGCATAACATGTCACTACCCACTGCTTACATCACTTACATTCATAGTAAATACCTTTCCCACAAAGAAGGCTTCTGAGACTACCCATAACTAATTTCTAATGCTGTGATTCTAACCTTGGGAGTATTATGGAAATGGTCACAGTGGACACCAGTTCCAGGGTATTCAGGGAGTGAGCAGAAGCAGCTTTGCTTCAACACTGTCAGTCATGGTCTCATTTTTAAACCAGTTGCAAACTATTTCAGATACCAAAGTAATTTAGGGAAGTCCCAGCAGTCCATGGCACGAAGGAATAGTTCCAAAAAAAGGTCTAATATAAGCTGTGTGAATATCTTCTGTTACTGACATACAGGAGACATAGATTCATCTGAAATGACCCCTTACAGAGACATAATCTTTGCAAGTCAGAGGCACCTGTTTGTCTGAGTCATGGTAAGAAGAAAGCGTACTGTGCAAGACCAAGATTTACTCCTTTACTTTTACTCTTCTCAATTCATAATCCTTTTCCAAACTTGAAATTTAATTTGCATAATTTCCTGCTCCAATGAGTTTTGAGGATTAATTATACCTCTGAAAGGGACACGAGTAGTTTTGACATAAATGGGATGAAGGAAGATAATGTGAGAAGCTGCAAATTTCTGTTCTTCTCCTGTGACCTAAGTGCAAGCAATAGCCAGTGTGATACACTGCAATGGCCAAAATCCACTTTACTTCATCTTGAATCACCCTGGCCCAAATCTTCTGCAAATCTTCACATTTCAGGTTCACATCCAGTCATGCATTTCACTTTTCTTGCGTCTCAGGTTCATCAGGAACCTTGTGCTTTCAGTTTGAGGAGAAACAATATTTTCCAAAAACTGATATTTCTTTCTTTACCTTTGATAATTGCCAGTGAAATATTACCATTAATCTATATATGGAGAGATAACAAAGATTATCTCAGATGTTGCTTAGTGATATTTTGGTTTATTCATTGTGATATCTTCTAGCTAGATTCTCACTTTATTATTTGGTACCACCTTCTAACAGCAAGCAGAGCCACAGACACACAGAGCCCCCTCTTAATTTTAGGCCTGCATGCTTCTCTCAAAACACATCAAACATGTAATGATGAAATGCACCACCCTCACATTCTCTCACAGTCTATCTGTTCCTCAGGCTCTTCACAAATGACTTTGATGGTCCTTCTCTGCATTTTACAGTTCACTCTCTATTTTTGGGAAGAAGTTGGAAAAAGCTACTAGCAGACAAACAGCTGTGACTTGGCAGTTGCACTAACTTGGGTGAAGCTTTCTTGGTATCCGTCAGCTGAGGACCTGGCCTCATATTCAAGGTGGAGATACCTCACCTGAAGCCTTCTAGGTAGTCATCAACAGATAGTGTTACAATGTCTATAGCTGGTGGCAAAGTGACCCATCAATCACTGAAATCAAAATAACATGAACTTGAGATGATTATATGAGATACAGATAATTATGTTCCAATCTTCATTGCTTCTAATGGTAATTATAAGTATTAACATGCTATTATCATCACACTGTAACAGTGTGGATGTAGTATTACTAATATTATGGTTTTCCACAAAGAAAGCTGAAATGGATGACCTCTAATCAAGAGGGAGACCAAACAGTCTTACTGTGCTGTAGGAAATAAAAATGCTGAAATTTGAATTATTTCAAATCCAGGTTGCTTTCAAAATTCTGTAAAACAAAGTAATGGGGATTCCTTTACTCTCCCTCTCCTCTTTCTCTCATCTTCTCTTCCTCTCCTCTCCTCTTCTTTCCTCTCCCAAAAATTATCTCCACAGTTATTTCTTCCCACACAATGTCCCCAGTGAAAGATGTCTCACCTGAGACATTTGTGTTTTGCCTAGTAGTTCGGGGCCTCCCTGAAGTTGCCATGCTTCTGCAGATGACTGTCCATCTGCTGAGCTACAGTAACTGTCTCTGAACTTGCTTTTAGTCTACAGCAGGGACTAAGCTAGTTCAGCTTTGCACAGTTCATGGTGAGGGCAAATATCCTGGCTGCAACAAATCCTGCCAAAGTGATTGCCATGCCAAGGGATAGATTCCTGGTTTATTGGCTGTACTCTGTCTCTGCCCACCTGACTGGTCACCAGACTGAGGACTATGAAAACTCTCAAGTAATGAGCCTGTAACTGAGTTGATTCACATGTCATCAATGGGTAACAAGAAAACTAAAATGTGTTATTGTCCTTAAGGTATCCAAAATTAATGAGTAAGCCCACCCAAAGGCCTTAACAGGTCAAATTTTTGAGTTCTTTACAACCACTGGGATAAGAAACAGACTTTCTTTCTTTTTATTTTTTTCTTTTAATTGTAAGCAGAGACGATCCTGTTTCCACAGCAAACTCTTTGAATTTGCAACACTAGATTCACTCTCTGCAGGATAAGGATCAATTGACATATCATTGAGAGACACCTCACTTCCAGCAGACTTTGCAGAGACCATTCCAGACTTTCTTAAACTGCAAACCCCACTGCATCTGTAGTGTGTCAATGAGCAGAACCAGTAGCAGTTGGAGCTGTCATTGGTAAGGCATGGGCTGGTCATTGAGAGTCAGGTGAACAAACTGCACTTTGTATCACCTACTTCTGTGGTCTAAGCACTGTTGCTATTTTCCTCTCCCTTTCTTGTCTAGTAAACTGTTCTTTTCCCAATTAATGAGTTTTACCTTTTTCTTCTGATTCCCCTCCCCATCCCACGTCAGGGGTAAAGGGTGAGGGGAGTGAGTGGCTATGGTTTTTAGGTATAGACTGGGGTTAAACCATAGCACAAACATGGGACAACGTCTCAGCTAGTAATGCTAAAATTTGTTCTTGGTTAGACAAACCTTTGAAATTTTCTGAATTTTCTAAAAATGGCTATTTTTTGGTAATTTCCCATGGATTCTCTCCTCCCAAGAATTTTACTCCCCCTCTTTTGGGGGTTGGCATTGACTCTGAGACCACTAGAAGAACACCATTCCTCCAAACATTACCTCTAAGAAAAGTAATTTTCCTTGTAAAAGACATGTTGCACAAGTCTAAGGAGACCTAGAGAAAACAAAGTTGTTTAGGAACTGCTTCTAATTTTGCAAGACTGGTAAGCAGCATGCTTGATTTTTAAAATTATTTCTGTCACTTGCTGCAGAGACCCTGTAGCCTCTGCAGTACAAGTACTTTAGGCTTTTTGCCTGGCTTTACATACAGAGTCTGACAGTTTTATTTAGATTGAATAATACCTCACTGTGTAATCACACAGAAACCAAATATCACAGAGACATATCTCCAGGACCCTCCCGTACCCACACAACTTGCCTCCCATTTAGCTCTTTGCACATTCCCACTTCATGTGTATGGGGAATTAGGGGTAGGAGCAGTCAAGAGCACCAGTGTGCTGTACCTGGACCCAACGAACAAACAGTACAATTAAGCTGATTTCCTGCCATCAAGAGGTGCCTTTGTGATGTCACCCAATGCCACCCTTCTGTAAACTGCATATAGTTGTTACATCCATGCATTTGACCAGCTTTTTCTGCTCTGTACACTGCCCACTGTCTGAGCAAGATGAGTCCCTGGGAAATGGAGATAGCACTAAGAGAGTGCATATTCTGCTGGTACCAGTACTACTGGCTGAGACCAAACCCAGTAGGACTAGGTCTTATTAACACAGACCAGACAGTCAGCTGCTATAAACCTATTGTAATCTATGCCTATAAACCTATTACCTCAAGATAAGAATTTCCACTTCATTAGAAGATCTAAGGATTAGAAAGGGAAAATAATTTTTAGCTCACCATGGAAGTGTATATTATTGGCTTCTTTGGAAACAAGACAGAAGTAGTAATATTAAACCAAAAAAATGGGCAAACTCAAAACCAGTGAAATCTGCATAAACCTTCCAGTGTACAAAATGGATTACTTTCACTTAGCTTCAACTGAACACAGTGTTATACCAATATATGCCCTTCACTGACAATGAAAAGGGAATGTAAACATTGGTTTACACAATAGTCTACCAGATGTAACCATCGAAAATGCGTGACAGTGCCTCTGGTCCTAGGGGTAGTGATAATCATCTAAAGCAACATCTGCTATTTCATCTTGGGGAAAAAATGGATCACTATTCCCAGGGATTGCACAAAAATGTACATATTTGTTTCAAAAACCTGATTTACTGACTGAGCCAAATCTTCAGATGGTGTACGCTGGCAGACTTCTGCCAAAGTCAATGGAGTCGTGCTGATTTATACTCACAAAGCACATAATCTGTTGTAGACAAATATGGACAGAAGCCTCCTTCTCCTATATCCCCTACACACTGTGGTGTTTATTGTCTGACAAACCGTTTGGGGACATACAGACTACTAGAATGCCATTTCAGCTACTGCATGCCAAGATCTCCAGGTTGGCAGAGACTTGCTGACAACCTACAGCATGCTTTAAATGATAGGCCTGTGCAGCACGGCTGCAGTCCCAGAAATGTATTCTCTTAAACCAGACAGAACGAAGATCTGAAGTCATGAATGCTCTCAGTATAGCACTCCAGCAACCACAGGCATTTTGAGGCATTTCTGCGGGGCAACCACAATCCTGTGAATATCCCAAGGAAAAGCAGACACAGGTGAGCTTCTGAATCTGCTGAGGCTGAGAAAATACCTTCTTCACAGGCACACACAAAAACAAACCCCATCTCTAACTTTGGCCTTGGATAAACTGCAAAATGTCATCTTATTATAATTATGGAGATCCCAGAGGGTACATATAATTGAATTAAGGGGTGTCTCTACTTGCATACTTAGTGGCTGTAGAGCTGTCTTCAGCTTCAGTCTGTGGTCCCGTAATCAGTGTCCAGAACATGCACAAGACGCCCCTTAATTCAGTTTTAACTAGCCCTTGGGGAACCATAGAATTAAACAGTATCATAAGGTTCTAAACATGGTCTGTACAAGGGCTAATTCCATGCTCCCGCTCAATAGAGAATTTCTTAGCCTCATCAAAGTTTTATGCTAAAATTTTGGCTAATATTTTGAAAGCATGTTACTTCATTTGACCTAAATGACTTTTGCACATGTTCATTTCCATTTTACTCTATCAGCCTGTTTAACATAATAGCATATTAACAGTACATTTGAAAGAAGAGTTGGTGGTTTGGAGTCAGTCCAAAGCAGTCACAGCAGCAGGAGAGAGCAATAAGAGTTTTGAAGAAGGAAAATCAGACTTGAGTCCCCATTACTGCTTTGCAAAATGCAAATATCCTTGTGCACAAGGGATGTTTTGGCATAAGAACATAAAGTTATTTGTACCAGATTACCAGATTATTTCCAGAGAGTTGGTTGGTGCCTGAGAAGACTAGACTGCTATAAATGGCTCTTTACAACTGAAAAGTGTTAATGAAGCAAATACTTGAAATTATGATGTCTTTTAACATGTTTTCAAGTAGTATATTTTTATACAGTATTGTCATATACCATTACATATATCCATTCAGCAGGATGTGACACATGATCAGACAGGCAATAGCCATGATTAGTAGAACCCCATTACTTCTTAACTCATATTATTAAATTTTGTTTTTTATAACTGCCAAACCAAAACCACTTATTACATAATTTTCTATGATGATTATCTGACTCAGGTTAAAGTATTTAATATTTTTTTAATTGAATGCAGAACAGCTCAGTCATTCTCAAAAGTGAGGCTCCAGAAAACATATTCTTTCATTGTCAACTTCAAATAAAATTCTGATTATCTTTTAACTGAGATGCTATGATTAGAAAGAGAGTGTTGACACTCACCAAAGAAGAAGAATATGTGGGCTCATGACAAAAAGAAAAGAATGAATGCTTCACTATTTTGCTGAACATTTAAGACAAAGTGTTCATTTACTTATGAGGAAGTAATTCTTCATAAACTTAAAATGGAAACATTTATTTGGGTTGGATAACACAAGAAATAGAACAATTGAAGTGAATTTGAGACATCTGTATTTATTTGAGACTTGCAGATGTTGACTAGCATCGGGTCATGAAGCAAAACCAAAAGTGTGCCTGGATGGATATTGTCAACAATACTTGTTCTGTCTGGAAAGCCTTATTTAAAATAAAATAAAATAAAAAAAAATAAAATTAAGTTTAATTTATAAAAAATTAATAAACCAAGCTGAGAAAATGTTTTCTGCAAAGATCCTCTTTACACTCCAGCTAGAAAGCACTGATTACAAGGAAAAGCTAATACTTTTAGCTGGGTTTACAACAGGTTACTCTCTGACCTCAGCTTCTTATGTAAATCCCAAATAACATCATGAAATTGTGATTCAACAAAGTGGCATACTTCTGCTGAAGGATCCTATATGAAGGTCTTGTTTGAACTGTGGGCAGCTTGAGATCAGCCTCCCAGTGCAGCATAACTCAGGCAAATGACACCAACAGGCCATTGAACCCAGCCAGAAACGCCTGTGAGGCACAGGGGCACAACTGGGATCTATTTCTTCTTTTGAACCATCAGAGTATGAAATAGGCAAAGCACCATGAAACTTGCAGAGTCTAGCCCAGGGGTCGTTGTTAAACCAAAGATCTTTGAAGACCAGAAGCTCCATGCTGCTCTGTGAACAGAGCAACCTTTGGCAATCAAAATACCCAAAGCCTCGAGAACAAACAGGCTGAAACAGCAGAGATTGCGGTGAGAAAAGGGACATTGCCACTATTTTAGATACATATATAACTTGGAAATTAATCAAGCAAGAACCTCTATATGGTCCTAGGACTATACACAATGGAAGAAGGAAAATGGTTTTCTGTTGAGCTTATCTTAAAGAATGAGAGGGAATTAGCATGCACAAGTATATATGAATAAGAGAGCAAGATAAACATCAATACTGTAAGTACAGAGACAGAATTTTTATTTGTATTTTGCTGTCTGGAAGAATATCAGCATGGTCGTATCAGTAAAATGCCATAGGGAAGTGTTTTGTGAGTAGCTGTGCTGTAGTTATCGCATTATTATGCAGAGTTACATACTTCCTTACCACATTAAAAGGACCTATCCAGACTGTTATTCTGGCTTAAATGTGCAGGCTTGGTAGATAACACCTATGTGAATGAGAATGAATATATCTAAACCTATCCTTGGAGCCTCTCAGAAAACCCTACGCACAAGGTCTTGTTACTGTGGAGTGACAATCAGGACTACCTCAACAGTTTCTAACCCATTCCTTTGTACAAGAATCAGAACAGGTCATGGGAACATTACAGATGGTCTCTCCCAAGGGAACAACTAATTGCAAAAGGGGAATTCTTTTCCTGTCAGGTTCATTACTTAAAATATATGGGCAAACACACCTACCATCTTCTTTTTGTTGCTAAGAGACCTTAAACTCAAGGCACTGAAATGGTATAGTAAGGGCCATAGCTCTGTGGTGTATTTCTAGTTGTCCCACATGTGCTCATGTTATACTGACTAAGCTCTAGAGCTGGTCAGACATTTTCTTTCAACACAGTAATTTTTCCCTAGGAAATTCTAAATCATTTGCACAGAATGTGCTCAGAGGTTACACTGACATCAGCACATGATCCTCAAGAAATAGTCTTGTCTGCAACTTCTCAACAAACTGTTGTGAAGGAAACTCACAGCTCCATGAATCCTGTCTGCCTCTTTCCCCTCTGGCTGCTAGGTTAATAAACCAACCAAGTAACATGGCTTGTTTTAAAATCCCTTATCCCAGCCATTAAAAGCCAAGGTTTCAAGTGTTCTTTCTTATGTGTTGCTCTACCCAGTCCAGCTCTCAGCATCAAAAGATAAACAGGGACCTGAAGATCCACCTACCAAAGAGAAAGCAAAGGTTAATTTTGTTTCTGTCCCATGCTATGGTAAATTGCATAGGGGAGTGCAACACATTTCCTTACCTCCACACAAGCTGATTGTAACCAGAGCAATCAAAGTCAAAGTCAAAATGGGAAGGCTGTCTGCCACCTCAAGACCAACATCTGCTTTCCTCTACCTCTCCTCTCCTTTGTGTGAGAAGTTTCCACCTGTTTAGGCCAGCAGAAAATGTGGTAAGCAGATCATCAGGCATGTGAAGGGAGAGACAAAGGCTAATATAACTGTATGTGACAGTCACAATTTTTTGTGGCTTGAAGATAGTCAACAGCAGTCGGCAGCAGCGAGGAAGTGCAAAAGTCACAAAATTCACATTGTTAGTTGATGATTGCAGAAGGTGTGAAAAATAAGGAACATTTGGACATAATAAAGCAATAATAAGAAGAAGAGTTTGGGGAAATGTTCTGGTTTTTGGTTGGGATAGAGTAAATCTTCACAAGAAGCTGGGAGAGGACACAGCCAGGACAGTTGACCCAAACTGGCCAAAGGGGTATTCCATACCATATGACATCATGCTCAGCATATGAGAGGTGGGGGTGGAGCAGGACAGTGAGGAGGGATTGCTGCTCAGGGAAAAGCTGGGCATTGTTTTCTGGGTGGTAAGAAAATTGCATTGGATATCACCTGCTTTGTAAATTCTTTTATTACTATTGTTATTTTCCTCTTCCTTTGCTGTCCTATTAAACTGTCCTTATCCCAACCCACAAGTTTTAATTTTTTTCTTCCAATTCACGTCCCCATCCCTCAGGGGGTGAGGGAGGGGAGGATTGAGCAGTGGCCACGTGGTGCTCAGCTACTAGCTGGAGCTAATCCACGACAGTTCTTTTTGGCACAAAGGTTGAAGTAACAACAGATCTGACCACAGCATGTTAAAACAAAGTTGTTGTAAACCCACACTTGCTGTATGTATTCCCTGTGTTACTGTTTGTCACCTCAGGGAGAAGGATCAGGAGTCTCATTTTATTGTACTGTAACATAACATTATTGGTCATGAGATTAAGCTGGTATTTGTATGTGGCATTGCTGTCATGCCATATCTCGTATGACATCTCTTGGATTAATAATTGCACACAGTCTATGGGGAAGGTGTGTGTGTGGGTGCTTGCTGCCACTCTTTCACCTCCACTTTTTCCTTTAGGCTGGTTGCAGCAGCTTTTGAGAATTTGGAATACCCTTGGGATGTTCAAGCCAGCATGCTCCTAGTGCTCTGTCTCCTGAATGTGTTTCAAGTCTTGACACGAAGAATTGTTTCAAGAATACCACCCAGAGATCTGCCCCCAGTCTGGGTAGTCACAGGTGGCATGGCATATTGGAGAGTATGGACAGGTATTTAAATTCATACATCCAATGGTTTGGACCCTGCTGAAGTGATAGAATATTTGAAAAAGAAAATGCTGTGGCCTGGCATGTCAGATCCACAGGCATATAAGGCTGTAGTAGATATCAGTGCACAGCACCTTAAATCCATCAGACCATGAAGGGTCAGAACCCATCTATATTTCTGGAGTGACAGGGGCAAACCCAACAGTTGACAGTTGTGGAGGCCAAAGTGAGTCTAACTGGAAATGTGTGGCAAAACCACACCACTGTCTTTGGCCCAGAGGCTCCATGCATTGTTGGCATAGACTTCTTCCAGAGAGGGCATTTTAGGGACTAAAAAGGATACCGGTGGGCTTTTGAAATAGCTGCCTCAGAGATGAACAGCTGTCTTTCTTGCCCAATGTCTCAAAGGACTCTTCTTTTTTGGTGTTTCTGAGTGTCAAAGAAAAACAGGTGCCAGTTGCTACTGCAGTAGTGCACCAGCAGCAATGTCACACCAACCAAGACTCTGTTGCTGATCCACAAGCTGATTTGTCAACTGGAGAGATAGGAATTGATCAGGACAACTCATTCACCCTTTAACAGTCTCACGTGGCCAGTACTGAAGTCTAATGGAGAGTGGAGACTGACAGTAGACTGTCATGGCTTGACGGAAGTCACACCACTGATGAGTGGTGCCATGCCAGACATACTGGAACTGGAGTCAAAGGCAGCCAAGTGGTACACCACAACTGATACCACAAATACATTTTCCTCAGTCCCTTTGAAGGCAGAGTGCAGGCCACACTTCGGTTTCACTTGCCATGGATCCCAATGGATAGGATTAACAAAATAATAGCCAAGTCTCCTTTGATTAAAAAAAAGAAAAAGGAAGCACAAGCTTTCCTAGGCTTTGTGGGTTTCTGGCCAATGCATATTCCAAATTACAGTCTGATTATAAGCCCTCTTTGTCATGTAACCTGGAAGAAGAATAACTTCAAGTGGCGCTCTGAGTAATGACAAGCCTTTGAATAAAGTAAACAGGAAATAGTCCATGCAGTAGCCCTTGGGCCAGTCTGGGCAGGACCAGATATCAAAAGCGTGCTCTACACCACAGACAGGGAGAATGTGTTTTCCTGGAGTATCTGGCGAAAGCACCCCGGACTGACCCCTGGGGTTTTGGAGTTGTGAATACAAGGCTTCTACACTCCAACAGAAAAGGAGATATTGGCAGCATATGAACAGGTTTGAGCAGCTTTGGAAGTGGTTGGTACTAAAGCCCAGCCTCTCCTGGCATCCTAACTGCCAGTTCTGGTCTGGATGTTCAAAGGCAGGGTCCCCTTCACACATGGTACAACTGATGCTTCATGGAGTCAGTGGGTCACACTGATCCCACAGTAGCCTCAAATAGGAGACCAGTCACCCAGGAATTGTGGAAGTGACCGTGGACTGGCCAGAAGGCCAAGATTTCAGAACGTCACTGGAGGAGGAGGAGGAGGTGACACATGCTGAAGAGGCCCCACTGTGTAATAAACTGCCAGGAAATGAGACACTGTGCCCTCTTCACTGGTGAGTCCTATCGCATTGTGAGAAAGCAGTATCTAAAGGGGGGAACTGGCTGAGGAGGTGGGCAGCAGTATCTAGAGGAGGGAACTGGCTGGGGAGAAGGTATCACTGCTAGGCATCAGGGACAAGCTAGGCGTCAGTTTCTGGGCAGTGAGCAAACTGCATTGCATATCACCAGCTTTGTGTATTCTTCTATTATGATTTTCCTCTTCCTTTGCTGTCCAATTAAACTGTCCTTTTTCCAACGCACAAGTTTTACCTTCTCCTTCTGATCCCGCTACAAGAAATAAGAGAATACATCTCCAAAATAAGGAACATCTCCCCATAAAATTCCTTTCTTCATTTGGATGCTGTGACTTTCCCAGATCTGTGACACAACTGAACATTGACTTTGAAACAGCCACACCTGATATCTATTCCCATTGTGTTACCTGTTGGCATCAGATTCTACCTACCTCAAATTACTATGTATAAAATGGAGACATGGGGAGATGTCCACTTTCCTGGCTCAGGATATTTTTCTCAGGTACTGTTGGAAATGGAAAATAGCACAGGCAGAGAAAATGTGTCACAAAGGCCTCTGTCACCATTACAATCTTCTAAAGCTGTGTCATTTCTGAAAACATAATCTCTTTGCAAAATTAACACTTGACTGCACCTAAGCTATCAAAACGTAGGGAAAAAATAAATCTGTAGCGATGACCATCAAGAATAAGTAACAAAAGGCTTGTGTTGACCTTCAGCTTAGGGTATTAGTACAGTCCAGTACGAACAGGAGATCTGCAGGTGCACTTCTGCCTGGCAGAACCAGAAATGTTGAGCCATGTTTTCTAGATATAGAATACTCCCATGCTACAAAGGTCAACAAAACTTATTGGGGCATGAGCAAGTGAAGGTTATTATTACACTCACTATCACATTTTAAGTTGTCATAATCACAGAATCACACAGAACCAGAAAATGTTAGGGGTTGGAAGGGTCCTTGAAAAATCATCTAGTTCAAGCCCCCTGCCAGAGCAGTATCACCTAGATTAAGTCATACAGGAACACATCCAGGTCGGTTTTGAATGTCTCCAGAGAAGGAGATCAATAGTCTATAGCATTCTGTATCACTATAGCGCATAGTAAAGCAATGTAGAGAAATTGGGAAGCACCTTGCTAGCCACCTCTCCTAAAGTATGCTCCTACATTGTACAGGAGTACAACAGAACACCTTCATTTCTTCTTCATTTAACAATTGAGGCAAAATAATTAATTAGAGTATAGAAGAGTCATTCATGTTCTTTCATCTTAATTTCTTATATCAGGAAGCCTAATACAGTAAAATCATCAGTTTATAACATGACTGATGTCTGTTTTCTGGAGCTGATATCTCCAGCTGGCAACAGGTTTTCAACACATTCACTGTTTAAAATAAAACACACACACAAAAATAAGTCCTCTATTCCTTTGCAGCCATGCAGCAGCAGTAAGGTCACAGGCTGTAGAGGCTGAATTGAGACCAGAATTTGGCCAAAACACTGGCCAAAAACATTGATTGAATGCTGCATACTGAACAAATGCCAAGTTATTCTCAGACAGGCAGATGCATGCACTGACATTCTGGCTGGGGGATATGTGAGGCACAGTTTGGCTAGCACATGCTTCTGAGTGTTGCAGGCCACTTGCATTAACCACATCTGCAACCTAAAAGCACAACACAGCTCTTGGCTTTCTAGCCTAGTCTCCTGTAACCTTGCCCAGTTTGGATGACATCATGAGTCTACTGTCATGGATTAATATGAAACTATGGTTTGGATCCTTCGCTCAAGCTGCTGTTGTATTTGCCACTGTTTCTTCATATCTCAACAAAGTCTCTGCAGGGTCTGGAATGTCTTCCATATGTGCAGCATATGAAACTCATAGCAAAGTTAGTTTCTTAACTAAGAAGAAACTGAGTTGACAGCTAAGAAGAATTGCCCAGTGTTTTCACTGACAGCTTTTGCAATCATCATTTGGGATCTCCCCCAGATTTTTCTAATGGAAGGATTTTTTTGATGCACTGATTCCTCGCATATAACCTGAAGATGTGCAAATACTCTAACAGAGAATGGCGTTGTACAGTTTGCTTTAATATACTTCTATAAAATGCAGTCAGCTGGTGACATTTCGGCAAACAGATGTTGACCATTATACAGGGAGCACAATGGGAGTGTGCACACACATTCACATGCATATTTCCTACACATGCACAAAGACCCTGTCCTCATAGCTACACAATCACAGAAACCTCAGTCCTCACTCTTACCATATGCCACAGGATTATAAATGATCATTCCTTGAGGAACACCCTGAAAGACTATAGTACATAAAATTATCATGATACTTCACGACTCTTTATTTTGTTCTGTCAGCAGTATTCTTCTTCGCAGGAATTGTAATTTCATTCATCAAACCTCATTACTCAACATTTACATAGACTTTTAAAAAATATATTATATGTCTCTAAATTAAATTAGCAGAGCTTAGAAAGAATATATTAAAAAAGACATTTCATAAGTAACAATAATTAAAAAAAAAAAAGATAACAAAGAGTCTTCTTTACCAAAATATCTTAGTGAGAACTGAGTAATCCAGATCACACTGTATAGCACTGACCAGAAGATAAGAGAGACCTCCAACAGCATTTTTGACATCAAGAAGAGAAAACTCTTCAAGTCACAAAATGTTCTTACGTATCTTTGATTTTCACTTGAATTTCAATCCAGGAATTAAAAGAAGTTTTTGAAAAATGCCCTTGATCTTAACCCTAGGCAGATATATAAATAGGCTGACATGGATGGTAACAGCGTAACCAAAAGATTACATTATTTCATAGAGCTGCTAAGCCCTTCACATGTCAAAAACTTTCAAAGTTTAAATGAACACCTTGAAAAATTAATTTCTTCGCAGTTCCTTATGAAATGGTATCTTTTTTTCCTTTAATAGAGCGGTTTTTTTCTCTCCCAAAGAGAACATTTGTCACATATATCATCACCCACCAAAGTCCTTTCATCCTTCTTTTGGTCCTTGACAGATATATAGGGTCTATATGGGTATTTGTAACTCAGGAAATACTGCTAAGACTTATGAATTCTAGAAACCACAGCTGACATTCAGCAATTCTTTCCACCACTGCAGCTCCAGACTTACCAATTTGCCAATGGTAAAGGCAAAATCCTGGCTCTGTTGAGTCAATTGTTGAAGAAAAATAGAAGCCTTTCAGACTTAAAAGAATTTGAAATTCATGCCATGGGAACATCCTGTACATGTCAGTCTGAATCACACCCCACTTGCCCATTCCTGTGCAACACCATTGACATCAAGACCATCATTCCTGAATCAAACTTGTGTGTAAAAAACTAGACTCGAATATATATTTTCTTGGTTCCTGATTCCTCTATATTTAAGGCCACCTTAGTATAGTTCCTTAGTGTATTTATGGTGCCCTAACCCTAAGACTTATTACATGAAATCAGGAAATAAGTGTAGTAGGTGGATTTGTCTTTACAGTCTGATTTGCAGGCACTTGGTCAGGCGTAAAAAGCATCAAAGAGGGAACTGGCAGAGTATCATGAGATCATCTAACCAACCAAAACCTTCTTGAAAGTATTATTAATATCATGCTTTCAAATATTCAGTTGAAAATTAACTTGCAATGAAAACCCAGGGCAAAATTCTGCACTTGGTGATTTTTTTCACAAATACCCAGAATCTGATTGTAGAAAGTGAATGGGAACGTTACATGAAAATCATTGAATTAAAAGTGACTTTAGAGTTTCAATGAATACTCACAGACCCCTTTTTTCATTTGCTCTGGTATGCACATACCACTCATTCCTGGCTCATAATTGTAGAGCAGAGCACATTAGACATGGTGACTACTAATCATGGTTGGTCTTTGAATATTTCTAAATTATAGCCTAGGCCATGAATAACCAAAAATGACTATGATTTCAGAAATTTTGAGCTGTACCTCTTGAAGTGTTTATACCTTTCAAAAAGATTTCCTGAGAACTAAGTGCCCCCCATGCACATAAGAACAAACTGCCTGCCCTAGAATTTGACTTAAGTACATTTTTAAAACATTAAGCCCATTCATTCCTAATTCAAAATACCTTTTCAGTGGTTTCCAGTCTAACTAGCAGTTTTCTGCACTACTTAAAAAAAACCCAAGTACCACAAAGTTTCAAGGTCAGAATAAACTGTTTAATATTTAGATGAAGTCTGTGTGCAAAAGTTGATTTCATTTTAACAAGAAACCCTGATATCATACTTAATGGTGCTAACTAAACAAAAATATTTCATTCCATAGTGGACATGGCTGTCCAACAAGATGTTTCTGAAGTAGCAATGCTCTGTCATACATATGCACATATGGACTCTGAAGCCACCTTCTTGTAAGCAGATTTTAGAAATTTTCTCCCAATAGCCAATGAAGAAAACCATGTTTACAAGATCAGTTTCTTTGCTTTGGGACTGTAAGCAGGTTTCTGCACCAAGTTTGAGCACTAGTAGAAAGGGAGAGATTTTTGCATATATACTGAAATTATTCAGTCCAGAATTCTAACTTTTTATTCTAAACTTTTAATGAAGTAAAAAAAAAAAGAGGGAACAGGTCAGCATATCAACAACAGATGATAAATGCCTAACATAACAATCTCTGTTTGAAAGGTGACAAACATCTGGCTTCAGTTTGTAATGAGAAAGCTCAGCCATTTCAATATTTAAATTCAGAAAGAGCAGATTGTTAGTTGGAGAATGAAGTTTAGTCTGTCTTTGGCTAAGGTTCTGTTATAATGAATTTAGGGGCTTAAGTTCAAGACTATGTCAAAGCAATGAATATTTTCCAATGAGAAGATTTTTCTAAATCACCCCTGTTTGCTGCCTAAAAACTCCAAAATTGCCATGCTTGTATGTGTAAGTAAACTGCTGTACAATTTAAATATAAACTAAACCTGTCCCGGATGTGCACCAAGGTATTATGAAGAAAAGAGGAGACAAGGCACTGTTGCTTCTCCACAAGAACAAATCCTTCTCTTGGTCAGATAGGCCCCCAGAATAGTTGAGCCCCTAGAAAAGAAATCAGCAAAGCTCATATTCAGACGTCTGTCAGTTCCATTTTTGATTTTTGCCAAAGATGAAAGAAGTCATGGCCTTGCTGAAGACTTGTCTGCTAACTTGTTTCTGTATACAGTTATTGCACATTAACTTCATGTCTTCTCTTTGTTCAGAATTATTTCCTGGTTTTTTCTGCTAAAAAAGGCTTTACACTTTCAGGTAACAATAACCACTTCAAAATAACTATCCAGGACACTGTTAGCTACATGTAAGAGCAGCCCAGATGTTAAGGTGGATTGGCTTTCTAAATGCTTAGCCAGAATGTGTGTTTTGCAACTTATACTAAGCTTTAGGAATTTTGTAACTCCTAAATTATCAGAGCTTTCTGACTTTAAAAATGATCAGTAAGACCATCCATTATGAAAACAGAGCTATCAGGAATACTATGCTATTATTTGTCCTACCCAACTACCCTAAAACTGTGTCAAGAAAACCAAAATTATCCCTATCAGAGGTTCATTAAATCCTTTTTTTACAACCTTCCAATGATGGAGACTCCTGAAGAGTTATAATCTATTCCTAGAAGACTTCAGCAGCAGTAGGAAGAAGTTTTTTTAAGACTTTGTAGGCATGCAAGTAAAATACAAAAAAGAAATCAAAATTAGTGTGTAAGAATTGCAGGACACAATGTGAGTTTAGCTCACCCTAGTTTCATAACTTACGTATCTGCATATGCTGTTCTGTGTGTTAGCATAAATTGGGCTGGTTGAAAATAAAAAGTTTTTTTCTGCAAAAGGGTTTAAATCTGTTACCACTTCATGAAGTTTTAGAATGATGATTTTAAGTCAAACAATTTTTTTTTCTCTGTACATTTTGTCATTGAAAACTACTTTAAAGCACCACAATTGATTTTCAAAACTTACATAAAATTTATTATGCAGGAAAATACCAAGGTTTTGGTGAAGTGAAATTTTGAGAAATATTTTGTTGTAGGCAAAAGAATAAAATTGAGAGATAGATACAAACTTTTTCAATTAAAAATTTGACACTAATTTTTCCCAAGTTATTAAAACCACATTTACTAACAAAAAAGAATACAACAATAGGCCTTTTCATTAAGAATGGTACAGTTTGAAAAGTAACAACAGATTTTACAGAAAACATCTTATGTAAGGTAATGTTTTGCTTTATTCTCTTTATTTTAAATGCTTCTATATATATTTCTGTGTTATTGTTAGTATTCAGTGTCTCTTGTTGATATCCTTGCTAGGGAGGAATGAGCATGGGAGGCCCAGAGCGTGCTCACAAAGGAAGCCCTTCAGGCTCTCCACTCAGGCCTCCTGCTCTGGGGTAAATACATCCAGACTTTTCAGCTGCAGGCTGCTGCATCCATAGGCATATTGTGCTTCAGATAGACCTCTCCCCATTTTTTCCTTGAGGACATCACTCACTGAAGTTCAGCAGTAATTTACCACCTTTCCCAGCAGCTGAGCTGATTGGCAGGCTTTTCTGCTCCCCATTCTTAGTAGTCATGTCTCCATCTACTCCTTGTTCAGCTGCTACATGACAGAGAATGCTGAGTTTCTTCCATGTGCCTAAGCTTAAGAATTGTATATGTCTTCATAGGGGCAAGAATGCTGAGTTTCTTCCATGTGCCTAAGCTTAAGAATTGTGCACGTCTCCATAGGGGCAAAAGGAGGTGACTAGCTCATGTAGTGTCATTCTACACTGATAGGTGTCAAACTGTGGTATACCCGTGCAACATGACATCTTACCAGCCTCTTCAAAGGGGAACATCAACTCTTTACTGGGAGTCTGGATTTGCAACATATTATGACCAAAGCGCAGGTCATACAAGAAGGATACACCAAATGACAGGATAAGCACAAAAAGGGATTGGATGTCTTATGACTGAGCACAGACCTATCATGTGAGTGAACAGTTATCATCACATGCCATCCGGAACTCCCGCACCATGTGATGGACAAGCATAAATAAGACAACTGGTCACAGAGAAGCATGCACATTCATCATGTCATACCAGGGTTTAGGTGACCTTCAGAGCAAGGCAGTAACCAATTCACTAAGAATAGTTCAAACAGAAAGGAAAGTCCTGGTGAGATAATATATGATGTAATTAAAGAAAAAAAAACAACAAAAAACAACCCAAACATATTATTTAATCCAGTGTTCTGTGCTCTTCTCTACCAGTAAAACAGCAATGATTTTAAAAAAATTTTTCCTTTTTCATCTAAAAATAAATTTATGCACAAGTTTTTGTCTTGTTCAGATATCGAATTGATTTTATTTCTTATTACTTTGCATGGGAACATACAATCCTCTTGTTCAAGAAGTGCCAATGAACATGCAAGAACTAAGATTACTAATTACTAAGATTATAGCAGAAGATTGTTGTGAGTCTGCTGGAATTTTTGTGAGGTTATCAGTTTGCTGACTTGTCTTAAGTGCTGTCAGGTTAAACTGATTAATCATCTCCTTATGGCTGCAAGAAGCATTATGGGGCACTGTCGGGAAAAGAACAGATCTCATAGGAGAGAATAGTAGCTTTGGAAAATCTAAGGAGTTGTCTCAAAGGAAAAATTGACAGAACACTTGAAAGATAAATTATATGCTGAAATACATGCTGTACACAATTTGTCTGAAAGCACTTTTTCAGCCACACCACTAAGAATGCTGCCTGTTTTCCAGAGTCAAGAGGTTTATAACTGTTGTGCACCACCAATGGAAGTTGGATATGGAATAGAAATAAAAGCAACCTGTACTTCTGTGGTCTTCTGTTGTCTACTGTGACTATGGGATAGGATCCATCAGGTGCAAAATTTGTGGCTGAAAAGATACTTTGAGATCTGTCTGCATGATTCTCATTGATTTCCACATAATGGTTGAAGTTTGAGAGTATTTGTGGCTTAGGAACAAATTACACTTTTAAAGAGATGAGAAAAATACAGTTCCTGATACTGTAGTTTGATAGACCGAATGGCACAATTCAAAGCTCATTTGCTTGTATTACCAAATCTTCATTGACTCATTGTAAAGAAGGGCCGGTTTCTCTCTGAAAAAGTGCAATAAAAATTTAAGTCATTCACACAAGAAAGGACATTCTGTTCTTCCCACCAGATTCTTCTTCTCCTCTACCATTCATTTTGCTGGAAAAGCCTGAATTCTTTCCATGGGCAACTCGAAATCCAGTGACGGCAGGGGGAGTCCCAAGTGAAGAGCGGCAGCCTCATGAACCCCAGCTCATATGCAGAAAAGGCTTCCCTGCATTTGACTGCTAGAACAAAGCACACTTCAAAACACTGAAAGGTTCCAGCTTGCCCTTAGTTAGGTCAGTGAAAATGTTTCCATGGGTCTGAATTGCCAAGGTAAAGCAACAATTCTGAAAACGCTGACCGGCTTGCTGCTCTGCATGTAGGCAGCTAACCAAGGCCTGAAGAATAATGAAGTGAAAATCTAACCAGCTAATGATTTCAAGAAAGGAGAAACATTAAAAAAAGAACAGACTCACTTCCTCTTTCTACTGTTTTGCCTTGCCAGCCAAAAGCAAATATTTCTTCTACAACAGAGAGACACTTTCAGAGTGCTCAATTAAAGGCTTGATTACTGGTTCCACATAAGTCCATGCAATTGTAATACGTACCACAGTAGGACAGGTAGTCCATTACCAGTAAAACTTCAGGAACTTGGCCCAGCTTTTCATCAGCGTGCTGCATGATGACAGACATCAGCATTCTTTTTTAAGGCCCATCTATGTTATCAAAGCAGAATGACTGAGCCATAGAGTATGGGAGAACTGGAGATCATCTGACAAATACAAGGCATGTGTGACATCCATTACGAGGCCGTTATCATCAAAACTGGTTCTTAGGAGCAAGTATGAAAAATACCAAAAGGGCAACTAGGAAAATGTCACTGAGTCAGATACAGGGAGGTCTTGCAGCAATACTGTAAAGTAGCTGTTTTCCTGAAGTATCTGATGCTTCTTTTCACACTTTCTTAGCACGCTTCATATTCCAGGTTAGCAGCTTTGGTGTGCCTTTGATCTCTGTAGCAACAGGGGAATTGCCAGTTAAATTGTCATCTTTCTCAAACTCCCTGTCACAGGCACATCTTCTCTCACATGTAAAATCAACAGTGCTTAGTCAGATTAAGTGTAGGATTAGTAAAAGAATATGGATGTTTGTATTCATTTATTTTCTTTTTTCTTATTTAAAAAAAAATCCATAACTGTGATTATTAGACTAAGCGTACTTCTGAAAGACAGCAACTGAAAGTCTTGGAGACCTTACTGTGGGTATCCAAATTTTTCAAGTATTCCAGACTTAATTTTCCAAAAACAGACTAAAAATCAAAGTGACCTGTCAATCTGTGAACAAAAAGGTGCTCAGTTCCCATTTGATTGCCATAATAACTAATCTTTAAGAGATTATAAAGCATGGGTCAAATTCTGCTCTCACATACACACGGATGTAGTGTTGCTCCCACATGATGTCATGGAAGAGTACCAGTACAAAAGGCTTGATGGAATTTGACTTCAGGACTGTAAAAGGCTCTATTTCTGTTCTCAGGATTGAATTTTCTGGTCAGAGCTCTATAACAAGGTACTCTCTGCAATCATGAATACAATGATTTTTTGAGCAGTTTGTTTGTTCATCCACATGCTGTCAAGGATTGCTACCTCTAAGTGAGAATGGAAGCTTACAAAGCAGAAGAGCAGATACTACCATGCTGAGCAGACCCTTACTGTGACAGAAACCTTGCTAAAATCAAATTAATTATCTTCAGTATAAGCTACAGTTCATTCAACTTTGTGTGGCTACCAGGTGTCAAGCCCATACTTTTGTTAGATGGTATCCACAAACAGCAACAGCCTGGAAAGCTAGGAGTCTCCATGACTACCACAATCCAAAGAGCTCTATCCACTGAACGCTCAATGAACATAAAAGACCTAAAAAGAAGAGCAAACTTACATTTTAAAAAAGACTTCACATCTTGAAGAAACTGTACAATGAGGCAGAAACATTATCTCTAGCAGAAACCTTATGTTACAAGCTTGCTCTCATTAGCATTTCCTCTGGAAAGCAAAGATGCCAGTGAAAGACACAAATCAGGTCCAGGTGGGGACTGGAAGAAAATGCAGTGAGTTGGCGAGTGATGGCTACAGCCACGGGTTGACTGTATGGCACAGTAGATTGCACGTCATTTCCTCATCTACCACAGTCCTGTTCACTGAAGGGAGGAATCTGATTTCAGTTTATATCCAGGCTAAACATGGCAGAGCTGATGAGCAGTTTTCAACTGCTAAATTCAGTAAATCTAGCCCAGCATTGTCCATACAAAGTGGAGAGGTAAAGACTTTCCAGCTTTCCAGACGTCTGTGCCTTGGCTAAGGGGACAACTCTGTTCCATATTGCCATGAACTAGCTCTAACTAAAGCAGTCTTAATGACCCACAAATGAAATTGTCCTGAAATGAGAATACAGTCTTCTCAAACACTTTTAAGAGAAAAAATGCAAAATGTAGGGTCTAATGGAAGCAAGAACTACTTCCATCTAACTGTCCAAACCCGTAAGAACCCATCAATATCACACAGGTAGCAAGAAAGACTTTTGAACACAGTTCTTTGAAATACTCGCTTAAGTAAGAAGTCAAGTAAACTTTAAACAGGTCTCCACAAAAAAAGACACTCCCTTTCAATTTCAGAGCTCCCAGAGACACGTGTTCAGATGTTGTATGTTAAAGGAGTGACAGGATTCCGAATGGGGCTGAATTGTGGCTTTGTTTTAAACAGAAAAAGTTCCAAACTGCAACCAACAAATCCATGTCTAGTGACTCTTACTTTCTCCTTATCAATGTATTTCTAGCTCTGCTTTAATATTACTAAGGGTGGAAAACCACAGAAGACTTACTTTAGACCACTGGAGTGCTACATTTGTTCTTTTTGCACCAAACTGGAAACAAAAGTCTTGTGTATCACACCTACTTGCAAAGACATACACACACCTGAGGGATCACTCAGTGTGGCACACCTGAAGAATGACAGTTTTGAGTGAAAGTACAAACACAGTGCAAAACCTCAGGAGAGAGAAGGAAATAGCAACATTTTTCATGATGGTCTCCAAAATGATGGAGAAAAGAGCAGCAGTCTGTCTCCCACCCCATTAAAAGCTCACCCACTGGTACTCTGCTTTCTTCCTTGCTTCATGTATCTCTGAAGCAGCTAAAAGCAGATTTAGTAGCACGCTGTCACATCGCTCAGCATTGGCAAGAGCAGACAGGCTTCTTTCAGCTTGACAAAGGAGACCCATGAATTCCCTCTAAGAGATTCAAAGACTTTTCCAGGTAGTTACCTGTTCAAAGTCTGTGGGGAGATGGCAGGGGAGGAGCATTGCCTTCCCCCATTATCTTGTCTCAGACAGTGAACAATGAAGACTGAACTCTCCTCCCTAATCCACTTTTGGGAAGGGAATCCAAGGAAAGCTGCAGCCCCTCACACAGCACACACAACTTGAGACAACTCCTGGTGCCCAGCAGTTACCAGGAGTAAACCAGATACCCTACAGTTGCTCCCTTTCTGAATATGGGAGTCTACTTCGTGCTGATGCCAGTTGATGTCATCAACTACAGTAAGTGCTGGTGTTTTAAATGGTGCCTGTATTTAGTGGCGCACCATTAGACACTTCCTCACAGCAGGAGTTTCCCTTTTGTTTCAAATGCTCAGTGAGTGTCTTCTGATATTTTACTGATTCTGGTGAGTCCAGTGAGTTTTCCCATTCACCTCCACCAAGAGAAAACAATTTTACAAGCCAGGCAGGATTTGGAAATTCTTTCTAAACTCAGCTATGTGCTAGATAATTGAAACCAGAGAACAAACGCAACCCTGCATTTGGAGATGCTGAGCTGGATGAACTGCAAGGGCTGCGCTCTCCAATGCCCTGAGCAGGTTTGGATTTGGTGCAACTATGTCTGTCCCCCACTCAAAGTCATCTGCAGTGGGCTAAAACCCGATTTCCAAATTTTGAAATCACAGTCACAGCGCAGGCAAAGTTGCAGACTGGAATCTGATTGCCCATATTTAAACACATGCTTACCAAGGCATGGAGGTGTTCAGACTCAGTACCTGTGACCAGGCTGTTAATCACAGTCGCTGAATGATTTCCGCTCTGGATGCTGACAAAGGGAGAGAATAAAATCACATCTCAGCGACCAGCCACGTAGCATCTCACCTGATCTTCTAGAGATGTGTTCACAGCAAGACACTTCTCTGCAGAGAACAACTGTATCAGCCCATCACCACTGCTGAAATCCCTCTGTCACATGCTCTATACAGACAACTTTCTGATATCCTTGCCCATATCTGTCAGCAACTGATTTCTTTAGTGGTTTCACGAAGTTCATTGTCCAGACATAAATGGAGTATTCACCAAAGTTGCTCACCAAGCAATTGGTGGAATAAGGCTCTGCATATATGTAATACAGACCTACCTGCATCAAAAACTATTTATCCCTGTTGCCAGATTATATTTTGGTTTAAAGAGACTCAAGAAGAATGAAAAACAATGTAAAAATCCTGTAACATCCTGATGGATATCTCTTGTTCAGAATCTTGTCTTTTCTCAGAACTCCTAAGTGTGGTTCTCCACTTTAAAGCCTATGAGATGGTTGCAACTATACCCATTCAAACTGATTTCTCAAATGACTTTTTCAGATGTTCAGTGTCAGTGCTTTGTTTTATTTATCAGCCAAAAATAACAGTCTACACGAGGTAAACAGGTAAAAAATAAACACACTCATGCAGTTGAAAAGATGTACACAAGTAATCAGTTACTGTCTTTTTAGCTGTTCTTAATCTATCTAAGCCAAACTGGATTTTACTTCACTGAAACAGTAACTTAGACATAGACCCTTTAATAATGTTTAATAAAAATGCTAGCCAAAGTGGTTTGAGGAATTTTTGAATTAGTAACAATAGAGTATATTTCCATAGTTTCGTTCATGCTGGAGAAGGAGGAGTTTCTCAGGAGAGAAAAGAGTTTTGATTCTTAAATCCCCTTGTTTGATGCATTTGTATCTTAAAAAGTGGTCAAGGCATGTATGATGGGGTTTTTGTCTATGTTAAAACATGTAATGAGAAAAGAAGTAATATGACATGCTTAATTATCTATTTCCAAATCAGAAAAAATAATAAATTTCAATCAAATATGAACAATGGTGTCTTATACTTCCTATTGTTACCATCAAGCCACATCTAATTAGAATTGCTACTCAATTGTGGGAGAGACAGATTTCACATGCTGTGTATATGTTTTTTTCTGTCTCTGAAGAAGAGTTAAAGAACTTAACTTTCTAAATTTATGCTATTGAAAACTTTGCATTTCAGTAAATCTTCTTGCTCTATACAACAAATTTCAGTTTAATACTTAACATTTCTCTAAAACTTCAAGAAAAAGATAAGTCAAATATCACTGCATGTTAAATGTTGGCTTTTCCTAGCAGCAATCAGTATATCTGTGTTAACTAACCTAGAGTAATGTTGGTTTGATCATGATACAGTCTTCTACACACCAGTGTGTTAATAGGTTTGGTTTTGTCCAGCAATATTTTTAATCTATCATGACTATTGTAATACAGTATTTCTAATAAGATTCATCTGTGTCTTACATAAACAGAACCATAGGAAATTGGACTTCACAATGACAATTAGCTTAGTTAAGGGAAAAATTATTTTTTAATAAAATAAGCTTGGACTATCATATTTTGAGAACATATGAAAAAGACATATAAATTTGGGATCTTGGGTTTAATATTCCACACTCTATTCTTAGAGAAGACCATCGTGCTTGGAACTAGCTGGCAGTAGCACACTAGATATTATTACTGTCCAGCTATCACTTAACATGTTATGTGGGGGTTGCCTAGTGAAGCCCCTAGTCTGGAAACTGCCTCATTGCTTCTTACTCTCCCCTTGACTGGAGAATGACCTGACTGTGATGACTTCTTAACTTTGCTAAAAGAAAGATTCATCTCATGTAAACCATATTTTATATTTTTGGGGTACATTCATTACCACAAAACTCTTCCAATGACTTCAGTTGAATGGCAACAGTAGAAGGCTGTTCATATAATTAAGGTGCAGGACTGGGACTAGTTTCACATCATGGCTTTTCTAATGGTTTGCTATCTAAGCTAAGTCACTTTCACTTCCCTGTGACTCAGTTCCTTACCGGTAAATTAATTGCATTTGATAGTATTATCTTCTTGTATGACCTGCGACACATTTAGACCTCAAGCAGGTATGTAATAAAAGCAATAGCAATCCCAAGACAGACCTCAAGAGCAATGCAAGCAAAACGATCAAGTCATACATGAAAACCAACTGAAACCTTTTATAATCTCTGCCTCCCTCTTGTAAGAGTTAAAGGAAAATTAACATGTTCCAAATTTCAAGGGAACAAATGAGGAAAGCAAAGTACTCAGTCATGTCAACCAAACACTCATAAATCTCATAAAACTTAGGACTGACCTTCAGTGGTCTTTTCTGACAATGTTGTGACTATTACTTGGTACAATTTAGATTTGGAAAAGTTGGTGAGAAATAAATTGCCAAAATAAATTAACTCAAATATATTCCTTTTTTTATTCATATATAAAACACATATATATGTGCTTTCCTCTTGTACTAATGAAGTCACACAGGCTGAGGAAATTTCCTAGCCTTCCTTTTATTTGTTTCAGGTCAAATCTACATGAGTTAAGACAGATCTTACAAATAACAGTAGCCATTGAGTACCCATCGTGATGCCTGCTTTAGCTTAATAATCAAATCTTATTTTCTCCCATGTGTCCCACGTTTCAGCATCTGGCTAGGGACCCACCAATGCTACTCCCTGCAAAACTGGCTCAGTTAAAGGCAGTTTTCTAGGTTTTTTAGTTCAGTTTCAGAAGCTTATGATAATGATTACCAGCAAAGCACAACAACGCTGATTAGACCTTGGTCAGCCTTACCTGGCAATGGCTTACACACACCCTTGTGTGTGAAAGGGTAAACAGCAGCCATCTTTCAGTGCACAGAAAATCTCTAGAGAAGACTCCTCCTATAGTCAAGAAGTTTCTGTTGAGCACATAGAAAATTAAAAGGATTGCAGCCTGACCTTTGGAGGAAGTTTTAAAATGGGTAACAACAGGGCCCTACTATTGCAAAGCACTACCGGCAAATGAGAAGAAACTCTCCAAAACAAGGAGGTACAGGAATACCATGAAGACATGTGTAAAAGTGTTTATTATAGAAGTTTTCTCACTACTAACATTCTCAGAAACTCTTGGACCCTTAAAAAATGTTTGAATGGAAAAAAAAAACCTTCCTCTGGAACAAAACTAAGATGGAAATATATGAAGCATTGAAAATTTCAAGCCAAAGAAGTCCTGCTTTGCAAGGTTAAAAGCAACTGACAACAGGGTCTTAGGTAAGAATAACATTATGCAATCTTAACTAGACATTGCTACCTTAACAACATCTAATTTAAAACAAGTTCTGATAAACACCTACCCAACTACACAAAAGTGAGTTTTACTTATCTTGCAAACAGCACAAGAAGACTTGCAGAACTTCTTCACTTTGACATTTCATTTTCACTTTGGATAAAAAGATGTCACTTGGTGATGTGACAGCAGTGCCGTGTATTATATCTGCATCATCACTGGCTTTGTCAAATCAACATGGATAATTCAAGGCTACTGCTTTCCCTTTTAAAAATACTGCTATGCCTGGGTTTAATTTTATTTCTTGCTTACCAAAATAATTCTGTATGGGAAAAGGAATGTTAGAACTACTGCACATCTCAGAGTTCAGGAGCTCCGTGGAGGAAATATTCTTCCACCAAAAAAGAAAAATGCTGTAGCTCAACTTTAATTTCTTGATTGCAAAGAAAATATTGCTGAGACACTGGAAAGATATTTTTTACCATCATCATCATCCTGCACAGGCATTAACTATCACAGATACTGTTACTTTTAACAAAACTGTTTTCTCCACTGCATATCTAGATAATCAATAGTTTTCCTTGCATTTTTATCTAAATACTGCTATGGCTTGTCTTCTTTATAACATTATAACATAATATTAATGAATGTATATCAGCCTTGTGGGGGTTTAAACCAGTGAGATTAAATGGTCATACAAGATGACTGTGGCAGGTAAAATTGAGTACAGATTCTTTGAGTCCTACTCAAAGTTTTTTTATGGCAGTATTAATTTTTCTAATTGCAAGACCCAAAAGTAACATATGGTTTTCCTCTAAATGCATGTTCTTAGAAAGCCAACAGATGAAGACGGCTACAGTAAGAGAGGGCAAAGAAAGAATGGAAAGTTTGTTGGGGGTGGAGGAGGAAACAACAGACCAGTATCAGCCACTGTGAGGGGAAATCATCCCCACATAGCAGTCACTTAGCCCTCCTGACAGGAACCATAGGTGCTGTGATACAGAAAGTTACAAAGGTTCCCTTTTGAAGATTTAAAGCACCAAATGTGGATGCTGGTAGATTGGGCTGATCTGAGATTGGAGATGTTATCTTAATGAAGCATCATCCAGTGAATAGAAAGATAGGTAGAACAGGTATGAAGATAGGTAGAACAGGTGGGAAGGACCTAATAAATTAAGGTGATTTTATCTGTGTATAGGTAGCCATATGAGCTAGACCATCAGTACCCTGTTTCTGACAATGGCCTAAAACATATATAATAGGACATAAATTGTGTTGCTAAGTTAAAAAGAACATTGAATTAAAATTCCAAAAGGGAGACTTTCTAAGGTACTTTATGTTGATTAAATTCTACACAGTGAATCTTCCACTGATTTCAGCAGGAGCAGAGTTACAGCTGTTTCTACATTTTAAATATTTTACTTTATGTGAACAAGAATTGTGGGGAGGTAAAAGGGTGACAAGACTTATCAATGGCTTGGTCTTTTTGGTTGCACAGATGTAAATCAGGATCACAACCAGGGCCAGCAGAGTTCTATAAAATGAGTAAGAAGAGAATGCAATACAGAAGTAATTAATCCATACCCTGTAATCTGTGGAACCTGATTACCTTTGTCTGAAAATTTATGATGGGGCTGTTCTGCAGACAAAATTTAAAATCTTTTTCCCCCATTAAAGAAAATTAGCTCAAAATTTGCATGACCCATAACCCCCTCCACTGTCCCTTTGCTTCCCTTTCCCACACAACAAAATCTCTGAGACTCCATTCAGGGATACCCAGAAGTTGTTTGGACATTTTGATTTAAAGCACGTCACAGCTCTCTGTATATTACACATACCAGACTTTAGAGGGTGAGCTGCATTAAACAACAAAGGACTGTGGCTGCTTCCAACAAGAGGCTGCTTGTTTCCAGTCTGGTGAGTCGAACACTGAAGACGACTGGTGGCCAGAGTTACTAAGGTGCACAGTTCTGAGAGGATGCTTGAACTGCTATTGATTTCTGGGGCTGGCTATGTACTTCTATCCTGGGGAACAACCTTAATGCCTGACTGTGCAGTGGGAACATGTAAGAAGAAAGGTGCCAGTTGCATCCAAAAATCTGTCCAATGCATTTCATCAGTCTTCACTGAGGTTTATACACCCTGCCAGATCTCCCATATGGAATAGCACCTTACTCTGATATAAGTTGCATGGAAACTATGAGAACATGTGAGGAATCAGGTGTTACCACGGATAAGGGCTTGAGGAGTTGGATCACTCTTACATTATGCCATTTTACAAGGATGGGGCAGTCCTGTATGGAAGTTAATAATTTCCACAGTGTATGATGGCAGGAGGTCGAGGCTGCTAAACAACCAGTTTGTATCAGCTCAGTGTTTGCAAGCTCTCCAATAAATTAAAGATCATGTTGTTGGCTGTTTATTGTAGATAAAACATAAATCTAGTATAAGCACTGAGTAGATTCCAGCACTCACTGTATCAACATCAGAAAGAGCATTAATGATTGTTGTCACACAAACACAGAAAGCAAGTAAAAGAAGCTCAGCCTGACTAACATTTAAAGATATAAAGCCTTTATATCCCTCCATCTTCTTTCCTTTGTGATTTCCACTGGATTTTTATTTCCAGAGATGTTATGCACTTGCTTTCAAAGGAATTCAATATTTTCATTCAGAAAGGTAATTTCACAGCAAAGTAGCAGAGAGCAATGTCCTGGGTATTCATTTTCTGAGCCAATCTTTCAAAGTCAGTTTGTGTTTCAAGAAGCAGAGAAGACATGAAGCGGTATAAATCCTCTATACTTGGTTTCCACAATCCTCCTCCTCTGCTCTTCTCCAAGTGCAGGCTGCAGCAATGCCTGTGCAGAGAGCACATGAAAAGAAATAAATGGTGTCAGAAGAGGAGAGCTGTGAAGTCCTGCATGATGCAGCTGAATGCATCCTACCACAGCTGAATGCAACCTACCACACTGAGCCTGAGCCCAGCACTGAGGGATGGCTTCATCTTTCTTGCCCTGCAGTGAATATGATATCACCATACCCATCACAATAATTCAGTCTATTTTCTCCTCATTGTTCTCAGAACTGGAGAAGAAAGCTGGGAGTCTAAGGTGAAAGGAAATGAGATGACTTACTTCCTTGGATACTTCTGTGCAGATAAAAAGCTAATCCTGATAAAACCAACTCTGAAATCCTTCCAACCCACGTAACGTCAAGGTCACACATTATTAGACAAGCAAGGTTAAAGCCACACAATTTTCTGAACCAAGGAAGATGGCGGGGGGAGGGGGGAGCGAGGGAGGTATAGGAAGGGGGAGAAGCATCTCCTTGCTCTACTCACGGTCTTTGACATGTTTCAGGGGAAAAAAATATTAGAAACATTCCTGGTTACTCACTAGAGGTCCACGGGTGCTCTGAGAACTAGGTGGACAAATAAGGCCCTGCCTACCCCTTTGTTTTGCAGAGCAGGCATGCTCCACGACCTTGAGGATGACAACGACATTTGTTCCTCACACAAAGATAATGCTGGCCAGTGACTGCGCTGCCCCCTCCCCTCACCCAACCACAACCAGAACAGGCAGGATGTCGAACAAAGGAGCAGCAGAAACAGCAACGAGCATTACGTTCAGATTAGAGGACATTCAGGGTCTGTAAAAGTTCCATTAGAATAAGCACAGACCCACTTTCAATGAGGAAGGGGTCTTTTCTCTCTCCTCCTTTGGTGTATATTGTTAATCTTTCTTCCTGGATGACTCCTCACAAACGCTTTTTGTTTTCTTCTGTGGTTTTACGTGCCAGGACTATAAGGAGGAAGGGACTGAGGCCCTTTCTTGGCAAGCTTTCAAATCACTTCCATAGGAGACATACACCCTGTTGCCATCTCTCTAAGGGTATAAATTAAAGGAGTGATGAGCAGTCCAGACCAATTCAAATGCCGGTAAAGCTTCGGTCCTTCTCCAGTCCCTCATTACAGTGAACACTCTGGCATCTGCTGCACAGACTCAGCTGGAGGAATAAAGTTACACATGGGAAGAAGTGGATGAGCAGAAAGCCTGCATTTACATTGCGTCATCCCATGATGAAACAAGAATCGCTAATTATAATACAGCACTTTAGGGGAAAATAATTGCTGTCAATTCCCATAGCAACAAGTCTACCTTTGACATGTTTGTATATATGCACACATATATATTGGACATACTTTGATTAAAGCCATCGTTTCAGAGAGGCAGCTATTTTATGTTGTTTCCAAACCTTTTGCCAGACTGAACGTTACTGTGATGGCATTTTCCTTTCAGTTTATCTGCCTTCCTTCCTTATATATATTTAGGCAAATAAAAATGATTCTTTACAGACATAGCCCACATGCCAGCTTCATATTTTCTTCAGATAACCTATGTTCATTCAGCTTAAAGTGAGCCCTATCATTTTTATTCAGGACTCCAATGATTTATACCAAGTGAAAAAGTTTTCAAGATGTTTTACATAGCTGTCTTTCCTTAGGATCCATGTGGAAGGTCCCAAACATTGCCTTTAGAAAACACAATCAAGCCACAAAATAGGTGGTAAAACTTAATTTATTACAGAAAATGTAACTTTCAATTTCTCATTTATTTACCTGATATTTCTACAGATCTTTCGTCTCCCTTTCTCTTTTTTCAGAGATTATACAACTGTCATATTTCTTGCAACTAGGCATGTCCCAATAGTGTAAAGTTGAGCTTCTCATTTGGACTTGGATTGTATTTATATAGGATGATATTTGGACTCACAAATCTAGATGAGAACATCTTTGCTCCAGGTGGATCCACAGGAATTATCTGCCATTGGAGTATCAGATTGTGTCCAAGCCTGCACCACTCTGTGGAAGGGAATAAAGATGATGGAAGTTTTTCTTCTCCCCAGAGGTCTAAACCACACTAACAGTCAACATATTAACTATCACAAGTTCCTGATGAAGGCCCTGGTGTGATAATGCTTTTCGCTGCAGCCAACAGGAATGAGGATCTCCTAGTAACTCTTGTCTTGTTTCACTGTAACTGCTCCTACTCACCATTGTTCTGAGGCCAAGAGCAGATTCATACCCTGCTTACCCTAGACAGAAGACAAATAAGGGTTTTAACCTAAACTGCTTTTACAGTTGTCTTGGTTAAAGCAAATTACTTTGTCAGGTTGTCTCCAGATAAATTTTCACTCAGCGTGTCCATCACATTGCAACCATATCCATGTTGATAACTGGATAAATACTTTTTCAATAAAATAAAATTGACCAGTCTTGGAACAAGGAAAACATTGTATGAAGATGAATGCACAGGTTCCAAATATCCTTTTTGCTCTTTCTGACAAGTATCTCCACATCTTCTGTATGCATTCATGATGTTTAGTCTGGAGAAGAGGAGGCTGAAGGGAGACCTTATCACTCTCTACAACTACCTGAAAGGATATTGTAGTGAAGTGGTAGATGGTGTCTTCTCCCATGTAACAAATGATAAGATGAGAGGAACTGGTCTCAAGTTGCACCAGGGGAGATTTAGACTGAATATTAGAAAAAATTTCTGTTACTGAAAGAGTGGTCAGGTATTGGAACAGGCTGCCCAGGGAAGTGGTGGAGTCGACGTCACTAGAGGTGGTCAAAAAATATGTAGATGTGGCACTTCAGGATGTGGTTTAGTGGGCGTGGTGGTGTAAATTGGTGATTGGACTTGATGGTCTTAGGCGTCTTTCCTAACCTTAATGATTCTATGGTTCCGTGAAGAGGAAACTGAATAAATGGTAAAGAGCTTCAGAAATCAGCAGTGGTTCAGGGCAGCTAAATCAAAATACTGCCAAGTAGTCCTCCTTTTCTGAAAGTCAGAGGCCTGAGTGCTTTTTGAAAATCTGACACCAAAGACACATTCAAACTGATCATCTAAAAATTGAGGACCTCTTAAACTAAAGGGACTTTCTTGTTTTTACTTATTTTTAGTCTTAATCAGATTATTTCAGATGTCATCAGTGTACTCTCAAACCCAGATGTTAGATTCTTATCATCATCATCAAAATCCACTTCCAGATACTTAAATGCTACACCTAGGCTTCCTTGGGAACATTTTGACTTTCTGTTTCTGAACCATTCCCTTCCCAACGTTTCTATTTCTATGTGGCTGTTGTTTATCAGGGCTTTATGTGTGTTACAAAGAAGAAACAATTACATGAGTGAGGCCAGGAGCATGTTAACTACAAAAAAACAGTTGTCATAAACACTCTGCATCTTAATGCACAGCTTCAGTCTTTACGTAAGATTAATTAAAGAGCAGATGTTCTGTCATACTTTGCATTAGGTATGGTTATCTTTGAGATTCTAGCTCTTCCGTTTGCTGTGTTTTAATTTGCATTATTATGCATTTTGAGCCTGAGGCATGAGTAGTCAAGTGGTAAACATTAGATATACAGAACTATATTTCCAAAATGCACCTTCACCATTAAGCTGGAGAATATAATTCTATTCTATTTTAAGGCAGATTTCCTCCACCTCCCTTTTTCATTTCCTTTTGACATGTTATATGGCAAGAAGACAGACCAATGGGAAAAGACAGACAGACAGATGTATTCTCTGTGAGTGCATGCATTTGTACATATAAGCAATAGTAACACGAGGGGCTTTGTGTAAAGCAAATCATGTGTAGAACATTAATTGTACGCATCAGCCAGTGCTCCTAAAATTCTTTATCCAACATATGGAAGGAGCTTCTGCTGAATTCCCTGCATTTTTCTAGGGGTTTGCATACCAGCTACATGAAGACACTTCTGCTTTTGTTGTTTTGAATCTGAAGCTCCAAACTGAATTCTCATTTTCTAAATGCAACTGCTGGAAATTGATGTCTGAAAACTTTTCAAACAGTGATCAAAGTCTGATGTGAATTAATTTGTCATCATAACAGAGCACTGCTTACAAGTCATTTCAGGCTGGATTTCAGCAAAGGCAATAGATATCTAGGTTGACAATTTCATTTAAAAGGATAGAAAGTCTTACATTTTTCTTTCATTGGTATCTTGATTTAATGAACATACAAACACATCATCACCATATGTTCTAAATATCAGCTTCAGTGCTTGTTCTTAAGAAACATCTTGGAAAAAAGCCAATGAGAGAAGCTTGGAAGATGCTTGAAAAAGGTTTTGAGACATATTGCTGCAACTTGGGAAAGCAAATCCACTGGTGACTAATTACTCAAGAATTTAATTTGAATAGCAATATCAATAAATTACCAATACATACTCAACAGAAATATAATGACAGAATTCTTACTAAGGATAACAAAGCCAGTTGTATTAGTGACTGGATTTCCAAATGCCTATATAACATGCATCTCTACATCAGGTCATAAATATGTGATGAAAATGTCACATGCTTCCTCATTATGAAACTCTTAAATAAAGGCTTCAAGCCACAGAAGTGTTATAGACCTGGTTTTAACCCCAGAACACCATGCTCCTCTCTGCAATTACCCCTCTCTGCAACCTCCACCTGTTTTCAGATCACACACACAAGTATCCACACACTAGCACACAGGAACACACCTGCACACAGCTCTCCTCATTTCCCCCACCCTTAGCATCACCATGGCTTTGATTTTGCTTTTTCCTGTCCGTGAATGCTCCTTATAGTATTTCTCATTGATTAGTGTGGCACTTATTTGTGTGAAATGACTCATCAACCAAGGCCTCCACTGCTGGCTTTTGCTAACAGAGTGCTTTTAAGCTCTAGCAGTTTTCTTTTTTTAGCCAGTTTTTCTTCCACAGCAGGAAACTCAGTGAGCCTGAAATAAGAAAAGTGCTGACAATGATGTCAGAACTTCAACCAAGGCCCCTAGGACAAGGTAGTCAAATAGTCAAGTGAGATGTGGTTTAATTTCCAAAGAACTGTTCCTATTCTTCAGCTGAGACGATAATTATTGAGCAATCCTTCAGGTTTACCCACATTCTGTGCTCTCATGTTTCTTATTTGTTTTTCTCTCAATTTGATGAAAGTCAGACTTTCCAGCTAATGATGTGATGGAGGTGGTTGTAGAGGATTAGCAATGGATTTCAGTGAAGTGCTTTGTTCTGAACACTAAAACATATTTAGGTGAGCTCTGCAGCCCAAGGGATTGACAGTGTGGTACAAAGCCTTATAGCTCTATGTGGTCAATTCACAGCCATCCCAGGTTAATAAGTAATGAAAGCCACAACTCCTGCATGGCTGCTTGTCAGACAACATGAAATGGCTTGGGGTATTTGCACGTTAGCCTCTGGTGGACAGCCTTAGCAAAACAAATCTAGACAGCTGATGTAATCACTGACTACAGTACCAGGGCAACCTGACAAGGAATCTCCAATTGTTCTTGCCCGTGGATTCTGGTTCTCACCATAAGTTTGCAAAGGTAATTACAAGCTTTGGGCAAGAAAGGTGAAAGGCATTCCAGTTTCCAATGTTAACTCCATCACTGATCTTCCAGCCTAAGCTCACCGAAAAAATAAAAAAGGAGGAAAAAAAAATAAGCAACTTCCTTTTACTTTTAATCTACAAAAACAACACAACTTCCTTGATATACTTTACAGCATTGAACAAATGCTCAGTACTCTGTCAACAGCACCTGAGAATAAGAATTGGAGAATTGAAGATATTTTACCATTAGACTAAGCATGGGGTTCCCCAAATAAGCTTGTGATGTAGTGAGATCATAGGCATAAGAAAACTAGCCATGCCTCTGAAAGACATTCTAAGAGATTCCTTTTCCTCTCATGTTTCTTGATGAGGAAGTCTCATCAAGATCACTCTTCATTGCCATCCCCTGGAGACTAGCTTGCCTAAGGAGATCAGCTTGCCTAAGGAGACCAAACACCAAACATCTCTCTGAGCCTTTAACTCTGTCCTGAAGGAGGACAGTCTCTCCAGAGGAGAACTGTCTCTGGTCTTTTAGGTTCCAGTTTGAAAAGAACAGGTGAGAAAAAAGTTTGTCCTCAGGAGACATAAAACCAGTCCCAGGCATGGCAAGAACCACCAGATGCTTCAGGAACAACTCTGAAAGAGAAATTGGACAAGGTAGAAAAGATAGGAAAGAGTTTGCCTTCTGTGGTCTGATTTTTGATCAGCTTCTCATGATTAAGGTATTGTCCAAGTCAAACCCCAAGTGCCATTTATTTTCCTGTTTTAAAAAACACAGCATGATATTCCCAGAAAGCCAGAGTTTAAGCTCTAGAACTCAAGTTTTAAGCATGCCCAACCTTTCAAATGTAAAAGTAAAGAACATTACACTGCTTTTTTGCAGTCTGAGTGAGAATTAAGCTCTCTGTCTAGACACTGCATGTACTTTGTTCAGGCTTGTGCTAGGATCCTTTAAGATCTCAAAAGCCAACGAGCCAGATTAGTACTTGCATGGGAAAACTACATGAAAGGCTAAGTAACTCAGCTACGAGTACAAACAAATCAGCTGAAAATGAATTTATTTCAATCTTCCTCTCCTGGCTTAACAATGTGTTCTGAAGATTCACTCTCAATGGCATTTTTTTTACGTTTCTAAGAGAATTAGAAGAGCTATCTTAAAGAAAATAAAAATAGAAGAAAAAAGACACCACACTAAAATCTCCAGAAGAAAATATCAGCCATGCACTCAGACAGGTTTATCAGAAGGTACTTCTATAGCATGCCATAATCTCATTATTATTTAGAGTTTGCAAAGCGACAGTGCAGGCAACAAACTGACAACTATTCATCCTTTCTAAGGGTATGTTTTATGGGGCAACAACAAGATAGAAAGTGGTTGCATAGGTAACTGATGGCAGTGTTTCCCACTATCCAAGAGTCACAGAAAATATATCGGGACAGGAGAATTGCTCATATTCTTTAGAATTCAGTTTCAGCAAACTTCATAAATTCAGTGTTGGAAGGAAAACATACCTCCCTGATAGATTTGTCAAGGGAAAGGATCATTCTGTCATCCCTTGTCCATTTGTGGGGGACTGAAATGTGTTGTCTGCACAGTTACATGTGGTTATATACCTCCTTCCAGCCAGAGGGGGTCAAAAATCCCTCCCTTTCTAACAGCACAGTACCACTGCCTGATTGTGCTATGCAGGGGATCCCAGCACACATTGGGCAGGGATGCTGTTTGTTTACTGGTTCAAGTGCTCACCATGCTAAGTAGTTAATTTCAAAAGTGGATGTCATCTCTTGGGTTGGCTTTGCACCATGCGCCTTTTTCTCTTCACACTCAGCTTTCAAAGTAATAGGTGCATCAGCTGTCTGATAAACATAGATAGGCTTTTTTTTTTAAAGTTACCACCATCCTTTGTTCATCCTCCACCCCTCACGCCAGATGTTTTTGAGAGATGGACTGAAAAGACTGGGGATGAGAGAGTCACTGCAAAAAAGTCTTCTAATGACAATGAGTAAAAGAGACAGTGGTTGGGAAAACAGTTGTGCTACTGCTATTATATCTGGGTGGGGAGGAGATGCTTTCAGACGGGAAGGGTGTAAGCACATGGCAGTACCTCATACACACAGATAGCTTTGAACAAACCATCTCAAAAATGTAGAGAAATGTAGTCATGTTAAAGTGTGCTAACTCAAAGCAAATATGCTAATAGCTGTTCAAATTCAGAAAATCAGCCAAGTGGTATCCATCCTAAAATGACTTCACTCTTCTGGAAGGAAAGGTGTGCTAATCACCACCCACCACTGTCTTGGCAGGAAGACATAGCTGAGTGACAGAGACAAACATTGGGAATTAAGAATAGTAGATCTGAAGATGATGCCAGATCTCTCAAGCCCCACTGTAACTGTTACCACAATGTAATTCCTCTTCCTAAATTATTTAAGCAGAGAGAAAAAAGTAAAATGTGTTCAGAGGTTTCATATAGTCTCTATGTACAGAAAGGCAGAAGAAAAAGATTGTAAGGACAGAGACAAACATAACTTTGTCTTCTTGAAATCTTAGCTGCCTTATTACATTTTCAAGACCTCTTGATTGAAACGGTAACCTATTATTATTCTCTGCAGCCATTAATATAAGCTTGAGCTGACTCATCTCCAATATTTCTCTAGTATCTATCATGTATGTGTAAGAAGCACTCTTAATGTGAAGGTAAAGAAAGAGAAGTTGCATAATCTTTGTGTTGGGGAGGTTTTATACTTACTGATTGCATTAACCTGCAAGAAACACCAGCAAACTCTCTAGCACACTTGTTCCACTCCACAGCTCATCTCCTTAGCTCTCACAGTTCATTGCAGCTCTCTCCTTGGAAGATCAAGGAACCACTTGTAACAAGTACAGCATACAAGCCATGGAAAAATCCCCAAGATCTAGCAGAGGGCAGGTAAAAATCAGCATGCACATGCAGGAGACCTCAGTGCATGGGAAGAAGAGGGGTTGTGGCAGATATCAAGTGTAGACAAGCAGATCAAGCTCCATGGGCTAGCTACCTGGAAAGACTTAATGCTGCTGTTATGCACCAGGCCAGGCCTAAAGAAAGGAAGATTTCAAGTCAGTTACACTATAAAGACTACAGATATAAATTATATTGAAGTTCCTAGCCTCTTGATCCTGACTGAAAATACCAAGGAGTGAAAGTTGTAGAAGGCATGGAAGAAACATGACTTCATGATCTAAGTCAACAGAAACTTAGAATCAATGAACTCACGGAGAAGGTCATGGGTAGATTCAGTAGGATAGGAGGTCTGACTCAGGGCTTATGAAGAACGGACTCAGAGCCAAAATGTAGGAAACATCAATAATGGGTTTGGTACCCCAACAGAGGGGTAGCAAAGAGGCAGCTATTCAGAATGTTTTGCAAACTCATTACTGTTCATCACATTCAATGACAGATCATAGAAGAGTCTGGCCAAGTGCATACTCTGTAAGGTTTGTCCCAGCTATATACTTGGGAAGATTTTAACCACATTGGTTTTGTGCTACTTCTAGGAGCTGTGATTTGCCTTAGAGGATTCTCACAGATTTGGAAATACTATGGTCAGAAATCTCCAATTCAGTGAGTTTTCTCCATCTTCTTTTGATGTCCAAAGCCACATGGGAGCTGAGGCCTCTGTGACATTAATAGAAATGTTCCATTACTGCAGTGCCCACTTCCCACCAGAAGGGGCCATAGCATTGTATGGAAGAAGATAGCTATTCTTTCACAAAAAGGGAATCAAGGTAAAAAGAGATTATATGATAAGCCTGAGGTAACATAGCAGCAAATAGGTAGAGTCAGAAAGAGAATTCAGATCTCCCTTTAAATAGTCCTCATGTTCTGTCTACTTACTGCTGCACCGTGTTTCAGAGAACAAACATATGAATACAAAAGGAGTGCACAAGCAGTGCCATTTTACAACATACATTTAGGTGAGAGTAAGTGACAGAGTAATTTTATTAAATTCCAAAAGGCAAGGTACACTTCTTCTAACCTTGATAATTTCTGGCAGCACAAAGAGTTTAGAGGTTTAGAGTAGCCTGTACTATTTTCCTCACAGTGATGCTCATCACACAGATGACCTTTGGGTAAGCACGGGACCAGTTGCAGACACCAGCGCATGGCCACAACATTAGCTGAAGCCTGACCTGTGACTTCACCAGCAAGAAGGTCACACTCCTGGCTTAGCTGTTGCTTTCTCTGAAGGAACTACCTTGTCTCCTTCATCAGCATGTTGCCATCTGGGATACTCCCGGGGAAATGTGGAAGTTCAGAAGGCTGTTATTCCTTACCTCAGTTTGATCCTCCTAGTCTTAATGGTCCTTTGTTTACTACCTTTCTGACCCTGGTAATCACGCATTTCCTTGGTCTACGGGCAAGCAGCAGTAGAGCGCTCCAGAAGATAACACAGCTAATCAAATCAACTGTTAGGTGATGCTGAAGTAATATCCTTTACCAACAGAAGACAAACAAATGAATGCACATATAAACATGATGAAACATTTGGGCTGCAGACCAGGAATTATGTGTTTCAATATAAATGAAGATCTGACTTTCAGAACATCTTCCATGCTGTGGAAAACCTTAGGAGAATAGCTTGTGTTGCGAAGGGTAGACAGAGCTGGGTGAATTCGGAATGTAAAGGAATGTAGCATTTCTGAGACACTCTCCTCTGCTGTGTCTCCCTTGTGACCACCAGAACATGCGACATTGCTGCTGATTCACCCAGTTATCATCCACCACACAGGCATGTGGAGATTCATACCTGCCTTTCATGCTTCAGTGAATTTGTGCTTAAACCTCAACAGCATTACAAATCCAGATTTGACCATTAAATAATGGCAGGTATGAACTGATAATGAAATTTTCTTGAGTTTATCTAAGTCATGTTGTGGGCACACACAATTCCTGAGATATCTCACATGAGTTTAATTTCCCCAGGATATTTCTCTCTATGTAGAAGAGCTAAAGAGAAAAAAAATAAACCTCGCTGCTGGCCACTAGCCAGATGCACTGCACCTGAGTTCATCTGCAGAGGAGGGCTTACATATTTAATCTCCATGCAACTGTAAAACTGGATTTGCAGGCCCTTGTATTTAAATAGTCATAGTCTTTAGATGTATGGAGATCTGAGTGCTTACCTGTTGACCACCATTAGCTACAAAAATACCCTCTCACTTTCAGTTTTACAGAGTATCATTTACTGCTTAAGTACCTTGGCCTATTGGGGGTACTCTTTTGCCACATATAATACAGAAACGTGGATGAGACAAAGAAAGGACCTTTTAAATTTAAAACATACACCCTGATCTTCATTGACCATATTATTCATCTTCATAGCGGATTAACATGCCATTCTATTGAACCAAGGAAATAAAGCAAAGTGTCACACACAACAAATGCCTATGACAGAAGGTACCATCAGGTTATACAGAAGGGTGTTTAAGCAATTAAAAATAACTAGTATTTCAACATGCACCATGCAGTAGAAGTGGTTCTTTCATCATCTACGTCTAAACTGTAAAGAAATATTCTCAATAGCACTCAGTCATGATGGATAGGAGAGTCAGTAATTTTTTAACTACTGTAGCAATACTGCAGTTATCTTGATTTACACCAGCTGAGGATCTAAACACAGCAATCTCCAATGATCTGCCAAAAGCTCAAACTTCTTTTGTTCTTCCTTCAAAACATTTTTTGTGGAAAAGAACGGCAGTTTCCAGGCATTTTGCCATGGTAATGGCAAGGGTCCACCAGGGAAGAATTCAGGATGTTGTCCTAGGAGTACAATCACACTTCTTTTCCTTTTCTTTTTTTCTCTTTTTTTCCCCTCCTTTTTTTCTCCCTTTTTTTTTTTACATCTTTCTCCTCCCCCACCCCTTTTTTTTTTTTTTTTTTTTTCTCTTTTTTTTTTTTTGCCTTGTTGCTTTTTGCATGCAGGAATGGCCACAGTGAGCCCAAGATCAGTTTTGGGAACACTCACGAACATGTCAATCTTTGCATATGATTACTCACAGAGTAGGAATGTATTATATAACTCCTGTCTTTGTCTGAAATCGTTCAGTCCTCTGCCTATTTAGTGAAGACTCTCAGATGTTTGTTCTCGTCTCCATTCGCAGTTTCTCTCACCCTTGGACTTCTCTAGTGCAGCTCTCAGCTTTCCAGAGGGAGAGGAATGGACAGATACTCTTTGGGAACTTGTCAGTGTCTATTCCTGGAAAAGATGGAGAGGTTCTCCTTGAGCAAAGTCTTTGGTTGTGAGCTGATTACTGTCTTCTGCAGTAATATTCATCCGGAAACAAATACAAGTAAAATCAGAATAAAATCCACTCCTGAATTAGAGGTCTTACGTCAGGGCTGATTTGTGAGCTGCAGTGGCCTCAGGAAGACAGATTCTATCCCAAAAATCACAACCTGCCACACCATGTCTCTGTCCACAAGCATGGATTTCAACACATTCATACCGTCAGAAGCTTGTTCCTTGTGCTATTCTTAACGTTACTGTAAATTAGCATATGATAATGTTATTTCTCTTATTAGACACTTGGTATGTTTTGCCCTGTAGCTGCGATTAGGGAAAGAAAAGGAGGATAAGCTTCAAACCTGTTTTCTCCCCCAACTAGGTTAATGCAAACAGAGCCCAAGTAGTGCTTAAAAACAAGCCATTTTAGAGCAGGCATAATATTCCATGCCTGTTATTAAAATACTCGAGCTCATGCTGAACAGATTAATAGGGCTGAACCGGCAAGAAAGAAATCTCATAATGCACTTCTTTGCAGGGATTCTGCATCCACGTTGCATTCTTCATAAAGGCAGGTGAAGAAATTACTTCACTACAATGCCTTTGTTAAAGCCAGGATCCCATTCTGAATGGTGCATGTTTAACACAACCTCACTTGTTTCATGCACCCAGACGTAACACATGCATATAAAAGGAGGAACGCGGTTGCGACAGTATGTGGTCACTTACCACATATTTATACAAATACTATCTTCTCCCCAAAACGGCGTCTTATTTGTTACTGTAAATGCAGTGCAGATTACTGGTGACTGACAGTTATTATCTTCCTGAGGCTGTTGGGTGGCAAAAACATCAATTCAGCTGATGTGGGGCTGAGGGGAATATTCAACCGGCAGAGGCCAGGAACCCAGCATTCCTAAAAAGACATCTTGTGTACCTCATATATCACCACCACGACTGGAGCCCACATTTGTGGGCTTTGGTGAGCCATTTCTTTGTTCTGTACCCGGGTCTTGCTACTGCTGTCATGCTGGCAACTTGCGTGATCACCCAAGACAGTGCACATAAATATAACTTAATATGTCCTCAGGAGATTATTACAGAACTATTATGCTTGAAATTAGGCACAATGATACATTTTGCATTAGAAGCACACAATCAGAAGCAAAGGCTTGTCAGCAAAGCCAATTTCAGATGAAGCATACTAATACTGAGCTGGAAAAGGCCTTCTTATCAGCAATCATTTTGTGTGGGTAGTGAGATATTCCAGCCAGCCAGCCATATATCATGAACATCAGTTACCACACACACACACACACACACACATACAAACAGACACACATATGCGCACACACACAAACACTGAGTTGATTTGCTAATTGTCTGATAAAATCTGGATAGTTTGTAACCAAGTGATTTTAGTGGCTGCCAAAAAGAAAAATTTTGCCATGGCAAGATATTTCAGCAGAAAAACAGAAAATTACTAGAAAACAGGATTCAGCTCATAAACAAGCAGTTTCAAAAGTGCTTTATTTGGATGAAAGCTGCACCTCTGCCTTAAGACTGATGCTGGACAAGCTGCACGTTAATCTTGAGCAAAGTACAAGAGAGAGGGACACAAATCTCTACAAGACTTTGCATTTAATACTCTTAGAACCTTCCCTTCCTAGTACCTTGCAACATGCATAAAGGTGATTCCGTCAGGCTCTTGCCACGCAGCACATACATACATGTCTTGGAGTCCTACCAGATCTCCATGATGGCTGTAGCTACAGTCTGAAGGTTCATTCAAAGACAGAAGTATATTTTGTTGGCATCTTGGATGGGAGTCTCTCCCCTGGCTCAGAAACACCATGTCTAATTTTATCATCAGACAAGTTGTTTTTACATTAGACACAGCAGCAGAAAGGGAGGCATCTTTATTCAGTCAGAGGAGAGATGAGGCAGGGAGTGCTCACAGTTGGAGCTACCAAACCGTGTGTGCTGCTAGTGATGACAGCCCGTGGAAGGCAGATCTGCATGGAGACCTTACAGCCAAGGGGATATAGCAGCTCCAACACCGAGGACACCAGCTCAAATTTGCTAGGTACACCCTTGATTAACACTCATGTTTTGTGCTGCAATTCAAGCACTGCAACATAAAACAGCCAGCACAGATACCTCTGCAACCTACATAGAGTACTTTGTAATCTGCAGAAGAAATCTATGCTGTGTGGTTGATGCAGGTTTTCTTCCTAGTCGTATGAGTCTAGATGTACAGTGTTCCCAACCCTGCTAGATGTGTTTCTGTCCCCAGTGATTCTTGCATCTCTTCATTCAAGCACCTCTTGCCCTCTCAATGTCTTAGAATGCTGCACCTTGTTCTCAAGGACATTTTTCTGCTTGGTTTTCATGCAGTCATACAACTGACTTAATTTTACTTCTCTCCTTTAATGCTAGGTTGGCCTGACATTTTGGGTTTTCTGAATAGCAGTTTTAAAAAAACTAAATAAATCAGGTTATAGGAAACAATGTCTCTTACACTTGTCAGATTGACACGAGGTGCTCCACATTGTGACATGTCCCACCCAGTTCCATCAGTGCATTTTACATCACCATTGTCATGTAATGGGATGTGACTGATAAGAATAGATAAGAGGTTGAGTAATTTCCAAATTCAAGAGATTTTTTCCCTTAACAAAAAAAAAAGCCAAACAACAAACAAAACCAGCAACAAACAACCCCCTAACAAAAAAAAAAAAAAAGATAAAAACTCAGAAAATACTAGCTCTATCTATGTAAACTTAATTAGAAAAAAAGGGAAAAAGAACAAAAAAGAAAGAGGAAGGGAAGGGAAGGGAAGGGAAGGGAAGGGAAGGGAAGGGAAGGGAAGGGAAGGGAAGGGAAGGGAAGGGAAGGGAAGGGAAGGGAAGGGAAGGGAAGGGAAGGGAAGGGAAGGGAAGGGAAAGAGAGAAAGAAAGAGAGAAAGAAAGAGAGAAAGAAAGAGAGAAAGAAAGAGAGAAAGAAAGAGAGAAAGAAAGAGAGAGAAAGAGAGAGAGAGAGATAGAAAGAGAGAGAAGGAGAGAGAAGGGAAGAAAGGGAGAAAGAAAGAGAGAAAGAAAGAGAGAAAGAAAGAGAGAAAGAAAGAGAGAGAAAGAAAGAAAGAGAGAAAGAAAGAAAGAGAGAAAGAAAGAGAGAAAGAAAGAAAGAGAGAAAGAAAGAAAGAGAGAAAGAAAGAAAGAGAGAAAGAAAGAAAGAAAGAGAGAAAGAAAGAAAGAGAGAGAGAGAAAGAAAGAAAGAGAGAAAGAAAGAAAGAAAGAGAGAAAGAAAGAAAGAAAGAGAGAGAAAGAAAGAAAGAAAGAAAGAAAGAAAGAAAGAAAGAAAGAAAGAAAGAAAGAAAGAAAGAAAGAAAGAAAGAAAGAAAGAAAGAAAGAAAGAGAAAATAAATAGTGTTCATAATTTGAATGGAGATCCATCTTCTCTCCATCTTTGTGACAATTACACAACCCAGTATGAACTGAGCCATACCTCACGCAGGCTCCTTGTCTTTCTTGGTACATGTATCACAAGCTCATCCCATTTGCTAGTTTAATCCTCATCAATACTGCTATCCTCCACGCTCCAACTCATCCTCTGAAAAGAAATGCAAATGAATGAGATTTATAGCCTGGGATGTTTTCAAGTTTCCAAACAAGGTGGGGCTTCCTCTGCCCACCAGCTCAATGAGGAGCCTTTCGTTGCAAATTCCTTTGACCGAGCAACTGTGTGTGCATGTCAGTAACACTGCCCAGGAGTGCCAGCAACCTCCACCCCCTCCTTTTCTGGTTTAGAAGCACATTTCAAAGCCTGCTTGGATTGCTTGGTCTCTTGCTGTTCAAACAAGTGATGCAGGACCCATCTCTAATCTAGTAGACTCTTCTGCATACATTAACTTCAGCCTAGACTTAAAAACAGTGGATATGTCCCAGGCACTGATCACCTCAAGCTCATTCACTCTTGACTGGACAGCAGCACAGCCTCTGCTCAATTCCAGCCCATGCTCCAGATGGCTGAGATTCTTCTCTTCCAGTTGGGTTTCTAGGGACCAAAACCACCTGGTCTTGCAGTCAGCAGCCATCAGCCTGCTTGCAAATAAACAGCCCCCACCCCCACACAACCCAGCATGAAATTCCAGGTTGATTTTGTAATTAGAGAGAGCTGTCTCATGAACATCAAATGAATTTTCCAGTCAGCTCCCTCCACTCCTGGGTATTTTGGGGCTTCTTGCCCTTCTTTATAGAAGACCCTAGAAACTGAGAAAGACAGTCAGTAATGGGTCACTACCCGGGTGTACTGGAATAACACAGGCCACAGGCAGAAAGTAACCAGAGGCAAAGCTCAGGCTTGTGGTGGCTGGTTCACTGACAGTGGACTATGCAGACTTTTTCCTGTATGAAAACTAGCACAACTGGTGGGGTTGAGATGCCTGAAATGATTTAGTAGTGCAACACAAACCCAGCCAAACTGTGTCAAGGCAGCTGATAGGAATCTGCCCAACACAGCCATGGTGATGAACTGTCGTTGCACAAAGTAAATTTCATGGCTTCCACCCTCTTGTAATGGTCAGGTGTCCACTTCACAAAAATAACCTTTGCTAATTGGCACCTACCTCAGCAGAGAGCCCAATGATTAGAAAGACATGGAGAATGAACTCCAAGCTTGAGGTGATACCTCTAGGTCAGAGATGAGCAAAAATTGGCAAGGCAAGAGAAATAGCCACTTCCTCTACCTGTGCTGTTGATGAATAAAGGACTTTATATTCCAAAACTGTCAATCTGGCTTTTTCCTCCTCAGCAGCACGAGTTTCCCTAATAAATAGAAATTAAATTTGTTCAAATTTCAAGCTGTAGGGAGAGGAGCTTGGCTCTATTTTAATGGCCTCTTTATAAAGGAGCAGGAGGAATAATGGGTAGTCTCCGTGTTACCGTGTTAACAAGCTTCCATTGCTGATAATGGACACCCTAATACACTGTGGAGAACAAAGTGCATCAGGTCCACACACACTGGGCAGGGAGAGGGCTGGCAAACTGAAACCTTCCACTTACTTTGCATCCTCTCCTAACTATTTCTACTGTATTTCCAAGAAACTTTTTCAATGTCAGGAGGTGAAAGTGACGACTTATGTAGGGAGAGATAAGGAGCAGCATCAGACACAAATAAAAGGCATTGTAACGAACAAAGGAATTGCTGAATTCTTAGAGAAGAGCAAATACAAGTTTCATGGATCAGGAACAAAAATGAGTCTGTAGGAGTGGGAAGCATCTCAATATCTGCTTGCCTTAAACCAAATTAAACTTAGAAGAAATTATGAAGAGGAGCTCCCTATGAAATGGTATGTAGAACTAGCAGTGGGAAGGGGAGGATGGCAACAGACAATAAACAGCAGTGCATTTCAGATGCAAGTAGTTCTCTTTCTGTGCCATTTCCACTGCAAGGTATGCATCCATAACTTTTGACAGAGTGAAATACAGAGCAGCAATATCACCTCTGAATCCTTTTTTTACTTCTGCTGCAAAACCCACCAAGCACAGCTGTGACTTTACAGGAGTCATAATCACAACATAACAGAGGAAGAAAACAGAAGTTCTGATCAGCAGAGGACAAACTGATCAGTCCCAGAACAAACAAACTACAAAGAAAGCTTGAAGAAATACGCTGGCAGAGGGGATCCTCAGTAACTGTCAGTTACAGGAGGAATGGGCATCAGTGAGAGGAGGCTTGGGGATTAACAGTAATCAGCTGAAACCAAGTGTATGCCTATCAATGCCAAAAAAAAAGGGACAGATTAGAATCAGATTTAGCATCCAACAAATATGGTCACAGTTGACCAGTACCAGTGGGCCCTCTCAGATCCCCTGTTATTTGAAGCCTTTGACTGGATGCTTGATGGGCACATTGTAAGCTGATTTTGCTTATTAAAAATACAAGTTGGGCTATTACACAGATGTGTAGAGCACTGAAATGAAAGAGTTTATGTATGTAAATTGATTAAGCATTTGTAACTGAAATACAGGAGTGGGACCAAAATTCATCCCAATTCTGGATAAAATAGCAATACCCTCCAATGTAGATCTGAATTGTGTTATTTATAATGTCCACAAAACAATAACTACTTCGATTCTTCCTTTCCCTCAGGCTCCCAGGAGCGGTGTTCGTTTTCCAGAGGTCTATTCCATAGTCATTAGTGGAGCCTTACATCAGAAAGCTGATCAGCAATACTGTGTCTATACACATATTATTTCAAGTGAACTGACATTGTTAGATTCTTCAACAAATTTAAAAAAAAAATCAATATTAAGCATAATCAGTTTGTATATGGAGAATTTCTATAGTGTTTACAAACGGACAAATCAGATCTCAAATTGTCTCTTACAGCTGCAGCGTATTAAAAGCTACTTAAGAAAAGTTTGTTTCCCTAGGAGTAATTCAAAAATTAAATTTCTCTTCACTCATATCAACATTTCCTTTTAAACTTTTCTTTCAAAAATCAATGAAAACTTAAAATTTAACTTTCCAGTAGCTGAAGGGAAAAAAAAGTTCCTCAGGTTCTGAGAAATTAAATAGTGAAATGTTGACATTAAAAAAAAAATAAATCAGTCTAATTGAAATGCCATTCTCTGTCAAATGAAAAAGTTTCAATAAAAAAATTTTTATCAAAACAAATTAAGTTCTGTAATCTGTACATGCTTGATTGTGCCATCTGCTTTATTTGGGCTACTCTTAGAGAACCAATCTAGCAAAAAACCCAAGAATGACTGCTTACTTATTCAGGAGAGAATTAGAGTAAGTTTCAGAGAAGCTTATTTAGCCATCAACAAACAGCAGAATAATGTTTTAAGGGGTGAAACTATACCCATTGCAGCGGAGTAGGAAGAGAATGTTTGCCCCTGGAGCAAATGCGAAGGAGATGTATCTCAATCTTTTTATCTTTGGAAGAAAAATACTGCTGAATTTGGAAGCCAGTAAGTGCTATGATACTAGGGGATGGAGTGAAGAGGGAAAAGGAGAAAAGAAAATGCTTGAAAAGCCCAGCAGCAGGGGACAATTCATTTTCCTCTCCAGTCACTGTCTGCAGTTCAAGAAAAAGCACCAGAAAAGCCAAACATGTACTGCTCCCCCACCCTGCAGGAGTTTTCAGGTCCTCATGTTTCCTCTCTTCCACGTTAGTTTTCTGCTGCATCCTTCACTCACCCCTTCCCCTCAGAAAGATTCACAGGGCAGAAGCGACCTGCTCTAACCAGCCTGGAGAGCAAAGTTGCTGCCTTTGATTGATTTATTATGTTTTCTTCCTAAATTATTATTCTGTTCATCATGCCATGAGGATGCCCCAGTTAGAAGAATGTGCCTGAAAAGATCAATGACCGGCTAGGACATTATGGTTAGTGCTCCACAATACAGCCATTCAAAGCTTCTCAGTGACAGCAGAGAGCAAGCCTGGATTTTCTGATCTAAACAGTCAAACTTTCCTATGCTCAAGTAAAAGGAGAGCCTTCACTGCCTGCAAGCTTTGAAGAGCTGGGAACATGGGGAGGAACTGAGCTGTCTAAAAATTTCCTCCACTCATAACTTAAAATGATCTTCTGTACTGGTGAGACAGGGGCCAGAACCTGCTGGAGAGACAAAGGGAGGCCGGCACTGAATGTGATGATGTGATACCAGAAGAAAACAGCAGAAGATATGGCCCAGAACTGTACTTAAAAACCCTGTTTCTTCATTTTAGGGATAATTTCTGGGCATGAAAATTATGAAAATTATCTGATGTTTTGGTCATTTAAAAAAAAATCTCTGAAGTGCTCTCTGCCTCCATCCCCCCTCAATGTCCATTCAGACTTGGTCCAGTGGATCTACATTATAGACCCACTTACTGTGCTAAATTTGACAGAACCTGTTAAGCTTCCACTCCTTGAAGGATTTTATTCTTAGGAAAGCCAGTTACGCTATCATTTCAACGTAATCATCAAGTTTCCATAGTTAACTCCAATTCTATTGTGTTTTTTGGTAAGATGGAATTTTCACTGCATGTAACAGTAAACATGGGCAGCAGATACTTAAGAAGTTTCCTCTCTCTGAAAAGATGAAGAGATCAGCCTGGTTCTATCACACAACCAAATATTATTTCTCCAGCGTCACAGAATGATTAGCGATTTCTTACATTAGGAGAGACTGTAAGCTGGGAGACTAAAATATTTTTCTGTTTACTTTGAGGTTTTTATTAAAAACAAACAAGCAAGCCATCAAGCTGGCTGAGTTTGTCAAGTTACTGGAGACCAGTTAGCTGAATGAGAGTCACTGGAAACAGTTGAGTAAATATTTAAGAAGATCAAATGGAGGAACATTTGGTACAGCACAGCTTGCTGAAAGATTGCAAAGATACCAGCATGTTTCAGGAGAGGCAGGTCATGCCTCAGAAAATTGCTGGAATTCTTTGAATGTGCTGTATTGCCACCGGGACAGACAAGGGAAATAGAGTGGACTTCGTTTTTCAAAGTATTTGACAAAGTTCCTTCCTTGAGGTTAATGACCTAAGGAGCCAAGGCACAGAACAGAAGAAAAGTTGCTGGAGTGAAAATTGACTTCAGGGCAAAAACCACAAGGAAACTGTAAATATAATTTGTGAGGTGGGAAGAAAGTTACTAGTGCTTTAGCAGGTGAAAAAATGTAGGGGCTTTGCTAGGTAATTTTTGTTATAAAAGACTTCAATTTTTTCCCCTTCTTTTCTTCCTTCTCTTAGCCTAAGTGATTATTCAAAAGGTACTGGATGACTATCCCAAAGGCCACAGGAATGTTTTTTTTTAAATCCACGAGGCAGGTGGTACTCACATACCTGCAAAATGAGGTTCTTCCCACGCTCTGACCTGGAGTGTGTAGGAGAGGGGGTAAGTCCCCATGCCCACTCTGCCCCTACCTTCCCTATTCCATATGCCAGCTGAGGTGGTGGTACCAAATCTTGGTTAGCACAGACCCTGGAAGGACTGTGATGGCTGCCCTGCTTCATCATGTCCTCCAAGAAACTGAGGTGATTCACTGCAGTACACGTGATTCAGATTTCAAGATTTTCCACGCTGTGTGACAAGACAGAAAAAGCAGCAATTTCAGCAGACTGGCTCCCTAAATTTTCAGAAAAATTTAGTCTTTTGAAAGTTTATGGTTAAAAATAGGGAGTTGTTTCTGGGCACTTGGTACCTGAAATCAAAATAGAGTAAGCAATGGTATTTTCACCTCTCTCGGTGACAACAGACAAGTTCACAGGTAGAAGTTCAGAAGAAATGCTGGAATCATATGAAGCAAAAGGAAGAAAGAAAAAGACCAGAGAAAAAAATTCAGTAAAACCATGGGATGCAATGAATATATTAGAGCGCCCATTTTTAAATAACTTATAAGTGATAAATTAGACATTTTAATGACTCTAAATAGGAGATGCCTGGAATGTCAGTCATTGCAGAAAGCTACTAGACCCAATAGTGTGCTTATAAATGTAATTTCCAACACCATTTGCTGATGATGATACTGTTGTTATAAGTAAAGCTTGTTATTTCGGTCGGTAACATCATGTATTAATGATTTATTAACTATCTGTAATGATATACAAATGGACCATGAATACAATGGGTGCTTATTATGCACTAGTTTATTAAAGTTGCATCCCTGTGCTGAGTTCCCTTTTCTGTCACTCCTCACCATCCTGTGCTTTGAGACCCATGTTCTGACTCAGCGGCAAAACCAGGGACATGGAGAATGCAGAATGAGGTCTTCGGTGCAGAAAGACATCTGTTCCTTGCAACTGACCACGTAGATATTACATGGAAGGATTTAAAGTACCTGCAGTACGTGCAGGTAAATTGTAAATGCGCCTTAGTCCAGGTACACAGCATATAAACAGAATAATGTCTCAAAGCAAAGAATAGAAAGCATCAATATTTGCTGAAAAGGCAACGCTAAGCTTTATAGTGTGGGAGAGAGATTTGGGAGCACTTGAAGAAAATTCCCTCGAGCCCTCAGCCCTACATACAGCACTGTATATCTGCAGTGAACAAAGCAAATGTGATTCTGTGTTACAGTGCAGGAGCACGATATAAATCAAGAAAGGTGGTAGTAGTGTAAATGTTATATTTATAATGGAAATGCTGATGCAACCCCTAACTTACAGAGGTGCTGGCAGGAGCTGCCATAATATGGTGAGATATCATTTAAGCAGTGCTTGCAGAATTGATCATTGTATCTCAGAAGGAACACCCTGTACTTCCTCTTGAAGATGCAAACCGCTGACTATGAATCAGCCAGAATGACTAAATACATACAGCCTAAGCCTAACCTGGAGAGAAAAAAATCTTTATTCTGATACCGTGTTTGTTCTTTACATTTCAAAAGCTGGAGGAAGCAATCAAATCCATGGCACTATCTTCTTCTTCAGTAAGTTATATTAAAAAACTCAATTGGTTCAGGATTTATTGACCTGAATTGACAGTGAAGTTCACAAATTCATATAAAAGAGCCATCTCATTACAAGCCCATTTAAAGAATACATGGTTCAGAATTCACACACACACACACACACACACACACAAAAGTTTCTGTGGAACATAAAGAATAAGAGGGAATAACTTCTGAGAATAGACGGTACAAATCTTTTTTTTTTTTTTGGTATCATGTGTGATTTGTCAGATGCAGACAGAAATTCTTGTTTTAATTTTTGTAGGGAATATCGCATGCTCTTTAGCTTCACACAACCAATACACTTTCAGAAACTATTGAGAAGAGATGGCTGGCTGGAACAGAGCCTACTGACTCTATTGGAGCTACATTGTGAATAAAATATCATTCAATATGATCCAAGTGAAAGTGTTAACTGTGACTAAAGCAAAATTTCACAGTAACTTTTTTTCCCCAAATGCACAACATATTTATATTAAATTTAATGTTTTCTGTATCCTTGTGAAAGAGGTAGGGGTCTTCACATCAAACCTCTCTGCTAAGTCAAGAAATCAACTCCCTAATGTTGAAAATCAGATGTCTCACAAAGAATGTAGAAGACTAAAAGGAAAAATTCAGCACCCAGACATAGTCTGAAGTGCATTAGGGCACCCAATTTTACAAGAGTTTAACAAGAGTAAAACAAGGTAGAGGGCTTCAAAAACACCCTAAAGTGCCTACCATGTATTTGAAAATAAGTCTAGCCCTAAGATCATGTAGCACATTGAAAGGAGAACAGGGAATATATCTCAGTAGCTCTGAGTTCCCTCTGCTAATCACAATGGCCCACTTGACAACAAAAGTGAACAGAACAGAACAGAACAGAACAGAACAGAGCAGAGCAGAGCAGAACAGAACAGAAGATCTGAAAGTTACTGTGAAGAGAAGACATTAAAGAAAAGTGGTTCAGTCTGTAAGGGACATGTTCTAGGGTTCGTATGTTCCATATGACACTGACAGAGAAAGAAAAGGACTGCAACAGGTGATGTACATGGCATGGAGTTTTCTGGGGACCATACTGATAATTCAACATGAACAAGGGTTCAGAGAAACTAACCACCACCTGGATTAGCCACTTCAGCAGTTGCTGACTTTCTGCAGACCATTGTAAAGGTTAGGGTTTGGGAGTGCAAGAGATGCCCCAGCCAAAACTCCGGCTTTACAACTGCCCAAGGCTGGTCATGGCACTCACGCTCCTTTGCTGTCCACTCCACCAAAAGCCCGCACGTTAGTATTTCAGATTCCCCAGGCAGCTCCGTCTAATGTACAACAACCGTAAAAGTACAGCAATAAAGGGCAGCAGTCAAGACAGTCTAATCACCTTTCCATGATCTATGGAAGAAGCAAGCCAAAAAGAAGGATAGCTACCCTGAATTTTAGAAGAGCTAACTTTGATCTCTTCCGCAACCTAATAGGAGCTATCCCGTGGGCTACGCTGTTAGAAGGAATGGGAGCCTGTGAGAGCTGGCTAGCATTCAAACAGCACTTCTTCCAAGCACAGGAACGGTGCATCCCTTTGAGCAAGAAATCATGGAAAGGTGGCAGAAGACCTGTGTGGATGAGCAGGGAGCTAATGAGTAAACTCAAAGGGAAGCAGAAGGTCTATGAACTGTGGAAAGAGGTCGGAGCACCTGGGAAGAATATAGGAATGTTGTCAGGGCCTGCAGGGATGTGACTAGGAAGGTTAAAGCCCACTTGGAAATGAAGCTGGCAAGGGACATAAAGGATAATAAAAAGGGTTTTTTTCAGTATGTGAATGGTAAGATGGGTCCCCTGCTGAACAAGGTGGGTGTCCTGGTGATGGGGGATGCTGAGAAGGTGGAGATACTTACTGCCTTCTATGCTTCATTCTTCACTTCAAAGACCTCTGGGAACCTACAGACAATGGAAGAAAGTAAGAGAGCTTGGGAAATGATGAGTTTCCCTCTGGTTGAGGTGGGGGTGGTCCAGGAGTGTCTCAAAGGGATTAATGCACATAAATCCATGGGCCCTGATGGGATGCAGCCACAAGTGTTGAGGGACCTGGCAGAGGTGATTGCTGAGCAGCTCTCTATCATCTTCAACAGGTCTTGGAGAACAGAAGTGCCTGAGGACTGGAGGATAGCCAATGTCACTCCGGTCTTTAAAAAGGGCAAGAAGGAGGATCCGAGCAACTATAGAGCAGTCATCCTCACTTCTGTCTCTGAAAAGGTGATGGAACAGCTTGTTCTGGATGCCATCTCCAAGCAATTGTAAGAGAAGAAGGTCATGAGGAGTAGTCAGTATGGATTGGCCAAGGAGACATCATGCTCGACCAATCTCATAGCCTTCCATGATCTCATCACCAGCTGGGTAGATGGAGGGAGAGCAGTGGATGTCATCTACCTTGACTTCAGCAAGCCTTTTGATACTGTCTCCCATGACATCCTGATAGCAAAGCTGAGAAAGCATGGGATAGATGAGTGGACAGTGAGGTGGGTTGAGAACTGGCTGTTGGATCAAGCTCAGAGGGTGGTGATCAGTGGAGCAGAGTCTGACTGGAGGCCTGTGACTAGTGGTGTTCCCCAGGGCTCGGTGTTGGGTCCAGTCCTGTTTAATATCTTCATTGATGACCTTGATGAGGAAATAGCATCCACCCTCAGCAAGTACACTGATGATACAGAGCTGGAGGAGTGGCTGACACTCAGGAACACTGCGCTGCCATCCAGCGAGACCTGGACAGGCTGGAGAGCTGGGCAGGGAGAAACCAGATGAGGTTTAATAAAAGCAAGTGTAGAGTCTTGCACCTGGGAAGGAACAACCATTTGTATCAGTACAGGCTGGGGGATGACCTGCTGGAGAAGAGCTCAGTGGAGAAGGACCTGGGGGTCCTGGTGGATGACAGGTTGGCCATGAGCCAGCAGTGTGCTCTGGTGGCTAAGAGAGCCAATGGGATCCTGGGGTGCATCAACAGGAGCATGGCCAGCAGGTCAAAGGGGGTGATCCTCCCCCTCTACTCTGCCCTGGTCAAGCCCCACCTGGAGTATTGTGTCCAGTTCTGGGCTCCCTGGTATGAAAAAGACAGGGATGTCCTGGAGAGAGTCCAGAGAAGGGCTACAGGGATGATTAAGGGCCTGGAGCGTCTCCCCTATGAGGAAAGGCTGAGTGATCTGGGGCTGTTCAGCCTGGAGAAAAAAAGACTAAGAGGACTAAGGGGGACCTTATTAATGTTTATAAATATCTTAAGTATGGGATACATGGGGAAACGGCCAGCCCCTTTTCAGTGGTCTGTGGGGACAGGACATGGGGCAATGGCTGCAAGTTAGAGCATAGGAAGTTCTGCACCAATATGTGGAAGAGCTTTTTCCCAGTGAGGGTGACAGAGCACTGGGACAGGCTGCCCAAGGGGGTTGTGGAGTCTCCTTCTCTGGACATATTCAAGACCCATCTGGACACCCAGGCACAAAATCCAGCTGGAGGCTGGTCATGTGTGATGTCCTCCAGGGCTCAGTCCTGGGTCCAGTTTTGTTCAACATCTTTATCAGTGACCTGGATGAAGGGATTGAAGGCTGCCTCAGGAAGTTTGCAGATGACATTAAACTGGGAGGAAGTGTTGATCTGCCTGAGGGTAGGGAGGCTCTTCAGAGGGATCTGAACAGACTGAACCAATGGGCTGAGACCAGTGGGATGAGGTTTAACAAGGCCAAGTGTAGAGTGCTGCACATGGGACATAACAACCCCATGCAGCGCTACAGGCTTGGGGGAGACTGGCTGGAGAGCTGTCAGGCAGAGAAGGACCTGGGGGTGTTGGCTGACTGCAGGCTGAATATGATCCAGCAGTGTGCCCAGGTGGCCAGGAAGGCCAATGGCATCCTGGCTTGTATCAAAAGTAGTGTGGCCAGTAGGTCTAGGGAGGTGATTGTGCCCCTGTACTCGGCATTGGTGAGGCCACACCTCGAGTGCTGTGTCCAGTTCTGGGCTCCTCACCATAAGAAGGACATTGAGGTCCTCAAGTGAGTCCAGAGAAGGGCAACCAGGCTGGGGAAGGGGCTGGAGGGCAAATCATATGAGGAGTGGCTGAGGGAGCTGGGGATGTTTAGCCTGGAGAAGAGGAGGCTGAGGAGAGACCTTGTCACCACCTACAACTACCTGAAGGGAGGTTGTGGAGAGGTGGGAGATGGTCTCTTCAGCAAGGAGACAGGAGATAGGACAAGGGAACATGTCACAAAGCTGCACCAGGGCAGGGTCAGATTAGATGTTAGGAAAAACATTCTTCACTGAAAGGGTTGTTGGGGCCTGGAACAGGCTGCTCAGGGAGGTGGTTGAGTCACCTTCCCTGGATGTGCTTAAAAAAAGGGTAGATCAGGTACTTAGGGATATGGTTTAGCTTAGGATGGGAATGGTTGGACTTGATGACCTTAAAGGTCTTTTCCAACCTTGTGATTCTGTGATCATCAGTCTGGACTAATGCTGCAGAGCAGATAGAGAAGCAAGTTTCTCACAAAAAACAATGAACTTTTGACAGGATATTCCTATGAAATGTCTCAAAAAGCAATTGAAGTATCAGGGGCAAAAGAGTGTCTGATGAACTCAGGAGATTGCTCCTATTTCTATGCTTTTTTCTTTACTTCTTCACCAAAGTCAAGAGTGAAATCCATTCATCCTTCTTGATCTGAACACCGTTTGCCCTACCTTTCAAAGGAAGGTGAAGTCTGTGTCCCACTTCAAGAGGTGAGGTGGCTCATTTAGTTAATGTTGGGTTTGTCTAGACTTTCCAAAAAATTGAAAGAGCACAACATGGTCTTCAGAAAGATCTGTGCCATGAATATGGTTTGGTGGAGTCTTTTTTCTCTTTCCAATGACCCTTAAACCCTATATGAAATGCATGAATTTTTGAAAGAGAATATTGAAACAACAGAAATTTCTATTACAGAAAAATTAAGGACATATATAAGATGCCTTTGTTATGGTTAAAACATAAAATCAGAAGGCAACCTCCTGACACTGACATTCCTCACTGGTTTTTGCGTTTGGTTGGCAACACCTGAGTTTTCAATGTGGGAATTTAGGAAAAGACTTTGGAGTTTTTCCACCCATCTCCCCTTTCTTGACAGCCAGATGTGACCAGGTTTCTTTCCAAAAACTCCATAGCAAGCCCAGATAACAACAAGGAAGTAAAAGCCCATATAAGAATTTGTAGTCTCACCTAAAATCTAAAAGTTTACCAGAAACTCCGTGGTATCTGGAAGTCAGATAGAAGGCTTTCTGTGTCCTCTAATGAAGCACGGAAGTTTGCATAGCTTAATAGCCTTACACTCATGCTTTAAGTTATACACCTAATTGTGCACATTACCAAAGCAAGGCCCAAAGCATTACCAAAGACGATTCAATGTGCTGAAGATATAGAAGAACACAGGTATCACAGCTCATTTTGCATTAAAATTGATTCGTGTCTGCTCTTTTCCACTGAAGGCATTTATGACATCAGTGACTCACAAGTAACAAGGGCTATGGAGGTGATCATGCCCATAAAACAGTAAAACCTCTATTAACAATCAGGAATGGTGATAAATATTGTGCATAAGTGGCATCTCATTTATATTGGGGAAATTAAGAAGAAAGAACACTAGAGATATACATCTTGGAGTCACCTGAGCTGTAACTCAACCTCACAGTAACTGGAAATGTAGACTTCCCTCCAGTATTTTCTGAGCTAGTCTTGATCTTCACAAACAACACTAGCTGTTGGTACAGTGGATCTCAGCTCAGCTTTTTGCATAAAAATTCATGAGACAGTATCTATTTCAACTGTGTTATACAGCAGTAAAGAGAGGGGAAAAAACTTTAGCCCTACAGCCACAATAGGGTTCATTTTGAGTGATGATTGCAAACCAGCAGTGGAAATTACAGATGCTACTTGGTTCACTATTATTTTGCAGCATCTCCAGTAATCTTCAGTGATCATTTATAACAGCATGTCTGATGACTTTCAAAACATAACTGGAAAGGATACTTCTGTGGAGAGTATGGCTACTCAAAGCAGAAATCAATCTTTGCTGCTCAGGGAGTCAACTTCATACCGCTCCCATCAGAGTCAGAAATTTCAACACACAGAAATAGGGTTGGGGGATGCTCTAAACCATTTCACCTCATTGTATCCAGTGCAGTATAGCATGTCGAGATGGATCATTCAGTTCCTTTTTTTTCTACTGAAAGCTAAACATAAAAGTGAACCAATTTAAAAAGCAAATTAAACCAACCTGTTGCCAGTAAGGGAAGCAAGCTGCTGAAGAAGCTCAGCTAGACTTCTACCACAGCCCTCCAACAAAACACTGAAAGTTGTCCTTGCACCTGCACAAGACCTCTATGGCTCCTGCAGGTGCAGGAGAACTCTGTACAGTGCCAACCCTAGGGCCAGTCATGGAGCCATGTCTCTGCAGTTGGACCCCAACTAGCTAGAGCTGGTAGTAGGATGGAAACAGTACCTGAAGGACACTGACAGTCTGAGCTCTTCAAGTCAAGGACTGTCTTTTCTGATGTGTTCAGAGCATAGTTGTAATGGAGCCCTGATCAGTATCAGGGGCTTCTAGGCTGTCTTAGTATCATTAGAAAAATCACACAGGAAAAAACAACATTTGCATGAAAACTTTTGGGATGGATTCATTAACCTCCTTTTCTAAAGGCACATAAAAGTAGAGCATCACCCTTGGTAGCTAGAAAACAAAAGCAATGACAGTGAATCATAGAATGTGTAAGGTTGGAAGGGAACTTTAGAGGTCATCTAGTCCAAACCCCCTGCAGTAAGCAGGGACATCTGCACTAGATCAGGTCACTCAGAGCCCCATCAAACTTGACCTTGAATATCTCCAGGAATGGGGCCTCCACTACCTCTCTGGGCAACCTGTTCCAATGATCTACCACCCTCATAGTGAAGAATTTTTTCCTAATATCCAACCTAAATCTCCCCTTTTCTAGTTTAAAAATGTTACCCCACATCCTACTGCTCCATGTCCTTGTGAAGAGTTCTTCCCCAGCTTTCTTATAGGCACCTTTCAGATACTGGAAGGCCACTATAAGGTCCCCCCAGAGCCTTCCCTTCTCCAGGCTGAACAAGCCAAATTCTCTCAGCCTGTCTTCACAGGAGAAGTGCTCCAGCCCTTTGATCATTTTTGTGGCTCTCCTCTGGATGCACTCCAACCAGTTCATGTCCTTCTTGTCTTGAGGACTTCAAAACTGCAGTATTCCAGGTGAGGTCTCACCAGAGCAGATGAGAGGAGGAGAATCCCCTCTCTCGATCTGCTGGCCACACTTCTTTTGATGAAGCCAAGGGTGTGGTTGGCCTTCTGTCCTGCAGATGCACATTGGTGGCTCATGTCCAGCTTCTCATCCACAAGTACTCCCCAGTCCCCTTCCTCAGGTATGTTTCAAGCATTCTATGATTCTTTGATCACTGGTAGAGAATATCCCAATGTATTATGGTAGAAGGCCCTGGCAAAAAACACTGCAGAAATGTCATGGTTGTCTACAGTAATAAGAAGTTGGGGTGAGCCAAATAAAATAAAAATAGTGTTAATACAAAACATAATCAAGTAAAAATCTGAGAATGGCCTACACTTAGGATATCTTTTTAAAAGATCAATGACTTCATGGTGCTAATCATGAAGACAAATATGGACTTTTGTCAGAAAGTTGAAGTTCATTTGGAACCTGCTAAATCAGACATGTCAATAAATAATGGTAACAACCTATTAAATCACTGGCTGTTTTGTGGCCTATACAGACAGATAGGGTCATGTCTCTCTCATTCATATTGGACATATCTCGGTGTCATGTGAGGCACTGTATCACACACCTGCAGGCAAAACCCAGAGGCCCCAGGCTGCACAGGAAGGCAGAACTACCTCCTTACACTTTGAGGAAAGATTTGAAGGAAATTCTTCCGAAGAAAAGTGAAACAGGCAACAGTAGAGGAAGCGTTAGCATGTTTTAATAAAACTGATGTTGTTGCTAAGGTAGTTGAGCTTTCATAGTAGTTCTAGGATTCTTTCATTTTCCTTTACTGCATGCAGAATGAAATTATTATCATATTCAAATTTACAGTTATGCCAAAGCCCTTAGAGTAAAGAGGGCAAGCAAGGACCTACTCCCTTCATAATCACACACTTGTCACACGATTTCCTTCAGGTTCCATGCCAACTGCACCCACAACACACCTTGCTGAGGTTTGCCCATTTGCTTCCTATGAGGAGCAGCTGAGGGAGCTGGGGATGTTGAGCCTGGAGAAGAGGAGGCTGAGGGGAGACCTTATCACTGCCTACAACTACCTGAAGGGAGGTTGTGGAGAGGTGGGAGATGGTCTCTTCAGCAAGGAGACAGGAGGTAGGACAAGGGGAAATGGCACAAAGCTGCACCAGGGCAGGGTCAGATTAGATGTTAGGAAAAACATTCTTCACTGAAAGAGTTGTCAGGACCTGGAACAGGCTGCCCAGGGAGGGGGTTGAGTCACCTTCCCTGGATGTGTTTAAAAAAGGGTAGATGAGGTACTTAGGGATATGGTTTAGCTTAGGACAGGAATGGTTGGACTTGATGATCTTAAAGGTCTTTTCCAACCTTGTGATTCTGTGATTCTGTGCTCTGCATCACAAGCTTGGTCTAAGCCATGGGCTACGGCCAGGTCTATGTCTTTATTTACTGCTGAATGCATCATACACTATAATGGTCCTAGACATTCACATTCAAGACAAACACATGGTGTACTCACACATGCATATCTATTTCAAAGAATGTATTATGTGCAGGCCCAGCTAAATTGCAAGATGCAATTTAATACCAGCAATTAACTGTGCACATAGTTTTGTACCAATGAGCTGCAGCACAAGTGCTAGCAGTTAGATGTCCTTTCATATGGTGGAGTTTAAAAATAACTTTAGGGCACTCTTGTGATGGCAAATGCTTACACAAGGTATTATTAGAGCAGTTATTGACACAAGCTGCAGAGAAAATCTGCACCATGATTTATGGTAGAGGCATCTGGGAAGTAAAACGGCTGAAGAGATAGAAAACTTAATCAAGATATATGCAAACATTTGCTTGGATTTAGACAATGTCTGTAGGCAGGAGAATACTCTGGCTGTTTCATTCATTTAAAAATTAAGAGGCAAAGATATCCTAAGGAAAAACTGGTGTTCAAGATTCATTCTCTCTCTCTCTCTCTCCATTTAATCCCAGATAAATATCCATGTAGTGGACAAACCCCTTTCAGATTCTGTAAGTCATTGCAATTGTAAAGGATAAAACCACAATTTCTTATCAAGGAAAGACATGTGCATGGGAATGCACAGAGGCAAGTGTGGGAGTCCCCATTAATTGATCCTGGGTGTTAATCTTCACCATTTTATTCAGGGATCACAGGAGAAACAGAACTTCAAATCTGCCACATATTGTTGACTAGCAGAAGGGTGTGAAGTACTTTTCATCTCCTTTTACCAATATTGCAACCCCAGACTGACTTCGCTAGAGTAACCCAGGTCCCACAAGTACTGAATCTAGGACAAAAAAAGGAAACTGCCTAACTTGAATTAATGTTTGGAAGCCCTAAATCACAGTTTTTCTTTTGAAACTGCTCCTGTGGCTCCTCCCAGACACAGTACTATCTATGTGTTGTGAGTGGGAGGATTAGATGCAGCTGCAGGACATGAGGTTTGGTGGCAGGAATGCAGTCCTGACCCTGTCAGTGTTGAGCAGCGCATGTGCATCGCTGCAGGGAAGGAAAGACAAAACCACCTCATGCCATGCCCACTCACACAGCTTCTCTGAAATGGTCATTCCATTGACCCCAGCAGATCTGCACACCCTGTGGACACATTGCCCAACAAGCATTTGCAGTAATGACTCCATGAGCATTGAAAGGCCATCCCTACAAGAGACTTCTGCTATCTTCTCATAGCCTGCTACTAGAGTGTGTATTGTTTCACACTTGAAGCATGTGGAAGCATTCAAAGGTTTATCTGCATATTCCGTGCTCAACAGCTGCAGAAAAGGTCAAATGAAAACTATTTATAGTTGCAGGTACTGCACAGTATCTAATTGTGATGAATGATGGTTAAGAATGCAGATGGATAATGCAACCATTTCCTGGTATTACATGCTTGTGCTTAATCATTTTTGCTCATTGATTTCTTCCCCTTCTCTTCTGTTTCTGAAAATTTTGCTGTCACCTAAACAGCTATGGATGCTGAAACTAATTTTCTCACCAGGCTACAGATTTCAAAAACTCCCCAGCACCCAAAACAGAGTCCTCACCATGTAATTGAATCTGTACATTGAGAGAAAACTTAGAGTACCAAACACTTCCAAAGCAGAGGTGGGTATTTTTCCTGGATATGTTATGATGGCTGAGAGAAGAGATTGTGAGACAGTCCTCTTTCAGAGTAGGAATGTTCTGGAATAGGCAGCTTTCAACAGAAAGCTCCTGGAAGAATCACATCCTCACATCAGGAGGACAAGAGCCCTGATACTAAATAGTTGTCCAAAAACATTTCCATGGAAGCTGATAAAACCTGGAAATAAAGCAAGCTTATTTGACTCAGCTCACACACACACACACACACACACACATCCCCATATGAAAAAAAGTTTATGTTTTGCCAAAGCTGTCCTTTTTATCATAGATCTCATGACACTTGACATTTCCTTGAAGCTCTAGATCAAGAAGGAATAGAACAGTTTTCATTAAAAAATCTTTCTAATTCTGTGGTCATGATGGGAAAAAAAAGAAAATAGAAACAGAATATATTCTTACAGAGGCAATAAATGATAAAGCAAGTAAAAAGAATGCCTTTCCATTATTTAAAAAAAAATAATCAAAAAACCAACAAAACGAAACAAAAAAGAATATGTAGCCTAATTTTTTAATTGATGTGATTTTTGAGATCTGATTTATGGTTTGGAAGTCCTCTTATGGCAATGTTCTATTAGTTGATGGAAGAACAAGCATCTAGTCCTAACAATGTTTGTAACCCAGCTGTTACACTTTCTAGTCGCTGGTCATAGCTTTGACTCCATCAAAAATGTTAGCCTTGTCTGTGTAACCCATGTTCCCACAAGTAACTTCTTGCATTCTCTTATCTCTGTCTTTATGCATTAAAGATACTCAGCATGGAAGTCCAGAGAGCCAATACATCAGTTTTTCTCATATTTCTCCTTAAAACTTAGCCTGGAGAGCACAAAAGCAATCCAAGCTGCTGATGCACTGACATATCTCCTTTAAGGATATGGTGATATCTGGCATTGTCCTGACCCATCCTCTCCTACCTTACACATGGGTTATGGACACAAAAGTCCCAGTCAAGTTACTGCAGCTTAAAGTAGTTATTGATTGTTAAATGTTCACCAATGATGTGCGCACTCTTTCCATACAGAAGCTGCAATAAAGCATTATCTTAAACCAGCTTTGACAGTTGAGACTGTACCATGAGTTCTTGCAGTCATCACCCATAACCTTCAGCTGCAAATGTTGGGGTCCTGCTGACCTGTGTGTTGCATGTGCAAACCTTGTTTCCACTCCCCATGCATCTATCATACCACAATAACAACCACTGCCATGCTCCATATCTCCCTGCACATGAGCACCCCTGTTGAAACCTGGAGCACCACCTGCTTGAAGAATATGCAGAAATACTGACGTATACAAGGCCGTGACCTTAAAACTAATGTGCTTTCTGACAGCAGTAAAACAGAAGTAGAATAAATTCAGAATGTCACAGGCTCTGTTGTGCATTGAAAATTTCATTCCAGCCTCCTGTGTTTTCCTGATTGGGCTTACTGTTTTTCCCACTGTAATTATTCACGCAGTTTGTAGTATACTGTAGCTACTTGCTGCACCTTGGGTTAATATATTAGGAACAAGACACACAAAAAAAAAGCCATCTCAATATTCATAGATGAACACTGCAAGTGAATTGCTGACAGAATGTTTCCTGGGGTGGAAAAAATGGAGAAGTTTCTGTTTTATGGGTTGCCAGAGGGAATAGTTTCTAATGCACAGCTCGTGCATTGAAGGAAAATGAACACAGTCCCAAAAACAACACCCTTAGCTCAAGGTTTCTGTTATTGAGTTATTGCTTTTATTTTATATACAATGCAAAAAAATGCTGATTATTATGATTCAACATTCTCCAAGAGAGATGGAAGCAGTAAATAGAGTAGGTAGGGAGACAGGGGAGGGACTTGTCACCACATCCAGAATGCAGCATTTCTGTGGGTTTCAAATAGGGTAGCAGAGATGTTCCTTTGCTGTGCACAGACACTTAGATGTTTCTTGTAGCTGAAGAGGCCCAATATCTGACCTCTCTCTCTGCTCTTTTGTGGCCTTTCTTAAAACCCGTAGAATTTTTATCTTTTTATAGTGATTTTACAACATCTGGAGACCATTTAAAGCACACACATGAATACACTCCTGCACTGCAATGTTTGTGCAGAAATTATTAAAAGTCTGCAGCCATGGTACACACCAGCCTTATCTTGTCAAATATCACCCACTGGGCACACCTTTCCGGCAGAGTCACATCACAATCAACAGTCTCACTGGATGCTATGAGGTTGCTTGCAACAGAAGTCTTTCAGATGACGCAGAAAACAGAGGTCCACCACTACTTCTCATCACTAAAAATCTCACTGAATTTTTCATGGAGTGTATATGTGTTGCCCGTTGTCCCAATTAGCCTAACTCAAATTTGGGCAACAATTCTGTGCCTGAATTCGTTGTTAAATCCCGTTCAACATAACACCTTTCACATGATCCTAATCTGCTTGGTAGGAGGGAGGGAGGGCACTCCAGCAATTGCCACATCAGGCCAGCAGGAAGTTTCACTGAGGTTTATTGGTAAGCAGAGGCTTGTTCTGCCTCCAGGCCCTTAGGATCAGTACTACTTGAATGTAGGTGCTGCTACATCCTAGAGAATTTGGCTTGCAACAGTGATGGATTGCATAGCCCTAATCAAACACTTCTCCATCAGCCTGACATTCTCATGGGTGTTATGGGTGATGACACTGCACTTGCTTTTCTTATGGTGCTCACTAGCACACGTCCAGTCAAACAATTCCCTATCCTGGAGATGCAGACTGGAGGAGCTCAGGATAAGCACTTCCAGCCTGGGAGGAAGATGCTAGCTGAAGGCTAGTGGGTGAATGATGCCAACCCCTCACTATAGTCGATTCCTCCTCCAGGTCAGCAGCACAGGATCCACGTGAAGCAGTAGATACCGCCCTGTGTGATTTTCCAGTCGTTTTCCTGGAGGACTTGGGGTCCGAGTGCTATAGGATGGCAGCAGCTTTCCCCTGCAAGCTGCAGCTGTCCCGGGACACGGGGGGGAGGGGGGTGAGGGGTGTGGGTGTGGGTGTGCATTCGCTGCAGTTTCCTCCTCTCGCTTGACTTTCTTTTAACTCGGTCGTAGCCAAGGTTCAAGGCAGCTCCGGCACCAGCGGGGCGCCCGCGGCTGCTGCTTCCCTCTCCCCCTCCCGGCTCCCCGGTTCCCTCTCCCTCCTTCGTACCTTCCTCCGCGGCCCTTCCCGGCTGTAAGCCCTAACACCGACACCTGGTTTCTTTGTTCCGCGGCTGGGAAAATTCCTTCGTTCCTGGCCTCCTGCGGGGCGCTTGGAGGAAAGTGTCTTTTCCCGAGGCTTCAGCCACCCCATTGTTCCGCCCGCACCTTGCCCATTCACCGCCTAACAGCCCTTAACGACTGTCTCTTTCAGCGGCGGAGCCGGGGGCGCCGCTCCCCTACTTCTAAGCACCAGAAGCAGGAGCCGCACGCAAAGGCAGTGATTAGACATAAAAACAGGCAGTGCAACAAGCTACGGTGAATTTCATAGACCGTACGCCAGCGGATTCTCCCCAAGTGTCAATGTGATTATCTTTATTTCGAGTTCCTTATTGTTTTCCTCCTGTTAGTCGGCGGAGACGGGCGTTGGGGCAGCCACACGCTATCGGACGCGACTGAATCGCGAGAGTCCTCTGAGCAGCTGAACATGACAGCATGGGAGAGGACGGGCTGGAGCGGAAAGGGAGACAGACCCTGGGCAGAGAAGTTCATGGATTGATGGAGGACGTGGGGTATCTGGCTTCAGGTTCCCAGCAGTGTCTGACTTCGGTCATTCAATATCTCCAGTCTCGACCTTCTCGCTGGAGAAAGTACCTGGCGAATCAGAAGGAAAATTTAAGCGAGAAGGAGGAGAAAGGGGGGACCTCAGTCCCAGCAGTGACATAAGGACAGAGGTAGACGTGAGTGTGGGAAGGTAGGAATTACAGACTCGAAAAAAGATCAAAAAGAACAGTGTGTGGTTTACTAGCAATTGTTTTGCCTGACAGCTTGAAATTCAGACAGCTGCTGCTTCTCCTTTGTGAGGGATAAGATTTACCTGTGGCACTGCCTGCACAGGATTCAGCTGGAAACCACACTCTGGCCATTGCTGTGACCAAATCGAGGTCATGCTGCCGGCTCAGACCAGCAAACATGGTCACATGGATGAGGCATCTACAGCAAAAGAAACTCTTGAAGTGAAATTCTCTCGTTCCCACATGCTTAGGATGATCTGGAACAACTGCAGCTTCAGCCCCAGTTATGCAGCAGCAGAGGTGTTCTCCATTGTATCAAATGAGAAGAAGCAGCAGCAGCAATGTCGAACCATGAAAAATATGGGATACGTGCTGTAGCTTTCCAAGGGATGAAGCCTAGACAGGGATTAGACTACCTGGCAGAGGTTCAGGTGAAAGGAATGGATGATCTCATTGTGCATTGCAGGGAAGATGGCCACAGGTCAATCCGCAGCTCTTAACCCACATTAGGCTGGCAGGCAACCTCATGACGGGTCCCCTGCCAAAGCCTTGCCACATGTAAAGGCTGTGTGGAAGCTGGGTCCTATGCAACCTGAATTGCCGATTTTGCGAGGGAGTGAGCCGCTGAGGCCAGTGAGCTGCTGTCATGCTGCAGTCAGAGCCTGCTGCACACCCAGCCCAGGCCCACCCTGCAATAGAGACACCACCACCACTTTCCCATCACTTACCTTGAAGATGTCCAGTGTGTGTGCTGTGGCTTTTGACTGTGAGGCAATGAGGTCAGAGTCTAGCCACTGCTGGTGTGGTCCTGTTTTGGAAAGACACGCATTTAAATTCCTGCCCTGCTTTTTCCTTCCTGTGTCAGCGGAGAAACATTTTGACATCTCTGTGCCTCTATTCCCACTTCTGTAATATGATGGCAGTATCAGCACTTTGCTATATGGTGGGGAGACAGGACATTCAGAAACCCTTGGGTACAACTTCAGTATGACCAACAACCTCAATATCACAGCCTGTATCACTGAACTATACATAACACAAGTACCCTTTTTTACCATAATTTTGCATCAAGAGGAGAATTTATTTCCATTGATTTTATAGGGTTGCAGAAATAAAAAATGGCATCAAGTACTAACAGGAGTACCTCATTTAGAATAAATTTTAGATCTGGTACATGCAGGGAATCACAGAATTGTAGGGGTTGGAAAGGACCTCAAGAGATCATTGGGTCCAACCCCCAGGGTTGGGAAATAATCCCAAATAATCCCAGGGAAATAATCTTCTCTTAGAAAAATTGATTTCTTTAGTATAGCCATGCTAATATGGCATTAGCATTTGTATTAGGGATACCTGAATGCCCCAGCTGAGGCCAGGTCCCTGTTGTGCCAGAGCTGAACACACCCAGGGGTTAGAAATCACATTAGTTCCTTCTTTAGATGTTTTTAAACCAAAGAAACATGTATTTCCATTTTATAGCTGAGCAACTGAGGCACAAAGACATTAAATAATCATTACTGACAGAAACTGAGGTGGAGACAGGTGTTTCTTAGTCCCATACGTAAGCAGTAAGTTTCTTCTTTCTCCTGTGTCTTTTCCTTGAGAGGCTTTACGTTTTGGTAATTAAATACAAGCAGGAATTACTTCAGTAGTGACCAAAAGGAATGCATGTAGTTTTCCTGTAATAAAGGGACTCTCCAGTACTCATCAGCTGTAGGGAACATCTATGTATTTTTCCCAGTGAATTGTCTTCCCAGTGTGTGGTCTTTCGGTTGTGTTTGTGCCTGCATAACATATATATACACTGACTGTGAACTAAAGCCATTGCTCTTGACATTTGACTGGTCGTAATAATCTTTGCCCCCCTCCCACAATCATTACCATTTATTTGTAGAACTTGGCAAATGAGCTTCTGTTTTACAAAGCAGAAGGTGTCTACGCTCTGAGTTCCCTTCACTAAGCATCTGTGCGTGTTGCTGGGCAAGACCTTGAGAGATGGGAGATAGGTGATAGTACCTTGCTCGTAAAAATTTTGGACTTAAGTGGCAACCTGTTGTAGATAGCTCCTGACAGCAGTGATTTTCTAGAGATATCTAAGGGTTTTACTTGTGTATATTTGTGTGGAAAATAGGAACTCTGTCCAAGCCAACAGTGAGGAAAATACAGCTGGATATAGTGCAGTGTCTCATTTCTAAAGATATTATACAGAGTCCAAGAAAAGCAAAGCATATGTAGAAGAAGGTCTTCCCAGTGCCCATCTCAGATTGCTGGGGACATGAGTGGGTGGCAAAAACAGAGAAGCTACAGATATGAGCTAAAACTATTTGAAAGAAAAAATCCCCGGTAACCTCCATGGTCATTTGATAAGGTCTCCAAGGAGGAGATGATCAGCAAAGACAACATTGTGAAAACATACAGAATTTCCTTTCTGACTGTGTTACATATTTAGTAATGTACCATAAAGACTGCAGAGGACAGCATTATTTCTTGATTACACAATATCATGTATCTATTCAAACTTTTCAGTGGAAGACAGAAGCATAATACATTATAAAACTATTTATTTTTCTGTCACTTCCAATTTTTTTCTCCAGTCTCTCTCAGCTCATTGGTTTCAACATGAACTTCACCACAGCTTTCATTCAGAGGTACTCACTAGAGCTGAAAAACAAGAAAAATTTGGCTAGGGGACCAGAAAAAAAAATAAATCCAGACCTGCATTTGAAATTTACTTTAAAAGAACCCAAACGTTTCCTTACTCCATCTTATCAAAAAAATACTTAACGTTCCTTTGCTACAGATCAACATGGACATCTGCTAACTGAGGTATAAGGGGGTCATACATTGCATGCTGCTGCTCAAATTACAGGACACAGTCCCAAGACACTTGCAGAAGCTTGTGTCTTTCTGAAAAATCTTCCTACTCCTAAGGCTGCCTTTTTCCTTTCTGTGCTGAGCTGGTGACCAGAAAATGCAGGGAAAAACCCAGAGTAATTCTTGACTAACCCAGCAGAGGAACAAACCTTCTGGCACTTTTCCAGCAGCCCTGACATTGAGGTTATTACGGAAATCCAATCACACGCTTTAGAATTAGAACTTGGGTTATCAAAATTAACGGCTTGTTTTTCACTATGACTAGGGTGAAAGGTGACAGAAAATGGAGAACTAATAGAGAACTGGTAAATACAATTGCCAAGCATATGGGGCAAGGCACAGCAATTAAGAAATGACCATTGGGATTAGGTTCCTCAGCCCTATATTAGACCTCTGACAATGGAGCTGAAGCATGACTGACAGAAGATCATGACTGCACTGTTCAGAGCTAGGATCCTGTAGAGCCCATAGCTGGAGCCCTGACACAGAAGTAATTAAATAAATCAGACAGAAAAATGGCATGTCCTTCACATTTGGAGCCACAGACACAGCTGATCATTGCATGGTACACATGCAAAAATGAGAAAAGATATATTAAGAAAACTCAAGTCTTGCCAACGAGTAGAGCTATAAAGCTCTACTTTTAGTAACAGTTCTTCAGGCAGACACTTAGAAAGAGTTAAAATATCCCAGTAATTCCCTAATCTTGTCTGTCTACCTCCTAATTCCATCATCTGCTACCATCCAGAGAATCTAAGGTCAAATGACTTGATCACACCTTCTCTGTCTCTTGCAATTACAGGGTGAACCAGCAAGGTGCTGAGCATTCACCTGGTGTCAGGATAGGTTGAGACGGCTCTGTGCTTCCAGGGGTCACTGCCTCAGCCTGGGCCCTTACCGGAATTAAAGAGTCAGACGCCAGTGACGTGCAGTCACTCCATCAGGCAACATAGAACAATGGGCAAACATGTGCAAAGGTTGTGAACAATCTGAAGAGGAAAAGGAGGGTGCAATCTCTGAAGTCTATTTTTAGTTTTGTTTATCACCAGTGATTAACCCTGCTCTAATTTACACCCCCTTAAGTATATCCAGGTCACAATCAATTTGTGTGAGGAACAACACAGTATTCAAGATCCAAGTTTGTTTTTCATCTCTTTAAGCAACAGCTGACACAAACCCTTACTCCAGATTGTCTTTTAACATTCTGTGGATGGATCATGTGTTCTGGGCACCAAACCAGCATCAACACTCTCGGGTGGGGGTGCCTGGTGAGAGGAGAAAGACAAGTGAAGGTATGCATATCTTGCCAAAACAAAACAGCGGGACTTTATGGCTTCTCCCCAGTTTCCACATTCGCTGGTGTTCTGCAAGGGTGGAAAACCCACCAAGGAAGATCCTTTGAAATCTCAGATTCTTGCAGATCTCTGTCCTGATTTATTTGGAATACTGCAGAAAAGAATGCTTTTCCTGCTCGTGCAGGAATGGGTGTTTATACCACACGGGAGAGGCAGTAGACACATCCAGGGAATATGCCACTTAAGAAGTTCCTGGCAGCAATAAGTTGAGCTATTTGCACAACCTACCTGAGAAGAAATAATACCTTTCTTTGTGCAGAAGTACAAAAAGTATATGGTAACACAGCTGAGACATGTTCTTAAGTAAATAGCTATTAAAATAAAGCTGTTAAGAGAATGCAATGGTTGGGCATTGAGGTTAATGCATTTGCCTGGGTTTCTACAGCAACGCAGTGAATTTACTTTCAATCATGATGAAATAGTCTTCTATTTTAACTATGTATAGGAATTCAATTTATATATCTTCCACTCTCCAGCTTCTTCACTCTCCTTGACTCTCTTCAGGAGAGGAAAAGAGAAGAAAGAGACACAACCATTCAGCTTGACAATGCAGCTGCTAAAGTGCACATGTGTGGACTGACCACTTCACTGCACTTCCAACATGGCTGTTACCTTCTAAAGGTAGATCAGCAGCTGTGCAATGAGCTTGAGAGATGCTGAGCTCTTCAGGGTGCTGTTGGCTTCAAAGGGAACTCAAATATTTTCCACAACCTTCCACTACTCTAAGATCAGGGTCTCTAGAGACCAGGTCAAAAAAATACTTCAACCTGCAAGTCACATTTAAAACTCTGGGCATTTTTGCACCCTTTTATTTTTCCATGAAAATGAAAATTATTTCTTGGCATATCAAGTACCTGTTAGAAATATGCAGACCACACAATCCCATTTCAAATAAAGTGGTTATCACACTAGCACTTTGTTTCTGAGATGCGCTGAGCTGACCCCCCAACTCTTTCCTGAGATATTTGCAGTATTTACCCTCAATCTGGCACGGAGCGTAACAAGAGTTATGGGCTTCTAACAAAGAACCACGAGCATAATAATACATCATCTAAAACAGGACCTTAGTCTATTGCTCTTCCTTAACTGCCACACAATGACACATCCAGTCCCTGACAAACCTGCCTCACCCACACTCTGTCCCACCAGAATAAGTACAATTTGCTCTACATGCTTTCCACCAGGCAACACAATGGGTAAACTCCTCTGTCTGCTCTCATGCATTATGTAGAAGAGACATAACTGGTTTTATTAATGCTAGCTCAATGTCACACACACATGCGCACATGCACTCTCAGACAAATCCCTCTCTCTATTACAATAAATATCTCATAAAAAAATTACATACCCTGAATGGATTCAGCAGCAAAATAGCAGCTGTTGCATAGTTTGAGGGTTTTTATTTTTAACTTATTAATATGCTGATCAGATTCTTGTAATCAGAAGCAAGGGACATTAATCTCATAAAACATGTAAACTGTATTTTATCTGGGGGGAAAAAAAGAAAAACTTGGCAAAGCTAGCTTCTTTCTTTTTTTTATTTTTATTTCAGAAGCGCAGAACACATCTTCAGGTGGAGTTGAAAGTGACTGCAGGTCATCACCATAGGCCCAGAAGAAGATGAAGAGAAGACAGAGAGCTTTTCACCTCTCAGCCCATGGTTTAACTCTTGTGCTGATCTGCAGACTTAGAGCAGTTCCTGGTCACAGCTTCTGTGAATTGAGTTGGTGGAAGCCCCTGTGATAATCTCAGAAGGGTCCAATTACAAAAGGTATCCCTCCTAAGCAGAGACAAAAAAACCCTTCAGAGATTCAGACCAGCACCTCTTCAAAAGAGTGGGACCCTATTCAGTGACTGCAAATATGTAATGTGTAATACCAGCACACAAGGAGAAGAGAGCTTGGACTTCTCACTTACCTCCATGGACAATTTCTTTGAAGGTATGTGCAAAAGTTTTGCAAGAAAACATGCAATGGTAGAGGCCTCAAGTGGTAAGCAGGAGATTAATATTTGAGCATCACGGGTTCAGAGACTGTGATATCAAATCTGAGGTGTTTTAAATAGATGTGATAGGGAAGAAGTAAGCATTTGGCACTTTCTGAAAATCTTCTACATTGGAAACTGAGTAAGATAGAAAACTTTAAGTACCTACGTAATTTAGTCAATCATCAATCTAGGAGAAAAGTTAAAAAAAATAAACCCAAACAAACAAGAAAGAGCTGCGTTTGTAAATTACACTCAAGAAATGGTTATATTTTATTGAGCTAAGGACATTGAGTTCTTTAGATGTTTTAACAGTTTAATCAATATCCTTCTCCAGGTTCATTAAAAACAGTAGTGAATGTTTCAAAAATATGCGTAGGGAGGTAGCAATGCAAAAGATGCATGAGTTTGATCAGTCAGGATGTTTTCTAGTGCTGAAATACAATTAAAACTAGGTCTTCTTGGGCTTGTCATACATATCTTCTGAGGCAACAGGACTCTGGTCATCTCCATTACAGTCTATCAAGAGATGCATTCACAATGATGATTATATCAGATCTGGTTTAGATTGACCCAATAGGATTTGTCATCTAATCTTCCATGAATAGATCCAGTCACATGAAGTTAAATCTAGTGAGGACAATCCAGTTATATGCACAAAAACAAAACAACATTTACAGAGGCTTGGAGGCAACCAGGTAGTTATGACATAACTGAAAAACACTGAGTTGATAAAGCTAACAACTAAAGCTTATGCTTGTACTGTTACAAAACATAGGTGATTTTTTTTTTAGCTACAGCTTTTTGTTTATTTCTAGGACTTACCTTCCATAAATTACTTCAAACTATGCATTAAATATCAAATGCATAACTGATTCTCTCAGGATTGGATATAAATTTTAGGTCAGTAGGAAACTTCTGTTTTAATATCGCTACACATGATGAGAACTTTGAGAATGATGCCCCAGGAGCCATGAATTCTCTTGGAGAGAAGCAGACTTATTTTGCTTGCTTCTTTGGTAGAGCACTGGATGAAATCCAACCCTACCATCACCGTTCAAGCAGACAAATTTAGTATTTGTCAGAAGCCAGATGAGCACACTGGTTAAAATAACCATCCTGCACAAACCCTAAGTCCTGCCTGTTTCCCCAGGAATCTGGTAGGTGTCAGAGGCAAGATAAGGGATTATAGTTGCCTTTGGTATGATCTGCCATCTTTATGTTGTGTCATAGGGATACAGATTGTGATTCTTGGTGTAACTGAGAGAGGAATCTAACAGAAGGGAGAACTAGCACCCTTGAGGACAGTACAAAGTCGCAGAGGTAGCCCTGGGCTGTACTATAGGTAACTAGACACAACAGCTTCTGTAGTCAAATAATAGTTCTGGTAATAAATTTTAAACATTCACCTGCTGTAGCAGAAGTAGAGTGTTGTCATCAATGACCCTACACTGCCCTGGTATTTTACTTGGAATTAGGACTGTGGACATAGGAAGAGAGTATCTAAAGCATTAAGCTGAAATGAAAAATTTGAATTGGAAGATTTTTTCTAATGTATTTTCATAGAAGCTGTTTTACATGTGATAACCTTTCCAGACAGGTCATTTATTCATGATGGTCACTGAAATGAAAATCAGATGACACTGCCAGTTCTGTTTGGAGATTTGCTATCGATGCTCTTATCCACACGATGCTGGTGAATCTTGTAGAATATAGTGCCAGTGCTGACCTTAGAAAGAATATGTTCGCAGTTTTTGAACCTCTTAAACCCTTGGGAAAACCCTGTTAGATCAGCAAATCAAGGCACTCTGAGAACAGTAAGAGGGATTTAGTCTCAAACCTCTGGGTGCCACTTACTACTCTTATACTGACGAGCTCCAGATTTCCTGTATCAGGTACGATAACAGCTGAATCATTCCAGTTCAGCTATTTGCACACCTGCAAGATCTAAGGTTTTAGGACATACACAGGTGCTGAAGCCTTGCTCACAAAGTTAGAGAGCAAGGAGATAAATCCAGTGCTTGCTGATAAGGCAGACCTTGTCAGTCCATTCACTCACCAGTCTGCCAGATGTTGCTGATGACTTATGGAAAACAAAGCATTGCAGCCAGCATCAGATGATTGCAGGCACGATCATCTCTGGAGTGATATTCCTGCACAGACATTTTATGAATCGATGTGCGAACAGCAACTTTGAAAGTCTTTTCAAACATCAGCTGGAAAAAAAATCAGCTGATGAGGACATCAGACCCAAAGCACATGGAAAGCAACTTGGAAATGCATTATTTGTGACTCAAACCATAAAACTAGACACTAATCTCTCTATTTTCTGGGTTCTAGCAACCATGAAAAAGAGAGAAGGATTCTACAACTAGAGAAATACCACTGCATGTATATTTACCCTGCTGAAGCCATCTCCAGGCTACTTGTTTGCTTTATTGATGGAACAGGCTTGGTCCACAGTAGGGAACTTGTTTACAGGGTGTTTGCAGACCTTGAAAATCTGATGATCATTAGCATGAAGTGACCATTCAGCAGAACCTAGGCAGTATCAAATTCCTTAAAGTTAAAAGGTGCTCAGATGAGCTACAGAGGAGACACAAGCTTTATTTTCCAGGTCAAAATTCTAGGTGACACAGCCCAATAAATACAACAATTTTGCATAGCCACGAAAAGAAATCACATTTCTTCTTTCTTGAAGAACAGAACAAATAGACAACTGCAAAGCTAAATTGCATAACAGTCTTCTCTGTACACCATGTGTGAGCTTCTTGCCTTCAAGCTCACAGAAGACCTCTATGAAAAAATAAGGCATTTAAAATAATCTCCTGCATTCCGTGCTTGAAATAAAGGAAACTAATCAGTCATAATCTCTGCCGAACACCCAGCAGGCTTCAGCAAGCCTACATATTGCCAATTGTGTCAGAAAGATGAAACTCTTGAATCAGACTCATAAGATTCACTGCCTTTATTAATATGACATAGCACAGTCCCTTGGGCTCGATGCATGCCGCGTACCAACTAGCCTGCATGTCCTTTTGAAGTGGTGCCCTATTAGTGCTGTGGTAGGAGCACAAAGGACTTTAAAACCTGCACAACTGTGGGGTTTAGGTGTTTTTTGTTTTTAATTTGGACAAACACAGAAGCTTTCTCCCGGATCCTTCAGAAGCTACAGGAGTTAGCATGCCATCTGGATGTCCCTGAAGTATAACAACAGATACCAGCAGCTGTTGTTATCAGCCTTTTGCACCAAAAAGGCAAAATTCAGACTCTGAACTCAAAAAAAATGTGGGTTTTTCCCACGTAAAGACCATACATTCCACTTTTAAACAAGGGCACTCACACAGAGCTATTTTGAGATATAAACTTAACCTTCTTGGTCAGAAGTTCTACATGGACAACTTGTGCCAAAGACAATTTGGAAATGCAAAGAAAAGACTGTACCAGCAGTGCCCAAAGCTGTCTACAGGGTTGTGAAATGGCGCTCTGCCTGTGTCTATCACACCATGGAGGTTTTATGCATCTGCTACTGATTCACAAGAGCATCAATCTGTAGCAGCTGTAGATCTATACAATCAGAAAGGCTGAGAAGGAGTAGGACAGGATTGTGAGCCTGTTCGACTAAGATTTTGAGAAGAAGGAAAATTATTTCAAGGTTTGAAAAATAAGAGCTCGTGTGGGCATTATCTGATGCAGACATCTAAAAGAAAGACATCACTACCAGAGGCACTAATGTGGTCTCCCTTGACAGGCATTTCTAACCCACAGAACATCTCATCCTAAGATAGACATCTAAAGTAGGTCACTGGATTGTGCCCTAGAAAGATTTATTCCTTTCTATTGCCTATAAAAAGCAACCTAGATGATTAGCTCAGATTTAGATATCCAGAATTAAGTGAGCTAAGATGCTTTTATCATAAGAATAATCTGCTATTGGCTTAGTTATTTAAACAAGGAATAAAAATGCTATGCTTGTGCTAAGAATCACTTTTTGACTAGTAAACAATTCCAGTGTTACAATGCAGTTTCCTTTGACAGAAGGTTGACATGAAGAACACAGTTACCTCAACACAGCTTTCATTCACTGAAGGGTATCATGTCTGAACAAAGTATGCAAACATAAAGAACTCCAACAGCACTGGAGAGAGCTTACTACCTAAGTCACACCTAAGGCTGAAATTTTGCTCTCATTGACTCTGCACAGATAAACTAGATCCACCTTGCTTTGCATCATGAGTGAACACAGCTGCTGGGGTTTAACAGACTCGTCTTCCATAGGAACTCCTCTGCAATATGGACAGCAACAGACACTTTAAGCTGTTCAAATACTCCATTTGCAAAAATTCACTGAATTCTCTAATTACTATAAATTTTTAAAAAACCCTTTATTGAAGTGGATATTTTATTTGCACTATTGTCTACTGAACAGTAGAGGATGCAGTGTATAGAGGGATTAAAGAGCACCAGATGTCTTCTACTGAACAGGGCTCAACATTTGCAAACTCAGAGCTTCCAGCACCTTGCACACCGAAAGCACAGAGACATTGTGATTGCTGCTCCAGTTCATACACCCACTGGTGGCATGGACCAAAGCTGGACACTTAGCAGCCACCTGCCGTGACCATTTGACTGTGCTCCTTATCTTCCATACAAATACCTGAACGTAGGCAAGTTTTCTCTTAACACAAAAACCTGTCTCATACAAAAATTAACACACCCTGTTCTCTCTTCATTCCTGTCAGTATTTGACATAGGCACCAAGATGAATAATATTAGTCAGGCATTACTTGTCACCTTCATGGATGCTGACTGAAACACCTAAGTCAGGGGTTTCACCAAGAGAAAAGCCATAAATGGCTGAAACAGAGGCATCATTTTGTTCAACTCAATGATACTGAGTTTCCAACAAAGCTGCCCAAAGTGATGACTTAGTGACCCTGAAAACGAAGGATAGAAAGACTGTGCAGCATCACTGAAACTTATGGGTTAAACAATTAGGTGGGGGAAGAAGAATAAAGAGGATATCTAATCAGAACTCTGACTGCTTCTAGGTAAGCACCCATTTTAGCATTTTAGGGGGCAACTCATTTGTTTCCTTTGTTTGATAACAAAGAGGAGGCTAGCAAGGGTGTTCAAAAAGAAGGTGGTATCATGAGTTATCAAGGGGACAGCTGTAGGTTGTTGCTTATTCAAAATTTGATCATGAACAACCTACGACTAAAAGATCAGAAAACATTATTTTCTTTTATCTCAGATGTTATTTCTACCTTAGCATATGGATGTTAAATCTGGAAGTCCATCAGAAGTATAGGCAGATGTCTGTACGCCTTCAAAAGCAAATGACTAGAAAAGTACTAGATATTAAATTAAATTAATTAATTAAAAGCACTGAGATTCCTCAGACAATGAGTCTAACTATAATTATCAAGTAAGAAAATAAAAGTATCTGGAGTATGAGTTAATAATTAAATCAGAGCATCTGCCATTACAAGTGTGTCATGAAATACTGTGAAAAAGCACGTAGAAAGGGTTTGAACTGGTAGAACTGTCAGAACTTCACAGCACAGAGGCTGTAGAAAATGCATCCCATCAGCGAAAACAATAACTGAACGATCTTTGCATCACAACTGGTGCTTCCTAAGGCAAGAAAGATTCAGATTCAAATTGTGGAACAAAAAACCAGAACCTTCTGAATTAATAGACCAAGCATGTAACCACACACAGCAGATATAGAGAGAGAAAAATTCTCTTAGAAATTTGTTCTCATAATCTTGCTGGCAAATATGAGGGTAAAATATGTTCATAAACGTTGATCAGCTCACAAGTTAGTCTTGGATACAAAAGCATCAAGTCATTTTTTTTTTTTCAAAGAATAATTTTTCTACTTCTAATGTAGGTCAATGCCTACTTTTTTCATGAAGTACACTACTTGTTTTTTAATTGAATAATGGACATGGTTTTATGATGCCTTTTTTATCTTCATTCAAACAAAACCTTCAGTGAGACTATATGATAATATATAGCAGCAATTAAAAAAAAAAAAAGATTATTGTTCCGACATGGAACAGTAATTAACCTGAAATATCAATTATATTTCCTCTACATAGATCACAGATGTTAATATTTTTTGTTTTTATTAGAAACTTGAATATCATTGGTTGTCCTGAAAAAGCTAAAATAATCTAGCCTTTTCCCTCCCTTCCTAATAAGGAGTATGAAATGCTTCTCTTTTTTAATTAAATGTTGAAAATATATGAGATCATTTAGGTTTATATAAGCAGATTTGGCAGTCTTTTCATATTTACTTGGACTGTGAGGTATATTTTTATGTGCGTCTCTGTCAAAATAAGCATGTAAACCGCTTTTTATTTTAGCATGTCTTTTTATTAGACATGGATCAAACATTGATAATGTCAGCGGGCCTATTCTCCAGCCACTGTGCAAATTAGGAATAGCTTCACTGAAGTCAGCAGAGTCACAGGGATGTAGAAGCAGCAAGAGGACAATGAGGTCCGTGGTGTTTGTAACAACTGAGGCATGTGAGTAAAATCACTCCTGTCAGTCAATAATTGCAGATTGGCCCTGTGAGTCAGGTTGGAATTGCATTTTCCTTCTGCAGACTTGTATTTTTTTTTTCATCGGTAATAAGTTTCACCCACTTAATTTGTTCCCTTATAAATGCATTTTGTCACTGCCAGTTGTCAGTGGGCCCGCACCACAAAATTCAGATCCAGATCCAAATTCAGCTCATGTTCCATTTTGCCCTGAATGAGGCTTCTGGCTTGGCCCGTCTCATAATTGAGAGCAAACCGCACCATGTTGATCCGAACACAGCTCTAGCCTCATCTCCCCTGGAGTCTGGGATTCCTCTGGTCCAGGCTCCTTTGTAATTTGTGCTATTTAATATCTGCTAATCTTCTCTTTTTATTTCTTTGTCTCTCATTTCAGACTTCAGAAACGTATTTGGGAAAAAAACAACAGCAAAATGGAGGGAGTCAAACAAATCTTAGAATATTTATTCCAACATCAGCAGACATCTGCAGGAAGATGACAGATAAAAAAGCGGGTGGGAAACAGCTGCGGAGCAAGGCTTAAATACACCGGGCCAAACAAAAGCGGTTCGACACTAGCATGACGAGAAGGTTTCCCTCCTGGGGATGGCACGCTGCTGCTTCCTGAAACCATCCGGGGCAAGGACGCATTCTGTGGGATGGTGCCAGGGCTGCTCGCAGCCTCAGCCTCTCCGTCCGGCTCGGGAGCCAGGAGCTGTGGAGTCACGGCTCCAGCAAGGTCTGGGGAGGCAAATGATCCCTGCTGCTTGCAGGCTGCCACCACAGCCACGGTGGTCACACCCGCCTGACAAAAGCGGGGATGGAGCCCATCACAAAGGACTGATTCCCCGCTGTCTGCCCACAAGCAGGTCTTTGTGCTCTTTGTAAAGTGCTTTTGGCCGACCCCGTGCCCATCCTCCCCACTTCCCACTGGAAGCAGCCCTTCTCCAGCAGTGCCCGCACACCCCAGGACCCGCAATCTGGGGAGCTGGTGGCATACTGGAAGTGGTCCAGAGAAGAACCGAGAGGACAATTAACGGCATGAGGAAATGCACCCAACAGCTTAAATAGATCAAGTCTTTCTCCGTGAAAGAGAAAGGGAATGAATTAATTAGAGATTACAGCCACTCATGAGGAATAAAAATTTGATAATTGAGGAGGTTTTGGTCTGGAGACAAAGACATATCAAGGTCTAACATCTACTGAAGTTGAAGGTAAAACCATATAGATAAGAAAAAAAGGCAGGACAATTAACTGCTAGACAAACACACCAAATTTGGATTTAAAGATTCACACTGAATTTCCCCCACAAATGCTGGATGTTTTTCCCTGGAAGATAGGCTATAGTTTAAGCAGGAATTAATTTTAGGAAGTTCAACCGCATGCATTGCAAAAGGAATCAGAATAAAAGATCAAAACAGGCCCTCCTAGCTTTGTAAATAAGAAGTCCAATAATAAGCAGCTAAGCTCACATTCCAGGCTCCTGAGGACATATTGCAGGCAGGAACGTGACGTGACTTTCCAAAGGCTGCATGACAAATCTGTGCCCAGACCTGAAAAGAGACCCCAGGATTCCCGACAGGAATGCTCTTTGTTCCTGCTGTGTTTCCATCCTTCCCTTTCCTTCTTTAAAGCCCTCATCCCTTTCCTGTCCTGTTTCTTTCGTGCTTGCCACAAGGTCCTGCCCTGCCCTGGTCTCTTCCCTACCCCTCCTCCCCACTCTCTCCCCCTTTTCTGTGGAGCTTCTCAAATGCTTCACTGTCTTCTGCAGATGGAGAGGGCTGCTGCATGTCCTAGGTAGGAGGCTTATTATTGACCACATTTGCTAGGAAGTGCCCGTGGCTGCTAAAGATCAGGTGAAGGAGCCACAAGAAAGAGGAAGTGTACCCTTGGCCTGGAGGTCAGAAATCAGGATCGAATGGCTGCACCAGCAAAGCTGGGGGCTGTAGTCCTTCCCTGCCAGCAGCCATCCCTGAGAACAGCACTCAGCCAGCAGCATCATTGCTAACAGCAGCGTAGCATAGAGTTGCCACTCCAGACAGATGACACAGGGAACTCCGCCTGCTATGAATAAGCATTTAAAATCTCCTTGGCCATCTACTTAGCTGCCTCCATAACCACATAAGAAGTCACCCCACTACCGACACCAATTCAGTCATTTTGCTGTAATCCTATAACAGAAAGCTGCCTGTCTGAACATATGAAAATGAGAATGAACCTAGGAGTAGCTTCAGCATTGGCCTTCATAATTTGCCTAGTTTCTTCCTACCATAATATTCTACAGAACATATCTAAAATCTCAACCTTGTCTATTGCTTTAGAAAGTCACTTTTCCTCTCTTTCCAAACCCTTAGATCAGTTCTGTTCAAAAGAACATATTAATAGCATCCTCTATATTCCCTCTAGGATGCTCTCAAGTCTTACTGTGTTTTTAATCTTTGCAGAGCCCAAAAAACCAACCACATCAGGTGATGTGAATACCAGGTTTTATTCATTTCTTTATGGACATGACTGGTTAGGAGTTCTGCAAAGATTAAAAACCCCATTCAATAAAACTATAGATTTGAAAAAGGTGCATCATGATATGATTAACAGGGGATTCAAAAGAGAAGATAAAAAGAATATTCCTGACATCCATGGAGCGGTAAAAATCTACAGAGTAAGTGGAGCAGCCATGACCTGCTCTCTAATAACAGTGAGAGATAAAACAACCTCATCAAAACTTGGAAGGCATCAGAAGCAGAAAGATTAGGCTGAGATTTCTGGATTTCCAGACTGCAAAGAGAAAAAGTCTGTTTCGTTGGTCTGAAACCACAGAATAAGTAAAACTGTTAAAATGGAAACTGAAACAATTTGTTTTGCATATAGGCTGCAGAGTGATAATCATGATCAGGGGATAGAAAGGAACAACTTTCTCACATGGACGGGGTGGGGAGCAAGAATGTCCTACAGCATATGACATTTAGAACCTGGATCTATAAGCGGAGTGCCGTGACTGGTGTATTGTTTCCCAGCATTAACTTCAGCTTTCTCAGTTTGCATTAAGAATACATTCAAACCTCACTTCTTTGAGTTTTGTTTTCATCTTGTTCTTCAAGCCTGTTTTTCCCTTTCAGCACACAGTTATCATTCTGGCTTGTTATGTAACAGAATATTCTACCCTGGGAAAATATATTTTGTTCTTCTTGTTTGCAACTTTTCACTCTTTTTCTGAACAGTTAGCCTCCTTTTCAGGGAAAACACAGTGACACAGAAAATGGTAGACAGGAGACACGCTTATTATCACTCTTTCTGAGTAAGTTACAGGACACAAGTGGTCTTAGTGTTTCACCACAGAAGATACCGCAACCATTCGCTGTGACTTTTAGTAGGCTGACACATGATGAGAAAATAGAGTTCAGCAGTGGGTGAAAATCCTGTTCCAAGGCATCTTCCTGTGTTTCAAGTTACCCCTGTTCTTCAGTGGAGCAAGAGGAAAATGTTTTCATGGTAGAATCTAAAGACTTGCTCTCAACCATTTCTGTTACCTGGTGACTAGAGTCTTCACCCAGGATTTTCCTTTATTTTTCTTCTCCATTACAGATCACTCAAAGTGAAGCATTTGTTTTTCCTTACTGCAGTCAAGACATAATAATTTTCTCCCCATAATTTCCCCTCAAGTTCTCACTTGAGAACAGTGTGAGTAACAGCTAGGAGTTAACTTCCATCAAACTCAACTTCAAAACAGAAACCAAAAATCCAAGACTTGCTTTACTTTAGCTAAAGAGTCTACCTTTATTGAAACAAACAAAAGGTTTTTTTCAAGGAAAGTCCCATAAAATTTATTCAAGTAACTACCACCCTAAAGATATGCAAAAGGAAGATGAATCAGGCCCATTAATCTGTCAGCTGTTAAATAAATCCACGATGAGGGTAACACAGGTTGAGCACCAAGCTGCTGTTCTGAGTCCAGTTTTTGTCTTCTAAAATAGAACAGGGTCTTCCAGGTACAAGGTATTCCATGTGATGGGGTACAAGGGGGTGTGGGGGAAGTTATTCTGCAACATGAGCAGGAGACTCCAACACTGCGCATGCCGCAGCTTCTGCACACCTAGTGTCGTCACTCATCCTAAGCATCAGTTACATGTTCTCTTTATGCATTCAGCGCCTTTAAGGAGAAAAATGTCAATCAACACCAGCCTCACTGCAGTGTGTGACTTCATCACAACAAATGTAACACATTTAGCAAGGCAATATTGCATAAACAGCAGGGTAAATTTATCTTTAACAGGTGATGAGTGCTTAGTTTTGGATCAGACCTATTTTACTTGAAGGAGGAGACAGTTACCGTATTCCTGACATAGTGCTTTTCCCTGTACTGCCGTATCTTATTAACAAGACATGAGGGCATAGGAAAGTAGAGCTTCCTTAGTGTGGTCACACAATACTACATTTGATTGTCCTAGTCAGATTTTTGCTTTCCCAACCCTCTGAGACTCTTGCAGTTGAGTTACACAATGTTTTCTTGAGTAGTATCTGTGCAGCAGAAATCTTCAGCCTCCAGAAAGGCTTGGGAAGACAGGCTGCTTCCTTATACGTGGTTGCTTTTGTCAGCATATAAATCAGCCCCTCAGAGGCCTCAGGGAAGCAGTGCTGATCCAGGGGGTGGTGCCTTGGTCAGGTGGGAGGGGTCAATCCTTCTAGGTCTGGCTGACAAAAACACGGACCGGGGAGAAGCCCAAGAGCCTGGAACTGAATAGTTTTAAAATTTTGAAGGTGATTTTTATGATAGTGTAACTTCCTCAATAGACAATTCCACCAGAAATTACGAAACATTTTCAGGCTGTATTATTTAACTGCATCACATTTGCAGAACATTGCAGACGCAGCAGAAGAATCCCACAGGAGACCATACAAAGAATAAACCTGCAGTATCAGACGGTTCCTCATAGGCAGCCACTGATCTCATGGGACTGAAGGGACTTTTGCTGCTACTTCTATTGCAGCAAAATCCTATTTTGCCAGCTCTCCAGAGTGTCATAAAGCTTTTCTTATTCTCTGGAACATGTAAGGGTTCCTTTCCCTAGCTCAGTCATGACCAAACCAATGAAAGAATAGCTCTAGCAAATGCCCTTGGAAGAAAGACCATTTGTAGCAAGGAAAAGATGCCCGGTGAAGCACTGGAGGTCTGTCTGCACACATGGCATTCATGTGAAGTTGCAGCTCTTCCCTTTTTGCAGAACAGTTGCCTCACTAAAAGCCCATATAGCTTATCAGGAGTCCCTGCATTCCATCAAGGATCATGGAATAAACTCTTGGCATATAGCACGGAAACATCCTCTCTGACACATAACAAGAACAGCTTCCAGTCCTCACATCTTCCAACCATTTGTGACTGTTTTAAAAATCCTCCTTGACTACTATTTCTCTACACCAACCAAAGCATCTGTGTCTCTATCAAAGAAGTCAAAGATTCTTTTGGGGTCTTTAGCACACACAGAACTGACTCCACTATTTTTCTTTTCAGCCTCTACTGCTTTGGCAGAATCTTCAAGTAGAGCAGCCTCAACTGTTGTCAGCTTACAGCATCCCAGTTTGCATGCCCTACTTAATTGCTTGAAATTCTGAGGTATTGAGCACCTGGGACTCTGGTGGAATTTAATGAGAGCTGTGTCTGCTTCCTCACCTCTGAAAAGTGAGGCCCAGAGGACTTCTTTTGAAGACGTCAATCGCTATCCTCTACCCTGACTTCCTATATTATCTCCAAACAAGCATCTATTACTCCCTATGCTGGTAGGTTTATCTTTTGAATGTTAAGTGTCCCGGTCGAAGGCGTCAATTTTAGTCCAACTTTGTCGTTTTAAAAAGGGACAGGGATTATGTTACTTTGTAATTCCCTCTTAACTTTGTTCTACTCTATATCAAATATGAATTATTGACAGAATCACCCCAATCTGTCACATTTGATGAGACACACATACCATGGGATACGTTAAATGGAGAATATAAGCTTAGAAGCATATGCCAGGGAATCTGAAAGAGAATTAATTTCTAATTCAGTGCATGAAACAAACAACATCGAAGAACATTATGAAGCTTTGTGACCTAAGAGTAGCCCTAATAATGAAAGGTTTCAGTGAGGTCTAACAGGGTAAACTAGAGTCCCTTGTTTAAAAAAAAAAAGAAATAAAGATTGAAAACAGACACACGCACAAACACACACTCCAAGTAGCAAATATGATTTAAGGATCAGATTCTAAAGCTTTTAGTCCTGTCAGATGGTCCCTTCCTATCTATGACAGACCCCATTCAACAAATGGGACCATTTGTGGAACACGGTGCTCATTCAGCTCAGGAGTAGAGTGAAAGGGATCAGAATCCAGCCCAAAAGTTAAAATAGGAAATTTCAGCAGCCTATCTAGAATTAGTCAACATGAAAAAAGAATCACCAAGGATAGATAGTGCTTGACCAATCTTGTAGCCTTCTATGATGTCATCACTGGCTGGGTAGATGGAGGGAGAGCAGTGAATGTCATCTACCTTGACTTCAGCAAGCCTTTTGATACTGTCTCCCATGACATCCTGATAGCAAAGCTGAGAAAGCATGGGATAGATGAGTGGACAGTGAGGTGGGTTGAGAACTGGCTGTTGGATCAAGCTCAGAGGGTGGTGATCAGTGGAGCAGAGTCTGACTGGAGGCCTGTGACTAGTGGTGTTCCCCAGGGCTCGGTGTTGGGTCCAGTCCTGTTTAATATCTTCATTGATGACCTTGATGAGGGAATAGCACCCACCCTCAGCAAGTACACTGATGATACAGAGCTGGAGGAGTGGCTGACATGCAAGAACACTGCGCTGCCATCCAGCGAGACCTGGACAGGCTGGAGAGCTGGGCAGGGAGAAACCAGATGAGGTTTAACAAAAGCAAGTATAGAGTCTTGCACCTGGGAAGGAACAACCGTTTGTATCAGTACAGGCTGGGGGATGACCTGCTGGAGAAGAGCTCAGTGGAGAAGGACCTGGGAGTCCTGGTGGATGACAGGTTGGCCATGAGCCAGCAGTGTGCCCTGGTGTCTAAGAGAGCCAATGGGATCCTGGGGTGCATCAGGAGGAGTGTGGCCAGCAGGTCAAAGGAGGTGATCCTCCCCTCTACTCTGCCCTGGTCAGGCCCCACCTGGAGTATCGTGTCCAGTTCTGGGCTCCCTGGTATAAAACAGACAGGCCTTTCCTGGAGAGAGTCCAGAGAAGGGCGACAGGGATGATGAAGGGCCTGGAATATCTACCCTATGAGGAAAGGCTGAGTTAACTGGGGCTGTTCATCCTGGAGAAAAGAAGACTGAGAGGGGATCTTATTAGTGTTTATAAATATCATAATTGTCGGACACAGGGGCAATTGGGCAGCCCCTTTTCAGTGGTCTGTGGAGACAGGACAAGGGGCAATGGCTGCAAGTAGGAGCACAGGAAGTTCTGCACCACTATGTGGAAGAACTTCTTCACAGTGAGGGTGACAGAACCCTGGGACAGGCTGACCAAGGGAGTTGTGGAGTCTCCTTCTCTGGACATATTCAAGACCCATCTGGATGCCTAACTGTGCAATATGTCCTAAGGAACCTGCTTTGGCAGGGGAGTTGGACTCAATGATCTCTTGAGGTCCCTTCCAACCCCTATGATTCTGTGATTTTCCACTGGTTTGCATGCTAAGATACCGCTGCAGCTGTTCCCACACACCAGAAAATAACTGCAATATTCCATATGACTGTTAGGAAATAATCTTCAGTCTGTATTTGTAAATAGGTGTTGATTAGAGGCTTCAACAGAGACCAGGATCTACTGTGCTAGGTACCTAATACCTAGTGCCTGCCCCAAGGCTATGACCCAGTATTGTAGCCAGACAAATGTATATACAGAATGAGCAGTTACACAACATGGTCATATACAGCTTAAACACGGAGCTAGAAACAAAATCGTCAGAGCTAATGTAGTGTCTAACTCTTTCTTACCTGTCACTGACACATACCCTACAAGTGCGGTGCTACACAGGCACTGTACACATATTGCCAGATGATCAGTTGAGAATCACGTGGCTCATTAGGTATCCCTCAGGCCTCAGCATCACAAGTTTTTGTTTAAAGAGCTTCTACATATAGAAGTGTTTCACAGTCATTGCCTGATGGATGAGGAGTGGATTTGACTCTGCTAGGTGGCTGCGTAGCTACTAGGCATTGCAATGTCAGGTACTTGTTCAAGAAAACAAAACATACAAAATCACTAGTTCAAACCATACTAAGAAAGAAAACAGTGGCATATATTACTGTAAAAGATACAGTGATGGTTTATAGGGAAGGATACTACATAGGAGTGCATGAAAGAGTGAACCAGATTAAACTACAGGGGACTAACCTATAGTGTCAAGTGTCCTTTCCCTCTTCAGTCAGATACTCACTGTAGAAATAAAATACTAGCTCAGCAGCTAAACTCTCCGCCTCACCTCTTCTTGGAGTAACTCCTATAGGATAGGAGAACTTCTTGGTAAAATTATGCCAGATATAGTGAAAAAAAGAGTAGAGAAACTGAAGTAATTCCATAAAGACTACTTCTGTACAAATGCTTCTGAAATCCTAGAACGTACATTAATTATAAATTAGCATGGGCAGTTTGGCTTGCACATTTTAAGCAGAGAAAAAGAGAACACTGAAACTGGAAGAGTCTCTCTGAGCTACTGAACTTGCTTCTCTTCACAGAGTACATCAAACTGACTGTAATTAACTAAGCAGTAATTAAAAGCTCCAGAAAGAAGCTTGTACTATAGTTGTGGAGAGGGAAAGCTTATCAACAACTGAAGCATGGTATCTTCACACCCAGGAAAAATCAGTATCAGTGAACCAACTGCTGAAACCAGCTACAGGGACCAACAGAATATAAGAAATGTAAGGTAAGTGAGACAGCACATCTGAAATACAAAGAAAAGACACTGCTGATGGTTAGAGGGAAACCAAACAATACCAAACACTAATTCCATAAATAGAATTAATTTCATTCCCATTTTCACTGGAAATTCTTTCCTCAGTGGAAGGAAAAAGGAACTTCTGCCTTTTGCCAGTAAGCACGATGAGCAGAGCATTAAATGCAAGTGTAGATAGATGGACAGACAGCAATCCCTGCCAAGTTTACCTGTTTTAACTACAGATGCCAGTAATGTTACCTTCTACCAAACTTAAGTCTAGACAGCAACTCACATGACTAATATAAAACATTTTGCTGAGGTTCCACTGAGCCACTGAGGTGCCATTGCTGGGTTGTTGTCTACCTGATGTACCTTAAAAGCAATTGAAGCTCCTTTATGTAAAATGAAGTTCCAACAGTGCCCCATAAGACCTTCCTGAAAAGCATGCTCTATGTGAAAAACAAAGCCAGTATCTTCCCATGTGCAGTGACAGCCATGGACTGAAACACAGATGACCACCCTTTCCTGCTCTTTGCAGGGGCCAGAGATGATAACATATATCATGCATGGTGCCAGAATGCAGACCGTAACAGGGAATCCTTTTCATACTAGTACCTCTCAAGTTTCAGTTCCTTCCTCCCTAAAGGAACACCACTCTCCTATTTCAGGTTTTCAGGTCTGACTTCAGGCACACCAAGCTTTGCTACTGAGAGTGGTAGATGGGAATCCTCCTGGTTCTTCTCACCAGCATGGGAACTACTAGATTCAGGACCTGCCACTGGGGTTCAGAAGCAGACACTCAGATTGTGAACACTGCCCTGATTGCTCCAGCGACCACTGTTAGCATAGCCTCTCAGAGATGTCACCCTGCAAGTCTCATAGGGCTGCTGACAGCTCTGCCTTGTCTCCCTTTCTATTCTCCAGTTATTTTCATCTCACACCAAGGCCTAATGAAACATGCTACAAAGATGATTAAGGGCCTGGAGCATCTCCCCTATGAGGAAAGGCTGAACAAGTTGGGACTGTTCAGCCTTGAGAAGAGAAGACTAAGGGGGGACCTAATTAATGTTTATGATTATCTTAAGCAGGGGATGCAGGGGGAATCAGCCAGCCCCTTTTCAGTGGTCTGTGGAGACAGGACAAGGGGCAATGGCTGCAAGTTGGAGCACAGGAAGTTCCGCACCAACATGCGGAAGAACTTTTTCCCCAGTGAGGGTGACAGAGCCCTGGGACAGGCTGCCCAGGGAGGTGGTGGAGTCTCCTTCTCTGGAGATATTCAAGACCTGTCTGGACACCTATCTGAGTGATATGTCCTAGGGAGCTGCTTTGGCAGGGGGTTTGGACCCGATGATCTCTTGAGGTGCCTTCCAACCCCTACACTTCTATGATTCTATGATTCTATGATTATTCCCTGGATTCACAAACACAGTCTACCACAGCTGCTTAGTGTAAATCTTCAAGTATTTTCAAGCTCTGTGCTGAGACTAGATCCTTGCATTCACCATCATCGACTGCACAACCCATTCTCTTCCTATACCATGAGCTCATTCTTCACCATGCTTTCAAGAAATTTCTTTTATATTATATGCTAAGCTGAACTAATGAAGTCTGTGCCAGCTTGATTTACCAAAAGACTAATCATACAACAATGTAATTGACAGTCTGCTGAAGAGACCCTTGAAGTTTACTCTGAACAGGTTACCAACATCACTGTTGCTTCTTTTCCCCACAACCAGAGACCCTGAAACTTATTAGCAGAATTGTGTGCTGCTCTCTGCTAACTTAGTGTCCTCATTTGGAAACTATATATTTTCTGAAGATAGCTTCTGGCTCTTTCTCTCCAATGCTGGATAGACTTTAGTTGAATGAGAAAAATAATAAAAAAGCACAGTAAAAACGACCCCTCCCCTTTATTCAAATATCTCAGCTTTCAAAGCTTTGAATATACTTTAGAAAAGGTGGTAACCTTTGTAAATTAGCTCTGCCTTTTCTTCCCATGCAGCAAAAATGACCAAAGAATCCTTACCTCAGGACTAAGTAAATTGCACCCATTAATGAGCACTGTAAGGTACACATATCATAGGCTAGTGACTTTGCCCTGTTTTCTGATCAGGATAATGACTACTTTTTCCTTCTTTGACTTTTCTCAACACTCTCTAAATGTGTAATATTACAAATAATAGGGACATGAATTTCTGTTGCATAACTGGATAAGAATCACAAGCATGTGAGCTAAATGTTCAGTGGCAATTATATATCCAATAATAAATGAGATAAAATAACACAAGAAACTCACTATTAGAAATTTTAAAAATCTTTATTTACATCAGAATTTTTACCATTTTTACATTCATGTATAGATAAGTACAATTTCAAGTATGCAATATACTGAAACAAAGTATTGATTGACAGATATCTTCTGGCAGCAATGTTTTTCATTCAAAATTCATCTTTGTCCAATTAACCAAACATTGCTTGGAAAAGACTTCTTTGCTTGCATATTCTTCCTTGTGACACAGCAGTTCTGCACAGAAAATTCACAGAAAGACTGACTTCTGGGGTGCCTATGCATCTATTCCAGGTCCTCACCAGGACCTGTGGACACTAGGAGCTGTGCCTCCAATTGTCTTATCCAGCTATCAAGCACTAGGACAGACATACACCAATAGTCTCTTCAGACCCTTTGGAATGACACAATGGGCAAGAAACACCAGCTACTGTATTGCCAATGCCTACTGGGGTCTTATCAGTATCCTGGGATTGGATGTAATTCTTTGTAGTTCATAGAAGCTGACAGAAACCACTCTCTCCATCCTGTCCCACTTATCAGTCATCCAGTTTTATCCCTGTGCTTCCATCTCCTGATTTTCAGGTCCTGAGAAGTGGCAGGTAGATCAGATGTGTGCTTGGATCTTAATAAAAGGTTAACCAATGTGCCAGAGGTGCCATCAACGCACACCATTCTTGCATCCCTTTTACCAGCCTTTCCTACACACCCAGACTCTCTCATTCCTTCTCCATTCATCCCAGTCTTAGTATTGCTCTTATGGTTTTCTGCAGTATCAGCATCAAGGGCTTGAGAAACATTAGGCAGAAATAGGATAGCTGCCTCATTCTTAGTTGATGGGTCTACCTCTTTACTTGCCTTGGCTCAAAGTCTAAAGAATGACTTTTATACGGGTGAGAGCAAATGGCAGGATGCTATTGTTATCACTGCTTGGTAACATCTGTAAAGGGCAAAAAGAATGCATCCTTGTCCAATGGTGGCTGTCATCAATTTATTTATTCCAGAAAGCAGTGATACTGAATCTATAGGAGAGAAAAACAAACAACAGCAAGGTGGGTTTGAGTTGTTCTTAAGGCAGATCTGCACCATCTAGAGATCTATCTCAAGTCAAATTTTGGGAATTAGGTGAGAAAGGGTCACTTACTCATAGGTCTTCCAAAAGGGTGCCATAAAAGAGGTCTTTAGAGTCAGCTTCAATCAACTGTGAACAGCGGTTTCCTCTGCAAAAAGCCTGGCTCCTACATTTTCACACCACATTCTGTAACTTGAATCTATATTTAATTCATTTTCCCCTTCAGACTACAGGGTATTTAGCCATCTGTGACATGGTTACTCCAGCTACCAGATTCCCTTTGCTGCTATGAACACCGACAATTCAATAAAGTCTAATTGACGACCTTTTTAAAAGGACCCAGATTAAGAATAATTAGCACACAAATGAGTAACACTCAAGATTCCAGTGATGTAGTGATTTGATCAAATTCAGCATAGCTTCGGGGAGATACACTGAGCAGCAGTATAAATGATGATCAAATTTATTGCAAGGAAAACACACAACAGACATTTTATATTTGTCCGCTCACATTCCTTATTAATTGAAGACTAGCCTCAGAAAAAAAATATTGCGAGGAAATTGAGAAATCCTTCAATTAATCATGATTTGGAAAGTAAAGAAAACATTCATACAGTTAAGTGTCAAGACAGACAAGAGTGATATAATACTGAGGGAAAGTGCTAAGTCACAGATAATACAATATGTATGGAGAAACTCCATACTTAGAAGTACTTTCCAAGAGTCCCCACTAGGGCATCTGTGTGTCTGTGCACACACTGAGACACACATATGCCATTAATCATGCATTCCTGCAGAGGAATCTGGGTAGTTAGGCAGAAAGGGAGGCTGGGAAGGGTAGCTGCCTACATTAAGAACCAGAAAGAAAGAAGGATCACCACTGAGCCCATGCTGAGCTTCTTTCTTATAGCTGACTGGCAATAGCCATTGAGAAGCAAGGAAGGTCTTGCACACCCTAATACATGCACTGAAATATTTACCAAGAAAAGCGGTGAGGTCTTTCCATCCTGGTGTGAGTTTGCTTTGGCATTTGGTGAGAAGCAGTGCAGCACAGAGATGCTGTGTGGTCACAGAAAGCTTCCCTTCTTGCAGTCCTACAGGAAGTACCCTGTGTTTTACACTACCACAATTGGAGCCTTTCCACCATGGAATTTGGCAATATCACCAGTGTGATGCAGATCTCTGTTTAAATCCCTCACTGGGGCTCTTGGGACCCTGGGCACTGCACCACTGCCCTTTCCCCTACACTGCCTCAGGGCAGCAGCAGGAGGAGAGGAGCCCTGCGACTTCCCCTTCTCCTGTGCACCATGAGGCAGCCTAAGTGGGATCCAGCACATACCAAAACAGGGAAACAGATCACAGAGGTATCACATTGCAAGGAGCTGTCAGCCTGCTGGCCCCAAAATAGAAGTGCTACTTGAAGCGTTAATACAGACCTCGCTGTCAGATATCTCGGTGTTTCTCCTCAGTGCCAGAGGACTACACCCTTGTGACATCCCAGTGGGGTGTGCAGAAGGAAGGGTTGAACCTCGTTTTACTGAAGGAGCGTGGTATACCAGGCTGATTCAGATACTTGCCGAAGGTGAGAGTGTCAGCCCACTAAACTGTTGACTCCACATTATGTTGCAGTTTTACAACTCATTATTTAGTCTTAGTCTGAAAATTCAGCCACATTATTAAAGCAATTTATTTCAAACAACACCAGCTGGTCATGTTGAAGTTCTCATTAAAATATATCTCCATGATACCATATATATACACATTTCAGGTGGGCTGTACTTCTCAACAAGGGAAGTCTGCTCTTACTGATACAGTCACTGCAGTGGGTGTACTTGAATCAAGCCATACTGGAAAGCAAGCCACAAACTGAGCTGCTGTGTGCACACTGGTGTGGCCTTTTTTCATGCATGGCTTTGCAATACATGGATGAATGTTTTCCCTTGCCTGCATTGCAGCTATATGGTCCACTGTGGAAACCTCAGAAATCTACAGGAGATACCATCTCTCCCTTCAGCACTTGGGGAAGGAAATGGGAAAAGGCACTAGAAATGGGCAGAGTCACACTGTGCCACAGTTGAGCTCATACATGCTCCCTTTTGATGTAATACAGAACTCAGACTAAAGGACTGGGGTGAGCAGAGGTAGAAGGAAAACTCAGGTTAAGGCGCAGCCTCAGTGAGATCATTTAAGAGACTTCAGAAATAGTTTTAGCCTCTTCTGGCCAATGATGGAGATGAGATTTTTGATCTTACACAATGTCACCCATACAATTTAACCATACAGTGGTTAAATATTGATTTAACCATACAGTGGTTAAATATTGCGTATTGCAGTGAAATATCTGTGATGGGAGTTTTCTACACTTGATCTGTTCTGTGAGGAGCATCTGACTAGATGCCTTCCTAAAGGCTACTTCTTCCTACCTAAATTATTCTGTGAATTCAACTTTTATTCTATCAAATACAGAAATATGGTCAGGAATTGCACTACTTTTGTCCTGGTTTGGATTTTTTTTTTTTCCGTCATGGCACAACTTCTTGGTTGATATTTTTAACATGGAACGAACAGCCTGTAGATGTGTTTCAGATAGCAGAAATGTCTTCCAAGGAGATGTTTCTAGCTGGTTGAGATGGGAAGCAAGGACAACCTTTTCTCATATAAGGGAAAAAATGCATTAATTTTTGGCAGCATTTCAGAAAAGACTTTTTATTTAGTTAGCCTTTTTCCTCTCCTGTAAAGTTCACTCAGCACTGTCTCCATTACTAAGCAGGCATGCTTACAGAAATCTGCCAATTTAGTCCGGCCTATATTTAGATCCAGGAAGTTTTATTTTACTTTACCTTTAATAATATCTTTTGCAAGTGATAAGGAGAACACTCTTGGTTCCATACTACCACAAATCTTTCATTTGTGGTAGCTAATGAAAGTTTAAAACCTATTAGATTACAGAAAGCAGGGCTAAAAGTGACTCTAAATATGGTCCTACCACCTCACTGGCAAGTTAATGACAGTATTACCAGTGACCTCCCAAAACCTTCTACCCCAAAAATCCCTCTTAAAAGTTATGTACTGTGGATGTCATTATAAATGTGAGTGGTGGTGTATCTTCCAACCAGGCCAAGTATACTGCATGGCAGGGTCACTAAATGCAAATTTATTTTTCTACATAGCATCAGTAAAGTCTCAAAATAGTCTTTAAGTGAGACTTAACTGGTGTATAAAATCTTGCTGACACTTTAATAGAGCCTGGGGGGCTCAGTTTTGACTCTCAGTTGTAAAGGGTAATAGGAGACTGTTCAAACTCAGGTGCAGCTGAAGCATGTATGCTAAAAACATGTGAAAAAGAATAGGGTCAGAGCAAAATAAATTAAGGTCTGTAACACTATTAATTTTGGCATATAGGCATCCATGAAGAAAAGCACCACATGAATGTAATCTTAGTACTGTACTTAGCTAACCAAAGTGCCTTTGTATGCACAGAAACACTTATGACCTGATCTATCAACCTGGACTAAACAGGTCCCAAGGAACTGAGAGCCAACCCTGTTCAAAGGCTGTAGCCTTCCAGCCAGCTTACCCAGGAAAAGATTCTTTTCCAAATAAGTAAATTTATTTTCCTAGACTTGGAATTCCAAGTCCCACACCTAGTTGCAAATATACCGACCCCACCCCAACTATACAAAATTAACCATCCTTGGTATCTGTATCAGAAAGAGCTTCACAGGGATGCAAAAGGAGTAAGTTTCACAGGAACACAATCAATTCTTTACTTGCAACCTTGGCCTCCCAGATTTTAAGAAAGGGCTTTCCAAATTTGTTTTAAGTACAAAGGCAAGCACATAGAGGAGGACAAGACATTCTGTTCAAGTGTCACTTTGAGATAGCATCCCCTTCAATGCAGCATGCAAATCCTACAGTTAAATCTCGGTTAGATAGTTTAGATCACTCATTTAAAACCGGTTTTTTTTATCATAGTCTTCACACAATTCAACACCTGATGACTAACATTTCTGGTCTCACAGCCCTAAAGGAAGCTCCCACTTCTCACTATATATTTCAAGGCTATGTTTTGAGATGCATGTGGCTCACACAGAAAACATAACAAGAAGCCACCAAGAATTTGCTGTATTCCATCAAGGATAGGCCTATAAATAACACACCAGTTCAAAATCTTGCCAATAAAACCTCATAAAAGTACCATCCAGTTTGTCCCATGTTTATCATTAAAAGGGAACAGGCATATTTATAAAGCTTCATTCTCAGACTGTGTAGCTTCATCAAAAATATAGAGAGAAAAAGAACAAAGCACTTCTTACAGCAGCTTGCAGCAGATAATTTCAAAAAGACTTTTTTATAGCTTTGGGGTCTTCCTTTTGTGCAGTTGTAGGGCCAGTCCACAGCAACCAACATGCTGGGTTTCATGTTTGGATAGAAGGCACCCCTGTCTAGTTCCATAATCTTCCATATAAATAGGGAATAACTAGTGACTCTTCTCCTGTTTCAAGGCAAAGACAGGTGAAAGGGAGACTAGAAGAAACACAATTTGTTTGAGAACTGTACATAAATTTTAAATGGGTTTTCAGGGGAAGGGTGGGAGGTTTTTTTGAAAATATATATATATATATTTGTGTGTATATCGCATGCAATTCTTGCTTATTTTGTTCATGTGAGCTTTTCTCTGGACTAAGGTGTATGAATTACTGTAGAAATGTAAAAGTAGAAGTGTTCTCAAGAGGACATCTGTTCCACATCACTGACAGATGTCTGTCTGACCCATTTTCAGGATAGGAAACAAGGATTCCAGAATATCCTTAGAAACCCTGTTCCAGTGCAGTATCATCCCCATAGCCAGAGCATCTATCTGAATTCTATCTAATCTGAGTATGTCTTGCTTCAGCTTACTCCATCCATTTCTTTTTACATCATTTTTGTACAGGGAGAGCAGGTAAGTATTCTTTCTTTATAACGTTTTAAATAACATTTTTGCATACTCTATGTGCATTATGCCTCTTTCTTTTCCTAGAAAAAAATAAGTCAGTTAATTCAGCTTGTCATCACAGAAGATGTTTTCTAAGCTTTGTTCTTTCTCATTCCAAAAGAAGAATGTATTCCAAAATCTCTGCACTTTAAAATGTGACATCATTGGACACATGCATAGTATTCCCACGTCATACCTAAATAGCTACTTCCCGGTTATTCTCAACATTACTATTAATTCATACTGTCGTGGAGCTTACTTTTCACCTATCTTCACAGTCCTGGATTTCCTTATTTTTGATCAGTGCTAAGACTCTTTTCTGAAAACTGCTCCCAAACTAGTTATTTCATGTTTAATATCGGTGCATATGATTTTTCCTTTCTAAAAACTGATACTTTGCACTTGTCTTTATTGAATTTCATCCTATTGATTTCAGATCCTTTCTTCAATTTATCGTCCTCATTTGGTACTCAAATTCTGTTATCTAAAGCGTTTGGAGCCCCTCCTAGTTCAGCAACGTGTTATTTTTAAAAGTTTTCTACATATTCCATCGTCAGAGATGAAAATACTGAATACAGGAGACCTAGAGAGAGACCTCTGTGGTATCTTATTTGATATGTTTTCCCAGTTTGACAACAAACCATTGATAACTGCTTTACCGATAAGCCAAATTTTTCAAACAGTTTTGCACCCATCACATAATAACTTCATCTAAACTGTATTTCTCCGGTTTACTTATGAAAATGTCATATGGATGTGTGTCAAAAGCCTCACTAAAGTCAAGATCTATCACATCTGCTGCTTCACCCTTATCCACTGGGCCAGTTACCCTGTCAAAGAAGGAAATTAGATTGCTTTGATGTGATTTGTTCTTGACAAACCCATGCTGGCTGTTTCTTATCACCTTATTTTCCTCTAGGTGTTTACAAATTGATTGTTCAATAATTTGCTCCTGCATTTTTCTCAGTATCAAAGTCAAGCTGACTGGCCTATAATTCCCTGGGTCTTCCTATTTCCCCTTTTTAAAGATAGGTGCTGTGTTTGCCTTTCTCCCCTCCGCCAGGACCTCACCCATCCTCCATGAGCTCTCAAAGATAATTGCTAGTAGTTCAGAGATCACTTCAGCTAGTTCCTGAAGTACTCCAGGGTGAATTTCAACAGGCCCTGCTGACTTGAATATATCTAACTTATCTGAATATTCTTTAACCTGTGCACCCTTTTCCTGTAAATTAAACAACTTTCTGCCCAATATGTGTTATACAGGTTTTACGCTTAAAGGCAATATTCCTAATACTGCAGTTTTAATTTATTTTGACTGGTAAAACAGTTACACTTCACTCCACAAAGTCAATAAAGAAGAGTGGCTATATCCAGTGAATGCCTCATGCTCAGAAGGAAAGGTATCCCTAAATCCAAACTTGCAATGTTTCAAAAGGAGCCTCTGTTATTCTGCCTCTGAAGACTGTGGACAGCAGGCTGCATAAAGCCCAGTGAGACTTCAGCACCCTCTCATGCCTTCAAAGCTTGCTCTAAGGCATGTCTAGGGCAGATCTAGTTGCTGCAGCTTGAGTGAAATCCAGACATCAGCCATTTCTCCACCCACTTTTCGCAAACCTGGAAGTTTTTCCAAAACATGCAACCCACTTACACAATCAAGCTTCCTATAAAATGCAGTAAGGCCATCTATCAGGACATAAACCAAAAAAATATTGATCTAGAATTATACCTACAGGGCTATACTGGTTCTTTTCCTCAAATAAGGTTTCTTCAAGCTGGGTATAGGTACAGAATGACCCTTGGCTACTGTCCTTCTGTTTCAGCAGCTCTGCTTCTGTTTATAAAGCAGTTCTTACCACTGTCTCTCAAATGCACACTTGACATACTTGCTGTACTTGCAATTAGGGCAGGAGAAGCCCATTGTTCATGTTTTCCCCTCTGTCTTTTCTACACAAGTATTTCTCACTGGGGACCTAAAAGACAAAATATTGATTTTTTTTTTCTTAAATGGCTTGTTCTTTTTTATTATGTTATCCTGGTGGTTTTAATTTCTTACTGCCTACTTCGATATAGCAACCTAAAGACAGCCAAAGATGAAGTTCTAACCCTAAGGCTTTGAAACAAAAGATACAGCATCTTCTCTCTGTCCCTCAGAAATAGAAATAAAATGGCTCAGTTGAAAAAAATCCTCAGCAAGAAGGGTGTAAAGAAACCTTTCTATTTCCTTACCTGTCAATTAACACAAAGGAGGCACCTTGGACACTTGGAATGGCCTTTCTCACAAGCAAGAATCCATCTTTTGAACTATCCATTGGACTTTCCAATCCCATGGAGATCTTTGTGGCCATCAATGTTGTGGGTACCATGGGGAGTCTCAGTGAAGCTACCTGAACACAAAATCACCACAGGCATGGCACCTTGCAGCAGCAAATGTAGGAACTTTGAGTAACCACATTCACAACGGTGCAAGCATATCATCCATAACTCCAGTGGGGATTCCTTGAAAAATGCAGTTACCTGACTGCTTTTATACTCAAGGGAAGCAACACTGAGTTAAAGGCTTCCAAGTGAAATATGCTACAAGAAACTTAATTTTAAGAAAGAAATTTGGAGGGGAGGGGAAGTCTCTGAGGTCAAGAATTGTGGAAATAGCCAGTGGTACCACCTGAAAGATCTCTCTGTACTTCGGTCAGTACTCATGGAGTGTGTCAGACTGGACCTCACACAGTCCCCGGTTCACCCCAAACAAAGCAAGGGCCAACAGGAACAGACTCTCAAACGGGATGGGTATCCCACAGCCTCTCTGAGTAACCCATTCCTGTTTCAGGCCACCATCCTGAAGGACTTGTGCAAGCTGTGTATCTCCCTGCATCTCATCAGTGTGCACCTCAAGGGAGAGCTCAGCTTCTGGGCCTTGTGGCCCACATGGTTTTCTCTGCAGCTAGCCTGGCCCTCTGTTGGTCTGTCCCTCCCCTGGCACAGGGTTTTGCATTTGCCTTTGCTGAATTTTGTGAGGTTTCTGTCAGCCCAGTTCTTCAGCTGTCACTTACTGCAGGTCAATAACTACTTCTGCACCAGGATCAGCCAGCAACGATCCCGCAAAGAGACAGAAATGGAAGATGAGAGACCTGGGGCCAATATCCCATAAAATAGACAGTGAGGCAGAAAATGGGCCTGATAATAGGGTAAATGTCAATGGATGATGCAGAGACTCATCAAGAGCTAGTAAAGAGTGCAGTGACATAAAGCAGCCAGAACTTCAGCCTTGCCAGTCCCTGACGTGATACCACCAGAGCCACTGACAAGAAATTTCACAAGAAATCTTGGCAGGGAGAAAACAACTTTAATGGTGTCAAACTCTTCTTTCATTCCCACAATGATCCATCCAGCCTAGGATTGACTTTTACAAATAAGAAGGCCTGGAGGAGCACTCTCTTAAGATGCAATGGTGCTGTAGAGAAGAGAAAGGACTCATTTTTCTTAGCTGTAAGACACTGCTATTTCCAGAAAGAAATAAACCCCAAAAATGTTAATTGCAGCCAAAAATCACAGACATAAATTGACAGTAAGCCCCAAAGATGCTTTTTCATGAGGGAAAATGGGATGGGTCAAAGCAGAGGAGCACTTTCATATCTGGACTGATATCTAAGGTTCCTTTCCATTTATGAGGAGTGAGGGTTGGAAGCTGAGTTGCATTTCAGGCCAAGCACAGCTACAGCAAGACTGAGAATGGTGGAAAATAAAGAAATTATGTTCAAATTCAGCACAGATTAGTGATAAATATAATGATTCATGCACTCTAGAAGTAGAGAGATCATGCTTATTGCAACACAGAAAAAAAGCACAATTCAACAAAAATATGTTCTGCCATAAAAGCAGACAACCTGCTTTCTAGCATTAATTGCAAAAAGAGTCTTCCATTAATGCCTCTGAAATAAAAGAACAAGCAATTCACAGCCCTTAAAATGAACCTATCTGCTTTCTGTGACGAGAGCAGGTTCAATGTTTTTTGAAGCAATGTGACGGTCGATCATAACAAGTCACCTCTGGCCTTTATTTACAAGCGCCTGCAACTCACCACCTTCTCTGTAACTCCTAATGCACTCTGTGAAGATAAAGATTGCAGAAAACCTAAAAATAGACACCAGCAGCAAATGCACCCTATGGTATTGGCAGAGCCAGCTCCACCAATGTCAATGTACTGCAAAGTTTTGGTTTGGTTCCAGGGGTGAATTTGTACTCTCCTGGCTTTGATCAAGAACTACCAAGAAGTGGTCATCTTCAGTGCACGCTGATTAACAACTTCTTCAGCAACATAGAATAAGGTGGCAGAGAGAAAGAAGTGTTAGTCTCATGCAGGCCTGCCTGATGCACACTTCAAAACCAAGCTTCTATCTTGTGACTTAGGCTAATGTTTTCCTGTTATGGGGTTGTGATGGTTTCACCTTGGCTGGAGACCAAATGCCCACCAAAATTGCTCTATCACTCCCTTTTTCAGCTGTACAGGGGAGAAAATATATATTGAGAGGCTTAGGAGTCAAGATAAGGACAGGAAGAGATCATTCCACAATCAGCATCATGGGCAAAACAGACTCAACACGGAATAAAAAAAATATCTAATTTATTACACTACACACACACAGAGGCACATAGAGAAACCAGACTCAGATAATAAGAAGTAAAACCAGACCTTAAAAAGCCCCTCCCCACCCCTCCCTTCTTCGCAGACTTTATTATTTCTCTCCCTTCCCTTGGGTGGCACAGGGAAGGCAGGGGTGGTGTGGGATGGAAAAGGGGGGTTTCAGTCAGTTCCTCATGAGTTGTTTTCCTTTTTAGCCAGGGGTGGGGGGCATTCATCACACTCTTCTCCCCTTTCAGCATGGGGTCCCATCTACAGGAGATAACCCTCCACAAATGTCTACAACATTGAGTTTTTCCCACTGGGCTGCTTCTTCTCACCAACTGCTCCAGCATGGATCTCTTCCATGGAGTGTCAGCCTTCAGATCCAGACTTTTCCAGCCTGGTCCCTCATGGAATCACAAGTACCCCAGCAAACCTGCTCCAGCTTTGGCCGGTCTCTTCACAGGCTGCAGGTCCTGCCAGGATCTTGCTCCAATGCAGGCTTCCATGGAGTCACAGCGTCCTTCAGGTGTCATCACCCACTCTGGCGTGGGGTCCTCCATGGGCTGTACATGGGCTATGTGCTCCCCATCATCATCCATGGGCTGCAGGGGCATCTCCCTCTCCAGTTCCAGGAATGCCTCCTCCCCCAACTTCTTCACCGATCTTGGTGTCTGCAAAACTTCTTACATCTTCTTTCTCTGGCAGCAAAAAGTGGCCACTTGTGGGATATTTTCTTCCCTCTTAAATGTTATTCAGAGAGGCACTATGTCTGTTGCTGATGGGCTCAGCCTGGGTCAATGGTGGGTCTGTCCTTGAGCCCAACTAGTTTTCACTCTGTTGGGTCCATGGGAAACTTCTAGCTGCTCCTTACAGAAGACACTCCTGCAGCAGACACTCCCCACACTACCTCTACCCCCCCAGAACCCTGCCCCGTAAAACCACAATAGGGACACTGTCTCCAAAAGGCATGTTGAACATGCACCTGCACAATGGAGAAGTGAAGACCTCTTCATTTGTTATGGTGACAAACTTCCGATGGGACGTGACAGCTAGTGGCTCACTTCTTAGTTTGTCAAACAAACTAATGATGTTAACATATGTTGGTGTCCTTCTGCAGTTTCCATTTTAAGCTGGAAATCCAAGAGAGATGTTATGACATCGCATGTTCTTGGTTTTCCGTAAGGAGATTCTTGTCTTTAACCTGGCTTGAAGTAATACCTGCACAGATCCTCCCTCTGCAGATGCAGGATGCACATTATCTCCTGATTCATCACCATTTTGATCAACTTTAATTCAGCCACTGCAAGGAGATCTCTGAGCTGGCAGATTTTGTTGTTTCCTTGATAACTTCATTTTATTCAGGGAGAGCAACTTAAACCTAATGACATCATTTATATGTAATTTTTCTTCAAGATTTATTCCAAAGTATGTATTTCAATGTGTTCCTTAGTCATGGTCTAGAAACCCACCCATAAACAAGTAGAGGCCCTGTGTACCAAAGCGAAGGTCTTTTTTGCTGTCTACCTCTGAAGTGATTATTATCTCAGTAAGAGAAAACCAAAGATCAGGAACATGTCTCTCACATAAGAATATTGTTTGAGTAGCAGAGAATCTCTGAGTTTATTCCAGAGAGTCAAATCATAGAATCTGGCTTGAAAATTTAGTGGCTGGGTGGAGAACCAAACTTACTCCTCCCTGCAGTTCGTTTGCTCTGATGCTGGCAAGGAGTACATCTTTCTTTGTTCAGAGGGAATGCAAGCTTGGCAGGCAAGGTAGTGATGTGACCTTTATCAAAATGAGAACTTAACAAGAATGTCTACTTCCTCTGTTTATGAGGCAAAGTTGCCCCTTGCCAAGGATGTCAGTCAGATACTAGACTTTTATCCCACTACTCCTTCATGGTTTTTTAGCAGTCTTCAAGCTCATTTCTTTATTCTTTCAACATAGCAGGTGATCTGTATTGAGCAGCCAGTGAAATAAATTTATGAACTGTATGAAAAAGCCCACAGGGGCTCAAGCAGACTCTGTTGTTTGCTTGGGTTATTTTTAAGGGTACAGCTATGGTATTGGAGACAGGTGGTCAGATCCCAAGCTGATGTAAACCAGGACTACTTTACTAGGTTTAATACAACAGGGCTACTGGTCAGGCCCTTACAGCTGTAACCTGGTAGCTGGAGAACATCATCAGCAGATTTGACCTACCTATTACTTTGTGCATGCAAACTAATAACTACCTCTTCCCCTCCAGTTAAGCCAGGATAGTGCTGTTTTCCTTGGGTGCCATTATAAACATGATATTGAGGGGACCTCTAGAAATTCTGTCTCAAATAAATTTGAATCAAAAGAGAGCTGAAAGTGCCAAACTATGCATGCAAAATGCAAATCTGTACTTGTGCACTAAGGTAGATTCCACCTTGCATAGCAATCTAAAAACAATTCCCTATCACAGAATGAAGATAAATGCAGGCTTGGAGGAGCACAAGTTCCAGGAGTCTATTCTCTTCTTTTTATTCTGCAGGAAGCCAGGCAACAATGGCCTTGCAATCTGTGATGCTCTTCTATATTACATCTTAGTCCCCATCCCACTTTGATGACTTCTCTTGGAAGAAATTAAAAAAGCAATCCACAAGTGGTGAGTGACAAATGACAAATACAAGAGTTCTTTAAAAAAGAATCAGATAGAGTGAAGTGAGATGGATAATGTTAAGGTCCTCTTTCCTACCCTGATGTTTGATGTAGGATGGAGACAAATCTTCAGATTGAGATGTGAAAGAGAAAGAAAGGTAGTGTTTCTAATGACACCCATGGGCACCACTTGTGGAGGCCACTTGCACATCATTTGTAGCTTTTCTGCAACAATGACTTGATGGCTATAAACAGGGCTCTTGGCTACATTAACAGCAAAGAACAGAGTGAACTTTGTTCAGAAGACCACATTTAAAGGAATATTTTGTCCACTGCTCTTTTCAAGGATGGGAGAGGCATTTAATTTCCTCCTGCTTTTTCAACCAGTTCCCAGAACAGCTTTGGAAAACTGGTAGGCAGACCTTAGTATTTATTGTGCATATGGCCTGTCCAAGTGGATTAGGAAAAAAGTGTTCTGCACTGTGACATGGTTTGATCCAACTGAGATTTTGCCCCCCACCTACTCATTTGCCATTGGCCTCAGTGAAAATCATCATGAAAATAAGGAGTGGTCTGATCTAGTACCGTTACACTACTCCTGCAAGTTTTTTCAAGTTTTTGGGCCTTGCAGAGTATTGGGATTTTAAAATTCACTCCAAGAATCAGTTCCCCTACTAAGCACTGAGAATCCACCAAATAACAAAGAAATCCTCTTGAAGTAATGTCCAGGTTGGTAGCCAACCACAATGCATTCAGGCTGAGGAAAGGAAAAGCAGACTGTTCCTACATACAAAGACAATTTGACAGGTAATTACTCCTGTGAGTCATTCATGAAGCAGATTTCCTCTGATAAGAAACAAATTGCCATCATCCCTTTTTTCTGTTTTTCCTTCCTTAGTCTCATAACAGAGACATGCAGGACAGGGAGATGAGGGCCTCTGTGTTCACCAGCTGTTTAAGCAAAGAGGCAGAGCCCAGCACTTTTAGGGGTACAGCTATTCAAATACCATAGTTAAATGTTTTCAAAAGTGAATTTCTGACCACCCTGAAATTACTTGGCCTTCTTCAAAGACATCCCACGGAAAACGAGTTTGTTCTCTGCTGTTGCTTGGTACTGGTTCTATTTCAACAGAGGACAACTGATGACTCCAGGATGGGAAGGATTCGCATCAAGGTACTGATGGCATTCCTCTGTTTTTGCCAGTAGCACTTTCTCATTAATTTAGGGTTCTTAGAGGAAGAGATGCAATGCATAAAGCCTTAAAAATTGTGGAATTATTCTGAACACAGACACAATCATACTCCACTCTGGATATTCTGGGGTATGTTACCATTCATCACTGAAACGTTGTCTTGGTGGTGAACTTGATCAAACTGTTTTTTACAGACCACGCAAGACTACTACTGGATTCACTGGGTTCATACCCATGCTTCTCAACTGAAAAATTTTAAACAGCACATGGTAATTGCTCTTTAGATTGTGAAGAAGTTATAAGCCTTCCTGTTATCACAGTCAATATGCTGCTCCAAGCAGGAGAGACAGGAATACACCTAGCTCAAGGTAAGGAGAAAAATCACAACATCTTTCAGTTACTGTTTCAACCAAACACTTTCCAGTTCTCAGTCACTGGTCTCTCAGTAGGAGGCAAGCACCCAATCAGTGAGGATGAGAGTAACGTTAGGAATGCAAAGCACTTAATAAAAGGAAGACTTGCATCTCTGAAGTGCAGAAAGACACTAACATTTGATTACCTGGGAAGACACTCCAGGGAGAAATTCATGACCACAGAAAATAGTTTCCAAATTAAATACGGTATGATGCAAGCATTCAAAACTAAATGCAAACTGTGTAAAATGGATTTTTCCAAAGAGCATCAAATGGTGAATTTAGCAATAACTTGCAATGAGCTCTGACTCTCCTTTGCTTGGAGTTTCCTTCTGACATTTACACCCGAGAACAGCAAGCCAAAGCTGCCATCAGTTGAAACACAGTTGTCTTTATGTCGGTTTTCCACTGCTGCAAACTAAGGCACGAGATATTACCAAGTAAGTTGCAGACAAATGGGAGAAAGGCCACCAGTTCTACTCTTTCCACATAACAGCAAAAAGACAGGGTCACAGGGAAGAACAAAAGTACTTTAAAGGTGTATAGTAAATGTTGAACAAAAAAAATGAAATCTGATGGGACTGCTCAGTACATTTACTACACATGGTCACTTTAGTCTGATTCGAGCAGTGCAGACAGCAAGACATACAGCTTTACAGTAAGGCTACTATCTTGCCAGGTAAGTCCTTCAAATTGCTGCATTGCTTCTCCTGACTCAACAGCAAGAGGCAGAGATTACTATCAGAGCAGAGAGGTACACAAATAATCACAGACATTATTCAGAGCATCAGACATTTAGGCCTTGAACTGAAAGCCCAGGAGCCTTCCCATTGTTTCCAGCGGGCCTTGGGTCTGCCAGCAATCCAGAAAATTTTAGGGTGGGATTTCCTCTCTCCAAATATGCTCTTAACCTCTTCCATTTCATCACAAAGGAACAAATGAAAAACAGCTTTGGAACAGTTGTGTTGGGGATGGGGGATAGACTGTGTGACCTGAAACAATTTAAATATTCCCATCCTCGGCTTTTATTTATTATAAGAGCATTTCTCCAGATTCTAATACTAACATTTGCATAACTGAAGCAAGGAAGAAGGGAGGGAGCTTATCCAGCAGTTGTCTGTATAACTTGCCATTGCTACTGGTGAGCCGTACTGGAAAGCCCGCGTGGAGCCAGCCTTCACACAAGGGCCGTACTGCCTCCTCCTGGCAGGAAAGAAAAGAGAAATGGCTTCATCTTTTCAGGGCTGGAGCGAGCTACTTCACAAGAGCTTTGACAAAGGTGATACGACCTGAGTAAGGAAGCAAGCCAAAGAGAACCTAAACCAGCCTCTTGATGAAGAATAGTTTTCTCCTAATTTATGCAGGTTGGGCAAGCTGGATGCCTTCTCTGCCCACTGCATACCCCTTCACCCATTATCTTCCCGGCTTTCTGCAATACTGCTACACATTCTTAAACTCCTGGCGTGGCCCCACTAGAGTAACCCGGAATTTTCCAGATGGTGCTCAGTCTATTTCATTGAGTGAGGAACCTCAGCTCAGACACACCACAGACTATGACTAATGTGAGACACAGGGTGAGCAGGCTCTGTCAACAATATACAAGCAGCTACGTTCACAAATACACCCCGATCTGTGTGTGTCTAGCAGAAAATACCTGCTGCGACTGTATGCTGCTATTTTTCCTACTAGCTAGACCAGAATAAATGATTATGAGGCAAAATGAAAAAGAGATTTAAACTTTTCACCAGAGGATAACACTTCAGTGCTTTAGCAAACACTTTGAAAATGCTTTCTGGTGTTGGTGTTACACATATCCTCTAGCCTGATGAAACCCCCACCCCGCTGAAGCCAGCAGAACCCCATCCATTCCATTCCAGGAACATAACTCAGGCCCCACTGATGTGAGGGATCAACATTATCTCTAATCCTATCACCATTGTGTTTACTTCCATACCCAAAGGGAGACGTCACACAGGTGAAAAAAGCAGCAATGTCACTTTTTCAGTCTAGCTCTAAAAGCAGGACCTTGTGGGTGTGGATTTGCATGGATCAAGTGATACTTTTGGTTCTGAATCCGCAGAAAGACAGTGCCACGCACCTGAAGCTGACTGCGTTCTGAGCACTACCACCACCCCACACAGGTGTCACCTGGAGGGCCCCAGCTAGCACCACCACTTCCACAAACACCAGTCCCCACAAAGGGTGTTGCAGCATGGACACTCAAACCAAGGGTGAATTAAACATTTGGCAATGTGCAGGGAGGGATCACACTATGTGTGAGCATGCATGCCCCACACCAGCTGAATCAAAAAGTGGTGTCAGGATGCAAAAAAGTCACTGAGGGACACTAGAGGGAAAATAGAGGAGGAATCAGAAGGCAAGAAAAGGCATTTTCTCAAATGCACAAGCTACTTTATCCCAATGATTAGTGCAGGCAGACATCCCATTGGGTCAGTAGTACGGGCTGACACCAACCATTGCATTGTTAGCAGAACAGGGTGTATTTGGGATCAGTTAATGCTTCCCACTGCAGTTAAAGCAGCTTGTCCAGGAAAAGCCTATCAATTTAATCCTGCCTACATAGTGCCAGGGCTGTCATTTCCCACCTGTGCTACAGAGCTACTACTGTATATTCATGAACAGTGGTCTTATTACTAAGAATATACCTAATGTGTATTTCAGTGTAGCAGGAGACAAGTTACAACAGCCCTATTAAAGGAATATGCAGAGATCACAGAATTGACACATTCTGTTTAAAGGCAGCCACACTTATACTTGATTGCACAACCAGAGACAAGTTTGTTACGTACCTCATCTTTCATGAACACTCATATTTACTAGTTTAAAACACAAGATAAAAGGCAGCCATGCCTTGGCAAAGGAATAGGGGACAATATCAAATTATAAACTAAGCATATTTATAGGTGTATACAGATCTAGAAAAGCAAGAGTTGGATATAATCAGCACTCAATGATATGGGGCAAACAACGTGAGACTTGAAAGCAAAAATATCCAACAACTTGTAACATCAAAACTAACAATTGCAGGTCTTAGCAGACAAATGAAATATAAACGGCAAATAAGTATGCATACGAAGGGAACAACCACATTAAATACTTTGATCATTGCAACACAACAAGCATTTTACAACAGAACAATACAAAATTGATCAGGTAATTATTCGTAAACGTTGATCATTTTAAAGAGCAAGTATGATTTAGCTAGCTCGTGCTAAGGGAGCCATGCTGAATTTCAGGAAAACTGATAAAGTTGGAAAAATAAGGCAAGTTGTCAGAAAGTATGCAGAAGGAACACTAAATTGCTTCCAGTGAATTAGGGACACAGGTTTAGGTGATGCGATATTTTCAGAATTAAAGAAAAAAATAAAAATTGAAAGCCAGAAAAGCATCCTTGGATGTTTCCACTTGAGCGCTGTGTTTAGGAGAAATGGATTATGACCTCAAAAGCAAATTATATAAGGCAGTTATGTGCTCTTTATAAAAAAAATAATTTAAAAGACAAAGAGACATAATAAAAAAGGTACACAGACTGGACCATGTTAATGTCAGCACTAGAGACAGCCTGGGAAACTATTTTAAGAGATCAAGAGGAAAATATTTAGAAAATCATGAGATGATTAAGAACAGGCAATGTGAATATCTAGAAAAGGAGATCAAGTCTCTCTTGTTGGAATTTACTAGGAACAATGTCTCTCAGGTTCACCAGCATTGCACATTTGGAACAGCAGTAAGGTCTGCTGTCATCTCCACAGCAGCTCATACACAGCCTGGACTTGTTTATAGCTTTTTGTGGCCTGCACAGAACCTGAGACTTCCCAGCTTCTGCAGGAAGAAAATCACACAGTAAAGAGCATGATTCTGTGGATAGAAAATCCCCTCTGAATCAAACCCGGAGAGCAAGAGGAATCTGCTTCAGAATGCCTTAATGCTCTTTGATGCACAGCCAAAGATCATTCTTCTCTTCATATTTCCAGCACATTTAGTCCTAGCCCACTCAGTTCTGCATTTTCCAAGTGGCCACAATCAATGAAAGAAGGGCTGTGACTTTCTGTTCAGACTGGGGCTAGCATGACTGCAGAAGCAGTGTATCTGGCACGTGGGGAAAGAATACACCCTATTTGTCTGTCCGCAGACATGCAGGTAGCTGATGGGTAAAACACAAGATCATCTCAATCTTCTTTGATGAGGGTGAGCTGTGAAAATCAATGTTGCTTTCTTTATTTCAATTCTATCATGCACAGCTAGGGAGCAAAGTCTTGGCAAGGGATTGGCACAGGTAGACTGGAATGAGTTAACTAACACCAGTTGGTCATCTTGTCTGGTGGTAGGACTGGGATAATGATGCAGGATCATTTAAAATCTCACAAGCCTTACGAGCACAACACAATTGGGGTATCATTTCAAGATGTTATTTTTGAGCACTTTCTTCTGCTGAAAGAGACAGCACTGGAGCATACTCTAATGTCCACATCCAGAAGCTATTGAAGGTAAGAAAAACAATTAAGAAAAGTTTGTCATTTTTGTGAACAGGAGGCAGGCAGGGAGAAATATGTCTCTTTACACAATTATTGGAACTGTGAGAAGGAAAGGTCACCAGAGTGGAGATACTCTCAGTAAATGCAGATCCTAATAGATGTCATGCAGCAGTGGTCACATCAGGAGAGAGAAGACAGTACAAGAGGAATGGCATAGTTAGAATCAGCCACTCACTGGGTATCAAGGCACACCTCAAGGGTGCATGTTAGCAAGGAGCCTCCTGCAGCACACTTGTGCTCAGCTGCCTCCAGAACATGGGCACAGAGGAACCAGAACCATGGGTCCATGTGGGCTCTTGTCTGTTCCAGATCTTGTCATTTAAAGACCAAATGCAAGATTGCATCAGGACCCTCCAACCTTTCCTTTCAAACATCCTGTTATGTGCAACAGACACAACATTGCTGCAGGAAACTTCTTCAAGCCTCTCACTACTTTGTAACCCTCTACTCTGTGTTACCTGTATCTCCCTTTTTCTCAGGTAGTCGGTCCTGAACTTTTCATCACTCAGTCTGCTGATGGCTTTTCTTGTGTCCCTCAAAATGAAAGCATCAAACTCCCAGCAGCTGGAATCTGTTTGCATTTGACAGGAACTTTGCAGCCCACCTGAGTCAAGCAAGAATGGAGCACACTTCTTGGAGATGAAAAGGATTAGGAAACTGGGGGCCTGATGCTGATGTGGCTCAGTGGGCCCCTTGTGTAGAGAAGGAGGGGGAGAGATGGTGCTCTTATGGAGAACAAGGACAGGTGGGGTCTATATAGCAGTGCTGCCATTTCAGATGCCTGTGGAGAAGAAACAATAAATACTAGATAAAGTGCTTTAAGGGTTAAGAACTTCAAGGGGATAGCCTGCACAGTCTCAAAGAAGAGATAATAAAGAGCCTGTAACACTAGATCCAGCCTCTATGTAAAGATAATCTACTCGATGGGGGCTTAATCCTAGCAAGGTCTCTATAAAGGCTGGGAAAAAAGGGGGTATAGTGTGAACCCTGAATAGTCTAATTGATCCCAAAAGTAGAGTCCCTTTTTATATGTAAATCTCACATCTCTCTTCAACCTCTTGATCATTTGGGGTCTAATCAAGGAGTTTCCAAAAAGACATCTGCTGTCAGAAGGAAAAGCCATCCCCTTGTTTGAAGCTCTTCTCTCTCACCCAAGTTTTGAAGCTGTGACCCCCCTCATGCCACTTCAGCCTCAAAAGTTCATGCTGCTGATATGGGCAACCTCTGACACAGGTGATGCAGTCTCAGTGTTGACAAGAGGATCTCTGCCCATCACTCCAAGAGCCACAGAAGGTACAGTGAGAAAAGAGGCAAAGCTGAAGAGCACAAGAGAACTCATGAGATCACATCAGGAAGTTAGCTAGTTTTTGAGCATCTTCTTCTGCCTAAAGAGAGAAAAGCCACTGTGGCAGAAGTTATTTTAAATGAAGGCCTCATACCTTTGCTTATGCAGCTAGCCATCTCTGTTTCAGGGTCAGGAAGAACTACATGAGATACCAACCATCAGGCTTCTCAGATGCTGAAAAAAAGGTATAATTCAGTTTGCTGTCATCTCAGGTATGAGGCTGAAAAGACTGCTGGTGGAGGAGGGCAAAAACAGTGAGCAGAAGAAAACTTTCTCTTGGACAATCCTGATCCAACAATTGATCCAACAGGCTCACCCTACCTCCAAAAGCCAAGATCATCACCAGAGAAGCAATAAGGTAATGGCTGGTGGAGATGGTGCTGCCAGGGATGGAGGGATGGAGAGGCAACAGCACAGCACCTGTAGCCTTCTGCTACTGCAGATTCTTGGCATGGAGAGGAGCAGCAGAAATGCTGTTCATTGTCTAACACTAAACCCACAGAAAATAGTGGGAATGGCTTAGGGATTCTCTGGACCCTCCAAGTAAGCTTCTCTTCTGGGGGACTGATGCCTTGGCCTTGATGACAGCCACAAAGCTGTGCTTCTCCTGAGGAGAGAGAACATCTGAAGACAGATCTTTTCCTTCAAGATGCCAGGAAGGGTAGTTGAAATGGGACAAGAAGGGTTCCTCACCACAAGAGAGCTATTCCTGTGGTTTGTTCCTGGATTTTTCTCACTTAGCTGTTTTCGCTTCCTCCTTTATGCAAGAGAAAGAGGTAAACTTAGGGAAATGAGGAGCTCCAGAGTCATAGCTGAAAGCCAGAGTGAGAGCCAGTCCGATCCTGTGTTTGCAGTCTACATAGCTGAAGGCAAAAAAAAAAAAATCTGCACAGGTAAAGCTAACACATTCTGCACACCACAGTCTGATCTAAAGCTCATTGAAGATCCCTGACATCAATTAGACTTTTGCCTTGCTTCCTTCCAACAGCTTAGACAGCAAAGCAAAGGAAAAACATCTAGAGAGAGATTGACTTTACCCATTTTGTGAAAACAGAACAGCAGCACAGCAAAAGCAGCAGATGTGTTTGACCAAATGGCCTCTGCTTGTTCTGCAGAGGTCTCACAACATATCCCTGTTACTTGCATTCTGGATATATGTGCTTTTCTTACAAATTGCATTATTACTGTACATTTTCTTGTGTGAAAAATTTCCTTCACTCAGATGGAAATAAAATCAATGCTTTAGCTGATGCTTGGAATGATGTGGCCCCAACACACAAACACACACATCTGTTGTCAGAACTTTTCTGCTTTTCTTTTTCTTTCTTTTAATACAAGTCTGGAATCCACTGAGTGTTCTTCAAGTCTAAGCTCCAAACATTTCAAACAGCACAAAAGGTATGACAAGATGAAAGAAAATGTCCACAAATAGACAGCTAGACAACTAGTTAGCAGCTGTCTGCTTTTCTTCTTCTTTTTTTTTTTTCCTGCAGGGAAAAAAAAATATTATTTTTCATTCTTGAAGGAGCTGACTGCAGATTCTTTTGTGTTGGCAAGAATCCAACCCTGTTTAGTGCTGGAAGCGGGGGGAGGAGGTGAACTTCTTGTGATGCCATGTGTAACCTTGAACCTGAGAATGAATTGTCTAACACAGTATGTGTACAGTTGCAACAGTTTAAATAGCATTGCTCGTTTTCCATCTTTCATATTGTACCAATCGCAGTTTAATGAGGTTTTGGTGTTCTATCAAGTCAGGGCATTTATGTAGAAAAAGGAACCAAAAAGTGCAGGTTTTGATTAAAAATGTGTATGGGCTTTTGGGACCTGGTTTAAATATTTCAGATCTTGGGCAAGCATGGAGTCTGCAGTTGAAGTTATTTATCTTCTCCTCAGACAAATCTGGCTAGGGGGAGGGGTGGTAATGCTTAAATCCTTGATTTTAATTACTACTGTTGTTTGCAAGTATTTTTCTTCTGTCATTTATGTTCTCCTTCTCCCCCTAAACAGATGATCAGCAGACAACATGGACTTCTGTCTAACTTGCAGATTTAATTTGGAAACCTGAGCATCCAACGCAAATATGAAACACAAGCTGCAGTTGGATTCTCCTCCAAATCTTTACTGCTCACTCAGAGAATTCACTCAGTCGCTTTGTGAGGCTTAGTGTGAGGCTGAAAAACTTCCCCTCCTTGCCTCCTTCTGGGTCTCTTTGTGTGTGTGTACATAAATGAATGAGTGACTGTGTGTGTATGCATGCACAGGAGTCAGCATGCCAGACAGCATTCCACAGCAGATGATAATTCCTCCTTCCTCCCTTTATTTGCACATTTAGCATGAGTTGCATTCCTTCAGTACCTGCTGAAAGGGTGAAGAGATACTGTCCAAGAAAAAAGTACAAAAGATGGGTGAGAAGAACGGTCCTTGTCTGGATAGCTCATATATAAACAGACACAGCAGAGTTTCCATCCCACTGAAATAAACTTGTATGACAACTCTGCGGCTCTTTCCATTGACAGCTTCCAAGAAATTTTGCTTCTTTTTCCTTTCCCACCTTCCTTGAGCTTTTAGATTGTTAAGTTCTTCAAGACAGAGCTTTAATTACCGTGTTTGTACAGCAACTATGACAATGGGATTAGTAGAATGCTCGGTAGGCATTCAGACCAGCTTTCATACAAATAATAGATAAAGAGGGCAGGCTAACCCCAGAGTTGGGTGGCTGACAAAGGAGTTCCAAGTTCAGTTCCCTCCACATAGTGTTTGGGGCAGTGCTGGACAGGGAGACCATGTTATTTGCATCTCATTTGAAGCATTGGATATATTCTCCTAAGCATGGACAAGCCTGAATCCTAAGATAGGACTGCAGGCAGTGGCATGGACTTACACTGCAGTCCTTACTCCATCCCTGTTGAGCAACCATCGCCATACCTAGCAGTGAGGCTACTCGAAACTTAAACGATAGCTTTTATTGTCTGGCTACAAATCTCATGTTCAACATTTTCACCTCCTCTCAGCCAAAAAGCTATTGAGACTTTACTCTAGTGGCCTTGTATAAACTTCATCAGTCTTAACAACCAGTGACATCTGTCTCTGGAGAAGGAGTAGTGATCAGGTCTGGTTAAAGCTGCTACTCACAGGATTAAACAGTGGAGAAAACTCAAAGGGGCAACTCCTTAAGAGTGGTAAATTCTTGCAGTTCAGTTAAAGGGAATTGTGTGGCCGTGCCTTGCCATCTCATCCCTTCCTGGAAATATCAAACCCAAAACCTCTTTGAACCAGTGAGGATTTTCTAAAGCAGAGCAGGCAGCAAAGTACCAGACTTTTGTCAGGCTGGAGTCCCATTTGTGCTTGCCAATGTAACTGTGCATATATTCACCTGCTTGGAGGGCTTCTGAGGTTTCTGCCCCCAGTTGAAACCCTCAGGGTAGATAGCATACATAAACAAGACAGAGTGATTAAAGCAAAAGGCCTGCTTTTCTGTTGGTTACAGCCATTCCTAAAAAAGCAGTTGTGAAGAGAAGGTCCTTGTAGTTACTAGGGGACCCATGAGCTAAAGGCAGAGTCTGTTACAGAAGTGGGGCTCAAATGGGGCTGTAGGTGGGATCATCAGCAAAATATCTGGCTTAATCCCTTGCCTTTTCAACAGTGTAAGAGGTACTGGCTGGTGCAACATTACTCCAGCATCTTTTAGCTCTGCTTAAGCAGGAATGAGTGATTGAATTATTTGTGGAGGATTGGGGAATCAGGCCATGAGCTAGCAGAAGGTTAAAAGGACTGTGCAAATAAAAACTCTCTTTCAGCACAGAGGACAACGCAGTTCAAGGTGAAAAGCTTCCCTCTGTTGTTCTGGAACTAATTTCAAACAAGAACCAGAGGCCTAACATGGAGAGGTCACTGTCAGTAACCCCGTCCTGAGAGTGCCTTGTTTAATGGGATGTTTAACTGGATGTTATGAGAATGAATTCATAAGTCAGTGAGGGAAAACGTCCATTGCTTTCTTTTTCTGAACAAGGAAGGAAGGGAAAGAAGGAGACAAAACAGATACCAAAGGAGAAGAAACAGATGGACAATGAGCAAAAGATAAATAAATGGTGTGAACATCCACACAATAAAGAGCACTTTCCTCAGAATCCGAGGCTTACCATAAAGGAGGGATTCTTCCCTTCCATTGGCATATCCTGCTGATAGTGGAGACTCTTGCTGTGCGAGGGAGAAGGATTTAGGACCCCAGCACTTGGGAAGTTCAGTGAGCAACTGCAAGGATTGGAAAGTCAATCTCTCCACTGCAGTCCAGCCAGACAGCAGCCAGATTTCTTCAGGGAAGACTGGGACCATTCCAATTCACTCAGTATAACAAGATCCTCCTCTGTACCCTTTCTAAGCCTTCAGTGCTGAGCAAAGTCTTAGCAAATTCAGGCCACCAAAACATTCGCTTTACAATAGCGCCTGAAAGTCCCCTTTCAATCCTGTCATCATCAATACATGGTAAATGAAAGATTCAAAATCTGAGGCCTGGATCTGTAACAGATATTTGATATCTATTTCCTGTGTAGGCATATAGCTCCCACTGATAGCAAGGGCTGAGGAGTTGAAATACCTCTGTGGAGCTGAGCCTTGGAGTGCAAGACAAATACGTGGGAAGGAAAAAGGCACAGAGAGAGCTGCTTCGCAGCCTCCAGGCAGCTCTAAATTAGATGAGGGCACTGGTCCAACTCTGAGCCAGCCCTTTGGAGATGCTTCAGCACCCCACATCTGTGCTATGGAGTCTCACTGAGGATGTCCACAAAGAGCTTCCAAGGAAAGGACCAGTGTTCAAGAAAAACACACATTGCTGCAGAGTGTCAGGAGACAGGGTCTGAAATTTTCCCACAATTTTTTCTGCCTGGGCTGTTCACAGAGCCATTACAAAGAGGCCTTCTAGGCATGGGAGCCTCGCTGCTTTGTGTAGGCAAGGAGGAAGGAGGAAACAGGACACTTCAGGTATTTATTTTAAAAGTCTATCATGCATTCAGATGGCTGCTAGTGCCAAAACTAATCATGCTAGTGGAAGAGGTATGGAAGCAGAACAGGCAAAATAAGGAAAGTAAGAAGGAAGGGACCTGGGATGACAAGCAGAAAAGTCAGCTCTACAGATCAGAGGGTTTTCGGTGTGTCTCATGTGCTGCAAACTTTTATGCAGCATAACATGGCTTAAAGGTTTAAGAGCATGGAATGGCATCTCCAGTGTATTACTCTGCTGAAGGCAATTATTACACGCTGCTCTCCCAATCTGGGAAGAAGAAGAGACAGAAATAAAACTAGAAAAAGAAGAAAAACCAAATTAGATTCATACCACCATGGTGAAGTGGAATTTAGCTTAGAAGACACTATTATCCTGACCAGACCTACAAGAAAACCCAGGTGAGTTTTTACCTAGTTCTGGATGCCTTAGATGAGATGTAGGCTTTTTGCTAAATAGGTGGTCAAATGTATAGCCAGGCTTTGTCCATAAGCTATGGGGCCTTACATATGTGCTTCTTGATAAGCACATTACTCCAGATAATAGATGATTTCTTATACGTTCAAAACAAATATGCGTACTTTTAGTAACAGTGACATATACATAAGAAATTAAATTCAATGCTCATTTTAAACACCCATATCCTTTGAGGCGTTTTTCTGTCCCTTTGTATAGCAGTGCAGAGTAACAGGCAATTGCCATATCCCTCAGCTGATAGTTAGACTGCCCAAGATCCTAGGATTATGAAGTCCCTATTTTCTCTGACCTCATTCACAGATGCATCTTTATATACAGTGACAACCGCATCAGTGCCATTACCTTTGGATGGAATAGCCTGAAAAGTGAAAGCGTTGGTAGCCAAGAGCAACATAATCAGCTGTTCACATTACTTATAGAATATATGGGGTTTCTCTGTAGAAAAAACTGTAAAGGTGGACAGGGCTGACTAATGAAAGTGCAGAAGAAACATGTATATGGGGCATTTGCCTCAGGATGAGGAAGTATGGCATTATCTGAATCATGCTGCTCTCGGAAATTGTCCCTCTCTGCTATTTGGTGTCCTTCACAAAATGAATCCCACCCACAAGGCATTTAATGGACTTTTGCAAGGGGCTTCATTAACTGAGGTTTCAAGACATCTAAAATACTTAGTGCAGGCCCAGGTAAGTGAAGGGATTAAATTATACTTTACTTTGCTAAGCTATCTTTTACCCAAGTATGCTCCCAAGTAAACTATCTTTTACCCAAGCCATCTTTTTACACAGGTATAAATTGCAATGGGTGCAAACTGCAAACTGTACTGCTTTAGGAGGAAGGAAAAAAAAAAGAGGTAATCATGACAAATTATACTTTTTCCAAGTTATCATCATCTTGCTCTGTCTCTGTCAAATTGTTCCTCAAACACAGCAGTCTGCAAAGCCACCTGATTCCTCTTCTTGGGTTTGTTTTTTTTTTCCTTCTTCCCTTTGTACTATTTATACCTCTTGGATAAAACGTGCAGTTTTGCATATCTCAGCCATTTCAAGGGCTGAGATGATGAACTGCACTGTTTAGTCCTTTCCATCACAGTGTCACTAGTGGTCATGTCCCTGATTATCTTTAAGGACAATGCATTCAATAATCGCTTCAATCCAAATCTGTCTATAATTATGATCGAGGATGATATGCTAAGTTATATATGTGAAGGAATGGTTCATTTTTCAAGTCTACATGTTGTTTTCCAAATTCTTTGTAGCTGCAACATAACCTTGGTCTGCAACTTCACCAAAGAGTGAATGTGACTTTTCACTAAACTGATTTCTACTCCCTTTAAAAAAAAGAAAGAAGAAGCCATCCTTATACACACACACACACACTCTCTCTTTCATTTTATTCCACTTTTCAGGGCTGTTGGTTCTCTCCTGGGCTTTTGACAAAACAAACTCACTTCCCTGTAAAGCTCACTCAGTATCTGGTGTGGGCTTGTGGGTGGCGAAAGTAAAAGAGAAATCTGCTCTGAAAAGCCCTGCTCTGTAAGCTAATTCTGTGCTCAGGACTCCTTTGGTGGTTTAGGAAAGCAGGTAGAGCTCTGTTACTGCCTGTTTGGACCTTTGAAATTTCTCTTCTGCTCCTTGCCTCTGCTGGGAGCAATTTCACTGCAATTACTGAAACGAAGACCCTGAATTCCGCTCTGTAGCTATTCACATGACCCTTAGTGCTTTGGACTTGATTTTTCTCCAGTTTTATCCACAACAGGAACAGTTGTGAGGAAATTTTCCTCAGTCAGTGGCTTCAGGTTTCTATTAAAAACTTTTGCTACTTGCAACACTTCTCAAAACCTTTAAAAAACAAACCTTACATTGGAATTATTCAATCAAACGGTATTAAAAGCACAGATTATGCTTTTGAAACCACTTACAAAGAAGGTTTTTACAGATCAGTGAGGATGCTAGTGAGGAGGGGCCCCTGATATGAATGGAAACGTTTGTTTCAATCCTCATTTATCTCAAGGCCCGGGTGCTTTCTGGACAGTGAAACATTCTTCTCCTCCCTGCACTTGGAAAAGTGAGTATCGAGTTGCGAGAGAGTGCCCTTGAATGCTCAAGTAAGGAATTTGCTAAGTGGCCTCCTCAGCCAACACAGCTCCCATGTTAATGGTGGCTTCCTAATTCCTTCCACCCTGAGCAGCAGGATTACCCATCTTTTCTCATCGTAAGGCATCACTGCCAGCTGAGCCCCGATGGGTGTACCCAGCCACAAAATCAGGACTGCTTCTCACACAAAAATGCTTGCCATTTCCTTGCTAACCTGAAATTTTAACCAAGCCTTGATAAGGATATGCAGCACACTTTTGTTAAGGTCCTAATGTTCTTAATCTTTCCAGGGCTGCTCTGTCCTTATGTGTGTGTGTATGGGACTGCCCCAGCCTGCCTGGATTCCATACACCCTTGCAATATAAGCATCAACTAAAGAATAAGGAGTTACTGTTGTCACTCAGGTCAGCAATAACGTTGAACTGGAATGCACCTATATTTAAGAAAAATACAAGAAAACACTGGAATGTTTTCATTTTCTGATGGTGTCAGTCTATTTTTGTCTCAGTAGCATACTCTATGCAAACACAGGATCCCACCAGGTCCCTTCTGAAAACAGCAGTGAAACCCTCTAACCAAAGACGAACCCAGTCCTTGGCAAGACCGTGACTTGTACACCTACATCAGAAACCAAATCTGCAGCCCTAGCCTCAAACCCAACTTTTGTTGATGGCAGTGGAAGTTTGGCCAGAGTGAAGAGTGCAGTGTTTGTCCCGTAGCTTGCACTGTTAACCTCAAGTTTTTCTTCTTCCTGCCATCCATGCTTCTTGGGATTAGTCAGGACTGATATTGATGTATGAACATCTTAAAAGGACTGTACATAGCTCCCAGGCTGAAGACTAAACATTGCTGCTTAAAACAGAATTTGGCAGTGATTCTATAGGATGAATCTAATCAGAGCAGACAGATTACAATACATGGTAAAGGCATGGAGTCGAAAAGAAAAAAAAGGACTTGCTCTGCAGCATTGCATAATATATTCTGGAGAAACTAGAAAACCTTTCAGAGCAGCTGGGACAGAGGGAAATGAACCATTTGTTCCCATCTGAAATAAACAAAAGAAGGAAATGCTCCAATCTGTCTCCAAACTAGGAAAGGAATGGTGGTGGGAGAAGTGACCAGAGACTGAACCAAGCTTTTCATATTGTCCAGTTCCTGACAGTAGCTGTTCCTGAAGTGCGAGTAAGATCACTGAACAGGCACACATCACTTCCTCCCATGCCCAGTCCTGGTGACATATAGTGGTGCCTCTGCAAGGGAACACAGCCTTTGGCAGATGGATGTCTACACCAGGCAAAAGAACTGCTCTATTTCTGAGTCCTAGTATGCCATATGATAAAGGGAAAATCAAAGAAACCTCATATTGCTCCAAATCACCTGCACTGATCTGTAGATGACCAAGAAAAGGTTCTTCCAGACACTTGTGATGAGTTTCCCAGAGGAAGGTCATTTTCAGTATAGAAATCCACACAACAAAATTCAGGCAATGAGTGGAAAGACCTAAAATTCAGAAGGTCAGAACTCTGAATGGTGTTGACTCAGCTGTACTCAAAACTGCCAGTCATCCCTTCCCTGCTTATGCTTTTTTTGTCACTAAAACTTTGCTTGCATTTTGAGCTTAGAAGACAACAAACTCAATCAAGAAAGAGCATGCAAAACTTACTCCTGCTACCTGTTTGACAACAGTGTAAGTTCTCCACATCACCACTCTCCTTTTAAGGTCTAAAGTTATGGACCAAGCTGATGTTTTGATTCATGTAGGAAAACTGTTAACTTGAACTTGAAAGCATGAAGCAAAGCTAAGCAACCATACTGTCCAGACTTGTTGCCTTTGTAGTGGACCTCTCATGATTTTGTATTTCCCATTTAAAGTCAGACAGAAAAGCTAGCGTTCTTTCCCCTTCCAAGCAGAACCCAAACAAGGTTCTTGTTTAAGTAACATGACCATGAGTCAGTCTGCAACTGTGATCACACTGCCTTTCTGTGGACACCTTATTAAATACTTAGGAGATAAATTGCCCATTCTTTTAAACAGCCTTACATTCACAGTCAGTGAGTTAACACAGACGGACAATGTTCGCAACTGACCCACACACTCTAACTCACATTTCTTCCGTCCACTTCTCAGTGTGGACCAAAAAAGCTGTTCCCAAGTTGAGCAGCTAAACCACTGAGTATCCACAAAGGGATACATGTGAAGCCCTTGTGAGTGACTGCATGCAATTACATCACCTGACACCTCTTGCAGAGGGACACAACAGTCTTAGCTTTCCCCTGCATGCTTCTGCCAGTTGGGAGGCTGCTCCAGAACCTCCTTCAGGTACTTAAGGATCTTCACCCAATTTCCAGAAAAAAAGGTCTCTACAGAGAGCTTGTAATAATTTCTTCCTGTCACAGCTCTGTCCTTTACCAAAAATTTTCTCCCTTAACTCTTCCCAATTACTCTAGTATACTTATAATCCAACAGCCATGCTCCCTCTCATTCATCATCCTGTTACACTGAGCAGATTTACCTTCTTAAGTTTCTGGTCTTAAAACAAATTGCATGTCCAAGCTGTACATGGGTGTGTATCGATGTGGTCTTACCACTACCTGGTTCAGCAACAGTAAACTGCTGGAAATATATCTTCTTCATAAGCTCAAAAGCTCACCTGAGGGCTCTCTTTAGCCTTTGGTTATGCTGCAGCAGTTTACTGAACTTTACAGGTTTCTGTACCAAGATGAAGGGAGAAGGTAAACACATTTCAGTGGCTGGGAAAAATACAGACCCCTCTTGACCTTGGTTTTTCAGTCTGAGTGTAAGAACAGTCCTGCTTGCCTAAATTCCCATATTTTTCCTCCTTTCACAAGGAAATAGTGGAGTTCAGGCAGTTGAAAGACATTTGGAGGAGGAACAATCAGAAGAGGGTTTCATGTTGCAGCGGCTTCCTGAGTGAGAGAAGACAGGCATGGGAAATAATAACTCTGCTCCAATGTCAGGACTGAGGAGATTTCTATTTCCAATTTAAATGTGATTTTAAGAGCTCTTTTTGCAACAAGGGCTCGCTTCAAGAACCTGGAGGCTTAGTACACAAACTGTACAGTCCACAGAAAGGTTCCCATCAACTTCAGGGTGGCATGCTCTTATGCTGCAATCAGGAATAAGGGAGCACTTTAAAAATGCTGGTGTTCTGCAATATTTATAGTGTCTTTCCTCCTGCATCGTTCAGTTCTTGCACTTGGCTGTTTGGGCAGTTCCAAGAACTGCTCATCTGCAGGTTGTGATGCTTGGTTTCCTTCAGGGAGACCGAGAGAGAAATTGGTAGGGACATCTTAGAAACATGGGAAGGAGGAGGAATCTCTAGTGCTGGGATTTAACAATCTTAGGTTGAGTCACAATAAATTAAGAAAAAGTTAATTGCTGAGTACTAAAATAACAGACTGCCCACATATGCAACACACTATGATCTGGCATATCATAATTCCTGTAGCCCTCAGAAGGTAAATATGTGCTCATCATACTTCCCTACATAATGTTTACAAATCCTCACTGGTTTTTTTCGCAGTGATTAATTAGGTTGAATAATCAGATGGACTAAAAAGGAGAGCATTTTTATTCTGGAAGGACAACTCATTGGCCAAAAAGCAGGAGAAGATTAAACACTGTGCAGGCTTTTCAACTTTGAATATCAACAAAGTTCTTCTAAATAAATTCGGCAGTACAAAAGAAAGACAGGCAGTTCTGAGAAAATGTTCACTCTAAAAGTGCTTGGAAGGAATCTGATCTGGAGAGCAGAGAACTCTCCAAACCTAGAAATGGTAAATTGTGACTTAAGCCATGCCCCATTTTTGCCCATATAGAGTCTCATTCACTCAATTTCCATAAAAAATCAAGCAGCTGAAGCAACATTCGCAGCACATACCTCCAAACTACTTAAAGCACAGCAGGATTTCTGAGCTCTAAATCTAGTAGATATGAGCTCTAAAAGTAGATACGGCATTCCTCCACTGTATCAATGCTCTGAGTAGTCCAGGGCTGCAATCAGCAAATGTTAAGAAAATAAGTATGAATAGAAAATGACATATCTGTTTTTACTCTTGGCGTTAGAGCTGCAAAATCCAGAAGTGCAGAAGCAGAGCATGAGGCTGTGTTTCAGTGTCTTTGCAGCCATATGAAAACCCTGGTTTTCTCAAAGAGCCACCCAAGGGGATAACTTACTTTTTCTTCAAACATTTTTCTGTGTTTTTATTACTAAAGGGGAAGTGCTGCAGGACTTATTTAGGGAGTGATAGTGGATGACAGATTAAATATGAGCTCACAGTGAGAGACTGTAGCACAAAGAGGCAAATACCATACTGGGATGTGGAGCAGAATTACTTGCAAGACTACAGAGGTAATAATTCCTCTGTACACAGCCCTGGTGAGGCCCCTCTTGGAAAACTATGATCAGTTTTGGGCAACTCAATATAAAGCGGATGGCAATAAAATAGAGTGAATACAGTGAACAGCGATAAAGATAAGCGGGTTGGAAGGTATGATGTATGAGTAAAAGGTAAGGGAACCTAACTTGCTAAACATAGCTGAAAGATGCAGGAAAGGAAGGGGCAAGAGGAGGAAGGACATGACAATGCCAGAGTATTCCTAGGTGGGTGGGAAACTTGGCTGCATCTATAGTTGTATTTCAGAGACAGTGCACTAAAAAAGGCATTTTTCGTGGAAAATTTCTAAACAAGTTCTAAGAACTGCCTTGCTCCTCCTCATCTTATAGAGGTATTTTGGTTTTAGGAGGGAGGAAATTCATTCACTAAGGGGGGAGGCAGGGAGGAAGGAATATTCTGGAAAGAAAATAAAAATTCTCTCAAAGAAAACACCAAACAACCGAACTTAGACTACTCACACATGCACATGCACATATAAATGTTCTCACACATATAGACATTTTGTCCCCAAGAAAAAAAGAAGCAATTGGAGAATTACTAGTCATCACTAATCTAAGACTCATGTTCAAATTTTGATTTACTCTTAAAAAATCAGATTTTTCCTGGATAACTTCATCATATTCTGGCCTATTCTTCATGTAATCACTCTCCCCTCAGCAGAAAGATGTCCATCATCATAAAAGGGCAGCATCATGCTTGCAAAGGCTTCTTTCTGGATGATCTCCATCTGGAATGGTGGTCAGAGAAGAGCAGCTGGCATTGCTCTGGAGGAAGAAGAACTCTTAGATTTCAAACTGCTGAAGCCTAGACTTGCTTGGGTATCTCCAAGCACTCAGGCAAACATGATTAATAACAAGGTGGCTGAGCCAGCTCAGGGTGGAGGTAGCAACTGGAGCCAGAGTAGAGGAAGACTGTCAAAGTCAGAACTGTGTTGTTCAGACAAAGCCGGGATAGAGCTGGGGAAAAGGGCTGGGGGGTAATAAAAATAGTATTTTGCATTGTTCATTCCCACTCATAGTTTTGCATTAGCTCAGCTGCACACCTGTAATTAATACATGAAACTGCCTTCTGGAGACAGGCTGTTATATGATGTTGTTTGCATAATCCTTCCACCAGCCTGTCTGTTTCCTGGCAATTTGTGACTTTCCTTCAGCTTTCTAATAACTTTCCTGGAAGAAAAAAAAAAAAAGGGGGTGGGGAAAGGCAGGGGGGAGTCACTATAACCAAATGAACTGTTTAACCAGTTTCTTCTTTTCTTTCTCCATCCTTTTTTATTTTTTTTTTCCAAGACAAGTAACGCTGCTGGAGCCTCTCATCTTGACTCGACAGTATCTTTGTCCTTCCAACTATTCTGCATTTGACTGGCAGCATGTCCTGCCTATAAATCTTCCAGAAAAATCACTGTTTGCTTTTCAAACCTTCAACTCCAACCAGATTTTGAATTTATTAGACTGCATTTATTTTTGCTGTATATTCTTATAAGTTATCCTGGCCATCTTTCCAGTTCTTACTCACTCTTTTTTGCTCATTAAAACATTTTTTATTGCTGCTAAAAAGGTACTCACTCATCTGTAAAACAAGTAGTCTTCTCATTCACCTTCTTTACTGCTTGCTTGCCTAACACAGTAGAAGTTGGGTCCAAATCACTGGAATTTAGTTTGTGGTTTTAGATTGGGGAAGATGACAAAAGAGAAACACTGTCTTTTAAATTAACTGCTTGGTACTAGTCAAGTTAATAGGATGCATTCACTCTATGGTGAGCTATGATTAACCAGGAGCCTGACATACATGAACTACACAAGAACTGGGAACCCTAGAGCAAAATCTCACACTATTACAGCATTTTCAGCCACGTGCAAATATCCCAGCATCAGCTGTCATCCGCAATACCACTGCCCTGACTTTCACAGGGGCTGTTCAGCAGTTTAAGAATTGTAGGCACCTTACCACTGCTGAGAGAAATTGAGCAATGGTTTCACAGCAGGATGAGTCCCAGAGTGTTCCTTGTGAAATTATATACTTTAGCCTGAAAAAAATATATAATTTAGAGGTGAATGTGTTTTTCTTCAATAGTTAGTGTTGCTTTTGTTTACCTTAAAGTAGCAAGTCTGAAAGATGTTGCCATCCATAAACATTGTGGAAGGGAACTACAGCAGATCCACTTGCAGGACAGAAGCTGTCTGTGATTTCATTGGGGATTCTCACATGTCTTTACAGTGTTACCTGATGAAAATGGGAGCTGCTAATGCTGAGCCAAAAACAAACTGCCAAAAAAGAGATTTTGTCTGCATCTACATAGGATGAGAAACACTGCAACACTTACTTTGCACATGCACAGAAAATTCACATCAGCACTTTTACCAATGTTGGGATGTTCTAAGACTGTAAAAAGCTTTATACTAGAGAAATATGAGTCTCTATTTGAATTCAGTTGTCATTTTCTCTACAATGTGCTCAAGTAAGACTTTTATTTCTCCCTCAGACTCCCATTCTTCGTGTGTAGATAGCCACCAATTTGCATGTGGTTTGGGTCCACACTTGTTTACTTACACTTGCCACCAAATGAAGCCTTATTTGCACTGAAATTTGATCTGATTACTAACGCACTGCAATTCAATAGCAGCTGAATTTGCTTAAAAAAAAAGAAAGCCAGAGAAAGGTACAGGTCTGATGTGAATTGAACTGAGACTCTCCACCTCAGCTAATGTTGAATGCAACCCATACCGAAAGCTGTAATAAATAGTTTGTATATTGTCAAGCATTATATGCACTACATGATCACTGAGCATTTCCCCTTTTTAACCCCTAATGGTAACCAAATAGTTACTTTATTAGGAGTGCTTCTTACCTAAAAAAAAGCCCCAACCAACCAACTTTCCTATTGATTTGCTTTCAACAGAATAAGCAATTGAACAACTAGGTACAGCCAACACCAAGTTAAAAGTCAGAACTTTCTTTAAGAGAATAGCCCATATTCCCCTACTAGTGTGGATGCAAAGTCTCATACACAGATTTTGCTAGATTTTTAAGTTCAGCTTGCATATTTAGTTCAGGTATATACTGAATGTCAAGCCTCAAGACTGTCATCATACGCTTGCCTGGAAGCACTGGTGTGCAGTCTCAGTGCAGAAGTCTGGCATACAGATACCAACATCCTTACAGATACCATATACTTCCTTTCCATCCAGAGCCATGACTTAGTTGATAACATCCCAAGTCAGATATTCTGAGAGTCCTGTTGATCCAAGCTCCTTCCAAACATTGGGAGAATAAAAAACCAACCAAACAAACCTCTCTCCAGTAAGCACAGTAATCACCTCTAGAGAAACATATGCAATGGACACGGCACATTTTGAAGTCACAGGCCCATTAGCATTCAGGTCAGGATCAAGGTTATTAGTCAGCGCTCCAGCCTGGGTAGGACTATGGAGGCTGCATGCCTCAGGGGTATCTGCATAATGAGGTGCCCTGGCAGAAGAGGGGATGTGCACCTGCTATGTCTGTCCATGTGATGAGCATATGTAGAAATGGTAGAATCACATCTACCTATCTCCTCCCCTAGAGCTGCAGGAAATCTCCAAAACTTAGGCAGGGATTGGACACTCTAATTATATTTGCTCACATACAGGTTATGGAAAAGATGGATCTTTCCTCCCTTCTCCTTTGGTATCCAACTGCAAGGAAATGACTGGGCACAAATCAGAGATTTCAGATTTAGAGATTGGCAGGAGGATTGTAGGAGGGGTGCAAGGGATCTCTAAAAAACTTCCAGAAGGGTCAGAACAATTCCTGTATGGAGCTGCCAGCCATCAGCTGCATGAAGTTTGGGACTACTTCTGATTTCATCTTCAGAAGATCCCAATGGACTGGACTAAGGAAGTAAAGGAGTTTTCAGCTGTAGCCACAATGAAGCAAAATCATTTGTCCCAGGATTCACAGAATCACAGAATGACACAAGTTGGAAGGGACCTCCAGAGATCATGTAGTCTAACCCACTTCCAGAGCAGGATCACCTAGAGCAGGCTGTACAGGACAGCATCCAGGTGGTTTTTTAATATCTCCAGAGATGGAGACTCCACAACCTCTCTGGGCAGCCTGTGCCTGTGCCTCCATAAAGACCAGAACAACAAACGTCATATCAGAAAAAAAGCACAGTGTCCTAGAATTATTTATGCCCTTTGATACAAAACAAGATCAGTTCAGATCTGCTTACTACATAACCTGTATGAGAAGCCAGTATATGGATGTGGATAAGGAGCACTGTCCTTTCTCACCTGCCATGTAGCCCCATGAGCTAGTGACAGAAATTCATGCAGAGCAATAGCAACAAAGTGGGGGGCTGGCAAAACCCAGTGCCTGTGATACTCAAGGAATCATGCTGTGGGGAAGCATGATGCTAACACTCCTCTCCTTCCCCCTTCAAACCCTGCAATGGCAGGGCAGACCAAAGAGGACAGAGCTTTTGAAGAAGTCCCAGATATCCCTGGTTAAAAGCCTTTCCATTTTTATGGCTACATGCATCCAAAGCTTACTTCCTAGATATCCACGGTCTGAGAGGCAGCAATTTTTCACGGCTTACACAAATGCACTAGCTTCTTTTCTCCTTCCTATAGGACTTGGAGTTATTCATTCCCAGAAACTTCATTAGTTAATGGACATAAAATATACTCTATATTGAACAAAAACAGATCATAATAACTCATTTCCAAACTGTTAAGATGGTTAACTACTTGATGGAACTCTGAATGACAGCCAAAGCTGCAACTTCTTGTATGCAAGAGTTTCCAGGCATCACTCAGACATCCAACAGTGCACTAAACTCACATCATTGTTGAAGTGGGCTTGTTTCTACAAAAGGAGCAAAACAGATCTGTAGATTGAGGACAGAAACCCCTAACAGTAAATTAATGGAAAAACAATATTACTTGATCATCAGCACTATCAGGCTTCCCTGAATTTATGAGGCAAATTTCTTCATCAGTGAGATTTCAATTCCTTGATGAGAAAAGGCCTGCCACTACTTTTTCTAAAGTCACCAGCCACTATGATTGACCTCACTCGTAAGAGGAGGATCACAGTAACCTAAAAAAATTGTGCAACTCAAAATCACCTCCCTCCCCACCTGAAAATGCTAAAAAAGCCTTTCCTTAGAAACAGGTCATCCCTTACCTACGTACTTCAGAACATCCTAAATCTTGGAACTTCTTGCAGCACAAGAAATTAGTGGCACTATGTCAGACTATATAGACCAGTTCCCTCTAGTTTTGATTTTTTCCTACATGCTGCTAAACCTTGGGCTGTGTCTAAATGCCATCCACAATTAACTTTCTTTATAATCTTTGGATTTGTCTACAATTCTCAGCATTAAATAGGGAGGAAGTGGAAAGGTGGTGGTGGCATATTCAGAGTGACAATAATTATTACATCTTTATGCCTCACGTATATAATCATAGGCATTCTTTAGCTATGGGCAACATTGGTCAAAGGCTGTTCAGAGACTGTGTCAAAGAAACAAAGACAACTCAAGTTCTCTCCACTCTAATGCAGTGACCTAAATGCAAGACTGTTCATCTTCCCTCCCCATAGATCCTGATAAAACACTGCATTTTTTCTATTGCATATAAACACTCTCTTTTCTTGTCATTTTATTTGGGGAGCTCTTCATTCCCATTGCTTTTCTGTATGGTATTTTTCAAGCTCCAGGTTGAGTTTATTTATTTATTTTTGGGTGCACTAGCACAGATTTGAAGGAAACATGTAGGTGGGGAACAAAATGCCTCCGACTGAACTGCACTAGTAAGCACACACTACAGTAGTTTAGAGATTAAAAATAGGAGCATTTGAATGCGTGGATTTGAATATGATTTATGGATCACTTCCAGAGACATTATTGTTGCTTATCATTCAGGCAACTGTGAAAGTGAAGACTATGTGGGAAATCATGCAGGAGATACATTGCCTATAGAATGAGGAAAAACATTAAATCTTAAAGTGGCTGATGCAGCAATTAATATTGCAACCTTCACTGCCTTAAATGCACAGAAGAAAAGGGTAAGATTGCCTAGATGCCTACTTCCCATAAATAACTGCTCTCAAGGCTTAAATGGAGAGACAGACTTAAACACATATTATATACTAAAGCCCCTTTTGCATTTGCCTTAGAGAAAATTTTTTAAAAAACCCAGTCATGGACAAATCATGAATTTGTACATATATATGGGACTCAGGACTCCTGGGTTGCACCAACTTCAGTTACAGACCTGACTGAAAATATTTGGGCAACCACATCTTGGTGGGTGGATGGAAGGCAAGGAGGCATGCTGTAAGTCAGTCTGCTGCTATGCAAGGAAGGAGAGTTTGTGTCTGAAGATCTTGGCTATCAGTTACTACTGAGGATCACAAGGTTCCACAGCTGAAATTCAGAGGCAACTATTTAGACACCTACATGACATTTTTTCTTTTGGTGGCCTGGTCCACTTGTTTGACTTGAATTGTCAAACAGAAGGAAGCACTGACACAGCACTCAAATACCTCATTCTCCTAAGTCTGCTCAAAAGGGTAGGATGTCTCCACTGACTTCAGCAAAGCACATCCTGATTTACAATGGCCTAACTGAAGCAAGGATCATGTTGTTCATGCTTTATGTCCATCACTGTGAGAACAAACAAAAAACATATATCTGACCAAGCTGCCTGAAATGAGTTCTTTGTTTTGGTATACCCTTTCTGACAGAAAATAATCAAAGATGCAGTCAAGAACATTTATTCCTCAAAGCTGCTGATGTGTGGACACACTCAACTCCATAGAGAGACAAATAAATTTAAATGCATATGCAAAGAATTGTCAGAACAAAATCTCAAAGGCACTCGGACAGCACCCCTGTATGTTTCCCTTGCCTCTGTCACGGATGCTTTTTGCTGAGAAAATTTCTAGCCAACAGTCCTAGTTACTCTTAAAAGTATTATTTTTACTTATGAATGCATAATAATCAAATGAGACTTTTTTTCTTCACACTTTTGCTATTTGCAAGTTGGTTAATAAAAGTAATTACCAATACTCTGACTGACAGCTGGAGTAAAAGTTTAAACTCTTTGGTGTGCAAAGAAAATTTGTACATTTCTAAGGAGAAATTTACTTTATATTTTGAGAAACATCCCAATGACTGCAAAATTGAATAAGCTATGATTGCATTCCCAAAACTGAAAACATGATCACTGTGAGGGGGGCAAAAAGACCTTGGTCAAAATCATCAACTATAGCTGCATCAAAACCAGCTGTGAAGGTCAGAAATTATTTATGGAATGCACGTTTGCAAGCTTTTAATTAAAGGGGCTGGATTCCAGTGTGCTAAAAGGGTAATCGAAGAGTGAAAAATAATAATAACACTAATTCAGCCTCACTGTAAATTTCTACTAATGTGACTTATTTGGGATACTGTGCACAATGGGAATGCCAAGGAGAACTGTATTATCACCAATAATTACAGACATATTATCAATAGTGTGCATATCAGTACTGGACACAGTAAAATACACATCAAGATATAAATACGCCAAATTTTTCTCCAACTACCTTACTTACTGCCAACAGTGTAACTCTGATGCAGCTCAAATATTGTCTTATGTGCTGTTTCTTCCAGCAAGACCTGGCTCAGCAACACATAGTAGTAATGTGGTAAACCTAGTGTTTGGTGGATTAAGCATTTTTTGGTAGAAGAGGACATCACATCTTCCTGAGCTGTGGAGAGGGAAGCTCAGGGTGGCTACCCAGTTGCACAGAGAGAAGGAACCATGCAGTTCTAGCTGCTAGGTCAGCAAAAGAAGGAAAATCAAGTGGCACACTTCAGACCTCCCGTATTTCCAGCTGTTTCTGAAACACATCAGTTCTGTTGACTGCATTTAGAGAAGCTGTGAGCTGGTCCCTGATCTTCTGGGCACATTTCCTTCAGCTTTGATGCCCACCAAATTAAAAAAACCTTCCTCTTAAAAGAGCACCTAAGAGTTGTATTCGAATGAGGGCTGAAACACTTGGCCAACAGGTGGCAAGGGCTGTACATCCAGCACAGAGGTCAAAAGAATATTAGGAAGATTTTCCCACCTGCCCTGGGGGAAAAAAAAAAAAAAGGAAATGCAGTACGGAAAGCCCTAGTTAGTTCAGTTAATTATTCACTGACCATTTACTTAAGGGACCTAGTTACAAATATATCCTCATCACAATGACAGGAAATCTATCTGAAAAGTCTGCGAAAAGGCTACTAATGAAGAGAGTTTCTAATGCCTATAAACTGAAATACCTTTTCGCTCCTTTTGCCAGTAGTTCCTGTGGGTCATTTATGGGGTCAGCAGTGGTGTGCAGAGTAAAGACTCCACCAGTGCTGGAAAAGAAACAAAAAAAAAAACCAACAAAAAAACATGAAGAAGAAAAAAGTACTTCAGTATTGTCAATCTTTTATCCTTGAATGGTACACTAGAGGCTGACATTTAATACCCTAAGGATATAGATGTTTGAAAGCTGGTTATTGTAACAAAGGAAACCATCCAAACTCTGGAAGACCGAATGGATCAGATAAAGCTGACAAGGAGATAAATCTGTTTTACATCCATTCTTGCAAAAGTTTTGCTAATCTATGTAGTTATAGCTTTCCTGGAGCAAAAGGAAAGGGAGGGGAAAAAAAACCCATCCTACATTACCACAAGTCAACGTCTTGCCCCTATTTGTAATCTCCAAAGTGTAACATGATGGTCAGAGAACATTTTTCTCCTCGATCTTGGGTGAACTCTATTAAATAGAGAAAGATAAAGAAAAAATTGAAAAACTGACACAGAGTGAGAGAGGGCATGAGGACAAACATGCATGATCTTTCTGGTTGAACTTCCATGTTAACATAGATTCTGTTTGTTTGTTTGACACACAAATTCAGATCCATCCTAGACACAGACTCATCTCCCAACCAGTCAGAAACTTTAACACCTACTCTTCATTATCCAGTATTTATACCGCCAGATTGGACTTTCATATGGAAGCCTGGAGCAATGCTGGTACAGATGGCAAGATGACTCTCATGAGATTGATGACTCTAAAGAAATATACAGTATTAAGTCAGAAGGTACAAATGTTAACATTCCGGTGTAGAAAAGAAATATTCCTTGCATACACTTCCCAGGTTTGTTTTCTCATGCATTACAAAGAGAAAGAAAAAGCCCTCGACACACCTCATAGCTGGCAAACGAATGATAAATTTACTTTAGTTTCTTTTGTATGTCAACTGTTCATGCCTCAGGTACTTAACCTTTACTTTAAAAACATGGTTCAGATCCTAGCCTTGAAGGTGGGTGGGAAGCGGGGGGATGGTATTCCTGTAAATGTTTCATTTAACAAAGGCTGTACTATAAGAAGGTTCAGTGGTGAGACTCTGAATGGTATTTATTGTTTCAGATTGCAGGGCTTCCATACATCTGCTGCCTGTCAAAGGCAGATACCACATTCATAAAACAAGTGCCCTGTCTAAAAAAAAAAGAGAAACAAAAAAAGGACTCTCTTCTCTGTGGTTCAACCTCCAGGATTATGCAAGATGGGAAGTTGCAGGAAGTGAAAGTTCTTATTTGGTGTAAAGATCATCAACAAAAATATCTTTTATTTTAGGAAGGAAGGGATATTTGACTTTTTTCATCTGGGGGCCCTGATTCAGCAAACCACTTTAAGAACTATCCCTATTCAGAAAAGCTCTTAAATGTGTTCTTGTGTCTCTCCATGCTCAGCAAAGTGCCTAAGAACTTGCTTAGCTGAAGGAGAGCCCTAAAGAAGAACCTTTTATATTTATACTAACTAAGCAGCTCATTTTACCAGGCCCATTACATGATTTCTGACTTTATTAGGTCTGGAATGTATATTTCACCCATGGTGAGAAACATGCTCATTCATTTCTTATGATATCATAGTCTTCTCCATGGTAATCTGGTGCTATGTGAGGAAAAACAATAGAAGAGAAAACTTTTCATGCCGAGATGAAGACGGATAAGGAATTACGTTCAGCCGGGTGGGAGAATATGTAAGAGGAACAAAAACACAGAGCCCCTGATTCTGAGGGTCTGATTTATTTAGTATCTGGCATTGGCCATAAAGTGGGGGCAATGAAAAGAGGAGCTGACCTCAATGCCTTCTTAGCAGCAATCAGAAATTCATTTCAGTGTGTGAGCATTTAATTAGCTTCACCGAGTTTACAAGACCTTCAGTCATTTTAAGACACTCCAGGCAACTACCCCACGCATAAGATTACCCTGAATCTGGAATGCCAGCCACTTAGGAAGAATGTCTGGAGAGTTTTAATTGAAGGGGACTCCTTTGTTTTTATATCCATTTGATGTGCCATTACCGTTTCCTTCAATGCAAATTTACACCAAGGGACACAACTACGTCCAAACAATTGTTTTAATCAGTAAATTATAGAAAACCTTCAAGAAAGTTTAAGGTTGTTCTGTGTCTAGGAAAAGTCAAATAGCACCATTAAATTTTTAGAGCTAATCTAATCGTTACACAGTGCAGTCACTGCACCACTTCAGGCATGTGGGGAAGTCATCACCTTCCCCTTTTTTACAGAGGACCTGCAGTATATTTGCTGCATGCATTAGTTGCATGCATACAATAAATATATATGGAGTGGGATTAATTAACAGAAGGCAATTATTAATTTTATTATGGCTTCGTGTGATCTGTATATCCCTGGCAAGGATGAGGAATTGCTAAATACAGGTAATTTCTGGGTTGATATCATTTCTATACTGGACACTAATCGCCTTCGTATATCTCATGTGCTTCTTTCTTCTCAGACATACAGTCCCTCAGTGACCTCCTCCTAACATTTCATTAAATACCTTCAGCCCCAGTAAATTACAGCACTTTAAAAACATTGAGTTTAGCATATAAAAAGAGAGAGAGTTTCTGTACACTGCCATGGGATAAGGTGCAGTGAAAATCCCATACAAGCTGAACTGTACTTCCTAATCAAATGGGTGTAACAGATGGCTGCTAGAGCAAGCCATCACAATGGAAATATCTGCAGTTCTCATGGTAACGGAATCTGCCAGGTCTGAGGGATTTGCTGTTTTCCAGGACATCTGAGCTGCAATCTCTTTCGAGCTGTCTAGCAGTCTCAGTCTCGCTCTCTCTCACTCTCTCAGCATGATGGAGATAGAGTTGAAAGGTGGAGCCTGATTTTGCATTCCAGCTGTGATTAAAGACATGCACACACAAACGCACACGCTCGCTCGTGCGCACGCGCGCACACACACACAGAGTCAATAGCACTGCATATTCATTATGCTATCTAGAACCTCATTAACCACTCAGGCAGAACAGCAAGGAAATTTTAATATGCCTTCTTCTTTAGGGAGGAGAAGAAAAGTGTAATGGGGGAGAGGGGGAGAGAGGAAGGTAGCATGTGTATGGAGAATTAAGATGCTAAGATGTACCTTTAAATAAAGATATGGAGCTAAGTTAAAACTAGCATTTGTTTCCATTTCATGGCAGTATGTCAAGATAACTTAACAAAGCAGGACAAAACATCTGGCCTTAAAAAAAATAAAATTAAAAATGTCAAATTTCCAAAACATAATATAGAATCTATGGAAGGAGAAATAAAAACAGAGCAACTGTGTACCTTAATACTAAATGAAAGCATGTGACAGACCTCCTGGTACTGTGTAATTAGAAAGATGATCCTTCTCATAAGGTGTAGTATAACATAAAGACAACGAGCTTTAATTATAAATCTAAAGGACTGGGTTCAAACCCAAAGGGCTCTGTTAAAAGGTTCTTATATTTCTGCACGCAATTCAGAATCGTCAGCAGGAAGAAAATAATCATTCATGAGACTTTTATTAAAGTCTTTTCCTTCAAATCCCTACCAATTTAAAGAAATAAGAAGAAGCATACTTCCTTCTTTGCTAGGCTACCTGCTAGAAAGCACACAGAGGGTTGATTCACAGCTGCCTATTCTCTTGGGTATTTGAGCCTGAAGATCAGACAACATGTAAGAATTCAGCCATGGCTCAAAATGGAAACAAAGAGGACCATTCTTAAGCAATGTGAAATGAAAAACTACAGGCTGTAGACCGTAGCCCTTAGCATGCTGATCCACCACATTGTCCTTGAGGGCACTACAGTTAAATGCATATGACAGCCAAAGAGACAGGAAAAATGCTTTCCAGAATAAAATGACTGGATCTCTTTTTTTTTTTTCGTGATGTAGAATAAGCAATGTAAGCTCCTAAAGTACCCACTCAAGAACAAGGTATTGTAGGATGGTATTGTCTACCTATCATGCAGCATTGAGGAACATTTTATGTGACCTTTTCTGAAACCTGAGCTACTTTTACCACAACTCTATTCCATTGTAGTAAGGATTTAATTCTTAAGTTGGGTTGGTTAGTTTCAAATAGATATGTAGAGTTCACTTACAATAGTAGTGCATTACACCTTCAGGGACCTCCAAACATGTTGACTAGTTAGAAATAACCTCTGCTGCCAGGAAAAGATGTCTGCAACAACAACAGCATAATAGTGATGGTTGTTTGCATTTACGCTGAGTCTTCAGCACCAAAACACTCAACAATATGTGAGACACAGGCAGTTGCCTCTGCTCACAGTAAGAATTGACTTGATTTACAAGCAGTTCCTCGAAGTTCAATAGGGCTTCTCAAGTTGCAAGGTGCAGGGCTACTTAGCATGAGTAAGCAGTGCTCAAATCCATGTCTACTTTCTGCCACCCTTGTGCAAACTAAATAGCACACTTACTCCTTCACCTGACTATGAGAGGCAGCCACCTTTGGGGTGAACTTGGACTGATTTTCAAAAGAAAGTCACATTCAACTGAATCAGTAGAAGATTTCAGATCCTTTCTTAAAATACAGCAGCCATTCACACCAGGAAAAGTGGTGCATAGTTTTAGCTTTTAACAGAAAAAAAGCAGCTCCAGGTAGGAGCAAAGGGATAATAGAAGAACTTGAAGAGGTAGTTCTGTTTATCATCCCATTATCTGGGGCACTATGTGCCTCTATTTCCCCACAAAGCCAGCTGAGATTGTCAGTGCCATGGGTGCACAAACCATTTTTTATGTTGCACTCAGCACTACGCAGGCAAGCATCCTGTAAATACAAACCTGATATACGTGCTTCATCAAAAATTATTGTTTACTCAACTTGGAATATATCTAGGGTTAACACTGTGTTTCTTGCAGAAATATCCCAGCCTCAGCAATGACAAAAGAAATCAAGAACCTGTTTTATGCTTTCTTAATTGATAAAGCACTTTTCAAGCACCTGGCTATTCAACATTGCACTGTACTAACATTTATTAAGAGATTGGAGTGTCCCTCTCTAAACAGTTTGTTGCAAGTTTTGACTCAGACTACGTCCATTTGAAAAATGAAACTACTGCTGTGCAATGTGACCAGTGGTAGTCCAAGCCAAGGGCCTTCATACATTGAATTTACCCATCCTTGGAGTCTGTTAGCAGTTCCTCAGCTAATCTTAGCACACACACAGAACATGGTCTATCAGCAGAGACCTCTATTCTTGAGACACCGTTCCCTACTATTCAGAACTGGTGTGTTGGTAGGTCACTCTTGCCCCGTCTGCCAATATCTCCTACCTACGTATCCCAAATGGTGTACTTGCTTTGCTCACTTAGCAATGATCTGTGCCTGCTCATCCTGCTTTGCAGTCCAAGTTGCTAAGTGCTAGAACTCCACCAGATCATCAAGTCTAATAATATCTGTCATGCTTCTCTTACATGATATTCCTTGGAGATCATGACAACATCCCCAACTGTGTAAAAAGTTTTAATTTCCCCAGTCAAAGCTTAAGTAGTTCATGTTCAACACTAGCAAGCTGTCCCAGAGTTCCCCCACATCTGAGAGGCCTTAATAGTTTCTCATGCATCCAGTCTTATTCATGCTTTTCTTAAACATTGTTCAGCTTGAGTGCTGATACATGCTATTGCTTGGGCCAACCCTATCATGTATTTCTGATACAGGACACCTAATGCACCAACAGACCTCATTGTCTCCAGTAAAGCTCAACCAGTCCTCAGTCATACTCCATGGAGGTCCTTATTTATCCCCAACATAGACCAGTCTTTCCATTTTGGACATTAGGAAAAAGTTCTTCACTGAGAGGGTGATCCCCATGACACCAAGCCTGTCAGATCTCAAGGAACATCTGGGTGACACTCTTAGTCATATGTCTTAGTTTTAGGTAGTCCTTCAAGGAGCAGGGATTTGGACTCGATGATCCTTATGGGCTGCTTCTAACTTGAGCTATTCTAGGATGTGTTTATGATGGTACATCTTCAAAGTCCTGAAGTGCAGAGGAGCTCTGCATTGGGTACACAGTTTCTTTCAGTCCAGGACTGCTCTTGGTCCACAGTTGACTCCTAACCAGGCAGGAAAAAACATCAGGACTTAGAATCAGTTTGGTGTGCAAGCTGGTATCACAAAACTCAGAAGCAGACCCTCTTGTTATTCCAGTTCTAATTGGACTCTTTGCTGGCCGGTTAGCAGACACTTTTCAATCAATCGCTACATTTATGCTGACAACACTGGATTTTAAGACTTGCTCTTGTCATTTCTGTGACCTCCATCTTTCATTATTCTTGCTTTCCAGACAGGAGCTAAGGGACCTTATTTCTAACACTCACAGCCACAAAATGGGGAAGGAATCTTCATCTACCCAACAGCCTCAGATTCCCAGCTGCTACGGAGAGCATATTATGAGTCTGCCACGGCACATCAGTTGAGGATCTGACATGCTGATGGGTTACTCAGATTTGGCATTTTAATCAAAACAAAAAATACCCAAATGTCCCCTTTCACCCAAACTTGGTCCTTCCTGGCAATTTCCCACAGAGACCCCAGACCCGAAATTCCTCAGCCCAGTGAGCCTTTTCCATCCCCTGCAGGGACTTAGTACACTTTGCATACCACAGCAAATCTGCTCCAGTCAATCAACTTCAGCAGCTCCCTGCAGGCTTCCAACACCTGCTAACAGGAGGGGACAACAGAAGAGCCCTGCCCCAGCCCTTCACACATTGTGTTGCCTTATTCTTCAAAAATACTGCTCAGAGCTTGATGCTCCATTACAGGATGCTCCTATAAATACACTGCACTTTCAGAGGGAAGAAGCAAGCATGCTCTAGTAAATATTTTAGCAATGAAGTGGCATGGGGTTCTTAATGCTTGTCATTTTTCAATATAAGAAGTGCTCCATCAGAAGGTGCTCTATACTCGAGGGAGAAAATGTGCACTCTAACAATAACAGGACAGCCAGCAGCCAACACCTTATCAGTACTAGCTTTCCTTGAAAACATGTTCGGTTCTTCCTCCACTTTACCACCTAATGTTCAGGAAGCAGTTGATCTAATAAGGTTCATAATGTCAAGTTACAGACACCATGAAAGGAGAACCTTAGAAAGTGTAATTGGCAAATCAACAAATTATATAAAAAAAATAATCTGGGCCATCTCTAAGGAAAAAAAAAGAGATTTTATTTATTTTTAAAGGAGGTTTTGTCTGTGTGGTAAGCTCTGTGGTGATGGAAGAGTGCTTGGGAGGACTGTCAGGGGGCAAAGAAGCAGAGCATGGTGGTGTGGAAAACAGTGTACAACCAAGGACCCAGAGGATGCAAGTCCCAGAGATAGCTCTGCTGTCACTAATCTAGTTGTTTTATGGGGATAATACTGATTGTTGAGTACAATAATACTGTCAAGACTAACTAGAACTGCCTAAAACAGGGACAAAGAGAAGGACCATATTTTACAACATGCCTGAAGCCCAGACAGAAGAGTTCCATGGCAACATGCAGGGATCTGTTATTCTTCCATTTATTCTCAAGTGCAGCTCCTGGCATTGATGTGATTTCTATACCATGAGGCAAGAGGGATCTTTGCTCCTCTTTCTATGTGGGCTGCCAAGTTGCGGCTCTTTCCTCAGCCTTATCTGTTCTCATGAGTGCAGCTGAGAGGATGACAAGGCCTTGCAAAACTGTTCTGGGATGTCTTGTGAGATAATAGGAATTCCAGAGGATGGTTTCTGCAGGGCTTTAAAAACATTCTTTTCTATTCCAGGTGATGAACATCCCCAGTCCTGCAAGGTGCAAAGACATACCTGCCCACAGGTTTCTCTTTATACGTGTAATGATTTCTAGAGATCAGACTTTTCATGCGTATACACACACACACACACGCACAAACACCCAGAATCCTGATCCCATTCCACACATCTTCTATTGCACTGTTTGCAACGACTGGAACAATGGTATTTTCTTTAGATAATGGAAGAGTACAAAATCAGGACTGTGGTAAGTGCAATATTTCATTCTTTGCCTCACATATTCAGCAGACTTTGTAATCAAGCTTCCTTACTTGAAGACACCCTTCCTGCAAGTATGGAAATGGGAAGCGTCTGTTTCTCAGATTTGTGAAATGTCATCTTATCAAAACTGCTATAAAAGAGACAGGACAGACAGTCACCTGACTGCAGAGCAGGAGATGTGTTCCCTTGCTTTCCTGCAGAGGTGACCTTGGACCTCTCTTTCACTTCCAAAGCTTTCTCTGTCTTGATCATTTAGATGCTAAGTTCGTAGGAGGAGCACAGAAGCATTTTTTACTGTATGTAGACCATACAGCACAATGACTGCATCTCAGGTGAGGTAATGTGTGTGTATAAATACTTCCCTTTTTTTTTATGCAAAGCTTAAAACATCTGCAAAGACATCAAAAGAGGAATGAGCATGCTGCATAGTAACACAATGCAGCTGACAACTAGCTGATCTAAGATTACTTGAAGTTCCCTTGCAAGCTGTTCCTCCCATCGTTCATCCGTAATGTCATTTGGTCAAATTCTAAGCAAATGTGGCACAGTGCAAAACAAACAGCTGTGGTTCAAAGGGAGCACACAAGGCATAAGCCCTCAAGGCAATGCCCAAAGGAGAGGTAGAAAAGGGCCACTTCCAGCAGGAAGCATGAAGAACTCACATGATTACAAGAACTGCATTTTTTGCCTTTCAAATCTAAGGAACAATAAAGAGCAAGAGAGCAAACTGAAAGACATATCCTTTTCTTTTTTTTTTTTTTTTAAAAACATATCCTTTGCAATAAATAAACCTTCCCATTTCAATATTTGGCAAGGTGACAGAGTCTAAAAAGAAGCAGGAAAGATAATTGATATGTACAGGAGAAGAAAGTGCAGTTTAAAACAGGCAAAGAATACTTCATAAATAAGAGGTTTGTACGCTCTGGGTTGACACCTGAAATCAAGTCAACTTTAACAGATAACATGAACATTACTAGGGGAGGGGAAAAAAAGCCACAGTAGATCTCAGGCTCTGGATTATGGAAGAAACAAGATTTGTTTCTGACCTCACTTTTTGTCAGTTTAAATCAACAAAGAGATCATGGTTTACTCTTGGTAAGCCTAACTTTCCATAACAGCAAGGGTTTTGTGTTTTTTTCCCCCATGTACTTAAATGTCTTTCTGCTCTTAACTGGAAGAGGATGCTGGATTGTTTAGAAACAAGCTTCCTCCAGTTCTTGGTTCCTGTTGTGCTTAACTATTTTCCAGAGGTCTTAATACACATTCACCCTACACAGAGACAAAAAAAGGAAAACACTTTTCACCTGAACAAGAGGCCTGGGAGGAACAAAACTGTGTGGAATAAAAGCTGAGAATCCAAGCTTCAGAACAGTTTGCACTCCTGGTCCAATTCATCAGACATGCTTAAGTATTTACATTTCCCATCGGAATAACAGTCCACATTGTTATAGCTCACAGGAGGGTTTTTGGCTTTTGCCAGTCTAAATAGAATGATTTGAAACTGAATCATTTCCTGCAATTTAATTTCATAGCTGAACACAAAATATAGAAGATAAGGTCACAAGCACATGCAACTACCTCCAGAAAGCCATCTAACCCTCATGGGCTCCTTCAGGTGGAACCCCTAACTGGTTACAGGAGATTTTGTTATTATTATGGCATGGAAAGGCTCCTGCAGGAGATGTGCAATGACCAGGAGCAGCCGAGACAGCATGGTAATCATATGGCAAGTGGGTTTTCCACATATTGCCAGAGAATAAAAGGATGGTTCCCAAGCTCTATCTATCTCAGCTCTTTTAACTGAGGATCAATATCACTGAGACAGAGGGAGAGAGACAAACAGCCAGTGAATGGAAAAGCAACTGCAGCCTGCCACATTCGCAGTGAGGGGAGATAAAAGCCTGCCGCACTCTGAAATCTAATATGCCAAGTCACCTAGAATGAGTGTCTCCTGAAAAGGGCAAGCCTCCTCAACATCCTCAGCCCACCCCCTGACCCCCTTCCAGAACTGAAGCACCAGTATCTGGAAAGCTTTAGCCTTATTAGACTCATTAAAAGCTAACTGGCATTTACAGCTCACATCAAGATGAGGTGTCAGCATGAGCGAGAACACTGTAAAATATGTGTATAACCAATGTGCTACACAACAGTCTCCATTCTCCAGGAGACATATGCTGTCTTTTTCAAGAGTAGATAAGGGATGTGTTGCCTTACCCACTACATGAGCCAAAAAGCAGGTTTGGGGTGCTGAAGAGTCTTCTGAGAAAGCAACCAAAGAAAAACACCTCAGTGGTAATAAAGCTCTGTGAGAGAGCTGAGGTTTCAGTCCAATGTAATGTGCCTTTAAACAGTACCATGTCTACACTACTGTATTGCTTACTTTCTGAAGCTAAGCCAGAGGGATGTACATAGTAAGATCTTTGTCTCATTTCAGGGAGGATACAGGATAAAGATTCTGTGCCAGTAATCTTCCCTGGATTAATGGTTTCTCTTTTATCTGCTGTATTTCTGCTCAGATGCCTTTGCTCTGAATGAGTCAGTGGAATGCAAATGATAGGTACAGTCAGTCTGAAAATATTTAAATCTAGCTTTGCACTGCACTGCAGGTTTGTGAAAAAAATGCACATATATAAATATACATGCTGAAGAAAGGGCAGATGAACATTACAGATATATCAATAATGAAAAAAAAAACCTGTGGTGGGTCAAATTGACAAGAAATTCATTTTTTTTCATTTCTTCTTCTTCACATTTTTTTCCCCCAAAAGATCAGCATTTAGATGCTTGCCATGAATGGGTGAGAAAAATCTGCAACACTCCTTTTCTAAACAAAAATAAATCCATGGGAATAGGAACCTGATTTTATGTATGCTGCTAAATGCCCAATCTTCATTGAGTGTCTTCCTAAAGATAGCACTCTTTTAAACCCAACAAAGGAAAAACCAGACAGTCTAGGCATGATTTCTTTGGACTTTCCCCCTTTCCTTTTCCTATGATACATTTTTTTCTCATTCTGTTGGGATATGGTTCCTCCCATCTGCTTATGGCGTAGGTTTACCTCTAACAAGTGATTGCACTCCATAAGCAACACAGTGAGGGGCAACTTGGAACTGATGCTTGCTTTGAGACGCCAGGAGAGAACCCATGGGTCTTTGTCATGTGGCTTCAGCAGCAACCATCATCAAAGGGTGGCTGTTGACAAGAGATTTTTCAAACTGTACATACCTCAATGACAGCACAAAGGATCTCCAAAAGCTTTTGTGTACTGCAGTGGGATGGTGAAAGGAGGAGTGGGAAGGGAATGAGCAGTTGGTCAAGTCTGGGAATGAGCTGATAACTTCCTGGGCTTTTGAAATTCCTGTGGGACTTGGCTTTAAGACACTACACTCTTTCAGTAAGGGATTTGTCCTGGAGTAAGCGGCAGATTTCTGATTCAGGATGTTATAAAGTAAACTGTACAGAAAGAAAGAAAACACCAACACTGACTTGGTAACTACTAGTCTATTTAATGATAAATCAAATAGCTTCATAAATAGTGCATTCAAGATAATTTGCAACAGAGTATTAAGCCCTCCAGCCCATCATAAAAACAAAGTCCACTTCTGAAAGACCTTCCTATAAATCCAGTTGCAACAATGCAAACAAACAAAACAAAGACTCATATCATCTACCCAACTCACCTGGGACTTGAGAATTATCTATGAGGAGCAGTTTGTCTGTAACAAAAAAGATTTTTTATTTTGATGGCTTTGCAATTAACTGCATTTTCTTCTAGATTTTCAATAAAAATTAACTATTTTTAAATATTTTATATCACATTTATATAACTTTGAATTCTTTAATCTCATTTTTAAAAATTTCTTCCTTTACAAGATAGACTATTAACTTAGTTGTACGTTAGTTTTAATGGAAAAAAAATACATCTCATTTCCTGAAGAACGGACACTTCCTACATCAGCACTGTCCAAAACACATTTTCAAAATCGGTGAACTACTCAGAAAAGTTAACCTTTCAGAGGAAATATCCAGCAGTTCCTAAAACAAGCTATTTTCTAATTTCTGGTTTTGTTAATGGTACAAAAAAAAATCCTCCTTTCCCCAGCAAGAGGAGACTCTTTCAGCCATCAGTCTGGTTTCAGGTTCTTTGTGAGTCTGTTGGTGCATCAAACACAATGAGCACTGCACCACTGCGAGACCAGCAGTTGGGTGAGAGGAGAACCAACTGCTGGGTGTGAGGCACTGGCTCCTCATTGCGCAATTCCCACAGGATGACTCAAAAAAATCTTCCAAAGAAGTGCTCAGCTCTGTTGTGATTACTGGTTACCTAGTGATGCCCAGAACTTCTTCCAGCTCTTCATGGATGATTAATGACCAAGGTCCTTCTGTCGATTTCTAAAACTTCCCAAACACTCACGTGAACCTCAGGACCAGGATGGCTTAGGCAAAAAGACAATGAGAGATCAAAACCTACCCTTTCTAGATAAGCATGCCTGGCCATGGAACAACATAGCTGCTTAACAGAGGAATTAATGAAAGAAAGGAGTCTGTATGGCCATTTGTACATTGAGGACAAGCTAATTATGACCTTCCTCTGCAGGCTAGCAGTGTTCTTCTGCACAGCTGATGCCATCAACTTTGCAAGGAAAGCTGCTGGTAAGCAGGGTGCTCAGTGTCTAACCATAATTACATACTGAATCTAACTGGCTAGCTGGTCCCAGTTACTGCAAAGCATCTAAATGTCTTTCCTAGAGATGCCCATGATTTCACCTGTCTCAAAATGGTTATATCAGTTTCAGCTGGGTAAGGGTCTGCTCCATGAACGGGAGTTCACAGCCGAGTCTCAAATTTATACTTCAGATGGATTTTATCTGCCTTTTACAGTTTCCTGAAAATCACTTACGAGGCAAGATTCACTTACGCTTACAAGACTCCTGATACCCATGAGCATCTGCTTCATTTATAGGCAAGAAAATGAGCTGGCTTTTGGTTAACTTGCGACCAAATTCCTGTGTCAAACTGCTGTTTCACCACACCAGTGACCAGACTTCCACTGTCAGCAATGGAATATCATATCTGCCTTGTGATTTATATAATATTTACAGTGTTACAGAAATGCGCAGTAGAAATGCAATGATTATTCTTATCTCTCTGGAAAGACTCCATGCATTTCCCTGCCTGAGATCATCTCCTCTGGGGACTCATTTAAAATAAAACCACCGTGTTCTGAAAACGTGTCTTCAGCATGAGATCTGAGTATTTTCTGTGTTCGTCATAATAAAATGCAAGAAATTGAATCAAAGTGTATTCCTAGAACTATATACTTCTCCTGCATGCTTCTCCCTCTTTCCTGCACAAATACAATCCCTGGAAGACAGATTTCAAACTCATCATGTGGCATGAAGTGATATTTAGAAGCACAGTGCATAACACAGCTACTCCACAAATGTGTCCAAACATAAAATTAACCTTTCGTGCCTAAGAGAGCACATTTTTTTAGTCCAGTTTTCAACATAATAATTTCTTTACAGGAGAAAGCAGCCTATATGCTATTAAACATTTCCTAGAGTCCTAGGTCAAGCAAAGTGAGAAATGAATAGGTCCATTCATGCTTCAGACAGGATAATTCTGGTAAAGCTGGTGCTGACAGTGTTAAAGAGCAGTGATGGAGGAGTCTGGCCTTGTTGTCATTCTAATTGTGACCATGAGTGACAAAAAATGTGTTCCCTTTGCCAGTGGACTGATCTTTCAGATTTGTAAAATCTAAACTGTGCTCATGTCACTTGAAATTCAAGGGAGAGAAAATTCATGCACTTAGGTGCATGCTTTGTTGGAGCCTGCAGTGGCTCTGGCACGACAAAACATAGGGAAGGGTCAGCAATTTTAAGGCACTAAAGTGAGAAGAAGGGTGGTACCAGAATGTTAAACTGACCCATGGTCTTACCCTCTCATCAGCTCTGCTACCAAACTCCTCTGTGCCCCTGGCATAATCCCCTAATCTCTGTGGCTCCTCACCTTCCTTAGGGAGTGCACTCTTCTCCAGAAAGTGTGGGTTTACTTTGGTCATGGTGTGCATGTCCATATCCTCCTTGTTCTGCAAAGGGAACCTACAGAGTCAAGAGAATTCTCCAGGTAGCACTGCAGGACAAATAACACAAAATAAGACTAAAACAGCTATCACAAAGAATCAGGAAAACTGTCATAGACTAAACCCCATTCTCAGTTAGTGCAATAGCCTTCTCCCTCATCCCTTGCTCCAAATCATGGTAAGTATCAAAGAAGCATTTTTCTCATCCAAACAGAATACCATTTACTTAGAAAGGAACTAAATCCAATGAATTAAACATTATCTTTCACAGCAACAAAGGGAAATTAGTATCCCCTCTTACTTTCTTCTTCAACAGGGCAAGGTAGGGACTTCACCCCAGACAGACAATTGAAATAGCTCCCATAGGTATTTCCTACACCACTCCTTCAGAGGGACCATATTAAAAATAAACTAATGCTGTAGGCAGCTTCAGAAAATGACTTCAATGGTATTTATTGCTTTGATAGGGTCACTGCACAGTATGTGCATGTTGCCTTTTAAACATATGTTTCAGGCAAAGAATCAAAGCTAATTTCAGTGTGTGAAAAGCAAGCAGATTTCATTACTGATTGTGACTTTAACTTCAAAATGATAAGGATGCTGGATGTAGGTTCTCAAAACTGAATGTCCAAATGGGAATTTATGATGTAGAACTTCAGCTTTATCATCCATGGGCTTCAATACAGAAAGAAGAAAGAAATTCTCTGCTAGCAGGAATCTCACAGTTAACCCATAAGCCAGCTGCCTATTTTTCCCTCTCCTCTAATTCTCCCTGCAGCTATTTCCTCTCCATAACATGTTAAAGCAAGAATGGCCATTGGCACTAACCATTTTTGGCATCCAAGTAGTGGATATGAAAGAGATCTGAAATTTTTTTTCCACCACCACAATACAGCCCCACTTCAACTCTTTGCAGAAGTGTCAGCAGAATTCATAACAACCTCAATACAATCTAAGCCTCAAAGAGCAATAAAAGGCCTGTTACTACTAAGTCTTGGGTTGGGTTTTTTTTTTTCTTTTTTTTTTTTAAAATGAGGATTCCTCTCATATTATTACATCAGATCTAGTTCTACAAGGTATACGGAAGGAGGTGGACCTGTAAAGTTGTTAAAAGGCTGCGGGCATAAGTAGCAACAAGTGAATGATGCAGGGTTTTACCCAACGTTTTGCAAGAAACCAGGGTCAGAAAAGATTATCACTAGTAGTAAGGGCCAGAAGGTGTAAACCTAGTAGCCTAAGGATAGGTATCTAACTTGGGTTTAGGTACCTAAATAACCACATATTCCACCAGACACTTTGAGGACATAAACTTTGAAAGCAAATGTGACTTGTTTGCTGATGAAGACAAAGCACATAGATATCTGTGAAACTGCTTAAGTGTATATATTAACATGTATATGAATGCATATAGACATTAAATTAGTAATATGTGTACACATGCTTAGGTACATTACTGAACCAAGACTCAAAAGAGCCTAATTTACAGAGTGGGTCGGCACACACATCTTCATTTAGAGTCAAAGAAAAGTGCATGATTTTGTAAATAACCAAACTTTTTCTTTTATTTTTTAAATGCCCCTGACTACAGATACAGATGTGCACGGACTATTTTTGTTAGGCTTTGTCCAGGTCTGTTTAACAGCCTGCACTCCCCTAGGTTCAAATGACACCTTTGAAACAACTGAAGCAGTAAATCATGCTTCTTTATTATCATCTCAACAAGAATGATAACAACCTCCTCTGCTTGGTGAAATACCCATGGGAATTTCACACGATTACATGAGGATAACGTATCTTTCATGACTCTAGCTGGCCGTCTACCATTTCCATTGTATACCTCGTAGGCAGTCACAAAGGACACAATCCACTGAAGGAAAATGTATAGACAAGGGGTTAGCCATTTCAAGAGTGGAGAAAGGGAGGTAGAAATCGAAGGAAGAAAGGGAAAGATGACACAGTGCAATTGCTCAGCTTAGTAGCACAGCTGCTTAAACAACTGAATAGCAATCAATGGGTTAGTATTCAGTCCAAGTTTAGATCACACTGAAATCTATTAGAATACTGCATATAATGAATGACTCTTACTTATTTGGTATTCTATCTTGGAATTAATCAGCTCGGTTGTTATGCAGAAAAAATAAATAAATTTTAAAAATCAGTTGGGTAGACAGGCCCAAAAACAAGAAAAACAACCACCTTGATTTCCCAGGTGGTTAACAGCCTGACACTACTCAACAACACATGCTGAAATTGAACACTGTGAGAAACAATGCAAGTTAGAGGTTTCTGGGCTGTTTGGGCAACAGACTGGTGTGTGTGTATGTGCAGCTTGCCCCATCCCCTCCCTTTCAGGCTCTCACACAGTACTCATAGGGTTGTACCATCTGCTGGAACACAATTCAGAGGTAGCTTTAAAATGATGATAGCTCTGGGAAATGATAATCACTGGGTCATAGAAAGCTGTACTGCAGCGTATAAATAAGATAACTGAAAGTGCTGAGCAGGGCATGTTTGCATTATGAAATGTATTTTCCTTTTTCCTGTACAAAACCTGTCTTGAAAGCGTGGGGAATGCAGCAGGATTGAAAACCAGAAGGAAAGCAACACTGCTCCAGAAGCTGCACAAAGGAGGAGGGGGATGGAGGAATGATAAGCTGTAGTATTATTGACTGAGGAATGATAAAAGAGGAAGGAATTCAACAGTTACATCTATTTCACTTGGTGCAATGGAATGAGATCAAAGGCTTACTTTCACATTAGCCCAGAATAATGCATACTCTATAAATGATGCAAAGCTAGGCCACATTCCCAAGATGTGACAATGCCTCAAGATGCCCCTCTGCTTAAGTTCAGGTCAAGGCAACAGGCTCGTGTATATGAAATTCTTTTTCAAAGTATACAAACATACCTAAACCATTGGGCATGGACACAAAAATTCAGAACAGGCACAATGTTCCCCATTGGTTTCTACATTTCCCAGATGGCTTTGCTGAATTTAGACAATTTTCATTTCCCAGTTGCTACTGATCTTTCAAAGCACCCAAACTGTCCACTCAAGCACAAAATAATGCTTGGGCTGACAAACAGGATTTTATTTTATTTATAAAAAAAGTACCAAAGAGGAAGGTATCAGAAGATACTCAAACTCAAATGCCAGGGATGTGGCTCAGTCCCACCCCTGCAATGTGACCTTCATCATCTCACCTGGGACAGTCACTGTAATGACGTCAAATCACGAACTATACAAAATGGTTCTTGAAAACCATCTTTTTTTTTTTTTTCTTTTTTTCTGAGATACATTTTTGAAAGCCACCTAAAGATTCAGATCCCTGCTGGTTGTGCCTTGGCTTCTGGGGGACACAGGTATTGTGGATACCTTAAGCAAAACACTATCAGGTCACATCCATATCTAAATGCCTTTAAAAAGTCTTAACCTCTGGGATTCTGTTTTCCATTAGTTAAATGGAGATGAATAATTATTTTCCCTCACCTTTCACGGTTTGGTTAGTGCAGGGATGCGTTGCCATACCAACAGCAATCCAGCCTGGCGGTAAGGACAGGGATGGAATGTGGAGGTGCAGACATCCCAGGCCAAGGAAAAAAATCCTCCTCTCCTTCCTTCCTCCCTCCCTCCCTCCCTCCCTCCCTCCCTCCCTTTTTCCCTCTCTCCCTCCCTCTCCCTCCCTCTCCCTGGAAGAGAAGCAGTTTCTCTTTGTGAGAGAGCACAAAGGGGAAGAAAGAAAAGGAATTGTCCATCAAGCTCAGCAGAGCCTCAGGGGCTTTCAGCAGAGGATGCCACAGCCTATGAGGAGAGCGACGCGTACGGAAGGCTGATTTTAAAAGGACAGTTCAACCCCAGCTACACTGAACTGCCTCCAGCGGTCCCCAGCCTGTGAGGAACATGTAGCACCGAAAGACGCAGTGACATCTTCCTATGTTTTGCTTTCCACAGGCAGGTACAGCTTTCGACTGACAGGGAGCACGAATTCCCCGCTGTTCCTGGGACACCACCAGACCCTCACCAGGAGCACACAGCAGGCATCACGGATCTGGTGGGTCTTCTGGGTCCTTCCCTACTTGCCAAAAACATCAGCTGATCTGGAAATGTCACTTCAGGGAAGATGTAACAGATACATTCATTCCCTGCCAGAGACTGTAAATCCTCCAGATCCAAACAGTGGCTCTAGCCAGTACTGGAAGGAAATAAACCATGTATCCAGTGCCAAACCTGTGTCCCATCCCAGACACCCTTTTCGAGACACCTGAACCAAACACAGACTGGCAATAACTACAGTAAAGAAGCTGCTTATGAGAGGAGACTGGAAAGAATATCACTGCCACAGAAATGACTCAACTAAGGGCAGACACAATAAATCTATGTTTGCATTTTTATATACCTCTGTGTGTCTGTATACAAAAATTAATGGTGTAGAAGGAAAAAAATGGGAACTTCCAATCACCTTTCCTCACAGTATAAGGGAAGAATGAGTGTAAACTAAAATGGAAGATTTCAAAACCACTACAAAGTTACATAAAACATAGCCATAAGGGACCCCAGACCACACTATCCCACTGAGATTACGTTTCACCATGCTCAAAACCAGAATCAGAGACCCTTGAATATCCAGAGGTACAGTTATCTATTAAAAGTAAACAAGCCTAGGGGAAATGCAAAAACCCTTGGAGTGCAGAAGGATAGGAAAACATCCATTCATCACAGAGAATGACAAATCATCTGTTAAAAATGAGGAATCCTCAGGTAAATCCTGGGGCATCTACATCAAGGGGTGCTGGCCTGCATTGAACCTGTATTGGTCTTTGGAGACAGAGATGCCAAACTAAGGTAGCATGGAAGTACAGAATGAGAAGAAAAAAGGAAATGGGTGATATTAAGACCATTGCTGAAGTTCAGGGCCCTCCCCTACCCATGACAAACTCTTTAGTGATTTTTCACTGATAAATAAAGCCATAAACCACTACTGCAAAGCAGAGTGCAGCCAGGTCTGCAGGAGGCTGATAGTGGAATCCCCCAGAAATTTCCCATCACCCTTGAGGCTGCATGGAGAAGAGAGCCACCACCAAGAAACAGCCAAGCACCCACTCAGACCGGATACCACCATTTCTGGGCTACAGGACCATAGGAGTTTTACGGTCCCCCACACTGGAAGACTGCTGCAAGTACCCAATATTCAACTGCACACAAAGCACTTGGTGATCATCCCCTCTCTGTGCTGAAACCAGCTGCAGAAGCCAGAGAGAACAGAACTCCTTCCTACTTACAGAAGCCATTGCTGAAACATCCTCCTCCTGCTCATTAAAGTCAAGCCCAAAAGATTTATACGATCTTAAGTGAAACCAGAGTAGCTGGTCTGTAACAGACCACCCTTTCTTGCGGGCAGCAGGACTGACTCACAGAAACTATGCCTTCTCTGAGCTGACAGTCACAGCCTGTGCTCAAACTGCTTTCAGGCCCATTGGCCTTCCAGGATCAATCTACCCCCACCAGCTCTTTGTGTGTGACCTTTCACCAGGCACTCCCTCTTCTACCACCCCATGCCCCACCGCAAAGGGCCCCTTCCCCCTGCACCTCATCCCCAGCCCTCACTCCTCAAATGCTGGACTGTCTCTGCTCTTGCAGCCCCAGATCTTCTCCATATTTTGTCCAGTCCTGGCTTTCACTGCAGCTGGGTACTTTCCCCTTTGTGCTTTGTGACTGGACTTCAATACAAAGAGGATCTTCTGGTCATGTCACACAGCTCTCCATGCTCAGCTCACAGTCCTTTTCTTCACCCCCTATTGACCCAAGCTGACTTTCACTCACCTGGCAGACCTTTTTGCATTTTCCCTGGTTCTAGACCTACAAGACCAAGCTGGCATATTTCTCTACCCCCCTTGGATCCTACTTCCTTTGGTGCCCTGATCTTTAGACTACAATTATGACAAGAGTGACATAGTTAATGCAGTGAATGCCAGGTGAACAGAGCAATAATTACATGCCTAACTTCATTTTTTGGGCTGAACATCTACTAATGCTTGTTCTTTATGACTTGAAGGTTCTCTCCTATCCTACTTACATCTCTTATCAAGGCCCCCAGGATAAGTAAACATTCACCTCTTGGGAACATCAAGAGCTCTGATGTGAAGAATAGGCTTAGCTACTTCTCTGAGTTATTTTATTGGAAAAGTTGTACCGCTTTTAGAATCCAACCCTGCTAAGAAACCATGAAGTTTGGGTGTCTAGAAACATATCCAGTCATTTCCAAAAATTTGTCATGAGTGGGGAAAAAAATTGACTTTTTTTAAACTATGCTGCTGGCCAAGGAGATTGTAGAGATGAACTAGATGAGCAGATGTAGAGCAGGCATAGGCTCCTGCTGTTCTTGGTGGAGCTACGTTTAAGTGAAATCCCTTCACCAGAAATAATGAAATGGACATCTATGACAGCATCTGGAAGCTATTCCTGGATATACTTCAACAAGAGCAAACGCATTAAGGGTGGATGAGTTGTATTACGGGAAGAGGCAGCCACAGAGAGGTGGGAGAGCATGGAGGCCTCAATTAGGGGGAAAAGAATACGAGAAGGAAGAGAGAAGAGCAGCAGTCAGCCCTACTGACAAAATGGGGAAGCACTGCTGCATGTCAGTTTGTCATTATGCCAACCTGCTAGATTTCATTTCTGTGCAGGAATTACACTGGGAACACAGCTGCTACTCCCTGGACTTAAAAAATTGAATTGTTAAGTTAAAATTAGGTGGAGTAAATATCGTCATAATGAATGAAAATAGAGTGTTCTTGATCAAGCACCATTATCAAGAGGGATGAATGGTTAAACAATACCACTAGCTACATCAGAACAACTTCCCCCTTGATTTCCCCCCTTCACCATTGTGGGTTTAAGAAATAGTTATGAAGTTTGTCAAAGAGTGGCACTAAGTACTGTTTTATATCAATGCAAAAATATAATAGATCAATATTTTGTCACTGTATTTTCTTTAGCTACATGTTTAAATATCAATAAAAGCTTTAAGGACTTACACCAGGTAATTACTTCCTTAGAAAGTCCATTAGACCTTTTATGATTTTATGCTGCAGAACAAACACCAAAAGAAAGGTTATAGACCCAAACAGTTTCTGTTGTGAAAGCTCATTTTTATTTCCCCACCATTTAAAAGTAAAAAAAAAATGTCCTCAGGGAGCAAATAAATAGCAATTATGCTGCCAAAGTCAAAGGAGAACTCTTCAGTGAAGATGGGAATAGGTTCCTTAGCATTCTCATCTCCTTTCTGTCTTACAGGTGTGCCAGAGGTACAGGGCACAGGGAAAGGCCACACACCCATTTGCAGCAATTTCAACACAACTCCAGGTCCCATCCTCACCTCTCCAAACATCCTGGAAGTGCTTTGTGCAATGCTAGGTGGTCTAGTGACCTTTACAAAGTGCCAGCTAGCTTTGGGCTCATGTTTACAGCCTCACCACTATCAGCAGAGAGTGTTTTCATACTTTACAGCATAAAGCATTAAACTGCAGCCTTCTTGCTCCACATACAGGCTTAATGAGTTCAGCAGAACATAACCCAGGTTGACTGATACTGCTTTCTACAAAACTATGCTAGCCTCTTCTTGAAAGAAATGCTCCTGAATTTGAATCTCACATGTTGTACCTTCTCCAAAGGCTCCACACACTCCCTTTACCTCCTCCAAAGGCACTCACATTGCTTCTGCACAGCCCCAAAGAGAGGGCTCTGAACACATCATAAAATTCTTGATGAGGTGCAAAGCAGTGCTTCTCACTTTGTATTTTATCCCAATGCTCAGAATGCCTTTTCCACCGGACATGGTGATGACTGGGAAGGTATCCTTGGCTGTTGTCTTTCTAGATCTGTGGCAAACATGTTCCACCCCACACAGAATGTATTTTTTATTGACCACAGCTTTTATTGATTTATATTTGTCCACATTATCTGCTCGGGTTATTTGCTGGCTCACTGACAAAGGGATTCAAATTCATGATGGGTTCTTTTTATACTGCTGCTACAAAAAAAAAAACCCACTACTATCAGTAGAAGCAGTTCTTTCTCTTCACTGGTCTCAGTTAAATTGGTTAGGATCACAGCCCTAGGTGAAGGTGTTGCTGGAGAGGCACACAGTACAGTTATTTAGAATCTCAAATGCTTTGGCCTTGGAGGCTGTGTTCACCCAAACCCTGACTCTTATTAGATGGGAAGCCATAGCAGGAGGCATCCTCTGATGTTCCCACATGGAAACAAAGGGGTTTCACCTCCTGAAAAGGAAAGAAATCCAGCCTGCAAGTCTAATCAACAACTTCTTAGTTACCATTTCACAGCCATACCTGCTAAAGCTGAGGATTCTTCTTTCTTTGGGGTGAAGGGTGATTGTGCCAGCTCCTCACATAGTAGCTAATGTAGATACACGATAAGCTCCCTGGGAAACCTGGATGCTCCAGTCCCCCTGCAGGTGCCTCCTTTCTGCACAGACTATCTTTGCAGGGTGTAGAGAAATGTCGACAAGGTAGCTGGTCCAGGTAGGAGGAACTCAGCAAGAACAAACTCCCTGTGGTGGACACCAGCTCAGAGGGATCCTGCAGCACAAAGGCTTGAAACAAACAGCCTAAGGACACGTGCTCTCAGTTCCGTCAGCAGCCTTGCACAGGCAGCAGTACCTTGGCTTCTTTGTGTCACCAGACTCAGGTTAGGTGACTGACTCCAACCCACCCCTTCCTACCCTTCAGATAAGAGTTGTACTTGGTTTGTCAGCAGGTCAGTCATGTTTCTGCTCTATGCCCAGGCCAGATTTAGAGTAAAATCCTCCAACTGTCTTTCTCATGCAGAACAAGCCTCCTTTTCCACAGCATTTCTGCATGTAGCAAGACAGCATTATGATGCCCATTAGGCACTATGCTTTGAAAACTGTTCATGGCAGACTTCTTGCATCAAGAAGAATTACAGCATCTGAAATATCTACACTCTATCCTCCCAAGATATCTCAAAGTACTTCAAAGAAGCATTAGAACTGTTTACCCATCCAACAGAGTTAATAATTAACCAGTATCAGATAAAATCCAGCAAAAATTCATGTATTCTGTATATGTATTTATTTATACATATGATACTTCATACACGTAGGCTTTAGGGTGACATGGCTGGACAACAAAAAGTTCTCAAAAGCAAACAGGCTATTTGCGTTTTGCAGGGTAAAGAGTGCCCTGATTAAATGTATGACCACTCGCCATTTTCACAACAGAAGATTCAAATAAACACTCTCCTCCCCGTGAAGCACTGACTTCTGGGAGGTCCACCTCACCAGTGCAACGATTACTACTGACTTCAGCAGAAAGCTGAAGTCTGTCTTTTCAAACCAGCATTTGGAAAACAGCTCGTGAACCTAAACCATGTTTTGGCTGCTTTGTTTCTGGTTTTAAATAACAGGTATCTTAAATTCCTAGATGGATATCTGGGAACCTATTTTAGACTGGACTTATTTTAGAAGTCCTGAACACTTTCAGAGCTAAGGGGCACTTGGGAGCACTTCAGCCAGCATCTGCTCTTGAAAACCACAGTCCTTAGACTTGACAGTTTCTGAATATGCCAGGGCTAAGGTCACACCACAGGTATGGCCAACCCCTGCTGCCAGGTGGAGATGCAGTGTAGTGGTGGTGCCTGTCAGAAAGTACTGTGTAGAGCAGAGTTGCTGTCACAGTGACAGAGGGGGGCAAATCTGATTTTCACTTACCTCACTTCCACACACCAGAAATCCATCCTGTTCAAGTGTGCCATTCTTGATTTTATTTTATTACCATAGCCAAGAGGAAAATTAGGACAAAAAAGCCAGGCAGGATTTTGGCCTCAGTAAACAAAAGGTGTGTGAGCTAGGAATATGGGCATGTTTACAATTCCTTTCTGATAATCACAGTGATGTATTTGTATCACTTTCACAGATACGCACCCTCACTCCTCAGACTGGTTCTAGCTGATCCATATAATGTATGCAGAAGGCTTGGTTCTCACCAAATAGAAATAGAAAGGAAGATTTGCTGTGAGAAAAATCTTTTTTTTTCTGTGAATATTAATCATTTCAGCTTTGATAGTGAAGTGATATGAGTGAAAAAGCCAAGAATTGCTCCAGGGCTTCACACAGATGAGTATTGCAGCAAAGACATTTGCTGGAGATAACACTGCCTAAGCTCAGAATCATTATACAGTATACAGTTAACTCAAATCAACCTGCTTGCTCCCCAAGATTTAAACAGAATTAATGTGACATCCCAGCTGAAGCTGGAACTCAGCAACTCAGAAAATAAAACTGACAAATTAAAACAAGTTCCATATGTGTTTTAATCTTAAATGGCAAAAAGAAAACCATTATGCCAGATGAGAGGAGAGCAATATGGTCCCATTACACTGTGCATCTCAACAGCTTTAAATAATGTTTGGTATATTTTGCAGTAAGAAAAGTATGGAGATTGCTCTAAAAATTTCCATGGGAAAGAGGAAGGTCATCACCTTTTAGCCCGGAAAGTCAGAATAGGTTTTGAACCACCTAATATGTGTTACCCAAATATTCTGGTCATTTGGTCATGTCAATAGATTTCCATAACATGACATAAATCTTCACAATTCAAACTGAATACAAAATCTTCTGTTAAAGTGCAAATAAACAATTGCCTTTCTTTTCTTTGGGAAATGTATAGCCACTATTCTGAGGGGAACCTTCTGTTACTCCACCAAATATTTTTCTTCTAATCTTATTTATGCTATAACATTTTAAGGCTCCATGAAGGTCACAATTCTTAATGGCAGCCCTTGCAAAAGAACAGTCTGCAAGATCAGTAGACAAAGGAAACAACCATCACCCCCTTTTGAACAGACAGGGACTGAGGCACATGAAGGCTGCAAGCAAGACACCCAAGGGCATTCAGAACACCAGTGGCAGAGCAGGAACCGACTGCACGTGCCAGCCTTCTTCCACTGACTTCAGTGCAAACCTACATTTCAGGTGGGTAGATGACCACTGCTTTAACAGGGAAAGATGAAAGGTCACAGAAGTGCCAACAACGGAATGTGCATTAGCCATCGGTGTGCACCTTCTGCGCACTGGGTGAGAAAGCACTAATGGATAATGAAGATGAATGGTCAAAATGTGCACTAACAACTGACTATTGCACCTAGCTGGAAGGGCTGGCTGCTAATGGAATAAAAGCAATGCTATAAGTTACCTTAAACAAATAGTGAAATTAAAAAAAAAAAAAGAAAAAAAAGGCACCTCTGCTATAATTGATACTAAACATCCTTTCCCCTTAAAAAACAGCTCTAAGTACCCTTAAAAAGGTTTTCTATTAAAACCAATTGTGCCTATTTTTCGCCTTCTACCCTCCCCTCTTCTGCACCATCATCAGACTCACAGGTCATTCTCTTTTTCTCCTTTTACCTCCCCACATTTTCTTCTCCTGCTAATTTACTGTAACAGAAGCAGCAGCAGGGTTTTCCTATTCATCAGTGAAGAGATCTGAGCTACGCACCTCTGGGAACTGATGCATATTTACAATATCATCAGGAAAGCTCAGTCACCATGTTGGTTTAGACAGTTTGTACTCTGACAGCCCAAAACTAATCAAACAGCACTGCTTAAAGCTTTAAAACCAAAGAATCTTCCAAGTTTTAAACTAATCTGTAATTTTTAGGTTTGTTTTTTATTTAAAAAATAAAGGGTACAGAAATAATCCTAAAAATAAAAAATACTTCGGTAACTTTGAATTGTCAGACTCTGTGCATTACAAGAAATAAATGCTAACAAAATGTAAGATATAGCACAAAGCAGGATCACACAAAGGTACAATGAGACTGGTAAGAGGAATCACAAAAAGAGAGAACAGTATCTTCTTACACATATGTGAAACCTTTCACTCTTAAAAAAACTACAGCCTACAGGTAAAATTCCACTAGCCTGTGCTACTATTAAATTAATTTTGACCTAGTTTTTTATTTTACATTATAATACATAATATTAAATTTAAAAGTCAAAACATAAAATTTTTATCCCACCTTTTGATGCAATGATACATTTCATTCTGATAACATGAGGACATTCTGATATTTGTCAGAAGTTTTTGATTTGTTCTCCTTCCACCATCTCAAAATGAAACTGGATGCAGCTATCAAGACTTCAAGACAGATGAAAAATGTAATGACGTTACAGCAAGTTCTCCAAAAGTGATACTGCACAGGCAGCTGATGAAGGCAGTATGTAACAGCAGAAACATGGCCAGGATACCAAGCCTGGCTTTTTAAGTTCTGCTATGGATCACTTAAACAAGTCATCTGGACCTTCTTAGATATGTCTCGCTGACTATATGTACTGCATGGAATCAAAAGTTTTTATATGAAAAATCAAAGAAGGTTATAGGCAAAAAAGATTGTAGCCCAGTTAAAGCTCAGTCTTTTCAGGGCAGAAGAGACCCAAAGCACTACGCAGAGGTATAATAAAGTTACGGCAGCACTGCAGTAATGAAATTGCATACTTGATGTGTATGTGCAACCAAAAGATGCCACCCGCTAAGCTGCATCTGTCATAAGGAAGCGCAAGGTGATCGATTGATGAAGATTCATTGCATCACCTGTAAACATTAAAATACAAGACACAGAATGTATACAGCGCAACAGAACATTCTCTGACCTGGTCCACATTCCCATTACATTAGCTCTCTTCAGTTTCAACTGCATGTTCAGTTCACCTCAAACAGCCCAACAGTTCCTTTTAGCCAGGCTTTCTTTTGAGAAACAATTTTACCTCCTAAATTGCTTCCATTCCTGGTGAGCCTTCCCTGCTTCATGTCGAAATTCCTTTGCATTCCAGACAGTGACTACTAAAGCAGAGATGACAGGCAGTCCTTCTAGCCAAGGGCAGAAATTCATGGCATCCCAGGTTTCCAGACAGACTTCTCCCTTCTCTGCATCTGAGTTATGTGGTGAGACCCATCTCTGGGCTCTGGCACACAGAGAAGCATGATTTCCACCTCCAGTAATTAATGCTTAATGAAAAAACAGTAGCCACAACAACTCCATATCAAGACTTGAGACCATCTGTTACTATCTTGTTAGTGTACGCTTTCTAGAGTGACCAATCTACTTCATACCAACAGTGTGGTATGCATCTGTTAAAGAAATATTTTACTGCACAGGCTCTGGATGGATTTCTGATGTGGGGGAAAGATGCAGAGAAAGCCAAAATAAACACTGGCTTGATTATTTTAAGATGTATCTCTTGCTCAAAGCGCACATAAATAAATCTCACCCAAGACACAAGAAGGTGGAGTTGCGCCGGGGAATGCCTTTGGCTTGTCTTGGGAAGGCTGCTAAGGATAATTAGAATGCTTCAATTTAACTGTTTTTTAATGACCCCGTGCCTGCACCTCACCCTTCACTTTCCCTAAGATAGTGTCGAGCTGCTACGCTCAGATGAGCAGCAGGAAAAGGAGGGATTTGTTGACAATACATTTGAAAAAGGGGCACTGGCACTCTTGTGTGTCAATACTCATCCGAATGTGCCCATTTGATATTTTACTGACAGAACTGAAAATATGTTTGAATTCCAAACTTGTTGAGATGGCTAGGATGCAGGGATTATTTTCCCCTGAGGGCAGATAAACAAGACGGATGGGCTAAACTCCGAATCGCCTAATGATCAAAATGCTAGGTAAGCTGTCATAGAGAGGGCTTTTCTCATCCTTGCTGACAGCATGAATTCTGCTGAATTATTTCTAGTCTTTCTGATTAATGGGCCTAGTGACTAATTAGTTCATGAATCTTGGTCATAAATGGCACTTTGATAGCTGCCTAATGTTCACTTTGAGAGAAAGACCTCACTGATGCCAGCTGGGGAGATGTTCTCTCAAAAAACCTGTCCCTGATGATGGTCTAGAGTTGCCAGCAGGTGTACAGATGCATCCTGGCCCTTCAGGTAGAGTCCCAGCACCGACTGGGACCTGGGATCAACACTGACCCACCAGGCTCCCCTGGTTGACAGCAATCGTGGTACCAGCCTTGCATCACTCCTATGACTACACAGTGGAGCAAATGTATTTCTTTACAGCAGAACACCTCCCTCAGTTGGAGAATCAGTTGGAATTGTAATATCCTTTCTTGTGAAAGGTGAGATCAATGCATCCCGGAAGAGACATGACGTGCTCCTAGCACTGTGGTGTGCTAGGGGCATCCCTGAGCTGTACACTGCTGCACTGTGTGGTATTGCTGCTCCTAGAGAGAGTTAGCCCAACCAGTTGTAACCAACCCAGAGAGCAGGGAGAACCACCAGGATGACCGCTAGCAGCACCACACTGCAATGTGGCAAGACAAAAGCACACCCATCAGACACCAACAAGTGTCTCATCAAAATGCCCAAGAGGTAAGTTACTGCACCAGAATTAAGCTGGGTTCTTTGACTAGTATTTTGGAGAATGCCTCATTAAAAGGAGAATGATGCCATTACTCCCAGTTTCTGCTTTCTTCCTTGCTTGGAAGAGCTAGAATAAGTTTACTTTGTTGTTACATCAGGAGGGCAAACATCTTAGGCATGTTTTTAGATCCTGCTGTTCTCTACAAACGCTCCCAGCTACTGAGTGTTGAGCTCAGGGTCTGTACTTATGGCAGAGGATGCACAGGCCTTGACTTTAGAGCTCTTCTGAAACCCCAACAACATGTCGACATCCAATCTTAACTGATCAAAACACCTGGGGTTTTGGTTCTTGGAAAGAGGTTCAGTACCAAGATGTACGGATGTAGTGCAACACTAGGATGAACTTGGTCTACTACAACTAGGGACATTCTCTTCTTTGAACCATTTGGCCTGATGAACAAGAAGAGAAAATGTAAATGTCCACAGCAATTTTCTAAGTTTTTTGTCCACTCAAAACTTGCTCAGCAGAAAGGCCAAACCTCTCACCCCTGTAGTCCAGTATCCACCTATAACTGAGACTCAGCACTGATCTCCCATATTTAAAGGCCTGCAAAGCAGTGTTCAGTTTTATCATTAAGTCACAGACTTCCATTCCCACATCTCTCTCAATTACTATTAAGAGCAGACTAAAATTTGGGGGGATGTTTGCATCCTGTGGTGGTCCTTCTCCACATGAGGACCCATCCACTAGGGACCACTGCAATGGCAGCTCCTGCTAAGAAAGCCAGATGCACAAAATGAGGGCTCTGACTGCCCTGATCCTTCACTTTGCAGTCACACGGGTTTCTACGAGTCTACTAAGCTATTGGAAGTCTCATCTTTATCACCTTACAACAGGCTGAGTATTATCTACGCCAACATTTGAACCTCTGATCTCAGTGATGCTTTCAAAAGGGCAGGTGCAAAAAAAATCTTGCAGCTGACACACAACTCGCTCCCTCAGGCCTAGCCTCTACCACAAAGACTACCACTCGGTACCTGCCTGGCAAAATCGAGTCCCCAAAACAGCCTAGGTGACCATGATCCTCCACTTTCTTCACCTGTAGAAAGAAAAAATTGTGCATGAAGATTCAGTAAGAATTAGTAAGAAGAGCTTAAAAGTCAGCTCAGGAAAAAGAGACGGAAACAGTATCAGGGTCCACTACAGCAGCCTTACCAGGTACTGCTTCTGCTGGGTTTTTTGGCCTGTGGTGGCCCAGTGCAACTGAGTAGCTGTGTCAGGTCTTGATTCAAATTTCATGCAGATTAATTTATTCTTTGTTGTCTGCAAGTCATCCTGGTTCCTACCTGTGCCACACAGAGACTGCAACAAGAAACCATTCTGAAAACCTGGGGAGAGACCACACCAGGTAAATAATTATGTATGTCCAGCTGATTTAAGAAATGGGTAGCCTTTGCAAAAAGACTGGAGTCCTACTGTTAGCTAGATTGTCTGCACCTACAAAAATGCCAAAGCAAAACTCAAAGCAAAGATGCTTTCCAGAATTCAAATCTGGAAAGATAACCTTGCAAGCATGCTCAAAAGTAGTTTTGGTCTAGGAAATTCTTCTCCAGCTCAGAGAATTAGAGACTGGTACAGATATGCATTATTCAGCTCAGTTCTGTTCTGATGACTTGTTCAGTTCAGCGGCTGCATTGCAAAAGGTAAACAGGTTTCTACCCATAATCTTGTTGTCTCTGAGCAGCAATCCATCTGTCTCTCATTTATAGTATCGTCTAGTGGTGTGTCTTCTTACCCAGGTGGCACTCCCTTCAGATACTATTTTAATACCGTTGAAGACAGACGAAACCCCAGATTTGCCTAAGCAAATTTAAAAGAGCTATTTAAAGATAAAGATGTAGCAAAGCTGAAGCTAATACAGTAAAGATTTCTCAGGAGGGTTCCTAAATGGAGAAATTACTGAGAAAGAAAAAAAATTCACCAGAAAGCTCTACCAGATAAAATGAACTGTATGTCTAGTTAGGACACTGTAGTAAGCGATATATGCATATCGAGATACCTTGGTATTTTAAATTTCATTCCTAAGAGGCTTCAGTCTATCAGTGAAAGATTTTACTCTAGTCTTTGAAAAAAAGTATCTAATGTTCTATTTGGAAACTTTTCAGGAGCCTGAAGCTTGTGTGTTTTTTCATCACACAGAAGGCAGAAAAGTCCATACCTCATGAGATAAAGATGCTGTAAAACAGTTAACAGGACAATGGCTGGAAACTCAAAAGCCAGGTGCCATGATCTGGGAAACTATGTACAACGGATCAGGTTTTTCATACTGGAAACTCTATTATGAAAATGGAGGTTATTTTCCCTCTTTAAATAGGTTATTAATCATGCCATTCAGACAGAGACCTTTGCACAAAGAAATGGCTATTGTTGTGATGAACCAGTTTTTCAAGTATAACAAACAGATCAGCTCCCAAGAGTATATGGATTGTCTTCTTAACTAACCAACAGTCACCTTGACAAAGAGGACCTACAGCTATAGAAACATGCTGGTTCTCACTAGGCATTTTAGATTAAGAGTGAAAAGGCAGAAGCAAAAGCTGTCCTCAGGAAAATGACGAGATGCCAGACTCTGGAGAAGCAGGCATGTGCAAGGAAAAGGAAAGATACTGGACAGATTAAAAAGGTTTGATCAAAGCCCAAAGAACACTCAAGAGCAATGCCAAAAGTGAAGCAAGGTTAAGCATATGCAGATATTTCACTGTTCAGTCTCAACCTGTACATGACCTCTCAGACTATCTGATGCAATGTGTCTAAAGGTCTTTGGGATGCTTACTTGTTACAAGCCTGAAAAGGTAAACACTAAATCAAAACCACATGCAAAGCAGACCATTGGGAGAGAACACGCTTAAGTGTCATGGGTGCCTCCAGACACCAGCCCTCAAACAAAGGCAGCTGGGGGTCCTGGCCCTTTATTTGACTGGGGAGATAACTGATTGCCTATAGGAAGAAAGTAAAAGAAAAAAGATAATATCTACCACCTAGTCAAAGAGAAGAAAACATCACAAAACTGTGCCCCAAGCTGGTTTTACATCAAGGGACAGCACAATCATTTTGTGACCAGCAGCTGTAGGAAGGTCCAAGGAGGGCCACCAGGCTGAGGCACAGCAGCCTGGCATGAGTGGGACACCCTATCCTCAGCAACTAGCAGCGGAGCACAACATGTCTCCAGGATAAGGCGCACAGCACGTAATGCAACCAGTGTCCCACAAACACAGCATGCCTATTCTCCCCTGTGTTCACCAGTATGTCTCACAGAGCAGAGTTAAGACTATGAACAGAGACCAGAGACTGTATCCTTGGCCTCTAGAGCCCCAGGTACCTAGCAGATTGCCTGGTGCTCCCTTTCCTGTCTTATGTCAGTTGTCCACAACCCCAGGGAAGCCTGCAGAACCACCTGCAGATCAAATGAGTAGATGGGCAAAACCCCTGCCTCAGCCTCCATATACCAAAAACCCTTCTCTGACCTTGACACTGCTGACACACTCTGTGCAGGGATCAATATGGAAGTGTGTTTAAAACCCTAGATCAAGAAGCTTGTGTATTTTTCTCCTTGAAAGGAAAGATAGATAACCAAACACAAAGAGTACTAATCACATCACTTAATGTACTTCTGGAAGATAGCAGAGTGATAAAGGGCAGCATGTAAAAAACAGAGCAAGGCAAACCCCTCTGGTTTTTCTTCATCCTGTCCTTCATCTGTTTTGTCCCTGTCAGATGCAAGCTCTTAGGTACAGAGGATGCCTAATAGTCTCCATCTGTACAGCACCTTGCACAATAGAGTGAAATTTCAATCAGAGCCTCCGGGCATTCAAGCAAGACAACCATTTCATAGCAAGTGATAAATACATGAAATATGAATTATTATTTCCACAGAAGTCTCATGGGTGGAGGTGGGGATACTTAGAAAGGACCATATGCATTCGGTCCTTGATGTTAACTCATCTACTGCAAACTTTCGTTAACTTTAAAAACATTAAAATCAAGTGGAAAATCAGTTAGACAGGCCATGTTATGATGCACGGCATCGGAGAGAACACATTAATACAGAAACTGTCCAAGACGTTGAATAAGACAACATCAAGTTACGACAAACTTTAATCACCACAAAACCACTCAATTTTCATAAGATGGATTCTCATCATGCTTTCAAAAAGTAAGCCCCTTCAAGAGATTGAGTATTTTTAGACCAAGATCCTCTCACATCAGTAGTCTCCTCTTGATAGTATGTTAGATCTCCCATTTTTAGTTCTTCTAGTACACCAGCAGTAAGGAGAAGACCTGAAGCATCATTCTATTAATACACAACCTCAGGACTACTTTTGGACAGCTATTTTTGGAAAGATTCATGCAACAGTCAGGACAGATCATTATTTGTAAGCATATATCTGCAGTTTGTTCTAATTGTATACCAAGGACAGACAGCTCTAAGTATTTACTGACCAAAGAATTGTCTTGCCATTACAGGTTGCAGAAACCTCCAGAAGGTGTAGCTGAAGACACAACCTCAGATGAAATATGGTTTGGGAATCATGGAGAGGTAAATTTTATCTTTTGGGCAAAAGTAGGTGGCAGAATTGGTGCACTATAGAAATGGTTTACGGAAGAAGTAGAATGGAATCTCCCACAACAGAGACTCTACCACTTGGAGCTAGTGCGAGAAAGACTTTCCAAAACCTACACTTTCTATCAGTCATTTCTGAATCAAACATGAGCCAAATTGCAGAACAACAGTGACTGACCAATCCTATGAAGGACTGCAAACTAAGTATAGCATTCAAGAGACTTGAAAAGTTTTTTTCTAGACTTCAGAAATATAAGGAGTAGAGAAAAAAAGTATTAATTGCAATAAAACCTGTCCTTTGAACTGTCTTAATCCAAAACAGATTTGTGTTTTATGAAGAATTCACAAGACACTAATGCAGCTAAAAGGCAAGACAAATGTAGCAAGAGAAGTCAGTAAGTTGGATATCAAGTTGTGCCCATCCAAAAGAAAAGGAAAAAAACCCAAACCAACAATCCATATGCCAAGTTCGTTTTGACCAGACAAAAGTCTAAAACTATACCACCTTGGCAGTTAGAAATGAGACAGGAAAGCCTTACACATTAAATACGGGTTCTATCCCAGTCCAAACTGCAGCTGGTGAAGAAAATACAATTTATTAACTGGTTGGAGGCCTCCATCTCATTCTTTTGTTTTACTCTGTCAGGTGGTCCCCACCCGAGAGGAGGTTGAAGCCATGATAGGTACCAGCATAAGGACACTGCTAAAGAGACTGCTGGAAAGTGTCATAAGAAGGTGAGGCAAAGGCAGTGGTAAGAGGCAGCATCCCTCACTGCATCACATCTCTTCAGGCAGCTTGGGTCTCCAGCATTGCCCTGCTAATGTCTCTAATCAGAAGGGAAAAAAATGAGGTTGGTTTGGGTTTTGGGGTTTTTTTTCAGATTAGAAAGAATTATGGTTCCAAATAGCCATGATAAAAACCTCAGCGTTATTTAACGTAGTTAGAGGCAGGCTTGTACAATTCAGCTGTGATCATATCCGCTTCCAGGTGCCTATTAAAGAAAAAAGAATACACAGGAGATTGCTGTATAAACAGAAAGACAGACAGAAAGTTAAAAATCATGAATGTATACAAAATACAGGAAGCATCATTTATATCTAAGTATTAATTACATAATGTGCTACTAAGCATTAATGTTTCAAAAAAACAAATTTTAAATATCTAAATGCAAATAGCTTAAACTGCAAAAAACCAAGGTTTTCCTCATGTCTAATTCTTAAATAAAGCATTTCAGAACATGATTGGGGTATAATATCTTCTCTCGCAAAGGCTGTGTATTAAATTCTTCACTGGCAAAGGAATTCTTATGGAAGGTTAATGCTTCCTGTAACATTTATCCTGGATAGTGTGGCTTCTCAAATAATTTTGTGGGCTTTATTTCCTGCACTGTTATAAAGCTTTATCTTCACCATAATAGCTTCACAAATACCACATCTTCTGCAGATACAAAGGCAGCAGTTGTTTCACAGTCCCACCACGCAGGTTAATTAAATACAAAAAGGCAACTTAAAATAACATGTAGAGTGGACATAAAAATCCAGAAAGCAAAGAGACACAGAGCTGAGGCGGTCATACCCAATGCCACCCAAACTTAAAACCCTCCCAATACACCACTCCCCATTACACCATCTGTATCTGAAGCCACGGCCTTTGAGCCTGGGACCTACTGCCCTCCCACCTGCCACAGAAGAAGCATTTGCCCACCTGTAGTTAAGAGCAGGACAGTGGCGTAAAACAAATACCCAGGGCTGGGACTCCTCAGCCACAGCAGAGTACTCTGGCCCAGAGTGACCAGGCACATACTGGGGGAGAGGGACACCTGCAAGTCTGTAGCCAGAAAACAGGTGTAGATGGCAAAATTACATCAATTGCACTAATTGGCGATTTGGTTGTTGTGTAAATGAGTACAGCTGGCATGCTGAGGTGTCAGACAGGGCTGTAGCAGAATAGCAACTAAGAGTAGAGTGTAAAATACAGCAAGAAAAGCACATGCAGCTTCATCTCATGCTCTGATGCTAGATGCTCTTTGAAGTTAGCTAGATTTTTTTAAGCATATTGCCGTTTTAGCAGACAGAAACAGCAATGCCAGTCAGCTATTACTTGTAGTATCTGATAAGACACAGACCCTGGGACACACTACGTCAAGACACAACCTTCCCAGTAACTGCACACCTTACCTGACAGTACAGAGCAACACCATGTGATGGACACGCATGCAGTGGGCAGTGATGAATGAAACAAACCACAGAGGTATTTTTTGTCATGTGAATCGAAGAGCTTTGCATAAACCAGCTCTGCATGTTTTAGGGGGAAAAAAAAGTAAAATGACACCTATACACACACAAGTATGACTTAAATCTGACCTTCTTGACTCTTTTAACATGCATTCGGCTTTAGCATCAGTGCAGTAACTGTTCCAGTACCTCCTCCTCCAAACTTGCTAGACCATCAGGTCATCTTTGTGTATGCCCTACTGCCAGTCCCATTAGCAAGAGGCTCCAGAGCTATAATATCCCCCCTTCTTAAACCAATGCGATGGTGTCAGGTCTAAACAAACTGTGCCATGATAAAACATTTCCAGGTCAGAACTAGGCTTCTGTTGCAGTAAGGACCAATACATGAGACAGAGTAATAACAACTCAGAGATGTGACTCCCAAAAATTCAACAAAACACTAAAAATGCAAGCTTGAATTTAAGCATTCTATGTCTTAAACATGCTCATTTAAATATCAGCACAAGATTATTTTTTTAAAAAATCGTTTTACACAAGCATTTGTACATAAATACACAACATGTTGGAGAAAGGGGCCAACAGGGACACCCTGCAATTGGAGCAGGACCATCAGACAGCCTTTCCTCAGCAGTGAAGCCAGCAGGAGACTGGTGAAGACTCATCTGGCCTCACCAGGGCACCAAGTCCTGGTGGAACAGATGTCAATAAACTGGAAGGACCAGTGGATGCCACTAAGATAGTGAGGCTGGAGAACTGCCCCACGATGACAGACTGTGGGGCCGGGACCCATTCAGCATGGACCAGAGGTGGCTTCTGGACTCCTGACAGGAACAGGTACAATCTTCCCAGTAGTAACGCATGGGAGGACAAGACACAGTGGCCTCGGGTGAAATTAGGAGAAGTTCAGACCAGACCTAAGGATGCACTTCTCCCCTGAGGATGGGCAGGCAGTAGATCAGGTTGCCCAGAGAGGTTGTGTCACCTCCATCCTCAGAAGTTTTCAAGACCCAGCTGAATAAAACCATGTGTACCATGAGTCTGTTAGGAGCAGGAGATTGCACTAGCATACTCCTGAGGTCCCTTCCAACCTGGATTATCCCATGGTCTTATACCATAAATATCAATAAAAAATAAATGAATATATACATATGGTGTATAGCTGTGGATGCACACGCAAATATTTATGTCCATGTGTACATGTGCAGTACTGCACTGTAATAAAACACCGCTTTCTTCAGCTGCCACTAAGGAAGTTGATGTGCAGATTTCAATTTTCAGTTGCTTATTTTTGCAGACATTGCCACAGATGTTAGTTTTGAAAGTGATTTGATATAAAATTTTTCTTCTTTCAGTTCGGTACCTGTGCTCTTCTCCTGCTGCAGAGTTATCCTAGAATTTGAGATGCTAAGGAAGATAGGCTGAAGAAATGTGGAGAGCACAGGAGGGTGAGTGATGGTCCTGTGGTTGTGACGGACTACCAAGGCACACATATGGGATGTGCTGGGCTCTCCTACATAGCTAGAATGTTCATGTACAGGGTACATCGGTACTATTATCTTTTCCAAAGCACAAGCAAAATAAAATGAAGGTGAATTTGACATGTTTTCCAATATCAGAGCAGAGCCTCAGATCACTAGACAAAAAGCTATGTCTGTTAATATTCCTCTCAATTAAAGCCTTTTACCAGTAAGGCAAAAATAAAACAAAGTAAACCTGGCAAACTCCAAATTATGTCTCAGTTACACTCATACTGTGCTACAGAACTCTCAACTCAGGGCAGAATTAGCCCCACTCTGTCTAATAGCTGTTGTGAAAGTTGAATCTTGGCACCCTACATAAAATTGGATTTGATGACAAACCTCACAGTAACTTTTCTTGCTTATTTTTCCTGCCGATGAAGGTTTCAGAATAGCTGCACTATAGTGCAGGATAGAAGGTGAGTCACTGGTCCAGTGGCTAAGGAAGGAAATACTGCTTCTCATGAAGTTGCATTCCTGAAATTCAGCAATTGCTAGCAGCTTCTCCCTCATACTTTAAAAAATTAGACTTTTGTTGGATGGGGCTGAAGACAAAAACGAAAGGGTGTTCTCTATCATTTTGCAAAAATCACAAGTGGCAGAAGATTCTCACATTTGGTTTAAGCCTGAGTTTCTTTTAAATCGAGACATCATTCTGGGAAGAGCCTGGTTATGACCCAGTTTCAACAAACAGTACGGCAACCTGGGCAGATTCAGGTTATACGCCAAGAGGGTCATTGTTTTAAAAGTAAAATGACACAGTGCATCAGTGACTGCTGCCACATACAACACCACAGCAGCGGTACAAATGAGCCAACAGTAGGGTAAACAGGTGCTGGGTAAGGGATGTTGTGACTTGTCTCCTTCAGCAGTACTGAAGACCTGAAGGTAAAGGAGGAGGGGGCACCTACCAGGGTTGCTACAAAGTCAGCTTTACTGCTACTGCCTTTATGACAACAATATAAAGTAACTCCCATAACACAGTGAAGATAAGCTCTTTAAAGAAAATATAAAAGCATTAGCTTGGCAATTCATCCGAACCTCATCATGCATCGTAGACATTTTTGAAGTTTAACAAAGAAAAGCACATCATTAAAGAATACTGCTCTATCACCATTCTTATGCAAATCCTTTCAGATAGTTGGGTGGAAAATTCCATCTAACACGCAGTGAGAAATAAATGTTGCAGGGTGGAAATTTCAGCTATACCGACTGCATCTATCACTTGTATAATCCAAACTACTGTATGTGCCCTGACTACAGAATTAGTATTGATCCATTCACCATGTAAACATCAAGTACTTTCTATTATTACTTGAAATAGCATGCTATCACAATTTCTATTTCCTCCCTCTATCTTAAATAGAAGTATTGCACATTAGCTCTTCCCTTCATGTACTTTTTTGCACAGCTATCTAACTACAGTGTTCAAGGCTGTGCTGGGGTTCCTGCAGACATCTGCAGTATTGCCATCAAAGTGCTTTATTTTCAAGTCATCTCTGATGGAAGGCAATACAGCTCTCATTTGCACTGAAACCTGTTACTGTGGCTTCTATTGGTAAAACACACAGGGTCCTTTGTTTTAAGATGTTGTGACTACCATTATGAATGGCTACATCAGCTTCTCCAAATGTTACTCACACCTCTCGTGAGTATCACTAAGATAAGAGTGGACTGCGAGAGTCAGAATAGCTATGTCACCTCAGCACACACAAGTGGGAAAAAAATAATCATGATTTCAATCTGATCTGTCTCAACAAAAACAAAAAGCTGATATGGCTAAAACACATCTTTGGAAAGTGCTGGGAGATGCTCAGAAGCATAACATACCTCACCAGTTAGAACCTTGTTTTTTCTCTCAGAATGGTGAAAAATTTAAAATGGAAAGACAAGAGCTGTTCTCCACAAAAATTCTACAATTTTAAACTGAAGAGCTGGTCCTAAAATCCAGAGTCTTCAGCAAGACAGTGATGCTGCATCAGAGCTGTATAGCACTGGATGCACTTTGGCTGCTTCTCCAGCACATCATGACCCACGCATTTTGTGTTCCAGGTGCTGGGTCACACCATCAGCAACATTTTACTTGTTATTCAGTGCAAAAAGAAGTGTCTCCAGCCCATACAGCTGCTGCAAGAAGAAGAGAATTTTCTTCAAAGATAATTTATAGATTGCAATAGAGACTTCCTCCCAGAAGAATGAACAAACCTTGGTGCCTACATCTTACTGCAGCCCCAGTGGAAGCTAAGCCCTCAGGTCTCTTAATAGTTTGAAACTCCCTACCTGCAGCTTCTGAAAATATTCATACCTCCCTCATTATGTACTGGTGTCCCCATGTACAAATACTGCATCCTGATGAAATTTCAGTCACACTTCAAGCTGATGCAAAACAAGAAATGTGTAACATCCCATCTAGACAAAATCTTCAGGAATTACAGTCCTTCCTGGTAGCTGCAAAGAAAGCATGGTCTGTAGGCCAAGAAGGAGGTATTACAGTTGAAAGCATTTCATTGGTAATGAATGCCTTGCCATCTTGTTTCTAGAGCCACTGATTCAAGCGCCTGTCTGAGCTCAAACACCGTCAGATGGCTGAGATCATATCCGCATGGTGGCCAGATCCCAAGTCATTTAAAGCTTTAAATGTCAAAAGAAACTTCACTGAATCTATCAGGGAGTCATAGATCATAGAATTGTAGGGGTTGGAAGGGACCTCGAGAGATCATTGGGTCCAACCCCCCGCCAGAGCAGGCTCCCTAGCTCATATTGCACAGGGAGGCATCCAGATGGGTCTGAAATATCTCCAGAGAAGGAGACTCCACCACCTCCCTGGGCAGCCTGTCCCAGGGCTCTGTCACCCTCACTGGGAAAAAGTTCTTCCACATCTTGGTGCGGAACTTCCTATGCTCCTACTTGCAGCCATTGCCCCTTGTCCTGTCTCCAGAGACCACTGAAAAGGGGCTGGCTGATTCCCCCTGCATCCCATGCTTAAGATATTTAAAAACATTAATTAGGTCCCCCCTTAGTCTTCTTTTCTCTAGGCTGAACAGTCCCAGCTCACTCAGCCTTTCCTCATAGGGGAGATGTTCCAGGCCCTTAATCATCTTCGTAGCCCTTCTCTGGACTCTCTCCAGGACATCCCTGTCTTTTTTATACCAGGGAGCCCAGAACTGGACACAATACTCCAGGTGGGGCCTGGCCAGGGCAGAGTACAGGGGGAGGATCACCTCCTTTGACCTGCTGGCCATGCTCCTGTTGATGCACCCCAGGATCCCATTGGCTCTCTTAGCCACCAGGGCACACTGCTGGCTCATGGCCAACCTGTCACCCACCAGGACCCCCAGGTCCTTCTCCACAGAGCTCTTCTCCAGCAGGTCATCCCCCAGCCTGTACTGATAGAAACGGTTGTTCCTTCCCAGGTGCAAGACTTTACACTTGCTTTTGTTGAACTTCATCTGGTTTCTCCCTGCCCAGCTCTCCAGCCTGTCCAGGTCTCGCTGGATGGCAGCGCAGTGTTCCTGCGTGTCACCCACTCCTCCCAGCTTTGTATCATCAGTGTACTTGCTGAGGGTGGATGCTATTCCCACATCAAGGTTGTCAACAGCCTCCAGTGAGAATTGTCACACACTGCCCAAGTGAAACCCAGTGCCTCCATTCATGTCTCTAGGATGACAGTAGTGTTAAAGATCTCATGTAGTACTTCCAAAAAGGGCCAGAAAATGAAGTATTGCAGGGAAGGAAAAATGGCTTATGCAAAAGCCTGTGGTATCCTTTGCTTGGTGGATGCAAGAAATTATAGGGTCTGCTGCCACAGCCAAAAACCTTGGGTAACTATTAATCTGTGCCTGTCCCTGGTCATACAAACTGCAAGAGTCATGAGCTATGACCACGCATGTGTTCTTCACTGGGCAATCTTCTACTCCCTGTAGACAAAAGAAACAGATGCCAGTTGCTCAGGCTTGCTTTTTAGACAAGCACCAACAGCAGAAGCACCTGTACTTATCTGCTTTCTGCCTAACACCCATGATGGTAGCACAACCCCATAAAGCATCCCTAAATGCTGAAAGATCAGGAAAGACCAGAAAGACCAGAAGGCCTAATAATCTAATAAGATTGTGAAGTCCATTATTCCCAGAGAAGATAACGAGTATGGCAGGACTCTTTACTTCCAGAAGAAGAGTGCATCTTCCAGATCTCCCTTTCACAAGCCAGCACAGTAAAGCCTCCACCCTCAGAGATCACAGTGGTGCTCCTCACCAAATTTCACGTGCGGGGTACCAGAAGGCGCAGCACACCAGCATGTCCACTGCAATGAACATTCAAGAAAGAAAGCATCTGGGCTATCTCAAAACACATAAAAATTATAGCAGATGGTAAAGGGTAGACAGGGCAAAGTAGGAGTAACAGTACTCACCACCTGTAGGTGCCCACAAACCTTCTGTTTCAGGATCAGTTCCTTCAGCACACCTGCAGCCCCTCCCTGAGAGACCCACACAGAAAACAAAGGAGACATATTAAATGAGCATCATTCTTTTTGACATTACTGGTATGGTAATGATGTACACCAGCTGATAATGGACTATGGGGTGTTGGGGGGAGGGGGAGATTCTTCCTCAAAAAGAAGGCAGTAAGAAAGCCCTGTTTCTGAGCAAAGTATGTAATCTTCAGTGTGAGGCATGTTTCTTACTGTTTATAAAGTATCATGTACCTCTGTGGTCCCAAGCAACTGCTGACAGTCATCTTCTGAATGTGATTCCTTTGATATGACCCTGGCAAGAAAGAAGCCTCTCTCCTCAGAAAAGGAAATAAACAATGTGCCTGGGATGCACCAGGGATTACAAGAGAAAAAACAAACATGAAGGCAGAAGACTGCCTCCAACTTCTGTCAGATAAAGGAATGTTCAGGACCCAACAGAAGCATCTCTCCTTCCGCTCCCAGCTTCTCAAGTGTTTCTCAAATCAACGTGAACAAGAGATCTCCCAGCAGTTTCTCCAGGCCACGTCTGAGTTCTCCTCCTGTTGGGAATTTCAGACATAAACTCAATGCCCATATGCTGTGGGGCTGCTGCAGCAATTAGTGACCAAAGTCACTGGGAAGAAGTTGCTGACACAACCTGAAAATGAAAACAACAACCCAGAAGCAGCATTTGGGCAGAGCGGCAGTGCTAAAAAATGAGGGTGGGACTGCCAGAGTTCATTTGAGTTCATTGGTAGCTATGCAAGGAATTCCCTTCGTGAAAAATTCATGTCTTTGGGGAAACCATCGGTCATGACTGTGGTACAAGCACATCATGGAAGGAGCTGGAAATTAAGCCAGAAAAAATAAGAAGATATGTTAGATGCAGGGGGTAAACATATCATGAACTGATAGGCAGTCGATAGGAATGGAACTGCACTTCACTATCATTGGAATAAATGACAAGAAGAATATAGTGCAGCATGTTAGCATACCACCACCAGTTTGGCCAGTCATTTCTCACAGCATTCGAGCTTCACTAATCACCACCACAAGATGTTCCTAAGTATCGCCTCTGTGTCCTCTCCCAGTCCACTCTTTGCCGGATCATCAGGTTTCTTCAGTTTCTCAAATAGACTTCAGATACCAAGAATCGCAGTAGCAGAGACCTCTGGACCATCCCTTGAAATTAGGTTTGTCTGTTTGTTTATTTAAGAATGTGTTATAAAACACGCTGAAGTGTTCTTTTTTTAATTAAGCAATGTAAAAAAAGGAAACTGTGCTATCAGAGATGAGTTAATAAGTCTTGCTGTTAATCTCACAGAACTGCTAATTATAAGGCCATAAAACCATTCTCCTCCCACTTAGGCTAAAATAGCCTTACACATAACATGGTACCTAAAAAGCAACTAATGCTTTATCACTTGCTTGTAGCCCATCACCATCAATATTTGCTGCCTGAACCTCGCACACTCCTGTAAAAAGGTTGGCAGAGAAATGCTTGTGCCACGCTGCCTCTCCTAACATACTGGGTAAAGTCTCTAAGGACTAAAAGGCAAAGCTTCAGCACTCTCTGGGGCACTTGGGAATGTTGTCTACAGCACTAGCTATACTTTTTTTTTTTTAAATGAAGTAACTGTGGAAGCGGAGATTGGAGGCTGGACCAGCAGCCAAATACTTTTCACCATTTCAGCCATACCATCTGGCCACTGGTGCAGCCCGCTCCCTGCACACTTTGCCCCTCAGAAGTAGCAGGGAGCAACTCACGCATCAGATGAATCATTCTGAGAGCCGAACACACAGGAAACCTGGGTTCTTGGGTGTGCCACCATCTCTGCTACAAAGGGCCTTCTACATTCCCTACACAGGTGTCCAAGATGACACCACTGGCAGTTACCCTGATGAATAAAAGTCTCTGAATTGCAGAAGAGCAACTGCCATCTCCTGATACAATACTGACTTCAAAATAGTGCTTCCCTCAAAATAACCACAACCATTTCTTGTTGGGAGAGGATTTTGGAAGTGCCTACCCAAAGGCCTGAGTCCATCACCAACACATCACCAGAGGAGAAGAGATTGCAACAACTTGTTGTGTTTACTAGCATACAGTAAGCTGCCTTTTGGGCATTCCTCACTGAGCATGCAGCTTATGGTGCCTGTGCCAGGTTGCATACTGGAATCCAAAGCCCCGACCATGGCACCTGACCCAGGACAGTCTAACAGACCGAAGCTCAAAATTTTGCCTCCAGATGTAAAGCAGATGTTGTGTCCTCTTGTTGGTCTCACCCACCATGGTGCAAATCCCTGCTCAGAGCAGATCCTGCTTCATCTGCTGCTCAAGTGTGCAGTACAGGGTGCTGTTAGGAAACAGTCACTTCTCTCTTTGGCCATGCACTCCTCTTCAGCTTTAACTGTGCTGGCACCCTCAGCTTTGTTTACTCCTCCTTCTTCTGCTGACTTCACGGACAGATCTCTGCATCTGAGCTCTGCAGATGCAAACTCCAGCTGCACAGCAAAATGTAGTTCAGTGGCACAAATCACCCAGCCCTTCCTCATCACTACTATAATGCCAGTTAGTGTTAATTTTCTGTGGGGGTAGCTTCTGTCATGCAGATACATGGGTGAGTATCTACACAAAGGCCTTCCTAAGGGAAACCTCCATGAGATTATTCAGGACAGAATGACTACTAGCCTGCATCTGCTCTAAAAATCATGAGACAGTATAGAGGCAATGAGTTACGTAGCTCCTTTCCCTACTAGAGAAAGGACTAGGACATGCACATAGGTAAATTTGTTTGGCATAAGTCAGAAAATCCATAAAACAGTAATTAATAGCCCAAGCTCTGGAGTCTTAATAACAAACCTCAATAAAGAAGTCCAAATCCTCAAAGGTATTCAGATGCCTAAGTTCCTTCAGTTTAAGCACTTTTAAGTATCTGGGACTGACCTACAAAACTTCACCTGCAAGAGCAGGGCCACACTCATGGATAATATGATTATTTCATCCATTGAGTTCATAAAGACTTCAGAATCAGCTTGCATGGAAGCAGGGTGGTAGGTGGTCTTTAACAACCCTAGAACAAGCTACAAGGGTGGTCTAATTGAGAAGCATCCATTTTTTAATATAACAGAAACACAAGGGTTTTTTCATTGCTGCCTGTGCTACTCCTTAAATTAATCCCACATAGACAGTTAGTTGGATCCTATGAAACAAGAAGGCTACACTTGGCACCTGCTGCGTTACAGATTGTGCCTGTGAAATTGAATTTACAAGGACGAGACCAGAGAGAACAGCAAAAAACAAAGAGCTGCTGAATTTATGCATTTGCCTATATTACATTAATAATTTGTCATTAAGAGAAAGCAAAGATTGCCATGCACTTAGCAGTGAACATCCCCTTCAATCAGTCTTCAGTGTGGGACCTAAGCTATTCACAAAATCAGCTTTTGGGGAGAATGCTTCTGCTGTACATCAGTGATACTCAAAAACCTAAACCCAGATGACTTGCAAGTACTACTGTTGTGTATATATTTACTAGTCAATGAGTAGGAAAATGTCACATTGTGAGTGACAGGTGATATTACCAATGTAACTTCATTCTGCAGAACTGAAACCCAGGAACCCTGAAAATTCACAGATTTAAAACCTCCACATCCTAAATAAAAGAAGAATAAAGATGGTTGGACAGCTGCCTGATACATCAGCAGCAAAAGGAAGACTAGGGAAAAATGTAGACCTGCTGCTGAATTAGGTGAGTGTGGAGGATACAGAGAAGGCTGAATGCCTTCTTTGCTTGAAGCCAGCCCTCAGGAATCCCAGGCCATGAAGGTAGGAAACAAAGTCTGGAGAAAGAAAGACTTTCCCTTGGTTAAGGAGAATGGCGTTTAGAGATCATTTAGGCAAATTCAACAGCCTCAAAATCAAGGGCCCCAATGGGGTGCACACGAGTACTCAGGAATCATAGAATCATATAATGTATAAGGTTGGAAGGGACCTTTAGAAGTCATCTAGTCCAACTCCCCTGCAGTAAGCAGGGACATCTGCACTAGATTCAGTTGCCCAGAGACCCATCAAGCCTGACCTTGAATATCTCCAGGGATGGGGCCTCCACTACCTCTCTGGGCAACCTGTTCCAATGATCTACCACCCTCATAGTGAAGAATTTCTTCCTAATATCCAACCTAAATCTCCTCTTTTCTAGTTTAAAACCATTACCCCTTGTCCTACTGCTACATGTCCTCGTGAACAGTTCTTCCCCAGCTTTCATATAGGCACCTTTCAGGTAACGGAAGGCTGCTAAAAGGTCCCCTGGAGCCTCCTCTTCTCCAGGCTGAAGAAGCTCAACTCTCTCAGTCTGTCTTCACAGGAGAGGTGCTCCAGCCCTTTGATCATTTTTGTGGCTCTCCTCTGGAGGTGCTTCAACAGGTCCATATCTTTCTTGTGCTGAGGGCTCCAGAGCTGGACACAGTATTCCAGGTGAGGTCTCACCAGAGCAGAGCAGAGGGCCAGAATCACCTCTCTCGATCTGCTGGACACACTTCTTTTGATGCAGCCCAGGATGCGGTTGGCCTTCTGGCCTGCAGGTGCATATTGGTGGCTCATGTCCAGCTTCTCATCCACAAGTACTCCCAAGTCCTTTCCCTCAGTGCTAGTTTCAAGCACACCATCTCTTAACCGGTATGAATAACAGGGATTGTTCTGACCCAGGTGCCGATCCCTGCACTTGGTTTTGTTGAACCACCTAAGCCCACTTCTTCAGCCTGTCCAGGTCCCTCTGGATGGCATCCCATCTCTCTGGCATATTAACCTCACCACTCAGCTTGGTGTCATCAGCAATTTTGCTGAGGGTGGTACTCAATCCCACTGTCAGTATCACTAATAAAGATACTAAACAGCACCAGTCCCAGCACAGACCCTTGAGGAGCTCCGCTTGTCACTGGACTTGGAGCCATTGACCACCACCCTCTGGATGTGACCATCCAGCCAATTCCTTATCCACTGAACAGTCCACTCATCAAATCCATATCTCTCCAACTTAGAGAGGAGGATGTTGTGGGGGCCATGCCAAAAGCCTTGCAGAAATCCAGATAGATGACATCCATAGCTCTTCCCTTGTCCACTGATGCAGTTACTCCATTAAGGAAAGACACTAGATTGGTCAGGCAGGACTTGCCCCTAGTAAATCCACACTGGCTGTCTCAAATCACCACCCTGTCTTCCATGTGCCTCAGCATAGCTCCTAGGACGATCTGTTCCATGATTTTCCTAGGCACAGAGGTGAGACTGACAGGTCAGTAGTTCCCAGGGTCCTGCTTCCAACCCTTTTTAAAAATGGCATTGACGTTTCCTCTCTTCCAGTCACCAGGGACTACACCTGACTGCCATGACTTTTCAAATACCATGAAGAGTGGCTTGGCAACTACATCAGCCAATTCCTTCAGGACTCTGGGATGCATCTTATCAGGTCCCATGGACTTGTGTATGTTCAGGTTCCTCAAATGGTCATGAATCTTATCTCCACTTACAGCGGGAGGGACTGTATCTCCCCTGTCACCATCTTGCAGACCCCCAACTCAAGAGCAGTGAGGAGAGAGGTTGCCAGTTAAGATTGAGGCAAAATGTTGTTGAGAACCTCAGCCAGTTCCTCATCCATTGTCACCAGGTCACTGTTGTCGCTCACTGGGGAGGGGGGATACCCTTTCTTTAACCTTCCTTTTCTGGTTCATGTACCTGTAGAAGCCCTTCTTGTTTTTCTTGGCATCCCTTGCCAAGTTCAGCTGCAAGCGTACCTTGGCCATCCTGACCTCATCCCTACACAGCTGGGCAACATCCCTCTACTTTTCCCAGGATACCTGTCCACACTTCCACTGCCTGTGTAGTTCCAGGGAGCTTGCAGATGTTATTGCAAAGCCACTTGCCACCATCTTTGAAAGGTCATGGAGAACAGGAGAGGTGCCTGAGGACTGGAGCAAAACCAATGTTACTCCAGACTTTAAAAAAGGCAAGAAGATGACCCAGGAAACTACAGGCCAGTCAGCCTTACCTCTATCCCTGGAAAGGTGATGGAACAGCTCATTCTGGATATCATCACCAGGCATGTGGAGGAAAAGGTTATGGAAAATGGCCAACATGGATTCAGTGCCTGGCAAAGCCTTCAATGATGGCATGACTGGCTGGGTAGATGAAGAGAGAACAGTGCATGCCGTTTACCTTGAATTCAGTGAGGCTCTTGACATTGACTCCCACAACATCCTTGTAGGTAAGCTTAGGAAACATAAGTTAGATGAGGGGACAGTGAGGTTGAATAAGAATTGGCTGAATTGCAGAGCTCAGAGAGTTGTGATAAGTGGCACTGAGTCTAACTGGAGCCTGTAGCCAGTGGTGTGCCCCAAGGGTCAGTACTGGGTTCAGTCTTCTTCAACATATTCATCAATGACCTGGACAAGGGGACAGAGTGTACCCTCAGCAAGTTTGGTGGTGATATAAAACTGGAAGGAGTGGCAGAGGAATGGCCAAAGTATCAGAAGGCTGTGCTGCATTCAGTGAGACCTGGACTGGCTAAGGAGTTGGGCAGAAAGGAACCATATGAAGTTCAATGAAGGCAAGCGTACAGTCCTGCACCTAGGGAAGTATATAACCAGTTACCAGTACAGCTTAGAGGTTGACTTGCTGGATCAGCACTTATAAATACCTGAAGGGTGGGTGTCTAGAGGATGGGGCTAAACTCTTCTCACTGGTGTCCAGTAACAGTACGAGGGGCAATGGGTACAAACGGGAATGCAGGAAGTTCTGTCTGAACACAAGGAAAAATCCCTTGGCTCCGAGGGTGGCAGAGCACTGGCACAGGCTGCCCAGAGATGCTGTGGATTCTGGAGATACTGAAAACGCACCCGGACCTGCTCCTGTGCAACATGCTTGTGCTGAGCCTGCTTTAGTAGGGGAGTTGGACTGGATGATCTCCAGAGGTCCCTTCCAAGCCCTACCATTCCAGCGCTCTGTTGTTCTGCGATTGGGCCTGTCTGCCAAGCAGAGATGAAATCTCAGTAGGTCAAAGCTAACTGTTCAATTTAACATGTCAGTAGGGGAAGAACATGAGAAAAACTCCTTCACTCTGAGGATGGCAGAGCAGAGGAGGCGGCTGCCCAGAGAAGTTGTGGAGTCTCTTTCTTTGGAGATACCAAAGGCCTGTTTGGACATGATCCTGTGCAACGTGCTCTAGGTGATCCTGCTTTAGCAAGGGGGTTGGACTAGATGATCTCCAGAGGACCCTTCCAACCCCTACCATTCTGCATAACCATTCCATTTAACATATTAGTAGGGGAAGAACTTTATGTAACGCAGCAGAAGCCCCCTGCAGCACACACAGAATGTGTGTGTACGTGTGCAACACAGATGAAGAAGATAACTGCATTCGTCTGAGTAACCTGGCTCCTCGTGTAGACCAGCCAATGGTCACTGACACGGTCAGAAGGAACAATGCATGAAGCGTGGGATTGAAATACATAGCGCCATGTAATACTGCACGGCGTCGCGCCAGGCCTGGTGACGTGCCAGTGTCTGGAGTCATGCGCTAACACCAAAAGCAGCCTAGTGTAAGGGAATTAAACCCATGCTTTAAAACAATAATTAAAAATTATAAAAGATCATTAGCCTACAACACATACACCCCCCCAAAAAAAAAAACCCAAACCCAACCAACCACAAAAACCAACCCAACAGACAGGGGCAGCCAAAACCCAGACTTCACTACAGAAGCTTCGAGCCGCGTGTGGCGCAGCCGGACCCGCGCCGGTGCCGGTGGCGGTGCCGGTGGCGCTGCCGGACCGTGCCGGTGATGCCGCCTGCCTGCCGGAGCCCCGCCGAGCTGCTCCCAGCAGTTCGCGGGGTCGCTGCCCGCAGCACGTGCCAGCAGGCGGGCGCGCGGCAGCGGTGGGGGGCGCGGCAGCCCCGCAAAGGGGCGCAGGCTCCCCCAGGGCACACAGAACCCCGGGAGCTCGCAAAGAGCGCTCGGCAAGCAGCGCTTCGCCCGGCCGCAGAGCTGCGGCGCAGGCACAAAGGGAGCGGGCAGTCCGAGCGCCGTGCGCTCCCGCCGCTCGCGGCTCCTCCCGCTTGCAACCCGGAGCGGCGGCGGCCGGGGCGGGGCGGCGACGGGCGGGGGGCGGAGGGGGGAGGCGGCCCGCTTCCTCGCAGCGGGAACGGCGGGGAGATGCGCGGCGGCCGCGCCTCCACCCCCGCGCCCCCTCCGCCCCCGGCGCCTCCCGCCGGGCGGCCCGGGCGGATCGGGTCCGGGACCGGGACGGCGCCGTGCCCCGGGGGCGACCGGACGGTGGCAGCGGCGGGCGCGCGCCACCTGCCGGCGGGCGCGGGGCGGCGGCGCGGCCACGTGGCGCCGCCCGGGCCGGGCGCGCCCGCGCTTTCCCGCCCCCCTCCCCCCCGCCGCCCCTCCCACCCTCACCCCCTTCCCCCAGTCCCCTTCCTCCTCGTACCCCGGTAGCCGCGGGGGGAGGTGTGGAATGCCGCAGGTTTTCCCGAGGAGCCGCCGTGCGGAAAGGCCTGGGGGGTTGGGGGGGGCTGGGGACACACCCCCTTCCCCAACCGTCCCGCAAGTTTCCCCGCGGTTCCCAGCCCAAAACTTCTCGTTGCGCTTTACATCTTTGTTAAGGGCTCGTCGGGGACACGCTTTCACGCGCGCTGGGCTGCCGGCATCCGCAGCTCCATCCCCCGCGTCTCCGTGTCACAGAAACGCGCGGTGCCCTCCCCGCGTGAGCAGCCCGGGTGCCCAATCCAGCGGGGGTGCCCAATCCAGCGGGGGTACCCAGCGGGGCGGCACCGCCGCCGCCCGGGGTTCCCAGAGCTGTGCAGCGCGGCACTCCCGCGGGAGGCGGCCTCAAACGTGGGGACCTACGTTTCACCGTCTGCGGTCAGGTCAGCCTGGATTCAAGAGGCCAAGCTGGCTCCCGTTGTACTCCGAATACTTCGGTTTGATTGGCTTCGGATGTGCTTTATATGTAAACGGCATGTATATATATATATATATACTTTATAAATAAAGTGTAAAAGCAAAGTATATAAAGGCAAATTGTCCATGCCACTCATCTGAAATTCCAGTCCACGGTAATTTCTAAAAATAAAACTTATTTTATATATATACACGTTTGTCTTTCAGTTCTGAGCTTCAAAACAAATAAAAGCCCTAAAGCTATCTATATTGTCTGTAAAGATGGGCACACAAAATGGTTCTATGGCACACAGTTTCCCATTCGGAGATGACATTTTTGTTGTTGTTCTGGGGAGGAGAGTGTGTACCATTATTAAAAAACCCCACAAATTCTGCAAAATGAAACCAAAGAAGACAAGAGCTCTGCATGGGAAATGTAGCCAAGCAGGTTGTTTCTCACCAAGCCTATTGCCCATTGTTAGACAGGGCTTAAACAAAGCTGGGTTTTTTAGGTTTAATCCAGAACCATGTAAGAGGATTCACAGAGAAGGATCTCTGCTCCAGAGTCCCACTTGTTTTATATCAGGACAACACTTGCAACTATCAACAACTGCTGTGTTAGAGCATATCCTTAAGATCAAGAGGTAATAGGGAAGTTATTTCTGATGGCATACATCTTTTGAGATCTTTATTACACGGTTTCTTCTTAAAAATCTGTACCATGTCATAATACATCCCCGTGCAGAAAGATATATGTAAACAATTCTGTCATGTTGCCACCTGCACTGAAGGAGCTGATGACCCACCTGTACTTGATTCCCCTCCGGGCATGACAGAACAGATGGGTTCTTTCGATGTTCAGTTCCAGGTGATTACCTAAGGATGGCAGTAGCATGGCCAAGGCATTCCAATATTGTCCTCCATCTTCCAAATTTTCTGAGATTTCTGGTGAAAATGTAGGACCAGGTATGGCCAGCGCTCACTATAAGTAACAAGAATTCCACTAAGTTCTTGCTACTTTGGAATAATATTAAAAATACAGGGAAGTACTGCAGCAGGTACATGCAGATTTGTATATTCTGAATACTTACAGCATCCACGCTTTGGTGTCTTGGAAACATGGGACTAAAAAGGCTCCCCTCGGCTCACTAATAAGAGTCCCTGTTATTGTAGGTAACTGCATCTTATGATTCCCTCCCTAAACATTGCAAGCTCTATCTTAAACTGAATTCGTTTTCTCAGACTTACAATTTATGTGGGTGGGGAGTGACCAGGGTATAAGGTGCAAATGCTGATTTCTGATAGGGAAAATCTAGAGAACAGTGAATGAAAAGGAAGATAGTAACAGAAAACATTATGAAAGTACCTCTGGCAACACTTTTTTGGTTTTTTTTTTTTATTTCTTTCAAACGGTGCCTTGGTCCATGACACAAACCCCCTAATATGATGTTGGTAACCTGCTGCAGAACTGTTCTGGCCATCAGGTTGCCCACAGACACTTGTGGCTTCACCACTAATTTAGGGTACACATTGCTAGATGGACACCTTCCACTGATTCTAAGAGAGCTGACATCTGAGCATTGCTGAGAAGCACTGAAAAACAACTGAATTAATGTACAGAGTATAACAGTCACCTGGGTCACTAGGAGTTCATTAAGGCTGATACTTAGAAAGGTAAATTGTACATGCTGCTCATCTGAAATCCCAGTACACAGTAATTTCTAAAAATCAAGTGTCATATCCACAGAGATATTAAGTGACTGCCTTCCATTTATCAATCAGTTAATGGGGGTTTGAGGATCAAAAGAAACTTGCAGGCAGGTTCCTATTCACAGCCCCAGGGCATTACTAGAAAAGGAGCTTCAGCATGCACAAAAATCCCTTCCTTCTACCCTGGTATCTGAGGGACATATGCCAAAGTCATCATCTGCAGAACAAAATACTGATGGAGAAGCCAAAGTCTCAGGCTTCCCAGGGAGATCTTCCAAGAAGATCCTGTTACTGATGATAATTGATGGCACTTTCGGCTGATTGGAGCCAGAAGTAGCTGTGGGGCAGGAGGAGATAGTGTGAGAGGAAGGAAGGCTGGGTAGAATAGGCGTTGTTGCAGTAGCTGTGACACAGAAAACTTTAATTTCCTCAGGTGCTTGGGTGCTAGGGATCTGCATTAGCTGGTGGGCAAGGGCAGGGTGGGAAAGAAGCATGTGAATGCAGTAGTGGTGTGAATATTCTTTTAAAATCCCAACCAAGCCATAAACATTGTGAATTTTACATGTCAGTTTTACGCGTGAGTCTTTGCTAGGTAAATGAGCCTAGGACTTGTGTACCACCCCACCCCTACAACTAAGTCAAAACACACGCCTCTGTTTACAAAAGGAAAAGGATATCTGACTTTCACTGCATGGGAAATACTGTCAGCATTATGCACAGCTCTGCCAAGTTTGTGGCAGACCTTGCAGCCTAGCCGAGTGCCAGAATGCATGACCTAATGGTTTTTGCAGTGTACATGTATTTGGTGATGAATACTTGCCATAAAGTGTTTGTGGAGACAAAAAGAATAAAGCAAGAGTGGTATTCCTGTTGCTTGCCAAGGATAATACCACAATATTTGTTTATGTAGATTGCCAAAAATATCAAGTATCACAATATACAGGCATCAGACCAAATTTATCTGTTACTGACACCATCTACCCAGCTGAAAGCAGCTGAAGCGATCGTTTGGTCCTCAATTTTAAATATTTCAAGAAATACAGGGTATCTCTTTCTGATTTTTAAGCCAAATTCTCCTTGCATATGTATATATTATACATTGCACATAGACACTTTACTCTTGCAGGATACAACATGAACAACCATTCCAAAGAGAATGACACAAAGCCAAAGCCTCCTCTAATTAAAGTTAACAAGGAAACATAACCAGTACCTAAAGTGAATGCATTCACAAACACATGCAAATCAAAGTGACATAACAGCAGTAGAAAGTTACTTTCACTGTTCTCTGTCTTCCCTGCGATCAGCCAGCCTTGTCAGCTGAATTATAAATGAGCCTTGTGACACAGACATATTTTAAGTTTGTTTACCTTGACTTAGTTATTGGTTGTTTGGGTTTTGTTGGGGCTTTTTAAAATAAATAGGGCAGGAGAAGGATGATTGCAAAACAAAACCCTAAATTTGAACAATACCTCAGGAAAATTTGTGCAACATCACCCAAGTTTAAATATTTTGATCCTTTTTTACCTCTTTTAATAGAAAGCCAGAAGGAATCAAGCTCCGAGGTACAATTTCTGAGCAACTCTGGACCTAAACTGAGATTGTGTGACTGGACGTTGCCCCCGACGAGTTCCCAGATGAAGTACTACCACACTTACAGGAAAGGTGTTTTTATACCCCAGCCCAGATTGTGGAACTGAAAATTACAAGGAGCGGGAGGAATAAGTAGTGTTAAAAATTGTAAATAAGATCAATGCATTTCAAATTAGATTCTGGTAGAATATAAAACAGTGAAGGTGAAATACCATTTGCAATAGAAAAGCAGAAAGAAATGAGAGAAAACCAGAATAACAAGCAATGGGATAATCACATCGACACATAGCTGTATGCTGTAGAGGGTGAAATGATTCAAAGGATCATAGTTGAGTAGTAATGATGTAAGGTCCACTTTGCTGAAGCCAGTGAAGATGTTGCTGCTGATTTTACCAAGATAAGGATTATACAGCTCAAGAGTTTGAAGGCCAAGTGCCAAATATCTTTAAACTGATAATGGTGAAAAAAAGATCTCTTGTGCATATAAATCACCTTGACTTCAAGGACTTTGGATTAATTTTGCCAGCCTGCTCCAGCTGGGGATTCAGGTCTGAGTGGACAAAATGACTGTGAGAAAATGTGTTATGAGAAAAGGAACTCATGATGGAACACAGTTTTAATTGTACTTAATTTAACTGAATATTTCTTACTGATGCTGAGTAATATTTTCTTGCATTGCAACTAGTGTCACGACCAATGAGGAAAAGAGCGCTTGGTCTGTCCACAAAGGGAGACTGCTGAATTTCATCATATCTAGAAGTGAGATTCAAGAGATGCTTCTGGGCTCCAGATGAACACTTGGAAGTGATAGGGAACCCTCTGCATCCACTGAAGATTTATTCCTGAAACTAACCTCTTCCCTTTTTCAGCTGTGTACCTTAGGAACAGCACACACCTCCCTCTCAGGCCTTTTGCCATCAGGATGTCCTTCTCACCAAGGACAGCTCAGGCTTCCCTTGAACAAAATGTTTGGGCTTGAAGTCCTAAAATCCATTCCACTCCCAATTCCTTGACATATTTTCCAATGCTCATAAGCTATAAATAGAGACAGATGGATTGAAAAATAAAGACACTCATTCCCTTGAAACCTTTTGGGCCTGAAGAGCTTTCTGGCAGGAAGCAATGGAAGAATGATAACTATTTTGCTCTTACAAATCTTTGAGTTTTTCCTCCTAAGTAAGGCCAGCTGATGTGTAAGGCAGTCAGCTATTTTAGTACTGTCCTGGAATTGGCCAAGGAGTTGCTGAAATACTAATTCCTTTTGACAGAAGCCCTGTAAGTCAACTGCAGACAATTACCTCTGGAACTTCCCAAAAGACAGACTTCGACCACGACAAGTTTTCTATGCTTACGAGAAGGCACAGAGAAGGTGACTGTTGCTTGTGTAACATTGCAGTTTGAGGGAGGCATGATGGCTCCTGGAGACAAGATCTCACAAGGCCATTTTCACATCCAGATTCCCATTGTCAGGGGGAGACTGGTTTTGAATATGTGCTGGGGGGGAATCATTTCAAGCACTGTACACTTGCCCGGTAGAATATCTCTAATCTCTGGCTATGATTCACCTAGATCTGATAGTGCATATTTCTATCCCCCATCAAATTTCAGTGAGAGAAACAGAACTTCTGCATGCATATATGGTTGGAGGCAGGTTGACTGGATTTTAGCTAGCAAAGCTGCTCTGTGAAAGCTAAATTGTAATTTATAAACAAGTTACATGAAATGTAAATTATATTTAAGTCTCAATTCTAACACAAACCTCTTCCTTGTTAGTAGCAGTTAAACAAGCATGCAAATCACCTACTGATTTTCACCTTGCCTGTTTCCTACTGAAGTGACGAACAAATGCAGGAGCTGAAAAGCAAGGGGTTTCTCTCACAAAACCGGACCTCCATGCTTTTTGGTGATTTGGTAATTTTTGCTTTTGGAAAAGCAAATTAAAACCTGACAGCTTTTGGACTGGGTCATTGTTGCCAACTTGAGCTGACACGGCTCCTTTAAAGCAAACACTCTGTTTTGGAAAACAAACTTAAAAATCAGTGCCTACTGTTACCAAAAGAAGCAATAAATCCTGCAGTACATTGATAGATCCCATGACCTTTTCATATGGGTCAGGAAGGACCTCTTAATTGCATACACATGACCCTGAACATACCCGCTTGCTTTCAAACCAGGGTAGCAGTTTGGATGCAAAAAGTACTTTTACGCAACTGGACGGTTTGCTAAGCTGGACCTTAAGCACCCACTAGTTTTCTGTTAAACTCCTACTCCCTCGATTGCCTGGCATGCGTGGTACCACTGCCATCTCTGTCACCGCCACCGAGAAGGCCGGCGTTTTAAATTCGGCACCTATGCAGGACGCTACCCTACCTTTCACCAGCAGATGTCTCTCAGGCTGTGCAGAAGCGCAGCCCGAAAGCCTGCGTGGTCGGACAGAAAGGAAACTGAACAGCTACAGGCCCTGACACAATTCCAGGATGTGACTCGGAAATTTTAACGAGTGTGCTTCAGAAGCACAACTGCTGCATATAAAAATGTGTCAGGGGAGAGACTACTTAGTTCAAAGCATCTTTTACTTGTTTGCACCATCACCACTTATTTGAAATGTCCTCCACAACTGCTTGTGGTCAGACAAGCTAAAAAGCTAAACCAAGGTCTCTTCTGTTTTCAGGGCTGGCAGGGACACTAGAGTACATTGCTTTGTCATTTGTACTGCCCACACACCAGGCAAGGCTGGAAATGCCTGGACTAATACATGTAGTCTCAGAGCCATGGGAACAATCTAGGAAGACCCCAGAGTGTGGCAGAAAGCACAGTAATAAGGCAGAACAGATGAATAAATACAGACAATCAAGTGGGGTTTTTTCTAATATATTTTCAAATATGAAGGTTGAAAGACATTGTCAAGGCTGTGTGCACAGGGAGAGCAGTGATGCAGCACCAACAAGGAGAAACACTGCTCAGACAAGGAACCAAATTGCAGACTCTTCTTCCCCTTGAGGGACTGGGATACTGGGACAGTTACTGGAACCACAGAGCCAAGAACGGAGATCATCTTCCTAAACGAAGAGAGCATCTTAGTCATGTATTGCATGACCTCAAGCTCTACCTCTTCCCTACACAGGTCTTACACAGTTCAGAGGGCATGTGTGCCATCTCTCTTGCTTCTCAGGGAAGTTCATACCTTGGCAATAGTAACTTCAGCTTCTGAGGGATGGGAGTGCTCAGCTGTGGAGGTGAGCACTGGAAGACAAGTTGTTTGTCACTGCAGATGAAGTACCGCTCAGTAGGTAACACTTCTGTCCTGGGTAATTGACTTTCTTAGTCTCTTTCATCAGAGTTGCAGTCACGCCACACAAAACCTATACACCTCTGATTTACACACTGATCTTCAGGTCACATCTCTCTCATTTGACATCAAGATGGCTCCTCCATTCTGTTGTGTGCTAACCCACTCATGGCTTTACTTTCACCTACCTTTTGTCCCTTTCTCCCATATTCTGCAGGATGCCACCCAGTGATGCCCTAAGCTTGAATGTCTCAGGCGAAGTATGTTCATTCTTTTTAAAAATAATTATGATGCTGTTACTTCGTAATGTGGATGTCAAAGGAGATAAAGGAAAATAACCATGGGAAGGTGGAGAGAACAGTTTATTTTAGCAGGCAATTAAAAATCTACCAGTCAGACTGTGGACAAAGGGTTGCCATGGCTTAACAAGCTACAGCTCATCAGTCAAAACACATTCAACTAGGCGAGCTGCAAATACAATCCAGAACAAGTTAGTTTATTTTTGGTTAAAGACTCTCTTAGATGATGACAGTGAAAGGAGGGAGAAGATAAAATGAGAACAGTTGTATGTGTTCATAAAATTAGCGTGGCTTTATTATTTATATATTTTATTGTTATTTATACCAGCAGAGAATATGTTAAGAATGCCTATTCCTTAGAAAGAGGAAGACTTTCAAAAGGAGGCTTAGGCATCCAGATTTGGCCCATGTCACTAGGAATTGTGGATGTCATTTCCTACTGTGCTCCTTCCCTCTCCAAATCCCTATGAGTAGCAAGATGTTCACAATAAATTGGAGCCAGGAATTTCTACAGCAAGGCCTATTCTCCAGCTGGATCCTCAGCACATCCATATGGGCTTGTAAATACATGTTGGAAAAGCCCTAAATAGAGCGCTTACAAGACAGAATGCAACCACTCGAAGACTTCATGGGTGAGGAAATAAAGGCTTGAAAATGTGCCCAAACATACATGTATAGCAGACTGTAATGGCTCCAGAGTGCCGTCCTTCCACTTTCCCAAATCATTTCTAAAAGCAGAGGCACATGCAGATCCAGAACCCAGCATTTCTCCTCACCTGACTAAGAGCCAAGGACAGACAATATGCTCTGCACTGGATCTCCAGGTCAAGATTATCCAAGCCACTTTGGAAATTTGCACACCCATGGGGAATAAAACATTGAGTGCACTCAGCATCTTTCCAAGCATCTTCTGTTAAGTGTCCAGGCTAAAGCTTTAAATGAGCACAGACATATCTAGAGCCTTCAGTGCACTGCCAATGCCTGATCGCACAGAGCTGGAAATGGGATCTGCAGTTTCTGATCTTGCTATTTATAACACATCTTAAATGTTTTTGGGGCACATGAGGACATTTTTTTCCTTTTTCTTTTTTTTTTTTTTCCTCTGGGAATCCCATCACAGTTAGTGATGATCCTACCAAAAGAGATTATTATTCAAGCTTTCTCATGGTTTATCTGTAATTTCCTTGGCAGAGAGCTTTGGGAGTAACAGCAAAGCTGTTTACATCAAGGTCTCCAGACCATTCAACAATAGCACTCAGGCTACTCCACCAGTTACACGGGAGGTACCTGACCCACCCATTTCATGCTGAACAGTCCTGCATATATTGGCCACATGAAAAAGCACACTTTTGTGTGAAGAGGAACACAGGAAGCAGCAAGACCTTTACACTCCCACTAGCCAGTCATAATAATATGAGACAAAGTAACACCAGGAGAGTAAAGGAGAGGTTTGTAGCACTCTTCATAGTTCAGATTCAGAAAACATAGCAATATAAATCTAAGAAGAGGTAAGGTACTCTAATTAGATCTAAGAGACCCATGGCTTTTCACTGTTCATACCCAGGCTGACCTTCATGTTCAGCTAATGCCAACAGCAGCTCCCAGCCCTGACTCCACAGGAAGACGGTTCACAAATTTTATCGCTCTTCATATCAGACAAGTCACAGTCCTGACAACCATGAGGTAATACCCTTGAGTGCAGCACCACAGACCAAAGAATAAGAAAACTTGCCTTCCTCTTCTGCAGATGTTCCTTCTGCTCACTGAGGGTTCAACACTGAGGTAGAAGCTTAGCGCTGCATCCGTGGCAGTTTCAGCACTTTCCCTATTTTGCTTTGTCTTTCAAGGATGTTTGTGTTTCCATAACACCAACCACAAGGCAGGTAAACAAATGCTTTTTCCATTTGCTTGAGATGCTCTGTTCTTTAAAATGAGAAGTAGAATGGCATGAGTTCCTACAAGTTAAAAAAATCAATATCCTCTCACTATTAATAGCACTATGGGATAGGCTTAAATGGTTACTTTTAGATTCATCTTAACATTGGAAGGCAAAGGAGATAGGGCTTCTGTAAAGAAGACTAAAGCTTTTTCTTTTTTTCAGCCTGCAGCTTTTTGAAGCCCTCCAACATGAGAACAATGCTTATTTAATTGAAATAAAACTCTTTATCTGCAACCTAAAGAATGAAGACAAGTCATCAGTAGTATTACCACATGACCACAACCTGAAAAGTTAAGAATTTTTGCCATGACTACCCAAGATCTCAAAAAACTCTGTTATCACAGAAAGTTTCCAGCTGTAGTATAGTGATTCTTTCAAAAACATGTGTGGCTTAAGAAAAGATGGATGCATTTCACACAGAGCAGATACTAGCTGAAATTACTCATTAATCTCAAAATCTGCTTTCTGAATGAAATGACAGCTTCAAAGAACATTTTCTGTCAATACCTAAGCAAATGGATTGAATGCAACTGTTTCCCAAAACCTATTAAATTTCTTGAAGGTTTTTACATTTTCTCATGATTAATTAAACATAATTTCCTCACAAATAATAGTAGCTGTGATTAAAATAAAGGGGAAGATCATTTTCACGTAACAAAATCATGTTTGGTTTTTTTAAAGAAAAATAGTCTTTTAGGTTTTCTTTGTTACCTGGAGTTAAAAACAATACAATTGTCTTGCAAAAATATGTTTCCTTTCAGTCAAACCCATTTTCAGCTGGAAAAAAGCCTTCAACAAACAGCTGTGCTCAGTACTAATAGTAATAATCCATGCATCAAGAATACCCTTTCACCTGTGCTCCTGAAAGCATTCTGCAAATAACAGAATGAACTGCACAGAAACAAAATAATTACTTCTTTTTTGTAAGAGAGGAAACACTAAGAAAGCAAGGCCCACTTTTCAGAAGCAAAAATATAAACGTTGCTACTGCAATACAGGATCAGGTCTCTCTAATCCAGTAGCCTTTTGTTTGCCTGGCAGAGGAAACACCATGGTCGTAGAAGGTGGGTTTCTGGGGTGGAGCGGATCCTTTATGCTCCAGATATGCTGATACCTGGAACTGCACAGATGCTGATCCCTGTCATTTCCAAGGAATGTCAGCTGTAAAATTTTTGGTGCAAGGAGACTGTCTGTACCTTTCCCTGGCCAACAGGGTCTGCCAAGAGTAGATATAGATGTCTAGAGAAAAATCTGTGAATAGGTCAGGCATGTACTAAGTAATGTACCCATAACACTCCTCCAGTGTCTGACAGAACACTGCGAGGCATGCCTGAGTCAGAACTGGTCTCTAACTGCTTTCCATTTCTAGTATTTCTATCTGATACACCGAGTCCCGCAGCTTAATTATATATTGTGAATTGCCACTTAAGTAGTAACTCTTTTTGGTTCTCTCATTGAAGCTGCTGTATTATGCAAAAATCATTCCATGTGCATCAAGTTCAAATTTGATCTTACAGACCTCTGCGATAGACAGTGTTTGCTTCTCTCTATCAGTATTGATTTACTGCGCCAGTCACTCTTCGTGCCAAAAATTACACACAATTTTTATAACTTTTCTTGCTATTTCCTTTCACCATAAATAAGATCTAGTTGCCACATGTCATGGGTTTGGCTAGGGTAGAAATTGTCTTTCTAGCAGCTGGTGTAGTGCTGTGTTTGAGAGTCAGAATGAGCAGTGTTGATAACATGCTGCTGTTTCAGTTGCTGCCAAGCAGTCAAGGATTTTTCAGCTTCTCACACTGCCCTGCTAACAAGAAGGTGGGGGGCACCCAGGAAGCTGGGAGGGGGCACAGCCAGGACAGCTGACCAAAACTGGTCAATGGGGCCATTCCATACCATGACATCATGCTCAGCATAAAGGGGGACTCTTGGGGTAGGAGCACATGGTTCTGGGATGTATAGCTAGGGGACAGTCCCATTTTGGAATGGCTCTGTGCTGTATGGTCTGAGCTGTGTGAGTCAGTGAGAAACTCCATTGTGTATCACTAGTTTTGTACATTTTGCTTTAAAGTCCTGTTACTGTTATTTCTCCCTCCCTTTGCTGTGAACTGCCCTTATCCCAACCCACAAGGCTTGCCTTTGTCTTCCCTTTTTTCTTTCCCCCTGCCTCCTGCTTCTTTTTTCCCTGTGAGGGGGAAGCAAGAGAGTGGCTGTGGTCCTCAGCCTTGGGGGCTGAACCACGACACCACACTAGTCTGATGCCTCTGGAGGAGCAATGAGAAGCTCCATACTGGCCACACTAGAGGTGGTTAAATTCTGTCTTGCCTGACATGATTACTTGCTGTGTACCGTGGAACAATTATGCCTGTTATTATCTTGTTTAACGCCCTCATTTATTCTTTTCTGACATTAGTGAACTGCTCAGACATAATCCCACTCTTCTCCACATCATTTCAGCCTAGGTTAAAAAAAATAAAAAATCAACACTGTTTAAAGATATCAGAAGCACATCTCATTAATAACTTGAATGCCTGATCGCATTCTTGTAGTTCATGCTGCAAACATATCCCCAGGGGTCTTACCCAGCTTGACCTTCTTAATCATTGCTTTTCCTTACAGCATTGATGCTCTAATTTCATAGACATCCATATAGACCAGCTACAGACTCAGAAACACAGCATGTAACCTCTTAGGTCAGCAAAAATAAGGTTGTAGTAGTGTTAGAACCATATTCCTAGCTCATTTCTGACAGTAGACTGTTTCCTCCTCTTGCTATAGTAATAGTACATGGTATAGCATTTCCAGGAGTTCATTCACTTTGTCTTGATTCCTTGTGTGCTTGCTTCAGTTTGCTCCAAAGCTCCTTAACCTTGTGCTCCATTCAGTTTGCATTTGAGGACAAGAACACATATCTAGCAATGCGCAATTTGGAAACTTGCTTCTTTTGTCTGTATACAGCGACTTCTCTCAATGCCAATGTAAGGTTTTGTTTCCTGAAATTTCTCTGCTTAAATATAGCCTTTTAGCACTAAATCTTCGTTAGTTTTTGACAAACTCTTCAGCATTTGGCATCTGTATCTTCTAACTTACTAGATATTAGCATTGAAAGTTTTGTGGGTTTTTTTTAACAGCCTTTGTGTTTCATCTTCTTCTAAACTCAATTACGATCCAATCCCTGCCAATCACGCTCACATAAAGTTTCAGTCTGAAATAAGCATGAGATTTTGCTAAAGATAAGGGAATGAAAAAATTATCAAAACATTTAATTTCTAAGAAACTATTCTTTTGGCAAGACAGTTCTAAACCAACATCAGGTACCAGACATCTGAAATTTGCTTGGGAGATATGGATTCAGAATAATTCGACCTGATCCTGAACTTTTTAATCCAGAAGGTCCAGTATAAAAATAAATCCTATGTATACTTGTTACAGGAGAGGATACCCAATTAACAGAATGTCAATCTTCAGAACCATGCAACACTGATTCAAAACAAGGATAGAAAGTTGGCAATGAGGTCACCAGCTCTCCTTTGCCTATTATCAGACTCTGAAGCCTAAACTGATTTTGAAAATCCACAAACCCCATAGAAAAGGCTATTGTTTACAGGGCAATTCACTGCTAATCATTCTTCTTCGTATGATGGTTCTCAGCACCGTTGGTGGGGTCTGTTATGAGCTAAACATATCATATGAGCTCCCTCTCCTTGATTTCAGCTTCTATACTGAATTAAAGTGGTCTATAAATATATTGAATAATTGGATTTGAGCCAGAGAACATGCTTCAACTAATACAAAGGCACCTGCTCAGAAAGATGGGTCTCTGTCCCATGCTCCATTCTTTCCTTTGGCTCAATTTGCAAGTATCAAGTAGGGCGCTAATCCTCTCTCCTGTTCAGCTAGAAAGCAACACCAAAGGAAAAATCACCTCCTTCACAAGACAACAGCTCACTTCGGGAGAGCCAGAAGCAAGCTTTGGTGCATGATGGGTGCACTGGTAAGAAGAGAAGTGTTTATACATTTGAACTACAGAAGTCACTTCTGTGAGACAGAAGTTGCCACAGAATTACATTCTCTCCAATACAAAACTCATTTCTTCACCTTGGATTTTTCTGACATTCTGCTCTGACAATAAAAGAATCATATAAATTTATGTCTTCAACTTTCTTAGCATAATTTTCTTGTTAAAAGCCTTGAAGGTATACTCAAATTCAACTGACAGCCACTCAAAAATACTTCCATATAATTCCATAAACATCCCAGATGATAAACTGATGTAATTTTCAGAAATCAGAATATGTGCCAAAGAGTTTTGGATCAAAAAAATCTTCCCATGATTTTGTTCCAAATTTGGCCCCAATAAGACCACCAACAACAACAAAAATTCTGTTAAACTCTCTCATCCAGCCTTGATACTCAGCAATTTGATAGCAGTCTTCTTTTAAGGGAAAGAAAAATTCTGACCAAACTAAAGGTGAGACTGATTGAAGTGACTAGAAGGAACAATTTGTCTAAAATGTATCGTGATAAACTTTCAGCCAAAGACAAATGCATGTTTCTTGCTTTTAGGGTCCTCTCATGTGAACTATGTGTCACTTGGTCTATCAGCTTCTGGGTCAGTATGGTTGTCTGAACCACCGTGACAGCATAGAATCACAGAATCACAGAATCACAGGGTTGGAAGAGACCTCAAAGATCACCTAGTTCCAATCCCCCTGCCATGGGCAGGGGCACCCTCCACTAGATCAGGTTGCCCAGAGCCCCATCCAGCCTGGCCTTGAACAATCCCAGGGAGGGGGCAGCCACAGCTTCTCTGGGCAGCCTGTGCCAGGGACTCACCATCCTCACAGGGAGAATTTCTTCCTCATGTCCAATCTAAGTCTACCCTCTTCTAGTTTGAAGGCATTACCCCTTGTCCTATCACTGCAGTTCCTGACAAAAATTGTCCCCCTCCAGAGTTACTGTAGGCCCTGTTTAGGTACTGGAAGGCTGCTATAAGGTCTCCTCAGAGCCTTCTTTTCTCTAGGCTGAAGAAGGACTACTCTCTCAGCCTGTCTTCATAGGATAGGTGCTCCTCTGGTCATCTTTGGGGTCCTAGTCTGGACTTGCTCCAACTGGTTCACGTCTTTCTTATACTGGGGACCCCTGAGCTGGATGCTGCACTGTTCTCGGTGGAGTCTTACCAGAGCAGTGTAGAGCAGCAGAGTCATCCCCCTCAATCTGCTGGTCACACTGTTTTTGATGCAGCCCAGGATATGGTTGGTTTTCTGGGCTGCAAGAGCACACTGCAGTGTCACGTTGAGTTTCTCATCAACCAGTACCGCCCAAGTCCTCTCAGTCCATTCCCTTCCAGCCTGTATTGATATGCTGGGCTGCACCAATCTATGTGCAGGACCTTGCACTTGGCCTTGTTGAACTTTACGGGGTTCCCGAGGGTCAGCTTCTCAAGCTTGTCCAGGTCCCTCTGGATGGCATTCTGTCCCTCAGGCGTGTCAACCACACCACTCCACTTGGTGTTGTATGCAAATTTGCGGAGGGTGCACTCAATCCCACTGCCCATGGTATTGAAGACACTGAACAGGACTGGTAGCAGTACACAGTGTGGGCCTCTAAAGAACACCACTCCTAACTGATCTCCATCTGGACAACCAAATTCTATTCCTTTTCTATTAGCAGCCTATTGTTTTGCCTTCACAGAAGGTGTTAGATATATACGTCTAACATGCCTTGGGTTTTGTTTGATCATCGTATTCTACTTCTTGACTGTAGATAAAACCCATTTGCAGATCATGATGCTCTTGCTTGAGAATATTAATGTGTTTCCCTGGCAGTGTTCATATTGCTATCTGTTCCTTGCTGGACATTTTCACACATTTCACAAAAGGCATTTGACTGCCTAACAGGGCAGTTTTATCAGAACAAATGCAAATTACTATTTACAACACATTTTTGATTCTCATCTTAGTGTCAAATGCTGATTCTATGTTGATACTCCTTGTAAGACTTCATTAAGACCTTGGAAATGAGGACTCACCTTCTAAATTAAGAGTCAAGCTTGTATTCACTGCCTGGATTGCTGGAAGATGTCACGATTTCAGCATGGCCCTTAGGTTGAGCAAATTCAAATTCCTACAGAAGACAGATGTTTGGAAGTCTTGAACAACTGTGTCTTGCCTAACCATACGTTGAAGAATTAAACTGAAAATGAAGGGACTGTCTGTATGATATCCTCCTACCTTCACTTTTTTCCAGTAAAATGAAATGGAGAAAATACAGAAGAGGGAAGCAAAATGCGTTTATGATTTAAAGCAATTCTGTTCTGTTGGTGAATCATGTCTTAAGGAAGTTCTTTTTACAGTAATTGGGCATGCTTAATAGAAATGGAGACCGGGAACAGCAATTGGATTAATCAGGAATAGGTCCTCCCAGCTCATGAATTGAGCTGATAAAACAACTCCTTCGAGCCTTATCTTAGTTTATATTAGCAAAGGATAATTATTTCTAAGCGTAGCAGGCTAATGGCAAAACTTTACAATGACCAACGAGTTCACATATGCAGTTCCACTGAATCTGATACGCTTTAGCACAACAGTTACAAGGAATTCTTACCAATTTCTCACAGAGAAGTTTTGCAGAGATACAGAACTTTCAGCATGAAAGCTAGGAAGGAACCGTTCGTTTAAGGCATTTTGGACAGACTGTATTAAAGTTTCCTACAGAATTCAAGTTAAACCCTGTACATCTGGTTATCTTTTTTGTAATATTAAATAAAAATTTTTCTCAGAACACATGCATGTACTATTCAGTACTGGAATACTTTTGAGCACCCATCTTTCAGAAGGCTGTGAGATGTTTAAACATGAAGGTTTGCTTTCATAGTGCTTACAACGGGATTTCTTTGAGAGTTACTCACATTCTGTTCTCACAACAACATACATTTTTAGTGTGATGTGCATGTCTCTGAAGGTGTTCAGTCAAGAAAAACAACTTCTTTTTTTAGACTGTCATCTTTAAGTCCAAAATAAATACAAACCATGTATTTTCCTTCAAATCATAAACTTGTTAGAGAGTTAGTCTAAGCATATTTTCACATTTATTTAGGCTAGGAGTAGACAACTGTCAGCCAGTATTTCAGTATTGTGCAACACAGTTCCATACCATAATCCAATTCTGTACCGTTCTTGTGATCTAGTATACACAATTACACCTTTAAAAAACAATTTAAAAATCCAGACGTTTTAAAAAACATTGACATACAGCTTTTGCTGGTGTTGCTGGATAATTAGTTATCATTAACAAGTTAGCTGGCAGCCTTATCCATACATCCATGATACCAAGCTACAAAACCCTGAGACATGTTGCAAGTGAATACTAAGTGCATTTATAACTGTACACAGAGTTTCAGTGCAAAATGTGAGGAACATGATTGCTATTTTGTCCAAAGAGCTGGAGGTTCTTTTATACTTATTTAAAATTCTTTTCCATTGAGGAATATACCACTTTTAGTTTTCAAAGTACAGCACATTTATACTGAAGTTGAATTCCAAACTGAGGAGTTTTGGTCACTACCACAGAAATGCAACTAGACGGGCACAAAAAATTTCTTGGGTACTTCCTTCTTTTTCTTTTTTCAAAGCACAGCACTGGTGACAGGTTTTCTAAATTTAGGTATGTACCTGGAACTAGAACTTTGTCTTTTCAAATCAGATCTCCCTCCACATTCTCCTTGGCACCCATGCTCAAAGATTAACCAACCTCCTCTCGCTGAGAAATTCTCTTCAAAGCAGTACTCTCTGAAAACAAATAATCTAATTCTGCAAAAACAGTTAAATTTATTCTAAAAATTGGCACATTAATTAAAGATTCCCCTGAAAATATTCTGAAAAAAATGTAACATCTCTAAAATGCCCAAGTTCTCAGTCCTGAACTGTATGTCATATAGAACTGCTCCACATCATTTGCAAGAAAGAAGCAATGAGCAGGATGCAGCAGACTTCAGCAAACACTAATAAACAGTTTCTGTCCTGATAAGGATTTAAGGGCCCTGGGATGCATTGTGCAAGGATCTGCAGCACAGGTAGTGTTTTTCTCCATCATTCCTACTACAGGGAATGGGGAGTGTTGGAATGAGAAGAGCCAGGAAATTAATACCTGGCTCAGAGCATGGTGTGAGAAGCAGAACTTTGGGTTCTTTGACAATGGGCTGGCTCAAGCATCACCAGCCTTGCTTTCTAGGGATGGGGAGCACTTATCCCCAAGGGCTCATTAGTAGACCTTTAAACTAGATGAGAAGGGGGAAGAGGACAGGGCCTGGCTAGATGTGAAAGAGCCTTGGAGTGGTGGCCGAGTTACTGAGGGATGGTGTGCTGGCAATGACCTCTGGCCAGTCACCCTAGCAAACAAGAGGGATAGTGCCTTAATTCAGAGCAGAGACGTAATTTTTATGAATGGGCTAGGTAATTTAACCAGCTGCCACTTGGGAAGCAAGGCTTCCCTTAGGAGTGTAACAAGATCAATAGATCAGCTGAAGTGCATCTACACCAATGCACGCAGCATGGGCAACAAACAGGAGGAATTAGAAGTCCTTGTAACTAAAGGAGACTATGATGTGATTGCCATCACAGAAACGTGGTGGGATAACTGGAGTGCTGCCATGGCTGGTTATAAACTATGCTGGCGTGACAGGCTGGGTAGGAGAGGAGGTGGCATAGCCCTGTATGTCAGAGAATGCTTTGACAGCCTGGAGCTGGAGTATGGTGAAGACAGGGTTGAGTGTCTCTGGGTAAAAATCAGAGGAGCACAAAATCAGGGAGATACAGTGATGGGAGTCTGCTATAGACCCCTGGCCAGGAGGAGGAAGCCACTGATGAGTTGGTTTTAAACAACTGGGACAAGTTTCACAATCACTAGCCCTCCTCCTTATTGAGGACTTCAACTTACCAGATGTCTCCTGGAAGTACAATACAGCAGGGAGGAAGCAGTCTAGCAGGCTCCTGGCATGTTTGGAAGACAACTTCCTGACCCAGCTGGTGAGTGACCCAGCAAGGGAAGATGCCCTGCTGGACTTGTTGTTTGTAAATGGAGAAGCCCCAGTGGGGGATGTGAAGGTTGGAGGACGCCTGGGGCATAGTGATCATGAGCTGATAGAATTCTTAGTGCTGGGAGAAGTAAGGAAGGGAGACAGCAGAACAACCACCCTGGACTTTAGGCTGACTTTGGACTGTTGAGAGAGATGCTTGATAAGATTCCATGAGAGGCAGCCCTTGAGGGCAAAGGAGCCAGAGAGGTTTGGATGATCCTCAAGAAGGAAATCTTGGCAGCACAAGAACAGGCTGTCCCAGTCTGTCAGAAGAGGAGTCAGCAAGGAAGAAAGCCTACTTGGCTGAGTAGAGAGATCCAGGAAGATATTAGGAAAAAGAGGGAAATACATGAGCTTTGTAAGAAGGAGTAGATATCTTGGGATGAGTATAGGAATTCGTGAAATCATGTAGGGAGAAAGAAGAGCTGAAGCTGAACTGGAACTCAGACTGGCCAGTTCTGTGAAAGATAATAAAAAGTCCTTCTATAGGTATATTAACAGTAAAAGGAGGGTCAGGGAGAATCTCCAGCCCTTACTGGATGCAGAGGGAACATTAGTGACAAGGTATGAGGACAAGGCTGAGGTCCTTAATTCCTTCTTTACCTCAGTCTTTAATAGTAAAGATGGATATTCCCTGAGTACTCATCCTCAGGAACTGGCTGGCAGGGAGGGGAAGAATAACAAAGTTCCCATGGTTCAGGAGAAAATGATTAGTGACCTACTTGGCCAGTTAAACACCTACAAATCAATGGGGCCAGATGGGATCCACCCCCAGGTACTGAGCGAGCTGGCAGATGTGCTTGCCAAACCCCTTTCCATCATCTATCAGCGATCCTGGCAGACTGGGGATGTTCCACTCGACTGGAGGCTGCCAGATGTTACACCCATGTATAAGAAGGGCCAGAAGGAGGATCTGGGGAACTACAGGCCTGTCAGTCTGACCTCAGTCCCAGGGAAGATCATGGAGAGGGTCATCTTGGGTACTAGCACACAGCACATGGGTGATGGCCAGGGGATCAGGCCCAGTCAACATGGGTTTACAGAAGGTAGATCCTGTCAAACCAACCTGATCACCTTCTATGACAAGCTGACCCGCTTAATGGATGAGGGGAAGGCTGTGGATGTGGCCTACCTGGACTTCAGTAAAGCCTTTGACAGCATTTCTCACAGCATTCTGACTGAGAAACTGGCTGCCACTGGCCTGGACAGGGGGACCCTCAGCTGGGTTAAAATCTGGCTGGATGGCTGGGCCCAAAGGGTGGTGGTAAATGGAACCAAATCCAGCTGGAGGCTGGTCACGAGTGGCATCCCCCAGGGCTCTGTCCTGGGTCCAGTTTTGTTCAACATCTTTATCAATGACCTGGATGAAGGGATTGAAGGCTCCCTCAGTAAGTTTGCAGATGACACTAAACAGCAGGAAAGTGTTGATCTGCCTGAGGGTAGGGAGGCTCTTCAGAGGGATCTGAACAGACTGGACCGATGGGCTGAGACCAGTGGGATGAGGTTTAACAAGGCCAAGTGTAGAGTGCTGCACATGGGACATAACAACCCCATGCAGCGCTACAGGCTTGGGGGAGACTGGCTGGAGAGCTGTCAGGCAGAGAAGGACCTGGGGGTGTTGGCTGACTGCAGGCTGAGTATGAGCCAGCAGTGTGCCCGGGTGGCCAGGAAAGCCAATGGCATCTTGGCTTGTATCAGAAATAGTGTGGTCAGTAGGTCTGGGGAGGTGATTGTGCCCCTGTACTTGGCATTGGTGAGGCCACACCTCGAGTGCTGTGTCCAGTTCTGGGCTCCTCACCATAAGAAGGACATTGAAGTCCTTGAGCAAGTCCAGAGAAGGGCAACCAGGCTGGTGAAGGAGCTGGAGGGCAAATCATATGAGGAATGGCTGAGGGAGCTGGGGATGTTGAGCCTGGAGAAGAGGAGGCTGAGGGGAGACTTTATCACTGCCTACAACTACCTGAAGGGAGGTTGTAGAGAGGTGGGTGATGGTCTCTTCAGCCAGGTGACAGGAGATAGGACAAGGGGAAATGTCACAAAGCTGTGCCAGGGCAGGGTCAGATTAGATGTTAGGAAAAACTTTTTCACTGGAAGAGCTTTTGGGGCCTGGAACAGGCTGCCCAGGGGGTGGTTGAGTCACCTTCCCTGGATGTGCTTAAAAAAAGGGCAGATCAGGTACTTAGGGATATGGTTTAGCTTAGGACAGGAATGGTTGGACTTGATGGTTGGTCTTGTGATTCTGTAATACAGTAGAATCATAGAATCACTTAGGTTTGAAAGGACTCTTCAGGTCATCAGGGCTGGCCATGAACCTAACATTGCCATGCCCACCACTGAACTATGTTCCTAAACACCACACTTACAGGTCTTTATCAATACCTTCAGGGATGGATACTCACCCACTTCCCTGGGCAGCCTGTTCCACTGCTTGACAACTTTTTCAGTGAAGACATTTTTCCTAATATCCAATCTAAACCTCCACTGGCAAAACTTGAGACCCTTTCCTCTTGTCCTACTCCTTGTTACTTGTGATGAAAGACCACTGCTTACCTTCCTACAACCTCCTTTCAGGTAGTTCACAGATTCACAGCACAGTAGGGATTGGAAGAGTCCTCTGGAGACCATCTAGTCCAACCCCCTGCTAAAGCAGGATCACCTAGAGCACATTGCACAGGATCATGTCCAAACAGGCCTTTGGTATCTCCAAAGAAAGAGACTCCACAACTTCTCTGGGCAGCCGCCTCCTCTGCTCTGCCATCCTCAGAGTGAAGGAGTTTTTTCTCATGTTCTTCCCCTACTGACATGTTAAATTGAACAGTTAGCTTTGACCTACTGAGATTTCATCTCTGCTTGGCAGACAGGCCCAATCGCAGAACAACAGAGCGCTGGGGCTTGGAAGGGACCTCTGGAGATCATCCAGTCCAACTGCCCTACTGAAGCAGGCTCAGCACAAGCATGTTGCACAGGAGCAGGTCCAGGTGCGTTTTCAGTATCTCCAGAATCCACAGCATCTCTGGGCAGCCTGTGCCAGTGCTCTGCCACCCTCGGAGCCAAGGGATTTTTCCTTGTGTTCAGACAGAACTTCCTGCATTCCCGTTTGTACCCATTGCCCCTTGTACTGGACACCAATGAGAAGAGTTTAGCTCCATTCTCTAGACAACCACCCTTCAGGTATTTATAAGCGTGGATCAGACCCCATCTCAGTTTTCTCCAGGTTAAACAAAGCCAGCTCCTTCAGTCTTTCCTTTGTATGAGAGATACTCCAGTACTCCTTGTAGTCCTTTACTGGACTGTCCAGTAGTTCCCCATCTTTCCTGAACTGGGAACACAGTACTCAAGTCCCAAGCCAGTCTTCTTCCCTGCTAGCTTGTCTTTTGGCACATGGACATGGCCTGCTTTTGTGCCTTTAAGAAGTCCTCCTTGAAGAATGTCCAGTCTTCCTGGACTACTCTGCCACCCAACCAGCCTCCTAAATTGGCCAAAGTCTGCCCTCTGGAATTTCAAGGTGACAGCTCCACTGATCTCCCTCCTTACCTTTTTAAGAATCAAAAATTATGTTATTTCATGACTGTTATGCCCAAGGCAGCCTCCACGATATCACCCACAAGTCCACCTCTGTTCACAAACAACAGGTCCAGTGGGGCACCTTCTCAGCAGGCCTGGTAGCATGTAAAGTGACTCACGAACAAAAAACCCAAAATTCTGATGGTGACACCAGGCCTCTTCCCCAGTAGCACCAGAGGTAATTGCTACAAACTAGTGCTGTCATTTGTTAACAGTAGGCATAATAAGGCTGAACTTATGAGACACGTGGTAAATGTACAGTCCAGTATTCTTTTTAAAAGGAAGTCTGACTTTGAAAAACGAAATGCATATGCTTGGACAGAAGTACAGGTGGAGATGTCTAACAACCATCAAATTGAAAGAGAACTACAAGGCATGTGTAAAACACCTATATAACATGAAAAACAGCTATATATCAAATATCTGTGAATAAAGTGTCAAAGTAAGCCAGGAATTAAAAAACATTTCTACTTGCTAACTGTAAAGATTTCTGAAAGTGCCAGACAATTCACTCGTATTTTAAAAAATAGAAAAATATGAAAAATATTTACTTATGTAAACGACAAAATTCTACATCAGTGCAACATGAATTACATCAGTAATCCAGTTATTTTTCTACTTAAAGGCATTAGTTCGGTAGGTTTTTGTGGGTTTTGCAGTGTAACGCGATTAAGACTCACAGGATGACCTTCTTATTTGGGACATGCTACTGTGAACACTTGAAAGTGCAAATCCATTCTATACAAACAAAATATAAGAACTGAGGGTGGGTGGGTATGGCAAGATGTGAAACAAATAGTATGTCAGAAAAAAAACCCAAAGATGATTGACACATTTTGAAACTATTGTTTTAGCATGTAAGCATTAAAAATTATAATAAATACAAAATTGACTAAACTTATAATCACTATAAAAATTTGTAGGTTTTACCCTACAAACCCAACATGTGCATTTAGACATCTGAACAGTAGCTTACAAAACACATTCGGAAGCTGAACACCACTGAAGTAGCATAGAGCCCTGTTCTCTCCTCACATGCACTTCTGTAAAAAAACCAAATTCTCAGGCAGTCTAATCTGAAATAGAATCATCTTCAAAGGTCATGACCATCAGCGATTTAAAGCCACTTATTCTGTTTTCTTTGTCTGTCTTTTCTTAACACCATCACGCTGCTGTTCAGAAGAAGACCGGTCACAGGCTGAAGAGCCATTGGAAGATGCAGCACCTTCACCTTTCGCTTTGGGTGGCATCTTTTGCAAGCCAAAGAACATATGGCCTAACGCAGCCTCAAAGGGAGCAAGTGGAGAAGTTGCAGACTTTGTCAACATCATTCTTACCTATGAAGAACAAAGATCAAGTTACAATAAAAGTTATAGTGACTTCACAACAGTTGAAAACAAGTTCAAAGCTGAATGGATGTATGGCGTTTCTAACTTTCTACATGACCATGAAGCCATACCACTGAGAACAGAAATAGGTTCATTTTAGCTTGAATTGATCAAAGATTACTCTTCTCTGCGACCTACTCTTTTCAAACAGCTATACACAAACAACATGCCAAAAAACTTCCTCTGTGTTTACTAAAATAACACTAAGAGTAAACCACATTTAATGTCATACAACTAAGGTGAAAAGCAACTTCTGCGTCTAAATTGTGTTCAAACTGAAAAATTGTAAATGCAATGGCTACTTCCATTTAAACTGCAAGAATAAAACATGTAAACACCTAAAACACAGTCAAACTGTAGTTAGAATTCCACATAGCCATCATACATATTCCATATACATGAGAGACTTAGGTGGAAATTCTTTAGAATACAGAACTTGGTATCAGAACAGAAAAAAATGGTTCTGCAGATCCAGGTACTAGACAAGTCTATACTGCAACAGTTTCTACAGCTTTCAGAGACATGAAAAGTTTTGAAAACAAGACGCTACTACAGGGCTATGTCAGATCCACAGCTCTTCCTTAGTTAAGTGGATGCTCAAGTTCCAGATTGTCTGTATGACCATCAGTTTAAGAACCTAGTCACTTCATTGCAGCCTGACAGCCAGCTTCTGCAGACAGCTGAAATATCTCACTTAATCTAGAATAGCATTCCACTCCTGCTCCATTCCCGACATCCGGAGTTCAACAATGCCTTTACTGTTTGAGGTCGAGAATCATGAGCATCAGCTTAATGTCTTGGCTCCCTACAGCAACTTCACTAGAATTAAATTTGTCAGCTCCTTCACAGAAAGGAGATTGGCAACCACTACTTTAAGACAGTCTCTAGTCTGTTCGATAGCAGCTCTGAAACTTAAAATCACCAGACTTCTGCTAACACACAGACTACACTTTCTTATTAGCAAATAATCCTGAAGACAGGCATCATCCTGGAAATGAACAAGACTGGAAGGATTAAAGGATTCAATTGAGTCGTATCCATTTTATTATAAAAGTAGTTACAGCTACTTCAAAGTGCTTTTGATCCACTTTCTCTTCCTACCTAAACACTTATGTTGTGAACACTAAGCTAGATGGTTGGTTTGTTTTGCAAACCCAGATGACTGCACAGATACAAGGAAGGTATTAAGCAACTAACAAAAGGCAGAGAACAGGAGAGTTGATCTCTGTAAGCGTATGCTTTGTTGAGATTTATGGTCACACAAGCCTGGCATATCAACTGTTGGATGCCAAAATCCCTCCCCCTGTCACCCCTGCTTTTTTCTCCTTCCCACACATTGAACAGTAATGCTAATAGAATAGTCTTCTGTTCCACTCATGTATAGAAGACTGAACATAGGTTTAAGACCTCAGTAGGAGCTGGCCTTCCCCTCCAGAAACATGCATTCTAACTTGTGGTAGAATATTTAATGAGGTTGAGTGCACCCTCAGCAAGCTTGTAGTTACCCAGTTGAGTGGTGCAGCTGACACACCAGAAGGACAGGATGTCATCCAGAGGGATGTGTAGACACTAGGGAAGTAGGCCCATATCAACCTTATGAGGTTCAACAAGAACAAGTGCAAGGTCCTGCATCTGGGGCACGGCAATTCTTGTCATCAATACAGGCTGGGAGATAATGTGATAGAGAGCAGCCCTGCAGAGAAGGACTTAGGGGTGCTGGTGGATAAGAAGCTCAGCATGAGCCAACAATGAACGCACACAGCCCAGAAGGCCAAGCATACCCTGGGCTGCATCAAACAGAGAGTGGCCAGCAGGTTGAGGGAGGTGATTCTGCCCCTCTACTCTGCTCTCATGAGGCCCCACCTGGAGTACTGTGTCCAGTTCTGGAGTCCCCAACATAGGAAGGACATGGAACTGTTGGAATGGGTCCAGAGGAGGGCCACAGAGATGATCAGAGGGCTGGAACACCTCTCCTACAAAGACAGGCTGAGAGAGTTGGGGTTGGTCAGCCTGGAGAAGAGAAGGCTCCAGGGAGACCTTATATTAGCCTTTGAGTACCTGAAGGGGCCTACAAGAAAGGTGGGGAGGGACCTTTGAGAAGTGCATGTAGTGATAGGAGAAGGGGGAACAGTTTTAAATTGGAAGTGGGTAGATTTAGATTGGATATTAGGAAAAAGTTCTTCACTACAAAGGTGGTGAGACACTGGAACAGGCTGCCCAGGGAGGTGGTGGCTGCCCCCTCCCTGGAGGTGTTCAAGGCCGTGTTGGATGGGGCCTTGAGCAGCCTGTTCTAGTGAGAGGTGTCCCTGCCCATGGTGGGGGTTTTGGACCTTGATGATCTTTAAGGTCCCTTCCAACCCTAATCATTCTACGATTCTGTAACTTTTTGCTCTGAAATAATTAAATAATGATGTTTTCTGTTGTTCAGTTATTTGCAACAGTTTTGCATTCTTACCTTGGAGACAACAAGAAAGATGGTGTATAAAAACATGAGGTTGTGTCTTGCTATTGGTAAGTACTGGCTGTGTTGCAGGGTAAAAAGAACCGCTCCTATCAAAGTTACTTTCACAGGGCTGGAAATCAAACAAACAATGTTAGTTTCTTTTCTCCAGAGTGAAAGCTGCCATGGCCTGGAAAGCAATAACCATTCTTACAGTGTAAAAGAATTATTTCTGAATAGAACTAATGAAAACTTGTGGTAACAATAACAAGATCCAAAACCTAGCTATAATTAAACCAGTATTTTCAATTTATATACTATTACTATGCCTTCTGTCCACAATATGGACAAGCATGAAGTCCAGCACTACTTTATTGACCCAGCAAACTCATGTTTGACAAATCCTCCTCAAAATAATGCCTCCATTCAGACTCTACATGTCAGCTTGCTCACTCCCAATATATCTTTACAAAGAGTTAAATCAGAAAGCTTGCACTACTCAGACTAGACTTAAAAATAGGTTCCTCTCCTATATTCCAGGTGTTAGTTACTTCAAGAAGGTGTTTAAGATGTTGAAGAACACCACAGTCCAAGTTTTGGTTCACTGTGGTAATCCTGCAGTTCAAAGGCTGTAGTCAGCTAATATTTTACCTGAGCCAGGCCTACATTACCAGGTTTTGCCAACACAGCTGTGTTGATCTGGGACACACAAAGATGGACATCTTCGAGCTATCTTTGTTGTGGTGATAAATCCCTTGCTAGTTATTATTGACAGTGACCTCTTCCTTCTGGAAGTTTGCTTTCAAGAGTGCTGCTTGGGCACCGATGGAAGGAGAGAAATTCTAAATATCTGGAACTTCAGAAAAAGCCAACAACTGACATAGGCCACAGAAAGTTGAAATACCACCGAAGGAATTTATACCTATGAATTTCTTCTGTTATTCTGTTGTTAAGAGTGGCTGCAGAAAAGCATAATATTATAATTTTATTTCTGAGAGTAAGATGGGAAAAATCAAGTTACCATTGTAAGCTTATCCTGACTTAGAAAGTAGTTTGTGGCTTTCCAGCCTGTCTCAATTCTCATTTTACTGTACAGATTAAACTGGGAGCCATGTAACATTCCCAATCTTTGCTTCTGCAAGAGAATTAACATCTGTCTTATGGTACATTTTTGCTATACTGAATAACCAACTTGCACCTTTCCATACAACTGGTATCTATGGGGGAAAACAGCACTTGCAGCGAAAGTGAAAGTGACGATGCTGAAAAAAAGTCATCTTAGTAATGCTCAGTGCAAGCACCAAAAAGAAACTTCACTTTTATACGGCTGCCACCACTGTCCTTTCACTTTAGATAGAAGACCACGTCTGGGTAAGAGAAATCAAGTCAATACTGCTTTCCTTCAGCTTGATACTGACTCGACAGTGCTTTCTGCCAAATAATTTTTGTTGACTTGTCTTCCCATTTGGTGTTCTTGTGCTGTAAACCTAAAGGATTAAAACATCTGCTAAAATTACTCAAGATCATCAACCAATCTTTCACAACATACACACCAAAGCATAGAGTACAATCACATAGCACTGCTTTTCTTCTTAATCTGAAAAACTTACTAGGACATCTTCAGTAGTTCATTGGTTTCAGGTTTCCACACTCCTCTCACCAACTGCTCAAAGTTGGAAATCAGGCCACCACCAGCTCCTGAAATTGCAGAGATTTATGACAGGCGTCCACTGACTGCTACCATTAACGCACAACCTATTATTGCTTCCAGCAAACCTTGTTACACCAGGTGCCAAACATAGCACCCAAAGCTCAGACTAATCCAATCTTTTATACATGCATGACTTGAGCAACCAACATGAAACCTCTGAGGTTTAGCTACTTAGAAGAACCTCAGGTTTACCCTTATGTGACAGCATCTGAACTGATGCATTTATCACTACAGGCAAAAACCCGAATTACCAAAGCAAATCTACAGAGAGGCTTATATCATTCCATTCTTCATGTCATCATGTAAGTACAGGGAGTGTTTTTATAAACTATATGAGGACCCTCTGCAACAAAGAAAATATGTATTTTTACATTAAAAGAATACAAGACATAAGAAGGTCTTAGCCACTCTGGCCAATGAAACTGATCTGTGTTATAACCTGGGAAAATAGTATGTGAGAACATCACATTAACATGCCTTGCTTTTCAAAGTAGAAAAGAATCTAGCAAATAGAAACCAGACCTGCTACTGCTTCCTGAAGTGGTTCTATTGTTGTCACTACAAATAACAGCTGCTACAAAAGTAGCTTCCAGAGTGAAATCAGCTACAAGTTACAACCCAAAAAGCTAAGAAAATAATTTCTCTTTTTCAGCCACATGCAAGGAAAACAACCCTGAGGAAATACTCGGTCCGAAAGTTAACTAACCACTGAAGCTATTTATTTAGATCTATTTCTTTACTGCCAGCCACTGCCCACCCTACAAGTCCTTAGAAGATCTTCTGAAGGGATAAGATGAACTTCCCCCAAAGTCATTCAATGTCACCTTTAATCCAGGCAGAAACCTGCCTCACAGGCTTTTCTCTTGAAGAGGTAACACACTGTGTTATGACTATCATACCCAGCACAGGAAGAAATGGTGCTACAGTTACGCTGATAGGCTAGCTACTTAAATACCACTCCAAAACATCACAATCCATCAGGACACGATGTTATGCACGTTACCTCTGGCCCAGCCCACAGCTACCATGACAAGCCAGGCATCTTTGAAGTGTCTGTCTGCATGTGCAATGCCAGCTGTTATCTTCCAAGTCCTAGTCACTTCTTTCATTCCTGCAACTGCAAGCCGAAGAGGCAGAAAGGCAAAGCACTGGTAGAATATGTCTTGTGGGCAGTAAAACACAAGGTACCTGAAAATCACGAGAAAGCCCATTAGTAACATTCAAAACTTTTTTGCTAAGGAATTTACTCTCTAACTAACTTTAAGGATAGTTTTGGAGTATGACTAACAAAGCATGGTATACTACCAATAACTCACTATCTTGTGTGGTAGACATATCGGAACAGACCTGAAATGCTTCTGAGCATGCTCGAGGTCTTGGCACCAAAATCATCCAATATTATTTGAAGTTGTTCTTACTGTCTCATTGTCCCAGAGAATAATCCATTAGAGTCCATGAGAAACAGCTTTAATTTTATCAACTGTTCTACAGCTTACAGAGCATGTTTTTACAATTGTCATTATTAGATTAGGGTCTGACTGACTTGTGTGGGGGTTTTCTGGGCTTTTGGTGGTGGTGGGTTTTGTTTGTTTGTTTTTAATAGTATTATATCAGGGTAGTAAATTACATGCTGACAACATGCTTTCATACTGATAGGTACATGGAACTACATAACTTCAAGAAAGCCTCCACTACTTAGTGTCATGCCTGATGAAATGCACAGCTATTTTGAAACATATTTCACATCTTAATAACCACCAATAGCTTGTCCAGCTTGTCACTTACAAGCACATTTCATTTTTTGGAGAGTTAGAAGCATGGCACTCAAAATTTAATAGTATCTTTTATCAACTTGCTTTTAAAACAAAATAAATTCAGTGATAGGTAAAAATTAAATCCTAATCTGACAGTAAAATTCAAAATATTAAATTATGTGGTGCTTTATTGTATCCCTTCAATTATAAACAAAATTCAGTACTTAGAGACATTCCATGTCTCAAAAATTAAGATTAATTATCTACAACATTTCAGCACAAGGGTAAGAGAGTAACAAGTAAAAGCAGAGAAAGCCTTTTAAAAGATGGAAAGGACAGAAAAAACGAGGGGAAAGGAGAAGGAAAATTTAAAAGGGAGAGGGAAAAAAGAGGAAAGGAGGGAAAAGGGAGGGAGAGGGGGAGGGGAGGAGTGGAGTGGAGGAAAAAAGGGGAGAGAGGAAAAGAAAAAACTATAAAAAAGGGGAAAATATTAAAAAGAGAAGAAAGAAAAAAGATGCTTGTTGGTTTAGGCTTCTGAGCTCAATCTTGTCTACAAAGAATTTCTAAGGCTGTATCCTCCTGTTTACTGAAGCTGCAATACAGGGATGCACCTCTTGTATCTAGTTTACTTCATTAGAGCTACTAGCAGATGTCACAACTAGGAGGAGTCATGCTTCACGGTTAGAGATCAGAACCAGGACAGCACTTGGGGTTGGGATTTTATTTCTGAGGGAGATTAAAAAAATTGCTTATCCTTTATAGCTGAATGCCAGGAAGCTTCCTGCCCAGAAAAGCAAAATTTAGCTGGAATCCTGTCCTAGTTCTGTATCTTCTTTTTCTGTAATGGATGTAGTACTTCGTGACAGCAAACTTCTAAAGCTTCTTCACTTAAAGACCTCCCAGACAGGAGTATGCAACAGCCTATTCCTCACATATTAAAAAGTTACTGGAATTCACATTATAGCTAACTACTGCTCTGGTGTTCAGTCTTAGCTTTAACTGTTAAATGACTTGCATCCTTCGTTTTTCTGCTATTGTAAAGTCAATTATCTTTGTGTTCAACCAAGACCAGTCAAAAGCATACAGAGATCATGTACTTTAATGGCTACTGAAAATAGCCATTCAAGCCATGTACTCAGGGAGCACTAACCAGAACTGATTTACAATTGCAGAACGTGGGTTTAGGACTCTGACGCACGTGTAACTGGATTGAACCTAGCCTTGGCAGTCCCACCACAGCATTTTTTCCCTATCATTTCTGCAAGCAACACTTGCTAACAGTAGATGTCACTGTCCTACAGGCTATTTAGGAGCATTTCTCCAGCACACACAACCCCTTTTGTTTTCCAGTTTTATGTACGGCTTAGGGAATTTTGTTTCACATGATCTGGGACTGAGAATTAATGTCATTATACTCACAAAGTGCGAACTTTGTAAAACTAGAAGCTTAAAAGGTTTCATAATATACATAGTTCCACATTAAATCCTTGTTTTATCTGTGCACAGCAAATCGCATTTGACCACGTTAGGCTCAAGAGCAATCATACTCTGTTTAGGCGTACTCCTAACTCGTGGCACTTGTTAAAACAAGCAGTCATGTTGCCTGTACCAGACGACAAGCTGTGAGCAGATTCTAAAAGCTTTGCTAATACTGCACTATTTATTGCACATTATTCATTTCCTAAATGAAATCTGTCTCTTCCACTGCAACACGAAGACGGGAAGACTAACATACAAATATACAGCTACAGATACAAACACTTACTTTCATTTTAATAAATTTCCAATTATAAAACCTAAGGGGCTACAAGCAACAGATACTAAAGGATTTCAAGCAGTTAACACTCTTCTTTGATTTTTAAATTCAGAACCACACTGCTGCTCACAACACATTTTGTTAGGTTTGAAGGTTTCTTAAAAGATCACTTTCTGGAACAAATGAAGTCCATATATATATGAAAATTACCCCAGAGCTTTCTCTGAATTACAAAACAGGCCAAATTACTGACTTGTTCACATACCTGATTACCCATTCAGCTCTCTACTCTCTTCCACTACAATGCCCATTCACATTTGTGAAAGGGCAAAGTAGAGAATGAAAAAAAAAATGTGTCAGGGAGTAGCAACTACAGAAGAGGAAAGATCATCTCTATCTTTGATCACAAATTTCATAAAAATATGAAACTTAACATCTGCCAGGTTCTGGTCCTCAAGAGCTACTGCTGAAAAAAAAGATTTGGTTCATGACTTACCTAGATCCAGAAATGCAGTAACAGAAGTCCACTTTATTTCAAGATAATGTTTTCAACTGTTTTAACTGAGAATACCATAAAAATCTAAGGCAAGCGTAGTCTAATGACTGAGCCTTTTGTTACACAGCAGCCTCTAAGAGTTACTCTCCTAAAAGAATTTTACTCCTATAGAATGGACCATAACAACTGTTTTGCTGCAGTGACTTTCTGGATGAAGAGAAAGGATCCAAATCCATAGCATTTTAAAGTTAAGCTTTTGACTTACATGGAGGCTTATGAATTAAAGCCATCCATACCCTGGGCTGCATCAAAAACAGTGTGACCAGCAGGTCAAGAGAGGTGATTCTGCCTCTCTGCTCTGGTGAGACCCCACCTGCAGCACTGCATCCAGCTCTGGGGTCCCCAGTACAAGAAAGATACCAAGCTGCTGGAGCAAGTCCAGAGGAGACCACAAAGATGACCAAAGGACTGGAGCACCATTCCTATGAAAGAGTGGACCTGGAGAAAAGAAAGCTCTGAGGAGACCTTCCAGTTCCTAAAGGGGACCTACAGGTAAGATGGAGAGAGACTCCATCTTACCAGGGGATCTAGTGACAGAACAAAGGGCAATGGTTTTGAAACTGAAAGTGGGTAGATTTAGACTGGACATTAGGGAGGAATTTTTCGTTGTGAGGGCTGTGAAGCACTAGCACAGGCTACCCAGAGAAGCTGTGGCTGCCCCCTCCCTGGCAGTGTTCAAGGCCAGGCTGGATGGGGTTTTGGGCAACCTGATCTAGTGGAGGGTGCCACTGCCCATGGCAGGAGGGGTGGAACTACATGATCTTTGAGGTCCCTTCCAACCAAACTGTTCTATGATTCTGTAATAGCAGTTTACAAGATATGGCTTCCTCAAACCCAATACTACTCATGTAACTCAATTGTTGCTGCTTACCATACTGAAGATGCCAGTAGAATATTTGTGCCCTTTGCCAGAAATGCTACTGGAGGTTCTGCAAGCATCAGAGAAGACAAAACTGAACCACCAAAGCAACAAAGCATAGCACTAAACCAGCAAGCAACTGGACTACGGACTGCCACTTCCACAGCGCCTGAAACAAAGGGAAAAGATGTGTAAATAGAAATAAACACTTGAGAATCACAACATGTTTTGAAAGTCAGAATTTTTCAAACTATTCGGTCCAGCATTGTTACTTTAGATAATGAAAAATCCTGCAGAAACCTGTGTGCTTTCACAGGAAAACTCCAGAGTACACTGACTTAAGTATATGCTATCTAAATAAAAGACTTGCGTTGTGTTCTCTGAACATCTTTTGTGGGTTGTTTTATTGCAACTGTTTGGCTACCCTGAAAGAAAAGCTTTCAGAGCACTGCTGAGAGGTCCATAGTAATCTGGCTTTCAAATTTCTATTAAAAATACGTAAGTGGCTTTGAGAACCTAGACAAGATTGGTGTTGGTAACTGTTTGGGGGTTATTCTGCAAAATGCATTTCTGCTTTTGAATGTTCACGAAAACAAGGTCACTGGTTGTTTGGCTTTTTCTCATAATGCCTTGCTCAGTGTGTTTGCTGACCAAAATTAAAGCAGTATCCAAAACAAATATTAAACAGTTTCACCTGCAATCCTGAACAGAGAAAAAAGGTTACCTGAAGCCATATTTGTAAATTTGGTTTGTAAACTTATTTCTGCCATTTAAATTGTAATTGAACTACACAAAAAGAGTATTCAATATTAAAAGTTTATGCTGGAGGTAATTGGAAGCCTTAACCAGTTTCAGGGGGAAAACATTAGAGCCAGAAATACCATCAATTAGTTGTTCTGACTCTTTATTTCCACCTCAGAAGTCCAGTGTTGCCCAAGTTTCCCCTTTACACAGGTGCAGAGCTCTGTCTGCCTGAACTAGTTCCATTTTCCAGTCCAAAGGCTGAAGTTCACTAAAGCAGATGAAACCTAGTGCCTGACCCAAAATGACATCTGTTCCCAAGTCAGAGGAAAAGCTTTTGGTTTTCCAGGCATTTCTGTAGGAAAAGCAGCTTCTCCCCCAGGATGAGAAGTTCAAACATAGCAAAGACAACACAGTTCTTGCAATACAATTCATTTCATACAAAAATATTAACAAGATTGTTCCAGTTTTGTTGCTGGCACAGCTATCACATATTGCAGCACTATCCAAATTCTCATGTAACAGCCAATTTATGAAAATAAGCATTCCTAAGTATCACAGAACATCAGACTATAAAATAACATCTCTTTTTTTTTAATAACGTAGCCTTTTTTTTTTAACTATTGTGTAATTTATCTGCCATACTGCAGTACCTGGTGCTCCAAATTGGTTATGCTCAGCTATGTTACTGCACATTACCACTTCTCCAAAGCAGCTATACATTACATTTGTGTGCATACAATTAACAGGACAAAATTCTAACACCTGCTAATGTCACCTAATAGCAAAAGTAAAAATACAAAGTGGTCATTACATCCAGAACCCATATAACTCAAAACGGACATATTTTCACTATCACATTTGAAAAGGGTAGAACACTTAAGAGAGTATTAGTGGGTTTTGCTTATTGCATTGAGGTTCTGTTAATTTAAAATAAAAAAACAATCCCTAAAAAAGTCGACAGCCATTCAGGAATAAAAAAGAAAAAAAAGGCAAAATTGTATCAAGTACATGTGCGCTGGTCCAAAAGAACAACAGTAGCATCCTTCTCACACACACTCACTCGTTTGATGACACAGCTGCATTACAAGAGCTACTATACCTACTTTATCACAGAAGGATTTAATTCCTTCTCTTGCAGCAAGAAGAGCATATGCTAACCCCGTCCCCTCTCAGCAGTACTCTCTCTGCTGAGTAGCTCCACTAAAGCTGCTGTGGCATTACTGGCACAAAGTGACCATTTAGAGAAGAAAGATCCCAAACTTTACAGGACAATGAGCTAATAGAGGTGTAAATCACAAATCACTACTGGAACTTGGGCGTACTGCAAATAGTTCAGCTGTTGTGTTATGCACAATCTTTTAACTCCCAGACAGATGTAATACAGGATGTAATCTGCTCAGTAATCTGGTGTTGGAACAAGACCAGTAACCAGATCATGTTAGGAAGTTCCACATCCAAGAACTGCCAGCCTCCAGACCAGGTGCAAAAAAAAAAAAAATTTAGAAAAAAATCTTCAATTTCAGACATCCCCTGTCAGATGGGTGTGCACCAACCTCTCTTGCATTGGCATGATGCTCCTCACCTTGCATTAGCAGAGAATTAATCACCTTAATATCGTACCTGCGACCTTCATCAGAGTATCAAGCTATCTCTTCCCTCTCCACAAAACGCAGCCTGACTGAGAGCTAGCTAACGAAACCCAGTTGCTTCTTCACTGGGTGCCTGGTCAGATTTCTAACATCAAAAAAGGAAACCATTTCGGGTGCAGTGTCTTTGAATTTAACACACTGTATTTTATTTTTCATACACAGACATTGACAGCTATTACTGAAGCACAGCCAGTAACAACTAGTTTTAAGGACAAAATGGAAGGCTGTCGTGTATCAGGTTTGAAAATGCTTGAACTGATTTCTATTGTATATCTGACATAATCTCCAGAACAACTTCCTCTCTCTCCTACAGATTTTGTGAAAATATTTTCATTATTGTTTCAATTCCTATACTACTAGGCAGATTTTAAAAAAAATTAAATAAAAACTTATTAAAAAAATTCCAACGAAATGTTGGAATTGTTTTAAAATCAGTTATCAGATATCTTTTAAATCCATCCCCCCCCCCCCCCATTCCTCCTTTCCCCCATAACCAGCAGCGGTGGTTTCCAGTTCTGAGGAACCTGTAAGAATTACTATTATTATTACCAAATTGCCTTCTAAGAGCAGGCTCTACAAGAAAGCATGTAAATTTTTTTCATTAAGCTATTACATGCAAAGTAAGAAGAGAAGGGAAACTCAACTGGACTCCAAGATTTTTCTATTGTTCAACATCCGTTTTCTTGGCTAAAACACCAGTATTTAACAATTCATACCTGCTTTCTAAACAACAGAGAAGACAATGGGGCAAAAAATGCTGATATGTATTTAAAGCTCATCTTAACATTGCTACCTAAATTATGACTGGGATGTAATCTTTCAGAAAAGTAACTAGATTTTAAGTGGGTCACATGTTTAACAACAAGTGGTCATTTATATTTGTCCTGTGATGCATACTCTAAAATTAATGAGGCATCATACAACCATGCAAACTATGATCTGCCAAAGGCCACCAGTCCTGCAAATAGTATACTTTAGAAAGTAAAGATAAGGTTTCAAGATTTAAGGACTATTTTTGAATACAACTTTAAATGTTGTTTGTAGACAATAGTAATAAAACCCCCCAAACTTTGACAGCAAACTTATTTCTGCCAGCAGGGTAAGACATGCTTTAACCTCTCCAACATGTTCCAAACAGTCAATCAGGCCACAGACAGACACCTAAGTATCAATCCAGAAGGACTTGTAGCACTTTTTCAAACCCTATTCAGCTACATATAATAATGCAGATTAAGATAAAGGATTTATAGATTCAGATATAATTTAGCAAAACTATGACAAAAAAAAGTTCTCTTCAAATCACCAGAAACATCATAGAAAAATTGTAAGAACAGACCCAACATATTCCTGGCAAATAAGACACCACCTCAATGCTCAACACCTTTTTCCGTCCCTACATCCCCAAAAGAAAATTGCCAGTTCTACATCCAACTGGAGATACAAAAGAGGGACTCCTAAGCAATCCCAAATGCACTAACTAAGAACACTTAGTTTAAAACTAAAGGAAGGCAGCACGTTGGTTGTCACTGCTGTAGTTCACCAGTACTTGCAAGCGAGCGAGAAAATTGAGCTAAAAGGACTCATAAAGTCCCCATTAGTGTGCACCCATCCATAATACAACTATCCACAGTGAACATGATCTTAAGCAGAGGGGGTGGAGGTGGCCTTTTAATGAGACACTAATCTGGGATAAAATAAATGTGGCTCTGACTTGACTCCTTCTATACTTCTTGTATTGCCAGCCACTTAGTCATCCACTTACTCCCCAGTGAAATATTGTTACTGTTTTAAGTATCCAAAAAGATACAGTAATGCCTACAGAATATTAATCAATCATAATATATCCATCCTGAGTATTTAATAATGACTGCTATTGCCGTTATGATTTAATATTCAGTCTAAACTGCTTCAAGTGAGCAACAGACCAGCATGCAGTCCCCTAAATTACAGTTATTAATTCCAAATATTAGAGGATATTCAAGAGTCCTGAACTTTCCGGCTATTAAGCTGATAAGAAAAAAATTATCAGCATGGATCTGACCAGACTTCTGACAGCATTTCTACTGTCGAGAAGTGCTTTCTCACCAAAACTATGCTGATAGTAGCAGAGACTCTTCTCAACCTGGCACTTCATGTCTATTCCAGACAAAAGTTTAAAGAGAGTGCTCAATAGTGTCAAATACCTTGAGACAGAAAGCCCCATTTTGAATGAAACTATTGTATTACTCAATGCCACAGGTCAGCACCCAGAAACAATTTTAGCAGTAGTTAACAAAATGCTAGTGTACATAAGCACTTCACCTCAGTCTTCACACAGTCTGCTAAGTGCACTTACTCATCAGGAAGTAAAAAATCACCTTCACACATTCAGAGGAACGAAAGAACAAGGTCTCCTGAAACAAACAGTACAGAGCCTTAAAAATATGAAGCAAGCATAGGCTCCAAAAGCTGCAGTATAATCCTGAAAGACAGTTTAGTTTCCTGCTCAGTTATCAGCTGGGATGTACAGTTCCTGTACCTGTCCAAAGACAAACCCAAGTAATTACTCTAAACGTTAAAACAAGGCAAATCTTTACATTTTTCACAACTAAAGACTAAAGAGATTAGAGATTAAAGTGCCATTACGTGCACACAAACAAAATCCATGACCTTGTCACTGGGAGTGAAAAGGTTTCCTCGTTTAATTTTACAATCAACGGGTACAACATAAAAGGTCACTAGCACACACCCTGCTCATTAGATCCTCAGGTTCTGTTTCCTAGATGACAGAACTGCCTTAACAGATTCCTGCATATCCAGGGTAAAGGAGGAGCTCTCCTCTCACCTCTCAGAGAGGTGTCCTTTACTGGGCAGCAAGTCATGGGCTTGTGATCTGCATTCCTTCTCTGTGTGTACAGAAATCTAACGTCATGGGGCTCAGTCCTTTTACTCTTGGGACGTTCAAAACCTTAAACTGTAAAAAAGTTTTCCAACAAAACTCCAGGTTGAATTCACCAGTGTCTCTAGTTCTGAGAAGGGAGGAAAAGTTCAGCTGGGTGCTTCCCATGCGGCTTTTGCGGTCAATTTGATGTTATTTATGACAGACTAATAAAGAGGGCAGAAATTCTTGTTTGCACACCTAGGAACTAACAGAGAACACCTAGATTTTGATGCAGGAGCAGGACCCGGTGGGGGCTGAGCAAGGAGAGGCAGGCCAACGCCAGCAAAGACCTCCGGCAGCACCCCACCGTGAAGTCTGTGCAACGCTCCGGCATAAAAGCCACAACTTCTGCTCACAGGGCTCTCGCTTCAGGTGCCATGAGGGGCGCCGGCAAACCTCTCACTACACCAAACCAAATACAAGCCACCTGTGATTCTGTGGGCATACTGCGCAGGAGCTTGTTGTCATTCCAAATACAATCCAGAAGTAGCGGGGGAAAGAAACCTCCTCACACACTAGCGTTGGGCAGGCCTGGAGGCAAGGTTCCGGAGGTGCTCTAACACTCCGGCCCGGACGAGGCATCTACGGCTCCACAGAGACCCAGTGGCAAAGCCCAGGCAAAGGCTGGTTAGCCTGGCACCGCCCAGCACACCCCAGCCCAGACACGCTCCCGCAGGCGGCCCCGCTCCCGGCACCCCGGCTCCCCTCAGGCACCCCCCGCCATGTTGCCCGGCAGCCACCTTATCTGCCTGGGGCAGCCGGCGGCAGGGGACTGTGCGGCCCTCGCCTCTGGCCTAACTCGGCCGCGGGACGGAGAACGCAATGGGAGGGACATGGGGGAACACGGCGAGAGACACGGCAGGGACAGGGAAACACGCGGGGACAAGACGGGAACACGGGGGTGTGGGGTGGCTCTGACCCAGTCCGCTAACCGCGCCCGCTCACCCCGCTGCTCCTTCAGCGCCATGACGGATGCCACATAGTGCGCCAGGTCGAAGAAGGGAAACATGGGCAAGCGAGAGAAGAGCAACGGCACCTGCCACAGCTCCATGGCCGGGCGGCGGCGGGACGGAGGCACGGAGAGCGACTGCTAGGCGCGGCGGGCGCCCCAGCGGAAACCTGGCCCCTGCCGGCCTCCGTCAGCGGCGGGGCGGAGCGATCGGATCTGTGCGGGCAGCGGCGGGCCGGTGGAGGTGGCGGTGCGGCGGGTTTTGGCCAGGCCGTGTCGGGGACGTGCCGCTGCTGTTCCCGGCGGACGTAGCTCGCAGGGGCGGACGTGCTTCTCCTTGTGCGCTGCTTGGCGCCCCTGCTCCGGCTGAACCCGGCCAGCCCCGCTCCCGGGTTCTGAGTAGCGGCGTTTCCGCTGCTCACCTACTCGGGGCAGTTGGGTGACCCCGCGAGGGCTGGGGCGGGGAGGGGACAGGGGAAGTTTGTGAAAGGATCGCCCGGAGCTGTTTGTGCACAGCGCCTCGGGCCGCAGCCGTGCCCTTCGCGGCGGGTGCGAGCGGGCGGTGCTCGCAGGCCCGGGGAGGGTGGGTAAGTCTGAGTTCCCTCAGAACGCCTCTCCCTGCTCCTCGCGGCCGGGCTGCCTTGAACACGGCAGGCGGCTGATTCACGGGACTTTGAGAGTTGGGAGGGACCTCGAAAGATCATCTACTCCAACCCCCTGCCAGAGCAGGAGCACCCAGACTAAATCCCACAGGAACGCATCCAGGAGGGTTTGAATGTCTCCAGAGGAGACTCCACAGCCTCTCTGGGCACCCTGTGCCAGTGCTCTGCCACCCTCACAGTGAAAAAGTTTCTCCTTCTATGTAATAATCATTGTGTAAAGAATTTATCCTCAAACCGGCAGGTAAGGAGGAGGAGAAGGTCCCCCCCCCGGCTTACTCCTGGTATCTTTGTTACATCTTCTGTTTACCTTTGTACTGCCATGGGCCTGGGAGGGACAGTTTAAGATATTTGCATGTAGTGAATGAAAGAGAAAAAAGAAAGGAATAGAGAAGGCGCCTCAAGTCTGCAGAGCCAGCCTGACTTTGTTAGCAAGACAAAAGCTAGAGCTCACCTAAAGGATGTCTTGGGGGAAGGGGTCACCTGGCTGGCACTCAAACATGTCAGTTTAAACTGGCGGGCGGTGCTATCCCTGTAAAAATATATAAGCCAGGGACTGGAACTGTATGGGGCGCGCCGCTGGTGGAGCAGGAGTCTCCCCGGCCGCCCAGCGCTGTTTTGCCTGTTTATCGCTTGCTCAAATAAATTCGATTTGGAAACTAATTTAGAGTGAACAATTTGTCACCGTCGTTTATAACATTCTATTCACACGGAACTTCCTCTGCTCCAGCTTGCACCCTTTGCCCCTTGTCCTATCAATGGCCACCACTGAGAAGAGCCTGGCTCTGTCCTCCTGGCTCTTGCCCTTTACATATTTATAAACATTAATAAGGTTGTGGTGAATGGGTTAATATTTTGTTCATTGAAACAAGGTATGAAATCTGCCAAACATACTATTGTAAATGAGGCGCCTTGATTGATGCCAGTAAACTTCCAAAATAACTAATCCATAGTCAAACAGGGGAATGGGATTTCACACGGGAATAAGGTATAAAAATGTAACAAACTCTGCCCAAGGGGTGCCTACTTTTGGGTCACCCGCTCTTGCAAGAACGTATAATAAACTAATTACTGTTTCACTAAAAGAATTATTGCAAAATCTCTCTCAAACAAGGGTTCAATTCAAATACATAGCTCTGCTAAAAAATAAAGATGATCCTGGAAGGAGTTAAAAAGTGACTGAGGTCATGGGTTGGAACCTAAGGAAATGCAGCTCAGCAAACAGGCCAGCTGATACTGGGCACAAAATTACCATATCAAGGCAAACAGGTAAAGCTGTGGGGTCTTGATACCATCTCTCTGGGACAATGCCTGTAACTTTGGCGACACTGAGGCTGCCAGATTTCAAAATTAACCCTGTATGGAATTTTAACTTCCTCCAATCCTAGGCCTCTGCCCCACTACTCAATTGTGAGGACATCTGCATGTTCAAAGGGCACAGATAAGAGGAATATGCAACAGTTTGGTGTTGTATTACTGTGCACATCTGGAACAATCACAACTATGCATGTGCCAGGGAAAGAATGTGAAAAATTCAACCTGAGGAAGACTTTGAGCCTTCCTCACTGAGACCCCTGATGACCACCGCCAAGAGGCAGAAAACGACCCCCTAGCAACAACTGAAGCATACGCAGAGTACCTCCACTACTTCATTGAATATGGAAGTAAAGATGTATAAAAAGGGACTGTTTGAACTGCTCAGCACGGCCGTTGGCGGAACATAGACTCCCCTGCCGTCCAGCGCTGTATTTGCTCATATTCTACTTGCTATAATTAATAAAATTTAATTGGATTATGATCCATTGTAGTCTCAATTTATAACAAGGTCATCCCTCAGTCTCCTCCAAGCTAAAGAAGCCCAGCTAATTTCCTTCGCCTCTATAGCTGTAATCCACTGACGTGAACATGATGCCTTGACAGCTCTTCTCTTTGCCTTATTTTTTTAACAAAATCTTGACAGTCTTTGTTTGTGATTGGCTTGGGGTTGGTTGTGGCTCCCAGAGCTTTTCTGACACTTCTGCTTATTCCCTGGCTGCAGCAGGTTCTTCCTGTACCTGGGGCACTCTGCCTACAAGGTTTAAGTGTAATAGATTACCTTTATCCCTTTTTTCCCCCCTGTAGAATATTTCTTTAGTTCATCAGGAGTATTTAGGATATCAACATGGATGTTCCAACAGGTGGCATTTCCCTGGTTGATGCCGTCTGTTTTATGGTGTGCATAGTAATAATGGAGTGTATTAGTATATATTGGAACCTAGTCAGACCTCAGCAGAAACCCTTTTAATACGTCTTCATTTTGAAAGGGAAGGCCATTATTGACTGGTTTGTCTTCTGAAAGTAGATCTCTAACATGTTTTGCATCAATCTTACAATATTTTCAACAAAACATTGTCAAAGGTCTGCTACCTCCCAGATGCTCAACGTTTGTGTTTTCTTTGTCCGCGAGACTGGCTAACTTGCTATAGAAGGAAACTGTGTTGGTGTGACACTGTTCTTGACAGATGCATGTGAGGGGTTGTTGGTCTCACTTTTTCCAGCATATTAACTTCTCTTTTTTTGCCCTATGGTGGAAGATAAGTTTACTTGTTTCTAATTCTTTAGCTGTTTTTCCTACTAAAGGACACAGTTTTTGCCTTTTTCATTCAATTTCCACAAAAAGAGTTAATGGCTCTTAAAACTAGCACACTGTGTGAAGAAGTTAATCAAACTAAGCAGCCTGAAAACATACAACTTCAGCAGGTGTTCTTGAACTTGTTCTTTGTTCAGGAAATTACTGGAATAATTGTAGGATCATTTTTTGGGGAAAAAAAAAAAAAAAGAAAAAGTTTATGCAGGCAAAGATAGCAAACACCTGAACTTTTCTCAGAAAAAAAAATTACCTTTCCATGAATTTTCATTGATTTTCCTCTTATAGGTACCATATTTGCAAAATAAATCTGCCTTATTCGCAACACCTCCTCCTTTCTGTTTGACTATTGGCTTGTTTTCTCCCAAATGCTGGTACCTGGTTTCTATTTTCTGGACAATTCCACCCAGCATTTCACCTACATGAACAGCTTGTGGTTTTGCCAAAGTACCTCTTACAAGTCTTATTACTAATATTTCTAGTTCTTATTTCCCATTGTGCCTATGTGCCTGTGTGCCTATGTGCAGCACTGTGTGCTGTTTTCTAGAGCAGAATATTGCTTTGCCACAGTTGATAGATAATAAGACTTAATAAATTAGTAAGTTGCATTCACTGGCAGAAATCAGTTTAGTGTAAATTTCACAGAATTATTAAAGTTGGAAAATACCTCCAAGACCATCTAGTCCAATCATTCTCCTATCACCTATGTTACTAACTAAACCATGTCCCTAAGTACCTCATCCAATCTTTCCTTGAAGACCCCAAGGGACGATGACTCCACCAGCTCCCTGGGCAACCTCTTCCAATGCCCAACCACTCTTTCTGAGAAGAAATTTCTCCTCATTTCTAACCTGAACCTCCCCTGGCACAACTTTCAGCCATTCCCTCTTGTCCTATTGCTACTTAACTGCCTGTGAGAATAGGCTGACCACCAGCTCACCACAACCTCCTTTTAGGTAGCTGTAGAGAGCAATAAGGTCTCCCCTGAGCCTCCTCTTCTCCAGGTTAAACAGTCCCAGTTCCCTTGGCTGCTCCTCATAAGACTTGTGTTCCAGACCCTTCACCAGCTTTGTTGCCCTTCTCTGGACACGCTCCAGGGCCTCGATGTCTTTCTTGTAGTGAGGGACCCAAAACTGAACACAGTATTCCAGGTGCAGCCTTGCCAGAGCTGCATACAGGGGGTCCTCCTGACTACACCATTCCTGATACAAGCCATGATACCATTGGTCGCCTTGGCCACCTGAGTACACTGCTGGCTCATATTCAGGTGAGTGTCAACCAAGATCCCAAGATCCTTTTCCTCTGTACAGCTCTCCAGCCACCCTGCCGCAAGCATTGCCTGGGGTTGTTATGATCCACTGGTTGTTTTCCACTGAGCAGTGGTATGTGTCTGTGCAGCTGCAGCAAGAGAGAAATTATGTGACAGTTTTATACCCTGTAGTGATCTTTTCTACCTTATGGTAGGCCATTTCTACTCCTTGCAGTACTGTTTTTTTACCACAGAGTGGCATCCTGTTCATTGCTAAATGTGAAAACTTTTCAGACTATCTTTGTGGTCATAGGAGGGGAAAAGAAACAAAACCAGCAATAACCATAGCAAATCTATAGTGGCACAAAAGAAAATCTTAATTTGGGCCAGGAATGTGTTGTGCTGATGGTAATGTCTGCACTGCAGCTACTGCCAGACCTGTAAATCCTGTCTCTAAAGTGCCAGCAATGATACCACTATTGGTGCTATCAGGTAGCAGATTGGCAATAACTACATGAATCTTTAGCCAAGTCCACAGTTATGTCCTCTCTGAGGGAGTCTTCAGCTGAAGCATTGGGGCTCACCACTGTTAATCCACCGGACAGCAGCATGCAGCCCATGGACCTGGATCCACCTCCAGAACCATCACCGTGGCAGCAGTGGGTCCACCTGACTCAGGCGTCACCTGCCAGTACCCCAGCCATCCAGGCTCCTTTGCGTGAGATGCTGGCAACAGCCTGGAAGGAGCGCCTGCCCAGATCACTACTGGTGGCTTAGCCTCCACACCTCCCTGGCCAGACAAGGATCAACAATAAAGCAATTAAAATGCCTTTGGCCTCTCTTATTTGATACTCTGGTTACTGCAAACACACTGTGCTGTCCCCTCCTGCTCTCTGTCTCGGAGTAGGAGGCTCTGCTGCCACGCCCTCCTTGGCACACTCAGACCTTTTCCCACAATTCATGGACCTTCTGCTTCCCTTTATGTTTACGCTGAGCTCTCTGCTCATCCACACAGGTCTTCTGCCACCCTTCCTTGATTTCTTATTTCATATCCTACCGGACGTAAGAGTCTGTTCTGGATCTGAAAATTACAGAACCAACTTACAGAAAATTTCAACCAACTTCACAGATTGGGTTTTTTTCTGGAAAAAATCCATGTCACTAATAATCACTGCTAGCTAGTTTCTAAGTTATTGCAAATAACAGTTGACAACACATTCCTTTTATATTTCTATTATTATAACTGTTATTGCACTAGTATTATATGTCACGGTATTATATAGGAGTTTCATATGAGGGCAAAGCCCATTGCATTAAATTCCCTATGTGTGTATATATATGTATGTAATTTTTTAATATATATATGCAGCAAGAGAAACATACTTCCTTAGAATAACCACTATCTCTGTAACCAAAAGGTTTACAAAAGCAGTGCTCTGGGCAAGGTCATCCCTTAGGCCATGAGAAAGCCACAGTGACAAAGCAAGAACTTCTCTTCTAGATTATGCTATCTACTCTGTTTATCTCCTTTGCCAAATCCTCACTGATCTGATCACAGATGTTGATGAAGAAGGGAAGAAAAGGCTATAGCAATACCTCATACAGTACAAATCAGCATGCTTCAGACTACTCCTGTGCAGTAAGTCCTGCTTGCATGCACTTTTTTCCTTTCCTGTTAGATGCATCAGTAGGTCATCAGCTTGGGTCCTTAAAGTTCTTTAGATATTACTGGATTTTAGGTGTTCCAATACCTTCAAGAATCTGGCCTTCAGAAAGTGTAGGATCTGGAATTACAGATTGTCTCAGATTTTAAACTGTTTAATCATATGTATTTATGTATAATAACTACCATTTGGTTTGGATCACATCTGATAAGTTTCCCTGCTTCCCAGGAAAAGAAGAAAATCAAAGGACAATTCCACGTGTATGATGAACATAGGGGCTCCGATCAGCATGTGTTAATTTCAAAAAGCACAATCTTTATATTTTAATTTTACCTGTTAACCTTATGTTTCTGGTATTTTTTCTCTCCTTGCTTAGTTGTTCCACTCACATTTGGAGTTAGTTTTGTTAAATACTGAGAGAGAGAGATAGAGAGAGCAATGCTCTACACATTCACAAGTGAAATCTCAGTTATAGAAGAACAATGCCAGCAAGATACGGCATCTTTTTTGCCCTATCAAATGAACTACATGCAATCCCTTCTCTGAAACACAATGAAAAAGCAGCTGAAACTGAGACTGGACCTGAAATGACAGCTTTAATGCAGCTGGTTTTCCCCTCCATTTTCTTTCATAAAATGGTGTCCTGAAATATTCTGTTTAGGGCTGCAGGACTGAATAGTCTGCTCTGCATGAGAAAGGGACAAGGGGACGTGGCCTGAAGTTGCATCAGAGGAAGATTAGGTTGTATATTAGGAAAAATTTCTTTACTGAAAGGATTATCCAATATTGGAACAGGCTGCCCAGGGAGGTGGTTGAGTCACCACCCCTGGAGGTGTTTAAAAGAAGAGTAGATGTTTTACTTGGTGACATGCTCTAGTAGGGCTAGTAGGGCTGGATAAATGGTTGGACTTGATGATCTTGAAGGTCTTTTCCAATCAAAACCATTCTATGATTCTATTCTAAGGGGAGCTGTCCTATCTAAGATGTAGAGCAATGTCTTCCTTCTCTCTCTCTCTCTCCCCTTTCTCCTCTCAATAGCACATGATTTATCTTCACCAGAGGCAGGAATTCTCTCAAAAACAGCCTTCTGAATCTCTGCCTGAAAGGAGCACAGAACAGAAAACGTGACACTAAGGAAGCAGGTAATTTTCCCCTGTATTCCCTTGGCTGGTATATAGTATTCACAGGGGCTTAGGGACAGCAAGTTCTGGCCGTCTCTTGCTGGAGTGCTGTCAGGCCTCCTTCCCTCTCATCATCTCTGCAGGCATGTATATATAGATATTGCTTTCATTGTGTGTTGAAACAAGGTGCCTTCTTCCAATAATTTCCAGTTTGAAAGACAAAATATACTCCCAGTTTGAGTCTATTTAAACTCAGCAGATGTAGTGGCAGACTTGTGCTCACTCACTCCATCCTGGAAACTATCTCAAACCAACACATTGTCTTGATCCTGCACTGATTCCAGTATCCTGAGGAGCAATTGGAGTCCTGCAAGCAGGTCAAGGGAAGTGATCCTTTCTCTCTCTTTAGCATTGATGAGGCCACATCTGGAGTACTGTATCTAGATCGGCCTTCCCAGTATGAGAGACATGGACTTGCAAGAGCAAGTTCGGTGTAAGGCCACAAGGATGATTGAAGGACTTGAATACCTTTCATAGGAGGAAAGGCTGTTCAGCCTGGAAAAGAGGTGGTTAAAGGGAAGCTTCTCAGTGTGTACCAGTATGTCTTGGAGGGAGTGATGTAGGGAGTAAGACTCTCCTCAGTGGTGCCCACTGACAGGACAAGAGGCAATGGACAGAAATTAAAAAAACATTAAAATCCATCTTAACACAGTAAAAAGATGTTTCAATGCAATGGTGGGAGAACATGGGAATCAGTTTCCCAGAGAGGTTGAGGACTCTCCATCTGTGGAGATACTCAAAGTCTGATGGAGCATAGTCCTGAGCAGCCACCTCTAGATAGCATGTCTTGAGCAGGGGTGTTGGATCACATGGTTCCAGGAGGTCCCAACAAATGTAAACAATTCTGTGATTGCTGAAACTCTACAGTAGAGTTGCTTTAATCTTGAAAACCATTTTCTCCATACCTTTTGTGTTTCCTCTCAGGACTGTCTCTTGACCAATTCCAGCTGTAGCAATGTTGGTAACGTCAGGCTGGGGAGGCTATCAGTTTCTACAGAGGAAGTGTCCATATTTAGAGTTGTGTGTGTTTCTGCAAAGCCACTGCCCATTATTCAATAAATTTCAAGTGCAGTGTCAATCTAATTGGACAGATAAGGTTGTATATGCTCAGAAGCTGTCTAGTGCCATAACTACCACCTGATGAACAATTTGTGGACCATACTTCAACTACTAGATTCTGGGAAGGATTAGTTAAGGAGAAAGAAAAGCAATGTTCAACAGGAAACAGACTTCTCATTGTGTCCCCTCATTGCATATTCTCCGTGCTCCCTTTTCTGCTCAGCAGCACAGGCAAGTTTGGGACACTCTAAATTGTCAAGAGCAACAAGGGGTTACCCAGAGTGTGCTTTCTTTGACAATACAGACGGCTTTTTTGTTAACTGACTTGAACCCATTGTCTGTGCTACCCCCTCCCATACCCTCTCTCCTGTACTCATCACCCTCATCCCCAACCCAACTCACCCTCCGCAGATCCCCTTACAGTCTTTGGCTTCATGAAGTACAAATTAGCATAATCAGATTAGCTCCGTGGGGTTGTTCAGCATGGAGCTGAAAAGGAAGAAAAAGATAAAGTGGTTGACAAAGAGAAGCCCTAAGAAGGGCAGGAGGGGGTGGTATTGCTGTTATGCTGTGGTGCTGAAAACTTGCACCTGCATAGCAAGCAGATCCTCTTCTCACTAAGCACTCTTAGATGGTATTAACACATAGGAATTAATTGGGAGGAGGGCAAGGAGGCAGAGGAAGGATAACAGGAGGGCTGGTCTGGAAAGGAGAGATTCTATTGATTGAATTATCTGGACTGGGAATGTATGGTTTGCTGACTGTGAAGAACGTTGTTTGATTCCTATTTGTCACAAAGAGAAGACCAGTTTGGTAGTCTTGCCTATTAAGATAGGATTTTTAGAGTCTGCTGAAGGCCCATAATAAATGTGGTAGGAAAAAACAAACTGGCTGGGGGGACACACACAGTGTCCCTGGGCGTTTTCTGTGGTGAGCTTGCATTCCTAAGAGTAGTAAGCAAGCTGCTTAATTGGCTTAGTGTCTGCCTTAATTTTCTCCTTTCTGCCCTTGCTGGTGAGACTGAAATCTATAGCCACAGATTTTAAATAGAGCTATAAAGAAGTGCCTTGTTCATCTTAATGTGAGCAATTTAATATTAATAATAATTAATACTGTTGGCATATTACGAGTTTTGTGGAATTTGGTGTCATTCTGGTTTAACATAAGACAATTTTGAGTGAGGTGATACTGAAACATGGACTGAGGCAGCAAGTCCCTGGGTAGCTACAGCAGTGGAAGAAGACCAGTTTGGCAGCGCAGGGGTAAACCCATCAGAGCTGCTGCATTGTGGCAGGACGTTGCTGATCAGGTAGAAAACATGGCTTTGAAGGTATGTCATGTCAATGTTCACATACCAAACCACTGAAGATCATCAAAACAATGGACTGGTAGACAGGGTTGCTAAAATTAAGTAGCCCAGGTGCACCTGGACTGGAAGCATAATGCTGAGCTTTTTGTAGCTCTATAGGCCCATGAAACATCAAAACTTCTAGGGAGAGATGCAACTTCCAGATGGGCTCATGATTAGGTTGTGGACCTGACCATGGAAGCCGTGACATAAGTCACTTATGAATGTACGGTATGTTCTGTAATGAAGCAAGAGACATGAGTGAAATCTCCCTGGAATAGAGGGTGATGGCTGGTGTTTCCGTGTGGTGAGGCTTGGCACATTGACGAAATTGGGCCCCTGCCACAAATAAGCCAAGGCAAGTGCTACATACTTTTATAGTGGAAGCAACTACTGGTTGCATGGAGACATACCATGTAACTGCGTGTAAACTATGTCACTGCCTGAAACACTATCATAGGCCTTGAAAGGGAAATTACATGGCAACATGGTACCCTAGGAAAAGAAAATAAATCAGACAACAGGACTCATTTTCAGAATAACCTCATAAACTCCTGGACAAAGAAATGTGGCATTGAGCGAGTGTGTGACACCCCCTATCACTTACAAGCCTCTGGAAAAATAAAGAGATATAATGGACTGTTAAAGACTATATTAAGGCATAGGCCAATGAGGCATGAGAGCACTGAGATACAAATTTACCAGAAGCCACTTGGCTGATTAACACCGAAGGATCTGGTTAACACCACTCTGGTTCTGCCCAAACAAGACTACTACATACTGTGGTAGGAGATGAGGTCCCTGTAGTGCATGTAGGGAATTGGCTGGAGAAGGATATGTTGATTATTCCTCCCAGGAGAAAAGGAAAAACCATTCCTGGGATTGTCTTTGCTCAGCAACCTGGGTGTGAGTCCTTGGTGGGTAGTCCAGAAGGATGGAGGGACCAGGTGTGTGCCTCAGGGAGATTTAATGATGAAGAAAAAAATCTTTGATGTGAGTTGTGTGTTGTAAGACGTAATGTGGCAGGAATGATCAGCCAGTGAAGAGCTGGTTTCACAAAGAGCCAGATGAGTGCAACAATGATCCACATCAAAGTTGGTGCCCAGCAACTGAGCATACTGTTTCTCCTGTCCTGAGCACCCATCTTAATGGATTGGGCCCAAGTCATAGCCTGTTCATGAACATCTGGAGAAGCAGAGGAAGCCCATGGAAAGGAACAGTAACATCCATCTATTGAGGACTGAGGATAGTAGTTAATGAGAATTAAATACAATGGAATGCTTATAAAAGATATATATGTATTAAAGTATGTGGGACTTGAGCATGATACAAATGGTATGAAAAAGGGGGTGGAGATTGTATTGGCTATGGCTGAGATGGAGTTAATTTTTCCCATAACAGCCGTCATATAGCGGGGGATGTTTACCAGTACACAGCAAAGTGTTGGTAACACACCAGTTATTTGGCTACTGCTGAGCTGTGCTGGCACAGCACCGAGGCTGTCTCTCTAGCATTTATTCCCCCTCACCAGTAGGCAGGGGGTGGGTAAGGTCTTGGGAGGGGACACAGCCAGGATAGCTGACCCAAACTGACCAAAGAGGGGAAATTCCGTGCCTGCTCAAAAATAAGAAACTAAGAAAAAGGAGAAGTAGGGGAATTAATTTCTTGTAACATTTGTCATGTGAAGCAACCACAATGCATATTGAAGCACTGCTTCCTGGGAAGTGGGAGGACATAACCTGATGATGGGAAGTAGAGGATAATCTTTTGGTTTTGCTTTGCATCTGCGTGTGGTCTTTTGCTGTATTACACTGCCTTTATCTTGACCCAAGAGTTTGGGGTGGGTTTTTTCCATCTTATTTTTATCCCCATCATTTCCTGCCGAGGAGGTCAGGGATAGAGCAGTTTGGGGGACACCTGGCATCCAGCCAAGGTTAAACCACCACAGGGTTTTATATGCTTATGCATTCAGGGACATGAGATTAAATGACTTAGAGACTTTTAAAAAATCTTCAGATACCTTCTGAGGCTGGTCCCACACTGCCAGCTCTTCCAGTTGAATTTCTTGACCGGCGACTCATCTTTCTGAGGTGGCTTAAAAGCATGCGTGGGCAGAGATTGCAAGAAAAACACCCCAAAACACCCCCAAAAGCTGTAACAACAACCCTAAAATGTTTTAAGTTAAACCCTCAATATCAAGAGTTCACTGACAGTCAAAGATAGGTAAATTGTGTTGTTGAAGTTATCTGCCAGTAATTTCTCCCCTTCTTTCCAAATCTGAGAGCTGGGAAACACACATTTGCATCCCACATGTCTGTGCAGAAACGTGGCCTTTGAGACTGAGCTGTCCTGTGCCAAACACAGTGGCTGGGCATGTTCGCCAGACAGCAGCTGGCCGTTCTTCTATGCGGTACATTTAGGGAAAACATTTGCAGCATAACTCAGGAGAAAGAGGCAGGGCAGGCAGCTCCCTTCAGCATTGGTTTTTATATTTTAATTCCTATTCAAACGGTGGGAACTTTTCCCATGCAAGAGGGCTGTGCCAGTGCTGAGTGCTTTTGGCAAGCCCAACCTGCCAGGCTTACTTGCTCTGTTGGAGACTCTGGCAATCGACTTTTTGCCACTTAGCCTGGTAAAGATGACTGCACTGCCTCTGTGGGGCTAGATGCTTCTTTCTGAAAAAAACAAAAAAAAAACCCAACCCTTTTAACCTACAGGTGGTAAAAACACTCCAGGTCACAGTCAGCTGGCCTGAGCTGCTGTGGTTAGCTGGGTCTAATAGCCTCCACTTAAGGTGTTTTTACGTATTGCAGTTCCCTCTAGAGTCTTCAGGTCCTTCCAGTAAGTACAAAGCTTTTTAAAGCTTGAATTTAACACTGTGTAGTCTTGAGTGGGGGGAATCTGTAGGTTTTGTTTTGGTTGGTTGTACATCTGCGTATCAGAGCACAGTAATTCTGCTATGATTTGAGGGAGATTTAATACCAGCTGCTCTTGACCTTTCTCGGATCTAGGACTGAGCAGTCTGACAGGGTTTGCCAAGTACAGTCAACAAGAGTCAATCAATGCTAAATGTTCTCTACACCCAGGGTAGGAGGCAGAACATTTCCCTGCTGACTTGCAGGCTGGGGGCTGTCATCCTTTAGCTTTCCATGAAGGTTTTAGGCTTTCTTTTACCTAAGAAAGAGTCTGTCTTTCAAGGTGCATAGTAAGTGACTTCAAATAAAGTGAGGGATCTTCCTCAGGTCTGAGGTATTCTATATTGTTCACAGTGTTCCTGGCCAGCTGTAACAAGTGCATTGGAAATCTCCTCTGCCATGTACTTGTGAATGCCTCTCACAACACTTGCAGCATAAAAGTCCAATCCAGTCCATGCTGACATGCACAGGAGTCTCACTTGCTTTTTCTCGCCCTTCGCCTTAGCCACCTCTGTGTTATTTTGTGGCTTTGACATTCAACAGTGGAGAGGTACCCACAGAAATGAGGGGCTGTTCTTTGCGTCTCTTTTTGGCCTTTTGTGCCCTTTCCAAAAGACACTCCCAGCCAGCAGTTTATCACGGGGTCCTCAGTTGTGCACTGTTGGTTTTGCAATCTCTGGTGGCAAAACAAACCACAGAGGGATGGAGTGTGCATGCACAGGAAAGGGAGACTTAATTCCGTTCCTCAAAAGGGAGAGTTGGACCAACCCGAAGTGCAATGAAAATGTTACCCATGGCTTACTGGCAGAAGAGTAAGTAATAAATTCAACCAGATACATGTATCAGTTGAGGGCAATCTCTAACTTCTGTAACCCAAACACTTGTTTGAGCTGCTTCTTCCATCCACCTTCTCCCTCTGATTCTCTCAGCACCTGCTGTATTAAAAATGCAATTGCACTACAGAAAAGAGATGGGTTTAGACTTTGTCACTTTGTTGATGACCTTTAGATTTAAGACTGGCTCCCCAGTGACCCCTGCCTCATAGGTCAGTAGTTAAGTCGCCCATTCTCTCCACCTCCTTTCATCACCCAGCCTTCAAAGAACAAAAGTCAGATCAGCTTTCCTCATACTACTTTAGCCATGGTCACTGCATATCATTCCCTAGCAGAAAAGAAAATTTTGGGAGCCAGTAAGAAGCTGGAAGATAAATTACTAAAATCATGAATTGTACACATCTGAAACACTTCAGTCATGCAGCTTCCACTTCTTGCTCAGCCCAAGATGCTAAGCTGGATCTTGGTGTCCTAAAACAAGTCCGTTTTGTCCTTTAATTTGTTTCACTCAGGAATCCTGTGGATTTTTCCCCCTGATATGTTCATTGTACCTTCCTCCTTCCTGACTTAAAGTCAGTACAACTAACAAGGCCACTGAATAACTGTGTCACCACAAAGCCTTCCTCAGCATGGTGTCCTGTCCCACCAGGTGGGCAAACCAGAGTGATTCAGACCTGACTGTCCTGTCCCAGCAGATGGGTATGTGTAGAGCTAAACCTTTTTTCCTCTCCACAGCCCAGGTTAACCCTCTTTAGTTAGTCCCTTTTCACAACCACACTAGGGAGATGAGCTTCTGTAACCCTCTGTGCGGTACTCAGGAGAAACAACAATTACCCAGGTAGTCCAAACAAAGCACAGCTTTACTTAAAAGTGAGTATGATTATAAAGCTTGCCTACGAAATGGTGAGTGACAAGCAGCGGCGACAGCGGTCACTGAGGTAAGCTCAGGGGCTGAGTGAGAGATCAGGCTGTACAGAAGAGGGGTTCCCGAGATCAGGGTACCCCATGCAGCTCCCTCGACCCCCAGGGGAATCCCAGAAGACTGCCAAAGCTCCCCTTCCCCTCCTCCCCCCCCCCCCCAACGTCATGGGCCTCCACCCCCACCACACCCTAGCCTTAAAAGGGATTCAGGACTAGTCTCTGCTCACCCACAGGGCGCAGGCAGGGAAGTGGGAGAGCTCAGACCAGCCTGTCTGCCCGCTGGACAGAGGAAGGAAGCAGCTCAACCAGCTGACAGGTGAGGGTCACTAATCTCTGAGAAGGAATTGAGTGATGGTGTCTACCCAGCACAGAGCCATGACCCCAACACCTTCCAATGTGGAAGTAGGAACCCAGTTCAAACAACTGCAGGAGCATGTAGCTGTGCAGGTCTTGGGGGTGCAGAGAATGCCACAGCATGCTTGTAGCAGGAGACAGCTCTGATCAGGGCTGTGTGCTGTGTGAGCTGATAAGGGATCTCCTCAGCTGAGTGGCATACCTGCAAGATGAGGTGGATGTGCTCAAAGGCAAACTAGACAGGCTCATGAGCATTAGGGAGGCTGAAATGGAGATAGATCAGTGGAGCCAGGTTCTGTCCTCCCAGCCACAGAAATGTGAGTACCCAGTAGATAGCATCTAGGACCAGAGCGACCCTGTACCCTCCACCAGGCAGTATAGTCTAAATGAAAGGGATGAATGGAAGCAGGTATGTGGCAAGGGCAGTAGGAGAGTGCCTTCCATGCCTGTCCTTCCTCCCCAAGTTCCCCTGAGCAACAGATACAAGGCCCTACTACAAGGGGACCAGCCAGATAATGAGATGGATGACAGGATAATTCTTCCTGAGGTAGTGTTCCCTAGGACATAACCCTCTAAGCAAACTAGCAAAACAGCCTCTGTTAAGAAGAAAAGACGGGTCATTGTCTTAGGGGATTCCCTTCTGGAGGGAACTGAGGGCCCGATCTGTAGGCCGGACCCTCCACACAGGGAAGACTGCTGCCTTAAGGAAGCTTCAGTTAGGGACTTAACAAAGCAACCTTGGTGAACCACACGGATTACTGTAAATTTTTAATTTTCCGAATAGGTAGCAATGAAGCTCATAAAAGAACAGTGAGGACCACTAAAAAGGATTTAAGGGCCCTGGGATGCATTGTGCAAGGATCTGCAGCACAGGTAGTGTTTTCCTCCATCATTCCTACTACAGGGAATGGGGAGGGATGGAATGAGAAGAGCCAGGAAATTAATACCTGGCTCAGAGCATGGTGTGAGAAGCAGAACTTTGGGTTCTTTGACAATGGGCTGGCTCAAGCATCACCAGCCTTGCTTTCTAGGGATGGGGAGCACTTACCCCCAAGGGGCAGAAGGATACTCTCAAAGAAGCTGGAAGGGCTCATTAATAGAGCTTTAAACTAGATGAGAAGGGGGAGGGAGACAGGGCCAGGCTAGATGGAAAAGAGCCTGGGAGTGGTGGCTGAGTTACTGAGGGATGGTGTGCTGGCAATGACCTCTGGTCAGCCACCCTAGCAAACAAGAGGGATAGTGCCTTAATTCAGAGCAGAGACGTAATTTTTATGAATGGGCTAGGTAATTTAACCAGCTGCCACTTGGAAAGCAAGGCTTCCCTTAGGAGTGTAACAAGATCAATAGATCAGCTGAAGTGCATCTACACCAATGCACGCAGCATGGGCAACAAACAGGAGGAATTAGAAGTCCTTGTAAGGCAAGGAGACTATGATGTGATTGCCATCACAGAAACGTGGTGGGATAATTCCAGTCCTGGTTTCAGTCAGGATAGAGTTAACTTCATTTGTAGCAGCTGATGGAATGCTGTGTTTGGGAGTTAAAATGAAAGCAGTGCTGAGAACACCCTGATGTTCTTAGTTGCAGTCAGACAGTCAAGGACTTTCTTAGCTTCTTCTATTTCTCTATTCTTGAGAAAGGAGGGGCGAAGCCAGGACAGGTGACCCAGATGGGCCAAAGAGAGTATTCCATGCCAATTACGTCCTGCCCAGGAGAACGGGGGGCTGAGGGGAGGAAGAAGAGGGGCGGTGGCGGGACGCGTGCTTCTTGGGGGGACGGTCGGGTTCCGGGACAGCTCTGGGTGGTACGGCTTGAGTTGTGTGGTTCGGTGAGAAACTGCATTGGGTATCAAGAGTTTCATATTCTTTTGCTCTAAAGTCCTGTTAGCATTGTTATAGTTTATCTTTCTGTTATCTTAGTAAACTATCCTTATCCCAACCCACGGGCCTCTTAGTTTCTTGGTTTTGGAGTTATTTGCCCCTTCCTTTTCCCTTCCCTTGTTTCCCTCCCCCCCCCCCCCCTTTTTTCCCTCTTCCCCTGCTCTTTTACTTTAAGAAGCAGGCAGCTGCATGGATCTCGGCCCACAGCCAGGGTGAAACCACGACATGGGATAACTGGAGTGCTGCTATGGCTGGTTATAAACTATACAGGCGTGACAGGCTGGGTAGGAGAGGAGGTGGGGTAGCCCTGTATGTCAGAGAATGCTTTGACAGCCTGGAGCTGGAGTATGGTGAAGACAGGGTTGAGTGTCTCTGGGTAAAAATCAGAGGAGCACAAAATCAGGGAGATACAGTGATGGGAGTCTGCTATAGACCCCTGGCCAGGAGGAGGAAGCCACTGATGAGTTGGTTTTAAACAACTGGGACAAGTTTCACAATCACTAGCCCTCCTCCTTATTGAGGACTTCAACTTACCAGATGTCTCCTGGAAGTACAATACAGCAGGGAGGAAGCAGTCTAGCAGGCTCCTGGCATGTTTGGAAGACAACTTCCTGACCCAGCTGGTGAGTGACCCAGCAAGGGAAGATGCCCTGCTGGACTTGTTGTTTGTAAATGGAGAAGCCCCAGTGGGGGATGTGAAGGTTGGAGGACGCCTGGGGCATAGTGATCATGAGCTGATAGAATTCTTAGTGCTGGGAGAAGTAAGGAAGGGAGACAGCAGAACAACCACCCTGGACTTTAGGCTGACTTTGGACTGTTGAGAGAGATGCTTGATAAGATTCCATGAGAGGCAGCCCTTGAGGGCAAAGGAGCCAGAGAGGTTTGGATGATCCTCAAGAAGGAAATCTTGGCAGCACAAGAACAGGCTGTCCCAGTCTGTCAGAAGAGGAGTCAGCAAGGAAGAAAGCCTACTTGGCTGAGTAGAGAGATCCAGGAAGATATTAGGAAAAAGAGGGAAAAATAGGAGAGAGACAGGTGTCTTGGGAATGTAGTGAGATCATGCAGGAAGAAAGTCAGAAGTTAGGGACTCCTCGCCATAAGAAGTACATCAAGGTCCTCAAGCAAGTCCAGAGAAGGGCAACAAGGCTGGTGAAGGGGCTGGAGGGCAAATCATATGAGGAGTGGCTGAGGGAGCTGGGGCTGTTTAGCCTGGAGAAGAAGGGGCTGAGGGGAGACCTTATCACTGCCTACAACTACCTGAAGGGAGGTTGTAGAGAGGTGGGTGATGGTCTCTTCAGCCAGGTGACAGGAAATAGGACAAGGGGAAATGGAACAAAGCTGCACCAGGGCAGGGTCAGGTTAGATGTTAGGAAAAAGTTCTTCACCAAAAGGGTTATCAGGCATTGGAACAGATGAGGTACTTAGGGATATGGTTTAGCTTAGGACGGGAACGGTTGGACTTGATGATCTTCAAGGTCTTTCCAACCTTGTGGTTCTGTGAAACTGCACCACACTTTGTATCTGGAGCAAGGGATTACAATTACTGGAATTTAGCCAAACTGGAAACACTGTTACTATTGTATGCTGATAATGAGGTTAGAAATTGAAAGAGGGAAACAGAGAGAGATTGAGAAAGAGAGAAAGAGAAAAAATTAGATCTGAGCATCCAGGGATCCAGTGTAAGTCATCATAAAGCTGTAGCCCTTGGATGGCAGGCACATGAGGTGTCCCAAATCCTATCTGGCCCTCCACTTCTGGGGATACTGAGCATATCTTGCACAGGCTGTGTTGAGTTGCAGGGTCCTGGAATTGAGTTGGTAGGGAACGAGTGTCCCAGGTCGTCATTTGACAGCCCTTCCAACTGGGCTGATGGAGTAATGACCCTGTCCAGTGGCCTCACATAGGATTTTAGCAAGAAGGTGCTCTGCCTCCGCAGGGCCCCACTTCCCTGTCACTGCTCCTTGGATAAGAACAGGATCCTGTTTATCAGGGTGGCTGCTGACTGAGGGGCTGTCCTTGCAGGGACACTCTCCAGCTGGTTTATTGAACGAGGACCCCACCTTGGCATAACGTCCAGTTTGTCACAGTGGCTGCCTGGAGTTCAAGACTCTACATGCTCCTCAACCTTTGGAGGATGGAGGCCCTACTCCAACACCCTGCAGATACCGGCAGCATCAAGCCCCTTGTAAGGCAAGATCCAGTCCACAAACTGTTATCCTGTTATGATTCTGTTATTGAATCATAGAATCACAGAATCACAGAATGTGTAAGGTTGGAAGGGACCTTTAGAGCCCATCTAGTCCAACTCCCCTGCAGTAAGCAGGGACATCTGCACTAGATCAGGTCGCTCAGAGCCCCATCAAGCCTGACCTTGAATAGCTCCAGGGATGGGGCCTCCACTACCTCTCCAGGCAACCTCTTTCAATGATCTATTACACTCATATTGAAGAACTTTTTCCTAATACCCAACCTAAATCTCTCTATTTTGGATTTAAAGCCATTACCTCTCATCCTACTGCTACCTGCTCTTGTGAACAATTATTCCTCAGCTTTCTTATAAGAAAACTGAAGATTAGCAGTTTTTTCCTTAACTTTCCTTTTCTACCTGTAGAATCCCTTCTTGCTTTTCTTGGCATCCCTTGCCAAGTTCAGCTCCAAGCATACCTTGGCCATCCTGACCTCATCCCTACACAGCTGGGCAATATCCCTCTACTTTTCTCAGGATACCTGTCCACACTTCCACTGCCTGTGTAGTTCCATCTTGCCTTTTAGTTTGACCAGCAGGTCTCAACTCAGCCATGCCAGCCCCTTACCTTCTTTGCCTGACTTCTTACTCTTGAGGATCAAGAGCTCTTAGGCTCTGTTGAAAGTGTCCTCAAAGATCTGCTAGGTCTGTTTTGCCCTTTTTCCTTTGAGGGCCATTTCCCAGGATGTCCTGTTGATTAGCTCCTTGAAGAGCTGGAAGCTGGCTTCCCTGAAATTCAGGGTCCTGACTGCACTTTTCATTTGGTTCACACACCTTAGGACAGTGAACCGCAGCAGTGCATTATCACTGCAGCCCAGGCTGCCTCTGATCTTGACATCCCTGATGAGCTCACTCACACTGTGATCATCAGGTCCACTATCACTTCCCCTAGAGTGGGGTTATTTCCTGTCTCAGGAAGTTGTCCTCTAGGGACTCCAGGAGTCTCTTTGATTGCCTACAGCTTGCCATGCTACTTTTCCACGCTTTTTATCTTGCAAGACAGATTGTTTGAGACAAACCACTCATTCTGGTTCCCACAAAATGGTATTTGGAACAATACACATGGGCAATACTCCAGAAAAAAAAGGCACCATGCAGATCTAGATTTTCCCTGTGCCATGTCCAGTGCTAGGCACATCATGTTCACAATAGCCAGGATTTAAATCCACTGAATCTTGAGCCAAAACACTGATTGCAGGCCTGCCTTCCCTGTAACCACAGCCTGGCCACCACTAGAATTTACACACAAGGCTACAGCATCCTTGCAGGACACAGTTTCAACATACTTCTTTCCTTATCTAACCCATAAAATGCCAACTTCAATTACACTCCTGTTGTGGGTTGACCCTGGCTGGAGGCCAGATGCCCACCAAAGCCACTCTATCACTCCCCTTCTTAGCTGGACAGGGGAGAGAAGATATAATGAAAGGCTCACGTCTGGGTTAAGACAAGGGCCGGGGGAGATCATTCAGCAATTACCTTCATGGGCAAAACAGACTCAACATGAGACAATACCTATCTCAGGTGCATATTGTGCAGAAATCCCTCTCTTGGTGTTCCACAGAGCAGTGTCAGGGCTGTGAGACATCAGGGTAAGCATGAAACTGAAAATGGCCTGTGTCCCAGTGATTTCCCATCTTTTCCTCAGAGCTTCTCTGTCTGTCATCTTAGTGCTTCCTCTTCTTCTCCCAGCCTCATATTCCATTGGGGATGAAGTGGTTCCAGCCAAGTGCTAGCCAAATAGAGCAGCTTTATATTCTAAGCAGCTTTCAACTTTGGGTGAGTTTTTATATCTGAATCTCCACTCCAGTCAGAATCTGTAGGTGGTGCCTATCAGAACATCTCTAGATAATGACAGACTCTGAGTGCAAATTGATTCTAGGACGTCTTCTGCTTTTTAAAATGGAGTTGGTTAAATATCTTTTGGTGTGAATATTTGGAAGACAAACACAACAGTGTTGCAGAAGGAATTTTTATTTGTCTTTTTTAAAGGCTGGTCAAAAATTTTCTTAACATGTTGATTGAAAAACGCTTCAACCAAAAAAGTATACGAAATAAACAATGTAATAAACAAAGAATTCCTGTCATTCTTCATCACCCACTAGTGTTTCTAACATCAAGACTCTTGGCGTAAGTGCTGAACAGTAGAACAATCCTCTACTGGAAATTACATTGTAAAGTTTTTGGTATCCTTTACCAAGTGGTATGAAAATGTACAATGCAATCTTAGAGAAGTTTAAAAAGACAACGATTAGTTTCTTAAATAATTTATTTGGAATATATTAGATGTTAAATAACATCATATAGCACAGAATGTGATCAGTTGCACCATTATTTGTTCATGATCTTACAGATTAGAAATCCCCAAAACACCAAGAGAAAAACCTGACTAAAGAAAATAAAAATCTTTGGTACATAGGTCTAGTCAAATATGTGCTGAAGGTGAGAGTAGGGAGCTCCTAAACGGAAAGGAGAACAAAGAAAGCGCTGATATGAACCAAAGCAACAAGAAGAAGGAAAGCTCGTTAGGACAGAAAATTTAACAAGCATATTACTTTTAAAAATTACCAGGTTTTCTTCCCTGGACAATAACACTTCACAAGATGTTTTTTCTTGCCCTGGTGACATATATTTCCTCAGATTAAAAAGTAGTTGAGAGCACCACCGCAGCTCGTCCTTAAGTGCTCTGATTTACTTGAACTAATTTATCCTTCTGTAACTCCCAGCTAGTCAACAGCAAGCAAGGAGGAGTACTTGGCTCATTACATTTGGGGCGCTGTGCAGAAGAGGCTGTGGCTCCATTCAGCAGTATTAAAGCAGGCAGAGGAGGGGGAAAAAGCAATAATAATTTCACAGACCATGTAAAATACTCTCAGTGTGTTTCCACAGCGGTTCTCCAGTGCACTCCTCAGCCCTGATGGCTCAGAAATGGAGAAATAAGAAAACTGAAGATTAGCAGTGTTCAGAAAAAAGGTGAAGTCACCATGAAACCTTTCAGCTTTTCCTTTTTTTTTTTTTTTTTATTTTTTTGGTCAAAATCTGTCCACTGACACCCCTGTGCCCTACAGCACCAGCCCTGGGTGGGGTGAGCTGAGTTTCTGTCAGACCATGATCTTTGTCAATGCCCAGTACATGCTGAGCAGGAACCTGCCCTAGTTTCTTTGGTGCACCTGCTTGTTGGTGAGACTTTAAAATGTAGCTTGGCTGTGGTTACCAAATCCCCTTATGCAGGAGGACTGTACACATTACATGCACAAATCCTATATCTGCTTCATGAAAGCAGCTCATTGTCTCATGAATAAGTAGAAAACAGCCTAGGGTCATGCCTTGGCACATGGGAGCTCCATTTCTTCACCAGAGGTGAATAGTTTTCTTTCTAAGCATTGAAGTCTGCCTTGGTCTGCATGGAAATCCAAAAGATGCATGTCAGTGGGAGAAAGATCTGACTGAGAAGCACTTCTGCTTAAACCCAGTGTTATTTTTCCCGTTGCTCTAGGCAGCTTTATAACTTGCATAAGCAATACAGACTTTTGCTGACACAGGTTATAACTCAATCAGGAAATTAAATTGTTTTGTGGGCAATAACCCACAGTGGTCATTGTCATGAAACTTCTTTTCATCCAGTTTACCATCTAAACACCTACAGCATGGTGGCTGGCATCCATACAGGGAGCTGGCCCACTGATTCCAGTGGAAGACATTTACAAAAATTTCTTTGCCCTTCCTCCATCAGTCTATTGGGAATGGTGTCCAGATGAAGGACCTCAACTACAGCAGGCAAAAGAGGGGAGTCAGCTGGGTGTGTAGACAGCATCCTCCTAATCTTGTCCATGGTCTTGGTAGCCCACCTGACATCAGACATCAACCCAATTCAACTTAGCCCAGTGTCACAGGACCAAGGTTTTACAGGTGACAGCCAGGATGTGTGCAACCCAGTTCTGTCTCCCATGGCAGCAGAAGTGGTACCTGTTCAGGAGCTCAGTGCCCAAGACCCATAGTACACAACCCTGTGCCAAAGGGACACCACTATACACCAGTGCCTGGTGCCTGCCCAAGACCTTCTGCTGGGCCCAGCTGCTCCATCTGTTTTTGCACTCAGGCACAGGAAGGGGTGCTGCTCACTGATGTTTCCATGAAGGTTTTCACAGTGCATCACCTGCCTTTCTCCTGGGAACTCCCTCACAAAACAGGACATTCCCCATTGCTACAGATGTTAAAGATCAAAGACACTTAGCCATCAACCTGATTGATGAGCTTTTAAGGCAGCTGGATCTTCACGTCCAGCTTTCTTCACATGCACTCTACCTCTTAAATCCACTGAAATTAATCTATGACTATGTCTTCTATTTTAAATTGTCATTTTTGCTTTACCATAATGTTTCATTTTGTTTAACAGTATTTTGCTGTGACACTTTCCCCAGTCTGATGGAAAAAGGTGTGGCTGGGTTCAAGGGCCAGAACTTGTATTTTAAAAAACCCCAAAAATCAGGCTTGAAATAAGATTCACAGGCTCAAGAGTGAGTGCAGTTAGCCCCTGGAACCACTTGTGGAGAACTGTGGCAAATACCACAACTCTCAAAATCTTTCACTACCAAGGACAGATATCTGTCTAGGACAAATGTTGTGGTGCAGTCATCATTCTTGAGCTCAGTAGTGTTTCCTGGAAATAGCATGGGAGAATATTCTCTTTCTCTTCCAGAGACACTGGATGAATATCTATAGCCTGATTTATGGAGGAGATCAGGGCAGAAAGCACTTCTGGCTTGGACTCTGCTGTGACAGCAGTGAGTCCTTCCAAGTTCCCAGGTGTTGAAGTTCTCTGGTCTTCCAGGTTGTTGGCTGACCAAGGATTACCTTTTCTATTAAAAAAAAAAAACCCATACCAAATAAACCAGTAATAAATATAAATAAGTAATCACAGTATATAAAGGAGGAATCCACAGATTCCTCAAAAAGAGGGGGACTACCAGACTAAAACCAAGACTGCATGTCTTACTGTCTGCTAAGGAGACGATGTTTCTGACCAACACTCTGCTATATTGCTGCTCATGCCAGGAGAGGAGACACCACAGTTTTCAATCAGAGTCAACTCCTCCATGCTTTGCAAGTGTGGAGCTTGCTGGAATAACCCCAGGATGCTGCCCCGTGCTGCCACTGCCGTCTGCTGCAGGCCTGTCTCTCCCAGGACCTTGACTAGAAAGTTGATGTATCTCATCGCTAACCGGAGTGTCTCATTCTTGCTCAGTTTTTTGTCTGGTGGGTGGGTGGGAATGAGTTTCCTCAGCTTGGCAAAGGCACTGTTGACATTTTGCTGCCTCCATCGCTCCCTGGTGTTGGTGAAGATCTTCCTTGTCATTCTCAAGGTGCTGCAAAGCAAAAGAGATGGTGAGTGAATGCTAGATACTCCTGCCTTTCATTCAGGCTGTAGCTCCAGAGGCACTGTAACCCCTGGGCCAGCTGCAAGCACACAGAGGCGGTGCTAGGTATTTCTAGTGTTTTGCCATCTGTGGCTGATGCCCTTGTCCTGCATGTTCTGCACAGATTCACCCTAATCCTTGCAGCCTGTCCCCGTTTGCAGCCATGATCACAAGCACTACAGCTGCAAGCAGATGCAAGAGTCCAGTAAGGATTTCACAAAGGAGTAAACAGAGTTTAATTTCTTCATACAACCCGTTAGCGCTGCTATAAGCCCAGGCTCTTCAGGGCCCTGAGAGTTCCCCTGCAGCAGAATTCCCAACAGCTGATGCATCAGTCATCCCACCAGGCTGCATGAGGGACACCGAGGCATATTTTGTGGTGGAAGGCAGGCAGACAGGTCCAGGGCAGAACACAGGCATGCTTTCTGGGACCCAGTCCACACCTCCTTGAGGGCTGCTCCCAGCTGGCCCAAGCTTGCTGACTCAGGGCTGTAGCTAGGTGGACCATCGTCATGGGCCTTCAGTGAGCCACCAGACAACTCTGTGGACACACGTGGTTACAGTTATTTCAGGAGACTTCTCCAGGGCAGCAACAGTCTATTTCCCTGCCCAGCACATGCTGACTGCTCACTGCTGGTGGCAGAGACTTTCCAGTCTGACCTATTCAGGCTTCTGCTTTACCCTCTGAGAGCTGCAAGTCTAAGCTACAAGTGCCATGACTGCAGGCTGCACCAGGAAAGTGTGATTCTGACAAAATGTGCAGGCACGCCAGCCAAAATGTCCGTGTAGATGTTACTTGACTCCCCTGCCTCATAGAGCTGAGGAAACCCAGCGCCCAGAACAGATCAGGTGACAGAAGATAACCATGCAAGGGGTCATGGGGTAATTTTAAATTGTATTTACCAGAAGTGTCCATCAAAAACTCTTGAGGTTGCCCTAACTCTGTTCCCACCACCACTGGAAAGAGTATTCCTTTCCCTCCCGCAGCCCTGCAGGAGAAACTTCTCTATTTCTGAAGCTGCTTTTTGTTCAAATGCCACACAGACAGTTGGAGTAGGGAATAACTATCTGCAGCCAAGAGACTAAAGGACAAGTGTTGCCACTTACCCTCTCATGCATGTGAAAACCTCAGCCTTTTATACTCGTTGGCAAAACCATCCTTTCAGCAGTACTACAGGGGGCTGGGGAGCAGGGGGAGTAGCACTTCACCCTCAGAAAGGGGAAACTTTGAGGTGACAGCCCAGCTGTTATCCCATGTCCATGTAAAGCAACCTCATACTGTGCAAGACACCAAAGTTTGTGGTAGTAGTCTGGGTGAATACAGAATTCCCACTGTGACTCAGGGGTTAATTGGGGTGCCCTGGCAGGGAGACAAGACATTACTGGCAGATGGGCAAGTTCCCTCACAGCTCCTTCAAGTCTGAGGCCAGCACTGATTACAGATCACCAGGGAAACACAGCAAAGAGGGCTGTAAATTTTGTCACAGATGTGTCCAGAGACCTTGGTCAGAGATGCAGCTAATACAAATGCATCCATGTATCCTATATACGGCTACACTCAAGCTGCCCTTAAGTCCCGGGCTCCTCTCAGCTGTAGCCTTTACAGAGCTAACACGTTTCTATTTTGGTAGAAGTCTGAAATTACTTCAGGCCTGGTTGTCTGCCCTGCCTTTAAGGGACTAGAGACCTGTCTTATCAAAAACTCCTCACTTCATGAGAGCCTCGTTTAAAAAACAAACTCTCGTATTTCAGGTGGATGAGAGTGTTTAGTATATTTTGTAGACTTGAGTTGAGAATCATTGCTTGATCCAAACAGGGGTCATATTTCTGGTTTTTATTATTCTCCATATGCCACGAAAAGCTGAAATCAAAACTCAATAGCCTTGGTGACTATTGCAATGCTGGGCAGCACAAGGGATCTCCCCTTCAAATGTTCACGCAGTGAAGTGTCAGTTGCACAGCTTTTATACAAGCTGTATAATTCATAATGCATGCATATTCATAGGGATTCCAAGGAATGGTTAGTTTTCTTATTATGAGAGCCCATTATCCCCCACCCCCGCACTATGGTGGGCTTCAAAGACATTTGATGGCCGTTTACTTCATTTACTCCTCTTCACTACAGGTCCTTTTGGTGAGCTTTAGCTTTTGTCTTGCTAACAAAGCCATGGAGCTGGTTCTGCAGACTTGAGGTGCCCTCCTGTTCTTCTTTCTCCCTCTTCTTTATCGCTCCCTTCTGAGAGACAAGTTGTTCCTCCTGAGGTATCACAATGCACACCATGTGCTGACATTGTGGTCCTGTAGGCAGAACTCTGCACATCCTTTACATGGTTCTTTGCTGGCCAACTAATATTTATCATGTTCCCCACTTTCACCCAACTCCATGTATTGTTCCTGGTTTGTGCTATGGGAACAAATCTTCTTGGTACTTTGCACCTATCTAAAATAGCATGTACCTTTTTGGCAAGAACTCCAAAACTCTGCTGCATTAGTGACACAGATCTTAAACATTAGCTTCCAGCACTCCTCTGTGCCATGGTACATTCACTTCCCAAGGCAAAACCTTCAACTTTACAGTTTCATTCTTACAAAGCAGCTGCTTGGATCCATGTGAAATTCAGAGTGCCACCTGCTTCTCTTTCTCTCTCTCTTGTTTTTGGTGCTTGTTTGTTGTTTGGTTTTGGGGAGTTTTGTTTCGGTTTGATTTTTTAAAGACTAATTTATCCATGTGCAAAGGCAATTGTGTTTTAGAACTGTAGGCAAAGTTATTTGGGCTTTCTTTTTTTTTTTTTTTGATGGGCTGAATGGATTGTATTTTGCCAGGTCTTTCTGTCCCGACTCTGTGATTCTGGCATGTGGGTCTGGGTTTGATGGATACCTGTTTACATATCAGCTACAAATACCAAGGGGGTCAGCTCCCTCTCTTCCCCCTGCTCACTACTCCAGGAAAAGAGGTAAGCATACTGCCTGGCACGGTGAACATGGCATCTAGTCCTGTTAGAGGTAAAATAACCGCAACCTACTCCTTCACACCATGCTTTCTTTGTCTGCCTTCTCTTGCCTTTGGGAAGGACAATACTACGTTTGTGGTCACAAGCCTTGTCAGCAAACAGATGCCTTTGTGAGACCAGCTCCTGCTTTACACTTCAAAAACGCGTGTTTGTATTTCTGACATTTATTCAAGATCAGCAAACACCAGCTCCTTCCCGCCCCCGTGCCTCCTCGGGCGCTGGTAGCGCTACGGGGAGCTTCATTTCAGGTGTAATCCGCCTTCCGACACCTCTCCACCTTAAATTCTTCTCTCCTTTCTCCCATTACTACTGTGAGTTTCCTGTCGTTGTGCTCGGAGCTTCTGAAACAGAAAGAGGAAAACGCGCCTGGCCCAATCCTGCAGCAACCGTAGTGTTTCAGCACAGCTTCTTGCCTCCTACCATCACCTTCACATCCCTCTAGTTCTCCGTAACCACAGCACCTTCCAGTCAGAATGCGGCAAGTTTACTGGCGAGCGATCTGGTTGCCATTCCTTTTGTCTGCTCCCTTCCTCCTCTTCCCTCCGTTTCCCCAGCCCCCCACACCAAGCCCGGCTTTCGGCATAACACTACTTGCAGCTTCAGGTCTCCGCTGATGTTGCACAGCTAATCTATGTATTATTCAGCTTTCTCTGGTGCACTGTATAAAATACGGAGTGGTCTAACGGCTACGTGAGGCTTGTATCCCAGCGATCCGTTTTCAATTTGTGCAAAGATCACCCCTTTGTATGTACCATAGGCAGATAAATCTCTCTGAACTACAAGCCTGGGTTTTGTGCTTTCTGGCCACCTCTCCGGAGCGCAGGATAACAGCGCCACATTTAGCTGGCAATGAAAAAACCCGGGAAGACGTCACGTTAATTTAAAGAGGATTAATTCTGGTCTCAGGAATATAAATCTGCAAAGTTACACCATTTCACTGGAGGAGTAACTCCGAAGAGCAAAACATTGCCACCGAGGACAGGATCGAATCAAGAAGTCACATCCAGAAGTAGTGTGTCAGTACAGTTTCGTGAACTAAGATCCGTATCTGCAGCGTGTGAAGAGAGCTGTGCAAATAAATAACCCCAGGCCAGCAGCGAAATCAGCTCCAACAGCCAGAAAGAAGAAAAAACCAAAACCCCAGCACCCACCGAACAGGTAACTGAAGCTCTTTCCATGCCCCCTGCCAAGCCCTTTGAAAAATATCGAAGGGCGTGTGAGTGTATGTGAATACCGGCTGCGGTTAATGCAGCCACAAGTGTCACCAGACAAAAGGCTAAACAACGGAAAGGATGAAGATCTCTCCCTCGGTAGCAACAGTTCTCACAGCCTCTCTATGCAAAAGCCATTCAGGCAGCTGGGGCGGCAGGGGCAGGACCAGAGCAGCTCAGGCACAAAGCTCCATCTCTGCTGAGACCTTCACCAGTGAACGGCCCCTGAGCCAGCGGTTAATATCTGTGGGCTGTCAGGGGACTTGCCAGGAGCCCAGCACTCAGTCATAATTAGCAGGCTGCTATTAAATAAAGATCTTAGATGAGAAAGTTCCTCCCTCAAGTTATACCTTTGACCTCGGTGTAGTTAAATCCATGTTGAAACCAGCCGCTGGAGACCCACTCCTGCAAATCTTAATCAGACAGCTGATGCCTGCTGCCAGCAAGAATCGGAGTGCTCCCAGTAAACCTGCAGTGCCATGCTGTACTCTGCTTGGGAAACCCAGTGCCTGCTAGCTAAAATTTGTTATCTAATACAATGCACTGGATTTTGCAAAGTCCCCTCGGCCCTTAAGTAAATGGCAAAAGAAGAGCAGATGGTGTCAGCTTCCTGTATCGGGCAGGTGCGTGTGAGCCTGATCTACAGCAGGGAGCAAAGATTCCCCAGCCACCACTCCTCACTGCTATGCTTTGTTCACTGCGCATCAGTGAGATCTGGAGAAGAGGAGAAAGAAGCAGCTCATTGTTTCCCTCTTCAGTTTCATCTGAGCCTTGGAGCGTGAGACTCAGCTCCGCGCAGAGGGGCAGATTGAGCACGGATGTCACAAGACATTACACCGCCTATCCATAATGTGACACTTTTATTCTTTCCACCCCCACCCCACCCGTGAGGAATAAGCCTGAATTTATCCCAGCTTGGCTGCTTGCAAGAGAACCAGTGCAATTTTGGGTACAGGCTCTTCCAACTGTTCTCAGCCCATCGTCTCCATCACCACCTCCCTGTATCTTAACACTATACTCCCCCCAAGCGACCCCCCACAGGTGCACTGGTGGACAAGGCTGGTGCACAGTGCAGTGAGCCTGAAGCTGGGATGGATACCTGGGAATTGAACTTCTGTCCTCATTTGCTGCTTCCTTTGCCTCAGCCTAAATGCTTTTTGGTTTTTTAGTGTCTGTCCAAATCTGTTTTGAGCAGCTGCCAGCACATGGTTGCCCATTCTTGCTTGGTGCTGTGTTTGTGTAATGAAAGAGAAAACCCACTCCCAGGGTGATTCCTAACACCTGCAGTGAACTTCATTTTATTTTGAGTAAGATGTGGGGAGAGCAGCTACTTCAGGAGTAAACAAGAACTCCTTTTACTGCCTTGTGCTGCTGTTGGGAGCAATACCTAACAATCATACCACAGTACAAGGTACAGCAGAACAGCAAAGCCCTGTAAAAAACAGTTAGCTCTGACAGAATGATTTACCTGTTTTAGCCCCTGTAAATCTGGGACAAAACTCACAGAGTGAATGCTCTGCTTCTGGGATCCTGTCTAAGGGCAGCATCCACAGAAACTCTCACAGCTACAGTATGCTCCCACTGAACCTCTAGGAAAAGGAAATCACTGGAACCTCAAAACCCACTCTGTAACAGTTTTCAGGCTTAAGTCAGCCTTGTTGTTTGGAGATACTTGTCTATATGTGATTACTGTTTCAAAAGGCAAGGTTTTTATTTCTTGATCTAGTGTTGCCCCTGGGATTCTTAGTTTTGTAGTCCAGTTGCTGTCCCAGAGAGTTCAGATCCAGAGCTAGGGAGAGAGCCAGCCTAGCCCACAGTCTTCATAACCTGGGAACAGAATCACAGAATCACAGAATGGCATGGGTTGGCAGGGACCCCAAGGATCATAGAGCTCCAACCCCCCTGCCACAGGCAGGGTCACCAACCTCCAGGCCTGGATCTACAGAAGGTTGCCCAGGGCCACATCCAACCTGGTCTTGAACACTTCCAGGGATGGGGCATCCACCACCTCTCTGGGCAGCCTGTTCCAGCACCTCACCACTCTCTCTGTGAAAAACTTCCCCCTAATATCTAATCTAAACCTTCCCTCCTTTAGCTTTAGTCCATTCCCCCTTGTCCTGACATTGTCTACCCTTTTAAAAAGTTGATTTCCCTCCTGTTTGTATGCTCCCTTCAGGTACTGGAAAGCTGCAGTGAGGTCCCCCCACAGCCTTCTCTTCTCCAGGCTGAACAAGCCCAGCTCCCTCAGCCTCTCCTCCTAGGGGAGGTGCTCCAGCCCTCTAATCATCCTCGTGGCCCTCCTCTGAACTCTCTCCAACAGTTCTACATCTTTCTTGTATTGGGGCCCCCAGATCTGGACACAGGACTCCAAATGGGGCCTCAGGAGGGCAGAGTAGAGAGGGACAATCACCTCCCTGTCCCTGCTGGCCACCCCTCTCCTGATGGAGCCCAGGATATCATTGGCCTTCTGAGCTGCAAGAGCACACTGCTGGCTGATGTGAAGTTTCTCCTCCACCATGACACCCAGGTCCTTCTCAGCAGGGCTACCCCCCAGGAGCTCTTCTCCCAGTCTGTATCTATGGCTGGGATTCCTCCGGCCCAAGTGCAACACCTTACACTTGGCAGTGTTGAACCTCATTTAGGTTCACCCAGGCCCACTGGCATCACACCCCAGAAGGCAAACACAGGACAGGTACCTCTGCAAAGCAACGGTCTGCTACCCAGCAGGTGCTACGGACAGCGCAAAATGTACACTGACAATGAGGTTTCGCTCAAGGTAACTCCCTCTGCACATGGGACTGGTTTTGGTATGCTTTTTGGTTTGTGGGGTTTTGGGTTTTGTTTGGGGTTTGGGGGGTGTGTGTGAGTGTGTTGTGTGTCCTCGTGTCACCGTTTTTTACATTCCTTGGCAGAAATCAAGAAATCAAGAGAGCATACCACAGTTCTGTGCAAAACAAAGGACCTGCACACGGGCTGCAAGAGCACTCAGTAAGCAGAGGTCTAGTGTGTTGGCGTGTGCACAGCAGCTTGCAGGGCGACGAAAGGAACGCTCTGCCAGGAGGTTTCACCTTTAGTCACTAAACTTACACTTGTATTATTTTCTGTTCAAGAAGTTCTCAGAGTCTTTCTAGGAAAAGTGCTTCTCTGCCCTCCTCCCAGCTACAGCAAGGCCCTCTTGTGTCAAGCTCTGAACTACAGTTGCTATGTGTTTCCTTTAAGAATAGTCTCTGCCTAATTAACTTCTCAAACTTTACTTATGGACACTATCACTGTGCTTTGAGGTTAACACAGAGAAGAAAAGCTGCTTGGTGTTTTCCAGGAGTTCTTCAGGGACCTGTTTTTTTACCAAACTCCATGTGCAAACACATGTTACTCTCAAACACTCCCACCTGCTAACAGCACAGACTCCTGCACACCTCTCTATGCACCTGAGATTGTGAGGCAGTAAGGTAGCTTTTAACAGAAAAATCCCATGTTCTAACTCCCTTGCCTATGTAGGAAAGTCCACATCCTCCTGGCTGAAGGAGCCTTCTATAAAGAAGGGGGAGGGGTGTGTGTATCAGAGGCTGCATGTCTCATAACCTGGCAAAGACCCACCTGCAGCAGCCCCCACTGTTACAGGAGCTGTTAGGAGCAGAGATGGGGAAATGCAGTGCTGCGAGGGACATTTGCATCACCCCCCAGACAATATTAGCTTTTGCATTTTACCCAGGCCAGCCATGAGACTGACAGCAAATCTCTCTGTCACTTCAGCAAAACAAAGACCCGAAAGTTCAACAGCATCCTAGATAGCAGCATGTAGCACCCCATCTTTCTATCACACAGTTACAACCAGTCCAGTGACTGCTGTGGCATCATCCCCAGAATTAACTGGGTCTGCTGTGCCTTAGAGTAGCGGTCACCTGAAGCACTGAGAAACGTAACCACCCCAAATTCAAAAAGTGCAGCACAAGCCACTGCCAGACAAAGACCCCCATCCCGTTTCCCCCTAATTGTCATGCTGCTAACCTCTGTGGGGCCACGCCTGATAGAAAGATCAGTGTGAAGATCATCTCTTCCTCCCTCTCTTGGGCACCTGCATGGCACTCTGACTCTGAGAGCGCCTAATTTCTTGGATCAGCTGCTCACATTGCAACTACTTTAATGATTTGTATAAACAGGCAGTAAAACCAAGCTGCATTTATTTCAGCTTTTTGTGTGTGTCTGAAACACTACAGAATCTCATGGTAGGAAAAGGTTTTTAAAAATCAGATCTATCATCGTACAGTGCTATGTGGAAATTAGGAGGGGTAGAAAGAGCTGCTTCAGAAAAGAAGGTTGTTTTTTTTGTTTATTAACTTTATCAGGCAAATACAGCTTCATACAGTAGGCTAGCCCTGGAAATATAAATGTGTGCTATTGGCAGTTTCAAGAGGTTCTTTCATTTGTTTGTTTGTTTTTTACAAATCTAGGAGTTATTAACATTTACCAGCAGAACTGAAATGAATAAAATTCCTAAGCTTTTCCTCCTCAGTGAGCTATAGAACTGAGCAAAATTTAAATACTTATGCATTTCATACATGCATCAGCTGTAAGACAGATGACAAATAAAGCAGTGAGGATACTTTGAAATACGTGAGCATTGGCACTTAACACTGTTCCTTTAAATATTTCCTGTTGACACAGTCATAGAATTTCCACAGTCTAGTGCATAAGCATTCAGTAAAGGCTAACAAATGTGTGATTACCTCTGCTTTTGCAAATTATTTGTTCTAAATATCAAACAGCATTGGGGAATCCTGTTTCATTTTGGTTCTAAACTCGGAGAGTTTATGATGCTGTGTGTAATTATTTTGCATCAGCACAATCCCTCTGATTTACAGCACTTTGCAGAGGTATAATTGAGTTTGTCCGGTGGGTCGTTATACAGTTGCAAGGTAAGAAAACCCAGGAAAAGTAGAAACAGTAATCTTAAAATCACCTCTGTCTGCCTCACATCTAAGCGTCAGCATTTCTTTTAAATGCAGTATAAATCCATTAGCCAGACCTCCCGGCATGGGGTCTGGTTCACTGAGTCCCTAAGATTTTGATAAGCCCAGGGCACAAAAAACAGGGCGACGCAGTCCCTTCCCTTGATTAAACGCAGCCCCTTCCCTTGATTAAACGCAGCCACCCGTCATCGTCTGCTGTAGCTGTTTGGCTTGGCAGACCAGGTACCTTACTCTTAGTTTTTTGATTACAAGGTCCATGAATGCAATGATAAGAAATAAAAATCCAGCAGGCTTTAAAGGGGTATGGCAGAAATTCCTGCCTTGAAGAACAACACTCCCTGCTCTGAGAGGAAACCTAGAAACTTGCAGGAGTTTGCCCTGAAGAGGGGGCAAGGCTGAGAGGAGAAGAGGTCGTTGCCACTTACTTGTTTGGCTGCAGGTGCTTGTGGCTCTTGAAAGCTGGTCAGCGGGCGAATGGACAGCAAGACCAGAGGCTTCCTCTCTCTCTCTCCCGCTGGAGTCAGGCTGTCGCTGGTCCCGCTGCCTCATTTATAGAGTAGCAGGTCCTTTGTCTGGCGCGTGTCAGCACTAGTCCCAGCGATCCAGGGAGCTCGCTGTGCATCTCCCAGGAGATCCTGTCTGCCCGTCCTGTCTTTTCTCACCACACGCTCTCTGCCCTCCCCTGGGGCTGGTACAGGGCAGTAACTGAGACCTAGAGCAGCTCTGACTGGGTCAGGGGTATTTTGCAGGAAGGATGGAAGCTTCTCGAGGCAAGAATATAACCTTTCCTTTCCCTTCCTTTCGGGAGGGGGGAGGAGATTTTTTCCCTCAGCTATTTAGCCAGCTCTGAGCTTGTAAATGTTTCCAGAGGCACAGTTGCAGCGCTCATTCAAAAGCCACCTTAAACATGATGAAGCACTGAGGAACAGGCTGGTACGTTTATGGTATTCCTGAGCAAGAGATGAGGTTGTGGGGGTGAGCTAGTGCAGGGGCATCAGTCCTGTGCTGTGTTTTTTGGGGGGAAGCCCCCTTTGATTTCAAGCCTTGGCTAGCACCTCCTGCAGCCTAGGGGACAGCCACAGCTGCGGGGGTCTCAGCTCTGCCCCAGCCCTGTGCTGGCCCTCTGCCTGAGCCCACCTGACAACAGGGTGCTGCAGGTGTGAATGCACACGCCTACTAGCTTGCCCTTAACTTCGGGGGCCATTCAGTGCACCAAGGATAGGTTAATTCAGGCTTTTACTGCAAAGACTCCAGCTGGGGTGCCAGCTCTGGGACAGCAGACGAGCAAGCTCACATCCAACTGCAAAAAAGTAAATAACCCAAAACCAAAAAGTGCAGTCTAACAACATCTCCATCACTGGAGCACGTGCTTTCTGTGTCTGTGACAGACTGGACCACCTGGACCCACTCTTCCCCTGGGAAACAATTCTCTGTGTAGGAAAACAGTCACAAAATTACCCTGCGCATGAGTCAGCAAGGGCATAGCCTTGTTACAAACATACAAAGCATTTGGGACCTGTATGACCTTGTCTGTGCCTCCATCCATTTCTCCATTGGATGCAGGGAATTTGCTTCTGGTGGAGATAAGAGTAAACAGGCAGAATAAGAGCAAGATACCTACTTACACATTGGGAACAATGGGATGCTAAAGGGGAACGAGGGATGGAGAAGGAGGACCTACAGCTAATCACGCTGATACAGCCATGGGGCAGGACAACAGCTCTATCCAGGGTAAGGCAGCTCTACGTGCACTCTTTAGCATTCCTCTGCCAAGCCCAAAGAAAACTCAGCTTTTACCCAGATCACCTCACCCAAAACAGCCTGGCTAGGTAGGGCTCACATACTGGGTTTAAGTTAAAAGTACTGAGAACATCTCAGTTAACAGGAGCGTCTCCCATAAATTTCAACAACCCAGAGGTGGAACGATGTGGTTGCTGCCCAGGAAAAGACAGCCCTAGGTCCCTGCCTGGGTAAGTTGTTCCTCCCAGGCTGGGGGTTCAGGCCTTTCACACGGTAAATTAACAGCGGCACTACAGCCTGAAAGCTGTGTCAACCGCTTCATTTAGCACAAGTGTTATGTTAACTAAAGGCTCTATTCCGGAGGGGCCTTTGGCCTCACTGAAGCCTAATTTCCATGTAATTTACATTGGAAATTTGCAGCGTTCCCCTCCTCTCTATTACTTCCTCCAAACCATTATTTCCCCGCTATCTGCACAGAAATGTGCAGCCAGCAGGGTGGGGAAGGGGTCTGCCAGTCCTGAAAGGCTGAGGAGATGCAGCTCTTCATCCACAAACTGCTTGGATACAGCCTAGGATTTTCAAAACCTGGCCAGACAAAGCACTGTAAAATACACTGCCAGAAAAGTAGAAGTCTGTCCTTGGAGGGAGAAGGGCTGGATGGGCTGCTATTCATGCTCATGTATCAATGCAAAAGAGCCAGATTCTGCTCCTGCTGCTGTCAGATATGGGGGTTACCTGTGCCCTCTCTGGAGGCAGACTCATGGCAAGATACTTGCCTCCTTGGAGAAACATGAGAATGAAAAGAGACATGCTATCCCCCTTCCCTGTACTTCACCACCACATCTGTTCACTGTTTCAGCCACATCCCAAGGTCTCCTCATCTCCCTCATGTTGCGCAAGGGAATTACTGAAAACTTTGGTGGTAGCCCAGCTGAGGCTGTGCAACCCACAGCACCTGGGAGGTCCTCACCTTCCCCTCAATCTCCAGCTCCTCACTGTCCCCTGGGACTCTGCAGCCCCAATTCCTTTACTCCTCTGAGAGGACACCACAAAAAAGCTCTGTGTCTGCTCCAAGCACAGTAGAACTTTCTCCTGCATTTTCAGGACATGTGATGACACACTGTCAGGCCTTGGACAGGAGGCCCTGGCATTGGTGACATGCCAGGGAATGCTGATGAGATAAGACAGGCACGCTGACTTTTATGCAAGCTTTAAGGACCTTTTCCATCCTCTCAGGTTGCTCTGAAGGGGTTGTACATGAGGGACTGCTTCATTGTCTCTTTATTAAGCTTCCTATTGAGTTGTGATTACTTGGCACTGATGACCCACACCAGTCTCATTCAGCTTCCTGTCCATACTTGGCAGTGACATGGCAGCAGGGAGAATCCACTGCTACATCCCTGCAGTCCTACATTATCAATATATCCCCGCAGTCCTGGGATTACTAGTCCCTGGAGCAATCCATAATTGCCAGGATAGTATAGATCAGCCAGTGGCAACAAGAGGCCAACAAGAGCAGTGATAACTATATTACTCCCTGTGCATGCTTTTCCATTCAATAATTTCTGTCAGTATCCATCCTGAGTTTACCTGGAGTCCGGGGCGGGGAGGTGGGGTGGAGTGTCCTTAACTGCAAGGAGTCTGGTTTCTAGGAGCTAAACATTACCAGTTCCTGAAAAGACAAGGGGAAACAGTGTCTTTTGCAACTTGCACTCTGCTTCCCAACTGTAGTTGACACTAGTGTATTTGCTGGTTTTGGCTGGGGTAGAGTTAATTTTCTTCATAGCAGCTTATTTGAGACTGTGGTTGGAATCTGTGCTGGGAATAGTGCTGGTAACACAGGGATGTTTTAGTTACTGCTGAGCAGCGCTTACACAGAGCCAAGGCCTCTTCTGCTTCTCACCCCACCCCACCAGAGAGTATTTAGGGGTGCACAAGGAGTTGGGAAGGGACACAGCCAGGACAGCTGATCCAAACTGATCAAAAGGGTACTCCATGCTATAAGACATCATGCCTAGCATACAAAGTTGGTGCAAAAAGGAAGGAGGGACATTCAGAGTGATGGTGTGTCTTTTCCCAAGTCACTGTTACTCAAGATGGCACCCTGCTTCCCTGGGGATGGCTGAACACCTGCCTGCCCATGGGAAGTGGTGAAGGAATTCCTTGTCTTGCTTTGCTTGTATGCACAGCTTTTGCTCTTCTTTTTAAACTGCCTTTATCTCAACCCACGAGTTTTCTCACTCCCAGACTGTTCAGATCCCTTCAGATTCTCTCCCCCACCCCTCAGGGGGGCTGAGAGGGAGGAATGACTGACTGCTTGGGGCTGAGCTGCTGGCTGGGCCTAAACCATGACCATGTGTAATGGCCACTTTTGCCGCTCCTCAGATACTTTCAGAAAGTAGAGACCCAGTGCCTTTACAGCAGTGAAAAGAAGAGGGATGATAACGAACACTGTGTGTGCAACTAGGGTAACCAAGGACGTACAGCTGTGGTGCCTTCTGATGCAGAAATCACTGATTTATTGCAGCACTGCTGCTGGGCCCTTGCTTAAATACAGACCTGCTCTGCCAGGCAGGTACACATCCTTCACAGCAGAGAGACATTCCTTGGCAAGTTTGATGAAACAAAAGCAGGGAGAGAAAAGAAGAGGTCATCTCAGCGCTCTTGTGAGTCAGTACTGTGTCTGAAGAGGAGAATGAGTATGGAATTCCTGCAAAGGGAGTCTTTCCCCATGTCTGCTATCGTGACTAGCATGCTCACTCACCAGAGGCAGCGCTGAACTCACATTCAGCGCACTTGCTTTTCTGAAGATTCACACACCAGTCAGCTCATCAGCTCGCCTCAGCATCACATATACCAGTAACAGTAAATCCTGGATGAAGCAACAGGCTGCCTGCATTGCCAGCCATTTACTCAACAGCTTTTTCAAATGTGGCTTTGCCAAGTGGAAGATGTGAGAGTTGGCCATTTCAAAGAAGTCAAGAACATGTGGTGCAAATGTCCTCAAAACTGGGTTCCTCATGTCCCTTTACAAAATTTGGTGTGCCAGCATTTGAATTCCAGCCCCTGAAACATCCTAAGGGAGTAACCCCCGTTATTCCTCTTCCTAAACGGAAGAAAAACTGTTCCTGGCACAGGTGACTGTGTGATATGCAAGCCGTAACAAAAGGCTTTAGCCTGCTGCTACACAGCTTCCAGGTCCAACAGAAGCTCCTCCAAGATAGATGAATTGTCAGATGGGAAAAAAAAATAAATGTTTGTGTTTCACACTGGGCCAGATCTCAAACCCTATCTGTTGTGGCAGATGAACATGAAATCGGAGCAAATCCTACCCAAATATGGGCAGAGATTTCAGAAGACAGGCCTGGATCTCTTTTTTCCCTCCTTCGCAGGGTGATGCCTTTCAGTCTGATGAAAGCAGTGCACAGAAAGTGACAGACAGAAAAAAAAAAAGACAGCAAGGGGCTGCAAACACACAACCACATTATCGCTCTGAGTTCAGAGCCATGCTCTACAGATGGGAACAATAAGAGGCAATTATACACATCTGGGCTCCTGCCCTCTAACATCAAAATTTAGATCAATTGATTTTGAATATAGCAAGCTGGAGGAGGCTGCTTGAGGTTCAGAAGAGCAGCTGCATGCAGACTGCTGAAATATTAAACTTCCATCATTTGAAGCTTTCTGTAGCATTTTGAATCTGTTACTGGTGTTAACAAAACAGTCACATCAGGGGGTGCTTTGAATTCTGGCCACAGTTTTCAGCTTAATTCCGGAAGCCAAAAAATCTTCTCCTTTTTAATGCTGGGACTTGCTGATAGCCTTGAAGAAAATGTTTAACCACAGAAGAAATAAACTGAAAACCTAATGTTTCTCTAAACCTTCTACTGGGAGCAAGAGAGAAGAGACAAGCAGTTAATTTTCCCTTTGACATGGGCATACTGAGACATTAAAAGTTCTTTGGAAATCACCTAAAAATCGAGAAAAAGAAAGCATCTCAAAGAATAGGCAGCTGCTGTTCTCACTGGCACACAATGCTGAGTTCAGCCAGGTTGCATGCAGCAGTAAGGCCACCACAGAAGCATAATTCAAAGCAGGGATTCAAAGAAACATGGAGTTGAATGTAAGAAAAACTTCCTGGCCAGATTACAAGCCCTGAATCGTCTTTGCCATAGATGTGCTCGCAGCTTCTACAACAACCTTTTAACTAATGACAAAAAGTAGGGACCAAGAGATTTAAATTCCAATTTGCCTTCAAGCAAAACACCCAACCCCAGCCACATGTATTTCGTATGTTAGGAATCATCAGGCTTTTGCACAACCTGGAAAGTTCTCTTTCTTCGTGTGCAAGTCTTTGCAACCATGTGGTTTGCTCTTCAAGGTGAGTTCCTGCAAGGAACAAAGGAATTTCCTCTGAATCTCCCAAATATCTCTTTTTGGAGCTTGGGAATAACTGGGGCTAAAAGCCTTGATGGACAGGTCCCATATTTTGTGCTTGATACTGCTCTTCTTACAAGACCACCTGTGCATGTGTGTGCAAAGGGAACTCCAAGAAACCCAGCTTCTCAAGCGTTCACTATAATCACATGGTTGTTTTCACATAGAAAACTCGGACCTGCTCACTCTTCTGACTCCCAAAGGCAGGTTTCTTCCTTTGTTTTTAGAGATTCACTCTTCTATTTTTTCTCCGGTATGAATGTGTGCCTTAGTTGCTGCCTTGATGACAGAGATATGGTACAATTACTTTAAAATCTCATTTTCAATTGCTCTGTTTCCATTGTGTTTAAATACACCTCTGTGTTTCAGATGCTCAGCTGGTGTAAACTAATGTACTGTAGAACAGTGCTGAGCCCCAGCAGGCTAAGGTCACTCCATTACTCCTTCAATCCACATGGATTCCATCATACAGCCGTGCTGTACATCTCTTCACCTTACACTGGCCCTACAAAAGCCAACAGCAGCCAGAGGAAGGAAGACAAATTCCTAATAAAATTCCTTGAGGAGAGAATTGTGCAATCTGCCTATCTGTATTTTCAATATGATTTTGCAAGGTCAAGAAGGAGCTCCTGATAGTTTGGGACGCAGTGTCCATTCCCTACCTGACCATGAGTAACGTTCCTGAAGAGCTGGCATCCAAGCCTCTCACATCATGGCACAGGGAAGCAGCTCCATTAACACCAGTGAAGTCCAGTCCTTTGTGTACACATTAGCATGTTTTCACCCCAAGTGTGTCACCTGCGCCCATAAAACTAAGACATGTCCTGTGATTAGCTTGACCCACCAAACCAGCAGGATCTGACCTTTGCATTCACAGTATTTTTAATAGCCTGTGAGTGGCCCTTCAGACAGCTTTGCCTATCTGCTGTGAGCGAGATGTAACTACGTGCATGCAGCAGAGTGGAGGAGGACTGGGGAACAAATTCTGTTGGTCACCTGTGAGTGCCAAAAGACCAGTGGAAAACCCTGTCTCGGGTGGAAAACCTTGTCTCCAGTGTATTGCATCTGCCATGAGAATGGCAGCCTTGTCTTTGTCACAAACAAAAGGAATTGCTTTCAGCCAGGAGTATTATGCAGGAAATGTAGGTCAGCCCAGCTTTCTGGGTGGCATTCAGTGGCCACACAGAGAATAATTAAGCTCTTGGCTCCTCTGTTTCAGTTGTTACTGACCTCTCTTGCCTTCCCTAGCTTCCTACTCCCATTTGTGAAACAACCACCACCACTCCTAGCTGGATGAAAACATCACAGCCTTGGAACCAAAGCCTGTGCCACAAGTCATGCTTTGAGTACTGGTGAGACTTGAGTGAGTTGCCTGGGCTTCTGACAAGTGTTTCAGGAAGACATAATCCTATAGGAAACCCAGAGCCAGAGGATGTCATTATCTTACATGCACTAAAGCACGAGAACAGGTTTTAGATGATTGAATGCCTGCATGTCCAGGCTTTGCACGCATAGGTTCCTTGGCTATTTTTGGTAATCTGTCCTTTCATTTCAGTTTGATCACTGCATTTGATGACTAAATCCAGACCGCTGACAGCTCCTCTCATCCAAACCTTGTTTGGGGTGCTGGGCTTTACAGCGCTAATGAATGAACTCATAACACATCATGAACACAGAAGAAAGGGCAGGAAGTCACTTTGCTCCCGGGAGGTCAGGGATGCTCTTTCAGCACACTAAAAGTAACATCCTGGGGTAAAGCACTGGCCTCCAGGGATGCGCTGGCACTGCTGTCTTCAACCCAGTACCAAGACACTGCTAGCACAGAGGCAGCACCCACTCCCGACCTTTGGTTTGCTGGTGTGTCCCGCTGCTGTGCCAAGCCAAAGCGCCTGTCTGCACAGAAACAAAGCCCTGCTCCACTGCTCCTCATCTCCACACCCTCTGCCCACCCCTTTCAGCAGCGCTGCCTTTTTGCAGTTTAAATGTTTCTTTTTAGAGTGCCTTTTATTTCCAGCTTGGAGAGCAGGGGGATGAGAGATGGGATAGGGATGCTGAAGTAGTGATTTACATAATCTGATTAACGGAGGATTATCCAATGGCTGCTGAACAGTCTTAGTGTGCTTGAGCTAAAAACCTTACTATTCATTGCTCTCACCACCCTGCGGGATGGCTGCACCTGCAGCACCAGCTAATTCTCTCCTGGGGACTTCAAGGAAGGAGAAAAGCGGGGGTGTATTCTTGCTGTTATCTGGGAAAGGGTTGAGGAGCTGCAGCTTCTTGTGTGCAGTCCCTAATTGATCTGTCTGCATTAGTCTTCAAGAAGCTGAAACGAAAGCTGAGCCAGTTGGCATTATCAGGAACAGCCATCACCTTTGAAAAGCCCAGCTTGTGTGGCTCCTCATGGTTTCCCTGTGGGTAGTTCAGTGGGGCCCATCCAGACTTGCTGCAGAAAGGAGCTGGGTAGAACGGTCCTCCACGCGCAAGAACCAAAAGCGCGATTTTCCCCGTGCTCATGAGTATCCCACTCAACTGGGAGCAAACCAGAACCAACCCTTGCTTTGATACCAACAGAGAGCTTCTCAGTCTATAGCCCACACATTTCTAGCAGGAACGATGCAGTGACAAGGAGACAAGTATGCCCAGGGACTGCGGAACAGCACAGCCAATGCGTTCTCTTTTCATTGCCTATGAGCTGCCATATGTATGGTCCAGTTAGCCTGGGACTTGTCTGAGATGGCAGCTGTGGGAAGGGCAGCAGGACTCAGTGGATCAACCCAGCTGTACAGTCAAGGAAGAAGGAAGAAGTCTGCAAAACAGCTTTACCACAAGCACAGTCCAAGATCTCTCATATCAGAAAGCAGTTCACTCTCCTGCAGCAACTCAGCAGGCAGGCTTAAAAAAAAAATGTCAAAAGAAGAGAAGGTGAGGTGAATGCCATCATCCCTTGAACACACTACAAAACTCAGCAGCAAATAAGGTCATCAACTGGGGCTGAGTCAAGCTCTCTCAGAAGGATGTGGGGAGACAGATGAAGTTCAGGCTCTGGCAAGACAAGAAGAGTTTGGCTGCTCATTTCAACAGAACAAAATCTGCACCCCAAACATCCACTCATGATGAAGTGGTGAGACTCCAAACTGGAAACTGTGTTAACTGCAGAGTGGAAAGAATTAGGGATCTCCAGATTAGGCGAACTAGCAGGAAGCATGAGCTAGACACCCACAACACACATTCCTGTGAAAGCCAGGGAAAGAGGAAGAAATTGGACATTTTTTCTGTTGTACAGAGAGACACCTGTAAGGCCAGGCAACCATAAGATGTTTTTGAGCCTTCCAAGGAAACAAACCCCATACTTTCTATGAAAAAAGACACACAATTGGATTTAATCCTCTGGTAGAAGTGCTGCAATATAATCACCCAAGACTAATTTTAAGTCTTTGTTTCCAGGAGCACACTCCATCCTCACAGCTAGGGCTTGGAGATGCTGGTGTTGCTTTGCATATTCACTCAAGCCTGCTATCTGTATCTGAAAGCAGCTGCCATTCACAGAAACCACCTAAACGGACTCACAGTGCAAAGTGTGTTTCTTACCCCTGCCAACAGCAGTGTGAATGAATAGTGCTACATAGCGGTCTAGCTAAAGAGGGAGGTTGCAGAGTAGCATGAAGTCCTCCCACCTGTTTGTTTCCTCAATTTCTCCTCTTGCCAAGCAAGAAGAGGGAAAGTGTGACTTTTGGAGAAAAAGCTCAAGAACAAAAGCTGGGTGGCAGCTCCTAGATGAGACTTTGTGTGTGCTCACAGCATATGCTCAGCCATCTCCACTGAGTGGTTCTTTAATGGAGGAGCTGTGACAGAAAATGTTCATACAGCTCTCACAGCTTTTCATACAGCTTTTCATAGAGAGATGTTGCTCAAACCTTTGCACTACAGGGAAACAGCAACACTTCCCAGCTGCTGGCTGGTATGATTGGGCTCACATTATGTGCAAAGCTGGACAGGAGTTGCACCAGAGGGATGTAGCTTGTCACGCAATGTCCCAATGCACCGTATGCTAGTGCTATCTCTGTGCTTCATGGTGGAGGGAATGTCAAGATACTTCTGTGCTTTGGTGTAATTCATATTGCTGAATTTAGGAATAAATGGATGTAGCCATTGATTAGTAGCAATGTAAAGGGATAAAATGCATTCTGGGGTACACAAAAAGCTCCCCTACTTTGAGGAAGTTCACCTCTGTTGCTACATACTGGCATCTGCCCAAATGCCAATAGGAATGAGGTACTACAGAAATTCCACTAGGATTTCTCCATGCCATGTGCTGCGGAAAACATGTTCCTACAGAGCCTTATTTCCCTCTACAGCAGCAGCCTAGTGAGGTCCTCTTGCTGCACCAGTTGCTGACTCTGGGCCCTTGTCTCTTGAGCAGAACAGCATTCAAAAGGCAAGGAGGAAAAAGAGATGTGAGGGAGCTTTCCCATATTGATGGATAAAATCCAGGCCCTTTCTTCACTGGGCTTTGCACCTTTATTGTAGGCCCATTCTGTATTTTGGAATTAACAGGCTAGGACCTGGTGTGGATCATCTGGTATCTCATGGTGTTCCAAGAAGGGAAAAGGTCACCACAGACCACAGAGACAACAGAATGTTTGCTGCATCCTGTGTTCCCTGGGATGGACTTTTACATGTATATTCTCCAGAGCTAAGCAGCCAGAAGGAAAAAAAAAAAACTTCCTCACACTTCCTGTTACTGTTTTCCACCCTCCTGTCCCAGAAAAGGCAGAATATCTATTTATCTGCCCTCTGCTCCCCAGGTACACAAACCTGGACCACAGGAGGTACAGAAAATACATATACAGCATAAACAGAATGAAGAAAAATGATTCTTCCGAGCCACAGACTTGTTTCTCACCATAAATCTTCAACCTACGAGTAGCAGTGTCTTCTCCTCAGCATATTGTGGGCAAAGCTAGGGATCAAAGAGCATGCCAAGGAAACATATTCAGATGTCAGCGGCTGGACAATGATTAGAGGGCGGCATGCATCTGTGCCTGTGAAGACATCACGCGATCCTTAGCATTAAAAGTCAGCTTAAACATGGACCTTTTCTTTCAGAAAGGTGCAATGAACCAGGGACTTGTTCCTTTTTTTACTTTTCCAGCCTTGCCCCCGTGCACCTCCCAGCCGAGTCAGGCTCCCCGAACAGCTGAACAACTGTTACAAAACACTGGACAGCTCAGCTCTGAAGCCTGCGTTATTTATGAGTTTGGAAATCAGAGCCACTCGGTTCACTGCCAGTAAATGACAATGATTGGAAGGAGGGAGGGGTAGGCTTGTGTGCAGCTCTTCATTCTCTATTCATTGTGTAAAGGGGATCACTCCAACTAACTGGCCCGTGGAGATAAGGATTTCAGACAATCTGCATTAGTCTGATAAGCCAGGTTCGCATTGCATGAAGATTATTTGTTAAGAACCTCAGTAAAATCAAATACAGTCAGAAAGCTTATCAGCATAACTCATTTCCACTCACACCCCTCTGCCCGCCCTTACTGACATTTTTTCCCCTATAAATAAAGCTCTCTGCTTGTGTCCCAGCTCTCCAAGACAGAGCGCAGATCGAGGATGAGAAGCCATGGGGGAGGAGGGATAGGGAGGACAAGGAAGAATAGCCTGAAACCTCCCAGCTGCAACTGGTCACCCTGAGAGCCCTGGTCCTGATCCACGCAATGTGGGAGGGCAGCAATGCCCATCTGGTGGGTGGTTTGGGTTTGCCCTTTCTGGTGTAAACCAAGGCAGCTGGGTTGGCACCAGCAGCCTCCCCTATTTGTACCAGCTAAGGATCAGATCAGGAAGGAGGAGCTTAACACCTGTTTCCCTCTACTTCTCCTCACATTTCCTCACATATAAAAACTGGGCCCGAACATGTAAACTGCTGGGTACTGCCAAACTCCCATCAGCCTTTTTTCTACAAACTGGCCTTAGTCAGGTATTTTGCTATAAACCTGCCTTGCTGGATAATGGAAAGCTATTCAGAAAAGCCCCTTGTGCTCTCCCTTTGCCCCTTTTTCTTCTCAGCACTCTCACCACTAGCAGGAAACACACTGGACACACTGCTCTGACAGTGTCACCTTTCCAGGAGGTTGATGCCCATTTCTGCACAGGCCCTGAGCATTATTCAGTTCTCACACAGCAATTCAGATTAAGCCCCTCTCAGGTCCTCTCCTGAGTCCCAGGGGAAAGGCAGCCACACAAATATGAACTATTAACACAAGCTCTTCTAGGTTTTGACAGCCAGCACCATTACAGTCACTTATGATGTGTAAACTGTTGGGTCGAGCTGCCATAGCTGCGTACACTTTTATTAGGTTTGTTGGCAGAAAGACCTGAGCAAGGCAGGAAGTATGCTGGTGGGGCTTAGCAATTCTGCCTGCGTGGTTGCTAACGTTATGGAGTAAGAACCGAGTGCTATGAGCAGGGACGGCTCTGCCTTACACCTTGTGTTTAGGGTTTCCAACCCTTTGCATGAGCATCAGTGACCATGAATGAGAGTTGCTTAGTCCCATCTCAACCACAGGTTCCTCCATTTCAGGCCCATATGTAGGTGAAATCTGGGCTCGTGTAGCCCCAGTGACAAAGCCAAGTGTGTCTCCAGTGCAAGTTCTGCTGAAACCCCGTCTTTCAAAACGTGAAATGGGAGATGTGGCAGCCTGGTGACCACTCTGGACAAAATCAAAAGCATTCAGCTCCAGGTTTACACTGGCTTTCTGTCAGTCTACCAGGTAAGACATTAGTAAGGACTGGTTAACAGTCAGAGAGACTCAGAAATGATACTGGGAATGATACCTTGGAAGACTGCACAGTCAAAAGAACAGACAGTGCTGTTTCCTGTGTCCTTCCTTGGCTTGCTCATATGAGCATATTGTGGACCATTACTCCTAAGGTGGAACAGCTCTACCACACAAAAGGACAAGTCAGGTCTGAGGTCAGGTGAGGGGCAGCCGATTAATTGGCTGACTTCATTAGCTGCTTTTAATGAAGTGGCTGTAAAAGACCAGTAATGAAGAGGTTAACAGTGGTCTCAGGACAACATCCCTTAGCAACAGTTCTATCTCAGCAGGAAAAAACAGTTATTTTTTCTGGACAAACAATAAATGCAAGCAGCTGCAGGGTGCTGAAGGCATCAGCAGTGCAGGAAAGTCACCACAGATGGCTACAGGCAGCACATACCAAGTTTTCAGCTAGAGGTGGGTCCCATGGTCCTTCAGTGGTGGTAATCCTGTGTTCCCAGGTAAGTTACATGTCTTTATTAAACTCACAGAGCAAAATCTCAACACCCAAGCACAGTGCAAAGTCACCTCTGACCCCCAGCCAAAAGCCCAACTGACATCTTTTTCCTTGTCTGTCCTAGGACTGTGTGTCACGGAAATGTGCCTTTTCTTTCCAAGTGTGGAGTGAGACACCATGTCCTTTGGCTGTAGAGGGGGTCAAGACTAAATTGCACTGCTGCAGAAGCTGGCCCTGGGGACTGAGAAGGCATGCCGCCAGACAAATGCCTCCTTTACTTCCAAATATTGCACCAGAACTCGCTGTATCCCCTTACCTGAAGGAAAACAGGAGTACAATCCCCACTGGTGTAACTCCTCCTTTGTGGACCAGCATGCGAGTTCAGATGGCAGGTGTGTGTACTCCCTCTCCTGCTACAGTCTATTTGCTCAGGAATAAATGCTTCCATCCCACTACAACAGTATAATGGGTGTACTTGGGAGCAATATGGCTTATTTCAAACAGAGTCTTTTCACTCATAGACAAGACCTCAAGTTTTCTGTGCATTTCCTCTGTGAATATGGCTGTAAAGGAACACATAAAAATAAGTTTGCAAGGCAGCCATGTGTACGGATAAACACTTTCCCAAAGTGTAATACACGGTGTGTCTGGTCAGTGATGCAGAGCTGCCTCCTACAAGCCAGAAATGTATGTTGGTGTTCCAAAATTCATGATGGGGAAAAAGAATAACCTAACATCAGTTCTGGTTTAGCTACTCTCTTCATCATCACCCATTTAATACCCTGTTACTTCAGAAATCCCTCTCTTTCAGTGCAGCTGGAAAGGTTATTACTACTAGCCAATCAAGCCTGAAATGCTGACAGTATGATTACAAATGCCCAAAGAGAAAACACACAGATTTTTCAACAGAATATGCTCTGGCTGCCTCCCTTCTGAAGACACAAGAAGGGCCACAGCAGGAGCTGGCTGTGCAGGAGGCTGTTCCCAGGCCCTTCACTCCCAGCCCAGGCAGGGAATGCTCCCGTGGTGGGCCCCAGAAAGCCCAGAAGAGGAAGGCAGCTCTGAGGCCACTTCAGCGCCCAGCAAGAGGCTTCCCCGCCAGCAACAGTAGGACAAGGCCCCAAGGAGCTGGTGAAACCAGGGCTGGGCCCACAGCTGGGCCAGCCCCCAGCCCCCAGAGTGGATGGGAGTCTGTCAGCACTACTCTAGCTCCAACGACCATGTAATAAAATATATGTATTAGAAATACAAGAATAGTTTTGTTATCTCTAATGATGTAGTTGGCATTGCTGTCTGCACCTGCAGTGGTTTCTCATGGGGCCAGAAATGGCTCCCAAGAGGACCGAGGGAAAGCCATCCTTTCCCCAGGGTCAGGAGTGAGGATAACTCTCTGGGAGTTCCTCAGGTCATCCTCCCACCTTTTCTTGTGATGGGGTGCTACATTTGGCACTTTCTAGTCTTTGGTGCCTTCCCCAAGCTCCACAGCCTTTCAAAGCCTGACAGAGAGCGACCACACACTGACATCAGCCCATTCTCAACAAGCAGACAAGCACCATTAGGGCTGACGTGTGTGTGTGGGAGAAGACTTCTTGGGAGTCCTCCACACGGAATGTCCTCTGATCCTGGAATTCCTCTGCACTACTTGAGGCCATTTCATCTCATCCTGTCACTTGTTACTTGGGAGAAGAGACCAACCCCCAGCTGGCAACAAACCTCTTTCAGGTAGCTGCAGAGAGGGGCAAGGTCTTCCCTCAGTCTTTGTCTGCAGGCTAAGCAACCCCTTTTTTTCATCCCACTCCTCCTAAGACTTGTTCCCTAGACTTTGCACCACCTTCACTGCCCCACTGCGGACATGCTCCAACACCTCACTGTCTTTCTAGTAATGAGGGGCCCAAATCAGAATACAGTACTGAACTTGCGGCCTTACCAATTGTGAATAGAGGGGCACAATCACTTCCCTAGCCTTGCTGGCCACACCATTTCAGATACAGGCCAGGATGCTGTTTGCCACCTTTGCCACACTTCTGGGTCACATTCAGCCAGCTGTTGACCACACCCCCCGTGTAAGTGAATTCAGATTATTTTCAACCATAGCTCTAAGTTGCTTTGCTTCATAACTAGCCTGCGTATCTATGCACAGTATGGTGGTGTGACTGACACATTGCTGCTCGAGTGACAACAACGTCCTAGCAGTCTTCAGTACAGGCACATTGTACCCACTATCACTCAAGCTATTTACTCATATGATTTAAGGAGCTATTTGGAAGCTTTGGTGTCTGAAAAGGAGCATTATGTTCTGTAAACTACCAAGCATGACATTCCACCTATTAAAGTCTAGATAAAATATCTTACATGCCTTTTAGCTGCAGGGAATATTTCTGGAAAACAGGCATATCCATGAGAGTGTTCATTTCTCTCCTTTAGGAACAAGTATTTCATCATCCCCTTTTTTCAAAGGGAAAGCTCCTCTCACCCCTCTTAATTAAGGCAGTCATTACAGGGTTTGGTAAGATTCATTCTGCTCGTAACTCACATGCTCTGCTGCAGTTTGAATCAATAGGACATTTATGTATAAAACTAGCCTCAGAAGAGAACTCGGCATTAGGCAAATCTATCACTATTAAACAAGATTATCAGCTGGTGTAAATTGGCTGTTGGTGCCTATTTACCTAAACAGAGGATGTAGACCACTTAATACAACTGCTAAATATTTTCACATGCTTGCTTACATGCAGTCTCCCAAGTTCCCACATTTTGCAATGCAAAGTCTGACAGAACTACATGAAGAAAAAGACAAGAAGCCTGAACAGCGAGGTAGCTGCCCCTGAACTTCTTGAACTGCTGTGTGAACTCAGAGGATTATACCAATGAGTAATAAAGGAGACAACCAAGTTCCTGAAAGTCACTGTACCACAACAAGCCAGCCCTTGGAAGGAAGGTGTCTATAGTATTACACAGATGTTACTCATTTAACATCTCATTTGTCTGTGCAAAACAATTACAACTGGCAATGCAAAGCAGAGAGTTCTTGTCTTTGAGCTGACAGGCTTTAAGCCTTATGGCCATGGCAAAGAATTCTCAAGCAGCAAAGGACACGAAATAACCCTGTTTTTAACACCAGGAGCCAGCATCTCCCAGAGTGTTTCAAGGGAATGGGCATTACAAAATCTGCACCTACTTTTCATTTTGACAGCAGGGAAAGACTCAACCACATTTTCAGGACTCTCTTCTCTGGATCACACCAGTTTGTCTGCCTTTCTTTTTACAGAGTCTTCTATCAGAAGATTCCTTCTGGAAGGATCAAAAATGTCAGTGTGTCCCTCAGATGGTCACTGTCCTGTGTGCCCAAGCATCATCTGTTCTGGGTAGGAATTACAAGACAGTTCTTTAGCCTGTTTGGCTCAAGACATACCCTTCGGAAGAACTGCATTGCACTCGTTCCAGTAACATGGAACACGGGGCCTAGCAGAAAGGCAAGGAAGGACTGTTTTGAAGGGCATGTAGTGGGCAGTGGCTTTAAACTACAGCAGGGTAGCTTTGTATTAGACATTAGGAAGAAGTTTTTCACTATGAGGGTGGTGAGACACTGCAAAGGGTTGCCCAAGGAGGTGGTGGAGGGCCCGTCCCTGGAGACATTCAAGGCCAGGCTTGATGAAGTAACCTGAGCAAGTTAAAGGTGTCCCTGCTTACTGCAGCGGGGCTGCACTGTATGACCTTTAAAGGTTCCTTCCAACCTAACACATTCTATGATTCTATGAAATGAGCCATGTTTTCATGTGTGCAAGATGCTGCGCATTTCCCATAATTTCCACAGTGGGGTGGAGATTCACCATCACTCCCAGTATGAGCTAAGTGGGTACTGAACTCTAGCTTTGGATTCTAGAAATAGGACCTTTCTTAAGCTCATACACTAACAATGATTTGAATTTCCATTCTGTAGAAGCACAAAGTCACTGAAAACTGCTACAGAATCATGGGCAATTGGATCTCCCTCCAGTTGGAACGCAGGATTAACTGTAGTCAACCATTAACTATAGTCAGTCTTACCTGACATTTGTCTGTATTCTCAGAGACCCCTACAGTCAGAGGCCTCACACATTTCCATATGTAGAATACTCCAGTATCCTACACAGGCAGCCTCAATTTGCATTCCTCCCTGTCAATTCTCTTTCCTACCAGTAACAGAAAGGGAGCACATACATTCCTTCCTTTTTATCACAATTCTTCACCCTTCTCTTCAGGCAACCCTGTTTCTTCCAGTCTCTGGCTGTCTTGCTACCCTTATCTAGACTCACGGGCATTCCTTGAACTGATTCTGCCCTTCTTACAGTAACACATATGTAAGGCACTTTGTTTGCTACAGGAAAGTCAAGGTACTTTGCATGTCATTGCTTAAAAACTTAAATGCTTGCCATTAAGAGCTTTGAAACTGCCCTCCCAGCCAGAGAGCTTTCAAAATGAAGGCACTAAGATACGACACAGACTTAAAATTTAATTTTGAATGAGGAAATGTAGGAGAAGCTCCCAGGGAACAAATGCCTAAATGTGGATGTTTCTGTGGGCTTCAGCCACAAAGAGCAGCAGTTCTAGGATGGTTACAACACTCCCTAGGACACAATCATAAGCAGGAACTGTGCACTTCACAAAGCATGACAGGAGACACAGAGGAGTGCAATGTTTGTGCAACTGCAGGATCCTTTTTCCAACATATGGGCACCTGCTTTATTCCAAGTATCTTCATTGTATCCAAATACCTTTATTTAAAAAAATAAAAGTTCAAGATAGTCCATAAGCAGTGTTAGAAACAGTTCAAATTTCTTCTCTATGTGTTACGTCATGGTAACTGCAATGAAGCATGTCAAATGCTGCCCAAGATGACAAAACGGAAGATGAAACAACATCATAAGTTTCAAATTAGACTCTTCATCTTCCAATCACTGTTAAATACACACTTCCATCTTCTAAAGAGAAACTATTTTAACACAAAGAATAACTTACTGGTACAAGGTACTACTGCAGCCTTCTTCCCTTTCAGGGACACGCCTCTTTTTTCCCCTTAGTTTTTCCATCTCCAAAGTTAAAAATTTGACAGGGTTATAATCCTCTGATATTTGTTTTCCTCACTTTTAAACATCGATCACATTTGAAAAACTTACAGGCTTATTATACACTATTAAACAAAGAAGTTTGTGAAAACAGAGTTCTGAAAACAGAAATGATAAGGACATGGCTTTTTTCATTTTAAGGAAAAAAAAAACCAACTAACTGAGAAATTATCCAGGTTGATGCAATGTTTGCTTTACCAAGTAAACGGAGCTGGCAGGATGTTACAACTCTCTCCTTAATTATGGAATGCTAACCAAGTTACCATACTAACTGAAAAGCCAGCACAATTTGTCAGAATCACAGAATGCTTTGAGCTGGGAGAGACCTCAATGATCATCTAGTTCTCCCCCACCTGCCATGGGCAGGGACACCCTCCACTAGACCAGGTTGCCCAGAACCCAATCCAAACTGGCCTTGAACACTGCCAGGGAGGTGGCAGCCACAGCTTCTCTGGGTAGCCTGTGCCAGGGCCTCACCATCCTCACAGGGAAGAATTTCTTCCTAATATCTAATCTAAATCCACCCTCCTTCAGCTTAAAGCCATTACCCCACGTCCTATCACTCCATGTCTTTGTAAATGGTCCCTCTCCATTCCTCCTGTAGGCAGGCCCCCTTCAGGTACTGGAAGGCTGCAACAAGATCTTCACAGAGCCTTCTCCAGGCTGACAATCTCAGCACTCTCAGCCTTTCCTCATAGGAGAGGTGTTCCATCCTCTGGTCATCTCTGTAGCCCTCCTCTGGACTTGCTCCAACAGATACATGTCCTTTATATGCTGGGGACCCCAGAGTTGGATGCAGTACTCCAGGTGGGGTCTCACCAGTAGACAGGCTGCTGGTCACAGTTCTTTTGAGGCAGCCCAAGATAAGGTTGGCTTTCTGGGCTGCAAGCAGATGCGTGTTGCCAGCTCATGTTGAACTTTTCATCAACTAACACACCCAAGTCCTCCTGCTCAGGGCTGCTCTCAATCCATTCCTCGTCAAGTTGTGCTTGGGATTGCCCCAACCCATGTGCAGAACCTTCCACTTGGCCCTGCAGGACTTTGTGATTGGCACAGGCCTGCCTGCCTGCCAAGGTCCCTCTGAATGGCATCCCTTCCCTCCAACATATCAACCACAACAAACAGCTTGGTGTTGTCAGCAAACATATGCTGGGGTTGCACTGGATCCCACTGTCCATGTTGCTGCCAAAGATGTTCAGAAGCCGAATAATTCACTCAGTGCTTCAGTAACAGGAGATCCCTGGAACTGAGAGGATTGGCATGAAGAAGCATGCAGCACACTCCAGGACGAAAACAGCAGGGAAGTTCCAGAGTGCACTTGGAATGACACAGTAGTAAAACCACTGCACAGCAGCAGCCATTTCATCTCTCCAGAACTGTACATGCTGGAACACACAGCCATAACGTGCAGGTCAGCGGAACACAAAGAGAAAGGCCACCCAGTGAAAGGCTGAAAATCTGTGACCCATAGGTTACGTTCAGCTTTAGCAAGGAAAGAACAGACACAAGTTTGCTGCAAATAAACATGAGCTCCATTCAGTACCCAGTTCACAAGTACCAGTGTCAGTACTGTCACAGTCTAACTCACTGGTGCTCTTGTCTACTCTGTACAGCAGGAGCTGTAACAAACTTGGACACACATTCTCATAAGAAAACCATTATCCATCTCCAAAATACTGAAGAAGAAAGCTTAACTTTACTGACCAAAAGCACAAGCAGCAGGATGGCACTGTCAGGCTTCTTGTCCCATCCAAATCCTAATGTGACACCAACACAAGTGTTGCGAATACACAGCTGGTAGTTGTACACACTTCTGTTACAGTTAGAGAAGAGATGCAGCTCTCTGGGACCTGTGTTCTGTGAACCTGTGTTAAGCAGAAAGCTATCCATACCTTCATTTATATCTACTTGTAAGAGAGCAGAGATAGTTGTAATCATCTAAAATCCCGTCAAAACTCTTACACAGAAGACGCTAATTAGGAGGTCAAAACCAGAATGTTTATTATTTTCCTGGGAAAGACACTGCTATGGCATACACCTTCACATTCTCAGAAAAAACCCATGCTGGTAACATTCCCTGCCATAATTACATGCAGTGGTTAGTTCATGAAAAACCCAACTGTTACAGGAATGTGGGATGGGGATACTTTCTCCTAAATTCATTTAGTTAGACTGTTACCCAGTACCTCCTACATGTAAAGCAGGTTGGGCACAGCAGTTCTCAGCAATAGAAACATTCTGCTCCCCAAACCACCCTGTTGCACACGATAGGGATACATCAGTCTCAAATCACGTGTATTTGAGGTACTCATAACTCTGGTGCTTGAAAGTTGAATATTCACAGGCTCTCCTGTGAAAAAAGAGGAACTTCTCTGGGATTTTTCCATCCTATCTCTTTCTTCAGCTTGAGAAGTTACAAATCTCAAGGTTTTGATGATCCCAAAAAAGGTCTAAGCCTCCTGCCAACTGTTTATATTTCAATAGTCAGCTGCCCATAACTTTACTGCAACATTTCTTCTCTATTCCTTTTGCACGACATTTTTTTCAGCTTCCCTGCTCTTCAGTTGCCTTTAATCTTTTCCTTTACCCAGAAAATGCATGATGAAGGTGAAAAAACCACCTGTTAAGCCAAAAAAAAAAGAAAAATAAAAGTCTCCTTAGGAAACAGATGAGAAGTTACAACAGGAATGGATCTTGATGTCATTGTGAAATAGTAAATGACAAACTTGACAGTTCCAAGGATAGCAGGCATGCTCTGTTAGCTGTCAGGTGGTCAGTAGATTTGAATGACATCATCCCATTCATCAACAGGCCAGACACCATTGTACTGCACATTGGATGGCGAGCTCTTCCAGTCCCACGTCTTCACAGGAACCTTCCAGTCCGGGCCATAGTTGGCTTCAACATACTGAAGGGTTTCACAGGGCACGTGTACCTTGAGTTCTACAAATTCAGTCCAACACAGAGTAAACTTTGGAAAGAGATACCTGTGCCATAACAAAAGAACAGGGTCACTGGCAGAACACTGAAGGACACCTCTAAACAAGTTCACAGAGAGCAGAAGCAACTGCAGCAACTGGCCATGTTACATTTACAGTCGGTTTTTCTTACCCAGTAACTTCCTAACCATGAAGTATTATTTACATATGTGACAGGGGTGTTATCATCAACAGGACCCAGTTAACATTTGTTGCATGCTTGTAGAAAGGAGTGTTTCTAATTCTTTTGCTGCTTATTCACACAACATTCTGCCACCTATAGGAAATGCTAAACTAAACCAAAAAGCAAAGTAGTGCCAGCCACCCAGGGGAAAACAAGATAAACTTTATTAGTGGGTCTATAATCACCAAGTAGTTATTAACCCAGGAAATTATCTATTTGTCAGAACTGCAGTGGGCAAGTGTATGTAAAAGGTAACACTAACCACTGAAATCCTCCAGAGAGTGAGCTCTGAATAATAATTTTAAGGAAAACAAACAGGTAATATAAATAAACAAATTTGCAAATTAAAAAGTAGTTGCAAATGTCATCAAAATAATTATTTAACCATTACTAAAATAAAATTTTTACATTCACTGACAAAACTCCATAGCTTTCACTGACACTTCACACTGCTGGAATCCTTGCTCATCAATTGCTCATTCCAAGTGGCTGGGATAAGGCTACATACTCTTGGAAATCTACACAGCTCACCATTTCTTCTTTCAATTTCACTGTCATTGCTCTTCAGACATAAAAATACCAAAAAGATGTTACACTTACACAAACCCTTCTACAGAATTAACTCATTTTAAGGCTTAAAGTATACAGTATAGATTTGACAGCGAGATTCAGCTTTTATAAATACCTATTCTCTGCTAGAGAATGCAACTGTCCAGCATTAATTTTGTGAAGAAACAGGTCTCAATGCTTTAACTCCAAGACAAGGAGGATGTGGGTGCTTGCTTGTGCCTGCAATGTTGAAGAAGTATTTCTGTACATAAAAATGTAAGCCATACAGACTTATAAAGTTCTGAAAAACACCTCTCCAAGGAAACAGAGACTAAAACTGACTAATGAAAAATATTTTAGAGAGTAAATGAGAAATTCTTTCATTTTCCATACTTTTATTTAGCAAGATGCATAAGGAAGCGTGCCTGGGAAAATACTTAGTTTTTCTGAGGGAAACATCTTTTACACTTCATTTATAAACTCTAAAATATCTTGGAATCAAACTCCCTCTCGTATTGGTGATGATTTAGTAGCAACCAGTAACTCTTCTGGTATCACATAAACAGCTGGTGAGATTCCTCTCAAATTGTTAAAGCAGATTTCACATGATCAAACCAGCATTTCTCTTTTGACTGACCTCTTCACTTTACCTTCCCACAAAATTTTGCAAGGGCTGAAGACTAAGCAAAAGTGAGAGTCACTCTGGTGCTGCAGGCACTCAGATCAAGCGTGCAAAATCATCACATTGCACAGCTGAAAAGCTGTGATCCTTTTTTTTGGTTTTGGAGAAGGTGTTTGGTGTGATACATATTTGGAATTATTTGGTTAATCTTGCTGAACAGCATCATTCTGTCTGGGCTTGAGGCCCTAAGAACCATAAACAAGCAGGTTTTTTCCTCCTTTCCTGTGTGGATTAAGTACAGTAAACTATGCCTAGAGAAGCACGGGTTCAGAGTTAGATGTTTTCTTAGAGGCCAGTATGTCTAAGCAAACAAGTTATTATTGAACTAGAACGGCACATTTGTAAACTTTTGACAAAAATGGCTATTGACAATAAGCAGTAGGCTACAAGAAGAGTCCTTTATGAAAGCTCAAGTTCCAAAAGAGCTGTAACATCATAGGATACAAGAGCTGGGGCATAGCACAGGCATACTTCTCATTTCATGAGAATAGAAAGTAGATGTGACCAGTCATATCAAAGTGTGAGGAGGGGAGACAGCTCTCAAGTATCCCGTCTGATGCTACAAAGGAATTTTGAAAGAGTACGTTGACTCCACTGGGATGGAAAGAGCTATTGCAATTTAGACACAATAGAAGCACAAATGAGTATGTCTGCTTCCTCCTCTGGATGCATCACAGAAAATCCTCAAAATCTTGTACAGAAAACCAGAAACTAAGCCTGCTTTGGAAAACTATGAGACTCTTGCTTTATTCTAAGAAAAATACTTTGCAGTATAGCACAACTTCTGTGGGAATATTCCAAGAGCTATTCCTTTAGTCTATTTGAAAGTGTGCCTTTAGACTCTGGTCATCAAGGTATCTTATCCAGTCTTTACTTATCATTTCAGAACAAAGATAACAAAGACCAGGACTAGTCTTAGATAACCAGGACTTAGGCATTATCACCAGCCAGATGACAGTGTTCACTAAGTTCCCATTAGCTAAAGACAAACAAATACAGTTCAGGAAAAGTACAAAAGATAACAAAATCCTACAGAAGTCAATGAGGTTTTCAACTAGTTTGCAACTGTCTCTGGGTGACAGAAAGAAGCAAATGTCTGGTTATCTCCCCTGCAAGGAAAGGCTGAATGAACTGGGGCTGCTCAGCCTTGAGAAAAGAAGGCTGAGAGGGAATCTGATCAATGTTTATAAATATCTCAAGTGTGGGAGATGGAGGGAAATGGCCAACCTCTTTTCAGTGGTCTGTGGAGACAGGACAAGGGGCAATGGCTGCAAGTTGGAGCACAGGAAGTTCCACACTAATATGCAGAAGAACTTCTTCACGGTGAGGGTGACAGAGCCCTGGGGCAGGCTGCCCAGGAGGTTACAGAGTCTCCTTCTCTGGAGATATTCAAGACCTGACCAGATGCCTGCCTGTGCGACCTGTCCTGGGGAGCCTGCTTTGGCAGGGGAGTTGGACTCCATCTCTGGAGGTCCCTTCCAACCCCTAAAATTCTGTGAATCTGTGATTAAATCTAACTATCAAAAGCTATGTTCAGTTTGCTTATTTCCTGATCTAATACTGAAGGTATGAAGCAAGTAATGAGGGATCCTATTTAAAAATCAATTTTCAGAACATGAACAGCAGCAAGGTCTGCAGTTGTCACCTGTGATGCTGTTGCAACATTATAATCAATGAAGCATTCCAAATCATTACCACAAAATCCAAAAATGGGGGTGTTTACTTTGCAAGGACAGTTGAAGCTTTTTGTCATAATGCTCTGTCAATCAAGATGGATGCCTAAGGATTCATTTTTTTACTGCAAAATTAGTTTGTGCAAACAAACACTGTTTTAGAGACTACTTTCTCATCTTACCTGCTTAACTCAGAGCTTGTCACAGTCCAGGTAGGATCTGCTTGGTACAGGACATGCCAGCACTACTTTCAGTTTCACGACAGAACTGACATTCAACAAGCCTAGCACCTGTCTAGTAAGGTATGGTACTGTTCTCTCATTGCTTCTCCCATCTCAAAGGGCAAAATCTCACTGATCCTCCCGACAAGTGCATTTCCCACAGAGAGCACAGACTTTGCCAGGCAACACTCCACAACACACAAAACGCCAACACTAAACACTAACTTGATCATTTTTTTTCCTATTAGAAGTACAAATCCAATTCATACTTAAATTTCTTGCCCGATTTAGCCTGAGTTCCTCCATTCCATATGTGGTCATCCTCTTCATAGAAGAAAAAAATGTCAAGTTTCACGTCATCTTCTCCCTGGAAAGACAGTTCCAAGCTATCTTCTACCTGGAAGACAAAAATACACACTCATAAAATATACTCATAAAAATACAAGGCTACTGACATCAGCAGGTTTCAGAACACCTTTTGGTTAGTTATGCAGAGTGAATCCTATCCTGACTGAAGAAAATGCACTTTAATTGGCTTTTTTTTCTTTTATGCCTTGAAAACACTAAGAAATCACAGAGAAATTTTCTGCACCTGAGTGGGCCTATCTTCTCTTTCATCCCTTTAGCCCCAAATGCTTCGGCACCATCTTCTTGTCCTCTGCCACAAGCAAGATAAGCTCAGTGAATAAACAGCACTGATAGGTGTCTTTGTTTACCACACTTCATGTATGATAAAACACTCAATAGCACCAGTAATGATGTTATCGCTTGAACTGCAGCTGAACCCTCATATTCCTGTACTTGTTCTCCAACATTCTGCAGCCTACACTCTGAAAATGTTAAATAAAGAAGCTAATAATGAACAAGCCCAGTGCCTACCTCACGCCATCCTTCCCTCTCTGCTGGTTTTACATACAGGGCTACAGATAATCTCAGAGCTATCACCAGTCCTCCCATATGATGAGGCCCACTCAAGCTCCAAGATGAAGTTCTACCTTGGTCCTTATATTTCCCTGGCACCACTGATGCAGATTAGAACCTTCTAAAACATACTGAAATCTGAGGTGGAATTCAGACTCCCTAAACAGGGCTGAAGCTAGTAAGAAGGGTATTTCTCACAAGAGAGCACACAATAATCAACAAGATTATGTGTTTAGGTAAAACCTTCTCCTTGGCAGATATTTACTCACGACTTCAGCTACCCACTTCTACATAAGTCATATGCAGCTGTACTCAAACTTACAAGCTTAGAGAAAGACACACGAAGCAAGTTGTTCGTTATCTACACACCTTGCCAAATTTGTGCTTCAGTGGTAAGCCTGCTTTCTGAAAAGCCGGAATGATATCTGCTTTGTAGTCCCTGATGAAGACCCCCAAATCCACATCTTTGCTGTGAGGAATTACATTGCACTGTCTGTACCAGCCTGAAGGAAAAAAAAAGGCGCAGGGCAGACATGACACAAACTAGTTAATTCAGGAACATGGGAAATCTATCAACAGAACAAGAGCAACAAAAAAATGAACTGCCATCTTTGAATGAGGCCATAAACAAGATTTCTGCCTTTCTCTAGTATGAAATGAATCACATAGGAGAAAACAAATAGTACTGTACGTATATCCTCTTTCCTCCAAAAAGCCAAGAATGAGAGAAAAAACACTCTTTTGAAGCTAAAATATCTTCACTTTTCTAATCTAAATGTCTTCAAAGAAAAAAAAATTCTTTATCTGGGCCCAAATCTAACCAGCAATTAACAGTTACAGGGCTACAGCTATGCTTTTGACTCTATTATTTTAAAGAGTATCTGAGCCATTAATCATCTTACCACCACCACTGCAAAACCATAAGACAAGAAGTGGGACATCCTTTTGTCTGTTTTATTAAAGCAACCTTTAGGAACTGTTTGTTCAGCAAATTGTATTCCTTATGACTGAACAAACACAAATCAAATATGCACACAGACGAGTTTCTGTAGCCTATTTCAATAATAAATCAATCCTCACCAGTGACACTACTTCATCTTCAGCAGAATCGAAAACTTTGAGTACGTTCTGTAATAAGGTGATATTTTATTAAAGTACGTGTTTAAAAATAACTAAATAAATGTCACCTATCTTTTAAACATCAGCAATAAGGACTAAATTGCATGGGAAGGGAAGTCAGATGAGAATCTACACAGACAGCTCAAATATGTGCCCATCACTGCTTTCCAGCTAGCATACAGTAAATTCCAACTCAAGCAATTCAGGGAACTGCTGATTGCTTCTTAAGCAGTGATCAACACAACACACATAATTGCTAGCAACCCTGGAAATTTGCTCAGCCTCTCCATGGCTGAGGTTTCTAAGGAAAAAGAATACTGCCAGGAGCCTATTTCAATACAGCTAATGCCACACATTACCTTCCAACCTCAGCTGACATCACAAGCAAGAGAGAATGAAATATTTAAAATTTCAGATGAATTAAAAAATACACAACATGAAGGTTTTACCAAGGCATGTTCCACTGCTCAGCCAGAACTTTACTCCTAAGTTATTCAGCGTCAGGGCAGCCAGATGGAGCAAGGATTTTGCTTTTTTTCTGAACTCTACTGCATCAAGAGAGGCATCATCAGGGTACAGCTGGAAGTCAAAAAAGAGTAAGCAAGCTACTGTCAGACAACAAACTTGTCCTTCATTTTTCATTTTCCTAAAAAAAAAAAAACCCTTAAAAAATGTACACAGCTAATGCCTGTGCAGTATCTGTGCAATCTGAGAACATGCACTAGAATGACAAGTTTAAATTTTAACTCTGAAATATCAATTTTCCATTTTTCCCAACTAGTAGAATGTAAAGTCAGACTCAGAATCACAGAATGATGGGGGTGGGAAGGGACTCCTGGAGATCATCTTGTGCAAACCCCCTGCCAGGCATGATAACCTCAAGCAGGCTGCACACAGTGTTTTGGTAGCAGGTTTTGAATATCGCGAGAGAAGGAGACCCCACAACTTCTCTGGGCAGCCTGTCTCAGTGCTCTGCCACCCTCACAGTAAAGTTGCTCATCATTTTTAGGTGGAACTTCCTATATTCAAGTTTATGCCCAGTGACTCTTGTCCTGTCAATGAGCACCACCGAAAAAAGGCCAGCCCCATCCTCCTGACCCCGACCCCTCAAGCACTGGTAAAATCCCCCCCCAGTCTTCTCTTCTCTAGGCTAAAAAGCCTCAAGTTCCTCTCTTCATAAGAGAGATGTTCTAGTCCCCTAATCATCTTTGTAGCCCTTTTCTGTACCCTCTCCAGTAGCTCCCTGTCCTCCCTGAATCAGGGAGTCCAAAACTACACACAGTATCCCAGATGAGTCCTCACCAGCAGATGGGGAGAACCACCTCCCTCCCACCGGCTTGCCACACTTTTCTTGATATATGCGCTAGTCTGATCTCGGCACTTGGTAACTCCACAGATTAACCCTAGTTCTGCTCATAGGGAAGTCAATGCTCATAGTTTGGATAAAACAGGGACAGAAACAGGAGTTACTTCCCGCCCGTTGGCTTTTTTGGCGCCACCGCGTGTTATAACTGCGTGTTGACAACTGCTGCCATCGAGTACAAGCGACAGAAAATCATGCATGCTTTCCTTCCAGCTACAACTGTGGCAAGATCTTCTGCTAAGGCAAAGCCACAACCAACACGGCAGTCTGGGCAAACACTATCAAATTAAGCACGGGAACAATGCACCACTCAAGACTCACGACTGGTTTCATTAAAAGCTCCTGGGCAACAAACAGCTGAAATGAATCCTTACTTTTCAGAACAGATGCCAGCTGCTTATTTCAATGTTAAAGCTCCAGCAAAGTTCAATATACCTTCTGGGGGATATTTTCTCTGCCTGTGGTGATTACTGCCTGGAAGTTTTAGATCTGAAATGGAGCATGCCTGCAATTTCTGTCCTTTATAAGTTAAGTGACAACATACAGGTACCCTTGGGTATAGCAACATTCCTGCTACATGTATGGGGAGCAGCTTATTGAGAAAGACCTTTCCCCAAGACCTCAAATGACTGAAGAATGGAGTGCCTCATGTCCTCTTTTTTTCCTCTTTCATGAAACCAGACATGGCTCAAAGCCAGTGACATGATTCGGACTCCACAGCTTTAACAGTTATAAACTGGTGAAGAGTTATGTCCTGGTTTCAGTCAGGATAGAGTTAACTTCATTTGTAGCAGCTGATGGAATGCTGTGTTTGGGAGTTAAAATGAAAGCAGTGCTGATAACACCCTGATGTTCTTAGTTGCAGTCAGACAGTCAAGGACTTTCTCAGCTTCTTCGTATTTCTCTATTCATGAGAAAGGAGGGGCGAAGCCAGGACAGGTGACCCAGATGGGCCAAAGAGAGTATTCCATGCCAATTACGTCCTGCCCAGGAGAACGGGGGGGGGGGGGGGGGGGGGGGGGGCTGAGGGGAGGAGGAAGAGGGGCGGTGGCGGGACGCGTGCTTCTTGGGGGGACGGTCGGGTTCCGGGACAGCTCTGGGTGGTACGGCCTGAGTTGTGTGGTTCGGTGAGAAACTGCATTGGGTATCAAGAGTTTCATATTCTTGTGCTCTAAAGTCCTGTTAGCATTGTTATAGTTTATCTTTCTGTTATCTTAGTAAACTATCCTTATCCCAACCCACGGGCCTCTTAGTTTCTTGGTTTTGGAGTTATTTGTCCCTTCCTTTTCCCTTCCCTTGTTTCCCCCCTTTTTCCCTCTTCCCCTGCTCTTTTACTTTAAGGAGCAGGCAGCTGTGTGGATCTCAGCCCACAGCCGGGGTGAAACCATGACAAGTTATCACAATGTCCTTTTCAAGTTAGGGCAAAGTGCTTTCCAGACTGCAGCAGAAAGTTTTCTACTACCTGCTGGATCAGGTAGCAATTTTCTAAAAATGATACTCTAAATAGTGATGAAAACAGTAGCTTACATGATCAGAAAGCAACAAAACAAGTAACTTTGGAATGAATGTACCATTTCAAATAAACTGAACTAGAACCATGGAACTGCAGCACACAGTTCAAAAGAGTTTATATTAAGTATTAAGAACTTTGAGAATTACCATAAGGAGCATGTTCAACCACAAGATCTTAGTCTTAGCTACATGAAATCTATCTAACAGTAACAATGTGTGAGAACTATGGACATGTTGGTTATCTCTTCTTTTCAGAATGTGCTCACAAGAGACAGACCATGTATTTCAGTTAAAGTTTTAGTTTTATTATCACTTTACTGAACTCTGGATTGTGCTGCAGATGCTGTATTTAGCTTTATGGACATGAACAGTCACATTCAGGTAATAAACAGTGAACTGTTTGCAGGTTTGCATCCATTAACGAAAACATACATTAGATCTCAGAGACACTACCTGATTACCACTAACCTGAAAGAAAGCCCGAGCTTCTCTGTACCTACATTCAAGAAATCTAGAGTGTGACATCTCCTCTAGAAAACTGGACGGATTTTTTGGAATTTGAACTTTTAAGTCATCGACGGAAACAAGCAGAAGTTCTGGCCTACAAGGGAAGAAAGATGATACGTTACCCCATTCAATTCCTTTACAAACCACAACTTTTTCTTTAAGGTCAGGTTAAAAATCTTAATGCATACTACTGACTCTGTCCAAATACACTCAAAACTGATTATAAAGGAAGAGCAACAAAAGCTTCAATAAATTCCTCATACACTTCAAAATTTTGTCTAAAAAGCAGCTCTATGCCAGTAAGCACAGTTAGTTTGTCACATCAATGGTTCCTTTACTGACTCATGACTAAATTTGTTCAGAGCTGCTGCTCAGTGCATTTGAAAATTCAGGCTACTTACTTAGTTATCTAAGTACGAGTAGCAGTTAAGAGCAAATTTTACGCTGTACTTTTGAGTCTATTTTCATTTAAAATTTAAAAACTGTTCAGCCTTCACAATGAATGCAGTATTTAACATCTTACACAATGAACTTCAACCTTATCAATGTAACAAAGTTTAAGCACGAGACTACAGACGAGTAACAGTTCAAACACTTATGCGTGACAGGAATCCCCTCAGCATGGTAAGAACGTGGGTGAGACCCAATAGCCTGCATATGTCTTCATGGTACAAATGTCACCTCTTGCCATTCATCATCTTTAACACTAGTTGTTTCAACTGTTACTGAATGTATTTCTGTTGCTTCCCCTTTTAATTTCACATTCCATTTCCGTATTCAACTCTTGGATACATATTGTTACAGGAAGACCAACAAACATCTATCAGCTAGTACTACATCTGCTGCCACATCTACTTTACCCTTGTGTTGCTAGCACAGATGGCTATCAACAAATTTCAAGCTTTTAAATATAGTTAACAATAAATCACAGACTCTAGCAGAAGACCCTTTGGGACATTCAACTTCAGTCACGACTTTGACTTCTCTCATCCTTCTGTCTGTTTCAACCTGGCTACACAGCAACTTCCTCTAAGACACAGTTCTTAGAGGAAGAACTTAAATGGTGAGAGGGTCTTGTTTCTTAAATGGTGAGAAGGTCTAGTTTCAGGTAAGCAGAATTGGATTTACCTTCGAACCTTACTTACAACCACATATGAGCTAATTTTACCACCTGAGTTTAGGAAAGAGAGTGCTTCTACATACAGGAGAAAACAGTTGTTTGGAAGCCCCATTATAGCATTTCCTCTCCTCTGTTTTGAACTCACTTTTCATATGCTCCAGGGTAGCGGCCAAAGTGGAGTTTCCGGAAAGGCACAAACTTTCTGTCCATATGTTGCTTGAGCCTCAGGGGGCCATGCCAGAGATAATTGCCACTCCTCTCATAGAAGACCACCAAGTGAATGGCATGAGATGCTAGTTTAAATATGTAGTGCAAAGGAATTTCAATCCCAGACAGGTCATCCATCCCATCCAGGCGGGGGTCCTTGTTTATAACCTTTAGCCACTGGAACCCCATCTTCTCAGCAGTTCTAAAAAGGCCCACCTAAAAATGGATGGGTGTGGGGAGGGGAAGTTAAAGATTAGAGAAACCAAGATTGAATGCTAAAATGCTTAATATTAACTGATACTACTCCCCACTTTCATTTTCTAATCTGACCTAAGCACAGGCTACTCAGAAGTTTCTAAAACCGTAAAGAGCAGCAACACAAGCAATTCCAACCACTGTATTTCATTTTCTTATGTTTTCTCCCTCAAACTATTCAATGAAACAACAAATAAATATTGTAAGCCATCCTTGGACTAGGTTCACTCTGAGCCATAGCATCCTCCTCTGAGTCCTCAAACTCTTCTCTAAAGTTATCTGTGTGCTCAACTTGGCTTTCCTACATCCTTGAATAATGACACCACTAATACAAAGGTGATTACAGCAAAATCTTCTTTTATGATGTTCATAAATATTTGTCAAAATCTCACCAAACACAGAACACTGCGTTAGGTGACAGGCTTATATAATTCCACAGAATATGGGAATTAAATTCTGGCTGATAAGAAAATGACAGCTCACCATCTGAAAGCCCTCTCAGTTACGCCCTTGGTCTACTTTTGTATAGGCATATCAGTTTCCCCTCTGGATGCTACAGATGAGCCACAAAGGAATAGGAAGATGGATTTATATTAGTGTCCTGCCACACAACCTTACCCTCAAGTTTCTTTAATTCCTGTACAGTTATGAGTAAAACAAAACCAAACCCCAAACAAAAAGCCAAACCAAAAAACTCAAATCCACCAAACCAAGAAAGTTGTTTGTCACTAGTATCTTTAGTCTGTATAAATTAGTCCAATGAGTATTTCCAGATGACAGTGAATTGATTAAATAAACTGGGATTCCAGTTTGTCCTTTATCACATGGTATACCTCTGTTTTTAAACACACCCATTTATAAATCTCAGTATATATATAAAAAAGCAGAGATACCAGAATATTAAGTGATCAAATACAACGGCATTAAGTACAGGGTTGTAACAAAAAGAAAAGAAACATAAACAGCAGACTATGCTAATCTCTCTAGCCTTGTCACATCAGTAACTGCATTTATTCCTTGATAGATCTGTAAAGTCAATATATATTACAGCTGTACCTACATTACAGGCTTTTTGTCTCATTTTGGCGTGCCCTTGTACTATAAGTGTTTATGAATATTGCAGGTAGATTCCAAAAACTTTGAGTTATCTACAAACGACTGGATACCTTTCACTTTAAAAAAAACAATGTTCCCACTACCAATGCCTTTGAAAGGTTTCCACACAATGCATTCAGAGTCCTTAAGACAAACTTGAAAGCATTACATCACAACATCACAGAACAGTTGAATGCATCGCAGTAACAAAGGTGAGCTGAAGAAAAGGCACTTACTTCATGTTTCCATGTTTTGTCCAGCAGTGCAAACGTAGTAAAGTCTCTTGGGGCACAGAAGTACTTGCATTCTGGACTAGGGCCATCTGGAGAACTTCTGATCTGTTCAATGTCTTTATCAACCAAGTCCAGAATCAAGGGATCGATCAAATACACTGGTATATTGTGACTGGATATTAAGCCTAGGAACTTCCTAACCACGTGCTGTTAGACAGAATAAAACTAGCAGTTAGAAACACCATCTTTAATGATACAAAGTTTAACCCATTAAAACTCTTTGGCAGAAGGGAAAAAACCCAACCCACTGAGAGAAGGAAATTTTATGCCCCAATACATTTTCTGAGTGTCCACTTCACTTCCACGAACAATTGCGGAAAGGAAATGGATATTTTCACTTGCAGACACACAGGCTGCTGTCAGGCTTTCCAGACCTCTAAGACCAGAATAAAAACCTTCTGGCTTGAATTAGAACTTCCTACAGCTAAAGCAGTCTAAAAACAGTCTCCAGGCTACACTTTAGATTCTTTGCAGCTCTTGAATAAACCCGAGGTTATAGGATGAAATGTGATGCATGTGTGGGTGGCCGAACGAGCTGGCTGATGTCATTTCAGGGCTGCTCTGCCACACCTTGAAAGGCCGTGGCGGTTACGAGTTGTTCCTCAAGCCTAAAAAAGGCAAATTCATCATGCCATCTTCAAAACAGAGAACCTGGGAACTATGGTCACCTCAATCTCAAGATCTAGGTGGCTTCTGGAGCAAAACGTCATATCCAAGTACATGAAGGGCAAGGACATGACTCAGGCCAGTGAAAGGCGAATTGCACTTGATCATACCAACTGCCCTTGAAAAAGCCAACGGGCAAGTGCAAGGGATTGTTCATATCTAGACTTAGCAAGGCCAGACCTAAACAGTATCCTCAAGACCTCAGGCGTGACGCCTGCCATCTAAGAAGGGTGACTCAGTGACAAGGTAGGAAGTGAGGGTTACCCAGCCTTTGGATGTGTGTACCCTGGGCACTCAACCACAGCAACACAGCTTACAGGGTTAAAACCTGTTGGCAATAAGGTCCTGCTCCTGAAGAGCAGATACATTAACTTCACTGGTGGAGCATTTTAATCAAGTATATTTAAACATCAATGGCATACAGAAGATTTAGAGTAGTCACAGCCACCCTGGTATTTAAAATACAGCTGCTGTATTTAACGGTGATGGTTAAATTTAATGATTTAAAGAACCATTCTAATCAGGCAAAAAGACTTGCTTAGAAGAGCACCATTAGACTTTATGTCTGTTACATCTCAGGGTTTGTAGAAGAGGTACGATAAGGGAAGACAATGGCCCACCCCCTGAGCTACCTGCCTAGCAATTCGGCCCCGAGTTGCTGAACTGAAGACTGAAGCTCCAACCTTCCTCCTGCCCAGCCACTGAGTCTGTTCCACCAACTTCAACCTCCAATTCTGGCACAGGGCTTTGGCTCCAGAGAAATGTAAAAATGTCAGTACAATGTGGATCGACAAGAAGAATTTAGGCAGCAGCACTACATGTGCTGTACAGGCAGAAGCAATGCCCCCTCCTTAGTGATTTCAGCTATATGCAGCTGAGAGGTGACTCGGCCAGCATTATTTCTGTAACTAAAGCTAGCAGATCAGACTGATGAACGGGAAGCAAATCTGTGCAGAGCTAGCTACTTTCTCCTCCCCATCACTTCTCTGGGGAAACAGATGCTTTTAGCTGAAATTTAAGATAATTGGTAGAAAGAGATGGCAATGACATCAAGCAGTTAAGAGAAAGGTATTCAAATGGAGTATTTTGGATTCATCACACAAGGACTTTGAAAAAAACTGAGGTGCAACATGTCCCTGGTAGGACAGAGGAGCATTCTGCTTTGTTACCAATCTTATAAAATCAAATTAAAGCTTAATGAGAACTCTGTCACTAGACTTGCAGATTGGAAGCCCACTGTGACCATGTCACCCAACACCTTTTGGGTAGTTCCAAGGGGTGCCACCTCCGAGACCAGTGAGACATTCCTGGCACAAGCAAGCAGTCCACAGAGCAATTGGCTTCGGTTACTCCCAAGAACAGCTCTTAACCAGAGCATCTTTCCTCTCACTCAGCAGAAACAAGGCACCTAAATGGCAATTTTGCTAACTAGCAACACTATCATATTGCATCCAAGCAAAAGGCAGCCATCCCCCAGCGCATTGTTCTCTTTAACCACCTGTGCTGTTAACCGATCTCCCAGCAGGAAAAGGAAAGGCTTCTGTAGAGGTGTTTTCAAACAAATGCCGACTATTATATCCTAACCGAGCTTCTGATTTCTCCAGGCCAACATGATGCTGCAATTGCATTCAATACTGCAAACTCTAAGACAGACAACACAAACCATCCCATTTCAAGTATTCAATGACACACCCTTAACACTGCTCCTAAACACTGTAATTACAGCAAGTAATGCTGAAACATTCTCTGCCTGCAATGAGCTTTCATGACACAACATAAGCAAGTAACACAAAACTTTGAGTAGCAGGTTAAACAACTGGAGCAAGCAAAGGAAACTGTGTGACCAGAGACCTGCAGCTGATTCTTTTACCCCGCTACTACCAAACAAACTGCATGTCAAATACGCCAATCTTTTCAACACTCAGTTCAAAACACCACAAAAGCCTGGATCAAAACTTCTGTATCAGAGAGTGCAAGCTTTCCTTCTTAAAAAGGACTACTGCTAAGGACTGCACATGCAAAGGCTGCTCAAAACTGATGTTTTGGAGCACTTCATAGCTTTCCTCAGTGAAGAAAAATACCCAGTGAAAAGGAAAGAAAACCGGACCCTGATTTTGCGATCCCATGAGAGTTCTCTGAGACTTGCAGAAGAACTGTGTGAACCAGTGACATTGTACGTACCCATCTGGTGCTGTCTTGGCCTGACTGGATTCCTCTGGCTTTGGAAAAAACTGCTCCATTCTATCAAAACCAAAGAAGAGGCAGGGGTGGAGGCAGGGAGAGAAAGAAAAAAGTTTCAGTTGAATCCCTGCTTAGGATTTCCCAACAGGGAATATATATCCAGTTAGCACTTTCTAATTATGGCTGTGGTTATACCTCTGGTCACTCAACTACAGTACTGAGTGTGAAATCATAAACGGGCTCTGGTTTAGTGTATATAGAAGGACAACACAAGCCTTGGGGACCTGCAGACATGCAAGGATTGCATGCTCAGGCCTCGGGTTCCTAAGTCAATATGCCAGTAAATATAAAATAGGAAGATGACAAACGCTGTTAGGCAAATACCACTGGGGGAACGACAGCAGGCTTATGCCTCAGTCTTTCCAGACATAATCCTAGAAAACTAAATCTGAAAAGACAGTATATTCATATGATATAGCCAAATCTGTATCAGCTCACCTTTTAGCTTTTCTAAAGTACAAAGAATATCTCACTCCCAGCCTTACTGTTCACAGTCAGAAACCGTAAGAAAGAAATCAAGGGCTGCAGTACCACCAACATTAGGACTGTCTGCATTTATTAAGAATGTCCTCATCAAAATAAAAACTCAGGAAATGTGGTAACCAAGCAGTTCATTCTATAAAAATAAAATTAAATCCTGTGTTGAATCTGCATTGCAACTATAAACTACAAAGCCATCAAAACCCCAGATGATTTCACTTACAGTAACATGTATCTCTTCCCATCACAGAAAATCACACTCAGCTAAACATTCCGCTGGCAGTATAAAAGCAGGACTTAGTATATAACATCTAGAAAATTATGAATACTGAATGACTGTACAAAGACAACTACAGAAAAAACGAGGTTTTCTTTTAAAAACACCACGCAGGCATGCTGCCTTCTTCCTTTCTTCAAAAAGCCCTAAGCTAGGGCTCAGTTTGACTTTACTTGCAATAAAAGCCACTTAACTAGAGTAGGAAAGCTTGCGGTGGCTCAACCCTGCAGTAGAGAACACAGAAGGGTGCATCCTATTTAAAATGAGCGGGCTGCCAGTGGCTAACATGACGGCTTGGCTAGCAGGCTGACAACTGATCTCTGTACTCACATGAGAAACTTGTTCGGGCTACCCAGCTGCTTCATGCCAACACTACAGCAATTGCTAGCCGCATGAGGGACGTTCGGGGTCGGCATTAATGTTTCTCAAGGGCTTCGAAAAGAATCGGTATTACACAGGTTTATTTCACAAAGGAAGCCTGCGCAGGGCAGCTCTCTCTTACCTTGTGTGACAGATAGAACCTGTAGTAGTACAACTGGAAGAGGAGGAAAACCAGGCTGATCAGAGAAAGGAGCGCCAGGACCACGTTCTTATTGATTTTCTGCATTAGTCTTCGGGGCGCTCTCGATCACCGCCTGGAAGCAGCGCGGCGTCGCGCATCTTCTCCGCTCTCCCAGCGCTTCCCTGCGCGCCGGCAGAGGACAGCGGGGCGCTGCGCAGGCCGCGCCGCCGGCGGCAGCCAAGAGGCCCGAGGCGGAAGCCCCAGGGACCCGCAGCGAGAGCTCAGCTACGGGGCACGTCCTCCGCCGCGCCCTGCACCCGGCTCCCGCTCCTAGCCACCGAGCCACAGCGACAGGACACGGTAGTCTTCGGCCGGCCAGGCCCCCTCCCCGCCGTGCGCCTCCCTTTCGCGGCGGCCGTAAAGCGCCGCCCGCCGCGGTACGCGCACGCGTAGCTGTGCGGCCCCCGCCCCCTCCCGCCGCGAGAAAGAAGGAGCGAGTCGGACACGTCAGAGCCCAGGTGTCTGTATTAATACAAAGAGCGCATCGCACACACACATCAGAGACACCGAAACAGCCCGCGGGCTCCGAGCCCCCCCCGCCGCTCCGCCGGTAGAGGATACCTGAGGTCCGGCCGGGGCGGCGGGGTAAGGCCCGCACCGCCCCTCGCCGGGAAGCGCGGCCGCACGGACCGGCGCTAAGGGACGGCGGTCGAGGTCAGCGGAGGCTCAGGCTCGCTCGGCGTAGCGCCGAGGCGGTGAGGGCAAAGTACTTCCAGGCTTCCCGCTCCGAGAGGGCATGCAGGCTTTCCGAGCCCGGTGAGGCCAGGAGGAGTAGGGCGACGATGGGCAGAACCCGTTGCCGTTGTCTGTCAGGCGGTGCATCACGTTTGTAACCCGCCATCCTGGCCCGACTACAGTACTGCCAAGCTGGGTGTGCTTCCCGAGGGGAACGCGTTAAGTGAGTTTCCCCAGTGCTCATGTGAAGCAGCAGTACCACGGCAGAGTGCGAGGGAGGGAGGAACCAGGATTTGTATAATAGCCTCTACCTCTTCTATTAGCGGATGGCTGAAGAAACAAACCCGGCACCCTCTGCCATCGGTATTTGGTGTTTGGAGAAGCACGTGCCACTTGGACGCTTTTAAATAACCCCTTCTGAAATTACACCCCATCACACAGCTTTCCATAGAGACAATGACAGCCACAGTTTTCTGATGTATTGAGAACCCAAGGGAAAACAGTTCCTCACAAGTTTTTCAACTCTGAAAGACTAGCAGTAATCAGTATTAAAAAATTTTAAAAAAAATATCTCGTTTTGGTCATACAGAAGAGGACCTCTGTCTAGCCATCAAACAGCATCAATTCCAGAGCAGAGAGGCTCAGGGAGTACTACAGTCATACTCTACTTAGCATTAACTAGGCTTCCCAAAGGTGTGAACCCATTGCCCAAGAACAGCCCCTCCAATCCCTGAAGTGGATTCCCCTAGGAAAAAGTAAAGGGCTGCATCCATCCCTCTCCAGCTGCAGGTACAATGTACACACTGCAACGAAGTATCACCAATATATTGGTACTGGACAGACACTAGCTCAGGAAAAAAGTGTCTAAAAAAATCTAAAGTGCTTAAGGCAATTCTTCATATCCCCATTTACTAACAATTGGACTAGCTGTTAGCAGCAAAAATTTGACATCTGTGCAAACTATTATATACCAAATTCATCCTTTAAGGGTAAAAAGTCACATGTTAAATTCACCTAGGACATCAGTTAAACTAAAGCTTGCAAATCACAAGTCACAGTATGAAATACTTCAAGCATTCTTCTAACTAAGCGTTAAAGGAAAATTGTATTTTTACACTGGATATCAAATTTACCTTGCAGGTTGCACTACATCTTGCTTAAAAAAAGGACTTCATAATTTAAATTCTCTTATGCAGAGTTGGAGATTACTCATGGTTCTTTCTCACTACAAATCAATTATTGTAAACATTCCCTTTCTTTCCAAAAAGGGAAATTTAAATAGGAACTGTAGCTGAACACCCAAGATCAAGCCAATGACTGGGCAGCATGAACAGATAGAGCTTACTTCCATGTCTGTTTACCACAGACATTTGATAACACAAGTCTCAAAACAAGAACCATCTATCTTAACCCTGCAGTGTCTGAACACCACCAGGGTCCCAGTACACCAGTCTTAGCTCCCTCACATACCACCTGAATTCACAGCAGCTGAGCCCCTAGAACTCCCAGCCAGGTGTTCACTGCAGCAAAAAGGAAAGAAATTAGTAATAAATATTTTAAGATTACTACACAGACTATTTGGATAATAACATCTGTATATAACGTGTGAAAGATTCAGACTCTGCTCATTTAAGAGCTGTGTCACCTTCCAGTATCATCATTTCAAGACCCAAAACACTAAGCTGGCAGAAGGTGGTACAGTTAAACAGGGAATCGTTTTGCACACTCCTCTGCAGAAGAGGCTACAGCCAACTTTTTTCACAGTGCAGAGATGCTCAAGTTCCAGATACAAAATTAAGTGCTCAACCATCCTGCCAGGTTCAAGATTTCTCAAGAGAAGCAAAACTCTAAGGTATTAAAATTAAGAAGAAAACTCAGGTTTTCCACTGAATGTCATACCCGGTTTATTTTAAGTTGTTTCAAGGAATTTCTCCTTCTCTAGAGAAATCTTGATAGACATAAAGGACCCATTGATACTAACAGTATTTAACATAATTAGATGATCGTGTTTCTATGGACTGTAAGATACACAGTAGTAGTACTTTGGCCCTGTAGAAGAGGAACCAATATACTATGGACCCTATCAACATGAATTTGAAACAGTTTTCAGGTGACAGTAGGAACAAAATTTGAAATTAAGAAACAGTTGATTCAAGTGTGTATCTGAGAATTATTTCTAGGCTCCTGGACTTGATTAGAGAAGAAAGCAGATTTAAACAGTTTATAATACATAAGTAATTGTCATTGAAATGTTATTTTCCATGAAGAACATGATTTTTTTCAGCTCTCCCACTATTATAAATGATTCAACTGTAGTTACTAAACTTCCAAATAGGAGTTGAGATTTTGGAATACCCATATATACCAGGTTAAACATACTTCCTGATTTGTGAACAAATGTGTAAGTGCAGATCCAGAAGTTGATCACATGTTAGCTGGCAAAGCATTTGCTCACCTTTCACTTGTTCCTCGCCCTTTAAAATGGGGAAGGTGTTAAGCTGGAGGATACAGAGGGATACTTCAGAGTATGATCTTCTGAAAGTGAGTCTCCTAGCCACATATACATGGTGTATGGTACAAGACAGCAAAAGTGGGATGCTATGTGTACATATACACACACACACATATATAAGCCTATAACCCACATCTGCCCCATCACCAGGAATTTAATGGTGCTGCTGCTGCTGCAACTTAGCTGCTGCAAGTTAGCTTTGATATTGACAGATGCTGTTTGAGAAGACTTAAGCCAGCCTTGAAGCTGGCTTGAGAGAAAGCTGAAAGAGGTTTTAGGAATAGCTCACAACTACGCATCTTCTGGAGGGGAGAGGGGATCCATTTAAACTGAAGCTCTCACAGGTTCATAGGGGTTGGAAGTCCAACTGCCCCTGCCAGAGCAGTATTACCTAGAGCACAGGAACACATCTAGATGGGTCTTGAGGAGGAGACTCCACAACCTCTCTGGGCAGCCTGTTCCAGTGCTCCATGACTCTCAGAGTAAAGTTTTTTCTCATATGGAGATGGAACTTCCTGTGTTCTAGCTTGTGCCCATTGCCCCTCATCCTGTCACTGGGCACCACTGAGAAGAGACTGGTCCTTTCCTCCAGACACCTACCCTTCAGGTATTTATAAATGCAGCCATGTTCCCAGCTTCGGCTGCACTGCTGCTTTGCTGTCAGACAAGATTCAATTTGTCATTCACATCTGATGAACTGTGTGAATTGCTGATTATCATAACTCAATTAATGTCACAAAACTGGAAAGCCAAGATTAAGACCCAAAATCAAGAGCTTCTGAGACAGCAGTATCATGCTGTAGTGGTTTTTGTTGGTTTTTTTTCGTTTGTTTGTTTTGAATCTTTTACCTGAAATACTTCTTAGGTCAATGGCTGGCGATCGTATTGCATCTTCACTGAGGACATAATGTTTTTAAACGCCTTTAAATTTTTATATTTTCTGTAACTTGTGATTAATGGGACCCAGACTCTAAATACGTGATATTTAAAGGAGTTACTCACGGGCAATAGGAGGATCTTGTTTCAGAAAAAACCCCACCATACTGCTCCTACACCTTCTTCATATCAGACCTTAAACTTCTTACAGAATTCTTTTGAAATCATACTGCTGTGATATTTTGCTGGGCTAGGCTAGCAGATCAGTATTCTTTTGAAATACATGTTTGATGTCACAAATTCAAATGGAAAGCCCAGTAATAGTCAAATGTAGTCAAGTTAATTCATGTTAGGAGAGCTAAAAAAATGTTATTTTTGTATTCTTCATAGAAAAATATTCATAACTAAGTTAATATCCAATCCAAAATGAAATGCTTAAATACAGTATTAAAAAAGTACATTGTTACAGCTCTTGATTCCACTTTCTTTTCATTTTGAACAGAACAGTTCATTTTCCCAACCTTCCCATCTAGATTTGCAGTAGGTTCCTAACACTTTAGCCCCAAACCTTTGCACTATCAGTACTCAGGCCTTAAACAGCAGTAGGTAGCAAACCCAGTGTAATCCAATGCTCACAAGCTTCTGTGAGTAGCAGCTACACAGAAAAAAACAACCCACCAGTCAGCAATAGAAGTGTTTAGTAGACATTACTAGGCAATATTGTTTAGGCTGCTTGTTGAACCACTCAATCCATTTTCACTTTTCTGGAGTGTTTTCACAGCACTTGGCACCTGCAAGCCAGTACTCACTGTAAGCCCACCACACCAGATCTAAAGGAGGAAAAAAAAAAAAAAAAAAAATCAATATTTTGAACATTATGATGTATCTATGTCTATCTTCTGACATCCCATAATGGAACTAGCAAACATAAAATTTGTTCTGCAGCTGCATTTGTCTTCTCTTCCTCCCTAGTCTCATCACTCAGTAAAGCATTCTGATCACACAGAAGCTAATTTTTAGGACTATGAAGTCTAAGATGCTTCATATACAATGCTTTATTACTCTAAAGGTCATAACCAAGTCTAAGATCTAATGCAAACAGGCTTGCCCCAATAGAAAAACTTCTTGGCAGACCAATGTGCTGGCAGCAGGTACTTAGAACAGTGAAAAGCAACACTCCCACTCTACTTCAGTGTCTGAAAGCAGCGCTTAGTTTTAGTATGACATGGCTGGAATATATATAATTTTTTTTTAATAGTATGTTGACACTGACACGTTTTGAGAAGCTTCAGGGGCACAGGTGCTAGTGACCTCATTCTACAACTGAGCTACATGAAAGAATGTATCTCCACGTTGAGGAATAACTTTGAGAGCTGCAATTAAGCAGGTTGACATTTGTATTTTAACTGTTCAGGCTAACTTACTGGCTGTAAGACTGCTCTCACTAAGTACGAGGGGCTGTACAAGATGCAGCCTGGCAGGTGGAAGCATAGTGCAGATGTTTCCTTGGATGCCTGAGAAAGTGACTTAAGAGTCATCCTGAGCAATGTTAGAGAGATGATTAACATGTTTGTGCCAACTGTTCTGAAGCTACTCTGCTCCCTATATGTAGAAAAGGATCAGGAAGGTAACTTATTTAGTCAGCTCCAAATAAAGCACTATTAAAAATCTAGACTCCTATTGTCTAGTACAATTTCTAGCCAACAGTAGAAATTGTTAAAGTAATTCTTTGTGATACAAGTGAAAAAAAAAACCAAAACAGTTGGGTGTTAGGAAATGCTGGATATGCTACATGTAAGGCTGCCTGGGTAAGTTACTCCTTTTCCATTCTTCCTTCATGCCCAAAAGAATAGCCACCTTATTAACTGGCCTAATCACGCTTTAAAATCACCATGCTGTGATTTACCCCATAGAAAATACAAAAGGCTGGAGATTAGTGCCCAGGCAGCTGAGTCACCAGTATGAACCAGCATGCTAGATTCCTAAGTTTTCCCAGACCTATACCCTACTCCCAGGTGCATTTGCTGGCACCTTTAAAACATTTGAAGCCTACAAATTTAGTTACTTGAACACATTGCTTAAATTAATAAGGGAACACCAATACACCTAATATCTAATCCTTTTCCTGTGTGTTTTTTGCAAGGTTTGAGTCTTTAGAGTTGCAGCAGATAGATCTTAGAACCACAAATAAGTTATGCATGCCAGTGAAATAATCCCCAAGAATAATCCCAATGAATCTTTTAAAGATTTGAAAAGCTAGTCTTGTGTCTCAGAGGGAAGCATTTCGTGTTGTTCTGTCTCATGACACCTACTCTGACAGCTCACAGGATCTTGGTCCTGTATCCGCATCAGTTCAGAGCAATTATGATAGCAGGCTCATCAGCTACCAGAATGTGGTATTAAAAAGTCATCCAACACCCTAGATTTCTGTAGGGTAAAAGATTTACATATCTGGGACCATCCAGATGCAGAGTCCTCCTACTGGACTGCTATTATAAGCACCACATGAAATAAAAAACAGTTAAACATTTTTTAAAAATTACCAGCCAGACAAAACCAATGTTCCAAATTTCCTCCTTTAAAAAACAATTAAGTCTTAAGTAAACCAAATTCAGTAGTAGAAACTGAACAAAATTTTATAGATACTGACCATAAAGCCTGGTAACAATGGTTGGGTAAACTTTGTTCTGAAGGTGTGTAACAGCTCCTTTGAGTTTGCGTTATAGAAAGCCAGCAGACCTGAAAGAGGTAGAGAACAAGTTAAAATACATGTTTAAATGCTGCTGTGTAACTTTTTTTTTCCAAGGAGCAGTTTCCATAACACATGAAATCCAGTCCACATGACTGAAAAATTCTCACAGTTAGTAGCTTTGCCATATAGATGAACCCAGGTCACTTTACATTACAAGTGCTATTACACAAACAGCTCTGGGCCTTATTTTCATAAAAGATTATATCAATCTGGAAGCCATGTACTACTTCAGCCTTGTACAGTTTCAAGTTGATACAGATAGCTAACAAGAGATTTAGCTAAAAACTAAGATTGCATTTTACCTCCATCAAAGTCGCAGTATACGCCTATTCTGTCTGGAACAGGTATATCTAGAGTCTTTGTTTTATTATTATGTTTTGCTGAAAATGTGATTTGCAGCCAGTTGTTGATATGGATGCACCAGCTTGAATTAGTCTTTCCCAGCTGGTCAAATTTCCCCAGGTTTCTGTATGTTACGCCCACACTGTAGGATTTGCAGTCCTGGGCTCTCACTTCCCAGTAGTGCTGTCCACTTTCAAAAGAAGTGTCTCCTACAAAAAAAAAAAAAAAAAAAAAAAAGGATATGTTTAGTCACTATAATTAAATGTACTTTGCAATGCTTGCCTCTTTATAGGCAACAGTGATGTCTTCTAAGGTGAAGACAGACATTGAAAAATCTGAACTATAAGGAACAAAAATATTCATGTAAGAAAAATAATGACACGGTTTTTACTTACAGTCATTGAGACAAGATATATTTATGACCAATTAACATTTAATAGCAGTGAATGTCAGTCACCAAGAGCTTTGCAATAAAGATCTTCAACAGACTTGAAAACACTTGCTGTAGCAAGAAATTATGGTAGCATATAGGGAAAACTACCTGTGCCAGACAGCATAGAGTCCTGAAAAATCAGAAGTTTTCCCCTCAAATTCTTACCTAATCTGTCCTTCCGTAGCTTTAACAAAAGTAGGAAGTTCACCTTACCCAACACTGTGTATGATTCACCAGTAAAATGATCTCTGCTGCCCCTCGGGGAGGATCTTGAGCTAACAGATGTCCTCTTTGGAGATGGTGCACCACTTCTAAGAAGAAATTACCCCCATTCAAGATTTGCACACCATTACAGAAACACACAAACATGTTTTTCTGAATCAGTTAGGATGCAGTAAACCTTTATAAGCATTGAAATGACACATTAGTTCAGCACTTAACACCTCTAACAGCATGCATGCACAAGAACTGAGGAAGAAGACAAAACAGTAAAAAATATAATACCTTGAAACAAGTTCAGAGGCAGATGAGGGGAAAGAAAGCAGTTGTGTGGCACATGGTTTGAATGAATACTTGTATAAAACCATGCTTAGCCTGTACTACTCAGAACCTTAGAGAATTTATGTTTCTAGTTTCCTGCACAAGATTTCTAGTAAGCTTGTAGATCAACTACAGCCATCAGATAGGTATGCATACACTACTGATATCCAATGTCAAAATGCCTAATTTTCACTGGAATTTAAATGTCAGTGAATGAGCAAATACCATCAGTTTTTAGCATGTGTATTGCTTGTAAAAGCAAGGACTGAAATCCCAGGAAAAAGTATAACCCAGTGAAGAATGAAAGGAATATAACTGTGATAATTTTAATTTTAACTACATACACTGATAATACGAAACCCAATTGTCTTTAACCACAATTTACATTAGAAAAATAGGAAGTGAGACCGTCAGAGTTTAATGCACCACAACTCTCCTTAACAAAACAAACCACCCCAACTCCCCCAAAACAAAAATTCAGCAAAAGTACATTGAAGAGTGGGGATTTTATTTGACTATATTCACTCTATCAAAGACACATAAAAAGGAAATTGTGTCACAATACATTATGCTGACAAACACACAGCAACTCCTCAAGAGTCACTGTAAAATTAAAGAATCCAATCTGGTATCAATAAAGGGTTAGATTTTCTAATCATACTTTTAAAAAGCATTCTCAGGAATCAACAGTAAAATAAATGAAGATAAACTTCGCTCTGGAGAATATTCTAATGAGCATAAAAGAATAATTTTAACCTAATGAGGTTTTCAAACATTTTAGCTTTGTTATGCCTTCAAAATTAATTCCTAGGAAATTTACCACTAAACAAAACTAAGGCTATTTGCAAATTACTATGATTATTAAACCATAGTAGCCAGAGAATCACACCTGGTTATTAATTCAAAGGCATCATCAGCAAAGATTTTCAACCTCTCCAAAACAGCTATGCAGCTTACAGTTTAATTTCATTGTCAAAAAATTTTGAAATTACAAAATAAGTCTCTGAAAAACACATGAGAAGTAATTTTCAACTCCTTGTCCCATGTAATCTATCATATGCCAGCCGTACAAAAGTCACCGCACGGTTTTTTCTCTTCAGCTTTTCTTTCAGCTACAATTTGGTAACAATAATTGCTACTTAAACCTCCACTAACACAGTGAAGTTTTGCCTGTTTCTTTTCTGATTCATTCAACACTGATTCCCAGTCTCCCAGAACTGTTCTCAAATACCACTTCATAAAGCATTAGAAAATGTTCCTTTTGCCTAATACCTTGATTAAAATAAAGTCACATGGAACTCAAAAGCTGAGTGATACCCAGGTGTCATAAGTAAGCAAGCTAGAATCTCTAAAACCTTGACGATTCTGATTTGTTCCCGTTACATAAGCCTACAAGAAACCACTGATGGGAAGATTGTCTACTTTAGCATCACCATTTAGCACATAAATTTGCCAGTACAGACCTGTGGACAACTAAGCTTCTAAATTCCTTGCAACAGTTACATGAAGGGTGTAAGTGTGTACAGGTACCCCACATCAAATGCTTTTGTACTTTATTAACATGGAGGAAGCTGTAGTTTACTTACCAAAGAAAAAGGTAACAAGTGATAGCATGAAAAAAAAAAAGCAAAGCCAATAATTAAAGCATAATTTCAGCAGAAGCTATCACACTCTGCAGATTCCATCCTCCTGCAAGTGCACTGGAGATAACTCAATCACATTTCCAGCAAAAGCTGCTGAAATTTTTCTATTAGTTTCAGTGTAAGTTATGCAGAAAGCAATGTGGCCATTTAGAGAATCACCATAAAAATATGCAGATGCTTGACTGGTATTTTCTCACAGTTATGAAGACATTAATGGGTCCTCAGTAGCATTTGTTTTGTTTGAGTCTTCTGAAATGGCCACCGTATGCGCTTTGTCCACTCAAAATCTAAAAGCCTTTAGCAGTTCAGTGACATGAAATATTTGGTGTAAAAGTTTGAAAAAAAAAAAACAACCCAAAAATGTTGGCTGGTTTGATGTTTCCCCCTCCATGCTTAAGTCTGCATTCCACTAGGGAAAGCCTGTAAATTTTGTAACAGAAGATTCGGTTTGGTGCCCATTTTCTAATACAGCACAGCCTTCACTGGCTAGTATAGCATCTGACACATTTCCTTCACTAGACACTGACCAGATACTCTAGTTTTATGGTCTAGGTTGTTGCCTACAGCACTGCAGTTAGTCTCAGTTTTCTTATCCATTTTAGCACATAAAGCATATTCCAAGCAACATGTACCCTTATGGAAAAGAATGGTCATGGAGTGATATCAGAAGTTATCCACAAAAGGATACAAGGATACCAGAAGTTACCTAGAAGCTTTCCTCTAGTCTAATAAAAATGTTACAGACCTTTAAGCATTTTCTTGCCATCATGTCTTTCCAGCCCTTGAAAGCTGCACATCTATTTAAAACAATTACATTGCAACTTTTCCCACCAGCTATGGAGCTAACTACAAACTTTCCTTCTAATGCAGACAATATCACAAAGATAATTTTAAAAGGTTACAAGACCCTCCTGCAGAAATCAAAGCTTAATCTAAATCTCCTGTTAGAAAAGGTCAGCCTGAGGTGGTCATATGACCGCATCTTTCTACCAAAGCAAAGGCCAGAACTACGGAAGTTCTTTACCAACAGCTACAAAGACAGACCAGAGTTTGTTGAGCAAGTAGCAGTATCTTTGAGAGAGTTTTAAAATTTATCTTAGTGGAAATTGATATACTTTGTGTAGTAGAATTATCAACACTGCACAGCTGTTTCACCTACACACCTTTTCTTTACTGCTGATCCCAAGGCAAAGATCTATGGACTTGAGACACAAATACAGAGGAGTGAAACCTACAAGAAATTATGAACCAGGCATTTGTTTTGGTCCCACAATTTCTAAACCAGCGAAAAAGAGCAGGAGAGCAAAAAAAAAAAAAGGGAAGTTGTTTTTTATAATGAAACATTTACTTTAAAAAAGGAATAGTGTGTTTCAGCTGCCTTTACTATCAAAAAAGAAAGATGATCTCATTTGAACACTTCTTTCTGCAAGTAGAATTGTTGTGAAGCTTTTTACATATGCTATCAGGGCTAAACTTTATCCTCTTTGAAAGCGTGCCTTTATTTTCCTGTGATGTCTAGTAACAGCTATAGTCCAAGTTCAGAGGCAAAAATACGTTCAGGTTCAAGAACTAATATAATATTCTAAAGTTCTCAGAATACCTCATTTCTAAAAAATACTAGTGTGCCATCACGTGCCAGAAGGTTAAAGTAAGCATCAATGTATCTGTAAATAACAGGGAACTTCGTATCAACACTAGAATACATAATGCTCTTCCAACCATAGTAAATCACATCTCCTACACACTATCATGCATCCTCCCAGAAAGGCTATTTTCCAGTCGCTGGAAAATATGAACATAATCTCTATGAATCCAAATTAAGTTTCAAAATAATTATTAAAAGTATGTGTACTGTAACTGATAAAGGCTATTAGATTTATTTCTCACTGCATCAAGCAAAGGAAAGAAGCGTAAACTCCCAAGGAAACTAGGTGCTAGGTCCTAGGAATAAGAGGTATATTATCACCTTCTATTGCTCTTCAGCAGAGGATTCTGGCCACTGTTGACAGAAAGAAGTCGTCATTAAAGAAGTGTTCTTTACTACAGTAAATTATCTGCATTATTAAGATGCCACTAAAAGCTACTCTAGCATGCTTCTGGCAGTATCTGCCTATAGGCAAGGTATCTGTTCATAAATTATGTCTCTTTATACTGAAAAGCCCATGTTGAAAGTCAGGTAATTGTCCTTGAGAAATAAGCAGCCAGCTCTGTGGACAAGGTAAGAGCAACAGACACTGTTCACACCTTGGCTTTAGCAAGCCTTTTGAGTCCATCTCTAAAGCTCAAGAAGTGAGATATAACTGGATAGTGGGCCACAAGCTGTGCATTGAACCAGGTGAACACCAGGTTTACATCTATGGATAATATCTTCTAGATGAGAGAACCCCACACAACAGGGCAGATGGAGAGAAAACTGAGGGAAGAGCAGTTCTGCAGAAAAGCAGCTGGGAGTCTTGATGGACAACAGCAGCTGACAACAGGTGGACGGACAGCACACTGCACTGTATTCTCAGTATTCTACTCTGAGTTTTGATTAGCAATAAATAAATTATAAATTTCCTAAACTCAGGTCTGCTTTGTTGTGACAGTAATTAAGGAGTGATCTCCTTGTCCTTATTTCAACCCACAAACCCATCATCATATTCTCTCCCACTGTCCAGTTGAGGAGGGGAGGCAATAGAGGACCTTGCTGGGCACTTGATGGCTAACCAAGGTCAACCCACCACATCTACAAGTTATTCGAATGCCTTCAATGATATTCTAAAATTCTTTTTTAAAAATAAACCACATTTAATGATTATGACATTTCTAATAGCTTCCAAAAGTAGCCTCCACATCTGTGTGAAAGGTGAAGGGAAATAAATTAAAATTTCTTCCAGAGAAAGACTTCTGAATAAAAATTCCTTTGGTGTCCCACTGTTCTGAAGTGCTTGAACTGTTCCCTGCCCTCTTCCCTTAACTGCCAGATGACACATCTTAAACAATGTAAACATTTAGAAAATAGGGTTCTTACCTGCCTTTGTTTTCCTTCCCTTTTATTTTTTCTTGGCCTTTGCCTCCAGTAGGATCCCATTCAACATAGGTATCTTCAACCTTCAAGTTCAGATGAGATGAAGTACTGTCCAAACTGAACACAAATGCTGGTCAAGACAAAATGCAAAACAGTGAAATGGTATAATGCTCTCTCCCAACAGTGGCTATTCATAGAAAATGGAAGAAGCAATAGTAAAATTGTAGCAGAGTACTATCTGACTTAATAGAAACATCATCCTTTTAGTCTGACACTTGTTACCAAGGTAAGGAGCCCTTTAAATAAAGCCCAACTATCTACCTTCTTCACTGCACAGGTTCCATCAAAGTAAGTTGGGTTTTTATTTTTCATCTTTATAGTGCTGCAGTATCAGCAACTCAGCTATAGCTTTCTACTAGTTACAGCCTGCTCCCCGAATTCTTACAATCATGAATGATTAAAAAAGCTATGCACATTTTCTGTGCTCTGCAGCACTGATTCTCCAATAAGGTGTTTATTATTAATAAGGGCTACAAACTTGGAGAATACTAAATTGACAGAGTAGCAATGCAGGTAGGCATCACTGAAGTGTGAAGTCAAATGCAGATACAAGAACAGCAAGAGAATGCATGCAACTAGTAAAGACTTGGTATTTGTTGCAGCCAACTCCTTCGTCCAAGAAAACAAAACTAATACAACATGCCAAGTTCCCTGAATATGTTTATTTACAGACTATTCTCTAAGTGCCCTGACACCATCCGACATGATAGACTGGTTCTGAAATGTCATTGTTATCTTAAGAGTTTAAAGCTCAACTGTACACAAGTCTAAAAAACAGCAAGGTTTTTAGATGAATGAGCATAGTGAGTTTCTATGGGCTGATTATTAAAGAAAGTCAACTAAGTATTCAAACAGAAGTAACAAAGATAGTATAGGAAGCATGATAAGTGCCCAAGCTATCAAAATCAGAATTATGTTTCTGGCACTGGATTAAGGATAAAGGGGCATTAAATGGATACTATATATCTGACAACAACTGTTGCTTGAAGTATTAAGATAACTTTAGAAAAGTTACCAGAATGCCCATCAGCTCATTCAGACTGCATATAGCTTTGTTTTTATGAAGTCATTCACAAGTAACAGAATTTTTATTTCAGTTACCAGTCATATTAGTCATTTTGCCCTTTATACTACAGACTTTATTATAATTAAAGCTTTGGGATCATTACCTCTACCATAATAGTTAAGATTTGTGTTCTGTCACAAAACTTTACTTTCAAGAAATTATTCATGTATTTATAAAATTATGTCAGGAAGCCATAATCCTGAGACCAACCAATTTCTAACACAATGACTTAAAGCTTTAGCAATTTGGACCTGCCCATTTTTTGAATACTGTAACTGTAGGTTCTAATCACTGTCAAAGTAAAAAAAAAAAAATCCTTTTCAGACCCTTCTATTTACAGAAAGCCATTACCTGTCACATGCTAGGTACCAACAGCCAGCCAAATACAGCAACTGTTCAGATGCCCTGAGAGTCCTACCAGTGCTCAGCCACAACATTAATCTTCTCTTGCTATATGTTGGCATGATGTAGTGGCACATAATACTGTCAATCCACAGTTCAAAACAACCAGTGTCAAGCTCTGTTGGAGGAAATTGTGTCATTACCCCATTTTTAATGTCCGAATGCTACATGGCCAGCTTTGTGCCAATAAACTTCTTAATCCTTTGCAGAAATTTGTTTCCGTTTCACTTAGGTCACATGTTTCAGCTGTGTTCATGCAGAAGCAGACTTAACATACAAGCTCATACATGAAGGGTATTCACTACATCTAAGGTTAGTCTTTCAAATTTTACCTTTGGTTTCCAGAGTCACAGGATCAGAATATTCCCCTGCCACAGCTTTGTTGCAAGCTTGTACTCTAAAGTTCATGTATTTTGTATCAAATTTCAGACCTAAAAAGTGAATGTTTAGAAACCTGAATTGGTATCATTGACAATTGTTCCAAGACTAAGATCTATTCCATATACATCTCGTCCATTTACCTCAATCCACAAAAAACAAGGTTAAATATAATGTGAAATTAATGTAACACATTATTTTTTACAAAACCTCTAAGTCAAAATATAAGGCAGAGCCATTATTGTACAAAGCACCCAAGACTAATGTGAAACAATGGAAGCTTCGTTAGACACAGGAAGATTTCCCAGCATAAAGAGGGACATCGATTTTCTTGCCTTTGAAGTGTGAAAATGTTTACCTGATAACGTGTACTCAGTAGCTTTAATATAGTCTATCAGCTCCCAGCGACGTTCATCTTTAACTCGAGGGTGCCCATCAAAGTTGGTTTTCCTATACTCCAGTACAAAATGATCAATTCGGCTGTCTTCTTCCGGCATTCTCCACGACACTGTTATGCAATTATCAGCAACCAGACATGCTGCTAGATCTATCTCTGGAGCCTTAGGAACTGCAGAGACACAATCACACAGATCAGTTTAAAGAGGAGAATAAACTGAGTATTAATTTGGTCTCTGTATTTACAGAGTTCAGAAGTTGCTCTTGGCCCAGGAACATCTTTTTATTTTTAAAGAGGGTCTAAAAAAGCACAGAAGAACATCATGCATATCACTTTCATTTAACGTGCATCTTACAAAATGAGAAACAGTGTCAGCTCTAGAGTGAGCATTTGCATCACATTTTCCAGATGTTTGTTTTGTCAGTAAGCTGGGCGTCTGATCCCCTTCTGGAGGATACACCAGACCACACCAGTGGACTTGCAATTATGAGACTAGTGCTAGAATAACATTGCACAGGAAGAACATAGCAAGCTTCTGTTTCTGAGTCCTTGGAAGTGAGTGCAGCTGCAGCCTTCAAACACTATCGCTGAAGTTTCCTTCCACCACTATAGACAACTAACAGTGTAATGGTTTCCACTAGCCAGTCAGCAGTTGCTTAGTTTGTTTTCCATTCTGGCTTGAAAGAAGGGAAGAAGGATGGAGCCCTGCATTCCTGGATGTGGCTGAACACCTGCCTGTCAATGGGAAGTAGCAAGTAAGCTGTACACACAACTTCGCTTTACCTATTAAACTGTATTTACATCAAGCCACATGTTTTCTCGCTTTTACCCTTCCGATTCTCTTCCCACCATGTCTGGGGAGGGAGGGCAAACAAGCAGCTGTGTGGTGTTTAGCTACCTGCTAGGGTTCAACCACAACAAATTCTCAAGTGCTAATCCCATTCATACTAGATGATCTTTGAGGTCCCAAAGCATTCTATTCCAAGGCATCGAACAATAATTTGAGAATATCATCAGTAAGATCCCTTCTTAGGCAGAATTAAAAATTAAGACAAGTATTTCAGAATACATACCTGTAAATTTAGCTACTCCAATTATTTTTGTCATGTTGTAAGATACCAAATAAAAAGTCTTCCACATGTTCAGAATTACAAAGGTTTTGGCATGGTTATGTCAAGCACTGCACTGCCACAACATCAAACCTGTTTTCAGCTTACCACAGCAGGACATTAGTATTACCTGATACAAGAAGGTCTATCAACACTCAGTCCAGTTTTGCCTGCAACAGTCTGAGCTATCAGTATTTGGTGTCAGAGCAACCTGATAGCTTGGTACTACAGAAGGAAGCAAGATTGATTCCCAGACAGTTTATTTTCTCATTTACAAGTCAAAGGACAAACCAAAGGACAAACCATTTGAATTCCCAAGTATTTGATAACAAAAATGCATATATAAGCAGAGTTATACAAAATAACATCTTTCTCTAGCCACACAACTGCTCATGCTAGCTGCTAGATCTTTACCGTCCCACTCCTGTTAAACAGGTCCACTGTGATCAGTTTACCTACCTTGTTCACTTATTTATGAAACCCAGAGCAATGACTGCCACCCAGAGTCTAAGACTGAGGTGAGTTTCTGCCCAGACACTGCTAGCTGACCACTAGCAACAGTGTTGGTAATTTACTGCACCTGCCACCACATACTGCATCTACAGCATACAAGATAAATGTGCAGAAATGTAAACTGATGCTGCCAAGTCCTTAACAGATTTGGATTAGTGACCTAGAGATGAAACAATTTATATCCCTGCCATCAGTATTCTTGTCAATATATTCTTGGTATCAGTCAAGGGCAAAGTGATTTAAATAGGAAAGCAATATGAATAAAAAATCTATACTGGACTACTGTACCAAAGCTTGCTTTCAAACTATGGAAAATAGATGCATTGATATATATTGTGTATTATCATAATATTACTGCCCTAATAGCTTATTCCTGTCCTGCATTTCAGACCATATCACCACTCCTGCAAGTAACACACTAGTTTACAGCTCCATGCATAACACTCTTGCGGGACTAGGACTTTGGAGTGTCACTAAGCATCAAGCCAGCAGGTACAGCCTTGAAAAATGTAAAATAACTCCAGGAAGCAGAAGGGAACTGACAACTCAAGAAAAAGATGAGGTCTAAAAGAATCATTCTCACTTTCGAGATCAATATACTTTTCTGAAACCCTGTATTATTTCAAAATTGACAAAAAAATAGTAAAGTCTTTCACATTCATGGTATTCAGCTTAACATCCAATGAATGAGCTTAGGTTCCCTGAAAAAATGACACAAGGGTGCATTTTTTTGGTTTATCTTCAATTAGCAAGCTATTCATGTAGTAACAAATTAAACTTACTGCATACATTTTTTTACCTGGCAAAAATGATACAGTCTGGAGCATGCGCCTTTCCACAGCAAAGTCCACCATCAAGTAAGTCATACTATCACTGACGTTCGGTTTCAGAGAGATGCGGAACGCTGAAGCCATTGTGACTCTTAAGTCAAGAAAGCAACAGAAACAAAGTGTATTCTCCATTGTTTAAGTCCTACAGGCATTTTTAAAAACATCAATTAGATAACCCATATCATTAATGTCAAACTGTTAGCCAAAATACTGACCGAAGACCAAAAATTTTTCTAGTAGACAGCTGTTTATCATGTAGCACAGACTCCAAATACAGAAAGTTTTGCTAATACGAGTGAAAGACATTATGGTGCGAGCTCCCAGTTGTTCATATAACCAGGTGAAGTAGTAATAGAAGTGACCAGAGAAGAGCTTCTTATAATAGTGAAAAGACTTGGATAAGAGACAACACAAAGCTTGTATCACTTTACACAAAATCGGGAAGTATGAAAAAATCTAAAGCACTACAGCGGCTAGTGAGGAAGGGGAAGGAAATACAATGTAGAATATTAAAAATATAAGCACATCAAGAGTGACAGGCATTACAATGTTAGGATAAGAAGATGTTCAGTTCAGTATCATAATTATAGACGAGAGAGGTCAGTTTCCCAAGATAGTAGACATTCTGAAATTCAGTATGGACTGCCTAGCAGATGCCACTGCTCAGCCATATACATAGAGTGAATCTCTCCATCAGGAAAAATAATCCTTGGATTAGCACTAAGAGAACACCGGGTAGTCAGCTTCAGACAGCTTTTCAACTTCTGTTTAGGCCCTGATCTTGGTTCAAAAGGATTAGATCACACAGTATTTCAAGAAACTAGAAGAGTAAGAAGATGCTTATTACAGATAAAAAGCATTAAGATTCCTATCACTACCACTATCAGTCTGATTTGTTAAGGACACTAAATCTTTACCCTTGGAAAAGCAAAGATTACTTTCTCTAGCAATTACTCATTTTACAAAATACTTCAGAGAATTTAGACAATCACATGCTTCCTTAAAAAAATCTGTGAAGCCAGCTTGCCTGGCCCACATGAGCAACATGCTGGAATCATCCTGTGAACTGTCTTTCAAAATTCTAAGCACACCATAGTATGTTCTCTGAGCCAGAAGGTCAGATTCCCAGAAAGTAGTTGTTACTCTTCCAGGTGAGGAAAAATGGCCTTTACATTTATTTTAAAACAGTAAAATTTTGTGTTCTCAACAGTAGTTTGAAGACTCAGGTCAAAGCTATCAGAAATAGCAATTTCACTGACATTAGCCAAACTGGTATCACCCATAGCCACAAGACTTTTTACATTCAAAATGAAAATTAGCTTGCAAGAGTGTGTTAAGTACTTGAAAAAAAAAAAAACCACCAAGATTTTTCTCAATTTAAAGGGACAAAGTCAGCTATCAACATTACATTTCATTCATCAGGTGTTAATAATAAATCAGAAGTTCATGATTCATGATAGTGATATATTGTATTAATTATATACTTCCATGAAGAAATAAAAAATAATATTAACTGCTGCATAGCTCAACTTCCCTGCACTAAAAATGATCATCTTCTTTAAGGTATTAAAGGCTAGTGGGCAGCAAAGAAACACAGTAACAGAATTTTTCTATTATCTCTCAAAAGTTGTGGTGTTACAACACACACTTAGAAAAGAGTCAATTAATTTGATTTAAGCTGACTATGACCCTTTCAAAATAAATGTACTTTCAAGAATAAGATTAATTCAAAGACACAAAAGCGACAGACTTTGTACTGTACCTATCTTTGATCTGTCTGGCAGCCTTGATGCATGTCAGGGAGGAGAGAGAGAGAGTAGTTAGTATTTCCATGCACGTATCAATGACAGTAACATGCAAGAAGCCTGAGAGCAATCTCAGCTGTATTGCCTAGATTTGAAGATCAACCTGAGTTTGACATTTTCATAAAAATAGTTTTCCCCATAAAACATATTAATGGTATTGGGTAAAACTGCCACAATCACAGAATCACTAGGTTGGAAAAGACCTCTGAGATCATCAAGTCCAACCATACCTGTCTGCTACTAAACCATATCCCTAAGCACCTCATCTACCCATCTTTTAAATACATCCAGGGATGATATATCACCTGGGTAAGAAAAACCCTGATCCCAAAAGCTACAAACCAATTTACTCAATTTCCTGGGTATGGCTTTGTCTCTTCAGATTTCTCTTAATTTGCTAAGTTACTCCTGATCACATTTTAAGAGCTATGTGACCAAGTCAGTAAAAATTAGCTACCATAGTATTTTCTTAATAGTGGTATGTAACCATACCTGGATTGTTTGGCTATACATCACAGGATGATTACTCTGTCAAACAAGAAAAATAGGACTTGCTTTAACTTTTCCTCTGGAAGTTATTGTACTATTCTGACAATACTTCCTAAAAGGCACTCTCCATATGTCACTACTCAAACCCACAGAACTTCATTTTTCCCAGCATTTAAATGACACCACTGAAGCAGATGTAAACATGGTGACGACATATTTCAACAGCAAACACTAACTGGCATTCGGAAAGACAAAATCCCTGTCCTTCAACAAGAGGAGCTGCAACCCTGAGACAAAATGTTACTGTTGATGTAGTGATGGCATAGTTAGGTCTGCTGAATCCAGGAATTAACATTGCTAGTTGATCTAGTTACCATTTAGCTGAACTACTTTCCAAAGAGGAGACAAGAAACATCAGGCAGCTGCCCAGCTAAAAGTCAGACAAAACCAGAGAACTTCCAAATTTGTTAAATACAATGCACACTCAGTAAAGAATGTAGCAGTCTAGAGTTACCCTGCTACAAAGCCAATTCTATATTCTCAAAGTAGGGAGGAGAAAACACCAAGTGTTAAGAAATAATTTAGCTTAACTAGCAGCTTTGTCTTTCCTCAGACCAATGTTACTGTAGAACTACTCACTGATTTTTCTACATGAAAGCTGTAGACAAAACAGAGCTACATAAAGCCAACAGATTACCTTTGTAACCTCTATGTCTTGTGAAATATGTGGTAGCCAGGACTCAACCAAGAGCCTTCTGCAAGACAGTCCTCACTTAACTCCTTTAAATTTAGGGGTTTTCCAAGGTACTGACAAAGAAGGGTATCAGCCCAATTCAGATATGCTGCCCAGCAGAGTTATACCTAATCCTATCTAATCACTGAACCGTCCTGCATGCTGGTATTCATGTTCTTTTGACTTTTAGGTAAGCCTATTCAGCAAATAATGCCATCCAAAATCTAACAGAAAAAAAAATAAAAAATCTTAGTTTAGTCTTATGCCACTTTTCTCCTGAACTGATTTACTAGCTAGTAAAGCGGATCCAAAGAAAGTTTGTGCCAATAAAAAAGGAGCTGGCCTTTCAGGAACACTTGGTATTCCTTTTAGCAGAGCAACAGATTTAGCTAGCTAATAGTCAAGGCAACTCTGCCTTAAAATGCCATATCCAAAGATACATTTCAAAGTGCAAGCCTGTGCAATACAAGTTTCGAATCCTAGATTAGAGTTTACCAAATTTGATTTAAGTACCTTAAGCCTCAGGCTCCAAGTTGAAAGATATTTTCCCCAGACAACACTTGAATAACTTTTCCTTAATGTATTTAATTGAAAAAACCCCAAACATTAGAAGTATCCAAAGCAACAACTTATCATAAATTCAAAGCTACACTCTGCATAACACTTAGGAGCTAATTTAATTTTTACACATCACTATGACAAGACAGGAAGGACAACTCAAACTGAAGTGCTAAGAAAAAGACTCAGTTTAGGAACTGTCACTCTTCAAGGCAAACAAATCAAACCTGACACTTAGGAAGCATAGCAGCACAGAAACATGTTTCCAGAAGGTATAACTGACACAGTGAGACAGACTTCCTGCTCCCTTTTTAGAACAATGCATGTCCTTGGTCTGGTTAAAATGCAGAAAGGCAAAAGTAACTGGGTCTTGGACTTGGCGTGGTTGACCCCACTACTAATGCTAGAATTATTATAGACAGCCTACTGTACTGAGCATATACATAGAAGTGTTTTATTAATTTGTATGTATATATTTCTAGCTAGATACAAGCTGACTTATTTACAAGTCTGCTGTGCTAAAGGACACATTATCTGTACTGGAATTGCAATGTGAGGTTCCAGTCAGGCTCTTGCCTACACAGTACACAAATTAGAAAGTTTTGGGCAACTGCCCTGAATTAAGTTTCATAAGATCTTTCAGGACAGCTGTAGAGTTCAAGGTAGCAAATTAATCCACAGCTTGCATGAAGTTCTGCAAAAAACCCCACCTTGTCATTCACAGAAAACTGCAACTAGAATACAGAGACTCTCTGCAAGTGTCATCTAACAGCACAGGGCAACTGACAGGGTCACTTGCCACAGCTTTCAGTGGTGGCCATCATGAGTAAGTGTTGATTCAGTTTTACAGAGACTTATTTCACCCTCACTTTCTGTATTCTCTTACCTAGTATCAGTGCAAGTTTGCTTAACACTGACAGTTGTCCAGAAGAACTGGACAACTTTCCCTTCACCCAGCAGTCCTAAATAAGAAAAATTATTTTATTAAAGGTCACAAAAATTCAAGATCATAGTGCTTGACTTGGCAGCCCCAAAAAGAGCATTACCTGTTTTTTTTTTTTAATATGCCTCTGTCCTTACTCTCAGTATTCCTGCTAAGTTTGCAGGGTGCAGTACAGTAATGCAAAGGATATTTCTAACTGAGACAAATACCAACATCCACCTTATGAACACCCATTCAACGTTTTCTACCTTCAAGAATTCCCCAGGGTCCTGTATGTCCAGCGACTGTGCAGCAAGTTCCAGCAGCTCTTCAGAACTCTCTAGGGCACTACTACACTGGCTAAGCTGATCCTGAAGGAAAAACAGAAACCAAGAATAGTTTGATGTATCCACATTTAAAAAGTGATTTATAAACTACCAGTACTAGAACTACATGGCTTTGCTATGCATTTTTAACAACTTATTTCCTTACTTAATCAAGGCTATTACCTCTGACATTATCATGTTAACTAGAACTTCACTGCGTTTGACAAGTGCAGAGCGATATATGGCACAATCCTATAAATCCACAGGGGGGAAAGTTGGATAGGTGGTACAGTCTGATTTACAAGCCCAATTTCATTTTAAGGCTTGTTTTTCCCAGCATCAGGATTTCAGAAGCAAATAAATGCTCCTGAAAAGGCAGCAGAGAAAATTCTTTCAGGATTATCTAAAGCTATATCATCAGTAAAGTACCATTCCCAGTATACTACGCAGTCAACAGAGAACACTGCAGGATCCTAAACAAACCATAGGTTAAACAACATGCGCATTTTAAACATGCCAGCAGCTTTTGAATCACCATTCGACCTACAGTTGTTTTTCTATTCATATGACACATACTCTAATATCTCAGAGCAAGTCAAGAGCAAGCAACAATTCTTTTTTAAGCACTTCAGGAAGGACAGCTTGCTCTAAAGTAGTCAGTGTCTCAAAAGTAACCATTCCATCAAAGTGGAGAACTAACCAGTCTCCAGCACTCTATAAATGTAACTAGTTTGGCAGTGTAGCAAATTAAGGTGGGCCTGCTGACCCTCACATTTACTGTTCAAGGATAGAGCAGCACCAAGGAACCAGTCCAACAGCTAGAAGCTTGTACAGAGTTTCCAGTAACTTCTGAAGAATGCCGTTAATGCAAGGTGTCATTCATCTATTACTGATGCTCTCCTCTCTGGAGGGTCTCCAATGCTGACAAACTCACATACAGCATGATACTGCCAACATTTCCCAAAACACCTCAAAAGGAGAGAGGTAAATGCCAGAGGCATTTTCTAACAGCTTTGCAGAAATGTCATGGTAACTGGATGCTTCTATCAGCATTATACTGATATACATCTAAATTTGGGAATTAAAAATAAACATTTTAGAGTAATTAAAACACACTTCCCAAAAATAAAGAAATATATTGTCAAAGCAAAGGTTTAAGGGGAATTGAATTTTCAGCATTAACATCCAATAAAATAATTTGAGAAGGATCAGCCTAAATATTAAATCTTCACCTTTTCCCTTTGTTATTTAGCCCCTGTATTTTAAGCTACAGCTTATTCTCAACCAGTGCACTTAGTCAACTACAGAAGACTAACTACAGCACAAATACTTTGAGAAAACAATAAACTAAGCAAGTCCATTCCTTTAAACAGACTGTTTAGACCTCATTGAAGTTCCTTGATTCTTTAATTCAAATTTAATTTTCAGTTCCAGTCAAAGATAATGGCTTGTATTAATACATTAAGTGCCATAGCTTTTATCTGTTAGTTTGATTTGGTAGACTGACTGTTGGGTCAGTGCCTCAGTTACTGGGGAAGCCTGGTCTGTCATCAAGTAAAGGGGATGTCCTTTAGGCCTGTAGTTAGACAACAGCATCAGCTGTAAGTCAAGTCAGGCACTTAACAACTGTGTCCATGATCTGTTACATTCCACTTGTCTTCATCCCCTTCTAAAGTTGCAGCTCAGCTGTTCAACTCAGACACTGGGTAGCAGCTCTTGATACAACTGCACCACAGTGACAAGCTTTCAGAAGAACTCGGTTCAACCATACCTGAGCTTGATAAAACGAGATTAGCTACCCAAAAAATAACAGAAACTAACAGAATTAATAGAAAATTTCAATGGTCAAGCCAAACTGCCAGATGAGTAACTATCAAAACTGTTTTCAGTTCCAGAACAATTTCTTGCAGAATTAAGTTGAGTTTTTCTTCACCAGAAAGTAGGTTAAATCATACATGCCACAGCTGAATTTCTTCTGCGAGCTGATAATTTCGAACCCCTTCTTTAAGCATGTAAGGCCTAAGAGTCCTTGGATGTGGGTAGACCTCTGTCTGTTGACACATTTCAAAAGCTGTAAAGGTAATACCACTTCCTTTCTACACAACAATGAAGAGAACATAAATGAGCTACAAACCATGAAGTACCATTGAAGAAGGGACCAGAGGAGTACTTGTATCAAAGAAAACATTTACTTTATACTTGCTGCATTTCTTACAACAATATAAAAATTTCAGTTGAGATTTAAAATAGCAGTTTAAATCTGCTTCTACTCAGATGCAAATTATTTACAGACTTAGTTACAGTTACCTGCAGAGCTTTAATCTTACGAGCCTCTTCTTGCTGAATTGTGTTGGACATAGTCCCCTTCATCTCATCCAATATAGAATATAGGCCATCAAATTCTTCATCCAACTCGCTGATTGCATTAGAAGAGTTTATCTGAGAAGAGAATTGAAACTGCTGCAATCTATACTGGAAACAACAGTCTTTCAGACTGAAAGTCATATTTGTTTGCCCAAACATGGTCTCTCATGACCACTAGGTACCTTGTTACTGCTCCTCACCTTATCAAAAGGGGAAAACATTAGGAATGACAGACACCACCTAAGCAGACTGCACACCACGGCACTGAAAACTAAATACCACAACCCTCAACCTTGCACACAACCAATATACTTGGCAAATTTGTTCCGTGCCAAAAAGACTTCATTTCCCTCTCACAATTATATATGGATAGCTACATGTTCATAAGGGGATAATTATCCAGCTGCACACAGAATTACTGCATCTGATACTAAAAACAGCACTGAAGAAGCCAGCTTAAAGATCTGATGGATGATTTTCATTTCTGCAGATAACTTAGCTCAGCTTTAACACAACACAAGTTGTGGCTTATTGATAGGCTAAATGATGCTCTAAAAATAAAGCCTAAGTTAAGCGCAACAGTTTGTGACTACTAAAAAGAGAAAGAGCAAAGTATTTTCTCTCAAGTATCAGAACGGTCCCATTTTCCAGTCTGCCAAGGAGATAAGTCTAAAAAAGAGACTACTTCCAACTAACAGGAGTTTGACATCTTGCATCAAAACACAGATTGTCTTTCATACAAATCAAGTCCTAAAGTGTGTGTAAAGCAAAACCACCATACCTTTCAGCTAAAGACAGACTTAAAAAATACTATGTTCCAACAGGAATATATATTTTAAACTTGACTTTCATAACCCTACCCTTACACACTACCAAAACAGTTAAGGGACTGGCAAAACTAGACAGTTGCTCCCCTCTTAGATACAACCTTTGAGTTTTAATATCTATATATATACCTGAACATTCTTTATTGTATGGTTCAGTGTGTCAATGAAGTTATGAATTTCATCATTTTTGATTGCAAGAGTAGAGACAATCCTTTGCAAAGTTTCCTAGAATTACAAAAACAAGAGTGAGAAATCATACAAGAATAATTTTTAACCATTTCAACATATATGGAAATTCATCATACACATTCCAGCTGTGGTGAATTCAACTCTTATTCTGATGGGATCAGAAAATGCATTTTGTTAGACAAGAGAAAGAATATCAAAGGTCTAAGAAGCATCCCATTAAACTAAAGATCTTAAGTTATTAGTTTAACCATAGAATCATAAAATGGTTTGAATTGAACAGGACCTGAAAGACCATCCAGTTCCAAACCCCCTGCCATGGGCAAGGACACCCTCCACTAGACCAGGTTGCCCAGAGTCCCATCCAACCTGGCCTTGAACAATCCCAGGGAAGGGGCAGCCACAACTTCTCTAGGCAACATGCTCCAGTGTCTCACCACCCTCATAGTAAAGAATTTTTATTATCTAACCTGTCGTCTTAGTTTAAACCCATTATCCTATGTCCTATCACTACACTCCCTGATAAACAGTCCCTCTCCATCCTTCCTGTAGGCCCCCTTCAGGTACTGGAAGGCTGTTAAAAGTCTCCCCAGAGCCTTCTCTTCGCCGAGCTGAACAAGCCCAATGGTCTCAGCTTGTCCTCCTATCAGAGACACGTCAGTCTTCTTGTCACTTTTGTGGCCCTCCTCTGGACTTGCTCCAGCAGCTTGGTATCTTTCTTGTACTGGGGACACCAGAGCTGGATGCAGTGCTGCAGAGAGGCAGAAACAGCTCCCTTGACCTGCTAGTCATGCTTTTTCTGATGTGGCCCAGGACACTGTCGGTGTTTTGGGCTGCAAGCACACACTGATGGCTCATGTTGAGCTTCTCATCCACCATCGTCATGAAGCGGATGCGACGGCCTCCTGGTTGCATGACAAGGCCCTGCCCGCGCGAACTGCCGCGCCGCTCCCTGCTTGCCGGCTGCTCCCGGCGCTCCTCAGGCCTGGGGGTGGGCGCCGTTGCCCTGGCAACGACCAGGCCTCGGCAGCGGCTCTCCTCTTCTGCTCCCCCGCCACGGGAAAAAAGGCGGGGCCGGCCGGCACCGGAGCAGCCCCTCTCGGCGGCTGACTGACAGACATACCAGGAACCTGCTTTAGGACTCAGCACCGTTTCGGGTGTTTTGCTAAGGCCGCCCCCAAAATCACCTAGGCTGGGCAAAATCACAGGCACCGCCGGCTGACAAACCGTAGTAGGCAGGCAGAACTGGCAAGCACAAAATGCATTTTTAAATTAGACTACCAAGTCCAGTTTTGTCAAGTAGTCAGTCACATATCCTAAGAATTGGACAAAAAAAACAACCCAGAGCCAGGTACTTAAAATTAAGTCAAGTTGAAGAATTAAAGCCCAGAGTGCATCAGCATATGTAGGTAAAAATAAAGAACAGGGTGAGGAGGTAACAAAGAATTCTCTGTTATTTAATTCAGGCAAGTTGATGATAATTTCTAGATACAAATCTAAGGTGTTAGATTTGTCTCTTTAATAGTAAGGAAAAAAGCCATCCTGTTTTAATTAAGATATTATTAATCATCATTTCAAGTTGTTGAGCTTAACTTTGTTACTTGACAGCATTTAGGAAATGGAGGTATGGAGAGCTAATAAGCACACCTTAAAAATACCCAGACCACCAAGAAGGCATTGCAGATGACCTTCCCATAAGAAATTTCTTAACAACTACTTCCTACTCAGATCACATTTGTTTGCTAAAAAGCAAAAAAAACGTATTTTACTCCTTTACAACATCCACAGCAAAACTTGTCACTACATTCCCTGCAAGAAATCTCTTCACCTGTCCTGTCCCATGCTTGTACCTATTTCTCCTGATCCCTTCCTCGGCAATTTGCCATGAATCTGCAGTGATATATTTCTAGTACCCCAGCCCACTGCCTCTTTGTCCAGTGTCATGCTCAAAGTTAAATAACTAGCAGAGGAAAGTGAAATTTTACCTCAGGCATCATAATGGTCTTACAGAAAGATATAATGGACTGGCTAGCAATGACTAAAATTATGACTCTGAGGAAGGGAAACAAGAACAGACTGGCTTCTTACAGAAACAAAGAGTATAGCAAGTCTTGATCCCTTCATTACAGAATCCTTTCATTGTCCAGTTAAAAATGAACATGTTTAGAGACAATTTTGTACACATCAGAATGGCAGATGAAATGCCATTGTCCAACCAGCTGCTTCTGCAGTCACTACTGACCAAAGGCAATTGTTTCCCCATGTCAGACAGCCCACAGTTAAGCCTTAGATCCTATAAACCCAACTGTCAGTTTGGATGAGCAAGAAAACTCCCAATCCTCTTTCAGCTAGGATTTTAAGGCTTACTCAGTTGCACCACATGGGAGGAAAAAAATAAAAATTAGTCTTCTTGTACATAGTACCAAAGAATGTTTTGGGTTTTTTAGTGACATACTATTAAAGGGTAAGACTTACCTGTCAAGCCTTTGCAATGCAACTGGAAGAGAGCTGTCAAACACAGCTTTCAATCACATCTACAGTTAAAGTCAACTGACCCAACGAGGACCAGAACAGCTCTTCTTAAGCAAACTACCAATTTCTCCAAGCCAGGTTTGGCCAAGCTCAAACAAGTTTAGACACCTCCTACAAATGCTGATGCAAGGGCCCTACAAATATCCACCAGCAGTAGACAGAATTTTTCTTAAACATTGATGCAGAAGCTATCAAACCAGAAAGTTTCAGGAGTTACTAACATATAATGTTTTCTAATGTAATTTTCTAATCACTAATACATAATAAATGGTACATTTGGAAGAAAATCTAAGACACATGGCAAATTCAGAACCCTGCACTGTTTCTATTTCTTCCTTTATCAGGAATTTCAGAAAAGTCACTACAATTGCACGTAACAAAAAGGGTGCTAAAAATTATCAGTGTAAGCAGCAGTTGAGGTTTACATTCGAAGTTACCTCACAAAAGAATTACAACAGCACCAAGCTCAGCAATGTTCCTTGGTATTTCTAGATTGAAAGAACTCTGTTGCCAATTTTGTAGGATCCTATTATATTTTTCTTTTAGCTTTCTCTCTGGCTAGCATGTATTAAGTGAAGTCAGTTTCAAATTAATTTTCAAAAAGTTATGCTATGTTTTTTACAGAAGTAACTTTTGCTGCTATCACTGAGGTTCAAAACTCCTCTTCGCTTTTACATCCTACTCTTATTCTCTGAATCCAATACACCCTTTGAGGAAAAAAGGCATTCATAAAGCAATAATGTGGGTGTGCAAGGGAAGAACAACACACAAGGATATGAAAGAGGACAGCAAGTCCTGCAACATGTGTTGGCTTGCAGCCTTGCCAAAAGCATATAAAAGTAAACAATGTAGCCCTCTTTGAATAGCTAGTAACTAACATCATGTAGCACCTGTTGAAGCAGATGGCCACCTCAGAAAAATTAGCGTAAACCACGATGAAGCATTATTTCAGTTCAATTTGAGATCAATTTGATCTAGATCCTACTGAAGCCTTACACAGCACAGTGTTTCTAAAGCAGCCTCGGGCCTGGGACAAAATCTTGTCTTACACTAACTTTCCTGTGCAGACCTAACTGCCAACAAGAGTTACTTAGCATCCATTAATTTAAACTCCTGCACTTGTCCACACATGGAAGTTGCCATGCTTTGAAGGAGTACTTAAACCAATGTGATGATAGCAAATTAACAAAGTGTTGTAAAATAACAACAAATCAGCTGCATTTTCCACTGTCATATTCAGAATTTCTGAGCAGCACTGAAACTCAAATATGATCAATGACGCCACACAGGAACATCTACCTAGAGCACCCACAACAGCTGCAGCCCTCATTTACTCCTTCTCAGAGAGACTAATCCCACATAAAGCTGGCAAAGGCAGGCAGACTCAAACTCACATAGCACCTACCAGAAGCACAATTTTTGGCATTGCAAGCATAGGTGAGTAGAAAGCACCATCACGCAAATGACTAAACCAGCAAACATCTGTGACCTGTAAGTTTCAAGCCCTTACCTAGACCCTACACACAAATCAGTTCCCAAGCTAAGGAAAGCAGTCTTTGCAGAGACAGTAACACAAGCACTTTTGGACTGCTAGACTGAAAGCCAAAGGGCTGAGTCAGAACTTTTTGCAGAGGGTATCACTTTTAGAAAGCCCAGTCCTTGGCCAAGCACATCTCTGCTCCCCGGTGATTTCCCTGAGGGGGCAGGTAGCATGTAAAAGGAAGGAGAGAATTATAGGGCAGCAGCCATAGGGAAAAAAAAACCAAAAAAACCAAACCAAAACCAAGAAACCACCAAAAACGAAGTCCACAAAAAGCAAACAATAAAACTCTTTTTATTAATTGGCTGCCTTCAACACAGGGTAACATGGATGCAAAACAGAAGGGCCTGTGTACGCACCGTAATTGCTTCTGACAGGGATACACAACGTGAAAGAGCTCTACACCAGAGCCCTATGTCATTAAGGCACATCAACTGCGGCGCCAGCGCCCGAAGCAAACAGACATGGAGAAGCCCCCCTCGCTGGGCGGCCCCCGGCTCCGCTGCCGTGCCTCTCCGCGGGAGGGGGCCTCCCTAAACTCTCACAGCAACCCGGGGGGGGGAGCGCCTTTACCGCTCTCCCACAACCTTCGTCGGCCGCCGCCCTTCTCCCCACGCCGCCAGACCGAGCACCCGGGCAACCCCGACACGCCGAGGAAACGCCCCGCCCGTCTGCCTCCTCGGCGGCTCCCAGCACCAGCCGCTCGCCGCAGCCCAGCGGCGCGGCCAGCTGATGGAGGGCAAGGCCGCCTTCTCCCACGACCCGACCCACGCGGAGGCAGGCTCTCGCCACCGGCACTCACTCTCTGCTCGTCCATGCTGAGGGAGGTGGCGATGCAGAGACCGGCGGCAGCGCCCAGGTGCGGAGATGATCGGTTACTGGCCGCCGCCGCCCCCCGCGCATGCGCGCCGGGATGCGGCCACACCGCGTGCGCGCACCGCAACCCTTTCCACTCCCTCCCCCTTCACGCACGCGGGCGACACGTGTCTCTCCTCCCCTCCCGTGGAGGGGTCTGTGCACATGCGCAGTGGGAGCCGACGGCTGAGGGGCGGCCCAGCGGGTAGGCTGTGCCGGGAGTCGCGGGTTCCAGTGGTGGGGCGGCGTGGCAGGTGTCTCTGGTGTTCCCTTCGCCCGTGGCCCGGGACACCGGGACTGCAGCTCAGCCTCCGCGGGTGTCAGGTGTGCCAGCGCACCCCGGGCAGCAGGCGGGAGCAGGGTCGGCCTATCCCGATGCCGAGCTCCGGGAGACAGGCACCCTGAACGCCTCGGTGACCTACGGCACGGGGTGGGGCGGCAGGCCTCGGGCCCAGCGCAGTCCCGCTCTACCGTGCCGAGCTGCGCGGGGAAGTGCCGTGCCGCCGGGAGCCTGTGCCCTTACCCAGGGCGTTAGGTGTCCTTGCAGCAGGGGAGGGCTGCAGTGAGGTGCATTAGTGTGCTATCGTGCCTGTACGTATGAGCTGAGGCATCCTGGGCTCGCTAACCAAGTTTTTAAAAAGAATACAAGCAGTGTCACCACAGTGTTGGGAAGAATTATGAATGTCACAGCGATGTCTTACAGAGGTACAGCCATAAAGCAGCCGCTGGGCAGAAGCGTAGCCTTACGGTCTCACAGCAGCTTTGAGCCCTGTGTTGATACTGAAAAGCAATACTTTTCACACCAGGCCCACAGCAACAGGAGCCCACTTCCAGTGTGGAAATTTACCACGGCTGGGAGATTTTGAAGGTGTCTCTTTGGGGCCATTTATGCCTCGGTGAACCCGTCTTGCCATGGTTTTGACTTCTGCAGTGGCAATGCCGTAAAAACACAGGGCAAGAGGAAGTACAGAGGCTGTGAGGTGCTGTTACCTGCCAAGTGGCATCGCTCCAGTCTTCCCAGCTCAGTCACCTGGAGCTAGAGTAGCTGACACTGGCCTTTGTGGTTTGCATGTTTATTGTGTTTTCCAGGTACCTGATAATCTTACTTGTTACAGTTAACACCCACGGTCCATGCTAGTATGTTCCACTTGAAACCTTAGTTTGAAAGAGGAGGAAGAAAAATTGTGTCTGATTATGTCACACCCCAGGCTAACAAGAGACAAGGATTTTTACACCCTCAGGAAAAAAACCAAACCCACTGCTGGGTCCAGGACATACCTGCTGGCTCCAACTTCTACACCTGCAGATTCTCCTCGTCCTGAGTAGAAACCCCCAACAAACCTGGGCTAGAAGAGGCCCCAAAAATCTCTTGGAATGGTTTCAGACAGTTCAGAGCAAAGGGCATGGCTGCTGCTACAGAAGTTGGCAGCCTGCAGCTGCTGGGAGACACATACTGGTGGTGGCGAAAGGGAAAGCTGTAGGACCAAGTGATAACCAGGGCTGCTCCACTGAAACCCTTCTGGCCATCCTGCCTTTTGATACGTGCTTTCAGTTTCATACCAGACTGGCAGCAAGGGGGTTTCAAAGTTGGAGAACATTTTCAGCTTCTGGGTCAGAAGTAGTGCCTATGACCATACACCCAGGGGTCCAGTAACACCAGCTTCAGGAAGGGTCACATTTGGTACTGAAACCCTCTGCAATGTGGTTAAAGTGATTTCTGAAGTCGTGAACCCAATTTTTAATTCCAGGTCTGGGTTACATGGAAAAATTCAACCACACAGCTGGCTATATGCTTTCTTATTTCAAAACTGGAAATGTAAAGGAAGAGTCCATGAGGAAATAATCCCACGGCTTTATGGGTTCCTTCAGCACTCTTGTGAACATGCATTGAGCAACAAAGTATCTACCCAAGCAGATTTTCTATAGAGTTCTTTGTGGGGTTGGTTTTTTTTTTTTCTTTCCATAAATTTTAAAAGAGGAAGGACTGGCAAGAAGAAATATTCCAGATTATTAATATTGTCCCTAAAGGAACCCAATAACACTTTATACACTGGGAAACCAGAGAGCATGGCAGGAACATGCATGGATCCTTGGCAAGCTGTGGCAACCTGAGTCCTGGACAGGAGCCCTGTCAGATAGGGTGCCTTACAAGCAGATGGTGGCTAAGCTAACATACAAGCAGAAACACCGCCAGCAGGCTGCTAGAAGGGGTAGGTAGTATCTTGTAAGTGTAGTCTTCCAGCCTATTTTAGGCCAAAAAGGCATGTAACAGGAAGAAGACTCAAAGGAAACAATGGCAAGAAGTTGGAAGAGGAAGAAATGCTCCCTAAACAAGAATGGGCTGGCTTGGGTAATGACAGAATAATACAAGTAATCTTTTCATTTAATCTGTCTCCACACAGGATGGTAAATTAGACACATCTATTTGTCAAATTTGTCTTAACACCTGAAGTGTAAAGGAAGATTTAGACACCTGGCTCCTGGCTACCTCCTAGTCATGCTTACTACCTTGAAACTCATGAAAATTAAAATATTAATAATCTTTTTTACCATCTCCAAGTATATGATTATGCCATTTTTGTATTTTTTTCTAACAATAGTTGAACAGCAATACTTGGATTTCTCTGCAGTGCCAGATACATCTGTGTACTGTGTGAGGAGGAGGCAGCTGATTTTTGCATTTCTGTGTAGAAGAAGGCTTGGCAGTAGTTAATACTGGTAGTAAAACTCTGAGGAACCAAACTAGCAAAAGAAGAAGGTGGGAAGATGGCCATGGATGGCCTTTATACTTGCTTTGTGTTGGCTTTGAGAAGGGCTGGACCCTGTGTCGACTAACACACACATCAGAGTTGTTTGGTGTGGCTCTGGCATCAACTAGCCCTTCTCCTTGTGCAGCTCAAAGTCACTGTGAACTGTTATTTTGAAAAAGCTGCCTTTTTGCATCTTAAAAACCTGGACAGCTAGCTCACTCCCACCGGCGACCTGGAGCCAACTGTGCTTTTTGAGCAGGAGGTCAGAAACGAGCAGCAGAACCAGACAGTCAGAGGAAGATTGGTGGAGCAGCAGAGGAGGCTGGGTGCCTCAGCACGTGGGACCTGGCCTGCCCGAACAATCTAAGAACAATCAAGATTTCCCTGGCTTTCCTCCCAGCAAGCTACCAGAAAATGGTGGGGCTGTAGAAGAGGGTTTTCCTGGGACACACACACACAGGGCTTCACAGGAGTCACCGTGGATGGGCTAAGAGGCTGTGGCAGTGCTGCTCCTGCAGCGCTTGATTATCACATCATTACCTTGATGAAAACCAAAGCCTCAGAAGTCAGTCCAGCGATGGCCACGAGTGGGACTCAATGAACCTTATGGGTCCCTTCCAACTCAGAATATTCTATGATTATATCAAATGTAGTTACTGCAGTGTTCCTACCATGACTCATAAAAATAAGGTTTGTGCAGTTTCCTTCTCCCCACTAACAACTTACAAAGTGGGTTGGTTTTTTTTTTTCTTTAATTTGGAAACAAAATACTAGCTGCATTTAAAGAACTAAGTTGAGAAATTTTAATTAAAATACCCCCTGGTATTCCCAAAATGGTATAGGTGCGCCTCTCTTAAGAGTCTGCTGCTTTGTTTCAGGAACAGAGGACAGTGGGCAGAGGAAAACAGGCTTTCCCACTGTTTGGCAAATCAGTTACTGCACTGAAAGAAACACAGTGAGGTTTTATTTGTGTGCATGCAGAGAAGGCCGTGACTATCAAATCGGCCTTATTGTTTCAGCAGGCTCTGCAACCATAGAATTAAAATGTACACACAGACATTGTTTTGAGGTAAGTACTGTGTGTTACACACATATACTCAGTATAGTACAGCTTTGATTTTTTTGATTTATTTTCTTAGTAGCTTCCCAGTTAGAAAGGGAGGAAAGTAAAATGTGTTCTGAGATTTGAACAACTGATTTTCCTCCCCTGGAATGCACATTAAAACCAACTGCATTGCTGGTTTTATACACACTAGAGGCTTTTATTATTTTCTTTTTAATAGAATTAGAACCAAAAAAACCCCGAGACTTGAATTGTCTATTGTTTAACGGTACTTTCATGCCAGTGTAAATAAGGTGTCAAATGCGGCTTGGAAGCTGCTTAAATAATATTTTCCTTATTTAAAGTACTGTAAATCAGTGGTGAATCTGTCCTTGGTTGCACTGAATTGTGATGAGGGAGGAAAGAAGTTTGGTGTAATTGATGTAAAAACCACTGTGGGCCACATGGTACTCAATAAGTCAGGCTAGGCACCTTTTACACCCCAGCTCTAACTTGACATCATCACTGGTACAGAAAAGCTTGCAGCCCAAATCCATTAAGGACATGTCCTGCACCAGGTAAGATGTCTGTGCTGGCTGCCACTCCCTCCATGCAGCCTGGATTTCAAGTCTTGTTTGTTTTTTTCTGAGGAGGAAGATGGGAAATAAACAAAAAAAAAAAAGAAGAGATAAACAATAGCACAGAGCATCTCCTTGATGAGCCATAGCACTTGGATTTGGAGGTTTTGCTGTCTGCCTTTGTAGAAACCTGACTTCTGTGAGCACAGCTTAGTAGGGAAGGCAGGGGATGCACAACAGACTGTCCAGTTACAGACCTTGTAGCCCAGGGAGGGGAGTATTGCCAGCCTGCTGTTGAACCACAACCTCTTCCAGAAGACCTACATAACCTACCCCATGCAGATTAGTCCTGCGGTTTTGGTGAAAGGGTCTGTACATGCTCCTGGCACTCCATGTGTACTAAGGTTACTATCAGCCCGTGCCCCAAAGCCGGCTTTAAAATTTTGCTGAGAGAATGAAAGAAAACCATACCTTGTGCTCTTCTCCAGAGCACCTTTTGCTTTTAAATCCCACATTTATTTCCTTTCCCACTTCTTATTCCCATACCTTCAAGTTTAATACTCTCAGTATTGCTACTGTGCGTGACCCTCCCACAAATACCACATGCCGCCATGCACCCGTATTTTAAGTCAGCTCCTCCATCCACCAGTGTCAGAGCATACTTCCCTTGGGGCAGGCTCCTAAACCCCTGGCTCCCAACTGATGCTGTGGTGCCAGACATATCACAGAGACACTCAAAGTGCTGCCCTGGGGGATGGGCCTGCTCAGATCAGCAGGGCAGTAATAAAACCCATGTCTGGCTGCAGAGAAAACTAAACAGAGATGGGTTGTGCACATTTGGGTACACTTCAGGCTACAGAAAATACCTCTTCGGTGCCACAGATTGTCACAGAGCTCATGATAAGTAGGACTGAAAGAAAACTGTAATTCATCCCAGGAAACTGGCCTTACATAAAAATACATAGGCTGTAGGAGTAATAAAAGGGAGCATTCCAGCCTGGTAAAAACAGTTCTGTTGATGGCAGGCAGAGCTGGTACCAGCTCTCTGGTACCAAGCATGTCAGTGCCTTGGTACTCCACCAGGCTTGTGCCACCTCTGGGACCCTGCCCTGCTGCTAATTTTGTTGTACTACTAATGACTCTTTCTGTTGGGGGAAGTAAATTTCACAAAGACACAATTCAGTCGAGTTTGGCCTTCAGTTTTGCCTAACTGTGGTGAATTTCTTTATTTCTCCACCTCCCTTCCCACCCCCACCCAAAGAAAGAGAGAGAGGAGGCCTTTAGGGGACAGAATATATCTGAAGAGGTATGGTATGCCCATACACACCACTCAAATAAAGTGGACCCAAGGGAGGAGCTCATGAGAGCTGGTGGGAAGAAACCACCCACTACATGAAAACAAAGTTAAGTGTACTATGCAGGAGTCACCCACCCATGAAGATGAAGGCTGCATTCTTCACATCATTTTGTCAGTTTCTGAAGGTGCTCCTCTCACACAGAAGCACTTACTGTGATAAGCTTTGACCCATGTCAAAAAGCAGTGAACAAGTACATTTTCTTAGCCACTGCCTATGAAGGCTTGGCCCAGAGCCACACAGTTCAGCAGTCACTTCACATTTTAAAACCTGGTTTTGAGAAGCCCTGCAGCCAACCAGGAGCAGAAGGAAGACTGTCAGAGTCAAGGAGATAAACCAGGAAGAAGCAGAGGCAACAGCAGGAGAAAAAGCAGAGGAAAAAGAGCTTCTTTGCATGTGTTGTGGTTTAACCCAGCAGGCAGCTAGAACAACCACACAGCCATTTGCTCACTGACCCCCTCTGCCACATCCCCAGTGGGATGGGGGAGAGAATTGGAAGAGTAAAAGTGAGAAAACTTGTGGGTGGAGATAAAGACAGTTTAATAGGTAAAGAAAATTTCTCTCCTGGGGGAGAGAATTGGAAAAAGGTAAATCTCATGGGTGGATATAAAGAGAGTTTAATATGATGGAAAAATAAGAAAATAATAATAATAATTGCAATTATAACAATAGTGCATACAAAAGAAGTGATGTGTGGCACAGTTGGTAATGTCCCACAGACCACCAATGTCCTGCAGGTTCTCAAGCTGTGGTCTAAGCCTCCAGCCAGTTTTATCCAAGTTATATACCAAGCATGACATCGTATAGGTACGGAATATCCCTTTGGCTAGTTTGGGTCAGCTGTCCCAGCTGTGTCCCCTCACAGCTTCTTGTGCATCCCCAGCCTCCAAACTAGTGGAGCTGTACTAGAAGCAGCAAAGTCCTTGATTTGGTGTAAACATTGCCTAGGAAGAACCAAAACATCAGTGTGTTACCAACATTACTCTCACCCTAAATCCGAAACACAGCACTATACCTGCAGCTAGGAAGCAAATAAACTCTATGCCAGCCAAAACCAGGACAACATTGTATAAACGCAAGCACAGCTGGGAAAGCAGCGCTGCTGCTGCCTGTTCTTCCAGTTGAGAGTAAGGGAGCAGGAAATCAAAGGAAATGAGGAAATACGAGGTCTAACCTCAGGGGAGAAATGTGCTGGCATACTCCAGCAGAGAGGCCGGTTGCAGGCTGGAACTGAGGAAGCATAAATAACGAGGTTTGCAAGGCTGGCTGTGCTTTGCTGGGCTGTATGGTCAGCTGTACTCCTCTGGCTGTTAGCTAAGGAATAACACTTTTTCAACTTGCCTCCTGGACTTTCCGTTTCCTTCAAAGAGGTTCCCAAATCAAACTGTGGGGGAATCACAGAACATTAGGAGTTGGAAGGGACCTCAAAAGATAATCTAGTCCAACCCCCTGCCAGAGCAGGATCACCCAGACTAAATCCCACAGGAACGCATCCAGGAGGGTTTGAATGTCTCCAGAGGAGACTCCACAGCCTCTCTGGGCAGCCTTTGCCAGTGCTCTGCCACCCTCACAGTGAAAAAGTTTCTCCTTACATTCACATGGAACTTCCTCTGCTCCAGCTTGCACCCTTTGCCCCTTGTCCTATTGCTGGCCATCTCTGAGAAAAGCCTCTCTCTGTCCTCCTGGCTGTCGCACTTTACAAGCTAAACAGGCCCAGCTCCCTCAGCCTTTCCTCATAAGGAAGGTGTTACACTCCCTTCATCATCTTGGTGGCCCTGCACTGGGCTCTTTCAAGGAGCTTCTGTCCTTCTTGAACTGAGGGGCCCAGAACTGGCCACAATATTCCAGGTGCAGCCTCACCAGGGCAGAGTAGAGGGGGAAAGAGGAGTAGAGGGTGAAGGCCGTGCCTGCCTTCAGGCGGCGAGTAGGTGCCTCTGGAATGGCAGGGGCGTGCCCTGTAGGATGTGAGAAAGGCTCCCTAAAGCTGCTTCATTGCAAGGATTAGCCTCTGTCCTCTTAATGGGCTCAAGACCTCCTGATCCTGTTTTTGTGCTGCAGTCTGATTTGCCCCCCTCGCCTAGGGCAGGCGCAGGCTCTTGGTGCGCATCTCGCTGCAAAGAGCTTGTCAAACGCCAAAGGATGTGGTTACATGAAGGAAAGTTGCCTGGGCTCCCGTGCCAGGCGGGTGTCTGCAAACGCCCAGCTGATGGCACTGTGTCTTCGTCAGTCTGCCTGGCCAGAGGACAGCGGGGCTACCCGCCTGTCATCCCTGACTGGCAGGAAACGCTCTAACCCCAAATGCGGTGTGGTACCCGTCGGTTTTACCTGCTGGTTTTGCCAGACAGGCTGGTGGGGTCCGAAGGGTATGCACGGGAGGGAGCTCTTGAGCGCACAGGGACCATAGGCTGGGCACAGTGGAACTGGAGTCTGTGGTGTGGGCAGCAATTGTGGCTCTCCTCTGGCATGCTGTGGATGGTCGGAAAGCCAGAGTGGAGGAGTGTGGCTAACAGCCCCACACCTTCCTCCCAAGGACAGACAGATCCAACTCCACCAGCACTCACATGCAAAGGAAGAGATAGGTGCACCCTGTCCTCATTCACAATCTGTGGCCCAGCAGACGTTGTTTCCCTTCCCCATGTGCCTGCCTGTTGGTTCTGTTTCCAGCATTGAACCACAAAGCAAGGAGATTAAAGCTTAAAATAGCAGAACTGTGTGGTGATCAACCGATCTTATAAAAGGCAAGGAAGAGGTTTGAAGATGTCCACTGCCCTACCTTTGCTGAAGTTATTGGGGCAAGCCAGAGCTGCATAATGGAGATAGCTTCCATTTTCTTTCTCCAAGGGATGTTTAAACTGTGAGACAAACAAACTTGGTATCTAGCTTGACAAATGACAGAGATGGCAGACAAGAGATGAGGAATGTTTTCCCAGACCACTAGAGCAAGTGTCAGGGTGAATATCCATGGCTATGTGACACCTCAGGTCTGAGCTGGAAGAGGTGTCGTGGAGGGAAGGTCTAGGTGGAGGATGTGGGAGTCATACATGGTGTTCAAGGCTAGGCCTGAGGGTTTGGTTTGGGAAAACCACAGAGAATGGCAGAGAATCAGAGGAGGCACCAACAGGGTGATGTTTGGGTGAGAGTGTGGGGGAAGAGAAGGGAGGATTGATGCCTCAGAAAGCAGGCATCAGGATAAGGCAGACAGGGAGCAGAAAAGCAGCTGAGCATATAAACAGCAGAAGCACAGGTATCAGGATCTCCTGGATGTTCAAAGACCAGAAAAAAAACAGGACTGCAGTAATTGAGGCAAGGTAAAGAAGAGTGGTTCAGATGTGACCCTCAAGAACAATAGGACAATTATAAAAGGATTGGAAATTATGTTTCTGCACCTCTGTGGAGGCATGGGGAAGATGTTTGTGTGTCCCCTCGGAGAGCAGCAATGGCTGGTGCATCCAACCCCTTAACTTCCCCTGCCTTCCAGGGAAGTCTGTCTGCACAGCAAAAGAAGATTGGCAGTGGTAAAAAACCCATTATGGATGGGCTTGCTAAACTCTCCTTGAGCACAGGAAGCTGGGGACCATGAAACAGGTGTCCTGACTGTGTCCTACATTTACCGTAACTGAAACATAAAGGGCACAGATCACCTTTGTCCCCAGGGCTGATTTCCTGCTGCCTCTTGGAGAGCAATAACCTCTGGCACCAGAGCCGGTTGGGAGGTGAGGTACCAGCAATGCCAGCCTTGTGCCTGACTTGTCTCCTGACTCTGGGCTGGGCCAGTCGAGAGGCATGCCGCTTATCTGTTCACACTCCTCACTGCGCTCATAGGCTGGCTTTGTCCTGCGCCAGTCACACCAGGTGCTTGGGCCACAGGCTGTGGCGGGGAAAGAAAGGCTGACATGAATCAGCAAACCCCTTGGAAGAGGAGGGGGAGGGAGTTGGGACACACACACCCCCCCCATTAACATCTGTCAGAAGGTCATCAAGCTTGCAGTAGTCCTTCAGCTGAGGAGGCAGCAAACCACAGGGCAGACCTGGGCACAGCGAGAAGCCCATCCTCAGAAGGCTGAGGTGGCAGATGGGACTGGGACAACAGGTCGCAGGAAGGGTCCTTTAAAGCCACAGCACACACCACAGCTCATCCCAGAACAGGGCTGCCCCAAACAGGAGCTGGTCCAGGAGGTGCCTTTGGAGACTGGAGACTTCATTGCTCCAGGATTAATTTGTTGGTGAAAGATTTCATTCCATGGTCTCTCAGGAGACAAAATGCCCTTTGCTGGCTTGTTGGAGGCCTAGGATAGATCCAAACAGGAACAGCTCACTCTTGCAGAGGAAACTAGAGGGGGAAAAGTGTAATTTCATTTTTGAAACCTGCACTTGGTCTCATCAGGACAATGGAAGTACCATCGCTGGGGGGCTTCCAAACCCAGGTTGCACCATGCACTTGCGCGCTCCATGGGAGGCAGTTACACATGGTTGGGGCATTAAATTAGATTCCCTGGTGAGCTCGGAGTGGCTTGTGAGACCCAGCAGCCCCAGCAAACTCCATTTTTGAGGAGCTCACTGAAATGTTCTGCAGTGGAACTGGAATGATGGCTTTGGTTTCCTGATGTTTATGCTTAGGAAGAAAGAGCCAGGCCTGTAGTGCCCCAGAGGAACACACACAGCTCGACACGCACTGAGTTGAACCGAATTGAGTTATTTATGGAGGATATTGCAGACCTGAGTGCGCAGCAGGACAGCCACGGACCTCTCCTGGCTGAGGTCTGTGAGGGAGAGCTGAGGGCAGCCGAAAATCTTTGCAGCTAGTATTTGTAACTGTGCACCCTTGGCTGTGCTTGGGGGAAGAGTATGACATGGAAAATTTGGTGGTCAGCGCGGGTCTGAGCACTGTGTTCTGCAGGGAAATTCCTCGCCCTGACAGCCCATGATGAAAATCACTTTCCAGCTTCTTTGTAATGCTGCTTAATAGAACGGATTTCAGGGAATGTGCATTTCCTGTGATGCTATTTTGGTGTCAAAATAACTCTGTCAGCAGCCTGCTTTAAAATGGAGTTATGATGAAGCACCGATCTTATTAGCTAATTGTGCTTGCTTGTCTGTGGTTGTTTATTTCATGGCCAAATTACAATGACTGGGTGATGGGCTCTGCAGACAAAATAGTTTTAATTCCCTCTGGATTTCATTATTGTGACTGCAAGGAAGGAACAAAATAGCAGATGAAGCTGTTACCACTTAAGCTCATGATCCTGCCTATGCCTTGTACTGAGCTGTGCCTTTAGGCTGAGCAAGGTGGCAGGGTTCATCTGGAGGAGTGAAAACACAGATTTTGCATTTGTCTCAGCTTTTTTAATTAAAAAAAAATCCCTCCCTCACAAAAAAAAAACCTAAAAGCAAACAACCACCAACGAAAAAATTGGCTCAGGAGCAGCTGCTCTTTTTTCCTAAGGAGTAGCCTACCTCGGTGCGAAGCGCTTATCATTTGTAATAGCTTCCACTAGGTAGCCTGCACAAGCACATGATATAATGCATATAATGCATCTGCATATATGTGACGTGCTGAGTACTGCTTCCCTGCTGTGTTACCACTGTCACAGCAAGGTGGTGTGTGTTCTGGCCTGGAGTGACACTTCACTTCTTCCCAGGCCTTCCTAACAGATTTTCTGTCAGAACAGGCAGGAAGGACAGCTTCACCTCCTTGTAAAAGCAAGATGCTCAGAGGAGGGTCTCTCCAGAAGCCCTTCTCCTGCAAATCCAGTGATCCAGAGACTGCAAGATCTCATCAATCTCCATGCAGTTTTCCCAGACACCTCCATGCAGATGCTTCATTCTAGCCAAAGCTGACCTTCTGCTTTTTACTCGCCAGCAGCAGCAGTTGTCTTCACCCAGGGTAGCTGCAATTGGTAGAGGGAAGTACAAATACCCACCCTGCAAAGAAATGCACTGCTGCCAGCACTCCAGTAAGTTAGGCAGGGGTAATGGTCTTGGATACCCTCTGAGCTTTCCCGCACCCCACTTCTGAGGAGTATCTCTATTCTGGCATTTCATTCACCACTTACTTCCTGGTCCATATTCATGGGCTTTTCCATTGCCTTTTCCTTACTTAACGCCTTTCTATCCTGATCCCTCTTGGAGGGTTAGTTGGAAAGCATCTGCAAGAGCTGAGCTGGGGCGGACGTAGCTACAAGATGCAAATACAAGGTGCCCTGCAGCCTGTACAGTGAGCTAGGCTTTGCTATTGCTGGGACATACCCCTACTGACTTCCTGCCTCTGGCTTGGCAGTTCATCGTTCCATTCCCTCCTTCCTCCTATTTTCTTCACTGAGTCATGACTTGGGTGCTCCTGGAGCCCAGTCACAGTCTGTGATCACATATCAAGTGTTCAGCTTACTTTGAAAAACAGTTTCCTCACCCTCATGGCTCAGAAACTTCATGAGCACTTTTTACTTGTTATGTGCTGTTCTTCAAGCCCAAATTATGATTACAGGAAGGTTGGAGGCCTGGTCTATAAGTGCAATGACGTGAACATAAATGTCAGGTTTGTGTATAGTTCTCCTACATCCTTCATTCAAGCTTTGCTTCCTTATTATTTCTTTCTGAGGCTTAACAGCTTTTCAAGCTGTGCGTCTTCTGGAAAGCCTGACCTGCACACTCTTGTGCTGTGTTGTTTTGGGGGAGCAAATTCTATTTTGATAAAGCTCTCGAGCTTCCTCTTCATCACAGACACCATGAACCTCAGATGCTCTTCTAGCAGGCTGGCTCCTGCTGTGATGCAATACAGGCACTTCTGAGGTTTTTTGTCCTCTTGTTGACTCACAATGAATGGATGCAGCACCAGAGAGCTTTCAAAAGCAATTTATAGTGTTTCTTGCCTGGAGGTAGCAGGACTTCTGTACTTAGAAGAACTGAGGCAGTCCTCTGCAGTCCCCCTACCAGGCATTATGAAACAGGCAGCAAACTCTCGCTTTGAAACCCCATTACTTTCTGTAGCAATGTTGCAATGTCGGGTGTTCAAGTTTTGCTATTGCCATTAGGGGCAGTGCAATTTGGAGAGTCTTGGAAAGGACCCAGTAGTGCTTTCCAACATGTGAATGTCTTCTTCTTGCAGGTCCTTGCAGTGGTATCCCTGGCCTGGGATTTGAGACTTTTTGTTTCAGTCCAATTCTGTCACAGAGTGTTTGGCACATTGTTTGCTTTCGGTTATCAGAGGCCTTAACAACCAAAATAAAACCCCTCGGTTCTCTCAAGATACTCCTAAGCCCTTCCCCCAGGATGGACATTGTTACCCTTCTTGCCACTCTGTCCTGTCAGTCATCCTAGCAGAGAAAAGCAGGGTATTGAGTTGTATCCTGTGCCAGGGAAGCTCTCACTGGAACCAGAAGTGTTGGAAACAAGTGACTTGTGAAAGGGAGCCGGGATGATGTCATGTATCTAATAAGCTACCAAGGCCCACTGAAGGACTGGAGAGGGTTTGCTACTGGAGGATGGGATGTTTAGATACTTAAGCATCAGAAGAAGGTTGAGTCTCAGGTGTCCATGTCTGTATCATTTCCCAGCTTCCTCCCACAGACTTACCTGCCCCTGTTTCACTCGTTTTGCCCATCCTCCTGCAGCACCGGAGTGCCTACTGACCCTTCATGTACTCACCTTCATGGCAACCCCGCTGGCAGGGAAAGCCAGGCGTGAAGAAAGCGATGAGCCCCGGGCTATAGAGGAGGTCTGTGGTGGAGCAGCAGTGTTTTGGCCCTCTGCCACTGTCCACACACCCTAGCCCTCTCTTACCTGGAAGCCCCTGGAGAGCAAAGATGGGGGGATGTGGCAGGTCCCACAGTCAGGAGAGGTGGCCAGATCACCCTGCCACACCCAACGCTGCAAGTGCCTACTGTACGTTTTTTGCCCAAGGCTCGTACCTTTGTATTCCTCCAGGACTTAGTATTTAAAACAGCTATCACAAAAGTAATTAAAACCAAGGTACATCTGAGCAGCGTTTCTGGGACTGCAGCAGCCTCTCACTCTGTTTGTTTTGGCAGGGCACAGGGTCCTGGCCTGTATTTTCTTCTTCAAAGCACCGCAGTGTGGGTGTGGAAAGCACACCCATTTATTTGTTCCCCACTCAGCTACTGCCAGCTGAGTTGGCTACAAGAAACGACTCAGTAGCTTCTGTCATAGGCTTCATTTCTCCCTGTGACTGCTCTAGCAACATTCTTGGAAAATCTGCCCTGGTGCTAGATTTTCTTTCCTTTATTTTTAGTGTATCCAAGGTAAACAGGGACTGAGTATGCTGCTGTCAGAAAAACAGCTTTTTTTTAGGTGTTCTGTGTGTGGCAGCACAAGCTCCTTCCATTTCACGCATTCATAATTTAAATAGTAATTAGAAATTCTAATTAATCTCTCCCTGGGCACTAGCTAATCTTCATTAAACATCTAAATACCAGCGACTAAAACTGGGTCAGCTCCTCAGTGGCCGGCAGTAGGAAGAAGGAGCTGTGCCAGACTCGAGCAGCACAGGATCTGGCCTAGGAGATGGGTTTGCTGCATGTCGAGGCTTGCACACAGAGGGTCCCATCCTCTGTGCAAAGAGCATCTTTGGCACCTGGGGAGCTCTGGTGTCCTGCAAGCAAGGAGACTGGTCCTTTGGCTGTGGTCACAAAGTATCTGGGCAGCGGGTACCGCTGTGAGGCCAAAGGACAAATCCTGCTCCAGATCCCTACTCGCCTGCCTGCTAATACCTTCCTGCATTTTCCTGCCCACTCCATCCCACCTGCTCCCAGGTTTTTCTGTCAAGCCCATGTTCCATTCTGTTCTCCCGGCACACGCTTCTCTCACCAGCCCTTCCTGGCTCATATTTGGCTCCACCCCACACCTTTTTTGGTTGGTGTGTTTTTTTCCTCTGGAAGCCACAAAACTCTTGTTTCAGAGCTGAGGGCATCATCATTGCTCTCTCCAGACAGTGCTTCAGCCCCACACTGATGGCACAGCTGATGAGAGCCAAGGAGTTCCTGTTCTGCAGTTCTGACACAGGTAAAACCCAGTGGAAACAAGACGGGGTTTTCATACCCTGCATGTGACACACCGCCCACCCCTTGCACCCTTACCAACGAAGAGCATCTCTGGAGTCTCTTTTGCTCAGTGTGACTGAATCCTCCTAGCCAATCTTCACCCTTAATAAACTTGAAAAATGCACAAGGCATCACAAGGATGCGCCTTCAGAAGAACTGCAGAGCACTGAGGTATGTGCCAAAACACATGGGTCCGCAGCATGGTAACCTGCCTGCGGGCAGAGGTCCTGTCTGGTGGGCTGTCTGGTACTACCATCCCAACTAGGGATCTGCCACCATGGCTTCAGCCTCAGGTTCAGAAGTGGCAGCAGTTCCCAGATAAAGCAGACCATCTTATGCAAATGCAGTGCGGAAGTGGTTTGCAGTAAAGAGTAATAGAAGCAAGAAAACACTTTTCATCATAGCTTAATAATGTGTTAAAAAACTGGCACTAAAGAAAGCAGAAACCTGCCCACAGGAGGGAGAGGGGAAAGGAAGGAATCTTTGCAGCTACACATGCTTCTCCTAGTAAGATTCCATAGGTGTGTTATCAGTTGCTTCCATTCACCATCCATCTTCAGCTTTCCAGGTTTTTTGGAGCACCTCTACAGAATGGGGTGAGCAAGTACAGGACCTTGCAGGAGAAGGAGGTGGCCCCAAAAAAGGTTCTGCACTGAGATGTGCAGTTTGTATAACTCTCCTAAAATAACTCCAAGATTTCTTTCATCCGTTCCTACTCTGCATTCCCTCTAAGCTGTCCACTTAAGGAAGGGCCTTTGCTCTGCAAAACCCCGCCCATCCCGGTAGCATCATAGCAGGTTTCTTGGCAGCAGGACAGTGAGTGAGCCAGGAAAGCATGTCCAGGACTAGGCAGCTACTCAGCTAGAGGGCAGGCAGAGAGATGAGCAAAGGTCAGGCAAAGGTTTGGGTGGACTTCTTGCTCTCAGGGCTGTGAGATGGTATTCCTCAGAGGAAGAGCCGGGCTTAGCACCCCAACAAGGAAGACACAGAAACATCCTTCTTACTTAAAAAGAAAAGCTTTATTTTGATACATTAAAAAAATCTATACATTTCTTAGACTAAAATACAGTTTTGCATCAGTATTCTGGCACAATGTCAGTTTACACAGAAAATCTAAGATTAGATCAGCACTGTTAATTTCCCTTCTCTTCCTGCATTCACAGCTTGCAGTATAAAACGTTTCAAGTTCTCAGACAACAATAAACAGTGTCACGTTTACTCTTCCCATTCCCAAAGGAGGTGGCATTCCACTGGAAAAAGGAGCACTTATTAATTGATCTTGATTCAATGTAAATCACTAAACCGGCTCAGGGGTTTGACTGTCCTGTTTGAAGCATGAGTGAAAGTGGATGAAAAATTTCTTTCCAGGCTTTGATGGACTATGACAATGCAAGTACTGTCAAACCTTTAAAATCTGTTCAGAAGATTTTCCTTTTTCCTTAGGGTAGTTGCTATAACCAGCAACACAATCCACCATATGGAAACCATTCCTTTCTGTAGGTACAGGATTCCACCTTCTTTCTTGCTCTGAATTGCTCCAGAGCAAAATAAAAGCAGGGCACAGGGGATGTTGCTGTGAGATGTCCGTGAATCGGAATGTGAATTTTCCTAACTACCGTGAAGATCCTGCAGAACACTGTCTACCTGTGAAACCCTGCTCTCTACGGCTCCACCTAACCTCTGGCAGCTGCTTTCTGGCCTATGGTACAAATAAAACCACCTTTCTGTTTTCTCCTGGGTTGCTCCCCCAGGACACACCGCCTCATTGACTGCAGCACCAGTTTCCTAATGAGACACACTCTCTTCTTTCCAGCCTGACCCAACCAACACTAGTGCAAGAGCAGCGGCGAGCATTTATTTCATGCATTAAAAATCCCGACTTTCATCCAATGGCAACTCCAGTCATCGCCCAACTTCTGATGGGTTTCGGGAGTAATCAGCTTCCTCATCTCACAAACCCTTCCTTTCTGACATCCTCCCTCACTGCCCCTATTTCCCCCCAGCCAGGGGGGAGAAGTGGCACGCTTAAGGAACGCTAGCCAGCCACACTGCCAACGTCTTCCATCATGTACTTAGAGAAGCCAGAGCTGTCTTTAGCTAGTTCTGATAGAGTCAGCTGGTACTTTTGCTCTGATTCTTGACACTTTGGTTCTAACGGGAGCCCCATGTTTCTACAGGGAAGTACCAACTGCTTAAAACACCAAATTCCAGCCATCATCTCCATGTGTCACTTGGCGACCACTGCAGCAAGCAGGGGAGTAGCATCTGATGGCATTTGCTGGTTTTCTGCTAATTCTATTTTAACTGACCTCTGTCAAATGAATGCCAGGTAGTTTTGCCTCCAAATGGGTATCTTATAGATGGACTCATGCTACCTACTGTCCCTAGAAATATTTTTGTGATCCTAATGTCTCTGAAGAGCTTTGGCTTGATTTCATCAGCTTGCAAACACTGCAAGACACATCACAGCTCCATCCCAGACCAGAAATTCTGCCTTTTATACATGACCCACATCACAAGAGACAAGTTTCATCTCTTCTCTCATCTCTCTAAATATAAAAGAAAGAAAGTACCTTGAGAACAGTATTTGCTACAGAACACAAGAAATACATATTTAGTAGTCTCCATAATCTCTTTGATATGTGATGGAAATAACAGCAGAGATGAAATAGTTGAAAGAGCATTTAAAAATGAAATATTCAGAGTAAATTTCCATCATCCCAACAAACAAGCTGAGTGCAAGAAATGCTTCAAATAAATCTTTTGGGTTTTGTTTTGGGAAACACGAGGGGGTTTTCCACACAGATGAAATAGGATTTTAGTGGCACACAAACTGTTCAAGAAACAACAGACTTGTGGTGTTTAGATTCAGTAAACAGTATCTGCACAGGCAAAGCCATGACTCAAAAATAGGGATGCTCTCAGGTATCTACTTTTTAAAAGAGCATTTCTTAAAATGACAGTGCCACGTTCAATACAGCGTGTAATACACACTCAGAACCAAATGATCACCGGATGGCGATGATGAGTATATGTCTGCTACATGCATTTTATTCTGACTATAACATACATTCATAGAATACATCGTAACCACTCAGAGCAAACTACTATAAAGTGCATGCCCCGAGGGCACATTAAGTATGTTGTCTCCAACACTGGCTGCTTAGTTGCCAGAACACTGATACAGAAAGGGCTCATTTCTGCTTTATATCCCCATTTTGTGCTGAAAGAGTAAGAGCTAGCATCCCCTGCTCCCTCCATGAAAGGGAGCACTGTGGAGCAGGCTAATTGCCTGCTGCTGAAAAAGCCCTTTCAGTAAGAAGTAACCACCCTGAGAAGGTGCTGTACAGAAACGCAGGGAGCGAGTCTTGCATTAACTCTTGGGTAAGTGGACCTGTGTAACGGGTTAGGCTGGGACAGAGTTCGTTTCCTTCGCAGCAGCCTGCAGGGTGCTGTGTTTTAGGTCTGCAACCAAAACAGCGTTGATAACCCAACAACAGGTGCTTTACCTGCTGCCGAGCAGCGCTTGCACAGGGCCAAGGCCGCCTCTGCCTCTCACTCTGCTGCTCCAGCAGAGTAGGCTGGGGTAGGGCACGAGGGTGAGAGGGCAGGCGGCCAAGACAGCTGACTTCAACAGACAGAAGAAATATTCCATGCCATATAATGTCACACTTAGTGATAAAACTGGAAGAGGAGGCAGGAGAACAAAGTTTTCCAAAATAGCTATTGCTCAGAGACTGGTTGGGCATTGGCCTGCTGGTGGGAGGTGGTGAGTGTTTGCCTCTGCATCATGTAGGTTCCTTGCCTTTTTTTCCCCCCTTGTTCTTTTTTCACTTCTCATGTACATAATGAACTGTCTCTGTTTTGACATGAGTTTTCTTGGTTTTGCCTTCCCAATACCCAGGGAAAGTGAGCAAGCAACAGAGTATGGGCTCATCTGCCAGCCAAGGTCAACCCACCACAATCTGTAACTGTGTTTTCCACTTTCAGTTCTCCCTTCTAAGACATGTTTGCCTAATGCAGGAAATCCCTGGGTTACCGTGCCAAGCTAAGGCCGCATGTAAAACCCAGTCCTGGTTTCGGCAGCTGGGAGTGTGAATGCAAACTACTGGAAGAAGCCGAAGATGGAATTCTAAGCTGGCCATCCTGTGTATTTACTGTAGCTGTGGCACAGCACTGAATCTGTAGAAGTGATGGGCTGCATTAACTACAGCAAGCACAGCAATAGAGCGGTATCAATCCAAAAAAATCCATCTCAGAACTTCATCTCAGCACCTACTCCCCCTGCCCCTTCAGTCCAGGTGATATCCTGAATCACTGCCTCAGGAAGGTGAGAAGGCATGTGCTAAGATCAGCGGGACAGAGTGGAGCTGACGCTCTGCCACTTGGCACACCTTTGCTGAAAGAGCAATACAGAAACAAGAGCTAAAAGAATAATAATTTTTAAAAATCGCTTAAGGCTGGAAGCAGCAAAAAAAGATGACAAACTGCCGCTCAGCTTTCAAACAAAACAGAATAAAATGATGTGGAAAAAAACCTTAAACAATATAAAGCAAGGCATGCTTTTTTTCCTTTGAAGCCTAGCTTATTGGCATCTATGATGCAGCCCGTCTGCAGAAGCCAAATACTGGGAGCCAGTAATCCTTCTGGCGTGTTTTTTTACACCTCAGTTGTCCAGCCTGAATCCCCACTCCTCAAGCACTGTTTAGTTCACTGGACTTTTCAAGGAGATTTCTTATCTCAGCAGTCTCCCACAGCGCTATTCCCAGCACAGCATCACCCTCTAGTTAGTCTAGGCTGCTTCCCACAGAGCAGTCCGTACACTGGCTTTAACAACCAGCTAGCAAGAAAAGGAAATACCAAATCCACCATAATTGGCAGACCCCAGCACCTCTGCTGCCAACTGGGGATTTACATGTTCTCCTACTCCCCTACCCCCACTAGGGAAGGGAAGCAGAGTCTCAATTGGTCCTGAAAAGTTGTCTCTTTAGGTGTCAGTCTTCCGTTTATCTCCTTGCACAAGACAGAGCTGGAAGAGGGCAGCTTGGGAGTTTGGTTGTGAATGGACTTCGAAGGACATTCAACGTGGCCACTGGAAAGCCTGCGTGTGGGTGGAATGCCCCTTTGGCATGACCGAGAAGCTCTGCGTGCCGGAGATACACTCAGGAACGGTGCACACAATTTTATTAAGAACTTTATAATGATATAGATTTGTCGCTTAAACATTACAATTACCCATAGAAAAAAGTGTTGCCTGTATCTTTTAAACACCATGTAAATAAAACAAATTTCTTTTTAAAACATGATAAACTGCTATAAAAATGGTGCACAGTCAAGCCATACAAAAATATAAAATTTGTTTCCAACTGCAGTCCTATTGCAATTGCAGAGACAAGCTCCCACCTCACCCAGGACTTCCAGTGAGCAGAGAACACAAACGTGTGCAACTGGTCATGGCAGAAATTTGTTGTCAAAATGTGCAGAATCCAAGGCTTCAATCAGGGCACCTCCAGTAACCTCCAGACAAGGTGGAAATGGATTTCTCTGGAAGCAACTGTGTACCAGGTAAGGTCCTTAGCCTTAGAATCCGGTTTCTAGTATTCATGAGCCAGTTTTTAAATTTTTGTTGCTAAACCCCACCCATCTACCCAAGCATCAGTGATCAGTGCCACTGCCGTCTTAGCCACTGGCACAGCAGGAACACCTCCTCACCACAAACTTCAGGCTGCTCTAGTGTTGCTTCTGGATAGTCCTCTAGAAGTGACCTCTATCTTGCAGTGAGATGCCTCACCAGAGCTCCAGTTTGAATCCCTAGGTTGAAAGCTCTATTCCAGTTAGCACTTACACAGACATACAAGTTACAACTTTCATACTCAGAGAGCCCTTCCTGATGTCAGCAGAGGTACTGATATGGGTCACTTAAACAGGCATCTAAGTGCTTACAGCACTGAACAATTCTGTCTCCTCGCCTCCCCAGTAGCTATAATTTCTAAATTTATTTTTATTTTCATACATTTCACGTAGTTTGGGTTCTGTGACATGAAAAGGGTGAATCATTTTAATCAGCTTACTGAAAGAAAACTAAACTAATTTAAGTTGTCAAACGACTTATAGAAGCAAAAGTGAAATATTTCACTATTGCCAAAAGGTAACAGCACTGGTTAGCTACATGATACCATACTTTTTTTTTTTTTAACATTTGACAGCAATTTAAAAGCCCGATCCTATGAAAGGAAGCACAGAGAACTGCTTACTTATTAAAACTTGGTAGCACAAGTTGTGCATGTCTCTATCTAGACCTACCTCTTCACTCCATCGCAAAGCTTCTGTAGAAGGGCTTCTGTCTTTCAAAAGATTATCTTGAATGGAGTGATCAAACCATTGAGGCGTTACTTATTTGTACAGAGCTTATATTTAGTGCAATAAGTTTAAAAATTCTGCTCTGAAATAGTAACTTTACATTAACAAAAATAGTTTTTTTAAAAAAATTGTAACAAAAGGAGTATCTAGCATAGACAGGTCATGAATTCTTAGCAAATACACTTTTAAGTGTTTACCATTACAATATGCTGAAGAATTTAATATTAGCATTCATATCTGGTGAACTTCCAGAGTGAAAAGAAAGGTAAATATCTAAGGATAGTAATAAAAAAGCACGTTCTCTTCCCATTATTTGATAACTTTAGATAACTATCATGGCATACACACTTCCAAAAAAATGTTTCTCTGCCCTTTCCTGCTCTGGCCACCCGCTACAGTACACACAAATATCGATGAAGCAACAGGCAAGGAACGGTCCCTTCCACCTCCCAAAGCTCTCCGGCGGCATTACATGAAATGAAGCATACAGTACTTTTTTGGTACAGTAGTGCAGTTCATTTCTCTCCCATCCCCAGCATCGTTACATCTAGACATGAATTAACTGTGAGTATGGCAAAGACTGAGCTTTAACAATCTGTTATTTCAACTGCTCATATGGAGAATCCATACCCTTCAAAGGAGCACTGCTGAAGTGTGAAGGAGGCTACTGAACTCAAGGGGAGCGCATTTGGGCAATGGGTAGGAGGGTTAAGTAGGGTAAAACAGGAAGTTAGTTGCATATAAAAATTATCTGTCCCCATTTTCTAGTTTCTGTTTAAAAGGAGATGTAAGGGCTCCCACACACCTGAATACCTGAGGAGTTGGTTATTGTGATATCTGATACTGATAAACAAAACTGTGCCCCACCAGGGCTGTAAAGTAAAATGACTGATTATAAACTCTGTTTGAACTAAACGAACTCTCACTAAAACCATCTTTTGAAAAACTAAATTTGAGACTTTTCTTGATTTGAAGGTTCTCCTTATGTCTAACTGTTCTGAATTTAATGCAAATCTAAGCAAACTAAGCAAGTAAAACTCTCAGCAGATTAGCAGTGTCATGGGAAATCCATCTCTAAACCACTCATCATTTCATATTACCTTTATCACGATACCTCCTCCAGATTGTAAAATATCAAGCAGATAAGAATCAACTTTTCCATGACCACAATGAATAATTAAAAAAATGGAACAATGATAAAGCTGCTTGTAAAAGCCACCCGTATGAAAAGAGTACATGTTTCACAAAAATAATTGTTAAAAAAAGTATTAAATCCCTGTTCCTTTTCTCTGATTTTGGCTGTTTATTTATATATATATATATATGTATATATATATGTATATATATACTGTTTTGGAATGTCAATGGGTTCCAATATGGCTGGCTAGTTTCAAGATGAACTTGCTCCAGAGGCCTAGAAAACAAAGTCATACAGCACAGTCTTAGACAAATGCCAAAAGACATGGAAAAACTGAGTCAAAGGGGTCACTGGAAACCATAAAGAAGGAAGTGTGAAAAGGTGCCTTCATATAAGAACAGAAGGTCCTAAATGTCTCCTCCTCCCTGCTATTAATACCTATTTAAAATACAACTGCACTTAGAGCACATCACCTTTAGAACTAACCATCATGTCTTAAGAAATATCTGCATTTCAAAGAGACTGAAACAAAACAGTAAAAGCTCAATTTTTAAAAAAGAAGGGAAAGAGAGGAGAAAAATTAGTCTTATTTTCAAGCACCCAAATTCGGGACTACAGGTGCTACTAGGACAGAACAGACTTATGGATGATCCTATTCCAGGTGTAACTGAGGCCTTTATCAATGCTTTGGGGAAAGGCATCAGAAATTTGACAGAGGTAAGTGCTGTGTCCTGCCCCTGTCAGGCAGCGAGATCCGCGCCCTTCATAACCTATTCAACTGGAGCCGAACACCCCAAAACAAAGGACTACTTGAGAAAGCAAGGCCCATCAGTTCCAAACCAGGCTATTGCATGAGCGGCAGAACTGGGAGTAATTTAGCAGGTGACACTCAGGCTGAGTCCCAAGAGCTCAGCATCTTCTCCAGCAGTCCTAGGAGGACTTTCAGCCAGTGCCTGGCTCAAGTGCCTAGAGTCAAGTTCCTAAAAGAACAAGACCACCCTTGACTTGCAATTACTTGGTTTGCCCTTTTACAAGGCGGGAGGTGAACAAAAGTTTTAACATCCAAGCTTTAGGCAGTCAAGTCCAAAAGTCTGAGAGGCAGTCCGTGCTAGCACTGACGAGAGCAGAAGTGGAAAACCACTTAAGGTACACCAGCTGTCTGAATTAGAGATTAACAGAATACATTCATTTTTGGACTGAGATTTTTCTCTGTGTGTGTGATTAGAGGGTTTGCAAACCCAATTCTCTATCTGTTCAACAGCAGCTTTACATTTACAATGTTTAGACCACTCTGAAAATCCCAACATTAGCGTCTGTTTGAACAGCTAGAATTACTCCCAGAAGAAAACAGTAAATGAGCACAGAAGTAGGTTTTTTTAGATGCATAAACACAGCAGCATTTAGGCATAAGCAAATCGAGGAACTGGTATGCTATAATGAAACAGCAAAATGCAGAAAGCTACGCATCTGTCCATTCTACAGCAGGAACCCATTCCAGCTAGGTCAAAAAGTGCTCATGCAACACGGTTTCTCATACATAATTTAAAAATTAAAAAAGAAAAAAAAAGTATTCTACTGTTAGCATACACTTATTTAGGTTCTGTTAGGTTAAAAAATTGTCCCCAAGGCAAGGAACTGCATCAGGCCCCAAATACTCTGAGAAAATAATGATGGAAAAATATTTTATTTCACAAAGTCATATTGCACAATGACAAGTCATACCTTGCCCAGCCTGGGTCTCCATCATAAGCTCTCAGCTCTCCACCTTCCAAACTCATCCTCCTATCTGTTATCTGTACCATGTTCCAGGCTACTCAGACATGCAATGCCTTCCTAACAGGCACACCATAAGTAAAACAGGCTGCAGAAGCATAAATGATGCATTGTTCACTGTCTGTATTTGACAGTGTGAGATGGAAAGAGCACACAAGAGACAAGCAACATAAGTAGTTGGCAATAAAAACAAACAACTGGGAGAAATGTCATTTGAGCAGGTTGAAAGGAATCACGGTATCCACTGTATACACTGTACACAATAATTTGGTGAGAGCTTTAAGTGCCTGGTCCTACTTTGCAACAATGCATGCGCTCAGTAGTGTTCTTCAGGCTTTTACGGTGAACATGAGATGAACAAAAATTGTTCAGTTCAGGGCTGAAAAGAGGACTAAAGTCAGCATAGCCCAATGAATTCCAGAGTCATCTTATTTTGAGAGTACTCAGCAGTTGGGGTTGTCTGTGTATACCACATACCACTAATCCTAATGAAATGATACTGCGTTTGTTTCATATGACACAGTTCCTTTCATCTTACTTTAACAGGAGATGGTCTCAGCTGTGACAAAAACTCTGCCATCCAGGTGATAGGCAAGCTCACAAACAGAAAAAGCAGAACATCTTGAGTGATACAGAGAACAAAAACTTCTCCTGAAGAAGTGCAGTCAGTAAAGACAAAGAGGGAGAAGAAGTAAAAGTGAAATTCTTGGAGGATCGCCACCTCCTCATCTGCACCTACCATTGGTTTTAGCTCTCTGCCCTCAGCTCCACCTCCCCGGCCAGCTTCTTTCATAGATTTCCTACTATTCTCCACAAACTCCTGAAAAATAGTAATAAAAGTGGAAAGTGCTTTCTTAGAGCAGACTCCAAACAGTAAATCTCAATTAAAAAAAAAAAAAAAGTAGTGGCTCAAAATGTCAACATGAACTGCTCCTCCCACGTCCCTGGGTCACACTTGTCTACAAAGTACCAACAGAGCCTGCCACACAGCCACAAGGGTCCCCTTCATTTAATTCTGTAAGCCATTCACATTTCCTACACAATGCTCTCCTTTATGAGAAAGGATGGTAGGAAGCTGGTTGTCAAAAACCCCAGAGATCCTAGTTATTACATCCCACCCTGTGAACTGTGTGTGATGTTAGAAGCCCATTAAACACAGGCACTCAGAGATAATTATTTACAAGGTCTTGTTGATTTCCCAAACTTCCCTCAATTCAAACCCTTACATTTTTCACCAGATCAGAATTGCCAACTCTAGAAAAAGGTGCTAATGCTCTTTTATGTATTATTTTTTTTTCTTAAAGGCAAGCATTCTGTAGTAAATTTCAGTAAACTTTAACTGCCTAGTGTTTTCTGGCATTGACTGTTGACTAACGAAACTCACAATGCATTTATGATTCATCTGCGCTGTCTTTTGAAACATATTACTCTGTGCTAAAAAGCAACTAATCAGCTACCATTTTATTTATTATAAACTTTAGACCGTGGCACTTAACCAAAATTTAACACTGAATCCTTGACATGCTTTTTCAGCAAGTAATCAGAAAAAAAATATTATGCTAAGAAGTCATGAGTGTTCCTCTAGCCTACACTGGGGGGTACATTTTACCGGGATGTATTTGATGGTTGCCACTTAAAAGTATTATCAAGAAAATTACAGACTCAACAGCAAACTGAATGGCTTGAGGAGCAGAATTTTTACATCTTGGTCTCTAGCTAGCATGAACGGGAAATAGGATGGGACAAACAAACATGAACTGAATTGTGCAAAGGGCCTTGATAGAACGTCAAGGCTCTTGGGCAGATCGTAGTATTTGTTGCCCCTCCGTGTGACAGACTGAAAAGCAAATTCTGTCTCCTGTCTATCTGAAAGAAGAAAAACTCCAGTGGTTACTATCTGCATGGGAGTAGAATACTCTGATATTTTTTCTTTCAAGTCCCAAAAGAAGTCCTTCTTGGGAAGGTAGAACACCCAAGTCTTTACCCCTTGTTTGCTTCTTTCCTTTCTGCAGTTTCTTTACAAGAAACAATACCCAAAGGTGTGATTTTGCAAGACGACTGGTCATCTCACAGTCAGCATACAGAAGCCAATACCAGTGGCACCAAGTATTTCCAAGGGAGGAAAGCATCATTGTTTATCTGATTCTGATCAGACCACACTGTTTGCTGGTCAAGCCACAGATAAGGCTGCAATGTAACCCAGGTTAAAAAAGAGTTGTAACTCAGCTAGCGAGTTCATTCCACTGTCAAAATATCCATCTTACAAAATGGTATCCTTAGCCTTAGAGAACAAGGGCAAACTTACCATGAGAACTTTATCCATGTAGAATTCCCTCCCAGGGCTCCCATCATTGTATTTTGTATCGATGGCAAAACATAAGAAAAGGACATCAACAACCATTTCATAAATGGAAAGGAAGCAGTGAGCAACCAGGAACGCAAAGAGGCAGACAATGATGAGTGGCAGCACCCAGATGGTGTAATCGCGTTGGTAATTCAGCAACATAATCCCCGCCAAACCTGTACTGCAGACAATCAGGACCTGACAAAGAAAACAGAAGACAACTCTAATGGCAACAGCCTTTTGAAATTTCAGTTTTGCTTTGTGTTTTTTAACCTAAGTGCTTCTTGCTCTGCCAGGGCAAGAACAAGGGGCATTACAGATGCAATGGTAATGATACCTTTACATCCTGGATTCCCCAATATCCCTGAGTGTGAATGACATGATGGGGAGGGGAGGCAGGTCTTGGAGGGATGCTTTGGTTTCCATTTTGCTGTCCGAAACAACTCCCAAGCTCGTCTTACATCTCTGTCTCATCTCCATACAGAGGGAGTAGATCAGAATTCACGTGAGGCACTTCATGTTACAGTCTCCACAGAACTACACTATGTGTGAGGTCCTAACAGATATTTCACTGGGCACCCGTTCAGTCTTTGGGAATAACAAAAGGACTAAAACAGTTGCTGTGGCCACTCAACATTTTAACATTTGTGAATCTATTGTTATGAAGTGCAGATAAACAAAAAAGCCCTTGTAAAATAGGTCAGCTTTACTGTGTTATGAAAATACCATTTTGCCAATACTAACTTTTATACGGTGCGCTGTTCATTTCAACATTTCTGTCACCTGTGCGTTTCTCTACTAATTTGAAAGACACCTTTTCAGGGAGATGTTTCCTAACATGTTTCAGACACTTATATAAAACCAAATTATGTGATTTCATGGTTTCTCACCTATATCATCGTTATGTGTTCATTTTTTCTCGCACCTTATTGACTTAATTACTGGATTAGAAGTTGAGCCTCCTGGACTCCGACTTAATAAAAACAGAGGGATTTAATAAGGAAGACAGTTCAGTCAGAGCTGGCAACTCTTTACAGCAGGCTCTGTATTACCTTCCAGTTCACCTTGTCATATAGACACATAGAATCTGTGAATTTTCAACGTAACCCTGGAGAGCCCTTACCAAACAGGATTTAGAGGAGGTGCTTCCTTTTCTTACAGTTTTAGGTTCTAAGCACAACGCCAATAAAAAATTCAGAACTTCTAATAATCACTTTTCTGTTGACTCCTTTAAAAATAAATTCATGCAAAAGGTGCCAGCATCTCCAGCTATTCCTTTCTGAACGCTTGTACTTAAGTGGGTCATCTGTTTATCCTCCCTATCCCAGACAGTCCCTTCCTGATATGATGCAGCATGCCAAAAAACAGGAATGCAAATGCATTTTGTATCTGGAGTGCAAGCCATGGCTAAAAAAAGCTTGCTACTATGTGGGTTGGTAACAACTGTACACAGCAGTTGTATACATACCTTTCCTAGAAACAGCATAAAATCCCCAACTGTGTTTATAGCAGCCACTCGCAGAGCATTTTCCACTAGAATAACAAAGGCATCCTTTGCTGATGTGCAGAAGTTGGTGCTGTTGATAGCAGTGGCTGTATATGCATTCTGGGAAAAGCAGATTGAAGATTTACTCACAGAATGATCAGATACTTTGGAGGGAGGGGGAGACGATATGGCTTCTGAGTAAGTCACATAAGTCATATGATGTTAATGAACAAAGATTCCCTTGAGGGTTGTTGAATCAAGCAATACGCGCCAGCTGACAGAAGACTATATGAGGTAGAGAATTACTATTCTTCTCCTCCCTTGCTCATCACTTATGCACTAACAAGTTTATTCCAAAAAACTAATTAAACAGAATTTGCAATTTCTCTGCAGCAGGAGGCAAGTAGTGGCATAACTACAGCAATTAAGTAGTTAGAAAAAAAATTCTGGAAATATAAAAGAGCTTGAGAGTCATACAAGTCCACAAAGATAAATTCTAGATACTTCGTTAGACTGCATTCAAAGCTAGCCAGCATGGTTTTTCAAGCATTATACTGGGATTTTAAAAAATGCTTTCTTCTGCTTTTATTTCTGTACTTCCACAAGGAAAACAAAAACTAAAACCCAACACACCAAAAAACAAAGCAAAACAAAAAAGTGAAGGGGATCTTAAAGAGATATTTAGAGATATTCTCAACAAGGTTGGAACCACAGGCCAATAACAAGTTTCACAAAGGGGTCTGAACAGCCAGTGCATCACCGCTTGCAACTCATTTTATACTTTGTAGAGGATGACAACAATTTGATGTACATTTTTCAATTCTTTGAACCTTAAATATTACACCTGGAAAAGCTTTATTCTCTTTTCAAAATAAACATAATTTTGAAAGTCAGATATGGTTTGATAGAGTGGACATAAGGAGAAGCATCCCCAAGCACTAAATAATTTTTTATAAAGTTGAGGTAACATGTTCACAAAGATGAATACCGGCTATTCTTCACCTTGACAAGGTAAACAAAGACTAACGTAGTGATTTTTGGTGTAGTTTCAGTAATGGAGACAAGACTAAAATACCTTCATTGAAGTTCAGTTTCAAAGTCTGATAGCTTATGTGTCAGCCTCAGACTGCATTCTAGGAATCACATATATTTATCAGCCCTTGCACAGAACTTGGATATTAAAAATCTTACCTGATTTAAGTAGGTCAGGCACTTTTCTAGACACCAAAGGCAGCAGATGCAGGCTTTGAGCATACAGCGAGCACAAGCATTTTCCTAGGAATTCGCAGAACGTGGGGAAACAAAGATAAAGAGTAAAACCAACAGATCTTAAGAATACAATCAATATTCCTTGCGTTTCAGCAATGGACACTCATTTTGGTAACTTCAGCAGGCCCTCTCAATCCTATGGTACTTTAATGACCAAATATTTCAAGACTTCCAGCCCATGCACAAGTAAAACTGTATTAGTTATAAATACTTTAGTCATTGCACTTTGGTAAGAAAAAGGAATCTATTTGTCTTACTTTTCCTTTGAGCTGTGTGTGAATATACATTAGTATCATTCGTGGTATCTTCACTAGCGTGATAATGAAAGACCCCTTTGCCACCGTTCCTAGGTGGTAACAAACAAGGCGATTAACAGAGGCCAGAATAGGAGTGAACGGCAGATTCCTTTTCTCCCTGTTGAAAAGAGAAAAGAACAAAGCAGAACTATCAGTTTGTATTCAGAATCATCTAGAAGCAATTCAAGTTCTCAATAAACTAATGTGCAAAAGGAGTGCGTTATGCTTATGCTAGCCTTCAGCACGTATTACTCGCTCCATGCTGACCGTCTGTGTGAGTCCCAGTTTTGGCTCTAATGCAGTAATGGCAAAGGGATAAGGAATCGGTATGTCTTAAGGGAAGTCTTACTAGCAGTTGGCTACATTACTGCTACAGCTACTGCGTAGCAGTTTCTATAAAACTACATTTGATGGTGTGCCTTTAAAAATCTCCCCAAAAAGCAAGAAAAAAAAAGCTAAAATCTTTTCAGTTGGACTACAGACAAACTTGCCTTCCTCATCTCTCCTGTTGTGTTTTAGGTCTTTATTGAGGCTTTGGAGATGACATTATTATTGTTATTTATTAGGTAAAGTATTCTTTCAGATGTTTTGCATTTCTGATTTAGCTACTACAAGGAACCAGAGATTAAGCCTTGAAACAAGCGGATTTACTGCAACTTGGCTAGAGTATTTTTTAGTCAATCAGATGAATATTGACTTTTACAGTTTTGAAGCAATTTCCTCTTAAAGCTTTTATTTACACTTCCTACCATGGAAGACACTTCTGTTTTTCTCTCAAAGAACAGCTTCATTCAACATTTTAAAAATTCTTCTTTATTGGAAATAGGAACGTAATACTAAGGATATTAAAGGAACAAATTCTAATATTTCCAACAGAAAATATCTCCCCATTTTAGGAGAAACTTATTTTCACCTGAGTTTTATTCAAAAAGATAAAAAAAAGCGGAGTCTGGATTCAATGAAACTAACATCTGCATAACTTAATTGTGAAGGGTTAATGATTAAAATAGTGTTACACTGTATTCTTCCAATTAACTTACAGAACTCAGGTGGGGTACAGTCACACAAAAGGTCTGAACCTCATCCTCACACAACCCAGGCACTCCCTCCTCCTTGAGGGCAGAGTTTGTAATGCAGAACACCTTGAGGTCTGTTATTGCCTGAGTTGAAAGGAAGCCATCAGGCTAAGGTTAATGAGCAGTGAGCATATATAAAATATTTTTCCATAGACAACTTCACCTCATTTGCTGTGGAAAGCTGCGAATATGCAACATAAGGGGGAAGTCCAAATTACTGCCTTTTCCTTTCAGTTTTCACATCAGAATTGTACCTAAATATGCAGGAAAGGCTGAGTAGAGAGAAATGGGTACCTGCTAACTTAAGATAAAATTCCTGTTATGGAATGATAAGGTAAACAAAATCATTCACCCTCAGGTGATACAAAATATATAAGTTTACAGATGAAGCATACACATTCTGAAGTCACCTATTTCAATGTTATTCCTCTCTCCTCTGTATTTTCCTAGTTGTAACTCAATCTCATTTAATTATTCACAGGATTACAACCCTGTAACATCATGTAATAACTTCACAGACGTGTTTCATTGGTATTTTGGAAGATTTCATCATTAATAACAAAATTTCTGTCAACACAGTAAATTAATTCCTGGGCTTTGATATTGTTTTAAATACTAGGAGAGATAAGGAATCAGACGTAATTCAGATAACAGTCTCAATTAAGAAGACAAACCAATTAAACATCTGTGATCTCAATCATGCACTTGAAAATTTTTTGCCTGCAAGATTTAAAAATCAATTTAAAAAAAAGATAAAAGCACAGGGAAAGGATAGAGTGTTGCTTCTGGATATCATTATAAATTTTTATATAAAATATTGTTCATATGAAATATTAAAAATACATACCAAAACCCGCTAGCTGAACTACATGTGTATTTAGGATATTTCCTGGGGATAGCATTACTCCAACATCTTGGTTTTCCTTTCCTGAGTAAACCACCTATGCTAAGTATTTTGTCAACACCTCCCACCCATGCTGTTCTTCATTATTTATATTATTCAGAAAAGACTTTGAAAACATCTGAAATAAAATGACTCATCTAGTCCTTGAACAATGATCTGGCACTTTGGGGAGCGGTGGTGTTGTTTAAGAAGTTATCTAGGATGACTCTTAAGAGAGGTTTCATTAAACTGCACGTTAGTAACATGGATATTAGTATACTTACTTCTTTGCCTTACCAAAAATCTTGCCATGGTTCTGCTCTACATACCAAAATCTAATAATTCACATGACTGAAGTATCATTTATTCTCATGAAATACTAACAAAAATCTCTTTTTTTCTGAAAAACCTGGGTCCTAAATTGATAAAACTAGAACTTAATTTTTTCACTTATTTAAGGAACAGTTTAAGCAATTTCAGAGAAGTTTTTCAAAAACTAGAGACTGAAACCCCAAAGCTAAGTTTGTGGTTCTGAAATCAGTTTCTTACCTTTGTGAAGCAAAATTCTCATGCCTGAGGTTGCTAAAACCACTGCTTAATAATCATTACTGACTTCTCAAATAGTTAGCAGATACATGCAGAATAGCCAGCATGAAGTATGCCCCAACACACAATTTAGTACTCAAGTATAGTAATGAAATACGGACCTTTAATGCACACATATTTTGTATGTGTTATATTTTAACATGATGCAGTCAGAATCCACATTGTCTATGAACGACTCTAATTAACATGATTCTAGCATATATAAAGTCATAATGTATCCATGACTCTAATAACACCTTAAGTGATCTTGTGTAAGAAAAATTAATGAACTACTGTAAGTAATTTAAAGGCCACTGTTTTGCAATTAATGTAACTGCTTTCACTATTTTTTTATCTCCACTGAGCTTATTAGCAGTAATTATTAGCATTACAGCCGATATTCCAGGTGCATTCTGCTTTGTAAACAATCATTTGTGTCTACACAATGTGCACAAGTTACAAGGCAAAGAAGGCTGAAGTCCTAAGTATCAAAAATATCATCCATACTAAGTAAAACAGGTTTTTTCAGACTTGACATGATTTCAAGTCAGAACAATTCAACTGCTCTCCAACTTTCAGGAAGGAAGCAAGTATTCTCCCCAAAAGCTGTGACCCTCAATACTTCCACTAATTCCATTTCTAGGCTGCTCGTAGTAGAACTAGGTTGACCTTACCGTGTAAAATAGTACGTCACAACAGCTCCGGCTACTGTCATCTGCTGACAGGCAAGGATAAACTCGCTGATCCAGATCAGCCCCACTACGTGGTACCACCACATGTATTTCAAAGGTCCCACCATCCGAAATTCAACAAATCCTTCTTCGTTTGGAACAGGACTGCCTAGAAGTAAATGAAGGTAAAAAAGAAAATGGGGCCTGCATCACTCACACAAGGAAGCAGGATGATGTTAGCAGTTCATAACGGCCTACAGCAGAACCCCTGTAGCGTCTACCAACACTACTAAATGTCATGTTTAGGAATCCTGTTCAGAATTATACGGCTTTTGAGACAGTCAGTATAATGGCATTTGAAAAAAGCACTAAAAAAATTATCTTGTGTACTCAAAATCCCACAACACTTCTTTTAATGTATAGCTACATGGTGAACATTTCCAAAACTAACCACCACCAAGTAGCAAGAATGCTTATAATTAAACATAATAAAACCCTATCTTAGTCATTCTTAATTGCAGACTGCAGCTCTGTTGATATTATTCACACAGTCAGAATCAGTATTACACTTCATAGCTCCTTGCATCTGGATGCCAACATTAACAATCACTTTCGTTCTCCTTTTGGTAAGTCTTTGTGTTTGTATTTCAACAATATTTGCAGCTTTATAGGTATTTATAGAAATAAGCAGCAGCTTTAGAGATTCTAAACATATGATTTCATGCATTCAGAAATACAGTGCCTCTGTCTCATCTGAACAGTGATACCATGTGTTGAGACTGACAGGACATGTCAGAATCATCCTAGGACAGAAGCCCTCTTCCAGTGTGTTAACCCACACAAAGATGTTTCATCTTACACAGCAGTTGTGCTAACAGCCAATGAGATTGAGAAAAAGTACTGAAAGGAACATGATGGTAGTTAAAACTCTTGAAAACCACAGTTTAGACTTAGCATTGATAGTACCTTCTCTACCTTATTAGCTACGCTCTTATGCTTATATAAAAAAAAGATCAGGATTTTCTTGTGAATAAACTAAAATACTGAAATAATTTTGGTCTTAGTGAACAAGCTCTTCATAAGTGTAGGCTTCATCTCATACACAGATAATACACACTTGCAGTTCTCCTGATTTGGACTGAAAAAGATCTAGCCCTATTTGCACAAAGATTTTGTTTAACTAGTATCAGTGAAGATACTGAGTGTATATAAAACTAAAGCATAACTTGGTCTTTGCAGAATCAAGGTCAGTTGAAGAGTTCTGTCAGAAAAACATAGCATCAGCCTAAATTCTGCTACAAATTTAGAACCTGTGCTGTAGTCTTTAACTCACAGAGTGAAGCATGGGACTGAGACTTAACTCGCTACCAGAGGCAAACATTTTCTGCACATAGCACAGCATGTAATGAAAGCTAAAAATTTCAACAGTAATAAGAACAGGAACATGTGAATTCTATTACCTCCATCACTTGCTAGGAATTCAGGCTATGAAATTAAAAAAAAATCTCTTGCATTATACTGAAATAGCTCTGTGACCTGAAGCACTGCTTCTTTTGCACAAGCAGTAAATAATAAATTTCAAAATTCTAAGGATTTAATAATGAATTATGGTCTCTATTGTCTTCAACTTAACTGCAAAAGAGCACAGGCATCTCCCATTTGGAAAAGCAGTTGCCAGGCTTCTCTACTGAAGTAACTAAGAGTTGAACCTATATGGTTAATTCCTAGAAGCTCTTGTCAGACCCTGAACACAAAGCTCTCATCTACTATGTAACTCACAGCAAGCAGAAACTGAGAGCATGCTGCCTGCTCTCAGAATATGGTGTACATACAGCAGAAAAGTCACCATAATAATCCTGGACATTGCTGAAATAATACTAAGAACACCTGAACTATTCCAAGTGCATTTACGGTTTGTAAGGCAGCAAACGTGTGCCCTTTAGTACCGATGTCTCCATTTGTGTGAGGACTGGCTACAATACAATAACACTTTGAGATTAACTCTAAGATTAGCTGGTTTTTACTTGCTTATATAAAATCAGAGGAAATTATCTGAAAAACTGTATCAGTCTTACTAATGGAGTCTTGCAACATGCCAAATGGCATCAAATCAAAAAGCTGTCCTAAGGCACAAAGTAACATACAGGGAATGCAGATCTAAATGCACAACTTTCTGGACACAAGAGCCCTGAAGTCACTGAAGCAGACAACCACCAACCCATAATATGTTCTTCTAGAGGTTCCTGCATGCTTTTTAACCAACTCTGCCTGAAATAATACAAAAATTAAATGGAATTTATGTAAAATCAGCCTCGTAGCTACTTACCTGTAGTACCAAGGAAAAGCAGGACTGTGATCCAATATGTCCAGAACAGGATAAGCACAAAGAATGTCCAAAACGGCTGGAAGACTAGCAGCGGCAGGTGAATGAATACCTTGCCAGCCACGTGGAACAAGGCAATGGTGAGAGCTACTCGTTTGCGCATAATTAACATTATCAAGAACAAGATAACCTAGAGGGACAAATTTCCAGATTACAGTTTAAAGAATTGAAAAATAAGCAACCTATCAATTTGCACTGCTAGGATACTCAAACACAGCAAATAAATCACAGAACTTTAGGAGGTAGAAGGGACCTCAAAAGATCACCTAGTCCAAACCCCTGCCAGAGCAGGATCACCCAGACTAAATCCCACAGGAGACTCCAAAGCCTCTCTGGGCAGCCTGTGCCAGTGCTCTGTCACCCTCACAGTGAAAAAGCTGCTTCTTCTATTCACATGGAACCTCCTCTGCTCCAAAAGACATGTGGTCTATCTGTAAGATCACAAGATCAAAATCTAAAACTGCTGTCAGCTACTTCTGCTGATAAATTGTTTTCCAAATTATACTTTTGGGGAATTCTAATCTCATAATTATGTATTTGGAATCATCATCAGACACAGGTTTATGAGATTAGACTAGATTCTGTCCTCAATTACACTTTACAAACCAGTGAAATTGGCAAGATTTAACAAAAACTACAATTTAACATCTGTAGTTGGACAATGTGGTGGATTTGTCATGTCAGTCAGTCAAACATGGACAGTTTTTAGTAGTAAAGCAGCTCCAAAATAACAACAAGGCCTGAAGATAATTTGGTTCTGTAATAATTTTTAGTATTTTAATTCACAACCCTTCTGTTTGTTTTGGGAACTGATTTCTGAAGTAGAAATTGTCTAAAGGACTTTCAAATAAACTGAAATAGTGAAGTACCTCTGAACTGGGAACCTAAGAAAAATTTCATAAGTGAAATGGGATCAGGAGCCTAATACTGCACCCATTCACAGAAGCCTCTGGACATTTTACCATAGAGGAGAGTAGCTGCAGGGTCAGGAACCCTCTCCTGACTCATAACCAGATATTACAGAACAATGCCTGGAAGAAAAAAATAGGGAAAAAACCCACCCCAAACCACCAAAACTCCACAACAGAGATTGCAGTAGAAATACGCTCTTCAAAAATGTGTGCAATATAGAACTTCTACCTGAACAAAAATAAAAAGACAATCAGGAAGACAGAACAAGAAAACAATACAGTCATTAGCAAAGCATACCGTGAAGACTGTAGCTGAAATAGCATAGATTAGAAGAGCCTGAAGATTGTCTTTGGCTATTTGACTCTCAACAGCACTGGCAGATATTCGCTGCCTAGCGTAGAGCCACCACAGGACTCCTGTACCACCTGTGTTTTAGAGGAAAAAAAAAAAAGGGTAACTGAAAGAGGCTCCTTCTATGTGACACGTGTTCTTTAAAGTCTAGTCTGGTACAGAATGCTCAAGGGCCCAACAGGAACTTGTGAAGATGGAGAACTGTCCTCTTCTCAAATGGATATACTCTTTTCACAGTCTCAACTGGCTGTGATCACTTAAGAACTGCGTGTGTTAGGGTGAAGTGCATGAAAGGATTTGATGGGGAGCTCTAACAACAGCGCTCCTATTAGGCAATAGAGGAACAAAAAGAAGAGAGTTATGAGGTAGGACATATGTGTGTATAATATGGAAGGGAGTGAGAATTTAGGAGGGGAAATGGAGAAGGACCTTTGGATTAGGATGCAAAATAACAAGAGGAACAAAAGGAGTCTACAACACCTGGGAAGACTAACCAAGAATAGAAAGAACAGCCCTGAAAACAGCACCAGACACATTGCTAAACCTGCATCAGACTGTGTCTTTTGAGCTTTTCACTGATGTCCTTCCCAGTGTCCAAGAGCCCAATGTGAGGTACCATCTTCTGACCCTAGCCTTGTGGCCAGACTTTCATTCTCGTATTCTAGCTACCTTACCAAGGTAGAACCTTTCTTAAATAGAAGACTCAAATCCCTCAGGGAGACATTTGAGTGTCTCTTTTGAGTACCCTTCTCTGTACTGCTGTTATTTCCAAACCAGCCGCCTAAGCATTCAGCATTTGCTGAAGGTACATACTTCAGGTCTAAAATGGAGGATGCTCTTTTGGCATCCCCTAAGCAAACAGTGAATACCGAATAAGCAGTATGTCCCACAAATGACATGTTCTTATTCAGTCTGTGTAATGGATGCAGTTTTTTAGAACATAATAACAGATGGCAGTAAGTTATTCAACTCTCTCACTCAACACGGTTGCTCAGCTTCTAAAGAGAATATAAATGGGGAAAAAAAAAAAATCTATTATTTCCCCTTTTCTGTGGTCAGGGATCCTGTGAACAGCAAGCAGAAAACCCGTGTGATCCTGAAAAGACATAGATGGTCTGCTAATTCCTTTCTATCCCCTGCAGTCATGCATTACAACAATTAAATTGCTAGTACTTCCCAATTTAATTATTCTATTTTTGTTCATTCCCTACAATCCTCTGCCCATATATTTTGGCTTTGCTACTGAGTATCAGTAACAGAAAACTTTACTTTTACTTATGTAAAAAGAAATTATGATAAAGAAAGGCGATCTTCATACACGAGAAATAATTTTGGACAAGACAATCTTTGGCTATTCCCAAGGCAGCATGGCCTTCATACATGACCTAGGTCATGCAGGACTTTCTGAGTCATATGGAAATAGAAGGATTTGATTAGAAATGCTAGAAAAGCACTGCTGCTTCCTCCTCCCAAGAACAGATTTTAGATACACCTACAGAGGACCGAAACGGCTGATGAACCCATCATGGTTGTACGGACACATCTACATCCCACGGGTCCCCTGAAGCTGCATGAACAATAGTTGCCCTTTGATTCCTGCACACCTGAATACGCCAAGCCAAACTAGCTGTATTGCTCACACTTTTGGAAGGCAGGTTAAGAAGAAGGGTACATTTAGGGCTGTGATACAGGTGCTGTGAGGAATATCCTGTATTGCCTCCATAAGCTTTAGTCAGTTAGGCTGACAAGAAGCTTGCCAGCCAAGCAGGAAGTGCAGCAAATCTCTAAGGAGCCATGTATTCTCTGGGGAAGACTGCAATTACAAAGGTTACATCTTTAAAGTTTGTCTTGCTAAGCACTCAAAGGAAAGCTGAAGGGAATTGCAGGGACCAGGATCTGTGCAGGATGTAGCTGGCCCAAGGACACAGGGTGCAAAAATTAGAACTGGGCATTCAGAAACTGAGAGACAAACAGGACTTACCAAGTGATCCCAGAATGACAAGAATTGTTAAAATCCATACAAGTACTCTTGAAATGTACCTGATTATAACCATCAAAATCATGGACAGTACTGCAAAAGAAGACAAATAGAGTAATTATTTCAAGTAGAAATAGCATTACTAACTCTCCCACTGCACTAAATGCTTCCTAACAGACTTTTTAGACAGAGATTTATTTTCTGAGGCTTACAAACTCACTGCACAGACAGTTAAGGAAAAAGATACCTCTAAAACATTCAGCTTTTATACCGCTAATTGAAACAAAGACAGCATAAATACATTTACATGGTACATTAAATACAAGACATATAATGTGTACATACAGACAGAAGTGTATTTAGACAACAACAAAACAGACAGCAAGATGTGACAGTGCTCTGAGTCTAGTAACATAAGCACAGCTCCTGAGGATGAGAGCAGAATTGCACTCAAATATGCTTGTCAAATAAGTGCAGATAATGTGACATCTGTGTATTCCAAAATGTCATACCAGTAAAAATAAAACCTATTATATTTTCAAGATTCAAAATTAATTCTTTCATAAGCCTCGCTCATACAGTTCAACTTCCATTGAGGAAGTGCATGCCAAAAAGCCCTCTACAATGTCAGCCAACTAAGCTTTAGTGAGTACTGTAAGTGCATGCACATATTTTTGCACACACTAATTTCTGTACAGCAGTTACATGAAAACCACCAGAATCTGCCTATATCACACAATCTTACTTGTTGTTTAAAAGGTAAGTAAATTCTATTTAACCATGAAGGTATGAAAATTATTTTCTAAATTAACTGTATGTAAAACTCTGTAACATTTTTGACTCTAACCCAACAGTAGCAATTCTAATCAGTCACTTACATATTTGGCATGGTCTTTCTACCATTATTACCAAATACTGCATCTGTTGACATGGAAGAATAAACAGCTTTCCAGTTGTAGTTGAAAAGATACTCAGTGGTCTTTCGTGGGGTTATTTTTACTGATGCCTAGCCTCTCTTTTTTTAAGCCACAAAGACAGACTGAAAACAGAGGAATTCTTTATCTGATACAGCTTTGCAGTGGTTCTTTCAAAACTACACACTGCTTATATACATGGATAATATCTGGACCTTCCTGTTTTAGAAACACAAAATAACCTGAGTTGGAAGGGACCCATAAGGATCATGGAGTCCAACTCCTGGCTCCACACAGGGCCAGCCAAGCCAGAGCATGTGACTGAGTGCATTCTCCAGACTCTTCTTGAACTCAGTGTCAGGATTTCAGCTTTTATACTCGGTAGGACTGACATGAACTTATGAGAAAAGTAATTTATCAGGGTGACTAGAATTACACCTTCGTTCACAAGAATTTGTTAAAAGAGCACTTCAGTGTAGTGCAATGTGTCAACTCTATGGGTCGGCAGCATCTCACACCTGCAGAAACTATTCAGCGCCTCTATACTGCTGGGAATTTCCAGCTCTTCAGGCAAGGCTGAGATTTTTAAACTTTGAGAGAAGGGAAAAAATGGAGTAACACATAGTACAACAGATAGGCACCTAACTTTCTTATTTCCCCTTTGAAAGTTCTCATATCCCTGCACAAGTAAGTCAAATGAAACAAACTACACCCCGCTACATTTTAGAGTGTGCTGTTGTGCACTTCTCACCCTGTCCTTTTTACTTGGAAAGGGTGACTTCAGACTTGGGTTAGCTGAAGTTGAATAGCAGAAAAGGAAAGGTGAATATTATAACAAAAATGAGGTTGATGGGGATGCTTTGTTAACTAGTCCAAAACTAATGTTGGCTAATCAACTGCCACATCCTCTGTGTCTCAATCACTGGAGGAGAAAAACAAGAATTCATATGTATATTGCTTTTGAATAAGTTATCCATTTGTCAAATAACATTTAAAAAAGTATTCTGAACCATTTTCTAAGGGCTCATTGCTATAATACATTTTTTTGCTCATATTGTGGTTAGAGGGTGTTAACAATCTCCTAATGCAGTACTAAGAAATAGCTAGTAATGAGAAAAACAATTACCTAGTGATAACAAGCAAAGTCCCATTATAATCTCTTTGCTGGTCATAACTCCACTAATCAGCCTGTGTAAGACACTACTGTCACTGACAAAGGTGATCAGGGCCTCTGCAAACTTGGCATAGCAGGAAATGTTCACAGGAGCACAGCGATGGAAGAATGGAATAGGTGCACTGGTGACACAAGAAAAAAAAAATCAGAAAAAAAATTACTCCTACTTAATATAAATGCCACATCAACACACAAATGAAAGGTGAATAGATGCAACCACTCCACCCTCATAACATCATAACCAGAAACCATGTGTTGAATGCACAAGTGCTGCTGAAATGAGGATGATCATAATGGGAAGTGATGCAGTTCTTATGAGTAACCTATGAGGCTGGAGTGCACAGTCCAACAGGAAACGATTACCCTCCCACCCTCACACAGCAAGGCTCAGAAAATGCACGTCCCTGTTTCCATTTAAATATTTCCTATTCAAGTATCAGGTGGTGAACCAGCAGCTCAAACAATGCCTTTCATTCGTGTTAGAATGGAATACTAGCATATTATTTGCAACAGAAGAAATCCCAGAATAACAATAGTCTTCTTGCAAACATACACCTTATACCAAAAGACATCAGCACTTAAAACTGCTGCCAAGCAAAACCAATGTATCGATACTTTGTCTTTCCCCATGCAAAGCTTACTTTCATTATGAAGATTAAAATCATGGTGGTTACTTTAATTAACTTTGTTAAAATTATGCACTATATCCTTTGCCAAACATGTGAAGATGCTTCTATTGTCTTATTATTTCTGAACTGTTTTGGAAGCATCCTCTGCAAAAATACTGATGCTATGCATTAAACTTAGCAGAAAGCTCAGCAGAACCTGTTATCAAGTCCATCAGAGGAAGATAGAAGAGAGCAAAAAGTTTACTTTAAAAGTGGGCAATTTTGTTTTCCAAATGTTTCCCATTAAGTAGCTGCCTTTCTTGCTCATAAACCATGTCAGATCTCAAAGTGGCCTATTATATCTTTTGATCAATCTTCCCAATTACACCTCAGACACGTTCCATGAATTACATGTTCCTTCCTGTAATTGTATCCAATGAAAGAAATGTCTTTTGTATTAAGTCAGTCTTTTCTTCTAACCTCTAAATTTGTTTCACCTTCCCCAATCTTCCTTACTTAAAATGATTTTGGTGGACTGTAACAGCAATGCACATAATGCAGTTTCCCCATTTCAGCAATGACCTATAACCCAGCAATTTTCTCTACTCAATAACTATTTGTTAAGCTCAAGCATTTCCAAAATTCTAACTGTCATTTTAAACACCCAGTGAGTAAAACAGCTGCTTTAGGCATATCCTTTCCATGCATTGTTTTTGGGGAAAAACAGATGAGATGTTGAAAACCATTAGTGTGTAATTATTCTGCACAGAATTCAGGAGAAATTATGATCACCTGCCATACCTAGATAATTAAGCAATCCTAGGTTTTTGTTTGAAATGACTGACGATTGTAAATTACATCGTTTTAAACTTATTGTGCTGAGAAGGTAAATGCATTTGGAGATGCTCATATTGACAGTCTACTTGTAGAAGACAGCAGTTAAGTACAGCAAAATATTTATGAATTAATCACAGCTGTTAAAAACCAAACTAAACCCATAATGATGGCTGCCCTACTTAAAAGGTGGCCTCTGAGCCTCTTCCAACACAGACAATTTAGGAACATGCAGCATACTGCACTTCATTATAAGCAGTAATACTGGGAAATCTGCACTTGAAGTCTGAGAAGTTTATTTAATTGCGGACTGCTCTAACTGCAGAAGGCCTAGAGCATTTAGAAGTTGTCAATATCAATAACAAGGCCCAAATTCTGAGCTGGAAGTAGACAAAAGACTGTCATTCCTGCATCCAAATACGAAAATAACCATTTTGAAAAGGGATGCTAATGGGATTAAAATGCTGTTTCAAAACACATCCCAACAGAGTAAAAAAAAGCTGTTATTGTACCAAAGTTTATGTTGCCCATCTAAGGTCCCTTAAGCTGTAGCAATTTTACTACACACTAAGTTACTTATTTTTGTGTGGAATAATTAATTTCTAACTTTGTTGTAATTGTTTAAAAAAGAGGTTAGTGTTTCCTACAAGCTTTCTTGGGAAAACAGGACTCCTGAGAATCCACCTTTTGAGATATGCTGCTGTTTCAAGTGATTCTCACTGAGTGGGTGAGGTATCGTGTCTTGTTTAAATGCAATAACAGAACTATTCTCAGTGACCTGTGCTATTTTACATGGCCTCTTGATTATAACATTGTAACTAAAATGGAATTAGACATTTCTGAGAATAACATGATACTTAATCACAAACAAGAGCAAGTAAAGTTCAAGTCAGGAGATGACAATGTTAACTATATTTTAAACTTCCAATGAAGTTTGGAGATCCATCTGATTGTTCAATTACTACATGTCAGAGGGTAGCTTCTTCTCCTTTCTACTACACCTTGGTACATACAGCAATCTGTGTGTGTGGAGCCTGGTCGGAGTGCCACTGCTACCTACTCCTTATAGCCCCTACAGAGCACGCCCTTGGCATAGCTCAGCACAACTCTTCGAGAAACACTGCAGGGAAAAGCTACATAGGTGTTCCTCCAGGATCCTCTATTTCAAACCTAAACAGCCAAGTCATGGTCTAATGATGCCAAGACATGCTAGGCAGAGTGTCTGAAAGACACATGTATTGCTGGCTGCACTGCTGTGTCAAAGACGGACATTGTGCCTTGAAGCTGGAGAACCAGAGACCATTGAGAGGTGGAACCTCAGCTGAAGAGAGTGAAGAAGCCTGGTCATCAAAATATAAAACATCAAGAGACAGGCCTCAGAGCACATGCTGTCTTCACCCCATGTTGAAAATCAAAGTCAGATGACTTCAGTTTGTAACTCTGACAGAGTAAATCTGAAAACAGCAGTGTTAGGTAAGCTCTCCCCGAATGCCTCAGCTTACAGGGTGTTGGGTTTTCATTTGTTTGTCACCACAGGATTCCATTTCCCTTCCAAATTACACTAATGTACTCACATAATTTTAACTACAAAAATCTGAAAAACACACTGTTTTACAGATACAATATCATCCTTTTTTGCTCTAGGGCATTCAGTTCAGACTTTTCAATCTCAGAAAATATGCAAACATACTGAGCATTTTATTCATATCAAATAAAAAAGGGGCAATACTCCACCTACACAATAGCTTTTCAAAAATAACTCCTGAAGTAGTTTTTGTGAGGAATTTACATAGTGTCATTAGAGCCCTGACACAGTGTTCTATCCTCATGTTTTTCTTATTAAGCCATATTCATTCAGACTGAATGACATGGGAACACACAGTAAGAAAAGTCAATATAATTCTGGCAAAAATTAAGACTGACAAGCCTTTTCAGTATGCAAGCTGGCACTGAAGTTTTCATTGGGTTTTGTATTACAGCTATAACAGCTAGTTAGGTGCATGGAATATTAATCTGCTGTGGGGAAGAGTTAAAAAAAAAAAAAGCAACTAATATTCCAGCTGCTACTTACTGTCAATACAATATTAAAAACAAAACTTATTCACTGGAGGGACTACCATCCAGACAAGAGAGACTTAAAATCAAAGTTTTTAGAACTAATATAATTATAACATTTGATAAAACGGTAACAGAAATTTGTGTATAGAGGAAGACTTCAGTTACAACACACTACTGAGTATCTTTGCGAAGCTAAACTTTGGGAAAACACAACTTGATTCTGCTTGAATGCCTGGAATTACTGACAGAGGGATGTGCACGCAACAGCAAACAGATTTGCTTCTTTCCTCAGCGATGCTCATGTCCTCAGTGCCAGTCACCATAGCTAGCAGAGTTCCTGGAGCTACAAACTCTCCTCTCCTGCTTCACAAAAGGCAGTCTAGTAAAATATTTTAAACAGTGAAACTGAAATAGATCTCTTTATAAAATACAGCCCTCTTTCTAGTACCTGACCACCCTCAGATTGCTCATTTGGGAATTGAAAGAATAAAAAATGAAGTTAATTTGCTAAATCTGACTAGCTGAGGTAAGTAGTAAGAAGTGAACACTGACGAGAGGTGCATGTGAACATATGCAAAGATCCAAAGTCAACAGGGCAACAGGGTGAAAGGCAGTAAAAACACCTGGTACTCAGGACAGTGTCAGTTACATGAGACAGGAGAGAACTTGAAGATACCAGCTCAATTCTCTCAGAAACATATGCATGGACAGTTTGGGTTTTTCTTTGAAGAGTTGCTTTCAAAATGTCTTTTGAAAACAGGTGGCCACAATGCACTAAAACAAACACCTGTAACACAGAATAAATTTGTACAGCATATTTTCTAAAAAACGGTCATAAAAAGACCTCTACTCCCTCCACCCCCAGTCAGACAAGATTAACGTATTACCTTTCTGGAACAGGATATTTAGGACATAACTTGGCGGCCCTTGGGTCTGTTGTGTATTCTGATGGCTGCAGTTCATAGCTACACAATGTGGATCCTGTTGAGAGGAGAAAAAAAAATTGATGGGGAAAAATATAATAATAAAATACTCCTACTCTTTGCAAATGTTATTAAAACTGATATAGGCCCTGGTTCTGCTGCTCTTCATGTTATTACTGCAAAGCTGTGCTATAGTTCCTCTTGTAATGGAACAGTGAATCAAAAGAAGCCACAAAGCACTTCGAAGTCACCCTCTCCTGTTACTCCACCATGCTGCTTCTTGATCATTTTTGTGCATGAATATTGCATAAGACAACATTCATTATAGAAAGAAAACATTCAAGTGTTTTTTCAGGGGTTTTTGTGTTTTCAAAACACAAACAGGTCTTTGGGAAGAGGAACAAACAAACCAAACAGCTGAGGCTGGGAAGTTGGCTGAAAAATAACACAAGCTCTGACCACATTAGATGTCCAAAGCTTTTAGTGAAGCTTAACTCTCTCTATAAACAAATTGGAATAGCGCAATAAAGATCAAGTTGCCTACAACCAAATTCAAACATAATTTAAGCTTTCCTTACTACGTGACACTTGCCTAATGGAAGTACATTAGCCAGACAGATCTCTTCCCATTTGGCTATAATCAAGCTGCTGAACATCTGAGCCAATGCTTCTAGGAATACAGCAATTGCCAAATGAGATGGGAGTGGCAGTCTCTCAGAAACTTTAGGTAAGGAAGCCTTCAACGATGTAAGCTGCATATCCAACAATGACTTTGCAAGCAGCCTTGTTTGCAAACACACTGCTTACTCCCCAGTGCAAGGGCTCTGGATACAAAGCCTTTAGTGTTCTTTTTTTCCTACAGAATAAAGGGTATCCTGATCATCCCTATAAATATTCAATTATTTGCCTTATGGAAGTCTTCACTACGTAAATACTTTGTAGTATGAGTTTTACAAACTGGATCTAAACAATACATATGCACTTTTACTCAAACTAAACCAAGTCTTTTGACAAAAAGCCTTATCTTCACATGTGTGACACCAAATGGAAGTATTATTTGTAGAAACTGTAGAATATTATTTGCAGAAATCTTGTTTATTATTGCCACATTACTATCTCTATGAAGAGACATCTTCTATATACAGACTGTTTACTATTCCACAGAGTCTCTGGAACACAACTGAAGTAACACTTCTACAAAACATGTTTTTGGAGGCAGGGCCCTAACATCAAATGCACCACTGAAGATGGTTAGATTTTTTGCAGAGTGTAAGTATCAGGTAAAAAGTCTTATGCCTCCACATGTTTCTGTGGAAAACATGGCATCAGATAAACTGACTGCATACAAAACTAGCTTCCTTACATCATAGTTGTAAATGTAATATCTAAAAGTAACTATTACTCTTTATGGACAAAAATCTCTATACTGATATGAAAACTTCCAGACGAAGTGCTTTTACAAACTCCAGAATGTGATGGAGGGACAGCAATATGAAGTGTCTCATGCTCATCTTAAAATGGAAGGAAGAATAAGATTGCAGGCATTTATATTTATTTTATTTTACTTTGCTTATAGCCCTAAAACTAAGATACAAAGATGATTAGAGTAAGAAGTCCTATAAGAAGAAGAGAGGTGGGTCCCAGCTCAGTGACTTTTGCCATTCAGCACTACCAGTGTTGAACAACAGTTCAAGTACCTTATGCAAAGCCCCACACACCTAAATAAGCCTAAGTGACATGCTTGATGCATAAATTCTTCCATGTAACTTCTAGCAGCTCAGGCAGAAGGAAAAAAGGGCAAGATTTTCTGTGGCCAGGGAAGGTTGTTCCAGGCTCTTTGCACAAATGTGTATCTGAAGACCTTCTGTCTGGATCACATATGTAAGCCCAGCAAAACGGAAAGCCAGATCTTGATCTGCAGCACAGGTCACAACCCATTCAAGTCAGACGAGTAGACAAGGACAGGTCAACAAATCCCTGGCAATCAAGAAAGCTGCTGGCACCCTGTGAGGTTCCTCTGGAACTCAATGGAATTTTCCCTCCTGTCATGCAATGGAGCAGTGGATGACTCTGGCTGCCACTAGCATCTCTTGCTTGGCAACTCCTCTTGGGGCTCCTTTGGATTGTTTCCGTCCAGCTGTCCACCTCAAGTACAGCGCTGATTTACACTCACAGCCAAGCAGGAAAATATTTTCACTTGTCAGACAGGGGATATTAACCATCCTGCACCTAAATAAACTGCCAGTCCAATAGCCGACATAACACCTGTGAGATTTACTTGTCCTTTTATCCTATAAAATTAGGCAGAATAAATTTTCCCTATTCCCTTAAATATTTGTTTCTTCATATTTTGAAAATATTCCAACTTCTCTAACACCATGTGGAAGAGCTCCGTAACCCAAGCAAGTGCTTGAGTAATCTATCACTCTACATCAGACTTGAGCAGGTTTCTCAACAGAACAGTCCCTGTACATCAATAAATAAAAGTCGGACTTTTGTGAGAGCAGGAGGGGTGGTTTGCTTTGCCAGACTTTCCACCACTACTAGTTATTCTGGGTGACTAGAGACTGTCAGAGCACAGCCAGTCTTATTATTGCTGTTTGTGTTTACAAGGCCTGCAAAAGCTAATGAAGAACTCAAATCATCTGACTTGCTGAGATAAACGGTTTACTAAAGACACTACTATTATTCCTGAATTATTATGTTTCAAAAACATTACGTGTAGAATTCAGAGAACAAACTAAAAAATCATTAAAGTAATACATCCTTTGCTTCCCAGAGCAGCGCATGTATTTCTTCTGGAGTAATCACTAGGTGAACAACATGAAGCTGTCCTATGGGGATTTGATTGTTGAGATCCCAACATTATGTGAGCTTAATGAAACTAAGGAGAGCAATAGCTGCTGGGCGACTGGTTCGCACACAGTTTACTGGTCCCACAGTGCCACATTTAGTGCTCTCACCTACAATGTGATACTCTGCAGATGCAACACAGCTTCTGTTCATGATTTCACTTCCATGAACAGAGTTTCTCCAGCCATTAGAAAATTTCGGTGCCATAACTGAAGCAACGTATCTCAAAAGACAAAATTTCCGTTCAACCTTAGCCTAGCCTTAACCTAGGAGTAAAAACCACCACTTCCTTTAAAAGCCTTCTTTCTCTTTTGGCTAGATTTGGATTAATAAGGAACTGAACAGTCATTATCTGTGGCATTCTTAAGAACAATTACAATTATCACAGATTATGTAAAGATTTTGCAGAAAGTCAGGGCAAAGATTAGGGACCACACCCTTATTTCAAATATATTTCCAACTGGGAAGTCAAATTATTAAATACCTTGTGCACTCGGGGAGCACAGTGTGCAGGACAAGACATAACCCCCTGATTCCTACAGCAGCACTGTAAAGGGGAAGTTCCATGCTAACCCAAGGCTGTCAGATAAAACTACTTTTAGAGACCAGAGCTCCAGGACAGATTTCCTTTCTGTGCTTTCTGTGGCATAAGCAAACACGCAAAAACACTGCTGCATCAAGCATCCCTATCAATATAAAAGTGTACAGCTTGAGAAATTTCCTAAGTCATCAGCTAAGAGGACCAACCTACAGACATTAATATTGGTCAAATAATATTGGTGGAAAGCACACCAGGGGCTCTGGATCCCATTCTGAGCTGCTCAGCAGCACCTACCCATCTCTCAAACTGTTTTAGTTCCTGCTGTCACTTTCAGATCTTCAAACACAAACTTTCAGATCTTCAAACACAAACTTATATTCAGAGTCAAGGCATAGGTTCAGCACCAGGAGCAGAACAGTCACCTTAGAGTACATTCTGTGTGAGGCACAGCTCCAAGCAGCTCCACACACCCCTTTTCACAGGCATATGGCAAAGCACAGCCTCAGAGACTAAGAACCATAGTTTTGGTAAAGCAACTTATATGATTTTCAATACTGAAAGTATGCATGTATTGTGCATATCCATGACATAACTGACTTCTAAAAGACCATATGATTAAAATTAGAGATTATAGTTAAAGAAGTCACATCTTATTCCATTCCTTCTCAAGCAGCATCACATTAGTCCATGATAACCCAAGTCCTCTAACACAGGAGTCAAACTCCAGGCAATCACAAATGCAGAAATGTTAGCCCAGAGTGTGAGTGTTTAAATCACAGCCACTTGCCTCTGGACTTTCAGACCAGTGCTAAAATTGTGAATGCATGACTCTCAGATGATTATGCTTAACCAACCCATGCAATACAAGCTACAAGGCACTGACATCTAGACACTGATGGAGGTGGAGTTCACTGGCATTCAGGAAGGACCAGGCTCCCAGACTCTCAGAAGTATGAAAATCTTAACCCTTCTGTACTTTCTTCCCTCCAGAGCTTATCTCAAATCTACCTGTCAAATTCAATCAGCAATAAACTGTTAATCTGAACTACATTACCAGTCCAAAGCTTCATGCAATAACTTGATACACTACCAATAATTGCCTATTACTATACCATATTAATCCTTGAGCAAACTGCTTTAGAGGCAGAAGGCCAAGCAAGGTCAAAGTGAACCTTAACACCTAAACCTAACTTCTGGGATCTAGAAGAAGCTAAGAAACAGCGATGTCTTGAGATAAAGAAGGTGGCATAGAACAGACCACTGTTTGATCAGAATTTCTCAGATTCACATGACAGATTCGCTATCAGTGAAAAAGCGAGTTTCATTCTCTAAATCTATCCACTGGTGCCTTCCAGTAGCATAAAGAGTGTTTTAAAGGAAGAAAAATAAGGACTTCTCTGCCACAACTTGAAGTTGTGGCAGAGACACTGACTATCATGTCTTTAAAAGCACGAGAATTAGAGGGCAGGGGAAATTACAGCGTGCTTTTACAAATAAACGTGGGACCCAAGTGAAAATAAGTATCCTTCAGTGCCTGCAAGACTGTTCAGAGAAAAACTCAACATATAAAACCTGCTGCTTAGATCTTTAAATGTCTCCATAATTTAAGACCACAAAGAGACCTACAGAGGTAGCTAAGCACCATTACTGTTATACGAACAGTACATAAAAATATAAAGCTTTTTAAAAAACACCTTATCTTAGAGTCAGGACTCATACAGATGTGTTTTCTGCTGTAATTAAAAAGCCCATACTATCCTCTATGTCCCCATTCTTATCAATAGTACAGAAAGTTGAAAACAACTACTATTTTATTAATTCCTCCACTCATAATACTTTCAGTGCTAAATAAAATTAACTATTCTGAAATAAAATTAAAAATCCACCTAGTCTAGTAGCACATACCTCCCTTACTGCATGTTCATGTCTCCAAGACTTCTAGCTCAAGGATATCCTTGAATATTAGCCTGTTAAATATCCAAATACAATTATTTTAACAGTTTATCCTTTGGCAACTAAAATATCTTCACAGCAATCAGTATCATAAATTAATTACAACTTGTGTAGAAAAAAATCTGGCCATTTAATGCCTAGTAATTTCTTTTTTGACTTCCAGATTTCAGATTATTCGAGTTAAGAGATCAAGGAATACAACTTTGTTAACCTTCTCTAAACTATTCCTGCTTTTAAAGACCTTACTTTCACAGATAGCCTTTTCTTTTCCAGGCAAAAGAATCATTCATATTTTCTCATGATTATCCTTGTTTGCCTTCTCAGTATATGTACCTCAGCAAAGAAGGACAAGAACAAGGCCTTTAACATCCCAACATGAGTTTACACAAAATACAGTGCCTGTTTTTTTCTGCTTCACAGTTAATAAGCATGACACTTTCAGACAATGCTGTGCCTCTACCTAATCCTTCTTCTATACTCGGAAGCTTCATGATCTCTTTCCCAGCTAGCAATAGCCATTTTAAGGTAAAGTGTAAAACGTGTACCAATGGGGTCTTTTTCCCACCTCTTTGTTTTGCAGGCATTCCTTTGCATTTGCAATTTTGTTCCACTGCAACTGATGTCCGATTTTTTTCATGTAATTCTAAATAATTCACTAGGTGCAACAAGATTTACTATCTCACTGTTCCTCCTCCTTTTCAGATTGCTTATTAATGTAATCAATAACACAACACAGTATTACTGGAGGACTTCACATGCAGCCACTTTCTGCTGGGAGAATTATTTCATTCTGACTCAAGGGTTCACTTCCACTTGCAAGACAACCCTGACAGGCAGTTCTGGTAACGAGGTAGAGAATCAGCAGATGAGCCTGTACCTCAAAACCAGTCACAGGTACTTTTACCCCAGCCATTCAAAAAACAACACTGAGAATTAACATATCTGGGGTCTCAAAGACATAATGGTACAGTATTTTTTTAATCATGTGCCTATTAACTAATATGGTACAACAGACTTCAGGAAAATCATGAGCAAAGGATGAAGCTTTAACCAACAAACCTCCACTAAAAACAAAATGGGAGGAGGGGGACAGGAGCAAAGAAACATGTCAGAAGATGGCAGCAACCGATATAACAGCTATTTCTAAGGGAAGTACTATGAGTACACTGCAAAAATGTACTCTGATTACTACACATAAAGATGTCATTATCTTCAGACAAAAGAAAAACCCTTTTTGTCTCCCCAGTGGCTCCTTCTCATAGCTCAGAAAGATCACCAGCTTGATTGTCTTTGTTGATTTCTTTCAGATCAGTCTCCACAGCAGACTTACTGTAGCCTTACCTCCACTTTTAAGCCCACCCAGACCTCAACTAGCCTGACCTAGCCACAGAATTATGATGACCAAGATGCCTGCCAACATGTTGTAAAACAGAAATTCCAGTTTCAGTTTCTAAATCTCCATCTGGTCATTTAAAGGACAGATCAGAATTTTACTTTGGTATGGCCTCACCTCTAGTACCGTGTGCAGCTTTGGGCACCACAGTACAAGAAGGACACAAAACTATTGGAGAGTGTCCAGAGGAGGGCAACGAGGATGGTGAAGGGTCTGGAGGGGAAGTCTTATGAAGAGAGGCTGAAGTCCCTTGGTTTGTTCAGCCTGGAGAAGAGGAGGCTGGGGGGAGACCTCATCGCAGCCTATGGCTTTCTGACAAGGGGGAGTGAAGGGGCAGGCACCAATCTCCTCTCTTTGGTGACCAGTGATAGAACCTGAGGAAACAGCATGAAGCTGTGACAGGGGAGGTTTAGGCTGGCTATTAGGAAGAGGTTCTTTACTGAGAGGCTGGTTGGGCACTGGAACAGGCTGCCCAGGGAAGGGGTCACAGCCCTGAGCTTGACTGAGTTCAAGAAGCATCTGGATGATGCACTCAATCACATGCTCTGACTTGGCTGGGCCTGTGTGGAGCCAGGAGTTGACCCGATGATCCTTATGGTACCTTCCAACTCAGGATGTTCTATGATTACTTCCCACAAAGAGCAGTCAGTATAGTTGTCACTGAATTAAACATGACAAAAATTATGGCCACCTGTTCAGTGTTTCTTTTTAATAATGACATTTCATTATTCATTTGGCACAGTGATATGTATCAATTTTATCTTCAAGGATAATTCAGAATGCTTTCATAAGACATTGAAAAGAGCACTTAAGTATTTCCTGGACATTATATTTTGAACCAACAATCAGCTTTCTGGAAAAAAAACAACTTTCAGTCACATTACTTCAAATAGATAATTTTTTAAGTGCCACGACCAGCACAAACATTGAATCCCAAGTTTTCCCTGCCTGACATGTTCTACCAGATGAGAAAGCCCTGGGGAGATCTGCAGCAGACAGCTCACAATATACAACATTCTCAGTTGTGTCCAGCTGCCCAGCTGCCCAGCTTTTTCCTTCCCTTTCTTCTCCTCATAAAAGGTCCCAACCTGTTCCCAGCATTCTGGGTGTCAATCATTCTGAACAGATTAAAGGCACACACTTTTTTTTGTTTCCTAAAACTTGTCATGTTTCACAGGGCAAGTACCTTCCCTCTTCTTAAATGGGAAGGTACTACAAGTGCAGGACCTGGCTGTGGGGGACCAAGTGGAGTGGGGGTGAGAGTGAAGTTACTGTCCTAAAATGGGGCAGCATTACTCATCAAATCAGCTCCTTTACCAAATTACAACAAAATAGCAAGTGCATCATTAGTGATTCAGGAAGCTAAAGGCTGCCTTGTCATGAAATGATCTTCAAGACTCAAGCAAGCATTTTTCCTGCCCTAAATGCTTATTTATAATTTTGCTTACAGAAAAATACAAGCTGTACTGCACAGCAAGAGCTCTGCCATAATTGCTCTGAACCTTAGGGGTTGGTAGTTCTGTCATGCTGCATACAAGCAATCAAGCTCCTGTCCCACTTTGGGGACAATACAATGAATGCTAAGCCAGCTGGAAGATCATACCTGGTATTGATGAAATCATTTATCGGTATAAGGAGTTGTAGCTTGATTTACTATGTCACAAGTTTTGAAAAGATGTTAACATCAAAAAAAAAAGCTTTATTCAAACTCACCATACCACCTCATGATGGTCTGAGGCACAAGAGATTTCTTTGGGATGGGAGAGCGCTTAAACAGTAATTCACAGAAGGGTAAAATTCACAGCAGGGTAAAATTAAGAGTTGACTGCATTCTCTACCCACATATTTAGAGCATTAAGGTGTTTTTCTGGTTGAGAGTTAGAAAGTTGCAAGCCTGGAAAATTCAGTGTTAATAATCACAAGAAACTGAACACCTATGTCTTGCCCTCCTTGTTCAGAACTTGACAGTTGAATTCTAAATTCTAACTAAGCATTGTCACAAACAGGAATTGCAATTAAGCTCTGTGCAGTCATGTTCACAGTCCTCAGATGTCCTTATTATCCTTTTTATAGTGGGTTCTATGATCACTTGAAACAAGACAGCCAAACATAATCATAGTATTAATTAATTAAAACCCACTATCATAGCTACAAAGTGGCTCTCAGAAAAATTTTTTCTGTTTACTCAATACTGTAGCTTTCATACTAATTCACTGTTCTTGCTTTAACTTTTACTACATATATGCAACATTTAAGGTCATCAGTACTTAAGCTGTTCATTTGCTGCAAGCCATTGCTTTTTGGAACAACTGCAGGCTGGTGCCCATTTAAACAGAAACATAACCATGAAAATATGACAATGATAGTATTTCCCAGAAACGTGTGATTCCAGTCTTGCAGAGTTTTCATCTACAAAAGAAATGCTCAGCTCAGTACCTATTTTTGACAAGCTCAATATAATAATAATTAAAATGAGGACTTGAACACATTAGTAATTCTATTCTGCTGTAATGCTACCTTATATACTTTTGACCAAGCTTTCTGTAAACTGAAACAATTCACTCTGATATTAAAAAAAAAATAAGTCTGAAAGATATACTTTAAATCCTAAACAAGTATAGGAGATAAAGTTACAATGGAGAATCACGAGGACAAGGCATAGCATTTTTCAGGAAGAGGGGTTTTTTGACATATTGTAAAAGATTGTTATGCTGAACATATTTCAGGCACAGTTAATAAGAGATGACTTACAAACACAGAAACAAAGTTTGTGGTAAAACACAGCACGACTGCATTTCATTATTTCAAGAGGGACTTAAACTCCACTACTGATGACCTTAGACTTCACACCACCAAATAACTTGCCTGCATTAACTAAGAAAAAGTCAGCATGCTCAGTTAAGGGGCAAAGAGTAAAACTGGACAATGATACTGGCTGGTTTCCCTAGGCTTGCGTGTGACAGCAACACACAGATCACACAAGGAAGCCACCATTCTCACGCCACCCACTGCAGCCCACTGGCACAGCTCCACACTCATCATCATGCCACAGCTCCTCAGTTCAGACACCCAGATGTGCAAGCACAATGGGGCAAAAGAACCAAGAGTACTAACAGTGTCCTCGGGCCACTTCAACCCGCTCTGCTTTCAAGTGAGAAGTACTCACGTAACCTGTACCAGAACAGAAATCAAATTTTTGTTTCCTTCCAGGAAAAGTAATCAGCTTGGAACTTCACCACCCAGACTGACTCATCATTAGCCAGTATCTTGCAAAGAAATCTTACCAAAGCATTTTAAAAAGTTAAGTGGGAAAGTTTAGGACAAAATGCTCCCACTTGAATAGCTGAAAAACCCTGAACTTCCCTCACAAATTCTTCTGTTTTTACCTTTACTCTCTTTTGGAGGATCGAAAAGTTGGTTACCTCCCATGCATTTTTAATCCATACAGTGTTAAAATACAGACTGAGTGAATAATATCAGTATTATTATTATTACACAAAAAAGTATTGCTTTTTGGGAAGAAATTTTGACAAATACTTCATCTGTTAATGCAGTTAGTCTCCTTTACATTTCTTTAAAAGAGAAAAGTGGAAAAAAACAAATAAACAAAATTCCCAGGAGTTGCACTGTAGCACTGAATGAAAGCAGGAATGTTTTTACATCCACAGCCATACTCCATGCTGCAAGGATGGTTCAACAGCAGCACTGCTCTCAGTAATACCATATACATGAGGATATTTCAACAGCTGCACTTTTGAGCAGCAACATCAAAACATTTCTGTGGAAGTTGAGAACTTACCCTACAGTCAGACGTTTCCTCAAATTCTCCTTACACTTTGTACTCCTGTTTTAACAATAAGTTTTCAGAGTGTTCCAAGACATGACAGAAACATATTAATACTAGAAGATTTACTACAGTTTTAGCTTAACAAAAGCATCACATTATTTCTATTGATACTTCCCCGTATATATTTCATTTTTAGTTCAGCTAATGCACAAGTCTTCTTTTAATCCTATGAAAATATCTGGCGCATGAACAAAACAAGACATGCTTTTTTGCATACCATTAATTTCTGCAAATTTCTGAATATCTGCCAGAGTTTTTAGTTCTTTCCTTGGGCAAGCTGATACACACAAAGCAAGGGACTTGATCCTCTGATGTACCAGATCAATATTGCATGGATCCAAGAAGAATACATACCTGGAGGAGAAAGAAGAGGTAAATTACTTCTAATTAACCATCACACTGAACAAAATCAAGTTGGGAGTTGGCCTTCAGGACTCCTGTGGGTCCCTTACAACTTCAGTATTCTGTGATTTTCATTTCCAACTAAAAGGTTCGGCCAAGACTAACCTTCAGCCTACTCTGAATCACAGCAGAATCAATACTATCACAAACGTGTGGGTCAAAAGAATTCAGGTACTCACGTGCATACAAATCCACAGACGTTTATATGCTTCTGGATCACACAGAAAGGACATTTAACTCTACCAGATTCAAGTCAATTCACATGGCACTGTCTATAAGAACAGTGACCCTTCTACAATGACTCTTCACAGATACAGGTCTAAACACTCGCAAAGTTTTGCTCCGACATTAAACCTGCCCTCAAGATTTCCAACTTTTTTCCAGAAAGACCCAACAAACCCCAGAAGGTTACACCTATACTGCAAAGAGGTCAAAGTCCATGATTACTTTAATGAATATATATAATGCCAGTAACTAAGAACAGTTTTCTAGTTTAGGTTGATTTTCTACACCAAGGGTCCATTTGAATGAGCAGATTACCATAGTATTTATTTATTTTGAAATAAAATCTGTTCAGATATTTCAAGTGCAGTATTTTAAAGAGATTCTATATCATCTTCCATGATGAGTCACTGCCACTTAAAAACTCAATTCATGAAGTATGTATTACAGCTTCCCTGCCAACATCTTTTCCTGGCTATACACATTTCATCATGAACACAAGCCATAGAGTATTGTCCATTTATAGTATAATACAGATGCAAAATGTTTTTCTATTCTCAAGTTAGAAGTCTTTAAAATTCCTACAATTCTGGTGATACACTATGAATTTAAGTACTCTCATATGATTTAACATCATCACAGGAAAACACCACCAAACCGCCACATAAAATGTCATTTCTATTTTTGCAGTCCTCATTATAGGAATTATTTCTGTAATCCATGCTCCCAGAAAGCATTTAGGTCCTCTTGTAACACTTCTAGTCTGCGTGCCCATTGCTATCTAACCTTCACACACACAAAAACTGTTCTATTACCCAGCCTCTGTACACAAGTACTGTTACTACCTAGCAGTTTTTCAATCTTTCAAGGCCCCCGTCTTACCTCCTGAAAAATCCATCAAAACCCATGTCATGTGTACCGACCATAATGTGGTTATAGACTCCTTTAATTCTTAGAACAGCCCCTTTCCTTGTGCACACCCCTATGAAAATTATCCATTACTATTTTTGAGGGGGCGAAGTGGGCATTGTGGTTTTCTTCACTTCAGAGATGCTACACACCTCCATAGATCATGCAAGTCTAAGCAGCCAAGTGCAAACAAAAAAACCTGTCCCTCACACAAAGCCCAGGTAACTGTGTGTGAGCAACAAGCCACCGATTCCACATTTTTCCTCTATTTCAAAGAAAGCATTCTTGATTTGATACCCACAGTATACAATACTTGTCCTAACTAGACACTCCAATTACAGCTTCCTCTTGAAGAGGGCAAGTTTCTGCAGTTGCTATTCCATATTGTAACAGTATGTGGAAGAACAGCCTTTGCTCCTTCGATGGTATCTGGTCAAAGTAGCTAAAAACAAGAGCCTACAGAGTCAAACCTCATCAACACCTGATAAGGGAGGTTGTGACAGGAACAAACATGCACTAACTGATAGGAATATGAGGAACATGAGAATTATTCCTTTCAGTAAGATTGACTAAGGACCTTGACAAATTGTGATAGGGAAAAGGAGAGGTCCACTCTGACATAAAACCTGAATGATACTAATCAGAAACAAATCTGGGCCATCACAGGCATTGATGGACTCACAAGAACCTGCAGGAAAACCAAGGCTTTGCAACTGATAAGGGTGCAAACCTGAGCAGGCAGGATGCAGTGAGGGGGTTGTCAGTGGGACTGTATACCAGCTGCTGAGAGAATGTACACAGAGCATGATTCAGGGAGGAACTAAAGGGGTAGGTAGACAATAAGGGCTGTAACAGGGGCCAACTGTGTCTAGGCTAAAGTTGATCACTACTGATCAGTGCTGCGTATCCTATCTTCTTACTAAAACCTTCCTTAAGTCTCTGCATAATCTCACTCTCTATCCCACTCAGTGTCAGCTACCAGGCAAAAGTACCATAGTGGATTTGGTACCAGAAACTGAAGTTAGATTGGACTTGTGGTCACCCCAGGCCAGTAGTGTCAGCTACCAAAGTAAGTGGGATCTCAGTTAGATGAGGGAGGGGTGTGGGTCACCAGCCTCTTGGATGAGGGTGTGATGTAAGAGGCTAAACAGCAGTGGCTGACACAGGACTGTGGGTCTCAGCCTGCATGGTGCTGACTGCTAGCACAGGGTGAGCCATGTTTCAAACACCACACTGCATGGTTTAGAGACATTTCTGACAGCAATAAGGCAGCTGCAAGGCAAATGCCAAGCTATTAAATCTATGGCCTACGAAGAAAGTAGTAAGATTTTTTTAACTTCTAGAAGCTAAAAAAAAAAAAAAATCAAAATGCTAGGCACCAGCATTACAGAGGAAAGTGTTTGGGTTGGTTTGTTTTTAAAGCTACATTTTATTCAAAGGGATTTTACTGGCAACAATTCCATACTGTGTCACCACAAGTTTTGTTTCTCACTCTAAGAATGTGCTTCCATGCTTTGTGCTGCAATTTCAGTTATTCAGAATCAACAATAGACTGAGTTGTTAATAAAATAACTTAGATCAGCAATACAAAGACTGAAGTAAACAAAGTAATCATATTGTTAGATATGCTTCAACACTGCAAATGAAAATGTGTTTGTTACTAGAAATTCGGTGTGTCAGATTTACAACCTAGGAAGCATATTTATGGATCTTTATTAAGTAACAGTCCTACACAGAAGGACTGATAGTGCTAGTGGAAGAAAACCACAGAGTATTAGGAGTTGGAAGGGACCACGAAAGATCATCTAGTCCAACCTCCCTGGACTAGAGGTCAGATCACCTAGATTAAATTGCACAGGAACACATCCAGGTGGGTGTGAATGTCTCCAGAGAAGAAGACTCCACAGCCTCTCTGGGCAGCCTTTCCTAGTGCTCTGTCATCCCCAGAGTGAAAAAGTTTCTCCTTATATTCAGATGGGCAGGGCAAAGAAACTTAGTAGGTCAGTAGGGAAGCTTGTGTACTTGTGAAATGAGCAGAAATGAGCCTGTCTCCAAGGTGAGGATAGCTTTGGTTGGCACTGTTGTGCAGTGAGCCTATGCTGTGCCTCATCCCGCTGCCTGTCACGGCCCCTTCCCACTGCTAAGCCACCAATGCACATTTGCAGCCCAGAAAGCCAACCATTCTGTGTTGGGCTGCAACAAAGTAACTATGACCAGTAAAACAATGGGGATGAGTCTCCCCCTCTACTCCAGCCCTGGGATCCCCAACACAGGAAGGACATGTGTCTGTTGTAGCAAGTCCAGAGGAGGGCCACAAAAATTATCAGAGGGCTGGAGCACCTCTCCTATGAATACAGGCTGGGAGTGTTTAGCCTGGAGAAGAGAAGGCTCTGGGGAGACCTTATTGCAGCCTTCCAGTACCTTTTAAAGGGGGCCCTTGCAAAAGATGGAGAGGTGTCACAGTCTTCATAGCTGGGTATTGGCAGAGAATGGGGGGCTGAAAAAAAAAGCTGCTGTAAGAAGCAGGTAGGAACTCTCTGCAGGCCCCAGAAAGTAAACATCGGCCGATTCAAGGCCAGAGTTGCTGCTGACCAAGGCCAAGCCCATCAGCGATGGTCACAGTGCCTCTGGGAATCACATTTAGGAGGAAAAAGAAAACAAACCAGCAAGCAGCTGCATTTTGCCCCCAGAGAAGGGAGTGAGAAGATGTAAGGAGCTGTGCAGATACCAAGGCCGGGAGGGGTGGGAGGAGGTGCCCCAGATACCAGAGAGAAAGATGCCACTGCAGCCTGTGGAGGAGCCATGGTGGAGCAGGTGTCCCCCTGCAGCCCATGGAAAAGGCCAAGACCCCACCTGCAGCCCGTGGAGAGGTTCCACGCTGGATGGAGCAGGTGGAGATATACAGGAGATGCTGTGACCCACGTTGGAGCGAGTCTCTGCCAGCATTTGGAGCCCGTGGAGAGAGGCAGAGACACAGAGATGAGCAAGGGAGAGATTTGTGCCAGAACAGATTAGCTGGGGGAGGCTTGCAACCCCATGGAGGATGGGGACTGATAGACATTGTGATTTACAACTGCCTGCCATAGCAGTGACCCACGCTGGGGCAGCTGGTGAAGAGCTGAAGCCCTGTGGGAAGGGACTCACATTGGAGAAGTTCATGAAGGACTGTGTCCCATGGGTGGGACCCCATGGTACAGCAGGGGAAGGGTGTGAGGAATGAATGCATCCTCTGCCGGCCAAGAAGGAAAGCAACTTGCAAGGAACTGACCAAAGCCCCCATTTTCCCAGTCCCTGCCCCTCCCTGTGCCACAATGGGGGGGGAGTGGGAGTGAAATCATGACTAGAGTGAAATGCTCTAAGATCTGGTTGCACTTCTCATTACCTGACTCTGGTGTCACTGTGTGTGTAGTGTAATAAATTTCTTTCCTTCACTCTGTGTTGAGTCTGTTTTGCCCATGACGTTGATTACTGGAATGATCTCTCCCTGTCCTTATCTTGACTCCTAAGCCTCTCAATATATATATTCTCCCCTGTCCAACTGAAAAGGGGAGTGATAGGCCAACTTTGGTGGGTGTCTGGCCTCCAGCCAGGACTAAACCACTACAAGAGGGACTATTAAACACAGGCATGTAGTGATAGGACAAATGGTAAGGGGTTTGAACAGAAAGAGGTTAGATTTAGATTACATAAAAATTCTTCACTGTGAGGGTGGTGAGGCAACGGAACAGGCTGTCGAGATAAGTTCTAGATTTCCAACCCTAGAAATGTTCAAAGGCAGGTTGGATGGCACTTTTTGCAAGTCATATGAGCAAGTCTGTCTCACCTTCAAGTATTTGTCAGTGTTATTGATTTCCTGTCAGCCCTCAAGACATTTCTTTATAGGCAAATGGGTACTTTAGAGAACCACTGTGTGCTGTGCTCTACAAGCCTCTTCTCACAATAATGGAGAAGTCAATTAAGTGATCACATACACTCTAAATAAGTTACAGGTAGAGCATATACAGTTTCCATCAACCAAATCTGCATGTATGCTGCTCTCTCAGTTTTCCCATAACCTAAACCCCAAGCACATTACTGAGACAAAACTATTCCATTAAGATGGAATACCACTCTAACTACTCTTACCTATGTCCTTAGTAGCACATGTACATCACTTTATACTTGAATAAAAAGCATGAACTGAATTCTACCCAAGAAGTAAATATTGGTCATCAGAAAAATCAGACTGAACTATCATTTCAGGGACTTGTATTTGGCTGCTGTGGTCATAATTTGCAAATAAAAGGTCATTTTTAAACCCACTTATAACTGCCAAAACTTAAAAAGCAAGGAGCTTAATTGAAGCAGATAGATTTAATGAGAATTCACTAGCAAGAACAGACTATAATCTCATGTCTGACTCTAGAACACAGCCTAATAAAGCTGTATTGTGTTTTCTTTGTAAAAATAACAAGACAACTGATTCACTCTTTCTTGACAAGGTCAGGCTGTCCCTGGTCCTCCTTCCCAACATTACATTTCACTGGTTTCATCATATCTGATGCAAATGGATCAAATCATACCACTGTGAGGACTCTGCTCCTCACCCTTACCACACAGTTTTCCACATCCACAGAGACCACATCCATTTCACTTTCTCATTACAGTGCCTATAGATTGCTGTCATTTACAAGGAAGAAAATGTTATTTTTACAGATGATTTAGCTTTTCTGCCTTGGACTAGGAAATGAAGACAGAATTACCCAGCAAGCAGAATGAAATGAGAATAACTTCATGTTTCCAGAACCACATTTGTACAGCTTAAAGCCCTTTCTTTCTCTACACAAACTGAAATGTACAAGCAGTAAGAAGAGTTATTTTTACAGTCTGTCTGAATAGGGCTCCTATAAACCAGCATGAAATACTACTATGTACCACACCTCAGACACTACAGGAACTCCATCTGCTAGAGACAGATGCAAAGCAGAAAGTTTCTTCTGAAAAACTGCCAAACAAATTAAAAAAGCCATAGGGTGTGAGAGTGGGAAGGATCACTTGCTTATATAAGAACTGGCCTCTTCCAAAGCTGGGTACCCTGGATTGTACTTCACTGTGAACAGTTATAATCTGCCTTGGTAGAAGATTTTCTCAACCAGAGATGCTCGTAACCCCTATGAGCATAACCATTCATCTGTTTAGGTCATGCCTCAAATTTTATTAGAAAAACCTTATTAAGAATTTGACAAGCAATGAGCTCTATCAACAGCATTATAAAGAGTCTCTATTTCTATGTGCTAATTTTCAATCCTGCCTTTATGAAAGTAAATCACTTAACAGTGGGTAGGTGTTTCTCTTCATGATGGCCAAATTTCTGTCACATCTAGGAGATGCAGTGTTAATTGTTACGTTTCAATAAGGAGTCCAAATTTCCCTGCCTTCACACAAACTCAGACATTTCCTTCTAAAGGTAATCAAGTTTAAAATTCTGACTTAAAATTCTTTCTCTCAAGAATGACAATTTTGTATTGAATACACCTGATTTTAGAAAGCACAAAAATTTTAATATAAAGTAGGAAAATTATGCTGTATCCTGGAAGCTGTGATTAGATTAAGACACTATTCTTCTGACAGAAGAAAAAGACATGTTCTTTTATTATCTCAAATTCTTCTGATAACACACCAATTCCTTAGGCACGTTAAATCTTAAATCAGGTATTTAGAAATCTTTAATGTAACAACTCCAAATAAACAGATCTTAGGAAAGCATCCCTACAAAATATAAATATTAGACTTTCTGTTAGTGTGGAAAGTAAAAGGCTATCATACTCAAAAATTAAAGATTTTTTCATTCTTTGAAGTAATCAGTGAAGGACACACCTTTTTATCAGTTACTTTCTAAAGCCACTTAAGTTGTATAGATGCAGTCTGAGCATCAGACAGACCTCAAAAAATGTTTACAGGTTTTCAACCCTTCAGTCCAGAATTATTGCTACTCAGCCTCAGTACTACTACTGCAGTATGACTTTTTTTTTTTCTGCTGGATAGGAAATACCTGTGCTGGTTCTGACCTGTAAGTACATATTTTCATATCACACTGATTAGTAAGAGCTGTGTGCTGCTTACAAGTTTTGCGCATTTTCTCCACAAGCCACTCTGTAAGAGTTAGCTGTACTGTCTGTACTGTCTCCGTGTACTGTTCCTGGTTGTTATCATAGATTGTCATTCCCTAGGTGAGAAAAGTGGAGAAGGACAAGGAGGAATGAGTTATCATATCCTTATTCCAATTTTATTTGAAACCATTTTCAAAGGAAGAAAGGTTTTGCCATTCTTGGTTTACTGAATTAAGCAACTGAATCACATACTCACTTCTTGTGTGTGAGGTCCAAACCACTGTTGATTATTCCCTCCACCTTGACATTTTTCTGTCCACAAATATTTCCATAACTGTCATATCCTGAAAGCAGTCTTGCAGCTGCTCCTGTAGCTATTGAAAAGCCACAGATAAAACCCTGGAGGAGAAAAACACTGCACAGTTTAGCAATACTCTGTTTGACAGCTGGGAAAAGTCAGTTTAATTCATTTATTTCTAAGCAGACTTTAAAAAAAACCCCACAGAACTACAAAACATTTCAGACTGGAAAAGCAAAGACAAGGAACATCCACAAAGAACTGTTGGACAATTATAAAATTAAATGCAAGAGAAAAGGAGAATTTGGTCATCTAACGTTGGGTATTAGACAAACAGCATTAAGAGTAGGTAGTTTTCTGACAGTTGTTGTCATCAAGCTGTTCATGAAGCTGAAGGGAGACCAAGGACAGGCAGTGAAGGAGCACTACAAGCACAGCGACAGTTATCAAGGGCTAGTATGCATCTTAGAAGATTCTAGACAGTCCCAATTGTCTTGCTTCTTCCTTTAAATTATGTGCTTTCAAAGACCAGCTACAATGAAGAGGCCTATCTGACATAAATTCCTTTTAAGGAAGTACTCTAAAGCAAGTGACCAGGTTAAGGCCATTACAGATCCAGATGCTGTGTTCAAATGCAGAAAAGAAACAGACCACAAGAATGCAAGATGGCTCAGAGTAATGTGGAAAATACCCAATGTCAGGCAGGTCTTCCTGTGAACTTTAAGCAGTATTTTACTAGTAAAATGAAGATCAAGGTGGTGATGGTTATATGAGGCGACTGGCCCAAAAGACTCATTAGCTCTTTAGCAACACCACTGACGGGGAGAAGTGAACCATCATCTCATTCTGCTACCATCAATGAACTGTTTTTACAGATGAGACAAGCTAAGATTTGAGAAAGGGAAGCAGGCTGAAAAAGTATGTGGAGCAACAGACGGCAGCGACAGGATCAGATGACAAGATGATAACAGGTAATGAGGTCAGTATGGAATAGTTAAAATGGAGGTGGTTTCAAAGGTCCAGGGATACAGAAGAGTGACCTTCTCTGCCAGAGAGGCTATTGCTATAGAGAAATTCCAGACAGCAAGTTGGTCATTACCTTTCTCCAGCCAATAAGCTAATGCACTTATAGACTTAATACTCAAAGGGAAAAACAAGGGCAAAGTGATCAAAAGGCTATTATAAATAATGGCTAAAGATGATTACCTGTACTCACTTTCAATTTCTCAGACCCCTTACTGTTCTGTAGAGGACATACTACACATGTTTTACATACAATAGTAACTCAGGTTCATGACTGGTTCAAGAATTTTCTCCCTACACATTGGGCAAGGGAAATCATGCAAGTCCTCTCCCACCTAATCTAATTTACAACAGTGCAGGGATGCACTTGTGACCCACTGCAGTACTTCAAGTGAAGTCCCCTATATTTGACCCAATAGAATAATTACTCTATATATTATACTGCGTAGACAGGAAAATCTGGGACACTAACCCACAGCAGACTAATTTATAAGTTGGGGAACAGGTATGTATAGTCTGAGTAATGGGGTAAACATCAACAAAGGCAGGTGAAAAAAATAACTGCTTGTTTCAGGAAGTATTGTGCTTTAAGATGTTAGGTTATTCCCATGTTACAATGAGAATATAATTTGTATGATTTAAATAAAAAATTACCATCTTTGCATTTGAAGTGCAGCCAGTGATAAACACTTCAGGGAAAAAAAAAAATTCTGTGGAATAAATCCAATAACCAGAGACCAAGGGACAGTAGGAAAGAAAGCTGCCAGCACAGAACTCCAAAACTCTTAAGAGCTACTGCTTGCAACACAGCGGTACAAGAGATTGTGTTTAGGAAGAGCAGCAATATGTAGGTCCATGAAATACAGACAAAAAAAGATGAAGTGTATTTCTAGTTTTCATTAATCAGCATCTCTTGGAAGTTTGGTTTCTAATATAAAGCGCATAGTGTTGTGAGGTTGTCTTGGGCAAGGTGACAGTTTCATCACACAGAACAAAGCTGGGATAACTTGGAAAGAAAGAGCACACCATTAGTAATATGGCTGTTAATAGTAAGTGCCTCTAGTAAGCAACCAAGAAGAAAACAATGAGCTGCTGGATACTTGGAATTTTTGTTTCTCAGAAAAAAAAAGTCTACTGTGATCCACAAAACTGTTCACCAGCCTCAAAGCTATCATTTCTGGGACATCAAGAGTCCCATAAGGAACATGAATCTAGTCATGTGTCTCCATGATGAAAGTCACTTACAACAAAACTGAAGTTTCAGGGGAAGAGGAGCTGGAGCAGGAACTGGCACAAACAATAAATTATGGATCCCTAGCTACACCTTTGATGTGCCCATTTCTGTTCCTCAACTGACAGGTCCCATACTAGTATAACCTGATCTTACGCAGTGACTAAATTAATGAAGAGTTCTAAAATTTCTTACTAATGAATGCAAACTCTTCAACAACGTAACATCCACAGAGTCTTTTGAGTTTTACTCACCATTCCTACGCAGAATAGGATGAATAACAGCAGCCATGGTACATCAGTGCAGCTGTGGTCCTCCAAAGGCTTCCACTCTCGCTTGGAGCTCTTGTATGAGAGGAGAGAGATAAAGTCAATAAAACTTGTCTTCTGTTCATAAGAGAAAGAGGCAGAAAATGATTATCCAGGGCATTAACATACATCAAGAAATATCCTTAAACTCTGATACAGCTGAAGCAACTTTGGCCATTTATGAAAGACAATTCAAAAGTGCCTGAATTGGACACTAGATTGACAGTTTATCCAGGAATTTACAGGTATTTATTGATGAAACAGGATATTCTTTAATCAACAGAAAAAGATAAGCTAATGGCATAGAATCAACAATATCTGCTATTGCCCTGTTCCAAAGTTATCTTCTGGTAATCTGCTTTCCAAGAAGGATAAAAGTTCCCAGGTTTTAAAACACTATTGGCAGGCTCAACAAGTACAGGAAAGGTAGAAAGTTGATAATAAATTGCTGTTAAAGGAACAGTTCTCCGCCTGACAAGAGGCAGCTCAGCTTAACATTTCAGCAAAGAAATCCCTAGTTCAGGTGCCAGAAAGGAAAGTCTGGTACTTAAATGCTGAAACACTTAATGACAGAGGCTCTATTGTAAAGTATCAAGAGGCAGTTGCAAGCAATTCAAGTAGTTTGCTGCTCATTAGTTAAAATTGCTCAAGTCTGTATATACTGCTAAGATATTGGAAGTTTGTTAAAAACAGTCATTTTGCTACATAGGCAACATGTCTTTAAGAAAATAACTATTTAAGAAAAGAATGATCATTGGCTGTAGCACAAAACTAACCAGTGTATCAGAACCTGGTTATTATAAAAAAAAAAATTAACTACTGTAGCTGCTTTTACAAAAGCACAAACATGCTTTTTCAATTAGTTCCCCAGTACTAACTGTTCACGTACATCTACTAAGACCCAAAATCCACATACATTGCTTTCATACTAGAGGAAAAGGAGATTGATAGAGGGAGAATAAAGAACAGCTCCCTTCAGTGAGAGAGCAGAAGGGGTAACCTATTCAAATTCTGAATTTCTTTTTCCTCTCAAGACTGAAGCATCTTCGAGACTTTCTTGACAAGGTAGCAAATGTCAGTACTGAATTAAAACAGAATGGTTGGGAAAATGTCAACAGCTTTTATCTCCAGCATGTATTTTTGCAGATTTTTATCAAAAAAGAAAAGTTAGAGCATGTAACTTGTGATACCAGAAAGGTGGGTTTTTTGGTATTGACTTTGGGGTTTTCCAATTCATAAGCATTAAGCAACCTTTACAAGTAATAGCATTTACAAACTGGATACAATGCAAATTAAATCCTCCCTGCATACTGCTTCAAAAAGCAGACTTATCTTAGTAGCCTAGCTTCACATTAGGGAAGTCAGTGCTATTTTTGCAACCTTGTATTAAGGAAGTTCCACTTTCAGATATTTATATTGTTAATTTGAACTGCATAAATTCACTTCAACTCATGAACAAGCTTCTTTTTGTTTTATTCAATCAGTAGTGAGACATGCCAAAAGGTGACATGCACACTAAACTCATTCATCGAAACTGTTCTCCGATTCTAGCAGTTGCCACTTAAAACTAACATACTATTCAAACTTACTATTTACAACAAGGTTGTGACAGTCATATTATTATAATTAGCGTAATCATAATTGCATAAAATATGCAAAGCTTCATGCTTCCTATTCCTAAATCAACACCAAGAACTCCAGACTCTTTTTACAAAAAAGGGATCTATTTACGAACACCAGAGAGAAATTCCAGCTATAGCTGCACCTTAAGAGTAAGCTGCCCTTGACAAGAGGCAGCAGCAAGATACACCAGGTGGTATGGCTTGTTTATTTTGTTGGGGTTTATCCTCTCTGTACCATCTGCAAATAAAATCTTTTAATAGGATTTTTAAAAGCCACTGGACATCCCTGGAATAGCTCTGGCAAAGATTTAGGTTGTCTGGCTAGTGACAGTTAGTAAATAAAATGGATTACTTATGGTAAGTGGACAGCAATTTATATCAAAAAGAAACTTGAAATAGCAGGTGTAATGTATAGACAGATTCATTCTGTGCTCATAGTCTTTACTCTGCCCTACCACATAATTAAAAAAAAACCCAACAAACAAAACAAAAAGTACCCCTGGAGGCAGTTCAGAAGACACTAGATACGTAACCAACCCTGAGTTTAACCACACAGCATACTAACATCATTATGAAATTCTACACTTTTAGAACAACACCCTTCTCCAGAAGGCTGTCCAATCTTTCTTCTCTCAAGATGATTCTACAATCCAAGATAGCTGCCAACATCTACCTCTTGTTTTTGTCTCAGCTGTTTCCTTGTACTCAGGATTGCCACTGAATCTTCCATAATTCCACAACCCTTCATTCTCATCTTTGATGTTGGTGTCCATATCTCTTTAGTGACTACTCCCTGTCCATTCAATAACCTTACATGTTTACTGAGACCTTGATATTCATGCTTGGGCAGCACAAATTGTTAATCTATGGTCAACATAAGGTGTAACAAATGTTATTTGCTCTGCAGTCTGGAAACTATGCTCTGTCTGCGTTGTACCTGAAGAACCGTAAAATTTCAGCAGACATGCTTTGCCTGCAATCCTAAATCATCTTTTCCTCCAGACAGATTAAGTGCCTTCAATACTTGCTGATGCAAGAAAACTAAACAAACTAGAAGAAATAAAATAATTTTTTAAAAAAAAAGTAAGTTTCTTTTTACAACAGAGATTTTAACATTTATGCTGTGTTTCCTATGGATATATTCTTGCCATTAACAAAGCATAGGATTAACAGTGCACAGCACAGAGAATCAGGAGTGCTATCAGAGTAGAAAGCAGACGAAAGAGCCTACCTCTCCAAAACAGGCCTGTGCAGGTTGGGAACGCTTCTCCTACCCATAATGGGTCTTCTGTGCTGATCCCAAGACTTATTTACTCAAGAACCCAAATTAGTTATGTTCAGAAGTTTATGTGTCTCCATTTTGCAAAAAAATCAGCAAATTCAGTGCTTCTCAAAACCAAATCAGAACTGCTGGGTGCAGCACAATTGTACAGTCTTAATTCTACTCCTAAAATGCCAGATATCTAAAGTCAGGCTTTCTCTCGAAGAAGAGTGTGGAATGTCAGCACATTAGCTGATTTTTTTCAGTTAAATTCAGAGCTAGGTGGTCTTAAGAGAATAAGTACTTGAAGGCAAACGGAAAATACAAAAGGGCCTTACTTTTGGTATGCATCGCATCTAATCCCTTCAAAAAAACCCACTGAAGCCCACCATCCAGATTTCTTTCTCCCTCCCACTGCCAAAACGCACTTTTGCAGCATGACCTAGCAGGTGTGAATTTACATCTCTCCTGCGGACTGCAATACACTTTACAGGTATCAGCATAGCACAGAACCAATGGCTACCTCTTTCACTGTTATCTCTAACAGCTGTACTGGATGCTACCATACAAGCACTCACCATTCTCAACTAGAGTGCCAAATAAAGCACACAGAAAAAAAGTATAAAGATATGGCATGACAGCAGAAGAATACAGATGCAAGGAATTGGGGAGATTTCTTTTTAACACAGAATGTCTTCTGCAATTTACAATTCGGAAGTAATGTGACTAAAGAAAGAAGCCAAGTAAAAAACATCTGCAGTATTATATATATGGCTAATCAAGCTGCGGGTAAGTGGCAAAGGTGAGAATAAGACAGGATAAAGATGGAATTTGCCATCAGCAGAGGCTGTTGCAACACCATGAGAAAGGCAGCAGAAAGAAATCGTAAAATCTCACGGTGATCAGATGCCATGTTTCGGGAAGAAGAAAATGAAGCTGCCGCTGAGTCAGACAGACTGAATTAAGAACCCAGAATAAGTGGCCTGAGTAATATCTACTGGGTGAAAAGAAGACACAGGGAGATTTTAGACTCCAGGATTTTCTTTGGCTAGTGAGTTTAAGATAGGAACTGAAGTATATAAGACTACTCATATTTGCACATGAACACAAAGGTTGTTAAGACATAGCTTCATACAGGTAATTAAGGACAAAAAATAAAACCCAAGTACAACCCTCAGTTTTCAGCCCAAAATATGTCTCAGTATGAAGAATGTCCCATCAAAATCCAACAGGAAGATTTACTAGGCATGAGGAAGAACAATCTTCCAAACTCCGATCTAATCCCAGGACTATCAACCAAGTGTTGAGACAGCCAAGAGGAGACAGAATTTTAAAGTAACATCCACAGCCAGCAAAGCCAAACCAAGTTAAATTTCATGAGATACCAGTTACACCAGCAATGCTTGGCTGGCTCAAGAGGCCACTTCTCTGTGCATTAAGATGCATTGCCATTCCACAGAACTGCTGCATTAGGCTGTTAATGACAAACACCGCTATGCACAAACACCTGAACTGCAGGTTGTTCCTCACAATGATGTATATGAGTATTCTTTTCAGTGGGACATATGTTTATTTTGGGGTTTTTTAGCACAAAACCCAGCTAAAAAACCCTATAGCTCTGGAAGCCACGGAACTAGTTAAGATTGTACCGTGCAGAAAATACAGGGGAAATCAGTGAGATGCTCTGATACCTAACAAAGGTAAAGTTCAGATCACAGTTCCTCATGCAGTGGAAACAATTCCTGATCTTTTTTCCTCCTCATGTAGTTCTGATATATAAGAATAACTCAGCTTTAGTTACAGCCCCTTTCTCTGCGGCAACAGTTTGACCTCAATCTTTCATTAAGCTCACAGGAATGCAATAGCTTTGAATCAACTATCTCTGCTGAATTAGCTATTACTACTAAGTTAGCTGAAGTCAGATCAATGATTTTTAAAGAGTTATTTGGGGAAGAACAAATACATTTCCTGAAGGAATTAAATGTGTGTAATCTGTGCAAAATATTATTTTTTTTTTAAATGCTAAATTACCAGCAGTTTAAATTACTACAAAAGGATTACATAAATGAACTTTTCAAATAGCTTTCATTTATTATTTTGATCTGCAGAGAGTCAACTACAGAAAAACTTGGAATATCCATTGTTATAATTTTCAAGCAGTTTCAACAATGATAAGGTACAGAAAAAGTGTTCACAAGTATTTCTGGTTTTTTTTTTCTTTTAAAATGAAAGAATGGTTTTCATCATACTTTTGAAATTCTTCAGGGACATGATTACTGATGTGGCACTTTAAGGTCATTTATTGTAAAACCTCATCCTAAAAACCACTTTAACTACATTCCCTTTAAAGTCTCTATTGTTTTATCACCTGGATTCAGAGTGTATACAACCATAGCTCAGGGTATGAGAGTACACAGAATGTACTGCTGTTTGTATGCATAAACCAAGGCATTAGAAAGGACTGTGTAGCTGCCTATCCACACAGGAGACAAACAGTCCCGGTGCACACACAGCACGAATGAGCAGCAGTGAGAGGCAAAAAGGAATACTCACCCTGACCAGGATCTTTAGTGGGAAATTGCCATCGCACCCTGCAACACCTACCTTCCCACAAGGAAGACTGGTTCTGATAAAGTACCCAAGGCTGCACTGACTGCGCCAATAGCATTCAGCTAAGTCCATCAGTACCCTGAGTACACAACACAGTCATTTTACACCTTGTCATGGTTTAGACCCAAGAATCAGCTGAGCACCCCTCGCTTTCCTCCCCTGGGAAGAGAAACACACTAAGGCCTGTGGGTTGAGATAAGGACAGTTACTGATAGCAGTGCAAGAGAGGAACTATAGAGCCCATGGCAGATTTCACACGTGGTGATGACACAGAGCACTTGACCAGTAACACTGGGCACTGCACCAATGCAATGACTGACCCGACCCCTGGCCACATTTGGACTGTCCTGAAGCCACGAGGGCCCATCCTTCCCCAACCAGCCCCTTTTGCGGAGGGTACAATGTCATGTGGTGTGGAAAACAGCCCTTGCTGGATGCATGGGAAGTCATCTTTGGCCTGGCCGAAATCAGGACATGCCTGTGGGGCAGGCTCAGTCCTTCAGAGCTGCGGGGTCCATTTCAACACTGCGCACACCACAAAAATTACAGGCAAGGCATGGTCTGTTCCTGAGTTGTCCTTGGGAAACAGGCAAGACAGGTTAAAGTGGGTCCTACTAAGTTGTCATTCAGTCCAGAAACTGTTGTGTCAAGTCTAAAACTACAGTTTCACATGCTATTGAAACATCCCCACACTGCCAAAAAGACAGTTCTTGGCCAAGTTTCCTTATGAGCACTTTAGGAGCCAATTTTTAACTCATTATATTTGTCTTTATGAGCTAAAGAAGAGCACCAATCACGTGCAGGCCTTCACCATGAAACATGCAACCTATGAAAAAGGAGAATCAATTTACTACTTTGACAAAATGTTTCCACTGAAAGAATGTAATTCACAAGTTTACTGAGGAACAGGGCAGTTTTCTGTCCAAGACACAGCATGCCTTTCTACACCCTTCATCTGTTTAAGAGACGAATTAGCAGGAAGACTATATGGTCCTAATGACATTTCTTTCTAGAGCCTGTCCCTGAGCATGAATATTTTCAGATGCTTCTAGATCACTAACCTGAAGGCTAAGACTGAGACACAAGTCCCTTATTCCATAAGCAGCTGCAGCCATTTTTACATCAAATTAAGTAACCAGCCATTTCTCTCTTTCATATGAATGTCAAAACTGCCATCAGTGAGATTACCGGTGTGGTGTACCTGAACTATGCTTTAGCCACTTGGCAGTCAAAATGTGTATGACACCAGTTACAGGTGTAGACTAATCGTGTCTCACTATAAACATGACTCAATAATTATTTATGAAAAACAGGGCATTTCTCTGCATACACAGCCAACATTAGTAGATTACTCTGATCTGAAAAAGTATGTAAAATATTGCAATATAAAATTAAAATCAAGCAAGCTGTTTCATATTTTCAAACAAAAACGTTAGGCAACTCTTACACTGTTGGAGTTACTGCACAGAAGAATTCATACCTCAGTATTTTCTAACACTCTCACAAATAATAAAGAGAGCCTAGAGTCCCTGGCAACACCAGCATGGATGTCTCCTTCTAGGGAGAAGGAACTCTGTAGTTATTCTAGAATCTTACTCTGAGGACTGGACAACACTGTTCCTAAAAAGCCTGCAAAAACACCCTCCCCCCAAAAACCCCACTCACTTTCACACACACACACACACTCACTGCCAAGAAAAAAAAAGTAGCAACTCAAACTAGCTCTCTATGTAAAATCTTCAAGTGGTGAATGCACTCTGTTCAAGCATCCAAAGCAAAGTCTTTAAGTGTTAAACTATCTTCAACACATGACTTCATCAGCTGCCTTACAAATTTTTTATAAAAAGCCTTTACTGGACCATGAAGCTTCAGAGCACTCTGTGAAGCTGCCCTAGTCAAAATGCCCCCTATTACCTACAGACCTCCCAAGCACAACCTAAAGGTGTTGAAATAAAGGACCAACCGGGAGACTATTGCAGTTTATCACAAATTCAGACAATTCTCTCAAGCTTACAACAAACGTAAGTTACTGAACGGCACATTATTGCTATGCCTCTTATTAGAAGAGACCTTTACTCTACTAATCTATAAACACATACAAAAAAATAACCTTAGTCCAGAATTAGTGTAGACCTTCAGGGAAGAACAGTATTGCTCCTACCCCAAAGAGGGGGCTCATTACAGCATTTTCCAGGGAGGCAGAGGCTCGATTTTCCCCCACAGGGCTTACAGAGCTGAAGCTAGGTCCCCCAAGGGCAGGTGAGCTTGTCACTGTAACACTACTCTAGCAACATGTGGCAACTGACCCTAAAAAAGGGAAAGCCATACACAGTTCCCTGTAAGTGGCCTCCAGGATGACACCATCCTCTGGATTACAAGCCAAATGACCCATGGTCACTCCAAAAGCGACTGCATTACAGGACATGCAAATCACAGTGGTGTCTCATACCCATTTTTTGTGGAATTTCTGCTTAAATCTCATTCCAAAAGGCTTCTTTTTCAACTTACTGCAAAGCAGGGACTAGCCATGCTTCTAGATTTTGCTCAAAGCTATAGGTCAGTACTTAACATATAAGCACCTTTGTCCTTGTCTGCCTAATAACTCTATGTTACCACTTGTCCTCTGAGGCCTTGTCCAGTGAAAAGATGTCCTCATCTTCTTTTTATTAGTAGAAAAACCCAGAGTTCCTGCTAGGAAAAGTTTTCTGGAATTGTAATACCGCTTTAAAATTATCCACCAAAGGGCAATTAATTTACACTTCGCTTCTCTCCAGACACTAAGCACTCCACTAAGCACTCCACCATTTCAAATGTGGCCACACCTGCTACTTCACAAAACGTTCTCATACTCCCCGCACAGTATTTATGAGTTTTCAACATAATGTAAACAAAATTGAGTGCACAGAAGACAGCATTTACAGCATTATTGATGGTTTAGTATGAAGATGTTTACCCTGAAAACCCGCATGTCGGATTATGAATCCATCATATGCTGCGTTGTATATCATCTTCCACTTATCTTTATTACACACTTCCAACTCAGTCTAAAACTTAAATATTTATCGTGAAATATAACACAGCTGATTAAAGACCTGACATGATCAGCACACCTGCTCAGATTTTAAAGTTTAAAAAGAAGGCCAACTGCAGGCAAAAGCTCAGTTTTTAACCCCCAAAATATTTAGTTCTTGTTTCTTTTCTGCACTCCACACTGTTCAGTGTTTTTTTGAAAGCAGCAGTAAATAAGGACGCTTTGCAAATATCACAGGAATATCTTTCAGGGGTTTAAAAATGTTCACTTGAAAGCATGTTTGGTACTTCCGTGGCTCAATCATTAACAGAATGTAGCCACTACCCCACTCCTCTTCCCCCGAAAAAAACCAACAACAAACAAACCACAGTTCACTTCTGAAGATATTTTGCACCTACAAAGTTCCTTCATTACACTGAATACTTTATTTGTACATCAACCTGTTTAGCATTCTCAGATTTTATCCTATGAATCTGCAAGTCCCAAATTACAAAATATTTTCAACCTTTGGACTAGTAAAAAATTGTCCAACACACATGCTCTGCTTCCAAATGTGCTAGCTTTAACATGAAATTAATGTAAGGAAAAAAAAAAACCAACACCGAAACAAAACCAGAGTAGAACCCTCCAATTAGCTGTCTCCAAAGAACATGAAGGACATCCCCTAGAAAATGCTGCCCTTGTTCTCAGCACTCTTCATGTGTGATGAGTAATTTTCCATACAATTTTTTTTCACCCTTTTAAAGTGCCTGAAGTCAGAATTCAAGAGAAAAACATGACAGCTCTCCAAAAGCTCATGGCCTGCACAGTATTGCTGTGAAAAATGGCAATGTTGCCACTTACTAGAGACATTCATAGCAGTTTAGTAAATATCCTTTCAAAACACATGCTACATTTAAATGGGTTTGTCAACTGAAAATCATAAAATTGTGTGGTCTTGTATTGCACTTAAAATCCTTGCTGAAGAGCGTGCTATCTTTCAACGGCACAGGACTACTTGGAGAAGAGCTCTCTGGGAAGTTTGGGACTTGCATTTGCATGTGTCAACGCAAACAAGGTCCTCGTGGCACTACACTGAACTAACTGCTGCATACACTGGCCACATAAATCCTTCCACATCACTGCATACAAAAGCCACAAGATAGAACTATGCTGGAAATTCAAAAGCCAGCAGCCATATTCAGTCACATATAAAGATGTCATCAGCGCAATAAAAGCTTTTTAGAACTGTTTCCCCCCTACTTCCTCTAATGCAGATCAGAAAAAACTTTAAACTTATGTCTTTGAGGAGGGGTGGTGGGGGGAAGCTTACATTATTTCTTAAAGTTCCTGACTCACAGGTCCAAAATTCTAGCATAACAAGAAAACCGCTCGGGATTACAGTAAGAGGCCAGTGCTTGAGGGCATTGAAAGCCTATTAGCTTAATGTGAACCAACACTAAGAAGCCTCTATCTGATTTATAAAAGAAAGAGTGGGAGGAGAATGGAAAGGGAAGTAGCATGTCGAGCCCGTAGCTTATTACATAAGCATACTTCCCTGTAAGATGGCACTTATTCTGCAGTTTTTCATAGGAAACTATGGGGACTCTGACAAAGCATTCCCAGGATGTGCTTATCACGACCTTGAAGAAACTACTTTAGTGGGTTTCCTCTTTTGTGTATACAGATCTTAATATAACATTCAGAGGTCTCTGCCTCAGTCAAATAACGTATCAGGAGGGCAGCACGAGTTGTTTCAATTAATAAAAACAACACAACAAAACAAAACAGGGCACAGTTCTTTTCTGCTGTAAGTGGCTGCTTAACTACATCACATGTATTAAGCAAGGTTATCGGGCACAAGTTACCATGTTCTACTTGCCATGAGTCTCCACCATATTCTTGCAATATTACAGGCTTAATTAGCAACAGATAGAAATTAACACGTAAAATGCAGTATGGAATCTCAACTTCCCTACACACAGCATTCATCCGTTCTTGCAGTGCATTGCATGCTATGTTAAAATCATATTACAGCAGATAAAGTAATTTTTAGGACTGTAAAGCTGAACTTTTCTCCTTAAATACATGTTGAGGCTGTTATCATACAATCATATGCTTTTTTGCCACATTAGAAATTTGCTTACCTAGATTTAAAAAAACCAAACAACTCCAACCCAAAAAGCCAAGCTTAAAAAGAGGGGGCTAGGGACAGGGAGCAAGTAACACAGTAAAATCTATTTACTTCATAAATCTGTGAAACTTTAAAGTGGCTGCAAGACCTAAATGAACCATATTATATATTCACCAACTCAGACTCCATCTCTAGAATTTATACACTAAAAATCTCTCAGAATAGTTTCATCAAATAGAGGTAAAAATTAGCAATCAGTTGAGTCAGCAGGTAGAAATCACCTGGCAACACTCTGCACAACTGCTTTTCTAGAAGCAAAGCAGAAGATTTACACAATTATCCAATAGCTGTTTCAAGTGAAAAAAGATTCAAATCCAAAATAAAAAAGACAGTTTCTGACAAGTTGGTTTGCAAGTTTTGATTTTCACAAAAAAAAAAAAACAACCCAGCAACACTGAGGTAAATTCAAAGGAACAAAAATTGTAGTTAGCTGAACAAAGACAAGCCCAGTTAGTGCAAAGCTCCCCTTTAGAGGAGACAGCATTAAAGCAATTGACTTCTTCACTACATGACAAACATTGTAATTTCTTCATAATGAAAAATAAGAGCTGAATGACAGGGAATATGCCCTCCTAGCAATTAATAACCTGTAAGCCTGAAATCTAATTGGCATCTATCAATAAGATAAGCTTTGAATTTAGCATTCACTATGAACAATGCAAGATATTTAATCTTTTCTGAACCTGTTAACACTGCAAAAAAATTGTCTTGTAGGGATTCAATGTCCCATGCTTGTTTTTAATCCAAACTATAATTTCTAGAACTGCTTAAAAAAAAAGTCAATGTTTGTTTCCTTTTCTTTGTCAGGTAACTCAATGTGCTACTTAAAGATGTGACACAACTGAAAGATAGTCTGAAGTTCAGAAGGAGCTAGTCCTCAGCAGGAAAAACTCAATGAATTTGAAAATGCACTTACAAGTAGATGCAGATTTGAAAAAGGAATTACTTGCATTTGAAAAAGGAATTACTTGCACAAGTTGTGCAATTGCTTGTGACAGCATTTGTAAAAGGACACCTGACGCTTCACAGGAGCTGAACAGAGCTCACAGACTGGGTATTCAACAATTTCATGAGATGCCTCATTAGCACTGTTCTCAGATCCTGCTTGTTCTCTTCATCCTTCATATTGTATCTACTTGCCAGAGGCTAGAACAGAAGCTTCGTCTACTGTCAACATGTTGCAAGGGAAATCAAGATTTCTAGCTCCTGGAAGTCAAATTCACAGCTCATTCTACCTATCAACACTGTATTATTTAGCTGGTGGTCTTCCATGATGGCAACCATGCCTACAGTCAAACAGGCCTAGTTTGATGCCTCCTACATTCAGACAAGGGAAGATCTGGCCAAAGTACAATTAATGATTTGTATTGTCCATAACAGCTCAGAAGAGACATTTCACCAGAACTACTAATTTTTTAAAAAGGGTAGGATCTCCAAATTTATTCTGTGTTATTTTGACAGCAGGGGCTCAAGGAAAAGTTAATGGATGGTCTGTGTTCACCCTTGTCTTACAAAAGGAAGTTCTTCTTGTCTTATAAAAGCCAAGACCACTAAAACCCACCAAGAATAATACACACTTAGTTTATTCCAGTCATGCCTCCAGCTTTCAGCAAGATTTCAAGCTCCTCTCAGACATACCTTAGATTAAGCCAGTAACACACAAAGCTGTAAGGATAAAATAAACACACACATTATTTTGCAGACCCAACACAAACACTAAGGCCTCAACATGTTGTCTTGTTTCCTGTAGCATCTTGCCAAAGCAAATACCATTTAACTACAATCAGCCACTTCGGCCGCAGAGAGCAGGGAGAATGTATTCCACATCAAAGCCACCCCAAGAAAAAAGCAGTTAAAGTTCTGCTCCTCCCCACAGTTTGTTCCCTTCATGAACTATGAATTTCTGTCACCCCAGACATCACAGTGCAAACGTTGTGGAGCTCTGTAACAAATAAGAGCAGCGGAGAAATCTGAGCTACACTATAAAGTAAGTTTTGCTTGCTTAAAAAAAAGCCCAACAAACCACTTAAAAAACCCCAAACACCTGTATGGATTACTTCAATCAAACAGAGCTTGCAGCACAGCCTAACAGCTACGGTGATGCGGGAGCTATGAACTCCTATGAGATCTCCTGCAAATCCAGTTTTATAAGCTATTGTCAACTGCCATTATGCTGTTTACTCTAAAGAAACTTTGCACTAACTATGCATGTCTTCTCCATTACATACTGTGAGAATGCAGATATAGAAAACCACTGATGAAGGAGGAAAACGGAAAGAAACGGAAGAAAGTATTGCAACTTGACTGCAAACTCTCTATTTCTTCTTTAGTGAAACTAAAGATTTGAAAGAAATTTGATAAATCTATCAGCTCAGATATTCAGGACAATTTACTCAAAAGATTACCAAAACAACATGAGGAAACTACCTGTATCAAAAATTACTTAAAAAACCCCTTTAAGCTGTGTGGTACAGTAGATCCATCATGAAAGAGACATGCCTAGACAGAAGCACCCATCTTAAGAAGCTCATGATAAAGATATGGCAAGGGAAAACAGTGGGCTGAAATCACATGAAGGCACTGACAACCTGCAAGGCAAAAGATACACAGAGTTGTTTGTTGGGGTTTTTCTTCTCCTGTCCTTTACAAGGTTTTCATCTCTTATGTTCGCAGGCTTTGTCCAAACAGCTACAGCTTATCAAGCTTCAAGAAGCTGAGAGTCAAGGGACAGCAAGCACAAAAAAATGCAGCAAAGTCACACAAATAAGCAAGAGAATAGTGTGATTGCCTGGAGAAACAGAGGAAGGCACAGCTATAACACCACTAAGGAACATGTAAACAAGAACTCCAGTTGTAATGATAAAGAACAAGTGCAGATGACAGAAGGTAATATACTAGCAGATGTTAAAGAACTTCATGTGAGCATAGAATAGGACCAAAATGGAAAAAAGAAAAAACACTGTGAAAAGAAGTATTCCAAGTACTTCAACAGGAAAACCAGCAGTGGAACAACAGGGAAGAATGAGCACACACCAAAGAAAGGCTGTCACGGCTGTATTAAATTTAAGTTAACATTACTTTTAGCAGTTCAAGTTAAAAAATTGGTAGAAAAAGAGGAAAGCTAACAAAAGGGAGATAAAAAAAAAAATGGCAAGTATGAGCACAGGTAGCAGTAGAGAAGAAATAATAACCAGAGAGTAGAAAGCAGTGAAGAGAAACAAGAGGACAGTGTTACAGAAGCCCAGGGACAGTAAGAGACATCAAGTTGCAGAGGATTACATAGTATCAAAAGCAGCAGAGGGTAAGGAGGACAGTCCTTGCAACTTGACCAGTAAAGAACTTAGGGAAGGCAGTTTCAGCAGAGCATAGAAACAGGACTGGAAGGAATTTAGTATGAAAAAGAAGAGAGAATGTACAACAAAAACCACAAATGGAAAAGAGCAAAGCTGACTAGAGTTGACTGCCAGTTCCAAGGAAGGAGGACAGTAACTCAAAATAAAACTAGGGAGGGAATAAGATATCACCAAGAGGTAAAACCCAAAAATTTGAAGTTAAAAGAGGAAAAAAATTGAATGAATGGGGCTTTGGAGTCAGGCTGAGCAGTCAAATGCAGAAAAAGCAGAGAGCAAACATGAGAATCCAGCACTAAGTAGCAGGCAAGAGTGCTGAGGAAAGGTAAACATGCCAATTCTAATCAGATTTTTACTGGAAACCTTTAGAGTCTGCAGGAGAAGAGATAGGAAAAGGAAAATGCCTAAGGCAGAGCTCCAGACAGCCTGCAAAACAAAGGACCTGGGAAACACATTGAGGGGGGAACCAACATGAATATGAAATAAGAGTTAGGAAGATGACGTCAAAAAAGTCTGCCTGGTTCAACAGTCAGTCATAGGGAGCTGCACTGTCATAAATGAGACGAGGAGTAATAAGAAAGGGACTTGAGGTTGCAGTAATCAGATAAAATGGCAGGCAAAATCAAAACAGAAGTAATCACTTCTCACAGAAACAGAAATGAGGAATAGCAGATGAAGATCAAATAGGCTACAGAGCTAAAAAATAAACTCAATGAGAAATCAACTTGAAAAACAAAGTCATACAGAATGAGGATGAAGAGTCATAAGAGGAGAGACTGTATGTCAAAGACTAAGATGAAGCTACATCAGGAGAAACAAGAAGTGAGGCAACATAAAGGAACATCTGATGGACTCCTGCTCAAGAAAAGCTTAAAAGGAAATAAGAGAGAGGGAAATAGAAAGACCGTGGCAGACAAGGAACACAACATTTATTGTTACCGGTGAGAGGACAGGACAGACATTTGGCATTAATGTAATGCTATATTGTTGCTGGCAAGGTTTCTGCAATCGATATATCAAGACAAAACTGTTGCCGATAAAACATTCAGCAACTACCCTTTGACTTGGATTTCCTGAGGATGCACGCAATTGCTCATGGCTAAGGAATTAAATAAACAACCATTTTTTATACTTCAGTTACAATATGGGATACAAAGCTCAATTATTGTTCCACATTTTGGCATACATAAGGAAAGCAAATGAAAGGTTCAGTAGCATACTACTATCATCATGTGCCTTGACAGTGGAACACAAAATTGCACTGAAAAATAAAATCAGTTAGTTGAAACTTATGAACGAGCCAGATATTTTAACCTCCTCATCCTCTATTTCTTCTGCTTTTGGTCTCATAAATAAGCCTGCATTTTCATTTAAGAAAAGAACGTAACAGCGAACAGCAATACAGAGATAGAAAAGGCCCAACAGACACTAAAGAAATGCAGGTCTTTGGGAATCGCTGAAAATAAACTTGGAAAAGACTTTGAAATGTGACTTCAAAACATCAACTTCACTCTCAGTGTTCTACGTCTCGATCAGTTTTCCCTAAGCTCATCCTGACAGTGTTTGTCTAACATGTTTTTTAGCAAACCTCTAACAATACACATTCCACAGTCTCTTCTGGCAGTCTACTGCAATGACTGAACAATTTAAAAATCTTCCCCTAACATTTGGCATTTATTTCCCTCTCTGAAATTCAAACCATTTCTTCATGCACCATAAGGCTGATTGCCTTCCTCTTTGCAGCAAAATTTGCTGTATGGAAAGGATGTTCCCTATTGCAACTGGACAGCTCTCTGCAGTGTTTTGCATTGGAAGGACAGAAGCCTTATATTAAAAAAAAACCAACTCTGCCTTAACAGATGAGCTACAAAAACTCATCTCTGTGATGAGTCATCTGGGACAGCAGAGATGGACTTTCCCACATAAGCAATCTGCTGGAAGCTGGATTCAGCCACCGCAAGTGACACAGCCAAAGGAAACTAACATTTACAAGCACGCAAGGCACAGCCATAGTGTTAGTCATGATCCCTCGTCCTACAGCCTTCAGCAAGAAGCCAAGCGAAAAACAGCATAGCCCTGGTCGTGTTGTTCAAAGGGAAAGTTAAAATCGGAAGCAGAGCCGCAAACTGGAGCGCTGGGTGGAGCTCCTGATTGTGCCTTGCTTGGCAGCACCACTCTGGAGGAAAAAAAGGAGTCAGTAAGGGCAAAGGAGAGCATGGGGGGAGGGGAACGAAAGCAAGCTGAGCTGGGAAATGAAAGATGTACATGGAGTCTGCCACACAAAAGGAAAAGGATGCAGGCAGGCACTTGAACCCTTGGCCCTGGAGTGGGGATGAAGGTTGGGATTAGGAGTGTCTCCTTTTCCAGAGGCAGTGGACCCGGGGAGTGGGGGAGGGACAGGGACTGGTCACATCAAGTTTCTTCCCAAGAGATGGCTCCTCTCCCCTGGGTGGGGCAGTAAGGACCCCAAAGGAAATGCTGCAGGAGAGTGCAGAGCTATATAGGGGAGTACAAGGAAGTGCATCAGAGGGGAAGAGGGAGTAGAGCCATAGGACAGGGGTGCAAGGTAGTATGAGGATGGCAGGGCAGGACTGGAGACACACAGCTGCAGCAGCAGCAGGGGACTAGAACAGGGTTAAGTCAAAGACTGCAAAGCAATACCAGAGTTGCAGGAAGAAGGGACAAGACGATGCCGATCCACTGGGGAACAGTGGGCAGACCAATGCAGAGGTAGAAGTGCACTGCACGGTGACAGCAGAGCTGGGGTGGGGGGCACAAATAAGAGGGTGCATAACCATAAGGGGGAAGCAGAGACCTAGAGAGGAAAACAAAATGATGCACCGTTATGTGCATGAGGGCTGGGTGTGGGGGTGTAAAGGGGCTTGCAGCCATGGAAGAGCAGGACTATAGGAGGGGAGAGTAATGGGTATCACAGCCACGGGAGGGCTGAGCTGCTGGCAGGGCGAGGGGGGAAGGGAAAGCAGAGTATTCACAGCCATGGGAGAGTCTAGTTATGGGGGTGCAAGTGGGTGTTCAGCCATGGGAAATCACAGCTACAGGTGTAACGAGGGGACACAGAGCCCTAGGACAGCAGGACTATAATGGTGGGAAGGAGCAAAGTGGCGCACGGCCATGGGAAAGGAGGGCCCCCGGGGGTAAAAGGAAATGCACGACCACCGGAGAGCACGGCCACGGGGAGAACAAGCAGCTGCACAGCAGTGGGACAGTACAGGGGGCGAAGCTGGGGAGGGGTCCTACAGCCGCAGAGGCCAGTGGGGCCGGCCCAGAGGCGGGATACAAGGCCCGACAGGAGAGTCAGGGGGGACAGTACGGCCCGAGGAGGGGAAAAGAAGGGAGAGGAGGAAAAGGGCAGCAGGGCCCGGCGGCGGGCGCGAGCCGCTCACCTGCGCGGCGGAGCTGCAGCAGCCCATGGCGCCCGCGAGTCTCTGTCCTGGCGGTGCCTGCTAGGCGCCAGCCGGCGGCGGGCAGGCGCTGGGCATCCACCCGCCGCGACGGCCCGCCCCGAGGCGGCGGTAAGGTGCGAGGCGACGCGAAAGACGGCTGGAGGACCACCGGAGGACCTCCGGTCCGATCAGGCGAGAACGGCAACAGCACCAGCCCCACCGCGGCACCCCCTCATCCTCCCCCCGCGGCGGCGGCAGCCGCGACTGAGGGGAAAGGGCGGAGCCTGCGGCAGGCGGGGCTCTTGGGGTGGGGCCAGGGCACTGCAGCGCGGGGGGTACCTGCCCGGCCGGGCGGCTCCGCCCCCGCTTCCGCCCCACTCCGCGCGCCGCGGGACGCTTCCGGTGGCGCGATCGCTTTCGCGCGGTTGCCGCGGCGACGGCGGCGCTGGTAGTGGGTGGCCGGTGGCAGGCCCGGCCCGGCTTGGCCCGGCCCAGGCCCCGCCCCACCCCGCGGACGTGGCTGTCGCCTTTCGGGAGCCGGGCACGGTTAGGCGCTCCTCCCTCTCCTTCTTCTTGACGCCGGTGATGAGCGGGTGCTGCCCTGTGCGGGGCAGCATGGGGGATAGCCCTTGGGCAGGGCGGTTTCCAGGTGCATGTCGCTCCCGGTAAGGGAGCAGAAGGCCGCTGTGGTGCGCGTACGTGCAGACGTGAGAGGGAACTCTCAGGTGCCTCCCCTTGCCGGGGAGAGATGCTGGAGAATCCCGCAGGCCGGGAGGTCTCTGACTTACACTGCCTTATCCTCTCCGCCGGACTAGCTGTTATTACCAGCGTAACGGCGAGAGCAGCCGGTCGTCTGAAATGGCACCCTGGGTGTCGGCCTGTGCCCGGCTTCACAGTTGATTTCTGTGCTTTGGCAGCTGAGTTTGTCAAGCTCTGTCACCTTTCCAGGGGCCGTAATGCAGGTGTCATTCTTTGGAGGTATATGCCTCAGCAACTGCAACATTTGATTTCATGAACTGCGTCAGGGATGACTTTTGCGGCATAGTTAACTGATGCAAGTTCAGCCTCTGAACTGTAGGCCAGGTCATGTTCTTACGCCGTGCAGGCAGCCTCAAAGCTTCCTGCCCAGTGAAGTAACTACCCGTCTGCATCGTGTAGGCATTAATGGCAGCAAAAGTGACAGCTTTTTTCAGAATGAGAACTGGCTGCCCAGCTAAGGTTAAGTTTACTGGCCCAGCAGTTGTGTTTGAACACAGTCAAAATTCACTAAGTCGAAAGTCTGAGTCAAAGTATGTTTTTGCTGAAAAGCTGGGTTAATTCAATCAGTGACATAGAATATTCATGGTAAGAAATAACACTGCAACGGCTTGAGTTTAAAATGATCCTTTGACAGGCAGAATGAGGCAGAAGAAGCCTTGTGACTAAAGAGGGAGTCTCGTTAGGCTTCCAAAATAGAACAAAAACTAGCATGTGGGTGAATTGTGAATCATCCTTTTTTAGCTCTTCTCTGTTTAATGGCAAGTAACATCACTTGTTGCAATTTTCATATTTTCTAACACCTGGTTAAAACACCTTTTAACCACTTACATGTACATTGCCATTATTTCTCATCGTTCCACCTCTATCCAAGTGTTTCTGTTGTATTCAAAGGTGTTACAGTTAACTGCTTTGCAGGAATGTTCCCTAGACAGCATGTTTCCTTTGTGATCAACACCGGAATAGATAACAAGAAATACGTAGTCAATTCTTTTGTTATTTTGGACATGTCACTTCATTTTCTTTGTTCCTTAGTTTTACAATTTAGAAAATTTACTTTTAACCCAGTGTTTGTCTTTTTTATTTGCTTGGGTAACAGGGGCATGATGTCTCTGCCATAGATGTCATTTAGTCAGTCTGTTAAATAGACCAAATTAATTTTTTAAAAATATTTTTTGTGTTTTATTTAGGACCTCAAAGTGTTGTCATGGTAATTAAATACTGCCTCCTACTTTCTGCATGTAGACTAAACATGTTCGATGTGGTTATCAGAAGATTGTAATAGACTAAAACACGGTCTCTGTCCACCAAATTTATGGAGTCCTAAAAACAGGAAAGGGCAATCTAGCCAATAATCAAACGATTTGTGCAGCTTTGTCTGGGGAATGGTAACTTTAGCTTTACAGTGATTAAAAAAAGCCAGTCCTTCGTGGGCTGGGGAAGTCATCATGGGAAAGCGAGTACAGACATACCAGCTGTATTGTACGTAACTGGGTTTTAGTGTAAGTTTGTGACAACTGTTGGAAGTAATTAGGCAGATCTGAGTGTTAGAAGTAATCACCAGAGTAATTACCCTTATCTCCAGGCCAGCATTTTTTTTTACTGGGATGCCGTAACAGCAGCAGAAGTAGGTGTCTTTCTTTCATTAATTTAACTGTGCTTTTTTTGGTCAGTCACACAAAAGAGAAGAAAAGTTAAGAGGTTCTTGCTTATTCATGATTGCACTTGATTTTGTATTTATTCAGGTTATTATTTTTGGAAGAAACTGGAAGGGATTGAAATGGGAATCGCTGAATCTTGATTTGGTATTACAGAAGTTGATCTTTAAGCATATGCCTAAGTGCATTTTTTGAATTGTGCTTTATGGATTCCTTTCTGAAGCTGATTCTAATCTGCTATAAGGCATGGTTACATCACAAGCTGTTAAAGTGCAAATCTGACCGCCCAGATTTACGGGTAATAAGAACCTAGCTTTTTTTCAGTAACAGATATGAGCTTGCCTTTCTCCCCTCAACCAAGAAGGATGAGCTTTATATTTTCATTTCATTGCTAGACTCAGAATGACAGGTTAGAGTTTCTGAAGTACCATCTGATACCGAGACAGGGAGACAGTGTTAGAAATGCCAAAGGTTCTAAGAAAGGACTCGAGGTAGACACGTTAGTGAAGCAGTAATTTATTATACATTCTTGCAAGAGCGGGTGACCTAACAAAGTAGGCACACGTATGGTCAGAGTTTGTAGAATTTTATACCATATCCCCTTCTGAAATCATTAGGTTACCTCATACACCTATACATATTCATAACCTGTCCCACTTTGTATTAAAATTAGTCCCAGGAAGTCATTTCCATAAACTCCTCCCAACTGTGCCTGCACACTGCCTCATGGTGGTGGTTGTCAGGGGGTCTTGTCAGTGATGAAGGCTCAAAGTCTTCCTCAGGTGGAACTTTTTGCCTCCTTCCCCTGGCACATGCATAGTTGTGATTGTTTCAGATGGCACAATTATAGTTGGGATGTTTCCTTCTTACCAGTCCTGGGTCTGCTATAAAATATCTCAAGAACATTAATCACTCAAAACTAGCTAGGAGTTGTTAGAGTGAAATAGAGTTGTGCTAGGTCATCTTCTGATATAACCACTATGGCACTTCAAATCATCCTGTTAGTAAGCCCCCTTTAACAATCATAAGTCCCCCTTTGCAAGCATTTTGTTAGCAAGTGCCCTTTAACCCTTTGCAAGCATTTTATTAGCAAGCACCCTTTAACCCTTTGCAGTTTGCAAAAGCAACATTTCCCAGCATTTTCCACAACAGCAACAGACAGAAGGCCCTAAAATGCCAAAACATGCCTTTAGTACTTGGGTTGCATAAATTGTAGGTTGCATCCAACCTGCTTCCACTGTTGGAATCGTGGGAAGGACAAAAAAGAAGGTATGAAAACATGTCAGAAAGCACAAATTGTGTGATAATATTTACCTTTTAGATTCTGACCTTAGGCAGTTGTATTTAAACACCTTTTTCAATATACAAACCAATCTATAGCTTCCATTCCATATTGGTTGAGAAAAATACCTTTAAAATAGCAGTAGATAAAATCCAGGCCATTTGGATATGGTCTTAAATATGAGTTTTAGGATGGAATTTTCAAACAAGCTCAGTTCTGGGCTACCTGCTCCATCAAGAGGTCTAAACCTAGTCTTGCTGTTAATGAAAGGGAAGAGTTGCACCATGCAGACTTAAAATTGAGTATTGCACCAACAAGGCACTGTGGCAGTCTATGTATTTGTCTCCCTCTTCTAATAGACAAATTCAGCTTATTATCATTCTGCTGACTTCTTCCACCTACCTACCAGTAAGTCTGCACCTGTGAATGCTTGACAACCACTTGGCATTATTAAAAAACCCTACCCTGTGTTCTTAACCTCAGTATTCCTATTCTGTATTTTGCAGTTTTTTGGTTTTTAAATCAGAAATTTGTTTACATACAGATTCAGACATATTTTGTCCATAGTGTGCCCCACGGACAAATGAACTGTTAACTTCCATACACGTATATCACTGCAGTATTCAGAGTGATTCTGCTGACTTCAGTAGAATAGCAACGGAAGCACAATGTGAGAAAGCATTCCAGCAAACACATGGCGAATGGGATGTTAGCCCATCTCTGAGCTGTCTGGGTATAAAGCCCACTGGTCCTCTCACTGATCTTGTCTATATCAGAATCCGCCTGAAACTGATGGTGTTCCTGAAAAGTTCAGGCATGACATTGCCCTTGTTTATTTCTGGAGAACTAAAGCATGGGTGGTCTTACCAAATCACACAGGACATCAGTTAGAAAGCAGACAACTGAGCCTGTATCTGTATTACAAACTCTAGCATTTACTTTGAAGATCCTGAAAGTTACAAATTTTACTTGGTTGCGGCAAAAGCGTTCAAGCAATCCTTTGCAAACTAGAATGGCAGGATTCTCACAGACTTTTTCATTTCTGACAGAGTTGCATACTGCTCAGCAAGTCTGGGCTCTCACAAGTTAGAGCTAAGATTTTCTTCTTGCTGCCTGTCTGACCACAAAGAGCAAGTCAATTCAGTGAACACACTGGGAAAGTCAGAAAACCTTGGTGGTTCTACTTTGTGCTGCAGCCCCATAAATTGGTCACATTAGGTGTGATTCAATTTAAAAAATAGAGACTCCAAGGAAAGGGAAAGCAGCATAGAGTTTTCTGAATGGAGGGCAAAGTCTTATTTCTTCACTCTGAATCAAGATTTTATTCCATTGTATTCTTAGACATGTAGCATTTTGTTGAGAGGACAGAGGTGTACATTAGTGGCTATCAATAATGGTCAAGACCATTTAGATGAAGATTATTTCAATGTATTGGCAAAATGGCTTTCTAAGGGTATGCTTTTGCCTACAGTACTCTATTCATGCCATAATGAAAAAAAGTAGACATTCTTTCTAGATGAAAACATACTGCTTTGCACTAATACCTGTTGGACTTCTTTCTGGTGTCGGACACCCGTCCATGAAGAGCTGTTTGTGTAGATCATTTCACACAAGTGAAAGACCCATCACACATTTACATCCTTATCAACTTAAAGCCAGAAGAGTGCTAGCAATCTGCAGCTGAAATATTTCATATTCAATATCCAACGCCCTGTGAAATCCACTCTTCACAAAATGTTCTTTAAAATAGCTGAGACAGTGCCATTGTGTAGGGGTGGGGTGCCCAACTGATGTCACAGTAGCTACCAGAAAAATGCAATTTGTGTCAGCTCTATAAGAAAGTTTTGTGTTGCCCAAAGGAGACACAGAAAGCCAAGTGCAATCCTTTCTGAAGAGACAGTATCATCATAATACATGATTAGCCATTATGATCTTTTGTCATTTCACTCTGGGAAAATTATGGCACTCACACAGAGGATGTAAGGCTACCGACGGAGCACTGCCCGCCACAAATCTCTTGTAAGTCTGCTGCAGTAAATCTCCTGGAGAAAAGTCATTGCCTAAAAAAAACTACACTAAAGGGACCTGCCATTTGTTTTCTTAGGGAAGCGGGGCTGTGGAAGGAGGCACTGCTCCATTCTACACCCTTTAGTGTCATGCAAGGAAGCATTCATCAAAAATTCAGCTTTTTCTCGGATCAAGACAAGAAAGGAGACATGGCAATATTCAATGTGTTGTGTGGCTCTGGCTTTCTCTATAGTTTTTTGTATGAGAGAGGAGGTGTAGAGACCTAACTCTCCAGAGGCTGATGTAGGCTGTAATGGATTTTATAGTTCAGTTATAGTAAGAGCCACCTAGAGGTTCCTAGATTGGCACAGCTCTGGACTATTGGTTGTGGAGAACATCTACAGTAAGCTCAGAATTGGCATTCAACTCAGGTGCAGAGTTAGGACCAAGCAGTGCTGTATCATTGGCATAAATAGTGCATGAATGAGGGTTTATGGTAAGTGAATAGACAGTGATAGATCTCGCAGTATTGATAGGTATCCTGGGGGTGAGTCCTTGAAAGCACTCTATTGAAACTTTGAGACTGAGTTATACAAGCAAGGTGGATAGAGAGATGGGATTGTCACAGGGCTCATCGTAATTAATTTCTCTACTGCAGTTGGCAGCATACATATGGCCAATGCAACTGAAAGCTAACAGAACTATGAGGGGCTTCACACTGAATTTTAGCGGACATTTTCCTTCTACGGTGGTTTTAAATGTCCCAGCCTCACAGCTCTGTTGTTCTTTGTGTCACTCATGATCACCTTTAAAATAAGAGTATTAACAATTTGAAAATCATTTTCTTTTTATGCAATGCCCACCACTCCAATTACAGAAAAAGAAGTACAAATTAATAAACAGGCATCAAGATTTATTTGAAATTGAGGATCTCGATTTTCATGTTTCCTACACACATAGACATTCTTGACTTTAAACTTAGTGCTTTGCTTAGTGAAAGCCTGTAAGGGATCATAAGAATGTTTGAAAATCCAGTATTATGTTAATTTTTCTGGCTTGCAGAAACTGATGGAGAGTTTCAGAAGCTCCTGTTAATCTTCACTCTCTTTTTGGAAAAAAAAACCCCAACAAAACAAAAAACAACCCACCCACCGCCCCATAAAAAAAAAAGACAAAACAAAACCAAACCAACCATCAAAAAACCTCCACAACAAAACAACAAAGCCACAAAGCCTCAAAATGTTTCTTATTTAAGAAAGTAACTTTAACTTTGCGAGTGATAGAGCTTGTGTGACATAGCTGGTCTGGTGTAGTTGGAGAGTTTTCATCCTTACTGGTCGAGGACATCTGCATGGTACTGTGAACAGCGTATGTGCTCCAGTAGACGTAGGTTGCACTCACTCAACATACCAGGCACCAGGCTGCCCGTGTCCCTTGGCTTGTGCTGGCTGACAAAGCCTCACAACTGTAGGGTCTAAGGCTACAAAAAGCTTGGGTGGGGAAGAAAAAAATCCTTGTATATCTGCAATACTCACTGTGGTATAAACACCTAAGTAAAAACATCAGCTGACATTATTTTTGGGAAGAGCAAGTCCTGTTAAATTCTACAATATTTTTTCTTGTCAGCACTTTATCTTTGATTACCAGGTCTTTGATTACCTGGAGGCTACGGCTCACCTGCAGAATTTGCAGAGATGCAGTTGCTTTTGATTGTTCATTCAGATTCAGAAGTATTTTACAGGAACACAATCAGTAAAATTTTTTTTTATATTTGTTTTTTTCTGTCTACATCTGTTTTGTTTGGCAAAGTGTTCCTCTAAACACTGAAATAATATCTACCCAGTAAATTGTTTCATAATGTGTAGGAAGCAGGACTTGTCTGCAGGAATTTTTTTTCTCTGCCTTTCCCATAACCATTAACAGTACTCCAGAATGTTCTGGTTGCGCTTTGCTTCTTCCTGACACCATTTAAACTCCATCATCTAGTCACTGCTGTCAGTTTTCCGACTATTAATGCTTCTGTTGGCAGTTGGTATAAGTTGTCTGGTAGGAGAGTACTTCCAAAATAAAAGCAGAAATGATTTGCCTGTAGATAATAGGCTGACAACTTGTTGTTGGGTTCACTTCAAGATACATCACTGTTGAGCAGGTGATGCTGAGAAGTATCTCATTTGCTGTGACATCATCACATTTGTGGCAGACAAAGCGTTTAACTTCTGTTGCAGGATTAATTAGCATGTGATTAATGATTCAGAACTGAGATATTGTGGTAAAGGGACACAAGCAGCAGGCTGAGAACATGGGGGAAAGTGGGATGAGTACTAACAGGCTGAAGAGGTTTTCCTTATTCTTCCTGTCACTGTCCCTGTTACCATGCTGCTTTGATTCCAGAAACCTGACCATGGCAGTTAGGTAGGTATTGAAACTAGGGACCCCGGCAGACCCTGGGTACAAACAGTGCAGCTTTACCAGGTGTCATGGCACACTGGAAAACACCAAGCATAGTGTGTAGTGTCTGGTAGGGATGCTCTTGCAGCTGTTTCTGGCAGGAGGAGTTGGGAGAGTGAAAAGTGTGTCACACTGAAATTCCAAAAAATAGACGAGACATTTTTCAAGCCGAAAGATGGAGAAAATTTTAATGAGGAAGAAGTGGGTTTTTTTAATGGTGTTGTAGCAAAGTTGTATACTTAAGAGACATGGAGTCTATCCAACACGGTAGGTATTTGTAATAGCTCATTACCAGAAAGCCTTTAGAGAGTTTTAGAAGGAGGTGAAGAAACTTCTCCCTTCAGATCTTCATTACGTAGGGCCCAGAAAAAATCTACCTTCCAGGAGTTTATTTGGCTGAGTTAAGTTTAGCTATCTGAGACCAAGGTCAGCATCTTCACTAGTAGTAAGAACAGTTTCAGAGAAAGCCAGAGATGAGGGCCTGCCCCTCCTGTCCCTTGGGAGATGCCATTACACTGAGGCTGTACAGCTTTACACATCACAACTGTATAAGAAGGTGTGTCAGGCCCAGTCGCCCTGACAAGGATCCAGTGGGCTGGGCTGCCTGACGTGACATCAGTCTGCCTTGTCTCTGGTCTGACTGACCCCAGTTGCTATTTCTGGCTCTGCATCCTGGCTCCTTGTTCGTGAGCTTCTGGCTCCTCACTAGAAGCTCCCTCCCTTGTGGTGCAGCTGCCCCCTCGCTGCTTCTTGACGCACTGTGCATTTGAGACAGGTTGAGGGCGTAGCAGCTCTCTGTTTGTACAACAGGAGCAATGAAGAAATGAAAACAGTGAAAGGCAGGAAGTAGATGAAAGGCGGTGAGTAGATGGAGAACACAGGTTCTCTGCAACAACTTAGATTAGATATTGGACTTTACACAATAAAACCTCCTTATCAGTGGTAAAACGTTGACTGTCCCACAAAAACAGATTTCAGTAATGTTCTGCAATGTGAAAATAAGGAATTTTCTCTGTTACAGCAAAACCAAATGCAGCATGTAATTTAAACCAAGACTATTGCTACTAAGGTTGTCCATTGTATAGCCCTGTGTTAGTTAATGTTTATGCAAGCAGCTAACACAATTAAGACGTGATTGTCAAAACCCAGAAGTGTAATACATATATTGCTTGTGTGACTAAGAAACCTTGAAGAATTGCTGATGATCACCAAAGAAGGAGGAAATCAGGAGAAAGGTTCTTCCAACAGAGGGAGATTGCAACCACTGACCCATGGACCACTGACCCTAATTATACCACCAGCTCAAAAGAAAGAACTATTAGGCATGCACACTAATTTACATAGGCAGTGAAGACCTGTTAACAAATCATATAATGATAAATAATACCTATGTAGTAGAAACATTATTAAGTGTATAAATAGGTTTGGAGCTTTGATGTGCTGTCTTGGGACAGACACCCATATCTGCACAAGTGTGCAATAAAATGCCTCTGCTGTGTGTGTGTATTGGTGTATTGCACACTGGGTAAATGAACACCCAGGTTAAGGACAACAACTCCACATTTTTTCTTTTTAAAAAATTAAGAAGCTGGGGGGGTTAGCTTATAAGGCATTGCTGATGCTATTGGAACTTGTTTTTCAAGTGAATGCCTCACTCTTTGAACAGGTGGTTATGTTTGGGTTAATGACTAAGGGTGGACACTAGTATGGATCAGAAGTACTACAGGTATCAAAATTATTGTCTGACAGACCTAGAACAAGATATATGCTTTGCCATAATAAGTTTCAACTTCAAAGAACTTGCAGTTTTCAGGTTTCAATGAAAAACTGTTTACTCAAAATACTTCTTAATAAGAGAACTCCATTGCAATAAAAGTGATGGTAGAGTAAAAGTTTCAAAGAGCTTCAGTTATGATTGGGAGACCTGCCCTCCTTTTCAGCTTTTATTCCATCACATTGGCAAACAGCTCAACCTCAGAGGCTTTCCAAGAATAGATGTCATCCTACTGTGAGGCTTTTCTGTGATTAGAACCAATTCCATAATATCTCCAAAGGACGTGTTCTGTTGCTTAGCCCTGGTGGCTCAGTACAGGAAGAGGGGACTTCTTCCATCCCTCTGATGGGTGAATTTGGGGTCTTCAGTGCAGGGATTGGGGAGGTGAGGTAGAGAGTGGAACCCATGAAAGAATCAGGAGAGCTGACTGCATCTTCTTCAGAACAACTCTTCTGTGGTAGCGGATTGCTCATGAAGTATTTTTCTGTGACATTTCTACATCATCCCAGGCTTGAAGGAATAAATAACCTCTGCCTCAGATACTGAGCTTGCAGGATGGACCAGGGTTTTTTATACTGCAGATCCATTCTGTTGTGAGGAGTTTTTGTGAGTCACCATGGAAGTCATTAAGCAGGTGTCAAACAGTGTGTCTGTAAAGGAGAGCCAGACAAACTCCTCTTACTCTAAGTAAAAAGGATATTGGCTCCTGCTGGTTTTGTGTTTTCCTTTACCTGGGTCCAACGGAATACTGCTTGCAGCAGTTCCTCCTCTCTGAGAGTTTCTAGGTGGGCATGAAGTATTAATCATTAATTTTTGTTTGTTAAGGTAGAATTGTTTTGTATTGTTGCCTTTTCAGTGATTCATTATGCCCAGCTATCTGTGACATCTACAGAGGAGTATTTTAAACCCTTTCTATCAGAAAAAAAAACCCAACAGGAATTCTGGGAGGAAATAATTTTTTAGCTCTGTGTCTGTGTCCATCTCTAATGTGGCTCACTGGTCTGTAGTAGAAAAGTTGTACCCAGTCCTGAGTTGTGGCCTAGTCTGACATGTGAAGCTGTGTATGAGACTTTTTACTACATGCTTTCTAGATGTATCTGTGCTTTAGTTCACTTTTAATTAACAACCACCACCACTAAACACACACTTCAATTGGAAATGTGGAACAGTGTGGTTCAGAAAACCAAAGTTATGTTACACACTCATATCAGGTAACAGGAGAGGCTTGTAGTAGGACATCTTACCTGAGTTGAACCTTTTAGATGGACCACTTTAGAGATCTCTACACCCTGCTCTGCTGGGCCCCTGTGAAATAGGCACTGTCTTCAGTAATGTGTGCACCGTCCAAGTCCTTAGAAAAAGATAAAAATCAGAACAATTTATTGATCTCCTCTAGTATCCATGTAACTTTCCATTTTCCCTCACCATGATTTTCTGAATCCAATTTGTTACTGAAACAAACACTGCCGTAGTGATTCTGCTTTCAAATAGTAGCTAAAATTTCCTATTCCCTGAACAAAGCAGGACAGGCTAAGCAACCAGATGGAGGATAAAATATAGATACTGTGGAAAAAGAATCTGACATCCTTCTCCCTTCCTACTAGAATTTTGCTGTGTTTAGTTGTGCTAATACATGGTTTAATCACCAGGAATGTAGTAGCATTTCTGGTTTGTGTGACTCTATGGAGTAGAAAAAACACAAAGTGGTTTTCTGCTGATTTACATATATTTTACAGTATTGCTGTGATAATCCCAGGTGCCTTGGATTCCAAGTGGTAAATACATGCTGCATGAAAGGATGGAATTCCTTCCAAAGATTTTCAAAAAATGCTACATGAAAGAAAGTCTGTCACTCACCAGTGACACTTTTTGCTTTACCTCCTTTTTTTACCAGTTAATAGCTGAAAAGGCCTGCTTAAAAGCCACAGCTTCAACCAAGAAGCCAACTAAAGGTAAGTGGATACTGAAGTGCCATAGAAATGTCTTCCTGAATACCTTCATTTCCCTGGGACAATGCTGAATAGTTGTATGAGATACAGGGTTCTGAAGACACTGGACTGGACTCTCTGCTTACCTTCTTTTGGTTCCACAGTTTCTGATTAAATTTTCTGAGTTACAGATGTATAATGAAGAAGAAACCAGCTGACTGAAACCAAAACCCCATATCTAGCTTTACTTCTAGCAGCTGGTTTTTTTCAGCAGCCTTACTTAGGATGTGACATAGATGCACTACTACTTAGGGACAAAGTATTTTCAAATCATTAGAGCAAGAAAGATAGAGATGGCAAGCCTTGATTCTATTGGCAGCTCTGGCCTTGCCAAGTGCTTAATGATTAATTGCAGATTTTGTTAATTAGTAATACAGGCCTGTAAGCAGTTCAGATTTTTGCATCTTTAGCCTTTCAACTGTAGTTTTCTCTTTTATTTGCCATCCCCGTTACAGAATCTTGTAGTGTGCTATACATAGGCACTGAATAATGCAGCAAAGAGCAGTGAGTTTACACTTAGCTAAGCCTAGGGTTGCTTCCAAGACAGATGTGCAGAAGCTGGTTGTTTTAGCTCACATGATTTTGTTTTGAAAACACATTTTGAAACACTATGTTGTTTGTCATTTCCCTCCATAACAGCAGGCACAGCAACCTTTCCACCCTAAATGCTTTGTCTCCTCCTAGAATGCATGTGGTACAGGACAATGAAAATAAGGTCACAAGATCCTGGGTAGAGAAGAGCACATACATTTCCACTGGATGCAGATGATGTCCTTTTTCAGGTATTGCTCAGCTCAGAGGACTCCATCTGACAGTTAGGAAATTGCATTGCATCACGCTACGGCCAGCATGCTACTGGGACAGGGAGTGCTGATTGCTGGCAGTTCACCTGGAGAACAGTGCTGTGAAGTTGCACTCTGAGTGGGTCTTTTAAGGGTGAATTCTGAAGGAAGGTCCTGCTGAACCAATACTGCCAAATCTCCCATACACTGGAGATTTGGGGCTCAAATCAGGCTCACTGTAAAGTAGCCAAAGGTCTGTGAAAGAACAGCAGTGCCTTCCCCTCTGACAGCGTTGTGCTTCTGTGCAGGCAATAACTGAACCAGCTTACTGAGCTCCCTGAAGACAAGGTCTGGAGTCATTAGCAGGTCCAGTGAATGATGATGTTCCAGTTCAGTAAAATGCTGATGAATGAGCATTGGCCCAGGGTTCTACGCACTGGCTTGGCCATCCTTCTCATGCACTGTTGAGCAGTGTACACTATTCCCTTTTACAGTCTGAGCGTGCAGGCAGGCTGCCTGGATGAACCTTGGGCACTGATGGTGTTAGAGCTGTGCCCATTCACCAGGTACTGCACAGCTGTAGCTCCTTGAGCCAATTCTCCTTCAGCTCATAAACGGTAGGTTAATTTCCCTTGGTCACTAGGTGGCAGAATTGGCGTTATTAAAGCGCGCACGATTTTTTTCCCCAATGATTACCAACTACTTCAGCTCTGTTCCTGTAGATGAATTACTGAGTCCTGATAGAGGGAGCTGTGTGAAAGCAACAAGCAGGACTCCCTCTTAAGGATATGATCTGTCCTGCAGCTGTCCAGGTCACTTGCATTATGCTCAGTTCAAGAGTTAGGCAAATTTGACAGGTTCTCCTGTTAATGCAATCTTTTCAGGTTTGATTGGCTGATCTGGTGTCAACAGAGACTCAACCCTGATTCCAGGGGGCTTTTCTATTTGTTGAACAATATTTGCGCTTTTCATCAAGAGGAATCTGTCTCTGAGGTATGTCCCATAATTTTTTTGGTGAGCAGTAGTGGAAATCTAAGTTCACGCTGTACGTCAAGGGATTGTAGGGGATATATTTTTGAGCTAAGCCAAAGGACTGGGAAAAATCAAGTCTGGAGAACTCTTTTACTCTAATCTCCGTCTCTCAAAATGTTTTATAAGTTGGTTTGAATCCTTAGGCCACACAATATAGGGAAAATATTTAACTAATGGTTTTTTAATTCCAAACACCTTTCTGATAAATGGAGAATGCCCAGGAATTATGTATAACAGGACTGTAATTTTACAGAGAGATTTTAAACTTAGAAAAACAAGATGCATTACAGAAGAGGTAAATGTAATTATACATGGAGCAGCTCCGATTAAATCAGCTTCTAGTTTGACAGATTAATTTTGCAGCTGCTGTTTCTTCAGTGCTTAGCCATAGCAAAGATTGGTCAAAAGGGAGAGCAAATGGGGAGAACAAGATCTCCCAGTCTGGAAGAAGACTGCTGTTCCCTGTCCTGGTAGATCTACAAATAAGCTTGCTGAAGGACAGGGTAAAGAACTGTTTGGCACCAGTACTATCACGCAGCATAAAGAAAAATTTCTCTGTTGCCACCTTCCTTAATCTGTACTTGGCATACTTTGCAGTCCTATACACTTAGGGGAGACAGACTGTTCCATGATTCTCCCAATAGAATTACGGAGGAAGGAGTAGAACTTGCCCATTCACTTAAGTATTTGGCTGTCCACCTGGTAGCTTAGTATTGCAGTACATGGATCAATGAAGCAACATCTGTCTGCCCTTGGATTTTATTCCAAGTAAGCAGCCACCAGACTAGTAGCAGTGTTTGAGGAGAGCTTGCTAGTATGAGAGCTCCTTTCAAGTGTTCATGGAGATTGAGTGAAATTTCAAGATTTTCAACCAAAATCTTTGGACCTAGAGGGAAATGCAACTGCAATTGAAACTTATGGTATTAACTAGCTCCAGTTTTGCATTCCACAGGCTTCATAATCTTCTGAACCATGTTCACAGATCTCAGTGTCTTCAGACTTGAAACCCAATTCCAATTTTGTGCCTTGTGCCCACTGAGAATTATTCTGCATGCACAATTCAATGCTTTTAACCTTCATCAGCTGTATTCCCCCTGGCTAGGAGTATTGAAGACTGTGAGGGAAATTGGTTTGCTGTGGTGATTCAAGTAATTTTATATTTTCCTTCTGCTTCCCTTGGGTCTTTGTACTCAAATGTGTTGCTACCATTCTTCTCTAGTGATTTTTTTTCCCCACATTTTTCTTGGCAAAAAGAAAGGACTTTTATTACATGTGAAAGTGGCATCTGACATATATTGAGAAAAGTCAGGAGAAAAGCTCAGCTTTGTTCCTCCCTCAAATTCAAAACATGCATAGCAAAAGATGAAATCCAAGCTCTAATCACATCAGACATCATTTCTGCTTGCCTCCCACAGCAGAATTCCCCAACCAGGAACGTGATGCTTACATTGTGTCCCAATAGACTTCTACATGTTCTGATCAGGGACCCAAAGGCAAAATTTCTGTGTTTGTATTCCTGGCCATCCCTGCTGGTTATTGGTGATAGGGGAAAGAAGGAGTTGTGCAGCAAAAATCCCTTGAGAATAAGGAAAATCTCATGGCCTTGTAGTAAGCTTGCTCTTCTCTCCATTGTGACCAGCAAGAATCTTTGTGCTTCAGGTCATACTGTGATAGTGCCTGCAGTTAGGAATGGGACAAGGGAAGGATGACAGACATCATCTTCCTGGACTTGTACAAGGCATTTGACAGTGTCCAGCACAACATCCTAGTCTCTAAATTGGAGAGACATGCATTTGACAGATGGACCACTCGGTGGATAAGGAACTGACTGGGTAGTCGCACTCAAAGAGTTGTGGTCAACAGCTCAGTGTCCATATGGAGGTCTGTGGCAAGTGGTGCTCATCGGGGGCCCGTACCGGGACTGTCACTCTTCAACATCTTTGTCAGTGACATGGGCAGTGGGATCGAGTGCACCCTCAGCAAGTTTGCCAATGACAGTGCTGTGTGGTGAGGTCAACACATAGGACGGAAGGGATGGCATCCAGGGGGACCTTGACAGGCTGGAGAGATGGGCCCGTGCAAACTGCATGAAATTCAACAAGGCCAAGTGCAAGGTCCTGTACCTGGGTCGGGGCAATCCCGAGCACAACTACAGGCTGGGCAGAGAAAGGATTGAGAGCAGCCCTGAGGAGAAGCACCCTTGGGGTGCTGAGCTGGCAGTGTGCACTAGCAGCTCAGAAGACCAATTGTGTCCTGGGCTCCATCAAAAACCAGTGTGGCCAGCAGGTTGAGGGAGGCAATTCTGCCCCTGTGCTCGTGTGAGACCCCCACCTGGAGTACTGTGTCCAGCTCTGGGGTCCCTAGTACAGAAAACACAGAATTGTTGGAGCAAGTCCAGAGGAGGGCCACGAAGATGACCAGGGCGCTGGAGCACCTCACCTATGAAGACGGGGTGCAAGAGTTGGGCTTGTTCATTTTGGAGTAGAGAAGGCTTCAGTGAGACCTAATTACAGCATACCAGTACTTAAAGGGGTCCTACAGGAAAGTGGGAGAGAGACTGTTCACCAGGGAGTGCAGTGATAGGACATAGGGAAATGACTTCAAGATGAAAGAGGGCAGGTTTAGATTAGACATTAGGAAAAATTTGTTACTATGAGGGTGGTGAGGCACAGGAACAGGTTGCCCAGAGAGGTAGAGTGAGGAAGTCCCAGCCCTAGAACTGTTTAAGGCCAGGTTGGATGGGTCTTTGGGCAACCTGATCTAGTGGAGGCTGTCCCTGTCCATGGCAGGGGGTAGGAACTAGATGATTTTTAAGGTCACTCCCAACCCAAAGAATTCTGTGATTCTATGAACCAGGAATATCTGAAACCTTATGCATTTGAAATGGAAGCAAAGTTTGTATTTCCCTCTAACATGTGGAAGCTGTTGAAGACAAGTTGATGGCTGAAATACTGGAGGATCCGATTGTTCCATTTCTGCTGTCTGTGGAAATAAGGGCCTTTTGTAAATTTTGTTGCTTGACAAATTATTATAAGTCTCATTTCACTATTCAAATCACAGAATCACAGAATGTTAGGGGTTTGAAGGGATCAAATGTTGTGATGCTTTATTTTCAAGAGGGTGGGAGGGTCCCTTACAGCACTGTGGTCAAAGTTTTTGTACAATTTGTAAACATACAACTTACCTTTATGTGGAATTTGCAGTGAGATGGCCAACTTTCCATTTGTACATTCAAAGACCTGATTTGCCACATAGCTGCAGTAATTGCATATCTAATTTAGAGTAAAAGAGTAAGCTCACAGCCCTGGGATTCTGCTTTTTTTCATTGTCTAGCCTTAGAAGTCAGACCTGTTCTGTATTTAAAGACGGCAGTTATTTCTTTGTGCATACTAAAATTCTGTACTAGAATGAAGATGGAAAGTATTTTTAGCATCTAGCTTTGGATGTCAGCAGAAATGTTGTTATCTGCTAGATTAAAAATAGTTTTGCAATGACAAAGTTTTCAAATCCCAATATTTTGTCTGTTCTTGCAGTTTTAGTACATAATGATACAAGAATTGGTTTCTTTGATTGCTGGGGTTTTGGTGACAATATGATACTTGAGTACTTTTGATGACTTTTCAGAGATGATTATTGCCAAAAATCAGTGCCCGCAGGCTTTTGGGGCGGGGGTTTCTCTCCACAGGTGGTGACTTTTTCTAATATGTAATTGAGCAGCTTTAGGAGAAAGGCTTCTGGCTGGTGTCTCAGTAGGAGAACTAAATCTCAGATGTTCTTGGAGATAAGGATCTGGTGTAGGAAAGTACTTTACACAGGTAGTTGATTTCAAGTGTGTGTTTAAATGCTTGGCTGAAGGATGATGAACTTTAAGCATGTGTAATATTAACTGTCTGCTTGATGCGTGGCTGACCTGGTGCTACAAGGATCAGCTATGAGGCCTGAGCAGTTAGGTCAGGCATCTGGACCCAGTGGCTGCTTTTGAGTTGAAATGTCCTGTCAAACATACAGTCACAGAATGCTTGAGTAGATGTGATATCACTGGGGACAAATGGAATTAACATTGTAAGGCAACTGAGATAACTCAAGGCTGCCTTGTGTAAGTAGGGAATTTGTCTCTGGAAGGACACTATTGTAGATAGCCACCAAGCCCTTTATCAGGACTCCTGCTTCCTGCTAGATGCCATTATTTTGTCTGAAAATACTATTTAACATGACAGGACTGAAAGATGAGCAGTTCAGTGACAGCAGTGTTACTGCATTATGAGCATCCAGTTGCCAGGCATATTAGTGTAGGTCACACGGGTAAGACTGATGGCTCTGCCTTCTCTGCCCAGTCAGCAAAATAACATCGCTTTTGCCCTCCTTCCTCTATTTTGCAACGCTTTTGCAAGTCAGCACACAGAAGCCATTGGCATGTGTTGAGTTAAGTGGAGCAATGCAGGACTGGCAAGGAGCTGACATGCAGTTACTGATGAAGAGAATCTTCTCCCCTCCAAGCAGTGTCTATCTGCAGTGGTGGCATTGCTGAGCTGCTGACCAAAGCATGTAAATAAATGACAGCGTGCTAAAGAAAGGAGACATGTCTACAACCCATGGTGGCAGAAGAAAGCAGCTCTCTGTAGCCCTGTATGAATACACCAGTATGTGCAAGTAGGTCAAAAAGCAGGTATTTGAAAGCCAGTGACTGGTCTGCCCTTTCACAGAGGGACCACGGCACTTCTCTCCTCCCTTCCCCTACTCTGTAAGAGCATGAGAAGAGACACACTTGGTCAGACCCCAAGTCTCTTTCTCCAGCATAAGCCGAAACACGGTGTTTGTTTTGTATTTTCAGACATTCAGAAAGAATTTTAAGAACAAAGGAAGGACAAACTAAGATCTTTAAATACTACTCCAAATTCTACTGAGAGGACTTAATGTGACCACTGTGGATTTTTCTCCTACAGATCTTTCAACACCCTATGTTTTCTGTGTGGCCTGAGTTATTTGTGGTTGCTGGGTGGAGCTGGATCACAGCTTTTGCCTTGTCCCAGAAGAGAGGAAAAAATGCAGAAGGCTACCTGTGTTTCAAGGAGAACGAGGGGGCTGCTGCTGTTGTGACTTGGAACCTGGCAGAACTGGGATGTGGTCCATGTAGGTGCTGAGAAAGGACTTACTGGTGTGAGTACCTTTGGTTTGAATGTTAAAGTACTGCTGCCTTAATGGGACAAAAAGAAAACATCTAAGAACCTAAAAGCACAAGGCAGATGAATTATAACCAACATTTTTAAAGGGTCATGAAACTTGAATCAAATTAATTTTCAATTTGGAACTGGAAATACTGAGTGTTTGCAAAGGCTTCCCCTTATATGATAAATATCATAAAGCACCTGCATAGAACATTAACAGGGAAACACTAACCTCTTTGTCTTTAACCTTGCAATCCACTTCCATTACTAAGCACTACCTTTTTGTATTGATGTATAATTTGGTGTGAAAGTTGTTACATTTGAAAGCAAATGTGAGTATGTTCAAAAAGCCTGGAGAATATTCAAGCAGTAAAGGCTTGTAAAAGAACGTCCATACTCAAAGGCAAATCAATCTTTCAGAAACAAATTTGCTGAATTTAACCATTTATACAGACATACTCTTGCATTATTTTAGCATACCAGATTAAAGACTATCCATTAAAAAATGGGCCAAATTGTTGGACAACACACTGTGACAGGGAAATGGGTTGTCAGTATACAACAGACTCTCCTTGTCTTTGCTTTTGAAGTGGGGAGAGCGTGACTGGAAGTGATCTAACTCTGACAATGATGTCAGTAGATAAGGGTGTAGAGAGCTTCCACATTTTTTAGGCACAGGTCTCGGGTTTGACAGTATACTTAGCATTCACATCTTCAGGAAATGGCCAGAGGTATTGAGGGCAGACTGTGAAAAAGGGAAGCACAAAACCCACCGTGTCTTTCCATTATTTTCTTCTGTGAAGGCTGCTGTGGGCATGGTGTGCTCGTCTCAGAGCGGGTCTGCTTCTGTGCAGAGCAGCAGTGTGGGCTTGTGCTCCTCTGGGCTACAACCTCCATTTTGGGGAAATTCCTTTCCTCCGTCCTTTCACTTGCCTGCCAATTGTGCTCTTCTTTCCAGTCAGTAATCATGTTTGTGACAGCTCCCAGCTCTGGAGTAATGTTGAAGATTCCAAAAGAGAGAAGGTTTTCCTCATGTTCCCCATCTTTCTGGTCACCCACTAGCTGCAAGCCTAAGAGTCTTGCAACTTTGCAGAGCACTACTTAAAATCCATCAGCATGTGACTGGTCTTCCTCAGCACTGAAGAACTTAGCAAGCACAACACTGCATTTAGTTTCTGATTTGGGGAGTTTCTTTTGTGGATCAGGATGTAAGGATTATTTCCATAGAATTACTAAACTGAAATTGTCTAAGATGACCCAATTATAACAGATTCCATTGTGTTTTCACTCAGTTCATTAGATCCAATTATTTCTGGCAGACTGTGCCAGAGATTTCATCAGTGGAAGCTGAGGAGTAGGTATATTATTTTTTTCAGGCAACAGTCTGGCTTTCCATGTAGTGCTACTCAGACCAAAGATGATGTGTTACCAGATTTTCTGTTTTCTGATAAATCTGATTCTAACCACACAACAACCTATGAAGAAAATACTGCACAGTAGCTGTGAAGAAGATTGGAAATTCAGAGATGTACTTCTCTCTGTTCAGTTTTTTTCTCTTCCTTGATTTTGGTTGTTAATTCTCCAACAAAGGAAATGGTTTTTTTCGTAATGTTTAGTACTGAGGGGTGAAGTGAGGAACATGATAAATATTAGTTGGCCAGCAAAGAACCATGTAAAGGATGTGCAGAGTTCTGCCTACAGGACCACAATGTCAGCATATGGTGTGCATTGTGATACCTCAGGAGAAACAACTTGTCTCTCAGAAGAGAGTGATAAAGAGGGAAAAAGAAGAATAGGAGGGCGCCTTAAGTCTGCAGAACCAGCTCCATGGCTTTGTTAGCAAGCCAGTAGCTAAAGCTCACCAAAAGGACCTCACCAAAAGAAAAGGAGTGAATGAAGTAATCGACTATGAAAACTTAACTGTAACAGTGGAACAGCCTTGAAGATAAAGAAGTGAAGATAGGGGAGTCATAAATAATGAGACCGATGACCAATTAAGAGATGGAGTATATCTTACTTTCAGCTAAAAAGGGTTACTAACTAGTTTGTGCAGGAATGTGTTTTTGAGCGCACGGATATGTTTTAGAAACTATGGAGAAAACCACAACGAACATGCACTGAAAGAGAGGAAGACGTCCAGCCTTCATCCCTGAAGACCACCAGAAGACCCCCTGAGTGTCACTGAGCATGCTCTATCTGGGAGGAGTTAATGTAAATGACTTCCTGGAAATAATTTGCATAAACCAGCCTTTTATTATAAAACATAACTAATATGTAGAGTTAATCTGCATAAATATGAGAAACTTTGCTTCGAACGGCACGCACATTCAGAGGAGCGATCCCTTGCGTGCCCTGCCCTTCCATAGAGAATGCCTGCTTCATCATCACCAAGGCTTTTTGTGGCTTCAAAGCCCACCATAATGTGCATGAGTGAGTGGGAGATAATGGGCTCTCATAACGGGAAAACTAGCCTTTCCTTGGAAGCCCAATGGATATACTATGAATATGCCTATGTGCCTTGTATAAAAGCTGTGCAACCCATTATGGCGCACACATTCGGAGGAGCAATTCCCTGTGTGCCCTGCCCTGCAATAGAGATTACCTGCTTCATCGGCACCAAGGCTGATGGCACCAAGATCCTGATTTTGGCTTTTCATGGCATCAAGGACTCAAACAAGGTCTCCAGGTACAGTTGCAGGAGATTTGTATTTCAGCAGCTCTGACTTTGACATTTTGTTACATACTTTAGTCTCTTATTTCCACTGTTTAAAGTTGACAGCTAAGGTTAAACTCCACGGGTCAGGTTTAGCTTTGTCATTATTACAGAGAATTAAAAAAGTTATAAATCAATTGGACTCATTAAAGAGGTGATTCTGTGGAGTTAGGAGAGGTCTTCACATTTTCTGATTTCCTACCAATGATGTATGTGGTATTTCTCTTTATGGTAAATGTTTTCTCTTTCTCTAAACAACTTTGCTGGACAGCTTTGCGCAGTATTTTGTGCTATTTGTTTCAGATTAAAAAGTACTGGGGTATATTATTATTACTATTATTGCTGCTGCCGCTGCTACTACAACTACAACTACTACTACTACTACTACTACTTCTTGGAATAACCTGGGGTTTATTTCCCTTGTTTTTGCGGTAACTTTTTCTTCTTCTGTCACATGCACCCAAAGTCATTTTTACAGCGAGGACAAAGATCATATCAGCTCATCTGCCTGTCACTGAACTGCTACTTACATAACTTTCACCTGAGATTAAATCTGTGTCATTCCAGAGGGATTCCTCAGTACCAAATAATGTCTTTAGCTATATAATTGTATCTCTGATCATATCAAAAACTATTGAGCAGATGGCTCAATATACAGCCTTCATTGTTCACTGGTAAACTAATAAGCCACCAAAATACTAAGAAGCAGAAACTATTTCACAGTAGTTGATGGAGAGCTCAAGTGAAAGCAAAACAGCAATGTCTCAGATTGTCGTGATGGTTGTTCTCGGATGAAATCTTTAACTTTTTTGGAAGATGGTATTTTTATACCTAGCTAGCTGTCAGCATTTTGTAACAATGCAAAAGTGATCTGTCACCTGTAACTGTTGATGATGAGATTCAGTGGGCTCATTGTATACAATGAATACCTTGAAGTATTATCATAAATCTCTTTAAACTGTGGATAACTTCTGCACTCATTAACATGCTGTCAATAAGTTTACTGACCTTTTGCAGTGTTCTGCAGTCCCTGCATGAGCAAGATCCCCAAAATGCCAATAGTGCTTTTTTATTAGCATAAGCACAAAAAACAAATGAAGCTGAAGCTTGAATGCCAGGTGACAGTACCACTCAGGACCTCAACAGACTAGTATGTGAGCTACACCCAGGTTGGCAGGCCTTTGTAATCTGAACAGCACAAGCAACTGCTCCTGCTTTGAAGCAGTATGAAACTTCAAATATAAAAAGCTATAGGGGGGCCCAATGCCAAGCATCATAATATTTGCTTTCCCCCATCTTGAATGAGTTCATGCATCAGTGCCATGAAAATAATGCTAGACCTGTCTCCTGCCCTGTTTAAGACTCATGAATCAAGTTCTTGATGAAGAGAAGAATGCAACAAAGATCTGAACTTCACAGCCTACTTTCAACTTTATTGTCTCTGGGTGTTTTGGTGTTCTTTCCCTACTCCACTTTGCTGGCATTTAGACCAAGACTGAATGTTCACTTTATTGGAACAGAAGCATATGTGGCTCTCTGCACAGCACAAAAAACAGTGTGAAAAGAAGGCCAGCAAAGCATTTATAACCCTGTACTAAAAAGTCTGACATGAGGTTGGCTGTGGAGAGCTGAATGAGGGAATTAATAGGAATATAAAAAGAGCTAGTCATAACACTGCAAAGAACTGCAAACCATTCCTAGTAGAGAGACATTGGTCTTGGCTTGGGATTACAATGCTAAAACTAAAATTGGAGCTTGCTTTTGCTTATATAATTCTGGCTTTTCATCTCCAACAGATAGGTAGCAAATTACTTATGCTCCAAATGTCAGTGAATGGAGTATGAGCAACAGCTACATTTGACTGGCCAACATCAGATGAGCAGACTGCAGAAAATATGAGTTTCTTCAAAGCTGTTGATGAGCTCTGTGGATTCAGACACCAAGAAGAGAAAAATTACCACTGAAAGAAAAAAAAAGAGGTGGTTTAGTTTGTTTGGGGTTTTTTTCCCTCTAGTCACACTTGACTACTTTGCTCTTCTTGGTCATAAAACTCTGTATAGATTAATGTGGCATAACACATCTGAAGGCCTTCTAAGTCTTGCCCAGTGCCTTCATGAAAATGAAGAAATAAGGTATATGACTCTTCTGTAAAGCTTGCACTGGGCAGTGGGCATTTAGGAACAGAATGTTGGAACTAACACCTGTGGAAGAGATGGATTACAGCATCCATCTAGGAATTTTATTTTTAAGAGCAGCCTCCTCTAGTTGCTTTCCGAGTCTTCTGCATGGCAATGTGTGATTGTCATTGACCAATTACTTGATGGAGATACTGGTCGGATAGCTAGTAAGAGAGCAGCATTTCTTTCAGATGGCCAAAGGGAACATGTTCCCTACTTGGGGTAGCTGTTTCCATGTTTCCTTTTCCAACCTCTTTCTACTTGTTTCTACCTGTTTTTACCATGGTCTTTGGATGTACCAAGTATTGTCATTACGTATTCAGTAGGAATATATATGAAGCATATCCTTAGTAATAGAGACTGTTATTGTACCTTATGAAGCTCGGACATCTGCATTTGTATATAACAGAACAACACTGAAAGTGCCTCTAAAACCTGAAGAAGCTGGTTATTGCAGCTTTTTGTTGAAGCCCAGTCTTGGTTGCAGACATAAAACTCTGCTTCAGAACTAACTTTGATGAACACTTGTAAGCTTTTGCTAGTGCCAAATATACCTACTTGCCCACCAAGTCAACACGCTTTTGCAACACACATAGCTTCTCTTTTCCAGTCCTCAGAGGTGCAATCCAGCCTTTAAAGTTGGTTCCTCTGAATCCCATTTTCTCTGCACTACATAATAGCAGCAGTGTTCAGAAAGCAAGCTTTGGTTTCCCAACTATATACTAAAATGGAAAACCTTCAAAGCAGAAGGTAATTTTCAGATGGTAGCCCTGTTCAAATTAACCAAGCAACATAGATGTTTTCTTAAGTGGCACTTGCCAGTTCATCACAAAAATACATGTCCGCCACCGAATGCCTCACATTTTGTCCCGTATTGTTTGCTACTCCCAGCTCAGGCAGTCTGAGTGCTCAGCTGAACTGTGCATCCCCTCTCTTACATCTATGGGATTCTGCCAAGCCTACCTGTTAGTAGTAGTAGTAGTCAGTAACGTCTTATGGTGTGCATAATAACTGTCAGTGTTTTTCTCTCATCCCAGCACATTAGAGATGAATGTGAAGTTATCTTCATGTCCGACACTTTGAGATTCCATTAAATATTGAGCTGGAGCAAATAATTGCATAAATTAAGTATTCGGAAGTTTTCAAAGAAAGATTCTTTGAGAAACACCCTAACAGAGTAGGAATTAGCTCTATGTTCAGGGGCAGAGCACCAATGAAGACAAGCACAATAGGAATAAGTCTTCTATCTCTTGCCGTAGTAACCATATAGCTTGGTTTACCAGAGGAGGAGGAATGGGGACTGTCTCCTCTTCGAAGAACAGCATTGAAAGGCACCAGGGCATTACGTCTCACTGCCTTTCTGTTCAGGTCACTGTTCTGAGATACAGCAGAACAAGTTTAGTCTCAAGTTGGAGACTCAGTTGTTAATCTTGTCTCCCTGCATTTCTTATTATAGAACCATAATGTTTCCTAATACTATCATGTTAAGAGCCTCCACTCATTTCCCAAAGAAGTTTTTATTCAAAACAATATACATTAGCTCAAGGAGTCAGCAACAGAAACCTTTTTGAGAACCTATTTGTAAAAAACAAACAAAACCAAAATATTATACACCTGCTCTATTTTTTATGTTTAAGGAAGGGCCAATTCCTGAATCTGAGAAGGTTCTATAAAATAAATTATTCTTATACTACAGTGAGTAATACCATTGCCAGCCAGAAGTTTATCTTTACCGCGGCCTTTATGCACTGGACAAGCTTTGGCTGACAGCATTCATACATGTAATGCTGGCTGGCAGGTGCAGCAAGACCTACAGGTCTCTCAGTCCTTGCCTTTGAGCAGATATAAGCTGATGCAGTTAAAGGCCCAAAGCACAGGGACTTGCTGCTGGGAGGACAGCTTGCTCACTGGAGTTGCAAGCTATGTAACAAGCCACAGCGAGTGGAAAGGTCATGCATCCAAGTCACCAGAGGAATAATCAATGTCCAGCAGTAGGCAGCTGGTTCTAATGTAACAATCCAATCAACTTTTTGTCATGTTATTAAATATATACACTAAATATATATATAAATTTACTGGGGAACTGTTAGTCTCATTTATCCTTCTTGTTCCCAGGACACTGTTATAAAGGCAACTTCATTAGATAAGATAATTTCGCAGAAGAGAGTTTCACACAGCATATACATCTGTGAAGTTGAATGTACCACTGCATCTTTGTATGGGCTACAACCATAGTGTTACTTGAGAGTTAAACTAAAATTCAGAGGTATGGTTATTTTTTTTCTAATTGTTATGTTGGGTTTTTTTCTAGTTGCTGTCTACTTGTCTAAACATTTTTCTTGATTATATGAAATGACTCCAGACAAGCTCCACGGCAAAAGAATAGGAAGTTTTGGACTTCAGTCTCCCCATGTTTTGTTTTGTAGCTGTAATTTTGATTTTGCCTGTTTCACGTTCCAGTCATTCTTTCAGGAAAGTGGAGGTGCAGAATAAAGTGACACCAGTAAGAATGCTACGTGTGGGAAGCACAGAATGAGCAATGGATCTTTGTTGGCCATTAGAGAAGAGAGTTTACCTACTAGTCTATCTCACTGTGTCTGAGTAGTGTGACTACCTGCTCTGATACTGAGACAGTGGCTGGAGAGCGGAAGCAGTTCAACCAGCTTTCCAGAAACCAGCTTTCCAGGAAAATGACAGACAGGATCACCCAAAGCATGAAAGTACTGTGAATGAGTTTAAAGCTTCTAAGTGCCTGTGTTCAAAAAAAAAAAAATCCTCTCAATTTCCAGAGCCAATGCTTATCTCCCAAGGAATGGCATGAACATATATGTTGAAGTATGAGAAATGCTGACATGCTGCAGTAACAGAAAGCAGCAGATGCCTTCTAGACTATTACACTGAAGGTTTTGTCAGGAGTTTCTTAAGGAGCTTCTAGTCTCAGCTGAGTGAAAATCTATGGGAGGTACCACTTTTTGCTTTGCAGGTGGGCTCCTCTAGCCCCCTGAGAAAAATTCACAGGCAGAATGGTGTTCTCTCTGTGAGTATTCTGCAGAATTGTTTCTACTGATTTCAGTCACCTGCAGTATTGCTTCAGCTTTGAATTGAGATTGGCTTGCCACAACTGAGGTCAGAAGCTAACGGTGGTCTGAGGAAAATTAAAATGCGCTGGGAGTAAGCTGTGGGACATATGTACAGAACACAGAGGGTGCTGAGGATAAGCAATCTGCACCTCAAATTCACCTGAATAAAACATGAAATGACATTCTCTTGAAAAGTACTGGTAAACTCTCAATCTGCAGTTTATAACCCTGACTCATGCTGAGGCTTAAGAAATCAAAGAGAGTAAAATCCATGTTTACTCTACTCTGTTGATGCATTTTTGAAACATAAGGCAAGGTAAGTTATGCTGCTTTATGAAAATACAATTGAACACACTGGATTCATTACTGTGGGAAATGAGTTTCATGTGAAGATGTGTAATCATCTCAGACATGCTTACATTTCCATTTCAGACAAGCTCGGCATTTACACTAGGACCTGGGAGCATGGTTCTTTGCAATCCCTTCCCATTCCCTTCAGACTCCCATTCATTCGGTTTTATCCCCAGGCCTCTTAAGTCAAACACCAGGTTTTTAAAAGACAATTCTTTTTCCTGCCACTACTTGAATTTGGGTTCTTTACAGGATCTCAGTAAGCCTCATACATCAATAGGAGGAACTTCAGCAAAGTGTACTATAACTATCTCTGTAACTAACTCACAGCAAAACTGAGGATGTTTTTGAATGAGAATCCTAAAGGTTTAGCACTTATGTCACTCATTTTTTCTTTCAATTGAACAGTTTGTCTTGCATATACTGATTTTCCATGTTGTTGTTTTCTCTCTCAAAATTCACATGTTGCTGAATGTTTTCAGGAATACTATGCATGTCTATCAGTGGCAAATCTTTTATGTGTAGAAATTGTCTTGATAACTTTAATCCCTATTCAGCAAGACATTCATCTGTGTGCTTAATTTAAGGCACATGAGTATCTTTGTTACTTCCACTGGATTATCCATGTACTTGAAACCAGCTGTGGGCTCCCCAGTTGAAGAAAGAGAAGAAACTACTGGAGGGAGTCTGGCTAAGGGCTACAAAGATGATGAGGGGACTGGAGCATCTCTTGTATGAGGAAAGGCTGAGAGAGCTGTGTCTGTTTAGCCTGGAGAAGACTGAGAAGGGATCTGATCAGCACTCATAAATCCCTGAAAGGAGGATATCAAGTGGATGGGGCCAGGCTCAGTGGTGCCCAGTGACAGGATGAGGGGCAATGGGCACAAATTAGAACACAATAAGTTATGTCTGAATGTGAGGAAAAACTTATTTGCTGTGACGGTGATGGAGCATTGGGACAGGCTGCCCAGACAGGTTGTGGAGTCTTCTTCTCTGGAGATATTCAAGACCTATCTGGATGCAATCCTGTGTAACATGCTGTAGGTCATCCTGCATTAGCGGGGGGCTTGAACTAGGTGATCTCCAGAGGTCCCTTCCAACCCCTGTCAGTCGGTGATTCAAGCTTGCTCAAACTGTCTAGTTTTATGAATAGGGACCTTCAGAATATCAAACAGTGCAACAATCAGCTAGACACATCCCAGATGAATTAGAAGGGAAGTATGAGACTTAGAGCTTTAAGACCTAGATTTTGTACTAGTCTGTAGTCACTTTGAAGCCCTGAATTTTTAATTATTTCCACAGCTGCTTTTTTTTTTTTAATGTCTCTTCTTAGACACTACTATGTTATCAGTTTCCTAATTTTGTAAAGTGCAATCATAACAAGATTTCTTTCTCCTTATGCCTGAGGACATGAGTCTCCCCAGAACCTCTGTGTTTCTGTGTCTGTACATGTGCTTAGAGGAGTGGGGTGCTGTGTGGACATCCTGATCTCCTCTGGGAGAAATTTCCGAGTAGCAGGAGCAGCATCCTGCAGCTGAACTGCCTGTTCCCCATGCTCACCGTGACACCGTCCGACGCGTTGCAGAAGCCCTGCTCAGACAGAGGTCATCTCTCTGATAATATGATGATGAGAACCCTCATCTTATTTTGACCTGGAGCCAGGGAAAAGAGGAAAGCCTCGAGCTGCTCGTTCTTTGCCATCTGTGTCACATGAGCAGATGGCTGGCCCCGTAGTAAACCAGCTGTGACTGTTTTAAGGGGCAGCTGTTCTGTGCTTAGGCACTAACAGCTGATGCTATTTAGACTTGGCAGTCAGAAGTGCTGAGCGCATGTTGCTCAGCATAGGTCTGACTGGATCAGTGTGACTTCTTACTAGTCATCAGGGAATGGCCATTTGAGTGAGGAAACAAGAAAAACACTCCTGTCAGCCTTTCTACAGAAGGGGAGAGTACCCCATAGGAGCACCATGCCAGTTGAGAAGCAAAAGAAGATTCTGCTAGTTCAGTACCAGCTTTACCCTGTGACTTTGACAAATAGTTTATTCCTTGATATTTGCTAGATAAACTGAAAAACTGAGCACAGTCTCAGGCCACTGCTTCACTGCACAGCCAGACTGCACAGTACTTGGATGATACAGACCACATAACCCCCTCAGAAGTAGATGGTGAACAGTGAATTATTCACAATGCTTCCTTATGCAGGCTGCCTTAGTCTTGCCCAACACGAGCCATCTACTCTTTCAAGTCAGCTGAACTTTGAGATACAAGTGGCAGATTTATTTGCACAGGATGCAACACAGATGGGAGGAGGCTGTTGTCAGCATATTAACCAACACTTTCCTAATTTGCCACTGTAACTTCACGTACTCTATGTCATGAACAGGATGAGGGGAGTTTGCAGAACCAGATCCTCTCTGTGGGAAGTTCCCCCTGTCTTTGTGAAATATCTACTGTGGTGTTCTGGGCTGCTTGTTTGTTTTTAAAGTTGTTCCAAAAAGACTCAATACTTCTAGCAGCTGCTGTTGGTGAGAATTTGTTGAGTTGTTTGCTTCTGAAAGAAAGACAGTTTCTAAAATACATTAATAGCTGCTGATTGATGATGTGATGGCTGCTGTGAGGGATTAAGAGTAAGGACTTTTCTCTTGGTCTCTACAGCCTGCACTGTCAGTCTCCCCATTCCAGGGTTGCAAAAGACACCTTCTCACCTGGTCAGTGGGTTTTACTAGGGGAATTTGCTACCTTAGCTTAACTGAATAGCCTCTAAATTGATTTACACACCTTGCCTCCATAGAACCACTAGCCTGGTAAATCAACACCCCCAGTCTTGCCTGTTTTCATTTCCACTGTGTAGGTTTGGGTCTATGCAAAGAACTGCTGGCAGCAGAGCATAGAATGCACTATAAACTCATATCCCAGTATACCCCAGTCTTTTGTTTATGCCTAATGTTTTCAGAAATGAAATCCTTACTGGGAATTTTGGTGAACCCATCTTGTGACTGTATGCTTACAGCTTTGGAGATCTGCTTTCTGATCCTGACACGGTCCATTTTGTGTAGTCCAAGCAAAGCAAGAGAAACTAGTTGAGATGAGCGACAACAGGAAACAGTTTTTCTGTCAATTCCTAACAATCCCAAGTGTTTGTAATATAGTCATTCCAGCAGATCTAGACAAGTGTTTTGTTAGGGTTTGTATCGTATAGACTAATAATAAAAAAATAGTTTGCCATCTCAAAGATCCTGCAGCAGACAGGCAAGAATTACTACTTCTCATTACAAAGCCATAGAGAGATTTTGTTACTTCCCCAGATAACAGAGGAAACTCATGTCAGAGTATGGGACTCAAACCTTTCAACATGTGGGAACACCCAAATCCTACTCAGTGCCTGAGTACCAAAGAGATACTAGCATCTGAGGCTCAGCTTCTTATACAGCAAGGACTGCAATAAGTAGAGCAGCTGGGATAGTGTTTGTCTCTCCTGATCCCATGCTGTGACCTGACGACGTTGTGGGTCACTTGGAGCCCCAGACATTCAAATTCATCACCTCCAGAAAATTAAAGTGAAAAAAAAAAAAAGAGGTTGCTTAATTTGTGTGTGTATTCATTGCAGACATTGTAGAAACAGATACTGCAAGATAAGGTGGAAATATGTAGGTCATTCAAAATGTATTCTTCCCTGTCATGGTGTTCTTTTCTCCTGCACTTAGAAGATAGGATAAAGAATGACACTCAGAAAGAGTGGAAGTGACAGGTGATGAAAGAGAAAGTGAGCAAAAGTGACTCTTGTAACAAAGCCTTTGAATTAACAGCAGATGAAAAGAAACCTGAACTAATAGAAAGCTAAAATATATGGGTGGTGTTTGTCTGTGGTAAGGCAGTAAGCCATTAGAGCTGACCATCAATTCTGCAGGCTGCACTACTCGTTTGTTTAGGAAAACAGTGTGATAATGAAAGATGCACAGACAGTATCCCAGATCAAGGCCCCTGCATAAGCAGTTTGACTTTCTGTAATGTTGCAAGCTTCATCTGTGACAACATTAATTCACTTCTTTTCATGAGTCCAGTCTACACTGCTGACAATACTTCTTGGAGAACCGGACCCAAATTTACCCTCAGTGGTCAAAAGCTAACAAGTACTAATACTAGTTAGGAAGCGAGACAGAGAATCAGGGCAGCCTCATTTCCTACACCTGGCTGAACAGCGTCACTACAGCCTACACGGCCCTAACGAACACGTCGAACCTTCATTACATCAGACTTGCCAATAGAGGGTCAAAACCCAATACCTGAGCACATTCCTGATGTTCTGCCAGCATACTGCTTCAGTTCTCAGCTGCTCGGGTGGGAGCGCGCTGCCGCAGCACACTGCCTCCTGGTCCCTCCCAGGCACCATCAGCTCCTTGAAGGCCTGGCTCACCCTGCCTGTGCCTTGTGCTGTCTTTCATGTCCCTGTGGACAGGGCATAAAATGCTTCCATGCCTGTTTCAGAGCATATCAAATGTCTTTGACACCTCTGTAAGAATTTGAGAACGATTAGGAAAAGTAGTAGGCAAAGCAGAATAGATTTCTTGGCAGAATTTTTGATGGAAATTTTGTCTCAGTTCAGTCAATCAAAACCATTTAACCAATGTTACTGGGAGCAAGAGACAAAATGAATGATTTAAGAGCACTTAATTTAATTTTTTGACATTTTAAATATAGATTAGCCATCATCCTGCAACGTGTAAGATATCAGATGGCAGAGATTAAATGAAGCACATCAACCTAGTCAGATTCAGGTAACTCCAGAAATATTTTTATTCAGATTTTTTTACAGATTTGGATATAGTCTATCATTACTCCTGCTGCTTGAGAAGAAAATAGTTCTCAAACACCAGAATTTTCTGTGCATCACACCACAGGTCTGCATTTTGACTGGTAGATTTTGCCATCCTGAATCTTGGACCAGGATATCACAATTCTTGACCAGCACAAACTTTTTCTATAAGCAGTTTAACTCCTGGGATATTGCAATCTTCTCTCCCCTTCTCAGCCTCCATTTCTGGTATTCTGTTCCCTGCCTGCCTGCCTCTTGTTCTGGCATAAATGTCTTAAATACAGCTGAGAGCTGCATTGGGTAAAAGTTAAGAGAAAAAATGGTATGGAAGTCATATATACGTATGCATGCTCCTAGAGATTGTTAACTTTTTGCAGGCTGAATTATAAACTGACATGTAAAAGGGGGTCTGGCTCATTTTGCTTTGTTTTATGAATGAACTCAGAATTCTAGAGAGCATAAAACTCAGTTAAGGACATCTAATCTACAGCACCAGATTGTGTATAGCAGGAGGGAAGTGAACATGAAGTAAGAGCCGAGTAACTCTATTAATGCAGCATTCTGAGGCTGAAGTAATAACAGCTTTGCGGATACTCCTTGCTCTGTAGGATATAGGGCAAAGAGAGGGGTAAAGATGTAATTTTTAATTTAATTTACCCACTCCATGTTTTGATGTTAGGTTGTGTTTTGTGAAGACTGTTAAGTATGCCTGTTACTAGTTGCCTAGTTGCCCTAGCACCTTAAGGGCCACACGTGGGTCGAAGTACCACTGTGGTTAGATTGGTACAAACAGAGGGCAACGCAAATGTTACTGCCCTGAAGACCTTTCTAGATATCTGCCAAAACTGAGATTACTTCTCCTTTTATACAAACTTCCACTGATGCTGTGAAGTTACTGATGCTGCGCAGATTTGTATCACTTGAGGATGTGCCTCCTATTTTTGTATACAGCAGGATGTTGTAGCCTCCAAAACCAGCTGAAGACAGCCTGTTCTTTTGCTAAGCTCCAGCTCCTCTGTAGCTCCAGCTGTCATCTGGAAGCTTGCTGGTGAGATGTGTTGCTGGAAGCTGCAGCTTCCCAGCATGCTGCTCTTCACACATTGGGACGAAGCAGCGAGATGGCAATATTCACTCCCAAACAGAAGTGGTTACATTTTTTCTCTTCTCACCCTGCAGGTATATCAGCATTGGACTGGGATGGCTTTTCAGCTGCTGCTCCTTGGGTCGTGGTTGCTCTCTTTATCTCAGGCAAGTGGCATGGTTTGGCTATTTAAAGTCAAAAGTGGGGAGTCCAAATGTGTGCAGGTGAGAGGGTGGGAACGGCTTGTGCTTGGACTGTGCTGTTTCTGTTTCCTGTCCACCAGGATAGACTCTTCAAACACATTTTCATTTCAGTCTTTAATACCTGAACACTGCCACCTTCATGCCCTTAGAAGGTCAGGTCGTCAGTGTGTGACAGTGAGTCCTGTGGTGATGCCAAGCCTCCCCCACTGGCCTTGACATGACTTAGATCCTCTTCATACTGTACTTGTGGGCTGAACTTTAGGTTACCTTCAAGCTCAGGTGTGGTGATTGCCCACACCACAAAGTCCTTAGACTGACTCCCAGTGGCTACATAGCCCTTCAGCAAGCTTTGCTCCATGGTATGTGAGGTTAATGCTGTCCCCTCACCTCTTCCCCTCACCCCTTTGTCACATTTGGAACCTGCTGCTGTGATCTGGATTCAAGCAAAGAAAGTCTCCCATGTGCTACCCCAGCTCCCACATCTCAGTCATTTGTCCCCACCCATGTTCATGTAGACCCAATCCCCATAGAGAGGCTGGTATCTAGCACTCTCTGCCTGGGGGCCTCCACACGGGAAGGTGTGTGGTGAGAGTTGGATGGGGGACAAAAGGGCTGACAGATCATGTGGTTCAGGCAGGGGAAAGGAAATCTGTGATGTCGCTCTGTTGCCAGAGGGGTGATATAGAAGACTGACAACTGTTTTTACTTGGTGCCATTTTGAAACCAATCACCTTTTCAGGGTGGAAGAAGAACACCAGCTCTGTTGGGCCTGGGAGCTTTCAACTTTTGCCTAACTGTGAAGGAAAATACAAAAGCATTTTGTGGCTTTAGGTCAGGAAGTATTGTGGCAAGTTTTATTAGTCCACCAAAGCTCATTTTTAAAAAGTAAAATATTTTAATAATATCTCAAGCCTCGAATTAAGAACCATGCTGAAAAAGCCTCCTTGAAGAAGGTTTTCATTATGTTTTTATCCACTTTTAGAGAAAGTAACTTTTGCAGATGGCAGAGCTCGTGTCATTACATCAGTAGGTAGACTGCCATGATGGAGGATCAGGTGCTTTGTAGCTTAAATTTGCTAGTGCAGCAAGGTAATTAACAAAAGCAGTTTAGAGAGAAGATATTTGGTGATAATTTTGGCCAGAAAAATTATTTCTAAATGGGAAGAGATCTGTACTGTGTCAGCCTGAGACATCCATTCATTTAATAGCCTCATTAGGCAGGGGGTGGGTGTCCAAAGCAGGTCAGATGGGGAAGAGCTTATATAAACACAAAATCAGTGAACAGAAGTAAAGTTGAATTAATAAAGAACAATGGACACTGCTCAATTATACACCATCAGTAATATCTGAAGCTAAAAATTCTCTCCTTTGGATACCAGATGCCAGGAAAATAATATGAAAGGCCTGAATTATTGCTAAGTCTTAATAAATCAGTTGGCAACAAGAAGAGCTAAATAAGCACCTTTTGATGCCTGAAACATTGCTATTTTTCAAATACTGAATTGTGTGGAATCCTTGGTAAGCTTGAAACCTCGTCCTGGGGACAATAGCATCACAAGCAAGAGATGGACAACCTGAACAACAGTATGTACACAGGTCCAGGGGAATGTACACAAGTCCATGGGACCTGATGAGGTGCATCCCAGAGTCCTGAAGGAATTGGCTGATGTAGTTGCCAAGCCACTCTCCATGGTATTTGAAAAGTCATGGCAGTCCCTGGTGACTGGAAGAGAGGAAACGTCAATGCCATTTTTAAAAAGGGTTGGAAGGAGGACCCTGGGAATTACTGACCTGTCAGCCTCACCTCTGTGCCTAGGAAGATCATGGAACAGATCCTCCTAGAAGCTATGCTGAGGCACATGGAGGACAGGGTGGTGATTCGAGACAGCCAGTGCGGCTTTACTAGGGGCAAGTCCTGCCTGACCAATCTAGTGTCTTTCCTTAATGGAGTAACTGCATCAGTGGACAAGGGAAGAGCTATGGATGTCATCTATCTGGATTTCTGCAAGGCCTTTGACATGGTCCCCCACAACATCCTTCTCTCTGAGTTGGAGAGATATGGATTTGGTGGGTGGACTGTTCAGTGGATAAGGAATTGGCTGGATGGTCACATCCAGAGGGTGGTGACCAGTGGCTCCAAGTCCAGTGACAAGTGGAGCTCCTCAAGGGCGTGTGCTTGGACTGGTGCTGTTTAGTATCTTTATTAATGATATTGACAGTGGGATTGAGTACCACCCTCAGAAAATTGCTGATGGCACCAAGATGAGTGGTGAGGTTACTGTGTCAGAGGGACAGGATGCCATCCAGAGGGACCTGGACAGGCTGGAGAAATGGGCCCAGGTGAACCTCATGAGGTTCAACAAAGCCAAGTGCAGGGTTCTGCACCTGGGTCAGGACAACCCCTGTTATCCATACAGGTTAGGAGATGATGTGCTTGAAAGCAGCCCTGAGGAAAGGGACTTGGGAGTACTCATGGGTGAGAAGCTGGACATGAGCCACCAGAAGCTGCAGGTGGCTGTCAGGGACAGATGGAGGCAGATTCTGACTTATCAGGCTTTCATTGTACATCCACTGGTACAAAGTTCCCTTTGATGCATATGCTGCTCTGCCATATCACACCTCCTCATGGGGAATTTTATATCTGCTCTAAATTTATATAAGCAGTAGTACTTTCTTTTAAGTCAGAGTTTGTATAGATAGGAGGCTGAACCCCGTTGCTCTTGTGTTCTCTCCTATAGCTATAGAAATAAACTGCTTCTGTCTTACCTGAATCATCAGGCTATATGTTTATTCCATGACAGTTCCTACACCAGGTGTTGAAGGGAGGAGAAAACTGGGCTCTTTTCACCTTTGTGGGAGACAAGGGACATACTATTTAGCTCTGAGTGTTTATGCTTCCAGAAAAATAACTACTCTGTACAATTTAGCTTTCTATTTTGTGTCAAAACTATGTTAAATTCTGTGTTCATGTAGGCTGAGGGAAGGAAGATGGACACCAAGTAACAGCAGGGTGATTAAGGAGGAGGAAAGTCAAAATGGTATTTCTTCTTTGAGGTGACCTGGGAGTCTGTGCTGCCCTCTTGGACAACTCCTCTTAGTAAGTCAGTGATGGAAATTCATATGGAGGTCAATGCTCACAAGAGTTAACTGGAGCTTACTGTCTCTTTCCGAGCCAAATGCATGATGACAATAGCTTTTACTTTGAAATATTTGCAACTCTGTGCCAATTTGTCAATGTATGGTCTTCTGGGAGATTTTGTTAAGCCCTTGTTATAAATGTTTCATGAATGTGAGCAGCAAGCATCAGCTACACCAAAACAGCCTTTTTATCTGTTCCTGCTTCGTCCTCCTTACAGTGAGTGACTCCGTACTCATGTCGGTGGTGACTCCTGTTTACAACAACTGAGAAGAGAGCAGTGTGGTTGAAGCATTTGGTCTGTATGTCTGTCACGACTTCACGTAGCTTTAACATGATCTTTGCTTTTCTCTTTTTATTTTTCATATAAACCGATATATTTTTTTGCATCTCTCAGCAAATAATCTTCACGTATATCTCAATGCCCTATAACTGGTTTACCATTTTTAGTGTCAGGGAGATGTAGCTTATAAAAGATGGCACAGTTTTGTCATTTATAGTAACATTCTAATATTTTTCTCTAAGCTTTTTTCTCTATGCATTTTTATTTCCTTTCAATACTGGCTTCCTCAAAAACCCAAAATTTAACAGCACAAAATCTAATCACAGCAGCTCTGGAATACAGGATATAAAGCCAATGCTGTAAGCATGGAATTAATTTATAATTTACTGATTTAATTGTGCATTTGTCTGGTTAGTTGCAAAATAATGGGAGAACAGTCGATCAACCCGATGCTATATCAAACAGTTTATAATAGTTCTGAAGTGCTTTAAGACTTACAGTATTATAAATGCTGATACCTCAAGCCTTAAGTGAATTAGAATTAAAGGTGATGGTGATATAAAGATCTTTTTTTGAAAAAAAAATGATGACTGCCTAGTTTTTTTAATAAAGCTGAGGTTTTCTGAACTAGTACACTACTTGGAAGAATTATTTTAGGAAGTTTGAGCAGAAGCAGTTTGGTACAATGGATAAACTTTCTTTCTAGATTTTATATTTATAAAGAAAGGCACCTTTTTCCATGAGTAATCTAAAGCATCTGAACAGAAGACACTGAAAATGTGAAATCTGGGATGGAGATAATCCACTGGGCTCAGTGGAAAACAAGCTGGTTTTGTTGAGCTAGATCATAGACATTTAAACTACTTGCCTTCACAGTTGCTCAATTATATGTATTAACTGAGACATCACTAGGAAATCTGAATCTCATTTGATGTTCAGCAGATGGATTACATCTTAAACTGATGAATGAGGAAGGACTACATCAGGAGCACTAGGGTAACAGTAAGTGTAGTTCATGTTTGTGGATTGCTATGCAGAGAATTTGTGAATATTTATTATAGGATTGAAGATGGTATTATTGCACACATTGGCAGCAGAGCTAAGAGTTGGTGTGCAACCTTGGGATACTGGACCTTTAAGATCTTCACTTTGCCATCCTACTGTTCCACTAGTAAATTTGAGCAATTCTATATCAGCATTGTTTTGTCAACTTTGATGATGCCATGCTGATTTGCATCAGCGAAAGATGTACCCAACAAACTCATTAAAAAAATCAGTATTATGTGAATCATGTTGTGTCTCATGCTTCTATTTAACCCTTGTTCCTTATCTACTCTGGCATGGGGTATTGAATCACAGAATCATAGAATATCTCAAGTTGGAAGGGACCCATAAGGATCATGGATTCCAAATCTCTGCTCCTCACAGGACTGCCTAAAACTAAACCATATGACTAAGAGCATCATCCAGACACATCTTGAAATCTGACAGGCTCAGTGCTGTGACCACTTGCCTGGGGAGCCTGTTCCAGGGACTGGCCATTCTCCTGGTGAAGAACCTTTTCCAAATGTCCAGTATGAATTGTCTCTGATGCCGTTTCATTCCATTTCCTGTTTGCACCTAGCTTGAGGAGCCAGTCAAAATTCCTTATAATCTGTGACAAAATTTACTTAGTTTGAGTAAGAAATTTATCAAGCTTCTCTATGATTAAGCAAGACAGTCAAGAATGTGTCTTAAGGTGGAAGTGTGTGAGAGTGATCCTGCTGAAGTGAGAGTTTAGCATGTACATAAGCATCTGCCTAGTCTGGGGATGCAATTAAAGATCTAGAACCATATCATGGAGTGACTTTTGACTCTGTGACTGATATCAGAATTGCATCAGATTGCAAATTCAGCCTGACTTAGAATGTAAATATGCACCACCATATCCCTGGCATAGCTCTTATTTTAAACCTGGAAGTGATCCTTCCGCTCTTCCATTCTGCAGAGAAGTAAAAGCTGTTTAATGTCTCATTCAATCTCACTAAAGAGTGGCAGAAGTAGATTGCCTGTACTTCTAGCATCCTACAAACTTTTTGTCAGAACTGTTTCTCCTTGTAATGACTTTTCCACCTCTGACTTGTGCCAAAGAAGGAAAAAATGAATAATGATTATTTGTTCAAACAGCAGGACTGTGGCACAATGAGTTTGAGCTATGCTATGAGGATGTTTGGCTAGCTACTTCGTCTAAATGAATGCTGAATGTAAATAAAACATAATATTCAGAGTTCACCCTACTTTAGAGCAGCAGAGGCACATCATTAAAAAATTTCTGACATGTCAGTGAGCAATGAATTACTATGCAGTGCAGCACTGTAAGGACATAACAAGCAACTCCCTGCTGGTGTATAATGTGCCAGCACATGGAAGATGATATATAGAATGAGACAAGAAATAGGTCCTTAGGGAATAAGATACTTCAGGCCTAATTCTGAGGTGCTGTAAGAAGCATACATCTCCACTGTAAAGAGCTGGAGCTCAATTTACTTACAGCAGTCTGGGTGCCAGCTCTTTCTCATTAGTGAACAGAGATGATGCTCACTGTATTATGACTTCTTCCCCTCCAGCTTGACAAAAATCCTTCTGCTACCGTCTTAAGGTTTCTCCACTGCTAGCCACCTGCCGCTGAGTCTCATCTTTCCATTCAGCCTGGCACCCTACCTTTCTGCTCCCCAGTCTTCTGCACTGAAACTTGACAAGCCATTCCCTCCTTTAATTGGGAATGTATCTTGACAATGCTTTCCAGCTGCTGGTCCTCAACAACTTGTCAGGGGACTACAGAAAATCACTCTCTGTTCAGAAGGCTTAAATTTACCGTGCAGGGGTCTGTACTTCCACTGGAAAAATAGGGAGTCTGCAATCTGATAGAGGCTCAATGCCAGCCTTAGTAGATGGTGACTTCTGCAACTTAAATGAAGTGACAGCAATGCATATCAGGAGGGCAAGGAAACAAACAAGAAAGAAGAGAGGTCCAGATTGATGTAAAAATAAACTGTGCCACCATGAGGACAGCTAGGCAGTAGAACAGGTTGTTCAGAGAGGTTGTGGTATCTCCATCCTACAAGGTTTTCAGAATGTGATTGGACAAGGGACTGAGCACCCTGGTCTGATCTCACAGCTGACCCAGCTTTGGGGAGTCTGAATTAGAGACTTCCCATGGTCCCTTCCATCCCATGATCCCATGAACTTCATGCATGGAATGCAGATGAGAACTTTTTCTGGAATATTTAGAACTGGCTATCATGAATCTTGAGAACTTGATGGACCTTTTTAGGTCACAGGAATATTTGAGTTCTGTATCCTGTATCAGGATCCAGGAAAAAACTATACCAGTAGATCAGGAAATCGAGAGAACATTTTGTGGCTTGTGAATCCATGGTCGTATTAACTGTACTTTTCAGGCCCATGGATGATGCCAGTGGAAAAGACATGGTTAATGAATTACTTTTAGGCTGTCTTTAACATTTTTTGTGTTATTTCTGTACTCTAAAGCACTCTAATAAGTATATATATACATATATAACACACTTTTTTTTTTTTTTTACAAAGGTCACATTAGTACAAGCCTTTCAGCTACTTGGTGTATTGGCTGATGAACCTTCACAGTACTTCTAGCTGGACCATTTCTTGCTGTGATTGTACCAGTGGTATATTGCTTAACTGCTAGAGGCACTGGAGTTGAATCTGAGTCACACTGCTAAATGCCTCTTACCTCTTACTGTGCCCAGACTGCACATTTGACCAAGGAAGATATATAGAGTACTTCTTTAGGTTTTATTTGAATAATGGCAGTTAGCAAAAATAGAAATCGCTGGTTTAACAAGTCCCATTGTCCCCTGGAAGCTGTTAGGGTTAACTGCAAGGAAGCACCAAGTTAACAGGTACAATTTTCAGTAGGTGCTCTTTCTTTAGCAGGATTCCTGCGTTGCCTATGCTTGCATGTACAGTTGTTGCTTAGCTCATGTGTTTACTACCAATGCATGTTTGCAAAATAATAATTAAATGCAGAACATATGCTATTGTTTTGCATGTGGCCTCTCTGGGAGGGCATTTATCAATGGGTGTTTTTGTCTCAGTGCTGGGGTTATTCTAGTGCAATGGAAGACACCCAGATCAACAACTGTTTGCAAAATTGTGGCTCTGAGCAGTGCCAGCCCACAAGAGAATTTCTGAACCTGCCTGTATAGCCCATGGCAAGTGAGTAGCGGCAGGCAGAAGGGTTACCAGAGTTCACCAGAGGCTGCACAAGGCTTGGATTACTCAACTCTCATAGAGCTTTTGCTGCCAAATGCAAAGGAGAACATTGTAGGATAAATAGCTGTTATCTGCACTTAGAATATGCCTTCCAAGTGAGATGGAAGGTGTTCTGCCTTACAGGATTATCTGGCTGTTCATCCTGTCACGTGAAACAGTGATCCTCTGGTGGTTATAAAACATGTGCTGTCAACAGAGGGGCCACAGGACAGTTTCATAAGGTCACAGGCACAGTTTCTTTGGTCTTGCCCCAAAGCTTTTTAAATTTAGGTTCACATGTTTAGGTTCACTGGTATAAAAGTTGTTTTGAAAGAAATTAAAGAGCCCTGATTCCAAGCAGATGCAGCTGGTAAAGCTGTACACCGTATTTCTGTGGCTCTCTACTCTGAAACTTTTTTTGTTTATGGTAAGAGTAATCACAAAGACAGAGATTTTGGCACGGTTTCTGTCCTCTTCTTGGGCCTATCCCAATACAAAAAATATATGATGGATGTTCCTTGGGGCTAAACAAAACTAAATCCAACCTAATGGAAGTAACAGATTACCAAAGTTGATGTCAACTAGCTTGACCTTTGGCTCAGATGTTTCATTAGTGTACACATTGAATAGCTTTTTCAGACCTTCATGGTTTCATTACTAATTTTTATGGGAGTGGTGCATGACAGATGTGGGAGAGATGATAATGATGAAACTCTGGCATCTACAAAAGCATCAATATGACTCACCCACCTGTCTTTATCAGTAGTTATTACACAAGTTTGTTGCTTTAGAAGGTACCTTCCTTACCCTTTACTTTCATTTTCCATGTCACCCTGCCCTATACCTATACTTTTTGTAGAGTAATTCTTTGGGAAAAGCTTAGGAGAGAATAAAATTTTAGAAGCCTTGAATTTAACTTTTCTGTTGGGTGGAAAAACACGACCAGGCTCTGGGATAACTCACTGCAGTGTGACTTTCTTCACTGAACTTTTCTTACTCACTTATTCTGAGGCAGGAATGGCACGAAACTTCTTTGCCCCTTTTCTGTAACTGATCACCTCAGTAAACAAAGCTCAGCAGATTTCACTGCTTCCTGGTTTACTTGGCCACCTCATGACCTTTCATAGGCCACACCATGCAACCCTGCAAACTCTGTTGCTTTTCATTGAGAGAAGGGGAGTACTTCCACTTCCCCTGCCTAATGCCTGCCACACGTAATACCCTGCTACACAATTGGAACAGCTTTTGCTTGCTGCGTGCTACTGTTACACTTAAAGAAAGCTCTCTGCCTAATTATTACTTATTACTTCAGCAAAATGTTTATTCTGGTCTCTTAACCTCAAAAGGCAGATTAACTCGAGATTGATTTAGACCAGCTTCTACAGCCATTGTCATGTATTCTGTTTCATTTTCTTGGTTGACCCTACTTTGAGCAGGAGATTGGACTAAAGAATTCCCAAGGTCCCTTCCAACTCGAATTATTCTCTTATTCTATGATTAAGTGATGCTGACTGAAAGATGTCATCACACTTCAACAAGTTATCTTCCTGTTGTGCTCACTGCACAGTGGAATGTAATCACTAACAAAAATAAAAGAAGAGAGAGGTGACAGGTATGGAATTCAGCTTGTGTTGTACTAAATAATTAGCGCTGTGCTGGGTTGGGTTTTTTGTTTGGGTTTTTTCATGTGGGATATTCTGTGTTTGCAATGATACTGTGTGTACTGTGGAAAAACATTTCATGGGGAAGTATTTAGTGCTTCCTGACAGTTCCAATTCTGGTACCACTTGAGATTAGCAGGTTGACAGGCTCTTACTGCCTTTGAAGCTTTGCATTTGTCCAGGCAGATTGCCTTTTTCCCCCACCATTTGCTGATGGTGTAATCACAGGGAGCTGAAGTGTATTTTATCTCACTACATAGCCAGTTGTTATTTTTAGACCTAAATCATTTCTTTGGAGTTACATTCACCCTTAATTATAGGCATTAATGACACAGTTAGCATCTTCTAAAAGACAGAGTAAGATCTAGAGATTAATTAAAGCGGCTGATGAAGCTTTTACATGAAGTCACTGATGTCCTCTACAAGTGTCTGTAATGCCTTGACTCATGTTGCTTACATTAGAGAAGAAAGCTTAGGCCCGACTTGATGCAAATCATTAACTATGAAATCAAGAAAACATTTCTTCGAAGCTAGGCTACTTTTGATAATACTAAGATTAAAGTAATAGAACTACTAAATCAGGCTTATGTCAGCAGGTTAACACTAGTGCTGGCTTGGAATAAAAATTCTCTCTGCTCTTAAGCTGTTCTGTGAACACAGCTATCAGCCTATATAAATCCCAGGTAGGAATTCAAGGAAGAACCCAGTGACTCTAAAACTACCAAAAGGCAGTAAATTTAAAAGGTAAAAAAAGTGTCTGAACTGTAGCATTAGAATGAGTGCAAAGCCTTGAAAGCTGTCTGGTCTCCTACACAGGTAAACTTGTCCTCACTAGTTCTCCTAATTCTCAGGCTGTCACTGAGGCTCCAGTAAAACAAAGTTGGGCAACTCATGGCTGGCAGTTTATAGCTGATTTTTTTTCACTCTTTTAGGTTACTGAGAGAATAGAGAGCATGCCTTATTGAGTACCTATATGAGGCTGTTCAGGAGATTTTTATATTTTTATGCTGCTTAGATGTGCATAGGACAATACCTCTTATACCTCCATTGGGAAATTAAAAACTTAAAGAGGTTGTGGAGGAGATTGTACCTGGGATCTTCCATGGCAGCACTTTGGCCCAGTTATCACAAGGCATTTTGAGTTTGGCAGAGTCAGCATCACTGTGCAGAATAAATCCTCCCCACCCCGCTCAGTCCAAATCTAAAAAGTACACAAGTCAGGTTTCTGAGAAAGCTCTCCCCCTCTCCTCCAGCTTCCTCATGACTTCACCCTGCCTGACACATTACTGGCTTGTGGAAAGCTCACCTACAAGCTAGCAAAAGTAAGTGACTGGAAAGATCCATCTGTTTGGCACTCGATTTGTGAAATGCTAAAGCCGTGTAAAAATCTTACAGGTAGATACCACAGTTCTCCTAAAGAAGAGGAGCTGACTCTGCACCAGAGGGAGGCAGGAATGTTGCTCAATATCACTTCTTGTTTGCAACCTCCCTTTTGGTCTTCTTCAGGTGCAACAAGAGGCAAGCAAATTTGCTTGCTGACACTGCAGATTCCTGTTTCTGAGGTAGTAATTCTGGGGGTCAGGAAACGCCAGCTACCCAGGCCTTCAGCCTTGATCTTCACTGCCACTGCTTTGCATGCCTGTTCCACAACCTTCAGTGATGCTCCAGACCTCCAGTACAAGAAGCTGGCCCATCACAAGCTATTTTCAACTTATCAGAGTCAAGATCTGCACACCAAATGAATTCTTGCCCTCGTGGATGTGTAAGCACTCAATAAGTGCTTTTGGGAAAGCAGTGTGAACATCTTATGGGCAGGTGGCACCATAGTCTTTATCTATAGGGACTTAGACCACAAGTCAATCAGGTGACCTTAGGAGTTTCATCCCAGCAGAAACAAGGAGATGGATAGTCAGTGCTTTAGTCCGGGTTTTCTTGGGAAATTAGACTTAAAGTATGTAAAGTTTAAGGCCTGCATTATCCTGAATATTTTCTTCTCTCATACTGTGCTGCAGAGCTGCAGGATGGCAAAAACCTCACTGAAATAAATGGATTAAAATGTTCGTCATGTGTTGACGTGCAATGCAAACTACTTTTTTCTCATTATTTTTCTCATACTAATTGGAAAACTGGGTTGTACCGTTTATCCACAGCACTCTAGACAGGGATTGAGGTTGGGGGAAACATCTTCCTCAAAAGGAGAATATCCTCCAGAAAGACTTATGAGATGGTGGTACCGTCACCTTACTGGCTTTGTGTCGTGCCTATGGAACATTGCAAAGATGCAGGCAAGTAGGGTTCCTACTTTCTGGCTGCTTCAGATGCGGAGCCACGGAGCCACGGAAAGAGCCATCCAAAGGTTTCTCTCAAAAACTGGGCAGAGAAATACAGGGGTTTGGGTTTCTTCCCAAGACAGAGAAAGTTTGAAAAATATTTGCTGAATTTATTTTTATCTGTATTTAAGTATTTTCAATATTGCATTAGAAATAGTTTTATTTTAAAAATCTAATTCACTAAACATTGGCTTATCAGGCTGAGAATTCAGAGACTCTCTTTCTACATTTCTCTCCAGTTAGGGATTCAGATAGGGGAAAGCAGATCAAAAAGACACCCCCTGAGTCCCTTGCTAAATGAAAAATTAAGACCATCTTCATAGGGAGAGTGAAATATATTGTTGGGGTTTGCATTTGTAGGGTATCAAAGTGCTAACAAATGAGAAAATCCCTAACAGAGACTTGCATGTTGACCGCCTGGATGGAGACACTACACTCTTTTAGAAGCTAACTACATTTTCTTTTAGAAAACTTCTGGAAGTAGTTGACCGCCAGTACAGTTCTGACAGGAACCTGTCATGGTTTAACCTCAGTGAGTAACTGAGCACCCCACAGCCACTCACTCAGCATTGCCCCTGCCAAAGAGGATGGGGAGAAGAATAGAAATAAAACCCCTCACGTGTTGAGATAAAGAGAGTTTAATAGAACCATAGAATTGTCTTGGATGGAAAGGACCCTTTAGATCATCAAGTCCAACCATCACCTTAACCTGCCAACCACCACTAAACCAGGTGCCTAAGCACCCCATCTAACTGTCTTATAAAAACCTCCAGGGATGGAGACTCCTCCACTTCCCTGGGCAGCCTGTTCCAATGTCTAACCACCTTCTCTGTGAAAAAAGCTCTAGTCCAAATAGGATTACAAAGGAAGATAACAACAACAACAACAACAAAAACAACAACGACAACAAATCTAACAACAACAACAACAACAATAATAATAGAAATGCACAATTTCAGTTGCTCACCACATGCAGAACAAAGAAGAAGCCAACCTGAATTCCAGTGTGTTTCCAAGCAGTGAACCTACATCCCAGCTAGGTTCACCTGTTATATACAAAGCATGACTTTATATGATGATATTATGGTAGGGAATATCCCTTTGGCCAGCCTGGTCTGGCTGTCCTTGCTGTGCACTCCCAGCTCTTTGTGCACTTGGTAGGATGTGAGAAGCTGAAAAGTCTTTGGCTCAGTCTAGGCACTAAAACTAATAACTAAAAAAAAGCCAGTGTGTTATCAACAATATTCGCAAGCCAAGGGAAGGTCGTGCCTTACCTATCTGGTGACCTTCTATGATGGAGTGACAGCATCAGCAGATAAAGGGAAGGCAACCAATGTCATCTACCTGGACTTGTGCAAGGCCTTTGACACAGTTCCCCACCACATCCTTATCTCTAAATTGGAGAGATGTGGATTTGATGGCTGGACCATCCAGTGGATAAGAAACTGGTTGACAGAACGTAGACAAAGGGTGGTGGTCAATGGGTCTGTGTCCAGGTGGAGGTTGCAGCCTTCAAACTGGAGGAGCATACAAACAGGAGGGGAATCAACTTTTTAAAAGAGTAGACAATGGCAGGAATGGATTGAAGCTGAAGGAGGGAAGGTTTAGGTTAGATATGAGGGGGAAGTTCTTTACAGAGAGAGTGGTGAGGGGCTGGAACAGGCTGCCCACAGAGGTGGTGGATGTCCCATCCCTGGAGGTGTTCAAGGCAATGTGGGATGGGGCCCTGGGCAACCTTGTGTAGCTCCAGGCCTGGAGGTTGGTGACCCTGCCTGTGGCAAGGGGTTTGGAACTCTATGATCCCTGGGGTCCCTTCCAACCCAGACCATTGTATGATTCTATGATTCTGAAATGTTCATCAGATACTGTGGAGTCAAATAATGTTGTTTAGATAACATTTTTTTCTTTGTTCTTTCATTCCCAAGACTCCATGGAAGGGGCACAACACAGCCCTTGTTATGCTCATGTAAATCTCACTTTTGAAATGCACAGAGGTGTATACAGAAAACAAAGGATTGAAAACTGCTGAAACACAGGGCATTCCAGTGTCTTTTCCTCCCAAGATGTTTATGTCTTTTTATTCATGTGACTAGAAAGGTGACCAGTCATGGGTTAACTGCTTGTGCCTTATATACATTGAAATGAGGTGGTTTTGAGAATAGACATAAAAATCTGAGCATGTGATGCTGCCCCCTTTAGATCGTATTTCTAGAATGATAAGACCTAGTGCCAGAAGTAGCAGAATTCATAGATCCCAGTCTGTTTGGGTGTGCGTCTTGGTATTTTAACAGTTACATCAAAGATGTTTTTGTCAGCATACTTCTTACTGGACCCCAGTAAACTGACCACAGAGTTAGTTTTGCTGGCCAGTTAGGTAGAGTTCTCATTAGAGCTTTCCAGTTGTTGGGGAACAGGTAGCATCTCTGACCCATGTGGTTCCTCTGCTGTTAATCTGGGTTTAGCGGACCCTCTCCAGAATTAGCATGCTGATAGAGGCACCCCACCACGTGAAGGAATTGTGTATCTTTGTGATTCCTGTCTCTGTCAAATTCAACTGTAACTGGACTATGGGTTCAGAAGTTATTAACAAACTCACACACATCTGTAGTGCGACTGCTGAAAGCTGGTTTCCCAGGGGACACCACCAGGATACACAGGCAAATGATGGGCCAACAGGGATTTCTACAACACAGTGTCATACTTTGCATTTGTACATCCTTCCAGCTTCAGCCCAGGCTTTTGCAGGGCAGTACATCCACACCTTGATCTGTCCTGGTAAATTCAGCGGTGTGCTGGGGACTCGAGTGCTGTTAAAACTCACTCATCTTTTCCCCACCTGCAGGCTCTTGGGTCACAACTGTGCTACTGCTTCTAGAGGTAAAGTTTTTGGAGTCCTTGGTATCTGTGGGTTTATGAGATATCTCCAAACACAACAGACGTGCTGGAGTCAGTCTGCAGGCAGGCTCCTGACCAAAGTCGTCATTATGCCCATGCAGCAGATACGTCGTCAAAGATAGCAGGCAAGAATGTACAGAAAGGGAAGGGCATCTCAAATGTATGTGGTTGAAATGAGATTCCAGGTAATTTTTAAGTGGCTCATATGTGAATTTGCACTCTCCAAATGTGATTACATCCTTCATTCATTTCCTAGTTCAGGTGGAACAGATGACTGAGCTGGGAGACGGTGTATGCTGAGAGAAGATCTAGTGGCCTCCTTTACAAGTAGGTGCCAGGAACTTCTCATCAGTGTTTATACAACTCACCATTCCTGTCTCCTGCACCTCGTAAACATGGATAATAATAGGTATAGTGCATATTTCACTGGAATTCCTATGGAGAGCAATTAAAACTTTGAAGATGTAAATGTTTAACATTGTTTATAGTCCCGCTGGAAGCACGAGATGCCAGAAATTACATAAGCTCTCGAGATATGAATAAGCTCGATGTAAGCATCTGCTTCTCTTCTTGATCAATTGTTTGGCAGTACCTTGCATAATAAGGCTCTGATTCTAAGTGGGAATCAATGGGGGTTGGCTGACTATAAACTACATTAAATGATAATCTGAACTTTTAACATTTGTGATGTGTCCATGGGCAGGCCTGTAGTTTCCCCTCTCCTTGGCACTGGCCTCATAGCATGAAACCACGGAGAAGGACTCTGTCTCTGGACATTACATTTGTTATTTCCTTATTGTATCCTCTAAGGAAAAATAAATATAATTCAAAGTATATGTTTTTTTGTCAAGGGAAAACATTAAAAGGCAGCTGCAACTTGAGGATTTTGTGGTTGTCTTCACAACAAGGGAAAAGACACGTTGATACTACAATCCTGTCTGTTGAGTATTGTCATAGGTAGAGGCATCAAAAAGAAATGTGATACAGAAACTGTGGGAATTGGTGAGTGTTTGCCAGGATTGGGTGATGCTTGCCTGGGAGCTCCTAAGGTACAAAACAGCTGTTCTGGTGATAAAAACTATGATCTTGATCATTCAGAACAGCTGCTTGGCTGGAGAGTTGTCCATGTTATACTCCTGAGAAAAACAGCTAGAGGGAAATATTCTAAAGTAAATCTTTAGAGGTATAATTACATAGTGTTGTGAGGTGAACAGTACAATGGGGGCTGAAATACCATTGCCTTTATAAATGACAAATTTGTAAAGGTAAATTTCTTAGGAACACTGGTAGAGCTGCTAGGTTCCCGACCAGTATAAAAACAGAGAAGTCCCCTGACGTCAGTGGTGCAAGGGCATGCTACATAGGCTACGGGGGTATGAAGCAAACCATTCATGATCAAGAACTTAAGTTTTCTAAATAGATTTTTTTAAGTACCTTGTTAGAAACTATTAAGAAAGACCGGAATCCAGAAGCTGAGAAAGCTTTGGGAAGGATTAAAAATTGGTTACTAGTTGGAAAGAAAAAGCCCTTTTCTCATTAAAGCAGCAAAGCCCGCTGAAAACACAGAATTATTTAAGGTAAACAAGACTAGGGGAGAGTAAGAAAGTTCTAGAAAGGGTAGTTAACAACTGAGTATAATGTTGCTTCCTCTTTCCATCTGTTTCCCTTCCTACTGCTGACTGCCCACTCCTGCCATCTTCCCTCATGACAGCACAGTCTTTATGCAGTCACTTGTCTCATTATAAAAAGAGAAAACTAGTCTGGCAGTAAACGCCAAATATAAGTGGAGCAGACTGAAAGCTGTGACTAAGGCTGGAAGGAAAGTGACCACAAGCAGCAGTAAAGGGAACTCATGCATTACTTCCAGCTGCAAGCAGAAAGGATGGTTCTCAAAAGAAACCTTCTGTGAGGCCACCTTACATTGCTGCAAGGTGAGTGCGGAGTGGTATGGAGAATTTTCTTCAAGAGTCGTATCTGCAGATATAAATTATCCCACAAGCTCTACCTGGCTGACAACACCAAACTTGTAACACATAAATTAAGCTGTGGATGAAGACCAGAGGTGGAATCCTGTCTTCACTGGCAATGAGCCTTCTCCCTGCTCCTTGGCTTTGAAAGACCTAGGTTCTCCCTCTCAGTTTGTATGTTCACACTGTTCAGAACTGCAGCTTGTAAGGTGCTAATGGTTCATAGTGTTAGCAACAATCAGAATACACACACAGCTACTTATACCAGCCACATCATAACCCTATTTAACCAGGGTAAGCAAGAGCCACCACAGGTACACAGCTCTGACCACACAACTCCAAAATCTCATGCACAGCTTTTGTTTTACCAAAGCTTTTGTCAAAAAAAACCCAGCTTTTATTTTAACAAAGCTTTTGTAATCTACATCTCCATGCAAGTTTGCCTGAACCCCTTGGCACTGATTTTTTTAATACCAACTTTTGAATGGCAAATGGATGTTTATGTTCCATGTAGTGCTGTCCCAGACTGTCTTGTTAATCAGCAAGAGGCAAATATTGCTAGTTTTGTTTGTGGTATAGGAATTTTAAAAGCACTGAAACACTAACAGACAGTGCTAAGTCATCCTCCACAGACAACACAGATAAAAATGGCAAGTGGCACAGGATAAAAGCTCTGGCCTTTCCCATGCACTGAAAGATTAGCCCAGTAGCCAACAGGGAAGTAGAATATCCTCCTCTGTATTGTCAAGTTTTACTGTGGCTCATGCCCTGAGTCATCCTGTTTAGAACAAAATAATTGACAGACAAAAGAGATGCCTTCCTGCTGGTGGTGTTCCACCCTTTCAGGATTCCAAGCCCTTTCATTATAACAATAGGTTGTTTGAAATCTCAGTTCTCTTGCTTTAATTAAGTACTTCCAGACAATAGGAATAGTGGGATATATTTCACTGAGCAAATACATTTTTGGGGTTTTTTTCTGGAAAATTAAGGGTTGACAATGTAACTATATCTGAAAAAAAATATTGACTTGGAATATATATATATATAAACCCAATCCACAGTGATAGCTTGGCTTTTTGGTTTCTTGTATTTTTCTTAACTTTACCATTCCATGTTCCTCCTTTGTAGAGAAAAATGAGAAAAACTCTAGTGTCCAGGACCTGAAGCTGAAAATAATTAACAAAAGTAGTCCAATTGCCAGATGCTAAGTATGTACGTTTCCCAGGGAGGCTAGGGACAGCTACATGTGATCAGCAGTTCTGGAAAGCAGTCCTACATACAGGCTTTTAAAAAAGGACTTTAAGTTTGCATCGGATTTATGTCTTCAAAGACGCACATCAGATACGTTCCTGCAACCTTTCATGTCTTCAAACACAGTCTTTGAGTCAGGAGCATCTAAACTAGGTGGTGCATTAGGCGGAAATTCTTCCTCCCCCCTTCCCGCTGCTTGCCTACATACAGCACAGCCCCAAGTGCTGAGTTAGGGACATGAGCGATGTGTGTGAAAAAGTATGATGCTTGAAATGCCTTACTGTGGTGAGTTGACCACAGCTGGACATCAGGCACCCACCAAAGCCGCTCTATCATTCTCCTCCCACCCCTCAACTGGACAGAAGAGAGAAGATAGAGGGAAAGGCTCATGGGTGGAGATGAGAGATCATTCACCAAGTACCATCAGAGGCAAAACAGACTCTAGTTAGGAAAAAAATAATCTGATTTATTATCAAAGCAGAACAGAGTAATGAGAAATAACACTAAATCTTAAACCACCCACCCCCACCCACACACCCACACCCACCCTTCTTCCTGGGCTTAACTAGAGTCACAATTTCTCTACCTCCACCCCCACAGAACCCAGGGACAGAGAATGAGGGTTGTGGTCAGCTCATCACATGTTGTCTCTGCCACTCCTTCCTCCTCAGGGGGAGGACCTTCACACTCTTCCCCTGCTTCAGCGTGGGGTCTGTCCCTTGGGAGACAGTCCTGCACCAACTTCTCTGACGTGACTCCTTTCCAGCAGCTGAAGTTCTTCACAAACTGCTCCAGCATGGGTCCCTTCCATGGGACCCCATGGAAGGACCAGACATCTATCCTATGGATCCCCCGCTGAATCGTAAACCCTGCCAATAAACCTGCTCCAGCATGGGGTCCTCCATGGGCTGCAGGTGGAATCTCTGCTCCTCCCTTCCCCTCCTTGATGTCTCCAGAGTTTCTCACATCTTCTCACTCCCTTCTCTGGTGGCAACAAGCTGTTGCTAGGTTGTTGGGTTTTTCCCTTCTTAACTATGTTATCCCAGAGGTGCTACCACTGTCACTGATGGGCTTGGCCTTGGCCAGCGGTGAGTCTGTCTTAGAGCCACCAGGCATTGGTTCTGTGAGACCTAGGGGAAGCTTCTAGCAGCTTCTTCCGCCCCTGGAGCCCTCTGGCTACCAAGACCTTTGCCACACAAACTTGCTTAAAAATTATGATAACAATAAAAGAAGAAGCAGACACCTAAAGCTCTTTAAAGATTTTAAAAATTTGGACAGTCATTTCATATAATATACTGGCTTATGTACAAGCAAGAGAGAGAAGGCATGGCAGCTGGATTTGCCTGGCCTTTTTTTCTGGCATTATGTAAATTCAGTGTGGACGGTATCAGCCACAGCCTGAATTAAACAAGAGTCTTGTGTACAGGAGATTGGACTAATCTGTTCTTCCAACATTTGCATAGCCCAAGGACAGGTAAATGTTTCTATATGGTATTCCCATTCTTGGATTGGTTTTTTTTTTCCCCAAACTGTTGTCTTTTCTACTGCCTGTGACAACATACCTAATCAGTGAATATTTGGTCTGATTTATCTCATATTTGTAGCTGTACCTAGAATTTCATTTATGTTAGAGTCAGACTGCTGTTGACATCTCACATCATCTTGTAGCAGTGCAGTTTTCATTATATATTTTCAGACAATATCTCTGAATGCATTGTGCTCTTTTGGAACCAATCTTGCTCTGCCCTTTCTAGAGAAGCTGAACAGGTGGAAGACCTGGACCACTTTCTTTTGTAGCTCAGTAACTACTTGTCGTGGTTTCACCCCGGCTGTGGGCTGAGATCCACGCAGCTGCCTGCTCCTTAAAGTAAAAGAGCAGGGGAAAAGGGAAAAAAGGGGGAAACAAGGGAAGGGAAAAGGAAGGGACAAATAACTCCAAAACCAATAAACTAAGAGGCCCGTGGGTTGGGATAAGGATAGTTTACTAAGATAAAAGAAAGATAAAATATAACAATGCTAACAGGACTTTAGAGCAAAAGAATATGAAACTCTTGATACCCAATGCAGTTTCTCACCGAACCACACAACTCAGGCCGTACCACCCAGAGCTGTCCCGGAACCCGACCGTCCCCCCAAGAAGCACGCGTCCCGAGACCGCCCCTCTTCTTCTTCCCAACAGCCCCCCGTTCTCCTGGGCAGGACGTAATTGGCATGGAATACTCTCTTTGGCCCATCTGGGTCACCTGTCCTGGCTTCGCCCCTCCTGTCTCATGAATAGAGAAATACGAAGAAGCTGAGAAAGTCCTTGACTGTCTGACTGCAACTAAGAACATCAGGGTGTTATCAGCACTGCTTTCATTTTAATTCCCAAACACAGTATTCCATCAGCTGCTACAAATGAAGTTAACTCTATCCTGACTGAAACCAGGACACTACTCCAGGCAAAATAAAATAACACTCCGTTTATCAGGTCATTTTAATATCCAGCATTTTTTACTGATTGTACTTTGAAGGAAACTGAAGCTGCTCAGTCTTCCCTCTTAGCACTTACACTGTGCTGGGGGTACCTGCAGCCAAGTAACACTGAACAGCAGCAAAAATAATTACAATCACCAAGCAGAAGGTGGAGAACAAATCTCCAAATCTCAGTTCAGTTCAAGGAAATGTTTTGGCTTGAAATAAAAATCAACAGGAAACGTTTTAACTTGTACTTAGCACTTCAGCACTACTCTGATAACTTACCAACATGTGTTTTCATTTGGGTTAAAGCAGAATGACTAGGTTTTGGTGTGACTGTCAATAAAAAGGTCACTGTTTATTCTCCCTGATTTAGGAGAGGCAAGCTCAGTTCTACCTCTGCCAGTGCTTATGAGTGTGACCTTGAACACTCCCATATCCAATCCTCTATTTTATAAAATGAAGGTAATGCCTGCAGTCTCTTTTATAAAATGCTTTGAGATATAAAGATTAAAAACACTGTAGGAGATCTAGATTTTATGTTGTTATCAAAGGGAAAACAGGATTCGTTTGGTTGGCAGTCACAGTATTCACTCGTCTTTCTGCAGGTATTTCCAACTCTTCTGATGGCTTTAGAGCCTATGAACCAAATATCACAGAAAATCTCAGAAACCAAAAACACTTGTTGAAATGCATGTAGCAATAGTGTATGTCTGCTGGCATTGATAATCACTACTTTGTTAAAAATCCTTCAAAAAAGTAAAAATAAATCACAGACAGATTACTGTTATATTTTCTGTATTCATGTTTTGATGCAAATTGGTTTGATCTAGAGAGAATGATGTGTTCTTCGTTTCCCAGGGAACTGTATGTTGTCACTGAAGTCTCAACAGACTTGGAACAATCGTGACTCCTAGGGCAACTGAGGCTGAAAGGAAGCTCAGGAAGTCACTGGTCTTACCGCCCACTCAAAACAAATCAATTACATCAGGCAGCTCACGGTTTTACAGTTGAGCTGTGAAGAATGGAGATCACAGAATCACAGGGATTGGAAGGGATCTCCAGAGATCATTGAGTCCAACCCCCTGCCAAAGCAGGCTGCACAGATAAGCATCCAGATGGGTCTTGAATATCTCAGAGATGGAGACTCCATAACCCCCCTGGGCAGCCTGTCCCAGGGCTCTGTCCCCAACAGGTCTCTCTTGGCCTTTGTTCCAGTGGCTGGCCACTAGAAGTCTTTCCAGTAAAAAGTCTTGTCTAACAATTATACTAGAGTTCCTTGAGTTGCAGTTTGTGCCTGTTACACCTCACTCTGTCCCCCTGAGACTCAGAACAGGGTCTCCCACCCAAGACTATCACTTTCTCTCAAATGTACTTCACACCCCTTACTGCAGACCAAGGCACAAGCCAGAGTCCTGAAAGGCAGCCATACACAAGGCATCCCTCTCACTTTGCAAGTAAGTTGTCAGAGAGCTGATAAAGAACCTTTATACAGCCCAGGACTTCGGTTCAAATCTGACACGCTCTATCACCTTCATGTAAACATTCGTGTAAACATTCTCCTTAATGCTACAGCTATAAATCCAGAAATCCCTACAGAAGACGGCTAGGTCCTCCTGTAGGAAGTGGATTGGTAGGGATTATTACTGCAGTGTATGCTCTCAGTAATACAGACCTTGGCATGACACCAGTGAGGATCTTCTGGGTTTTGTGCATTACCTTTAAAATCTTTACAAAAAAAACCAAAAAAAGTTTTTTAACTTAAAGAGATCCTCCCATTCCTGAATTTGAGGTCATTGGAGACTGAGAGGCTATGCCAGGGATAACAGAGACAGAGCTCTGCTCTGGCCAGTGCAACCATCCTTATGCTCTTCTGTTAACACACTTCTAGACCTTCACAGTTCTGATCTGAAAATTACTGCACAGTGGCAGATCACCAGGTACATTTTACTGGTACGTTTGTCACTGGAATAAACCATCTTCTGACCAGATAGGTCACTCTACACTGAGCTAAACGCTATCATGACTGGGAAAATAGATATATAAAAACCTTGACAGCATCAGCAGCTGTGGTCTGCTTCTCAGTATTTACCACCTTACTAAGAATGGAAATACCACACTAAGAGAAAACTTACTAACAAGAAATGCCCTTTGAAACTTGCCACTTTCACTTTGCTGGAGGAAACAGGCCCCAGTGGGAAACTGAAGACCAAGTTCCTTTTCTCCTTCAGTGCATAACACTGTGGTGAGACCTGATACTGTCCTATCCAGGACACATCTGAAGTGCTCTGAGACTTTCAGTTCCTTCTCAAGCAGATGCTGCAGCACAGTGCATCCATCACTTAGTCTTCCACTGCCTTTACTACAAAAGCATTTGAGGTCACTGCTCAAGTTCAGTACTGGGATAAGCTTGATGAAGTGTCAAGTCAGTTAATAATGGGAAGAGTTTGTGGCTGTATACCCTGGCTAACTGCATCCAGCTCCTGGCCTTCACCTCAAGTGACGCAGAGATGTGCCAGGAGTCTCTAGACCATGGTGGTCACATCTGCACTGTGTGAGCGCATGGGGTAGTGATCCCTTCTGGCCATAAGGTACATACTAGTTTCTATGGTGGCCAGCATTTTTTCCAGCATAATGGGTTCTTTTTGCGAGCATAATGGGTTGGTTTTTTTTCCAGCATAATGGTTTTAGCATGAAACTGAAATAGTATGTTGCATAGCTTAGGCTGTAGCATGAGGACATATAAAGGTGTTCTGAGGGTGCAAGACCTTCTGAGATATTACTACGGGGTTATATAAGGCAGACCTGATGCTGGCTTATCAAGGCTGCCTTTAGAGTGATTGCCCTCCAAAATTACATTTAGGTCCTGTATAATAGGATAGTTTGCTATCTCAGGAATAAAAAAGCCCCCAAGCCCCAAAACATATACAAACACATACACACACAAAAACCCAAACAAAAGCCCCCAACAAATCAAAATCCCAGAGGATTACATAAATTAACTGTAATGGAGATGTTGGGGAACCGGGACAGGAAAGGGACTAGAGAGCTGAGCAATGCAGTGTAGATGTGTGCCCTCAGAGAGTTATTTTGTGTATCTTTAGTGGAAAGGGGAAACAAGGGGACAGTTGCTGGATGAACAAACATTCCCAGGGGATGATTTATAGATAGAAAAATATTGTAATCACTCACACTAGTGTAACATTGAAAGCAAGGTAACCCAGCATCCTGGCAACATACAACTCATCCCAGTCTTCATGTGGCAGAGAACCAGAAAGCAACACACCACATACTTTGTGGAGGACCAAGAAGGCCGGTTTGTCCCAGTCTGTTCACAGGCAGGAGACTGATCACCAGTGTCTGATTGTGCTGTTATAAATGGAGTTAGGATGGGTTAGCTTATGGACCTCAAGGCAGTTGAAGACACACTGAGGAAGTTCTTTGCTCATTTCAGCCTCCATCTGGGGGTCTGGATCACCCAGCAGTACCCACCTGTACTAAACATTACTTTCTGTGGCACAGCCGCACCCAGAACAATTTGTTCAGAGCTGGTCACACCTTGCTTAAGGCCTTTGTAGGTAGAGGGGACCCAGGTTTTCTCTTCCTTATCAAGTAATCGAACTAAAATTAACTCAACTTTTAAAATGGCATCTCTATAAATTGTTAAACTTACAGGTTTTACTAAAACGACCCTCTCGAGACAGACTCATCCCTGTGAAGAGTTTTTGACAGATTTAATTTTAAGAGATTAAGACATCAGGAAAATGTTCTTCACCAAAAAGTTTATCGGGCACTCGAACAGGCTGCCCAGGGAGGTGGTTGAGTCACCAACCCTGGATGTATTTAAAAGACAGAAAGATAAGGTGCTCAGGGATACAGTTTAGTAGGGGGTGGATATGGTTGGATTCAATCTCAAAGGTCTTTTCCAGCCTAGTGATTCTGTGAGTCTGTGATCTGTCTGCAGAATTCTACATGGTTTCAGGGGTCTGGATCTTAGTCTAATATGTGTCTGAGAGACGGTACTTTGGGAGACAACCTGAGGTCGGGGCTTGAGACTCACTGCAAGTGTCCTGTTTGCTTTGGGGTTAGGGTCAGAATGGCTCTGATGGGAATGTCTTCAAACTCTTTCTTTCACATGAACCTTCTCCAAAATACGATCAGTGCTAGCAGATAACTTTGCCATGCTGAAAACTGGCTTTTATTTTCCACAGGTGTCTGGGAATGCTTCTCCTAAGACATTCTGAATGGATAGAGTGGTCTTGTGAGTGAGCCTCACCACACAGCTGGGGCAGGTTTTGTAGCCTGATAGCCCTGTAATGCAGTAGTGAGACTGCTAGTGACATGTCTGGAATTTGTCAAGTTTGCTTTGCTGGAAATTTTCATGACCTGACTGGAGCTTTGGTTTTATTTTATTTAGCTCTGAACAGCAACTTTCTAGGGACCATGTGGCTGTGTCTTTGTTGGGTTTTTTTTTTCAGTTTTGCTTATTATTCTATTGTACAGCTGCAGTTTCAGTATTGGTACCAGTTACAAATAGTTGTTCTGCAGAAAGGAAGATGTAACTTTAACAGAGGGATGTAGTGTAGAGGAATCATGGATGTGGTGTGAGAGCAGAGCCCTTGAGAAGGGAGGGCAGCCAATGCAGTGGGGAGGGGTGTGGGCACAGAACTGTATGAACTGGGGTGTGGGCTAGTTCTGAAGGTCCCAGCTCACCAGTGACCAGCTACAGAAAGGCACACCTAGAGCTGGAAAAAGTCAGAGCACCACAGTGAAAAAAGCACAAGTATACCATGTGTGTAAAACAAATAATGTATAGTAAACTCAGGTGTAGTACGGAGCTGCAGACTGGTGAAGAAAGAGCAAGGTGTGAAAAAGGACAGAGTATGGGAAGGAGAAATCAACATCATATGCTTCCTGGCATGGGAATTTGGGTGATGATTATTTACTCTATCCTCCAACTAAGCAGAAACCCTGAACACTAGGATCCAAAGGAGCAGCAGTGAGTGAGTGTGGCACCAGGAAAAAGGGCAGAAACGAAAAACTGTGTATTTAACTCATTAAACTGTATTACTGAGATGTTTCTCTTTATAGCAAAATTCTTCCCTTATTTTTTTTTATTTCTCTTTTTGCAATAGTTAGCTCTGGACTGATAATAATTCCTTGATTAGACTATTAAGATTTATTTTGTACTATTCATAAATCCTTATATTTACCCATAAGGTGTATTTACTGTTTTTCATGTAGGACTTGGAGCACAGTATTGCATAAGCATAGATGCTTATCAAACTTAACCACATGCTGCCTGGACTTCCCTGCTGGTGACCTCAACTGTGTGGCAAGCAAAAGCCATGTAGAGTCAGTCTCCCTTTGCACAGAACTTCAAAATAAACTACCTAGGTACAAGGAGAAGATCTTTAGTTTGTTGATGGCTGAAAAATGTGACTTAGAATTGCTTGGTGAGACAACAGAGGGGGTAATTATACATTGGTTCAAAATTATAGCAGTGTGACTCTGCCTGATTTCCACTATAGCTTTCCCCCCAAAGCATTATGCTGGAGGACTTTCTGTAACACTTAAGGTACAAATCATGAGTGTAAATACATATCTGTATACTTCTCTTCAGCATGGACTCTACCTAGCTGAGTTTCATCAGTTGACCATTGGCATGCCAGTAAATTCTTAATTCCATTTTCCAGGTACAACATGTTTTTGCACGAGTTTTTGAAGCATCACATAGCGATTCAGTGCTTTGATTTCCACTAAAATTAGCGGTTCTTGTGTGGCTAAAACACTGAATGATAAATTATAAAAAAAAAAAAAAGTCTGTCATCCTAAGCATTCCATTTATTATGTTTTATAACATGTATTTGTACACCTCCAGGAAGAGACTGAGAATCACTCTCTCTTTTATGGATTATTAGTAATACAGAGAAGCCTTTAATAAATGTGGTCTATTTTAAAGGCACCTGTGTGGCAGTTGAGCCCTGGCCAAAGGCCAGACACCCACCAAAATCAGTCTGTTACTCCCCTTCTTAGTTGGACAGGGAAGAAAAATATATTGGGCGGCTCAAAAGACAAACTCGTTAATGCCGCGGGCAAAACAGACTCAACACAGAGTGCTGAAGAGAAAGTTATCTAATTTATTACACTACATTAAAGAGAAAACAGTGAAAAGGAACCAGAGTCAGGAGTGCAACCAACAGTCTTAAAACAAATGCAACCAGGCAAACACTTTTCCCCCACCACTCCCTCCTCAGCAGGCTTTAGTTAGAAGTTTGCTCCCTTCTTCCCTCCCGGTCGCAGCCCAGGAGGGGCAGGGACTGGGGAAAATGGGGGTCTCGGTAACACCTTCCCCCCACCCCTCCATTCTAAAGCAGACTTCCCTTTCAGACATGATTTTGCTCCCTTCTTCCCCTCTTCTGCTCGCAGTACAGGACAGGGGGGCAGGGACTAGAAGATGGGGGCTTTAGTCAGTCCCTTGCAAGTTGGTTTCCTTCTCGGCCGGGATGGGGGCATCCATTCCACACAGCCTCCCCCTGCTGCACCGTAGGATCTCACCCACAAGAGCCAGTCCTCCACGAACTTTCTCCAAGGCAAATCTCTTCCCACCGGGCTTCATCTCTGCTCTGGCAGGCAGCAATCAATCACAGTGTCTCTCAGTCCCAGTCCTCAACGGGGCTACAGCCTCCCCCAGCAAACCTGTTTCACTCATCTCTGTAGGTGGCTTGTGCTGGCAGGGGCTCATCCCAACATAAGTCACAGCATCTTCTCTATGTCTCCACCGGCTCCATCCAGCGTGGAGCCTCTGCACCGGGCAGGTCGGGTCTCTGCCTCCTCCATGGGTCCTTTCCTCTGGCTACTCCACTTGCTTCAGGGGCATCTCTCTCTCTCTCTGGCACCTGGGGCGCCTCCTCCCCCAGCCTTCCCGGCCTTTTTGTGTCTGCCAACTGCTTACATTTATTATGCAAATATATCACAATGCCCTTAACGGGCCAACATTGGGGTCTTGTTGGCACTCCGTTCTCTGGTGGCAAAATGCAGCTACTTCCGAGTCTCTTTCTCCTATATGTGATTCTCAGAGGCACTATCAGCAGGCTGGCAGAAGATTCCAGCAGCCATTTTCTGCAGCGCCTGGCCCTCTCTCTCTCTCAGCACCCAACTATGCACAACTGCGACAACCTGTTTCTGTGGAACATCTGAAAAACAATTGGTCTTTACGCTATTTACAGCCTGATCCTGATAAAAACAAATAAGGCTGTTTCTAGAGAAGATGGGAAAACAACTGCCCATACAATTACATATATTCCTGTAGGACCTAGAGGCCCATTAAATCAATGATGATGCTGCTGATGCTAGCTGCTGTAAAGAATAGTAAGATAGCTCCAGCCCCGCTAAGAGGGGATGAGCTGGATAGCAAAGATGCGTGTAAGGAAAGACAAGGCTCTGAAGAGATATCCATGGAGCCTCTGGGTTCTCAAGGCATGCAGTCCTGTGTTCTATGTACTGACTTACCTTATCGAACCCCATCGTGTTCCTAAATCTAGCCTGAAATACCACAGCTAATTAAATAGCCAGGGCAAAGACGACCTCCCAAGAATATATCTCCAGAGTCTAAGGAAAACACATTTTCAGCACATTCACAGCTTGCTGGAGTATTTTAAATCACTTCCCAGAAATGTTTTCACAGTTGTATATTCACAGCATCAATACTTGCAAAATCTGTGAGTCGCTTATTTCCCCACAATGGAAAATTAGAAGCTTGACCATAAGAGTAGTCCAAACTGTTCTCACAGAATAGTAGTGGGCCTCCTTACTCCCAACAGATGTAGATAAACTTATTTCAATGCTCTTCACATGCAAATAACCTGGGGTCTCTTACAATACCTGCACTAGCCAGAAGTCATGTTTCAGATTCAGATGTAAGATCTGAGACATGCTTTTGCTGCTTAGCTATACAAATTCTCCAAAGGGGAACAAAGCATGCAACTCCAGCAGGCATTAAAATACAAATGGAGTATTTGGTATTGAGGAGTAGTCAGCATGGATTCACCAAGGGTAGATAGTGATCGACCAATCTCATAGCGTTCTACGATGTCATCACTGGCTGGGTAGATGGAGGGAGAGCAGTGGATGTCATCTACATTGACTTCAGCAAGGCTTTTGATACTGTCTCCCATGACATCCTGATAGCAAAGCTGAGAAAGCATGGGATAGGACTGTGAGGTGGGTTGAGAACTGGCTGTTGGACCGAGCTCAGAGGGTGGTGATCAGTGGAGCAGAGTCCAGCTGGAGACCTGTGACTAGCGGTGTTCCCTAGGGGCTGGGCTGGGTCCGGTCTTGTTTAACATCTTCATTGATGACCTTGATGAGGGAATAGTGTCCACCCTCAGCATTGGCAAATACACTGATGATAGAAAGCTGGGAGGAGTGGCTGACATGCAGGAACACTGCGCTGCCATCCAGCGAGACCTGGACAGGCTGGAGAGCTAGGCAGGAAGAGACCAGATGAGGTTTAATAAAAGCAAGTGTAGAGTCTTGCACCTGGGAAGGAATAACTGCTTGTATCAGTACAAGCCCCTGCCCCCACAACTCAGCTCCTCCACTCACAGTTGGACATCCTTCAGGCCACAGTGGTGCCATGACCAAACCTGCCATATTTGGCCACGTGATGTTACAAGCGCCATCACTGTGGCAGCCAATAAATATGGGGGCCCCTGCAGGTGGCCCACACTTCAAGGTTGAGCTTCAGGGGCCTCAGATGCCAAGCATGCCTGGAAGGAAGAGGACATGGAGCAGCAAGGAAGGTATTTGCCCACCTTTGTGTGCCAGGCCACCAAGCTGCTACACACAAGTGCAGCAGAAAAATGCACCTCCCAGGAGGAGAAAGAAGAGGCAGAGGAGGAGGAAGAGAAGGAACAATCATGAGCCCAGAATCAACCTCACTGCTTTGATCGAAGCCATGCAGAGCTTGACTCTAGGCCCATAAGGGAATGCCACAGGGCCCAAGCATGTCTGCCTGCCAGGGAGACCCCCAAATAGTGTGGCAGGGGACTACCAACCAGGGAATGCTGAGGGGCCAAGGTGTCTCACCCTACCAGGGAGCAATGGAACAGCAAGGCGGGGGGCTGCCCACCGCAGGACACCATTGAGCCAAAGCGCACCTGCCTGTCAGAGGGCCCCTGGAGTAGCCCAGTGGGTGGCTGCTCAATTCTGCAAGGGACAGCACAGAGACAGTTCCCATGACTGCCAAAGAGGAATCTGCTTCCCGGGAGCCTGTAGAAGATGAAGCAGTGGAGAAGGAACATCACCCCTCCACCATGAGAGCCACCGCCAGTGCTCATGTGACTGTCTCCAGCCAGCGTGTGGCTGTGGGCATGCGAGTGAACAGCCTGGGCCCTGGTGTGTCTATGTGATGAGGTATGGCCTGCTGCCCGGGTGTGGTGGCCCACCAAAGGACAAGGTAGAGCCCATGGGGGAGGTTCCACCACAGCACAGTCTGGGGCTGAGCACTGTTAATCCACCTGACAGCAGTGTGCAGCCCATGGACCTGGATCCACCTCCAGAACCATCACCGTGGCTGCAGTGGGTCCACCTGACTCAGGGTCACCTGCCAGTACCCCAGCCATCCAGGCTCCTTTGCGTGAGATGCTGGCAACAGCCTGGAAGGAGCGCCTGCCCAGATCACTACTGGTGGCTTAGCCTCCACACCTCCCTGGCCAGACAAGGATCAACAATAAAGCAATTAAAATGCCTTTGGCCTCTCTTATTTGACACTCTGGTTACTGCAAACACACTGCGCTGCCCCCTCCTGCTCTCTGTCTCTGCTGCCACACCCTCCTTGGCACACTCAGACCTTTTTCCACAATTCATGGACCTTCTGCTTCCCTTTGAGTTTATGCATGAGCTCCCTGCTCATCCACACAGGTCTTCTGCCACCCTTCCTTGATTTCTTATTCATAGGGACACACCGATCCTGAGCTTGGAAAAAGCACTGTTTAAACACTGACCAGCTCTTGCCTTCTAACAGTCTAGCCCATGGGATAGCTCCTATTAGGTCCCAGAAGAGATCAAAGTTTGCTCTCCTAAAGTTCAGGGTAGCTGCATGTATCAGTACAGGCTGGGGGATGACCTGCTGGAGAAGAGCTCTGTGGAGAAGGACCTGGGGGTCCTGGTGGATGACAGGTTGGCCATGAGCCAGCAGTGTGCCCTGGTGGCCACTAAGGCCAGTGGGATCCCTGGGGGCTTTAAAAGGAGCGTGGCCAGCAGGTCACAGGAGATGGTCCTTTCCCCTCTACTCTGCCCTGGTCCGGCCCCACCTGGAGTATTGTGTCCAGTTCTGGGTTCCCTGGTATAAAACCAAGAGGGATCTCCTGAAGATAGTCCAGAGAAGGGCTACAGAGATGATGAAGGGCCTGGAACATCTCCCCTACAAGGAAAGGCTGAGTGAGCTGGGACTGTTCAGCCTTCAGAAAAGAAGGCCGAGAGGGGATCTGATTAATGTTTATAAATACCTCAATGGTGGGAGATGGAGGGAAATGGCCAACCTCTTTTCAGTGGTCTGTAGAGACAGGACAAGGGGCAATGGCTGCAAGTCAGAGTGTAGGAAGTTCCGCACCAACATGTGGAAGAACTTTTACACAGTGAGGGTGACAGGGCACTGGGACAGGCTGCCCAGTGGGGTGTGGAGTCTCCTTCTCTGGAGATATTCAAGACCCATCTGGATGCCTATCTGTGTGACCTGTCCTAGGGAGCCTGCTTTGACAGGGGAGTTGGACTGGATGATCTCTGGAGGTCCCTTCCAACACCTAAAATTCTGTGATTCTTGCCACCTGGACCCCAAATCTTCAGGAGATCACAGAATTGTAAGGGTAGGAAGGGACCTCAAGAGATCATCGAGTCCATCCCCCCCAGACCGTGAATAAAAACTTGAAATACGAAAATGGCTTCTGAGGGTGAACGCCGGGAAACGTGGGGAAGCCGAGCCCGCCGCTTGCTGCAGCAGCAACGCTGACAGGCCGCAGAGAAGCACCATGAGTTGTTCTCCAGTGCTCCCTCCGGCTGGCATCGGGAATTGCAGCTTCAGGGGAAAGACGCTTCTAACCGGGAGCGGGGGGAACCAAAACGGGGATGGAGAGGAGGACAAAATGCGAAAGAGAATGAAACTTCCTGAAAAGACCGAGGTGCTGCTTTCCCTTGCGAATACAAGCTGCTAGATGATCCCCAAAGGCAGGTAACATTCAAAACTACTGAAGCAGAACCTGTTCCAAGACTAAACTTGACCGCACCCCTGTATGCCCTTAATGTGTGGTTAACGAGCCATGATAGGCATACCTCAGGTCAGCCAGGCAGACACCGGCAGATGGGAGTTTCTTTTTTAACACAGCTCCTTGTGGTAAGTGCTGCAGAAAAGATTGCATTTAGCCAAATGCAGCTGGTCACGATGAGTGACAGGAATTTGCTTTAGGGGACGGACTCATTTAAATTATTTGTTTTTATAACGTTTTATCATTTAAATTATAGTATTTTTTTATCACTTTAGTATCCACACATATTCCGAGAATTACCTGTGTGTAGGGCAAACTAATTTATATGCTTGAGACTTGTGAAATTAGCCAAGCACATGATGGGGGCAGAAGAGAAGAAAAACACAAATTAAGGGGAACTTGTTTCTCAGGGGAACTGTGGAGCTTATGGTCAACTGGCTCTTTTTCTGCCCACCCTGATATGCAGCCAGCGGCCCTGACCTTGTTTTGACATGACAGTAGTTGTGGAGGATTATGCTGGAGAAAGGGTGGTTATGGTGTGTGTGGGTGACCCCAGAACGCGTGAAACAGAAATATATTAAGGGGCTGCAGCAAGGACCAATTCTTCCCCATTGTATTTTGTATTAGGGTTGGTGGTTTGTTTTTTTTTTTTTTTAAAGGGCTTTATTTGGAATAAACTAATTCATCTCAGCACCAGGACAGCAGAAGAGGTGTTTGCTCCATCCTTCCTGTCCCAGCCTCCTGATTCCCCACCACTGATTCAATTGCTCATTTCCTTTCTTTAAAAAACCAGCAACAACATATCAATGTATCAATACAATGTATCATGTATCAATGGAACTGTAGTAACAAGCCAAAGGGCGCAGGGGGAGTCCATCACAGCCCTCTTGCCACCATGTGCCATCACTGCACAGCCTCCACTGACATGCAAAGCTTTATGATTCTTAACCTTCTGCCATTCACCAACTTTGTGAAGGCACCAGGGGAAGCACTCAGCTGTTTGGACAACTGGGCATTGTCTTTGCAGCGAAGAAATTTGATGGCACCATTCAAAGTATGTCAGGTTGGAACCCTGAGGTAAAGGCACAGATCTAGGTCAAATGACTGTGTGATGCCACCAAAGAGTCTAGCAAGTACAACCAGTCTCATCCTCTTCTGGAGACAGCGTGCCCTATCTGTTTGGATTCAGCTCCCCTTTCCTCTGGGAGTTCAGAGTCTTTGAACTAAAGTTTAGTGTTGACATCAAAATGTTTAAGGGACGATGCCTATGACTGTAGCGTTCCTGACTTCTTGAGGAAAACAGCTTTCACTTTCTAAAGGAAGATCACGCTCTGGCTGCAGGACACCCTGAGAGATGCCCTCAGTCTTTGGATTCAGTCTACCCATCAAAGCCACAGAGCCTCTCCAAACAGTTCTCTCCACGAATCCTGATCAGATTTCCAAAGGCTGTCCTGGTATGTTTGGAAAATCACACAGCAAGAAAAAACTCTGTAGAGGAAACAGCTGTTACCCTGATTTGGTAGGTCTCTGAATGCACCAGGGTTGCTATTAGAAAATGCTGCCAGTAAATTTAGGGCTAAAATCTTGCTCAAGGTGAGATCAGGCAAACAGAAACTTAAAAGGCCCTCTATTTCCACAGTGGGGTGCTGCTACTGCGAAGGAGGCACTTCAAAAGCCCTGTGCTACTGAACTAGTTTTGGATTTCATTGCAGAAACAAAAACCTTTGAGATCCTCACAGCCCACAGAGGCAGACAAAAACCAATGTGTGGTGTCAGTAAAGTCCTCTTGGTTTACCTACTTCAGAATTCCTTTAATTGTCCCTCCACAATGTGTTGAAAGTGCTCTCAGGATGCTCATGGTGAGATGAACCTGCTAATACTCAAGGAAGAACTACAGGAGCTCATTCTCCAAGACTATCTCCATACCCAGGCTGGAGAACCACGTGTGCCTCTGGGTTTTGAAAGTACAGAGTGTTTAGGGGACTGAAGAGGTCAGTAAGTTCTTCACAAGATTTTTGGTAATGCTGCAATAGCTTTTAAAATTTGGCTCTTCCTTCCCTGGCAAATTCCTTGTATTTGCACCTAACGATGAAGTACTAGTTCCAAAATGACAGTGCGGTGTTTCATAACCCAGCTGTCCCTTGCACCCTCTAGCATGTATTATCCTGCAAACCAGATGCATTTTGTGACTATTTAACATAGAATTTTGCATTTCCCTATTTCTATAATATAAGGCAAGAAGATCTGGTTCTGCTGTGTGGCTTGAGAACTTCTATGAAGAGTCCTCCATCGGGGTTACTCCAGTTCAGAAACGTTACCCAAATACAGGGCGCTGCTTTATCGCCCAGCAAAATGCAGCCACTTCCGGAGTGAAAGAGAGGAAGTGTTTGAACAGAAGAACACAGAGGATACCTGAAAATAGAAGATACACCAGTTAATAAAGAGAAATAGCCTGAGTGTGTGAGGGTGGTACAGGTGTTGTGCTACAGCCTGCCAGCCCTGGCTACAGTCAGAACCAACAGTAGCTCTGTAGTGACTTACTTAAAAGCAGGTAGCATTTGGGGGTTTTGAAAAGAAATGCTGAGGAAAGGCTAAGCCAGTTCAATAAGAGAAAGTGCTCTCAGTGCAAGTGAGAGCTGCCAGCCTTCTGCTAACAGCTTGTAAAGATCAGAGATGTAAAATGCAAGGAGCAGATACCTGCACATTAGATCGACGAGGAGAAGCACGAAGGCACAGCGGCTTCTAACACAGCAAGCAGGTGAAGGTCAGGGTACTGGTTAATTCTCAGTGTGCAGTGATCCTTGATAGAACAGATTTTGTGACTGTCTGACAGGACCTTCTGCTGAGAGATGAAGATAATCTAACAGAGCAGCTGCAATTATGGTACAAATAGTTTGGGGAAAAGGTAGAGACTTGCTTCCTTGTTTTCCTGCATAATGCTAAAGTGAGCAGGCATCCGGGAGAAGCAACGCCAGGGCAACAGAGACGTTTTTCTTAACCATCTCCACTGCCACCCCACTTAGGTTTGGTCACTTGCATTCCAGTCTCCTCCCTATCAAGTACCCTGGCTGGTGTACCTGCAGAGGTAGGACCGGAAACATTGTACCTTTAAAAATAAAATAAAATAAAATAAAAAGCAGATACATAGTCAATGTGCATGGCAAGCCCTTTCTACACCGAATTCACTTGCAATGGGATCACTGTCTCAGCAAGAATGGTCTGGGGGTAGGCTGATGAAAATGAAGTGTAGGTGCTCACTGAACTCCACCTATTTATATCAGCCAGACTCCATCTACTCATAACACAAGAAGAAGATGGTAGCTTTGCGGCTCTCCAGATTAGAACTACCTTTCTTCCTTTGCCTGCGGTTCACTAGGGCTGTGTATTAATTTGGAAAACTAACGATGGTAAGTCCCCATGGCAGAGCTGACCAGAGTGTGGTTTTGGAATCTGGTTCACATTTTTTGAAACCATGAAAGATAAGGAATCCATGAAACTTCTGGGATGTGACAATCAGCCATTAAAGAAATGTCTTGGCCTACTGAGTCACTGCAAACTCGTTATGAGTTTGGACATACAGCTACCTAAATAAAAGGGGAATTGTATGAGAAAGCAGCAGCAGAGGGGAGGGATATAGCTTCCCTAAGAGTGACATTCATCTGGTAGTTTAAGCGGGAGAAGTGTTTCAAGGTGGATGCTACTAGTGCAGTATTGTTACATACAAGCATGATGTGAGATTATTGCCCCCTCCTTATGTTTGCTGTATGTACAAGAGATACGGTCTGCAAGAGCTTGACTGAAGCACCATAGCAGATGCATGACTCACACCAGTTTTTTGCTACAGAATTAGTTCTGTGCCTGTCTTGTGTCAGCCTGTTCTGTGAAACCACTTCCTTAATTTACTTTGTCTAGATGTCATGGCTTAATCACTTGGTGTTGAAACCAATCTGGGGTTACAAGAAGTCATTCACCTTATGTTTGAAAGCAGGCTGTATGTGCAGAGTAAATTACAGGCAAATTTTCGGCCTAGCATCCATATGACTTCATCAAGAATAATGTGCTGGGTTGCAGAATACATTTACATTATGTAGGGCAGATTTGCTTAACAGTTCAGCACTAAAAAGCTCCAGAGAAATGAAACTGCCAGATTTCCCATGAAGCTCAATCCTCACTGAGCAGTAGGCAGCTGCACAGTGGAGGGTGTATGAAAAGAGCTGCACCCTCTCTCCTCTGCTTTCCCCCACTCTTCTCATGATGCAGTGAGCAGACCCCAACAGGGGATAAGGATCTAGGCCTTTGGTCTATCACTTCTAAGCTGCCAGATAAGAACAGAGACCTGAATTCATTAGGTATTCTCTTGCACGCTTGCTTTCCTTCCTTTCTTGCACTTTTCCAATTATTCTCCTGTGACTGCCTAATTCAGTTGTCAGTGTAAAGGACAGGCACATGGGTTGGAGGTCATTCTTCTATTCCAGTGACCTTCCAAGTACCAAAACTTGGCAAAAGAGCCTTTTGTGCAAATAAAATCCTGTGGTATGACAGACTCATAAGCACTGTGAAAGAGCAGGTTTGGAGAGGAAGAGAAATGTCCCTCCTGGGGACACTCAGGCAGCCTGTGACCCTCTCTATTTGGGAGGCCTAATTAGCTGGATGCTACAAAAGGCCGTCTGCAACTGGCAGGAAGGACTGATGGTTGGGAAGGAAGAGGCAGGAAGGGCTCGTTCCTGAGAAGTGGGTGAAAGATTTCTTGAGTTCTCAGACTCAGACACACAGCTCTGGACTGAAGGCACTGGGAGCCTGTGAAGAAGCATGAGGCAGGATGAGGACTGGCCGAAGGCAACTGAATAACAGGTTTGGTGTGTCAAATGGAGCTGATGATCTTTGCCTGTGTGTCTGTGAAACAGGAAGAACTAGTGGCCTCCACAGTCCATTGTCCTTGCAACAACTGTGGACAGCCCAAACCAGGCCTAGCAAAAGCACTTAAAATAATGCTCAGTGAGCACAGAGTTTTCAAGAGTTTACCCTCAGATACCAAAGCGAGCAGGCTTCAAGTCAAACACACAGACAGACACACATCAAGTCTTCTCTTCTGAAGGAGGGAGCCATTGAAACTCACAACCATTGCAAATTATCCTCCGGCTGTCTCAGTTTTGGCCCTCTTTGAAAAGGCCCAAAACTAGCTATCTGTCTGAAAACTCTGGGCTGTAGGATCTTTAAGGTAGAATTGAGACTGGATGGGCTGGCTTGGGGTTTTCTGCACAACACTGGATGCAGGCACACCAGGCTGCTGCTCCTCGGGAGCTGGCACACTGACCATTCTGCTCTCTGAGCCTCTGAGGTGACTCTGACACAGGGACTACCTACCCATCATGGATTGTTTGGGCTTTTTTCTGTTTTTCTCAGAAACGTGCTAAGGAAGGGCAACTTGGGAGTAAGAATGAACCTGGAGAGCAACAAAACAGAATGCCTGTTCTTCAGTTTTTGCCTCAACTTTTGGCCCACATGGAACAAAGCCAAACATATTTCTTAATTCTCACCAGCGTATTTTCTCACTAGGAGAGCAGTCGGTAGGTCTGGCTGCTGCCACTACACAGAACACTCAAAAGGACAGCTGGTTTCTGGAAGATTCAGGTGGCTGAGCACAGATACTGCCCTACTGCCCTGTTTCAGGCACAAAGAGCGGAGAGGAGGAAAAGCAACGCTTAACCCTCGAAACAGGTTATTTTGCCCAAGTATACTGCTTTCACCAGCTCCTCATGGCAGTGAGGAAGACATATGCCTCTTCCCTTTTGTCCCTGTCTGAATACTTGTGGAAAGCCTCTAACAGTGAGAGAAGTCAATGCAGGAAGAAATGTCAGAAGGCGAAAGCAGCACTCCAACACTTAAGTAGCTGCAGTAAGCTAAATTAAGTTAGCTTAATGGAAGGACTGGTTTTAATGGGAGAGGCCAGGCCAGGTTTTTGCTCTGTAACAGGGCTAACAGGGCCTGAGTGGTAAAGTTGGGGTACTGCTTTACTAGTGTCCAAATGGTAAACTTCAATTCCTAATATCTGAGATTTTCAGCAGTAACTTGGCCAGATAAGCTCCTCTCTTGCCAACTTTGGTGAAAATTTAATCATATATTCATGGAGAAAAGCAAGGTGCACCTTCGGAGAAGTTGCCACCCAACTTTGTACAAAGCCAGCAACAAATCAGTGCCCTGGAACCAAAACCTAACATGTCTGCCATTCACCACTTTGGACCGAGTCTAACATCAGCACCTTCGGCGTTTGAAAAAAAGGATTGTGTACACTTTAAAGCAGAACTTACTTTCAAAATGTACTGTGAGGTACCCAGCATTTCTGAGCACTGTAAAACAGAAACTGTAGGCTTTCCGGCATGCTACTGTGTGACTGCCTGGACAAATGTGAAAGCTGTCTAAAAATGCACACTTTCAAGGTTAGTACCAAACTTACCTTTCCTTCTCTACTGAAATATACTTGCAGCCCTTCCTTGCTGCTCTCTGGGGCAGCTGTGTTCTGTTTCAGCATGTTTTGGGTTGTGGCAGAGCAGTGTATTCTGCAAAGTTGCATACATTTGCCTTCCACAGGACTGGGCACACAGTTTGCTTGTGTCTGGAAGAATTGTTTCTGGGGCGAGCCACCCGCAGAGAGGACTACTAAGTAGGTCTAGGAAAAAGCAAAGCCAAGTGTACAGTGAGTTTTCATCAAATCAGAAACAAGGTGATGTCAGCCCTGGAGAAACACAGACAGTGCCTTTACACCTAAAATAGAAAATGGAAGAAATTCACATAGACAAAACCCAAACACAGCAATCTACAGTGCTGAACAACGGCATCATGTTTTCTCAGTGTTGTGATTGGCATCACACCTACTGCAGTTTGAGACAGTTAAACTAGGTGATGTCCTCAGATTCAGTTAAAAGTATGTTTTGGGATGAAATCTGCCTGATGATCTCTTACACCTGGTGTTTACAAAAGGCGGAAGCGGTAACATAAGATAAACCCACCGAAATTTTCACTTAGGCGCAGCTGTAAGGACCTGAAAAGTTCCTGTCACTAGGGTTTTGTTTGGTTGTGGTAATCACTATCCCCTATCTCTGTGTATACTCAAGGCTCAAAAAATAGTAAACACAGTGTTCTTTGTGCTCTGCAAACTGCAGTACAATTTGAAGCTTGTAATAAATTATTCACATTTTATAGGAATTACATTCAGCAGAGGGAGAGGCAGTGAGCACAGACTGTGAGACGCTGTAAGGCTCCCTCTGTAAGCAGCCCTGTGCCGTGCTGTTCTTGATGTTAACCACCCTCCTCCCGCTTCACAAAACAAAGCCTACCACACTTCTTGAGAAAAAGAAAAAAAATAAATCTGGAGATTTCTTGGTTTCCCAGTGTGACTCCAGGTCCCCACCCAGGCCAGCTGTTTCCAGAACAGGCAGTTTTCCAGCTGAGGGTCTCTGGTCCTGCCCCAGGAAGGATGCTTGGTGCCTTCCGCCATTCATTCTCCTGATGGCCACCATGACCACTGCATGAGTAGCCCTGGGACCTGCTCTCCCCACAATAACGTTTTCAGTCCTTAACCACTGCCCCCCAGGAAGCTGCTCAGGACGATGAACTCCAGCACCTAAGACGCTAATTATATAACCCTGCGTGTACATGTATATATGTATGTATAACATTAGATGCATATGGATGGATATATATGGGAGTCAAGGACTCTCACATGCTGCAAACAGGGAAAGACAGAACCTGCCTGGGTTAGGACTGGGGTGAATTACCCATGCTCCTGAGGCAAGATCAGAAACAAATCACGAGTAAGCCAGCCGAAAGCAGAGCCACTTCCCTTCTTGCCTCCGTCACCTTAGGGATGGAAAATCCGTTTAAAATCCGATGTGTTTGTGGGAGCGACCAAACACAGCCTTACCACCAGCAGCAAGGCTTCACAGAAACTAAACCATACGCTAGAGAAAGCAGCAGCTCTGCGATGGGGAGGCTAGGGGCTGGGGAGGCTAGGGGCTGGGGACTGCCTTCTGTTTCTAAGGGGACCAGTACACGCCATTTAAGCGCGATTCGTGTCCGCTCGGTGCGTGGCAACGCGGAGCGCTGCGGCAGCGCCCCGCGGCCGTAGCACCCCGGGGCTGCGGGGATGGCCGGGAAGCTGTGCAAGCACAGTAGTGGTGTCAGGAAAGGGGCTCTTGCTACCCTGTACGTGTATTTGCGAAGGGGGGCGGCGCTCGGTTTCGCACCCCCAGTCCGGCAGGTGGGAGCACACCCAGCCGAGGACACAGCTGCGGAGCAGGACAGGGAATGGCGGGGGGGGCAAGCCCGGGACCTCGCCCCCCATCGAATACACGTACGGACCACGCTCCCGCGGGAGAGGCCGGTTGGGGGGATGGATGTGCGTGCCCAATGTGCTGTTCCTTCGGCCGCCCCCCTACCCTGCATGTCCCCACAGCCCGCCTCTGCCTGCATTCTGCCCCTGCGAGCCCCATCGTTTCTGCCCCCCCCTTCCCTCACCGCCACTTCCTGCCCCCGGGCCGGGTACCCCTCCCCCGCAGGGCAAGCGGTGGGTGGGGGAGGCGCGGGAGGAACGAGAGAAGGGGAAGCGCATCTCGCGCATGCGCGCGGCTCCGCAGCGCTTCCTGAGGGCGCTGACACCGAGTTACCTTTCACCTACTTCGCAGCAGCGCGTCCCGGCGGGGTAACTGTCGGTCAAGCGGCAGCGCTCAGCGCGCCTGCGCCGGCCCCCTCCCTTCCTCCTACCCGAGGCCCGCGCTCTGTTGCTGGGTTCAGCGGCGTGACCGGGTTGTCCTGCTCCCTCCCGCCCCCGCAGGCAGGCAGGAAGGCAGGCAGGCCCGTACGGGCACCCCTTTGCACCCCTGCCTGTCCTTCGGGGCACGGACCCCCAAGCCTGTCACGCTCCCCGACGCGCCCGGCCCGGTCGGGTAGCCGAGAGCTCAGCCTTTCCCCGGGGAGAGGGAACCCAGGCGACCCGCAAGCCACGCAGGTGGCGGTGCCGCCTCGTGGGGGGGCGTACGCTGACCCGCAGCAGGAGTTGGTGCGTGCTGCATTTGCCGGCTCGGCTCCCCCTCCCCTCCTCTCCTCTCCCACCGCCGCTTGATTTTGCAGCCGAAAAGTTACGGTCTTGCAGCGCTCACACTGTAGATACCCCAACGCTTGCTCATCGCGAACGCTGGCAAGGAGAGAGCGTGTTTTCACCGCGGCCTGTGCGCGGGGTTACTGCCGGTCGCTGCTGGAGGGCGTGCACATGCCGCGCCGCTTGCTTTCCATTCCTTCAGAGGGAACGGGGGTGGGGGTGGGGGGGTTGCCGGCAGCCTCCCATCGCTTGAACCGTGCTGCTGGTTTTGCAGTAAGTGCTGCCGGGGCGGTAACTCGAGCCGCCGCTGCTCGGGAGTCACCTCGGGGCGCGGAGCTGGCGCCGGTGCCGCGGGTTTGAGCCGGGACGGATTGCTTGTGGCGAGGGTGTTGGTCTCGGGCAGTGTAAAGGCTCAGGAGAGACCTAAGGAAAGAAGCCCTTAAGACCTTCCGTGCTGGCACTACGTGGTGGAGTAAAAGAGATAAAGAAAAGCCTGCAGCCTTTCCCTGCAGCACACTGGCGTGCTCGCTCGCGCAGGAGCAGCCGGGTGTCTCCGAAGTGTTAAACCACAGGGCGAGGCGTGCATCGCACCTTCCGAAAGGCAGAACAGGAGTACGTGGTAGATGTGGCAGCAGACCACGTGAAGCCCGAAGCTGGGTTGAAGGGCTAAACACATAACTGTAGGTAGAGTTTACCCGGTCTCAGCGTGGCCTCTTCCCCTGTCAATTGACCCTGTGGTTATCAACCAGGAAGAGCAGGTAAAGAGTTGGTCCCATCTGTGTTGTATGTAGCTACAGTACTGCCTTTCCTAGGCGTCAAGGTCGCCGCTGTAACCGGTCTCGAGGATGACCCTGACTGGCCTTCGAGCTGCAGGCTCGGGCTGCCCTGGGGGATTTCTTAGATCAGTTTCAGGAATGTTTGTACATCTTCCTGACGCTGCACTTTTTTTTTTTATCTTCCTTTCCCCCCACCCCCTCTTCTTTTTAACAGTCTTAAAAGCAGGATAGGCTCTGAAAGCACAACCCAGCAGTCCTGTGTTGGTCTAGAAGAGACCAAAATTGAAGGAAATTCAATGCTGCAAGGACTTGTAACGTGATCTGTGTTCCTATTTTCTGTATACCACTGCATAAAAGCAACGGGTTAGCTGTCATTAAATAGCTACAAAAGAGATGAGCAGGGCCTTTTTTTTTTTTGTGTTCGAACTACAGATTGCTCCTGTTCAGCTGCTTAAGCTGCAGCATACACTGGCACGATACTGCACAGCAATGCAAAATTAGGCAGTGAAGAATTTAGGATGAGTATGTCGTTACTCTTAGAAGCAGCTTTGCAGTTTGCTATAAAGTTAAATGTTTCCATTGTTTGTCCTCCTCCCTCCCCCCCCCCACCCGCCCCCATTTTTTTCTGGTGTTTCTCACTGGAATCCCACCCGTTCCCCTTGCAGACTTTCTTCTCTCTGTTTGTAAAGCACTGATTTATATTTCTCTCTCTCTTTTAGTACTCTGTTGTTACCAGGTAAGGTTGTTTACTGGTCATCTCCATGCTGTAAAGAAGGCACAAATGATTAGATGGGAAATACTGAGATTTACTATGGTAAATGGCGGGTGAGCGAGGGTGGTATGGCAGGAAACTAACCATTTATCACTTTTACAGCCTTTGAAGTTACCCACCCCTCCAGTTGCATTGCCCACACCTGTTGATACAGATTTTCCACCTGCATGTGTTATCTTTCACTTCAGAGATTTTTAAGGGAAACTGCACAATTGCTGTTTACTAAGTGCTGAACTGTCTGGGGGCCCATTATACATACCAGTGAATCTTATGACTTCCTCATGAATACAAAGCTTAGCAAAGCTTTTTTTTTCTGCTTTTTTTTTTCTTTTCTCTTCCTCTCTCTAGTAGAATAATGAGAATATGTTTATTCACAGAGTTTTGTTGTTTCCTGAATTTTATAGTAGCTGTGGACTTGCACACATACCAGCGAAGAAGCAGGTTCTACGCTGCAGAAGAAGTGTTGGTGTGCTTGGCAGGATGCAAGTGGGTTGTGATGAAATGATCTCTTGAAGAATAGCGTATCAGAGGTAGTATTGCACTCCCTTGCAGAAGACCCTGCCTTCCACAGGATGTCTTGTAGGTCTGTTCTGCTTGCGCTTTCTGGGCTTCCTTTCTCTTCTTCCTTGTCACCTGTCCTTACTTGACAGGCCTTTGTCCCTCTATATGTGACTTCAGTGGTGACTGTAGAGTTGCAGACAGAAATCTCAGCCTGCAGTAGCAGAAAATGTCATTCTTCATTCAGGCAGAAGCATCTCTCCTCATCCCACTGACAGCAGTTGTGTTTGAAAAGCAGGTAGACACGTGTGCAGGATTTTTCAGCAGTATTCTTGTCCTGCTGTAAGATGGTTTTACACTCTTTTACACTTTTGGACTGCCTAAACTGTTAAAGAGCTGTTCTTGAAAGGGTATTTTTGCCCAGGGGTAGAAAGCTCATGCTTCTACGGTGCTTCTGACAAGACTGGACATGTCTCCCCAGCCTGGATACTAAGCCAGTTGAGCTGGAATTTTATTGTGAACTGCATTGTCTTTAAAAATAGCAGAGTTTTCCAATTCAGTTTCATTGGAAGTGTAATTGGAGGCATGTTTAATGGAGTATTCATTATCTGGCATACGAAGGGAAGAACTCCAGTTTTCCCTCATGTTGGGACTCTCCAAAGTCCTGTACAGTAAAGACAGCAGTTAGGATGATTCAGTGTTCATTTTTGGCTTTCCTTTTGGAATTAGGAACTTAAAATTAGGGACTAGAATGACACCATCTTATCTCAAATGTGGGGGTTTGGTCAGGGTTTTTTTTTCCCCCCTTTACCAGGAATATGGTTAGCCTCCTTAGGCCTGGGTTAAGACTTCAGTCATGTACCTAGAATTTCATAAACAGATTTCTGCCGTGATTGAACAAAATCGTGTGTGTGATAAATGAGGCCAGGCATGGAACTAAAGTGATGTCGTTTTTTTTGTAAAATGTTTGCAGACTGCAAATACAGTGCTCCACGGGTGTGAAAACTTTTGTATGCTGCAAGAGGTTCCTCCATAGTTGGTGTTTACACAGTATCTGATGACTGGCTGGAAGTCTTGTGTGCTGCTGTAGCACAAAGAATAAAATGTGGGGAATTCTCATGTGTAATAAATTATAGTACATGCTGTTGCGTCAGGCTCGAGGTAAAATAATAAATATCGTGAAGAATGCAAAGTCAAAGAAAGGATAAGTGGAAGTTAATTGTGCTATCATAATCTTTCCTATCTAAGAAAAAAATCAGTTCTTGGTTTCTTTGTTTTCAAACGGATGTCCTACATAATGATCAAGTGGTGACAATTTCTCTCTATGTGTGAGAAATCGGGTTTTTTCCTCAACTGAGTTTCCTTTAAATGCTCAGACTGTGTCCCCACAGTGTACACAGAGGTGCTGCTGCAAGCTGGGACACTGACAAGCATACATCTCCTTGCGCTGGATTGCAGGAGTAGAGGTTTGGAACAGTGCCTTTTGATCGTGTGCAGCTGCTTGTTGGGGTTTGAAATAATGGTGAACTGCAGAAACTGGGCTATGAAAATGTGTTACCTTTTTAATATTTATTTCTTTATTACTCTGCAGCTTTTCTTTTTCATGCCAAGATGGTAACAGACACTGATGAGCACAGTGAACGAGCTAAATGCTCTGGCGCTAACCATTCCTTACAGCTTACAGGTCTGTGCTGTGTCTAAACGGCCTGGTCCTCTGAACAAAAGCCTTCATATTGGAGAAGTAACTCACTTTAAGAACTGCGCTGAACTCAGTAATCTCTTCCTGTATGATTCCTGTACAGTAATCTCTTCTTATGGCCGAGGAATTGAGAGGTTTAATATTGAAAGAAGACAAACAAAGACATCTCTGCAGTGTGGTAATCTAAAAACACAGTTGGTTCGGGATTGAAACAGATGTGGAGCCCAGCCCTCCACCTCGGGAAGTAAACGTTTGGTTTTATTACTGTAAAAGCAGGATTATTGCTTTACATCATATGTTAGTTATTGTGTTTTCTCTTCGGAGCCCGTAGCATGCTCGGGGCACTATGGAAATAACAATTCTACTCAAAAGAAGCACTGTTCTCTTTTTATATGCAATCACTTGTTAGCATTAACATAAAGCTTCTGCCTGGGCCTGAGACCTGGCTTTCTAATCCTGGCTGGTTGAAGAGACTAATTAGTACACAGACAACAAATGCAGATATCTAGTAGTCAGAAGCACTTGGATATGCCTGGGATTTTCCTTTCCTGTAAAGATAATATTGTCTTGATAATTCTTCTGAATGCCATTAAAAAATACAAATTGGACGTTTTAGCGTTGAACTGAGTAAAAAACTAAATCATTGCAAAGTCCATGTTCTTTGAATTCATCCCAGAACCGAGTCTCAAGCCTTCCCTTTTCTTCCTCTGGTTGTAGTTGTTGTGGCACTGGTCTGAAGTTGTGGCTGGTTGTCGCATCTTACCAAGGGCTGTATTAGTTCAGCTGTTTTTGAAGGAAATACTGGATAATTGACATGGAGGTAGAATGCTTGTGCCACAGGAACACTATTTGAATTTTTGATATTTGTGGGTTTAGTGTATCTGGACTGCACACACTTGTGGCCTTATTTAATCAGCGATGTAGAGGTGCTCTTAATCATGAGTCATTTTTGGCGTTCCTGGCTTATTACCTAAGCAGTTTTCTGAACTGGCTTTTACCGTGCTAAGAAGAGTTACAGTAAAATACACAAGCAGCCTTCCCAGTTGTATGCCCCTTGGGGTCACCTGGAGTTCTGCAAAATTCAAGGCAAAATGCTTTTTCGTGAAAAGGGGCGGGGGGGGGAGGGAGGAAGGGGGGGAAGGGGGAAGGGGAGGGTGGGAAAGGCTCTTGTGGAGGTCTTTTGGTGCCAGCAAAACTTGCCTCACTTGATCGTGCCCGAAGGAAGAAACTGTTATTTTTCTGTGATCCCTGCTTATAAAGAAGGATATTTACTTCTGGCTGGGGATATGGGTAATAAGGTTGTAAAGTTTATCTGTTGGAATGATTCTTTACTACCAGAAGATTTAATTTCTATTTTAATATTAGCCATACACCAAAGAGCAGGATCAAAAACATCTTTGACTTTGTCTGGGAGGGTGGAGCCTCTGCTGCACTTTGGGCACTGTAGTGCATCAGCACATGAAACCCCTATGAGAAGGTGACAAGGACCTACAGCTCCAAACTCACACTACTTCTCCTGCACTTTCAAAACCAGTGGCCTTGCCTAAGGCGTAGAAGCCATGTGCAGATGAACTGAAGTGGGTGCATACCTGCTTTGATTTCTTTCTCTAAGTTATTTGGAAGTTTCTCTTCATGTTATTTTTGAATTTCCTTTGTTTAACCTGGGCATAGTGTTTTTATCTGGACCAGGGGTGTAAGGGGAGTGAGGGTCTTTGTAAAGGAGAGACCTAAACCTATCTGCTTTTACACAGTGTTGAGGGATGTGCTACACATGGACCTCAGCCTGTACCTCACTTTCCTGATAGAAGAAATCAGATGCTGTTCACAGTCATTTATACTAGACAGTTTCTGCTGTCTTCTTGTATATATTATGCACACAAAAATCCCAGAGCTGTGGGGTCTCAGCCATGGTACTCTTTTTTTTTTTTTTTTTTTTTTTTTGTTAAGGATTTGGTCTGGCTCATGCTGGCAAGGGAATTCCAACTCAATCTTTTACTGCTTACAGGTCCCTTAGAAAGGCAGCCCTGTGTGTATGAAACCTGAGTCTGCATACTTCAAGGCAGACAATTGTCCTCATGATTTCAAACTTATATTTTAAAAAGTAATAACTGAGGGCCATGTATATATATATAATAGGATTATATATATATATAAAAAATAGGATTAATGTAGCTAAAAAGTGGTTTTTTTATGATCTTCAACTTGGCCATCTCAGCGAGGAGTGAAAATAAACTCTTTACTTGTGGTGTGTACACTGTGACCAAACAAGTGGTGCTAACGTTTATGCTGTTTAAACATAGCTGTGGCTTAATATTGCTGTGTTTCTCTGGGAGAGAATGAAAACTTCTTTGTAACTGATACTATGGGAAGCGGGGTATTTTTAGACTATGCTGTTGTGTCTTGAAATGAGCACTTTCCCATTGAGTATAGGTCTTGCTTTGAGGGTTTAACTGCCTGCCTTAGTAGTGTTAAGTCAGAAAGAATGAGAAATAATGGGATGTCATTGGACACAAAAGAGAAGAGCTGATGGGTAGAACAGCTAAGCTGAAAATAGAGGGAGAAAAGTAGAACGAGCAAGAAGAGGTCAGTTGGCAAATCTTGAGGTGAGTTTTAGGAAAGAGAAGGATAGAAGACTAGAGGATTTTGCAGCACAGCTTGGTTTTCCCTTTGGAAATGTAATAGTTCTGTTTACAGCTGCCTGACTAACAGAACTCACCTTGTGTGTGCATGTATGTGTGATTTTTGCCCAAGCTGTTCAGGAACTAGTCTTCCAGCAGTTTACCTACCATCTGTTCAGCAAGCTACAGAGGCATAATCCAGAAGGGATTGCTGTGGGTAATAACCATAACTCTGCAGGAAAGGTATGGTTTTCTTGTAGGGTTTGGAGTTTTTTTGCCAGTGGTTCTTACTGCGCATTTCAGTATATTCAGCATATTTCTCTTCACTGGGTCTCACGAGGCTGATGTGCATTGCACTGGACAATCTTCCAGGAATCGTTCCTAGGCCAATATTAACTCAGAGATAGTGGAATAAACTAATCAGGTGGTTGTTTACTTCATGCACACTGAATGTGCCCACAGAAGAAGAATGATGGTCAGCTGTAACTTCACTTTGTTCCTCTACTGAGAAGTAGCTTCCTTGTGTAGACAAGCTCTAAGTCGGCTTGTGTTTAAACTAGCAATATAATGGCCTGTGGAGATGGAGGGATGCTTTCTAGTAATTAGACATACTTGCAGCACGTATCAGCAATTCAGCAGTTTGCTGACTTGAAAAATCAAACTCTCCATTTGCATCAGCCCTGCTTTCACGCTGGTCTGCAGTGGTATAGTGTCAGCTGGTGGCACTGGGTGCACCCTCGGTTATCCTGTCACGGAGTCCAGCTCCGTGGGCTGCTGTTCACTAGCAAGGGATTTTTGTACAGGCCAAGTATAGTGAGATATACAGGAAGCCCTTTTTGTAGGGGAGAAAGTGCAGGGGAGGATGAGGTCTGAACTGGCATAGACACTAAATCCTATTAGGTGTGCTGTGGAGGTAATTCTCTCTGTCCAGCATGTAAGCTTTTGATATTTGCTTTTGTGCTACATTGTTCCTCAGGACAAATACGGATTAGATGGTTCAGTCTTAGCATAGAGAAAGAAAGAAAACGGTGTGCCCCAAGTCAATTCTCACCCATCTATAATTTTCATAGTTGCATTAACATCAACATGTGAGGGTTCATCCATTTATTTAAAGCTCATTAAACTTGCTAATAAATAATTAAGTTTCTGAGAACTTGAAAATCACAACCTTTGTTCTGAGAGACTCCATTTTAACCATCTCTGATGTTGTCTTGCAGCTATCCATAGGCATGCAGGATTTGGATGTCATTTGTATGTGGCAGAAGGAAGCTTTTCAGATTGGTTTGACAGAAGAGTTTGAAGAGGTTTTTCCTTTTAATATGGGCATGTGAGGCCCAGCTTCTCTAGTGCACCTCCATGTAACTCAGTAATATTATTGTAGCTGATAGAATTGTAATCTCTTAACTAGCAGAAAATACTGCTGTCTTGATTCATGAATGTATTATAGGCAGAAATTGAGTTTTCCAGCAGTTTACCAACTACACTTGAACTGATTTTTTAGGAAAGATAAAGGCTGGTTTTGTCCTGCCCATAACTGGGTACTTTATTTTGTGCCTGTGTGGAGCTGAGCACAACTCAGCTTTGGCCAGAAGTGGTCTCCACTGATACGAAATGGTATTTCCTGTGATCTGGAGCAGCAGGGGAGAACATGACCCAAAGGTGAGTGACAGTGATTTATGGAAATGTCAGAAGTGGGGTCATGCTGTGCGTTGCTTCACAGCCCCTCTCTGCTATGCTATTATTTGGATGTATTGTTGCATTCAGCCTCTACTTCATGGCCGGACGCAGCTCCAGGTCAGTTTGTGCATTTTGAAGAAAGGAGAACAGCCTGCCAGCTGCTCCGTACCGCTGCTGCCAAAACGCCACAGAATGCAAACAGTAAGACAAGGCCTTGCTGCCAGCAGTTTCCATCTCGGAAGCGCCAGGGAGTGCAAGTGAAAAGATGCAAACATAAAAACTGACTGTCTGCAAATCAGTCCCAGGAACAAGAAGCTGAAAGAGCCACGGTGTTGAGATTCTCAGGAAAGTATGAGTAAAATAAATGTATGCGGGATTTGCATACAGTTGTCATAACTACAGTAGGCAATTAAGTGCAAAGTGTATTAACTGTTGACAGTTGAAGACAAGGGTCAAAACTAGAGTTTAGTTGCCGTTTTTCCTAAAATGAGCCTTGTTTTTTCTTGCATTTCCTTCACCAGTTTTTCTCATCGAATGATTTTAGGTGTTCAGGCAGGCCCACACGTTCTCAAATCTTAGGCCATGCTAGAAAATAAGTCAGTGAGGATCTTCTCCTCTATAATTACAATGCAAGCGGCAAAGGGGTGTGTTTGGCTTCTCTTACTTGCTGGTACCAAGCAGGCAGGTTCCATACATCAAACACATGCTTGCACATGGCAGGTAAACTGTCAAACATGGAGAGCATCTGCGAACAGCAGTGGTTTGTTCCAGTCTCGGAGCCAATGGAAAGTGGGACTGCTGGAAAATTTTGGAAAACTGAAATGCACATGCTTGTGTAAAGGTTGAAAGTACTAGCCCTAGATGTACATTGACATTCCCAAGGTGGCTAATACTGTGTGGAAGGAGGAGGTGCCTCAAAACTCTGGGTCCTTTAAGCAGTCATGGCATAGTGGTATTTTTTTAGCTCCCATGTTTTTCTTTGAGAACAAGGGCTTCCAGCCCTGGCACTGTCGCTGGTTTGACACCTCCTCCGGCTCCCCTGTTGCAGCATGTGCAGCTGAGCGTGTCTTGATGCAGCAGTATGCAGGTGTGTTTTGTAGCTATGCTCTGTTCCCTTGCAGGGAGAGCAGCATGGAAAAAGAGAGTGGGAAGGTCCCTTAACGAGTCATTTTTGCTACCATCTTTCTCCAAGTTAGAATCGTCTAAGCTTAAGCTTTTCCTACCATAACAGCTGGCTAAATTTCCCCAGAGTACTGTGTAAAAAACTGCTATGGGTTGAATCAATGAGGGGATTAAAGATATATCAGCGTAAAGATAATAGTGTAAATCAAGGTGGACTCCAGCTTCTTGTCATTCACTGGTAGGTTGCAGCCAGTTGTTCAGACTGGCAGTATGTAAGAAGGTTACACTCCACCCATCGCCTTCAGGGACATGCCTGCTCTGGGACAAGAGCAGCTGTGCTGCCTAATGTGTACAGGATGCTAAATTCTCCTTGGAAAATGACCCAAAGAAACCCCTGAAAGAAAGAACTTTTTTTTCTCTGTAAGGAGTTTGTTCTTGTGCAGGCAGGATCAGAATGCATCCACAAGTCACTGCTGTTTATGTTTGTCCACATGCAATGAGCTAATGAAGAACAAGCTAATCAGAACTGATAAAACTGTATGTAATTATTCCCTGAAAGCTTTGGTTTGTGGTGGACACAAAACTGTAAAGTTTGTTCTTTGTAGGGGCATTTCCTGTTTATTTTTTCTATGTTTTCCTAGCTTTTTTTTTTTTTCCTAAACTTCTGTTGAATGGGTGGGAGCAAGGGCAAGGGAAAGAAGGAACAAAGCAGGTGGAGTCCCTTTATGCTTGAATTTCGGGTAGGAAAAGTTTCTTTTATTCTGAGCATAGCTGATACTTTTTCATTCTTGCTTTGCTAGGAAACCCATCTCCCACTTTTAAAGGCCAGTTCTGGGGCAGGAAAGCTTCAGTGAATTTCCCAGTTGGCTCTACAAACTTGGTTCCATCTGTGCAGCCTGAGATTTCCCAGCTGTAATACCCTACAGCTCACATTGCTACATAGGATCCTGTATGCAGGAATCTGGTCAGGGCACGGTATTGCCTTATTTGTGCAATGGAATGTCCTTTATGTCTGAAATGTAATTGCACAGGGAGGAGTTTTGCATAAGCTTTCTCCCATCGGAGATTTATTTACCATGAATACTGGAGCATGTATAAACAGATCATTAATACTACCTTTTAACAGTGCCCTAATCATTGCACACAATGTTGAGGAGAGGAAAACAGGTAAGGCAATGTGGCTCCAGAACTGCCATATACAGGAGTGCCCCAAAGAAGTTCTAGTGATTGCTGGCAGCTACGAAGGTACTGATCCAAGAGAGGTTGACTTATCTTTCATTAAAAATGGTAAATGACCTGGGAAAATTAATCCTGAGTGCAAAAATCAAAAAATTTCCAAAGCAGTCTTGGAGAGCAAGAGTGAAACTCTGAACCTGTTAAATTGAGTGGCTTCAGAAACTTGGACAACCAAAACTTCCTGTTTAGTTGGGGGCCAAAATTGCTGGGCAGCTTTTTAAATCTACCCTTAATTTACTTTTCATAGTCAGTGAACTGGTTTGTCTTGACGCAGTAAAGGGACTGCAGAATGTGCAGACGGACTGTGCAGAATTTCTGTGTCCCTGAGAGAAACACCCTAAACCCGATCAGTATCAGGTTCGATCCGAGGAAGACTGAATTTCTTCTGTACAAGAAATTTGTGGGTGATAAACATCTGTTGTAAACCAAATCCCTTCTGTATGTTAATAGGCATCCGTGTAGTGTCTCATCTTTTTAAGACTGAAAAATGGTAATGGGATGGGGAAGAGAAAAATGAGTAATGCCCAGATGGGCCTGGTTCATTGGGAGGTGTGTTCTGTGAAGAAACTGTGGATCTGAAGTTGAGCTACTGAACTAGCACCCACTTAATCAGCCCAGTGTGTGTGTAGAGGGAATAGGGTCTTGCATAAATGGATGAGACCCAAAGCCTTTGTACTCTGTCTCTAAAAGTGATCATAACCAGATTCGTTGCAAAATGGCATGTGAACACTAAAGTAGCTCTACAAAGCTATTTTAACTTCTAACCCCCTGTGGTTAGCACAGTGTGATATATATGAACGTAAAAGCGCTAATGGAAAAAATGTTTTTACAGAAATGAGATTGTGTAGGTTTCCTATATAGTTTTCTTAATCATAGCTTTTTTGAAATAACACTTTTTCTGGCACCTGGATTGCCAGAAAAAGTGTTTTCATTGATTTTAATTAAAAAAACCCCTGAATATAAATGCATGTTCATCTTGTGGCTAACCATGGGAGGGCTTTTAATGGTAGCAGAGGAATTTAACTTGTCTTCTATCTGCCTGTATAGTCTGCATCCCCTTCCTCTTAGTGTTACGTACCCATCAGTTTTCTCCTACCTTCTTTTATATAGCTCTTTCAGAAACTAATAGTTTTGGACTCATTGCTAGCAATAATTTTCATTGCACATTTCTTTCTGGTTCCCTAACCCACACATCACCGAATAGGAGTCCCGTAAACCTTGGTCAAAAAATCTGGCCCTGATTGTAAGGTCCTTTAGAAAGATACAAATGTCAACACTGATCAGTAGCTTAGGGAGGAAGCCTGGACAGAGATCACAGGGTACAGCAATTGTAATAAAATTATTTCCTGAATGCACAGTAAGAAAATGGTCATGTTTTTACAGCTATCAAGAAAACCAACACAAACAGATACCCCATTGCTCTGTAATTATGATGTGGCTAATGCTGTAGACATTACTTTTCCCAAGGAAAAGAAAATACTGCACTGACTGCCAAGGAAAGGTCTGATCCAGTGGATCCTGACTTGGAAAAAAAAAAATTAAAGGAGTCTTTTATTCCTTTTAAAGTAGTAGAGTTCTTAAAGCTAGCTAATTCCCATCTGTGATACTCTGAGGCCTGAGAAATGGAGGAGATGGCTAACAAGAGAAATAACAATTCCCAGAGTTAGTAGTTTTTATAGAAAACTAACATGACCAGGAGCAGGATAGGATGAGTGTGTAAAGACTTGAGGACAGAGAAATGGAGGTTGATTGTCTTGTCCTCCAAAAGTAGAGTGCCTCCGAAGTGTTGCATTATTCTTGCTACAGGGGTGGGTGGGAGTATGCTGAAGGAGAAGCATCAGAGTGAGAAGGAGGACCTCTAAACTGGAGAGGAAGAGAAGGAACCTCTTGTGAAGGAAAGGAAGGATCTGGATACTGAAGTCAGTTTTGATGCTAGACATTAAAGAAACAGCATTTCACACTTGGACGTGTCATGAGGGGATAAAGAGGAACACTGGCCAGGAACAGTAAGAGATGTAGCTTAGGTGCAGGAGCCTCTGTGGAAATGTGCAGTAGATTGTGAATCCATTGAATCGCCAGGAAGATTGCTGGTACCCTCACCAGTGGTGGCACAGTCTGACACCACAACTGGAGGCAAATTAGAGACAGCATTTGCAGCAACAGGATTAGTCTCTCCAGCTACCAGATGAGATCATGCCATGATGGATGGAAGAGATGGAGGGGCACCAGGGAGTGTTAAACTCATCTATGTCTTCTTGCTGCAGATGCTGGAGAGTTAATTAACAGGCACAGGGAGATACCTGTTCTGCAGATCAGGACAAAATGAGCAGAAGCAGGAACTGGCTCATCTTGGAGCCAAGAAGGGGACTGTGTCTGCAGAGCAATCTGGCTACACCCTAGATCCAGCCCCGGATGCCTGCAAGTAGCTGGAGAATGTAGAGGTCAAACCTGCTGCCTTGATAAAAGAGCTGGAAACATTCAGAAAGTGAAGCTGTTTCAGCAGGCAAAAATGTAATGGTTGGCAGAACTCAGGAGCTGCCTGGTTTCTTATGTATAAGCACAACGCAAAGCAAACCCTGGACTGAACAAGCTGGTGAGATGAAAACAAGTGAGGCCCTACAGAGCAGGCCATGGTGTTTGTAAGTAAGCATGGAAATTGGCTGGCATTTCTGAGCAGCTCTGGAACGGTTTGGTTTGGGTCCTTCGTTCTGCAGTGCAAGTTTGTATTGATGTCTGTGGAAACTCAAGGTTTGAAGGGACACATTTCAAGCTGGATTGCAGAAGCTGCTTCCCCAGCTGCGTAAACAGAGCAAAACCAAAACTTAGGCTTAGTCCCATCTCTGGAAAAAGATGCTCCTGGAAAAGGAGGTGTAAAAGAAGTGTTTCTTGTCCCCTGGAAAGCAAGGATGGCATGGGCACTCAAAATCTCGTTAATGTGGGGTACCAGCGATCTCAGTAGAGGCGAGGGATAGGGAAAGAGAAGGAAATGGTTCTGACCACCACCACCACCAAGTGTGACTTTAAAGGCACTGTAGTTCATGGCAGCTCCTCCCTTGTCACAGTTGTGGAGATGTTGTCAGGAGAAGGACTTGAGGTACTCTTCTATTGCCATGCTGAAGGTCTAATGGGTACAGAGTGAGCAGGAGTAGGCTGAAAGAAGGCAGAAGAGCTTAAAAGCAGAGCTTCAGTTGGGTGGAGGTGAAGGGCCTTGGTGGCCTGTATATTGCAGTGAGGCTAGGTAAATAAAAACCCTCCAGGGCCTGAGGATGGTTTGCTCTGAGTGAAACTCTTACCTTCTAAGGTGAGGGATAGTGAACTTTTGTTCATGGCCTCTGATCATACCAGCACTGAAGCAGGCCATCCGGTTATGGACTAGTCCCCTTCTCCTTGCCTTCTGTTTCACAGGCAGGTTGTGAACAGTTGATGGTGTGTTTCCTTCCCCTCTTGAGAGTCCTTATCTAGTGAAGGAAAAACATCACTTCCTAAAAGGGCTTCCCTTGACACTAAAATTTGCACTGACCGGTGATGTCTGGAACTGTGAGTGAAAGAAGAATTGTTAATCAGCAGCTGTCTTTATCTACAGTTAAAATTTAGAGGGGGCACTGCTGGCCTATGCAGTCAAACTCTCAAGTGCACATCTCCACTGACTTAATGGAGCTACTCTAATACGTGCTTGCTCCGTGAACAGCTGAAGAAGCTTTAGTAGTAATGAGCACAGGCAAAAGTTCAATTGAGTTTAACGAGAAGTGATTGGGTAAGGTTTTTAAGCAATCAGATTTTGGTATCTCTTAAATAATTGTTTAAGAAACAAGATTACTGCCACTGATGTGCAATGGCGTTTGTCTGGCCGTACGGAAATTTTTAATATTGGCCACCTTAATTTACATCTCAAGGGCTAAGTCGGTGAAGTTTACATCCTGGTTGGACTTTTTTACGCCAGTGAAGATTTGTCCTTCAGGGTCTAAACTGAAGTTAGGAAAAACCACATTGCATCCTTTTATCAGGCTTTTTTTTTTTTTTTTTTTTTTTTGTGTTTCATCGGATTCTGTGTCTGCTAGGCTTCACTTCTGTTTTCTGGTGAATTTCTGCTTTCTGGTTCAATGCACTAGGGATGTTTTTAGCAAGAACATTTTTTTTTGTGGGAGATGAAATACGGAGTTTTTAAACCATGGCCTTCGTTTACACTGAACTTCTACATTCTGCATAGCTATCCATCCAGTCACATTTCTCGCGCAGAAACCCTTGCTCGTGCAGGACAGTCTGTCCTCATAGAAGTTACCTGGCAGCACGTGTGTAATTCGCACTGAAACATTTCCAAGGGAGTTCTGGTTTGGGCTAATTTTTAGAAGATAAGACAGTTGCACAGAGGAAGGCTGAAACGCTAACGCCAAAATGCGTGCATGCGGCATGCTGCCATGAGGTACACCTCTAGGGAATCTGAGAAAGGAAGAAACTTAATAATACAAGTGAAATTGCTACCTCATACAAGCTCCCGGTATTTTAGTTGGCAATCCCACATGTTTTCTTTGCTCTTCAAACTACAGGTTAGATCCCTGGTTGGGAAAATCAGCATATTTCTGGCAAAGTCAAAGAATTTTTGCCACACAAGTATTTGGTTGCATGTGTATTTTATATCCAAAATGCAGTCATTTTCTTAACAGTGAGCCTCACAGCACCTTGCTGTATATAGATAACTGCAGATGTAATTTTGCTTATATTTAATGTTAAGTGTTTGTGAGAAATGACAAGGCTATGCTTGTGGCAGTGGGCTCTCAAAATAACAGCAGTCATTTGGCAGCTAACCTCACAAAAAGACAGCCTTTAAATCGTCCTTCTTAAACACAAGAGAACCTTTCTTAAGAAATGTTACTCGTAACAAATCTCAGCTTGCTTGTATCTGAGCTTCAATATATGCTTTATGCTTTATTTAAAATGCTTAGAAGTATCTTATTAAGGACTGGAGGCAGCTTGAAACTGGTGTTTATATTGAGAGATGTAGAGGATGAGAACAATCCCCAAGTCAGGGCCTCAGTGTTTGTTGTCTGGAGGACAGAGAGGTCCCAGATTTGCTGCTTTGCATGGCATAGCAATTCAGAGCTTTCTCACTGTAGGGCACTGCAGAGGATGTAGGGGTCATTAAACCTTGGATAGTGCTTCTGTTTCTCTCCAGGTGGACCAAGGCATCAGAAGCTACCTGTTACCTGTTGTTTGGGTTGGTTTGGTGTTTTTTAATAGAAGGATGGGAAGAAAAGCAAGCATAGCAGGTTGCAGAAAACAGCAATGATACAGTCACTTGTTCTCAGTGGGCTGTGAACCAGGCTAGGGTGACTAAGTCCCATGTTAGGAGATACAAACTGTATCTGGGATGCTCAGTGAGAGCTTATGTTGCTGTAAAATAATAACAATGCAATTATTTCTTAATAAAAGTTAGGGAGCTACTTCCAGGAAGAGCTAATAAAAGCTGTCACCATCCACTGACTCAGATATTGCAAATCAAGGGAGAGAGTAGAGTAAGATTAATGAAATGCAGCTCAGCTTTCAGTGTGTACCCCGAGATACAAGATTGAGGAATCCTGAAGCTATGGTTGCTCTACAAAGCTGTCAAGTAATAGAAAAGAGGTGAGCAAAGATCTTTGAAAAGTAATTTTTTGACTAGAAGTATAGTTACTCGGCTGTCTGCCCAGCTAGGTCATCTAGGGCTAAAAAGATCTTGGATACCCAGGTGAAATAGCTCAACAGCTGACTGCAAAAGGTGCATTAAACTGAGGCTTGCTTTATTGCCGAAATCTGCCTCAGTTCATACTGAATCACATTTCTTGATGTGATTGACTAAGACCACAGTCCTCTCTCATATCCTGAGGTTAGGAATCATCAATCTTTCAGGCTCAACAATGGTGTGTTTTGCCTTGTAGAAGTTACAAGTGCGAGGAAACAACTTCCTCCTCAGCAAGAACACAGCGTGTTTTCCTATTTTCAGTTCCACCCCTTCATTCCACTACCATTATAATGTCTTTTCCATGAACAGCAATTTACATGGTTTTTTTGAACTCTCCCTATGTGGAGTAGCTGCAGTCCCTTTGCAGGTCTGCAGCTCTTCCCTTGCACCCTTGGACCCTAGCGTGGGTAGCTTGTTCAGTCTTGCAAAAGGACATCCTAGTGCAGAAATAGGTTGAAGAAAGCTAATCTTTGGAAAAGAAGAAAGCGTCAGGTCTAATCTCAAAGTGCATGTCATGGGAACTGTATGTTGGGCATAACTGGCAGGCTTTTGTTAGCAGGGTGCTGCAAGGGAGGAGGCTGTGAACTCCTCAGTGCCACTCATGTTGGCTTTCAGCCAGCTTTGAAAGGGATGAAAGCAACTCACTGTGCACCAAAACCTCAACTGATGACAGCAGCACGTGACATCTCTGCTCAAACATACTTAAGAAAGAGCAGCAACCTCTAGGGCAGGAGACACTGGAGGAGATGTGAGGAGATCTGTAGGAGGAAGAAGTGGAGGAGACGCGTGGAAAGGAGAGACACAGTCTTGGAAGGAGGCACCGCATGCCAGAGCAGGAATACCCTTGAAGGACCTGTGGACCATGGAGGATGAGTGCAAGAATATGGCATCTCAGGAGCCACTGTGGTCCATGTAAAATGTACTGTGAAGCAGAGGAACAGTAAGAGGAAATGAGCAGTGGAGGAACATGGTGACATGATGGCATGGCTGGCTGGGTGGATGTTGTCTACCTTGACTTCAGCAAGGCTTTTGACACTGTCTCCCATAACATCCTTATAAATAAACTTAGCAAGTGTGGGCTGGATCACTGGAGGTGGAATGAGAACTGGCTGGATGGTAGAGCTCAGAGGGTTGGGAGAAGTGGTGCAGAGTCTAGTTGGAGGCCTGTAGCCAGTGGTGTGCTTCAGTGGTCAGTGATTGGTCTGGTCTTAGTGTATTTGTCAATGACCTGGATGAGGGGACAGACAAAATTTGGCCATCCCTCAGCAAATTTGTTGGCAATACAAAACTGGGAGGAGTGGCTGACACACCAGAAGGCTGTGCTGCCATTCAGTGAGATCTGGACAGGCTGGAGAGTTGGGTGGAGAGGAACTTGATGAAGTTCAACAAAGGCATGTGTCAAGTCCTGCACCTAGGGGTGAATAACCCCAGTCACCAGTACAGCTCTCCCAGTACCTGCTGGGAAGCAGCTCTGCAGAGAAGGACCTGGGAGTCCTGGTGAACAACAGATTATTCATGAGCCAGCAATGTGCCCTCGTGGCCAAGAAGGCCAATGATGTCCTGGGGTGCACTGAGATAAGTATGGCCAGCAGGTTGAGGGAAGTTCTCCTCCCCTGGTGAGGCCACATCTGGAGTACTGTGTCCAGTTCTGGGCTGCTCAGTTCAGGAAAGACAGGGAACTACTGGAGAGAGTCCTGCTCTAGGTGATCCTGCTCTGGCAGCAGGGTTGGACTAGATGATCTTCAGAGGTCCCTTCCAACCCCTGCAATTCTGTCAATCTGGGAACATGAATAATGGAAAGAAACCTTTACACACTGGATCACCCAGTGTCTCACAGAGGAGTGGTGAGGGGACAGATCAAGACACCTGTTGAAAGCAAGGGATGTTGAGACTAGGAAGGGGTAGGAGAGGTGCCTAACTGGAGCTGGGCTTGGGGAGGGAGGAAAAAGTGCTTTCCCTAAGTCTTTAATTGCTTATGTCTTCTTCCCCCGACCTGCAGTATCTGAATCAGTAGTTAAAGTTTTGTGCTAATTGGCAATAAATGAAATTAAGCGGAGTTCCCTGGTTGACACTGCTTTGCCTGCAAAGGCCTGTGACACCTTCCACAGGACACAATAGCTGAAATAATGTTTGCTGTGGATCTAAGACTTAGGAGGTACAAATATCCCTGAGAAATGTCCAGGAGCTGTACGTGCTCATCCACTCTGAAAACTCAAGCCACCCAAATATAAGTGTAGTCAGTGGAGGAAATCTTTATTCTTAAAAACTATTCCCAGCATGACTATTGACTTTGTGTCTGCTCAGCCCAGCCCCTAGACCTGACTGCACCCCTCCCCTTGTCATCCTTGTGCCATTTTTCAGGACTTGTCTCTCAGTGGCCTGATCATGCCAGGAGAATGCAAAAATGGGGAAATACTGTCCAGTGAAGCACAAAGATGCTTTCTCACCACCCTACAGGTATTCTAACAGACCAGAACAATTTAAAAGCTTCATTTGCCTCTCATGAATAGCTGTGTATTAGCTGCTTTATTGGAAAACATTTCCTAGATGCTGATTTCCAGAATTTAAAAAATCCAGCCTTCTGATGATGTTGAAAAACTCCACACTTTCCTTAAGGAACCTGGTTTAAGGAGACACCAGTAGCAGGGCAATTTTCAGCTCTACTACTGATGTAGTGCTGCTTCGGCTGGTGTCAGGTCACTATGCAGTATGCCCTACCCTCTTCCACACTTTACTATGTGGAATGAACCCTAACACTCCTGGTAATAAGCTGAATGTACTCTTTCCTTCTCCCTGTGTTCTGAGTAAACGTGCTAAAGTTATTTATTTTGCACTTTAGAGTTATGACCCAGTAAGTGTTTGGAAATTTTAAAGATGTAAAGCTCTGGTATGTTGTGAAAGACACACAGCTGCATTTATACATGAAAGACCCTATATTTTTTCTGGGTTTTTTTCAGTTGTACAGCCAGATGAAGGTACTACCAGAGTGAATCTGTTTAAGCCAGTGAAGTTGTGTAGCAGCTACACTGGAGGTACCGGGATCAGAACCAGGAGCTTTTTAATTTTGTCTGGGCTTAGGCATCTCTCTGAGATGGTCAGTTAGAGAAGGAGCTTGGGTCAGTGCCAAAATGAACGTGTCAGCTTTTATTCAGTGTAGGAGGATCTACATTATTCATCTGAGTATTTACTGCTATCTGTGAGTCTCCAGTGCATAGTATTATTCCAGTCCACAATTAGTCTGTGCTCTCTGGAGTTTGCTTGCGGGTTATTTGTATTTCTGCGCCACTCAAGGAAACACAATGGTGGCAGGCTCAGCATCCGAGTACAAGTCAGGAAACTCAGAGATACAGTTTCCTCAGTAACCACGTATCATCCAGATTGCTCATAACAAGGCAGAGCATTAGCGGCGTGCACCTAACGTCAACCGCTTCACTGCAGAAGAGCAGGGCTGCTGTATTATGTCTGCAGACAGAGCACTGATTTAGAGTTGTCTGCCTTTTGTGCGTTACTTGCTTTCATTCACAGAACATTTTATGCATCGAAAATGCACTGCTGCGCTTTCAGGTTGCACGGCAGGGTTTTAAGTGCTCCTGCTGTGTACCAAGCAAAAGATTAGGAAGAGATTGTGTGATGGGTGATATTTCTAGGGGAGGGGCCCTTTTGAGAGGATAAGGAACTGTGACATCCTCAGCCACCTGAGAATTTAATTGCCAAGATCAATAGCACAGGCCATTTCTCAGGTAGCTAAAACACGCAGTCATTTATGGGTTTTGTGTTTGGAGCAAGCCAGGCTGGGCACTGTGAACCTTTAAAAATAAGCTGGGGGGGGGTGTTGTTTTTTCTTTTTAAAATTTCTGAGTGGTCATCAGTTTCTCCAAGAACTGACTTGACTGAATTCATCACCTTATTTATGGGTACATATCAAAGTGTTTGCTTTCACAGTTCCTTGCCTTTTCCTTACCATGAGTGCCACGGAGGAGATATTCTGGTCATGAAGTTGGTTATTGTTGAATGATTCCTGCCATGCCAGCGCTCTCAGTGTGCCATGTAGCTGGATGGGTGAGGATGTTTCTGAGCCCCGCTTACACCGGCTCAGAGCTGGAGATGCAGGGAACAGAGCAGGTGTGGAGCTGAGGGTGGTGGAACCTCACCGACCTCCCAAGTAACGAAGTGCCCAGGTCTCTCTTCTTTCTGCAAGTGGTCCTTAGGAAGGGCCGGCGGGGAGGCGGCGTGGGATCCAGGTGCAAGGGGCTGGGATGCTTCTCAGGCACTGGGGAGAGCGGGGCTCCGCGAAAAGCAAGGCAGCTAGCCCACGCCATTCGCGTACCGCCGCGGGGGGAGGTCGAGGAGGACATACACAGCCCCACAGCTTGATTTTGGCTGCAATGTGCACGCCCACATGCAAATCACCACTTCCCCGCCCCTCCTCCGCTCGCCCCCACCTCCTCCCCCTCCCCAAGCAGCAGCTGCTGCAGAGGGAAAGGGAAAAAAAACACCAAACCGGTGGGTGAACAGAAAGGGAGGGGGGTGGGTTGGGGAAAGGGGAACGAGAAAAAGAGAAGACGAGAAGGATAGAGGACGCCAGAGGCGCAGAGAAGGGGACAAGAGCACTCCTGGGCGGCCCCGTCGGTGAAGGGGCGGGCGTCCCGGCAGCGGGCAGCTCCTCGCCGCCCTATAAGAGGCGCTGCGGGGTTCGGGCATCCGGCAGCGGCTGCGGGGCCGGCGTGGGGCCGGGAGCGTATCGCGGAGCGGAGGCGGCGGAGCAGCGGCTCGGCGCCCCGCGGTACCGACGGCGGCTGCCGGCCGGGGAGGTAGGCGGTGGCTGGAAGGACAGGACGAGCCGCGGGCAGCTGTCGGGGGGAGAAGCAGCTTCCCCGCTGGTCCCCAGCTCCGCCTGGAGCAAGCGGCGTGAAGCGAGAGGAGGGGAGAGGAGGTGAAGGGGGGAACACAAAAAAGAAAAAAAAAAAAAAAAGAGGGAGCAAGTGGTGCTTTCGTGTTTCGGTGTGGTTTGATGTTTTTGTTTTGGTTGTTTGGTTCGATCTTTTGTTTCCCGGCGTGGTGCCTCTCGCCGCGCTCAGCCAGTCAGGAGCGTAGCTCGGAGGATGGCTTGCGGGGGATTGGGAACGGGCTAATAGTGGGGTTCAGGGTGGGTTTTTTTTAATGTCTGCTTACTTTTTTTTTTTTTTTAAATAATTTCTTTATTTTAGCTTATCCTGAGCGAGGCGACTCTGGCTTGGCAGCGCTCGCTGGGGTGGCTCACCTTACCGCCGCCTCTCGCAGCCCTGGTGGGTGCTAGGAGATAACGGGAGGGCTTTCATCGCCTTCGCTGCTGTGGGAATCCTGCGAAGTCGCGAGGGGAGGGGCCTTGGGGTGAGGGGCGGGGGAGGATGTAAGGGTCGGAGATCGATCCGGCCGCTTTTGCGATGGGCAGGAGGTTCAGTCGCACGCAACAAGCCTTGGTTCTGCATGCCAGCGGGTTGTTAAGCCTGGGCTGCTACATTACAGCCTGTCCTCAGCCTCTGACAAAACACTGCAGCTTGGTCCTGGAGGTGCGTGACTGCCCAGATGCTCCAAATTTATCAGGGAAGATACCTCATTTAAAAGTTGGGTTTAGGAACTCTTCTCCCTTTTTTAAGCGTAAAACGGGAGTGCCACTCCCTCGCCCACCCTCGCCACCCCCCCCCCCCAGTTGTTGGGCTTCGTGATTTTAAAGGGCATATAAATAATTTAGAGGTTCAAAGTGATCTTTAGGGTGTTGAATAGACCAACAGACCTTACTGAAACCACAGGGATGTAAGCATATCCTTGCACACTTACAAGCGCGTTAAATTGAAGCCTCAAGAGAAGTTGGACTTCTTGGAAATCACTGATACAGACTTACACATTAAAAATAAGTTTTGAGGTGCCATTAAAAACCGAGTTGCTTCTTGCACAGCAGAGAGCAGCCACGTCTTGGGGATGTTCCATTAACAACAGATGGCCAAGCTTGCTGTTGAAAGGCTTTTGTAATTGAGCAATTTCACTGAGTTTTGAAAGGGGGTCATGGTAGTAAACATACAGTGCAGATGCTCTTTGTTCTTGGCCCTGGTGGCACACTGCCTGCTTCCCTAACAAGTGGGAATGGCAGCGTGTGCTGAGACTCCCCTGTAATGCAGATGAGTTCGTGATTCCGTGATGCCCCCGGCAGGCCATTAAGCTAAATGGGTACTACCTGGGACTCTGCAGCCTGTTAGTGATGTCATGGATAGAAACCCCGTTGGTGGGTCTTCACAGCTCAGTGTGTAACTTTGAATGTGAATGTACGTGAGAGGAGAGCTGCAGGGCCTGGCCAAATCAGGGCAGGTGTCTGATGATGCCTTTACTCATGACATTGAGCACCTTGCTTCTTACATACTGTAATTTGGTAGGGCTCACTGTGGTTAGAATTACAAGCCAGCTTTTTGCGAAGTGTGGATCAAAGTAAGTTTGGTAGCATGAAACACGAGGCGTATGGTAAATAAATTGAACCTCTAAAATTGAGAATGCCTAAATTTTAAAGAAATGTAAGTTTTAAAAATTTTTTAAATGCTCATTGTAGGTGTTCCAAGGAGATACCTGCTGGCCTCTGGGTAGCAAGAGATGACAGTTGGTCTCACTTGAGATTAGAGAGAAGTAAATCAGGCAGCTATTCCCAAGTATTTGCAGTGTTTCCCCTTTTCAGTTGCTTCTGAAATACTTAGCCGTATAACAAAGGTGGGTTTTTTAAGCAAAACAACCACCTTTGGGCGCAGCTTTGTGGAGATTTTGGCTTTTGCAGGAGCCATGGTAGTCTTCTGGATGCCATTTCCAAATTTCCTCTGAACACAGCTGCGTAGCAGTGTGAGCAGGAAAGTTCCCTAATGGTTTCCTCACCTAGTGAGGTTTAGGCACATTTATAAATCATTTTGCCACAGGAAGCTGCTGGGAAACCTTTTTTGTAATGCTAAATTTGTTTTCAGAAGTGAGTGTAGCTCAGTATTATTGGTGTGAGTGGAGAGGTGGTTCGACACCAAACTGGATGTCTCCCAACGCAGTATAGATAAGACTGGCTCCCGGTGAAACGCTGAACTACAGAAAACCATGAGTTCAAAAAAAAGTCAGTGAAATTATTTTGGGCTTTGTTCCAGGAGTAGCCTTTTCTCTAACATTCCTTATGCCGAACTCCCCTCTGGCTGTGCAAGGGCAGCATCCCAGTCCACTGTGATTTGGGAATAAGCTTCAGTAACTTGAGGAAAGATGCTTAATGCCTTCTATGCAAGTTCTGGGCATGTGCGTGCAAGGTCTTAAGAGTTGTTCAAGTATAATATACACAATTTGGAAAGGAAGTCTTCCCTTGCCTTTATCCCTGCAAGCCTGTTGTCTCACCAGTGGGTTCACCTGTCAGAGTTAGACCCACAAAGACGGAGCAGGCGGAAGAACTCATCCGTCTGTGGCCAAACGCGATGAGCTCTGCTAGTGCTTATCACGCGTGTTGCACCATGCAGGCACAGTATTTCACAGGGTGTGGTTTCTTCAGAACTTTAATCCAGTATAATTGAAGGTTGCTAGTGAGCCAGTAATGAATCTCCTTCATTTTTCCCTGAGTGCATGTTCTCTTTTGCACGCCTGTTTCATCCTCCTTGCTGTTGTTGTTGGAGTTTGCTAACCCAGGGTGAGTAATTGAGAACAAATTCTTTTTGCTTGGTGATCTCTTTTCTCTCTTTTTTTTTTTTTTTTTCCCCCTGTGTTCAGAGTCTTCTCATGGCTTTGAGCACTGGTGCCAGCGCAAAGATGATGACAGGGGCCGAGCAGAAAGCGGACCAGACTACCACTTTGTTTAAGTAACCTTGGAGCAAGCACCCTTGGTGTTTGCATAGGTCTCCTAGGCTGGGCAACACACCAAATCCTGAAATAAATCCAGAGGCTGTGGCTGGCCAAACACCAGTCTGTTTCCATTAGGCTGGTTATTCCTTATGACCCCTGCTGTGAGAGGGGCTAGAGTCAGAACCTACTATTTAGTAAAACACGTTTTATACATAGGCCATACTTACCTTGTTGATCAGAGGTAACTAGGACTTGCAGGTCTGATATAGTTGAAATTCCCTGCAATTGTCTCGTAGTTATGCCAGCTGAGGTGTAAATATGATTTGAATTCTGAATGCTTGGAAGTTGTCCACGTAGTTGACCAGAATGCACATCTGCAGTTACTGATATTAAGAGTATAGATTAAAAATGCATTGTAAGACTCTACTTGTAGCATTCAAAACATGATCACTGGAAAAAAAGTTAAAATATTTCCTATTCTGTAGTCATGTGTCTTTAACTTCTGTATGATCAACAGCAATACAACAGAGCAACTCTGAATTACTGTGGTTTGAACTACTGGCCAGAATACTCCATTCTCCTCTTTTTAGTCTGTTTCTCTAAAGTATGTTACAGAAAAGCTAGTCCTGTCTCTTTTAGAACTTGTCATTGGGGAGGAGGGTGAGGGGTGGGAAAGTGAGCTTGTCTCAAGGGCCAAGAGCAAGACAGAGTAGGATGGTAAAGTGTTGATGTAGCTTTCCTGACACAACTGCTAATGCTGTAGGAAAAAATGGGAGCATTCAAATCTTTATTCATTGGGTTATTAGTGAAAAAAGCTTTATCACAGATTACAAGAAAGCACATCAGTTTGAATGGCACAAATATCCATACACAAGCTGACCTTTTTCCTCTTCTGTTGTTTTCTGGAGGAGTGTTGCTTAGCAGAGCTTTATCTAATGCAGGAAGAGATGGGTTTGTATTATGCTAACTTTGTTAGGAAATGATTGGTATTAGAAAAAGTAGAGCAAAAGAGCCTTTCCAGGACTGTTCTGGTTTGGGCTAGATAGCAAGGTCATTCTCTGGGAAAGAACAAACAGAGTGAGAGCCTCTGACCACACGGTTCAGAGATCATTCTGGAGGCCTGGTTTCCTTTTTAGCAAATGGCAGGCCAAGCTGTGAGGAAGACACAAGTGGCCAGAGCCTGCTACTGCCTTGTTTGCTTGGCTCCCTGAAACAAACGTCAGTTTTTCTAGCCTGTTTCCAGGTGAATGGTGGTTACTGGGAGTGGGAAAGCAGACTGTGCAACTAATATTCATTAGCATTATTGGTTACCTTAGTAAAAGTAAAATTTAAGATACGTGGTAGGCCGCAGAGCAGCAGTGGTGGTAGTGTTGTAGATAACAAGATCCAGTCTAAGGCATGAGAGAACCTGGGTCATAACCCCTGCCCCCCATCGTGTCATGGTTTAACCTGCCTTACCTGCCTTCACCATCATTAGGGTAATGAGATGAAAAAAAATTATACTCTTCATGATAGAAGCGAAAGTGGGCTTTTCTCACCTGTAGCAGATAAAAAAGAATCTTTTAAAGACTGTAGGCTGTGTTAACCTCTTTCAGTATCCTGGATTTAAGTCCTAGTGTTTTGGATATTACTTCTGTTCTTCCAGGTGAATGCTTGTGCCTTCAAAAGAAGCAAGCAAATTTTTATACGTGCTCTCTTGTCTGAGGGCTGTAGTCATGGCAGATATATTGATATTCTAGGGAATGGCTTTTTTTCCTCTTCCCTGTATTGTAATTATGCTCCTGTAACAGGAGTTTGCCTGTGCCTGCTGGTGGACCAGTTAAGGCCCTATTTGAACAGATTAAAATAAACAGAGAAACTTACCCAGATAATAAAGCAGCACCAGCCTTTTCTGAGCACAGACACATGGACACCTCTTTCCGGTAGCAGCTCTGGAGTTGAAGTTCAAAATCTACTACTCTAAATTATATGTTCCTATTTGATAAACTAAACTGATCCTGTAGCTGTATTTTTATTCAACCAATTGGTTGAAGTGCTTCTTATTGAATTTCTTTGTTTTAAAGTATTTTAGACACTTTAGTTATTATTTATCCTATATAAATCAGAGTAGCAATTCTTACTGCTTTGCTTACCAGCTCTCTCGAGCCTATATCTACATATTCATCCTGCAGTAAGCGATAGGTTTTCTTCTGTGTTTGGGGAGATCTGGGCCTACTTCTTTCTTCCAGCGAACTGATACCATCACCTGTATGCCATCTGTATTCAGACTCCTTCAGATCTTATTTTTCCAGGCTTTTTTTTTTGTTCTCCTGATTGCTTTGTCTTTCAGAGCTTCGTTCCCAGTTCCTGCAGTGTGGTTCTAGTATTCCACACCACTAAGGCTATATTCCCAGTTGTATTTATGTATAAACCCAGACAAAATTGCAGTCAACTGGATTGTCTGTGGGGAGTTTGCCATGACTCCAGTAGTACTCTCTTAGTGAGCAACATTGAAGTTGTCTTAAGCTCAACAAAAAAGTGCTTTGAGTCCTATATACATTAAGTTTTGTTTACAAAAAAGTTTACGTTTATTCCTTTCAAGCTTATGTTTTTTTCCTTCTGATGTTTCATGCTGCTTCTGCATGAATTTCAAGTGTGTTCTGGGTAATTTGGTTGAAATGGAGTAGACCACAGCTCTTCACATGACTGTTTGGTCCCTTGAAAGTATAGAAGAAAACTAATGGCGCTGTGTCCTGAATGCTTATGCATCAGGAGGTGGTGCCTAGGACATGAACAAATTGTGTCATCCTTATCTCGCTTAGTTCTGTCCATGTGTGATGTTAAGATGGGCATATACTGTCCTGCTGGTTAACTGTCATGGTGACCCTAAGAACTGAAGCTTCAGCAGTGGGGGTATGAGTTGTACAGCCAGAGCTGAAGAACATACAGCATGTGGAACAACTGTTTTCTCTGTGGGTCAGGCCAAATGGGGAAGATGGGAGCACTGCCAGAAAGCATGCACCCAGCTATCTGCCTTGTGCCACACCTGCCGCAGCAGGCACGTGGGCTTCCTTATCATTTGTGCCAATTACTTTCGCATTCTTCTGTGAATAACTTTAGAGATAAGTGGTTATTGAGCTCTGTATCTGTTGCCAAGATTGATCAGAAATTCATTCCTCTTCATAGTGGACATTACGATACTTTCAAAGATACCTGAACATCTGCTTATTGCTTTAGTGATTTACTAGCTTCCAAATCCATATAGTTGGGTGGTAACTATGAGGGAGTTGAAGACTGTTTCTGGGCCTGCCTGTCATAGGCTTCAAAGGATGAAACTCTGCTCAGGCTGACAATGGCTGCTAAATACTGCCTTTGCCAGCTTGTTGCTTTTTTTTTTTTTTGACAATGTAATTTCCTTCCATTGTGCTAGAGACTTTTTCTTGGCTGATGTTTTTCTGCATAGTTCAGGGATGGGTTTTTTGTTTCATCTGCTGTTACTTATGCCTATGCCACAGATCAATGTAGTTGTGAGCACATCAAGCTTAACAGGCAGCTTATTTTTTATGCCAGTGAATACTGAAGGCACTACTTGGGTGTTGTCTATGGTGTAAGTGGTGATCTTGCTCTGTTATGGAACACATACTGGTTTATGGCATGATGGTTCCAAGTAATGAAGATCGAGAGGAAAACAATGGTCAAGTTTCTTTGGATGTCACGGGACAGGTGTACACCTCTAGCTGCAGTTTAGTCTTGTACTGGGTGTAGTTTGCAGCCTTGTCCTCTCTCAAGATGAAGAGCAGGCTATGAAACCAAGATGTAAGACAAGACAAAAAAAAATAAAAATCTGTACAAACATGATGGCAAAGCTGCCAGGCTTGGTAACTTTGCTCCTTAGAAGATACAAGCGCCCTGGCAATGCTTTAGTCACTGTAGTAGGACCATGGAGCACCTATCAGTACTGCACTTTGTTTAACCATGCTTATGGCTACTTTGTCTGAAGTGATTCAGTGAGCAGGATGTGCTGTGGAAGGAACGGTAGTTCAAAGTATTTCTGGCCTAACACCCTCTGAGCTTGTGGACTTCTTCTCCCAAAAGCTGATGGGATTGGCTTTCCTGGGGGAGCTCTGCTTTCCTCCTCCCTCTGGAGGCCCTGGAGCCTGTGGCCAAGCTGAAAAGTATGTTTTGCAATGTGAAATGCTTCATCCGTTTTCCTAGTCGCACAGATAACGTCCTTAAACAGGATGCGTCATCATCTGGAAAAAGTAAGTGGGGCTGTGTAACACCGCTTTTTGCAGACTGTGTACTGATGGTACTATAGTTGCTCAGAGATCAAAGCTTAATGGCATGAATTGAGCTCAAATGTCGCAATTATTATTTTAGCAGGATGTTCTATTATTTCTAGATTCCACTAGAGAAAAGCTCATTCTTTGAGAGCCAAAAAAAAAAATCTGCTAATATGGACTATGGATTTTTGGACATTGGCCGTGGTAAAGCAAATCAGCTTTTGTGTTTGCTTTTGCCAGCGAATGGACTAGATTTTGGTTGTTCTTTTGGGTTTTTTTTTTTTTTTTTTGTGTTTTTGTGTGGGGAAAGTAGGGGATGTTCAGTGTAATGTTGAAAGTTGAAATGCTTCACGTATTTCACAACCAGTCGAAGCTGCTTGGGTTTTTTTTTTGTAAAGTAGATGGCTGTATTTCATCTCAAGTGTTATACTCGACATTTGAGCAATTCCTCTTGCTGAAGTGTGTGTCTTTCTTTGGGTCAGTCTGGCTGTGGTGCATGCAAGCTCACTGAAGCTACATTTATTTTCACCCAAGGGCCTTTTAAACATGCTATAAGTAATGACAGCCCGATTTTTGGGGTGATTCTGGTAAGCAGACATTGCTCTCCTGTGACAGGTTTTTGAAACTGCTTGGGATGTGGTGTCACAAGGGAAGATTATAAAACACTAGCCATTTCTGAAGAGGTGGCTTTGTGCAGATGTCTAAGGAGGCACTGAGGGTGTTGGAAGATGTAGTCTGATTTGCGTTACGGAGTACTTCATAAGCTCCTGCTTGACAGTTTGGGGGAAGTGCTCCATGTAGTTTGTTTATGATTGTTGGGAACGGGCCCACCTGTGGCCTGTAGCTCATCTTTGGAGTTCAGCTGTGACGGAAGAGAGAAGGGAGGTACTCTGAAGTGTTCAGGGACAGGATTTCAGTGCTCAGAATGGTAGTTCTAGGCCATGTCGTTCAAAACGTCCGGCTGCTCATAGTGGAGCGCTCAGACTCCGGGTGACTGCCTCTTGGAAAACATGTTTGCTCAGTCCTAGTGCTAAGGTTAGATACCTTTAGAAACCCCTTGCCATTTTGCCTAATAGTTGGGAAGTGAAACGTCTGCCCCTAACATCCTACTGTGTTATTCCAGCTTGCCAGAGCAAGGTCCAGGCTCCCTTCTCTGTGTGGTATCTAGTGCAGCAGGCAACATCCAGTATTGGACTTGGTTACATTAGTAATCACAGATTGTAGGGGTTGGAGGGGACCTCATAAGATCATAGAGTCTAACAATTGTTTTAATAGCAGGAGTTACAGCTGGTTGTGAACAGTATTTTCTTGATTTATGTCAGAAGTTCTCTTTCTCTGGTTTTCTCCAGTCTTCTGTGAGGTTGGGCCCTCTTAGACACCAAAGGGAAGCAGTTTTGTTAGTGTTCAGTATCTGCCTTAAGGACCCTGTGCGTGAGCAAGATCCCGGGTGTCTTGGTTCTGTCTGGATCAGAGGTGGCAGGTCACTATAGGGATACCGGGAGAATGACAAAACATTGAGCAGCTGATGAAATGCTGTCCTTATTATTAGTTGTACAAAATTTGACATGGTCCTCAGGAAGGGAAAATGAATCAAACTATTTGGGGATTATCAAGAAGCTGGATCTTAAAGTGCTTCTGTCATACAGATCACTGTTATTTAGAGGGCAGGTAGATGGCCACGTTGAAAGCTATGTACTAGTTGCACTCAGTATTACTATGCACTGGGGAACAAAGCCAGAACCTGTTTACAACCAAGCCTAAGGCCAGTGTGTGTTAAGTGATGTAAACTAGTAGAGGATCTTGCCAAGAATTGCCACCCAAATATTGTTGTTTGTGGTCCTAATTAAATTCTTGCCTGTTGATCCAGAAGCTCTCCGGCCATGTTACTAGTAACAGGGAGTTGGTGTAAACCCCGTGATGTGACCTGGGTGATCTTGAAAAATAAAACACTTCTTGCTGAATTAATCTTTACATGGAATAGCAAGCTCAGTGTCTCATATTAATTTGGCAAATGGGAGAGAAATGAAAGTCCTCGGTGGGGATGTTACAAAAGACTTGCTTTTAGTGTCTGTGTGGCTCCACTGATAACAATCCTGTGTCCCAGGCAGCAGGCTGTGGGTTCAAAGCTCATACCTCTGCTGCTGATCCTGCATTGCTTGTGATTGCTACAGAGTCTAAGCGGCGCTTAAACCAGGAGACAGTTGTGTGGGATCTGGTTGGTATATTCTCATCCCTGCATTTGCTTTGCTTGTGTCCTCAGGTGAGTCCTTGAGCTCTCTGTGCCACTAACACTTTTCATGGCACCTTTTGTAGCCTGGTTTAGGCTTGCTGTGTTAAAATCTTATTTTGAAAGATCAATACTGCTATTCCTATAAAAGTATCCTTTGAGTGGCAGCTTCTCCTCTTTACTGGAGCTCCAGTAGCCATCAAGTTTTTCTTGACTTCTTAGAAGTTTTAGACATGGCAATGCCAGACTCGCTGTATGGGTTTTGCAAGCTTTGTGCACGTTGCTTTGACCACAGAATGGACATTAGTTCTGATTCTTTATTGCCCTGATTTCTGCTGTGGGTGTTGTCTCTAGAAGCAGGATAAATAAAGAAAGATGGCCTGCATCTGCAGCTGCTCTTTATCTACCTTAATCTCAACAGAATTGGGATCAGCGCTATTTTTCTTCCTCCTTTAATCTCATTTGAAGTTCCATAGATGCGAAGTGCTTCACTTCTGGGAATTGTGGAAGTTGTGGTGAAAGTGTTCTCCACATACTTGTATTTTGAGAGCTTCTTGTGGCATTGCACAGTCATAGCGTGTACAAAGTGGATGGAGCTGTGTAAGAGTAAGTCACTTGGTTGTATCTACTGCGCTGGAAGAAAGCAAATCATGGTGCTCTGCTGAGAAGCGACCCAAGATGCTAGACCTTGCTTTGGGAGATGTGACTTTTATTTTGGAGTCTTGGCTTGATCTGCACCTGATACTCAAATGCCCATCCAGGCCACTAATTCTCTCATCGTCCTGGCCCGGAGTCAATGTCAGTTCATGAGGCAGACACTTCAGTCCTGCCTTGGTGTTTGTTCACAGTTCTCATAGGGACCCGATCCCAGTTGATGGCATATCAAGCACTGGGGATGCTGGCCTTGGATCTGAACTTTGCAGAGTTGACAAGGCTTATGATGTTACTTGCTCCACAAAACGCAGCCTGACACTGCCTAAAGGAAGTGCAATGCTAAGACACTTCTCAGCATTCCCAAAGATGACTGTATCTCTGCTGAAATCTGGTATTTGTGCTTCAGTTGCTCCTTTTCTTCCAGAATAAGTCCTGTTTGACTTCATGCATATGTATGGGTAAAAACTATTAGCGTAAAGCAGCTCTGTGTTTTCAGCTGAGGCAGGAAGCATGAGATGCTGTAACATGGGAGAGGAACAGCATTGGTTCCACTAGTTCAGACCCATGCTGTGTCCACCTCATGTGTTTTTTTCCTCCACTTGTAAGGGCATAATCTCTAGATACTAAGATTGGTACTCTCCATGGCTGCTTGGTCTGTGGAGAGCTGCCAGTGGTGGTAGCTTTTGTCATGCAGAAATCTGGCTGAGAGAATGGGACAAAGGCCACTAACAGATTTCATGGAGGAACCTTGGTCAGCTAGTAAAGAATTCTAGCTCTCCTGACCAGGACAGGGTTTAAGCTGTTGTTGGGAGACATAAAGGGTATATAGCCTATTGTCAGAATCTTGAGATGTTCAGTCTCATAGGGTTTGATAAGCTTGCTTTGTTCTATGAATAAATAATGATTCCTTCTCTAGGGGAAAGGGGTTTTTTTGCCCCCAAAAGAAAGCAAACAGCTGCATTGTTTGCAGAAAGCTGCTTTTCAAGGCTGTTTTATGTTTACTTAGTACAGACACCAGGCATGGGGGTGGGGAATTGATTCTCTGCCACTTAAGCTTTTTTCTCTTTAAAACTACATCTGTAAAAATACATGGCTTTGTATTTAAGATGGATTGGGTCTGGAGACTCTTGGCATATCAGCTAATGGACTTTTCAACAGCCATTCTATTTCCAAGTAATGGGTAGCACTAGAAAGAAAAGGTTGGTCAAAGTATGTGCTTCACTGCTAGCATTTTCAGAAGTTGCCCTATAGCCTAAATCTCTCTTAGAGAAATTTTCTGAATTGCATGCTGAGATGGAATTGCAGCCCTGTAAGTCTGGAGGCCATGCAGGGTTTCCATATCAGGGGAAGGTGTTATGTGCAGGGAGTCTTCTGCAAAGGCAGACAACGAACAATAGTGTGGACCCTGTGCTTTAGTTGTGCTGGTTGCTGGTCTGAACGAGTAGAGAGAAGGTCCTGATCTGGTGATAGAAGTTTGCTAACCCAGGGCCAGATCAGAAGGTGCACTCAAATCACTCTCATCTCCTGCCAATCCTCTGATGTCCACTGACTTTTCAAGGCTGAAGAAGCTTCTTGATAGTTGTAAGTGTAAACCTCTCACTAGGAAAAAACTGGGGTAACTCTTATCAAAAGAACTGGGGAAGAATTTGGGCATCTTTTATTATTCTGTCTTTTGTTTGAAACTGGGAAAACCTGAGGCACCTAACAAATAGCACACTTGGCGTGCACAAATCTGACGTGTTGGTAGAGCTTCAACAGACCTCTGTGAGCTGAGCGAATCCCCACCATTTATTTGCTAGCTAAATATAAAATGGCTTCTTAATCCTTACTTTTCCTCGACTGGCTGTTTAACCGAATGCTTATTGTAGCCGTGTTGCATGAGGCGTAAGCCAGTATTTGGGAAGTAATTCCAAACAAGATTTTTCCAGTTATCAAACAGACCCTTCTGATGAGATCTGTTTACCTGTGGTAAGGTGTCAGTCTGAGTTTGCTCTGGAGTTATTTGACAGCTGCCAGGTGTACCCTGAAGCTGTGTAGACAATTTGTGTGTCCTCTGGTGTGCTCCATGTGGGCCAAGTTGTGCAGTTGTGTATATTGGTGACGGGGTGGAGAAAACTTGAAGCAGAGCTAGACAAATAGGTTTCTAGGTGATGAAGGGAAGTATGCCTGACGTCTCTAGGCTTAAAATTGCTGTATATTGCTATCTAGTGCTACTAGAAAACTTCCAGTGTTCACACTAACAGGACATTGGATGTGTAAATTGGATGTCTTAAAGACCTCTCCACAGCTAAGTTGTACTGACTCTTGAAGTTGGGAGAATTCTTCCTAATTCTGTGAAGTAAGTGCGTTGTAAAAAGTGGCAGATTGTTCTTCAAAAGGACAGTATCAGCAGGTGTAAATCCCTGTTTCCTTCAGCAGAGATGTGGTGCTTTGCACTGCAGAAATCCTATGCTATGGCAATGAATTCACACAGCCTTTCTTCTAGACAAAAACAGTACTGCTGCTTTACATGGTTCTGGGTGAGGCGTGGTCACTGATAGCTACTGTTGGCTCAACATACGAGGTGAAGCACAACAGCCTGTGTATGGAACTAGCTGTTATTTGTGTGTTTTGGCACCACAGCACTAAATGGCAAGGTGGATTTCCCAGCTGTGTTGAACTTCTCAGGTGAGTTTGAAGTGGAAATACAGGTGGGCTTCAGCTCCAGCTGAGTGGGGAGTGTAGGGTCTACCAGTTTACTGCATCTCCATCCTGTAATTCTTGCCTTTTGTCACCTGTAACATCTGAAAAGGTGCTGACCCTTTTTCTTCTGACATTCTTAGTTTGCAGAACACTTCCTGATGTGTTTAAACAGACCTAGTTAACTTGTGTCAGCAGTGAACCAAATATGTCAGCCTCTGTGGATCAAGTCTCTAGGCATCAACAAACCTGTGTTATCCAGTCTGATAGATACTGGGGCAGAATATGTCTTCAAAACTGTCACCCCAGCATGGCTGGAAGAAGAGCTGAGTGTGCTTCAGGTTCAAGTTTTGTGCTCTTGGTGAATAATCCAGTGTGAGGTGCTCCTAGTTTAATGTAGGCACTTAACTGGTAGAGCCTCCATCTGGGCCATGTTTTCCTGTCTTCACTTACAGTCTCTACAAATGAGTGGGTTTGCTTCATTTGAAAACTGAATCCATGAAAACTGGCCTTATTTTGAAGGCCAGCATGCTTCCTTTGTTCCCAGTAAAATTTAGCTGAACTCCAGAGAGCTGGAGTCGAAGTTGTTGGCCACAGCTGAGTTGTCCTGGTTCCACAGGCTTTTGATCAGCTGAGGTGTGTTAAACGGTCAAATATGTAACCTTATCTCACAACAACTTGCGAGTGCAATGTGAACCCTACAACCTCTACAACGCAGTATTTCTGTGTTCTGGATCCTGTGGAAAGACTGCAGTTGTGAGCGACCAGTGTCTGGATTTTCACTGACACAGAGTAAACCAATTACCCCATAGTTAGCTCAAACATCCCACAGACCGCTTCAAATTTTTTTCGGCCTCTGTGTGGGGTATTAAGGCCCAGGAGTTGGTCTTATTTCCATTAATAATGACATAGGTCTCTGTCTCTCCCTGGGATCCATCCAGCACTCCTCCTGTGGTACTCTATCTTGTGGATTTTGGTCTTCAGCTGTAACTGCTGGAAAACTTTGGAGAGTAGTTTGCAGTGCAGAGTTGATGGGTGGGGTTGTGGTTTTTTTTTTGGGGGGGGGGGGGGAGGCTGTGGAGTGGGTACTCTAAACACCTATCTGAAGATAAAATCTGTTGCATAACTGCCAGTGATGGTAAACAGCTGTGCAGTGCCAAAGCTGGCTGCTGGCTGCAGGGCTGTGCTTGGGCAGAAGGGCTTAAGCCTGGTGGCATGCTGGAGAGTGCCACAAAGCAAGCGTAGGCCTGTGACCCACCAACCTGTATCCTTGCAGAAGAGTGCTTGAAAAGAGCAGTTCTAGTGTTCTGTGAAGGACTTCTGCACCACATTAGCCACAGAGCACCTGTGTACTGTGTGGGTAGCAATCCAGGCTGCTCACAGGGAGAATAAAAGCTTTGTTGCCAAATCCTGAACAGAAACGGATCAGTGGAGAGGGTACAAAGAAGGGGTTATAATATTCCCTACTTGGTTTCTTATCTGGTTTACATGTTAATTACAGACTTAAGCCTGTAATCTGACCCCCAGAGGAGATGCTGCAAAGTCGGTGTTGTGTACTGCCCCACCTCCTCCTGCTCCCCTCCCCTGTCCCCTTTATTCAGGCCTGTAAGCAAAGGTATGCCCTGGGCCCATGAGCATGCCTGTGCAGCCCTCAGCAGCCAGGGCTAGTCCTTTGAAAGTGTCCACGAAGCGTGGGTTTTTTCCCTTGCTGCTATCAGCCTGTCAAGTGCCTCACTCTGAATGTATCTGGTAATTCGCCATCTACCAGCCAGATGTGCATGCAGCTGGAATGTTAGTGCCAGGGGGCTCTGGCCATCAGGAAGGTCTGGGCAGAGGAGGAAGGAAGGCTCTCCTGTCACATCAGGTGGGCATGCCTCTGTGAAACCAGCATCATGGTCACATTGCTGAATTAATGTTTATTACTTAATGACCCCATGCTGACTGTACACTCAGCTGTCTGTGTGCTGACACGAGGCTCAGTTTGTAGGTTTTTGTAGGCGTCTGTTGCTGTTCTTCGCTTCCCTGAGCTGGCACTAAGAAGCACTAAGTTGTCCTGTTGTGCTGCTACGGTATAATTATCTGTAGAACTCGGCGTAATGGGATTCATTCTTTTTGTTAGTCATGTTAGTGAAATTTTTTTTGTAATACAGACCTATATTATTAGAGACAAGTGTTTTTAATCTGCAAGTCATTGAAATAATGGAATTCGTTTTTGGATGAGACTTAAAGGCCCCAAGCTTTCATTAACTCAAAGCTCATGTCCAGAATTGCCATTTATCATCTAGCCTTACTCCAGCACAGGACCGGTCAGAGCACTTCCTGAGGAAGTCTTATGTTCCTAGCATGTTTATGGAATTTTTTTGGGGAAACTTTTTCAATGCAGTTTGCAATCAGGCATGCAACTCTTGAATCTTTGGGCTAGGGTACTGGTATGTGGGACACTAGAATCAAAACCATGTGTGTTCTCAGTTTAACAGATGTTGGAAGGGATGGTTCTCTTGCTGTGTGTTCAAATAGGTTGTTAGCTGTCCAGTTAACACTGAGCCTGTCAACAGAGTATATTTGAGTACAGAAATCAGAATTAATTTCATGTGGATTAGCTAAATTCTTGTGTGGACGCTTACTCAAAATGAAAATACTCATAATATGAGAGTGGCTTAAACTCAAAAGTAAATCAAGCTATGTCAAATTAATTGTGGAAAAAAGGTTTAATGAAGTTTAATGTGCTATAAGCTCACCTTTCCATTTGATTGAGTCTTCCTGGAAGTCTGTGTGTAACCAAGCCTATCCCATGCAATTATTAATATCCACCAGAGACGCAAATGTGTTTTTCAACCCTTTGTATTTTCTCATGCTTTTGCAAGGTGTGTGTTGGATGCACCCAATTCACAGCATTGTTGGAGGCTGGGTGATTGCAAGACCTGACACTGACTCAACACCAACTTTCCATTCACTTTATTCAAATATGGATAGCTGCAGGGTCATTCTTAATCACTTACCTTCAAGGAAATGGATGTTTCTCCCTTGCATGTTAATTACATAGCATTTTCTCCTACAAGTGATGGTGACTGGACTTCAGAAGAAAGGCTTTCCTAATTTGGCAGTAGACTTGTCACAATTGTAGAAGTAAATATGGAAAGAAGCTTTTTTTAAAAAAGAAAAGAAAAAGGAGCTGTGGAATTTTCTGTCTCAATCTCATTCAGAAGGCCTCTAAATCAACTTTCAAAGCTTATGATATTTTTCCCCTTTCTGGGCTATTCTTACTCTTGCAATTTTGGGGCAGGAAGGAGGGAAAACTGTTGTCCTGCAGGTGTTATGTTCTCTTGTGCCTCCGAGCTAAGAGACAGTGAGTCTAAACATGAGCTTACTGAGGACCTTGAGGCTTGGCTGGGGTGCATGGGGTAAGAAGGCAGCTGGGGGGAGAGTATAATGGGGGGCTGTAGTGTCACACATGGTGACAGGGTACAGCCTCTGCCTTTCCCTTGTCATTTTGTCTGTTCTGACTGACATAACTTTTCCCTTCCAACCTTTTTTCTTTTCTTCCCTAGTTAATGCCCAGCCAAAACGTCTCTGCTGTGTACTGCCACTGCTGCTGCACAAAGGGAGCTCCTAGGCTTTTCTGAAGGAAGATGGCTTTCTGGACGCAGCTGGGATTGCTGCTATGGAAGAACTTCACCTACAGAAGACGACAGACTGTAAGTGTTACCCAGAGGGATCTTTGAGGTTTAAATTGTATAGCCTTTTAGCTTACTTCTCAAGCAAAACAGGTAGAAAACCTGTATCTTAGTTTTATGTCATGTGGTCCCTGGCAGAGCAGTGGTCTGCCACTGGAAAGACCTGATTCAAGTTGAAGAGTGGTGGGTAGACACAAACCAGAGGGGTTGGAGATGCTGAAGAGTTCAATCCTGAATCCCAGTGTTGAGGGTGTGTCAGAGTACCAAAATATGAATATTGCAGAATGGGTTGATTTAGAAGGAACCTCAAATCATACAGTTCCAGCCACCTTGCCTTGGGCAGGGACACCCTTCACTAGACCAGGTTGCCCAGAGCTGCATCCAACCTGGTGTTGAACACTGCCAGGGAAGGGACAGCCACAGCTTCTCTGGACAACCTGTGCCAGTGCTTCACAGCCCTCACAGGGAAGAGTTTCTTCCTAATACCTAAATCTGCCCTTCAGCTTAAGGCCACAGAGGGTGCACAACTGCAGTGTGCAGCTAGGGCGATGTAAATTGAAGACCTGTGCTATGATCTGCTCTGCTGGTGGGGCGTTGCCAGTCTGCAGGGATATGCACTTGGGTCTGTATGCTTTTGAATTCCGCAAGCTGCAACAGCAGCAACAAAATTCTTCCTTTTCCTAATAGCAGAAGTGGTAGAGGCAATAGCAGGCGTCTTCAACCTCTTTCATCAGGGAGAGAAACCAAAGCCAACCAGAGGTCTAGTTTAAGTGACCAGCATGAGACGTTCTCCTAGCAGTGCAGAGACAAATCCAAGCAACTGCTGTTTTTCTAACAAGATGTGTTCTGATTTAGTTTCAGTGCTAGCCTCACCATCTGTTAGCAGTGTGAGAATGTACCTGTTCAGATAAACAATATGCAAAAGGCACAGGAACATGAATCCACTATGATGTTCTCCTGCCTTTGAGAGCTCACAGAATGCTACAACTCCTTCAGATATCTAGAAGCCAGAGAAAAACGTGTTGTTTCTTCTCCAGGGATTTAGGAGAATAACTGTGTTGGATAAAGTCATGTCCTGTACAATAGGCCTGTGCAGAAGAGGGGTCCTGTTAGATCTGGCCTTGAGGATGTATGAACAAAGAATGTGAAGAAAACATGAGGTACTAGGTGGTGAGTGGAAGGTAGTCTCTCTCTGCCTTCTGAACCTTGCCAATGTCTGGATCCTTTCTAGATGACCAGGGCTGGATCCCTTTAGAAACTTGGAGTCATAAGGGAGGGTTAGGTTGCTACACTCACCATTGGATATGGAGACTGATTGAAGTTTTTGCTCAGGTGTCTGAGGCTTGTTTTCACAGGACTTGTGTCTAGTAAATTCAGACCTGGATTTAGTCTGTTCCTAAATAAAGCTAGACAAAGGGGGCTCATGGCATCTTTGACTTTTCTTGTGGTTACAGAGCTGCCAGCGAGGGCAGGAATTAGTGATTTGCATGTTTCAGGCATTTTTGCCCCGGGGGTCTTGATCTCCCAGGACTGGACTGCTCTGCTGAGAGGCTGCAGGTTGTGTCAGCTGCATGGGGGAGTCAGTCTGGACATACAGCCAGCATTCTGACCTTGGAACAGCCTCATAATTTAGAATGATGTTGCAACAGAGCTGAGGAATGTAGTCACAAAACTGGCTGTGGGGTCCTAAAAAGATAGACTGTAGCTATTGTCCACAGAACCTAGGGTTTTGAAGCTGAAAACAGTCTCTGCTTCCCTTGCTGTTAGGGATCTTGTTTTTTGACTTTTCCCAAACTGGCTTCAGCAGCTAGGGGAACCCGAGGACATGGGTGCATTCCTTGGAGCAATTGCTTAGACTTGTTAAACCAGGAGAAGATTTCAAAGGACTTGAGTTTTATGCTGAAGATGACTGTGCTTTTTTTTTTTTTTTTTGGTAAGGTCTTCTGAAATTAATGCATCAGCTTACTTGAGGATATCTGACTCTAGTATTACATGTCTGGTTAAGGTAGCTGTAGCTAGCTTTATGAGCAGTAGAGATGCATTCAGATCCTTTAGTGATGCCACAAAAATGCAGTAGGCTAAGACTCTGTCAGTGAAAAAGACCTTCCTTCTTGTACTACTGTCATGATATGGGATCTACTCAGCTATTTCTTAGTACCTTCTGTCCATCAGCTTCTGTATCTGCTTCCTATCAAGTAGCCCAAAGAGCATGAGACTTGCCTGCAATCTCCCATGCCCATATTGCTAGTCAATTCACAATGAAGGCCTGAGATATAACATGTTTTTGTGGGGTTCCTGTGTCTCTGTTTTCTCATTAATAATTTCCATTTGGGCTTTACCTGAAGATGTCAGGAGGGGAAGGCCACTTAACAGAAAATGGCAGAAAAGTGGCTAAACATCTCATCGTGCTGCTATCACAGCTGCAGTGTCATTCATTTGTTTGCTTTACTGTTAGGAGGCCAGTGTCCTTGAGATAGGTGTGCTGGTGATGGGTCTCTCCTATTTGTGCTTACTGAAGATGTAGCCCAGAAGTAGTTTGATCCTTATTCTTCTTCCTACAAGAACTGCAGGTTAGCCTTTGCTTCCCACTGAATCCCCTCCACGGGTGCTGTGAGTTTGGGGCTGTGTTGCGAAAGGTGGGTTCAAAGCTCAGCCTGATGTGTGCAATTCAAGTGTTACTTTGTACTGGATAACTTCCAACAGCACTGGAGTTGGGGAAGGAGTTTATGTGGGGAGCAGGAAGACAAATCGTGTTCAGGGGTCACTGTGTAAAAACATCTCTCTCCCTGCTGTCATGGAGAGACAGGTCAGCTCCCAAACTTGCATGGAGAGACTGGTCAGCTGCTCACCGCTCCCTTCATTGAAATGGGACTATAAAGGCGAGGAAGGATGGTTGACAGTGAGATGGGGTGACAGTTTGGTTAGTTCTTGCTTAACAGATTTTTCTGTGGACATATTAGATGTTAGGAAAAAAAATTCACTGAAAGAGTTGTTGGGGCCTGGAACAGGCTGCCCAAGGGAGGGGGTTGAGTCACCTTCCCTGGATGTGTTTAAAAACAGGGTAGATGAGGTACTTAGGGATATGGTTTAGCATAGGACGGGAATGGTTGGACTCAGTGATCTTAAAGGTCTTTTCCAACCTAGTCATTTTGTGATTATCAGCCAACTGGTATGAATTGGGCATGCTTCTGGGACTAGCCCCAGTAAAAGTAGAAGCAGTTTGTTCTGGGCCAAGGAAATCACCTGCCATGTGTAAATAGGATGTTCCTCCTTTTGAATCAAAGGCGGAACAGGATTGGCAAAGGAGTTGGAGGTTTGAAAGCTCACTTCACTATTTACCAGGTTGGTCTAGTAGCTGCAGCTCAAAAGTGGGTGAGGAGGCTTGATTTTTCAGAATTTGCTTGGTATGAAACTTAGTGAGATGTGTCCCCTTTAGTATCTGTGTCCTTTTCTGCAAATGACAAGTGCAGTCACAGGAGGGTCAAGAAGCAGCAGGGGCAGGAACCTTTGGGAGAAAAAGGAACAGAATTCAGGTGTTGCTGAATAGCACAGGAGGCTGGACAGGGACTCCGGCCTGGCTAGTAAAATGCTATTGATGTATTGAGTTTGACCCCATGCAAGCCTCTAGTGCAGCAGTTGCCAGCTGGTCACCCTGAGAAACTTTGACGAGCCCTGCTGACATGTCTCAATCCTCAAGCAGTATAGTAGCAGTTGCCACAAGTGCATGCTCCTTACCTATGGCCTGGGTGGTAGAGGGCCTTCATGTGTGCCACAGCATGGTCATTGATGCAGAAGGAAGGAACATCTTCTGCTGGTTTCACAAGTACCTTTCTGTCAAGAGGAGGAAAAGTCCTCCTATGCTGTCCTGGCAGCAGCTGTTGAGGGGATTCTGAAAAGAGAAGAGGCAGAGAAGTTGTTAGTATTCTACCTCTGAGTCTCTGACCTCTAGGAGCCAGACCAGTGTTTAATGTAGACTGTCACTGTTAATGGCTGTGTATGCTACTGCTACTTTGTCTGCCTTAAAAAGAGAGACCAACTGAGGCATCTTCCTGTCATCTTTGTTAGCATAGTCTCAGTGGAGTTTCGTATCACAGTGCATGCATGAAAATAGTGGGTGGGAAACAACATCCCAAAATCATCCTGCTGAGCCTGGGGCACTTCTACCAGGAGTGCCTGGGAGACCCTGGTGCTTGGCTTTCATGTCTTTCAGATAGGGTTGCCATTTGGTTTGATGTCATCCATTAAGGGTATCTGTGAGGACCCATTCTAGAAGGCTTTCTCCGCTGGGTCAAGTTTTAAGGCACTGTTATTACACTGAAATTATTTTGAGGTACAGTAATCACTTAGAAGTCTCACCTCAAAGCATGCCTGGAGTGCATTGTGCTGAGTATCAGGAGCCTAATTTTAGCTGTTAATGGTGTAACATGGGAAAACACATTTGTGTGTGGGGATTCTCTCTCCCACTGGGGTTCAGGTCTTAGCCTGTCTGGCTTGTAATAAGAACGATGCAGACCTGTTAGGAGAAAAGACAGGATTTTCCAGAAGCGAAGGGGAAAAGATTACATTATGGTTTTCTTCTCCCCAGGGAGGAAAAACATAAGTAGCAACATAAAAGGCTCTCAGTTTTTCCTTGTCTCATGGCTTGCCTAAAATGCAAGCTTAGGCAGTGTTTCTGGAGTGGGAAAGGAGGGGTGTGCCTGATGAAGCTCAAGCCTGGGAAGCCTCAGCTTGTGTCTCAGTTATGGGCTGTAGCATTGTGTTGTCCACGTGCTTCTGTGGGATGTGGCACATATCAGTGGGTTTTTTTCCTATGCTTCAATTCCCTGTCTAAAAAAATACTTTGCACATAACAGCAGACTCTTCTTGTATTCTGATCTAGTCCCTCTAAATAACTAAATTCTCTATATCTTTACCTGACACTAACTGCTACCTATGTAAGTACCCTGGACCAGTGGATGCCTACCTTGGGAACAAAAGTACATGAAGCTCATACCTATATTTTTTTCATTCCAATCTTAGCATTGCTTTCCTGATAGCAATATACTTCTGCAGCAGTGACACTAAAACATTTGACATAGCTGCGCAGCAGCATGATTTCCACACCCGATACATTAGGTGGGAGCCCTGTGGTTTACTGTGAGAACGGGGAAGGAAGTACTTCCCACTACCTCTAAAATATGAGGGGAAAAAATTCAGCTAATTGCTGGCAAGATTTATCGGGATGTTTCTTTCAATCAAGGGATAAAGAGAACTATAAAAAAGAAGCCAAAAATGACCCTTTAGTCTTGTAACTGGCACATATCAAGGAGAAAATCCTGTAATTCTTTTCAGATTATGTTCTGAAGCTGGAGGAACAAATTTCTTGCTCCTGGAATGCACAGGCAAAGCAAAGTGAGGTGGTGCTTACAGAGTTGTCCTGGTTTGTACTGGAACCTCTGTTCTGTCCTCTATTTTGAATATGATGTCTTAATACTTTGTATCTTACTGTTTCCAGTTTCAGCTGCTGATCGAAGTTGCCTGGCCTCTGTTTATCTTCTTCATCCTGATCTCCGTAAGACTTTCATATCCGCCCTATGAGCAGCATGAATGTAAGTACCAAACACAGCAGCTGCATCCAGAATAGTTGTTGTTTCATGGTTAGAAGGTAATAATGCAGCTGGGAATATGTAAAGGAGTAGGGGCAGTAGTGCATTCTTTGGTCAGAGAATTTAAGAGATGCTTTAATGGCTCCTTTTCTTCCCCCTTGGGAACTGTAGTGTGTCCCGACATGTTAATGTTGCTCCAGGACTGTATGCTGCGGCTGTTTTTCTTGCCATTTCTCAGTTTTTGCATTTATAGTGTATTAGCTGAGAATTTGCTATGGAAGCATGACAAATCTGCAAACCCACACAGAACCCAAGTCTTGATTTCTCATCCCTGAACTGTGTATGACTTAGCATAAAGAGAAAGCAGTGTTCAGATCTGTAGGAAAGCAATCTCATTTTGGGCAGTAATGTGGGTTAATGTATCACATCAGAGAGCACAAGAGCAATTCCATTTTCTCTAACCACTGGCTGTCAGCTCTGTATTCAGTAGGCTTGTTCAGCAGTCATACATTTCTTGGAGGAAAACTATTCCACTTTTCTGTTTGCATCCTAAGTGGGCAGACTTCTAATTTTCCTTATAATGAAGCTTATTCTTGTTCTGCAAATGGCAATCTTTAGGCCTCTGTGGTGGGTGCCATTTGATTTAGGAAGCCTGACTTGTTTATTCGCAGTGAGCTTCATCTTACTATGATTGACAGCCTAATACTGCAATTTGCTGACTGTGGAAGACCTCTTTGTTTGTCTTTCCTTTGCCTAATTACTGCAAGGCAAGGGTTAAGGGTCAGCACAACATGATTCTGGATGTCACTCTGAAGTCTGTCAGTCTTAAAACGGGTAAAGACCTAATTCTTACGGCTCTTGCCCCAGACACTTCGAAGAACCACAGGGTATTTCATGGTGCTTGCTAGGCTTTCAAGCCACCAAGGATCCTTTCAAAGCTGAAGTATTAATGTTGCAGTTGCCCATTTGGACACTGCTGGTCCCATGTACAGCCCAGCTCACTTCCTACAGTTCTTGGCAGGATGATTGAATCTTCCTCAAATTATATCTCATCCTTTGCTGTATGGCAACTGCATTGCCTTTTCTGACAAAGTTACAATGCCATCAGGAGGGATACCTGCAATACAGACGTGAAGCTGAAGAGAAACAGTCATCAGTCTGCTCAGCTGGTGTAAATAACTAGCAGCCTCAATGATAATCTGTCCCAGCTGTAGCAGTGCTGTATATAAATTCAAACCTAGTGAGAGATGACTCTTAATGGAGTTGCTTAGACTAGGCTTGATGGTGTTAGTGTCCTTGTAAATCCTTCATTCTGCCACTATGGTGCTACAGGCCAGAGTTCTGAGTCTTTCATCTGCTGCCCTTTTTTGTTCCCATTTATGTTAACTGATGTTGTTTTCTCAGCCTCTTCCCTGTGTTGTCATTGGGCATTGTAGAGTGCAGAGCACCTGGTAACTTCTAAATTAACTTTTTATGGTTAATGCCTCTCCACTCTTCTAAAAGCTTCTGAGGACGGGTAACTATATTATTTAAGCATGGGCTGGTTTCATTGAACATTGACTCATATGCTGACAGATGCACATCTGTTGTATAGTGGAACATGTTTTGCTGAACTGTGAACAGAGATAGAAAGAAAGAAACCTTGAGTTCCTGGTGAACTCTGGCAACCTTGTGGATGCCTTGAGGGAAAACAGGATTGTTATCTGCAGTGGCAGTGCTGTATGCTGTTATGAAACAACTCGCAGGTAATGCCTGATGATAGCACTAACAGAGCTGCATGCAAGTGCTTTGTAGCCTCCAGATAGCCTCAGTGTTTTAATGGTACAGTTCTTTGAACAAACAGATAAGATTTTTAGTTCTGTCTTCCTGTTTGAGGAAAAGGAGAAGAACCCAAGGATCCATGCTGTCTGTGTGTGGTGGTTTTGGCCTGGCCAGAGGCCAAATGCCCACCAAGCCGCTCGCTCACTCCCTCCTTCAGCCGAAAAGGGGAGAAAATATGTTTTCAGGGGCTCAGGCCCTGAGATAAGGACAGAGGGATCACTCTCCAGTTAGTGCAATGGGTAAAACAGACTCAGCACAGAATAAAGGAAAGAAAACTGATTTATTACAACTACAACTAATACACCCAGTGAACTGGAATGAGATAAGAGTGAGAAGTCGCCATGTCTTAAAGCACCTTCCCCCCACCCCTCCCCTTCTTAGCAAAGTCAAGCTTCATCATGATTTTCCTCCCTTCTTCCCCCCCCAGCATGGCGCGGGGAGGGGCAGGGAATGGGCAGTGAGGTTCCAGCGGTACCAGTTGCTTTCCTTCCCCAGATCTTAACACTTCTACTTCCCCCCACCCCTCGCCTCTTCGCACCCTTAGCTTTAATCATCAATTTGCTCCCTTCTTCCCTCCCATTGCAGCCCCAGGAGGGGCAGGGAATGGGGAATGGGGGGTTTCAGTCTGTTCCGCCTGAGCTGTCTTCCGTCTCAGCTGGGGGGGGGCATTCCACACACACACACACACACACACTTCCCTTGCGGCACCGTGGGGTCCCACTCACACAAGAGTTGTATCCACGCTGTTTTTTCTAGCAGCTTGGCCTGGTGTGAGGAGCCTTTTTCTGAAATCATAGGAGAACTTTGCTTGCTCTTAAGTGATAGATATATGGCTTTCACCAGACCAGCCAGAGAAGACATCTTACATGGCCTTTGAGCAAGGTTGCTGACTTTAGTCTTGTAGAGTTTGACTTTTCTTTTCCTGTTCTTGTGACCCTTTAAGGTATTGAAAATGCACTGCATGGGGGGAGGGGAGGGAGGGAGAAATCTGACAAGTACTTTATCTGCTGAAAGGTAGGTGTTTGCAGCAGTGTAACTGAAAACACTGTGCTGCTATTCTGTTTTCTGAATGTAAGTTGGTTGTCTTAAAACTGGCTCATTTATGTGTTACTCGTTGAGAAAATGCTTTTACATGTTTCACTATAAAAATGTAATGAATTCTCATGCTCCCTTTTTCCTACTGCTTTTTCATAACTCTTTTGAGTTCCTAGCTGTGTGCAATAAAAGGCATTGAGGAAAGAGGAGTTGCTTCTTTGAGAAGTTTTAGGAAAAACTGAAAGTGTTAGCATTTTTCCTCTTCCCCCCACCCTACAAGTGCCTCTGCCAAGAACAAAAAAGCAAAATGAAACAAAAGCCAGGCAGCTCAGGTAAATAGCTTTTCTATTTTAAAATAAGAGAATTGGGAACAAACAGTCCCCTGGGTACTGGAAACAATGAAGCTTTGGTTCCTTCACCTTTCTCCTGAACAGAGTCCTTGGCTTTCTCCAGGGAGGGCTGATAAGCTCCCAGTCTTTTCTTCAGCCACCTAAACCAGCCTTGCTACTAATCAGAAGCTTTGACCTCCCTTCTTCCTAGAGGCTGGGTATCTCCATCACAGCTGTGGAGGAAGGGAGCAAGCCCTGCTGTGTTTGTAGGCATGCTGTGAGGGCAAGGTGGGCACCAAAGGGGGAAAAGTGCATCTCATGGTCAAATCCTTGCCTTAAGTAGCAGTGAGGGGTACTGAGGGGTACAGAACCTTCCTCCCTGCTCTTCCCCTTAGTGTGGGGGTGAAGTAGTACATTGGCTTGCAGAAAGCATCCTTATGGCTAGTGTGAGTTGCAGGATTATGTGAGGTAGCTTTCCTTACCCTGTCTTTGGAGGGTAAGGGCTTTGCAAGTGTTGGAGTGGTGTACCAGTGGAGATCTGCAACAGGTAGTTTGTTATTTCATTGCTTCACCTGAATGCAGAACATAAACAGGATGTAAACTCTGGGCTATGTCTTAGGTAGGTCTTCAGTAGTAAGAGCTAGACTTCAGTGAAAAGCTTTGAGATATGACAGCAGGTGCCTAAGTGCTTTAGGAACCTTAAAGCCAATATGGGAAACCACTGTAGGCATCCACTGCACAATTCCTGACCCTTTCCTTGCTGTTTACAGTGCATATAACTGAGGTTAGGCTTTGAAATTGCCTGCTGGGCATTCCTTAGCAAAATACTGTATTTTTCAGGAACACGGCCAAAAAAAGTGGTGCGAAGATGAGAGTAGCAAAGAAGTTCTCCTGCAGGCTTAATGTGTACTTTTTAAGCAGAGGCAGCCAGAGCTGTGTGGAGATGAATGTTGGCTGTTCCGCACTTTCATAAGCGATTTGAGGCAGTAACCAGTACAGAATTGCTGTTGCCTTCCAAGTGTAATGCAGTGTAGCCGTGCCTTGAATCTTGTGATTCTGTCTTCCAACTCTTGTGTTTGTTTGTAGGTCACTTCCCAAACAAAGCCATGCCTTCAGCAGGAACCTTGCCATGGATACAGGGCATCATCTGCAATGCCAACAACCCTTGTTTCCGCTACCCAACTCCTGGGGAATCTCCTGGTATTGTTGGAAACTTCAATGCCTCCATGTGAGTTTGCCTGCTCTTCTTATCTCTCTTCTTGGGGGGATCCCTATGCTATCAAGGGTTTTGCTGTTTCTTCTGCCACTGAAGTGACAAGCTCTCTAGTTAACAAGTTCAGTGGGACTAGCAGAAAGCTGGTAGGTGCGCAATATCCCTGATTGCAATCAGTTGAAGCTCTTGATGAATGAAAAGCTCTGTCTGGGCAAGGACCAAGACTGCACTTTCATGGGTTGCTGAGAGTGTGGCCCAAAAGAAGGCAAGGTGTAAGCCTTCTGTTCAGGGACCCTCTTTTCCTGTTTAATAAGATGGGCAGTGTAGAATGAGAGGTAATTGAAGAGTGGGTTTGGGGGTATTCCTGACTCTTGCATTGCTTATTACTGGCTACTTGTTGCAGAAAACTCAGGTTATAGCCAGGTTCCTTCTATTCTGCTGTGCTTGTGTCACTCCTATTGCTAGGCCAGTTAGTCTTAATGCGGAGTGAAGTGTGTCTGCAACCTGGAGAAGCCTTTCAAAGGAGTGAGGACGTACTTAAATCTTTGCCCTTTGAAGAGGAAGCAGTTTACGGGCAGCAGGAGGCCCTTTCCATGCCAGTCTCAAGTAACGGCTTTCAAATGCGTGGATGTTCCCAATGTAACTTTGCTTGACCTTGCATTAGCAGCCATCTTTACTAGGCTGCTTGTATTGTCCCAGGGTAGTCACTGAAGAAAGGGCTCATTGTACTGGAGAGGGCAGTGGCATAACAGAAAGCGACAGAAGTTTGGAATTGGGATGTATAACTGTATCTGTGGATGCTGGCTCACAGACGTGATGACTGCTGGCTGTTCTTGTGTTTTCCCACCACCAGTGTTTCCCGCCTGTTCTCAGATGCCAAGAGGTTACTCTTGTACAGCCAACAGGACACGAGCATAAAGGATGTCCAGAAGGTCCTGGGAAAACTGCGCAAGTTGGGAAACTCCTCTGGCTCAGGTAATGGCGTGGTAGAAAGAGCCTGGCTAATTCTGAGGGTATAAATTTCTGAAATGTGCCATAATGGGTAGATGGTGCATGGTTACAATTTACAGCTCATCAAACCCCTTTCCAAGCCTGTAGAAATACCTTAGGCCTCTTCTGTATCAGAGCTTTGTTTGCTCTTCAGCTTTGTTGATAGAGAAAGGGGATGGTCTATAATGCCAAGAATAGCAGCTGGTTTGGATGTGCGATAGCAACCCTCAGCCCACTGAAGTCAATTAAAATGCTGACTTTCTCAAAGGAGTCTAAGTAGTGTGTGTTTTTGGAAAGTGCTAGTTATTTTGCTATTTTTTCAGTGGAGCAATGCATGCAATGAGGCTACAATTCAGTGCTCTCTCTGCTGAGCTCCAGAGGGAAGTGTGCTGGAAGGACTCAGATGAGGAAAAGCTGATGTTGGCCTCCAGTTTACAAACTCAAAGCTGATTATTATCTGACAGTAAAGTCTCCATTTCCCTTTTTCTTGTTTCTATGTGACTGTCTGTTGTAGCATACTTCATCCTTGCTATTGTCTGGCAGGACTTTGAATGGCAAGGTCCAAAAGAAAATATTTTGTCTTGGGGGCTCACACAGCTCCATTTGCTGTGAAAACTGAGAATCTTTCCATTTTTAGCGAGTGCGGGAAGGCTTGGTGTGCCTTCCTGTCCCATGCAGCTGAATAAGTGACTAGCGTGTGATCACACAGGAAGCTTGCAGCAGAGCTGGGACATTAAACAGCTCGTCCAGTCTCAGGAAACTAGCAGGTCTCTCAGTATTGCTGGGTCTCTCTCACATGGCAGCTTGTTAGAGTATTTTTTGGGGTACTCTTTCTATGAAAGACTGTTTTTTCTTGGCTGCTGTGTTCGTGCTCCTATTGGAAGTGATGGGAAGTAATGTTTTAGAAATACAACAGGGAAATAGAGCAGGGAACACAGCCATTTAGTATCTTCTCTGCAGCAACAATACAGGCATGTGGAAGTCTTTCTGGGTGATATTTTAGTGTTTTGTGAAATGTGTCCCAGGTTTTACAGTTGCAGTTTTTCCTAGCTTTCCGTTTTGGGGGGCTCAGGCATGCTTCAGGAAGAGAAATACCTGACCTGCTGTGATATGAATACTATAATGTCTGATGTCCTGAGCACATGTCTAAAGCAGAGGTGGTGTGTTTGCCTGCTTTCCCGTGGTGCTTGGTACTTTGCAGGTCACTTTACAGTAATCTGTGTTGTTAGTGACAGGTTGGCAGGTATGTGCTGCTGTATTGCACAAACACAAATTGTCCAAGGAAATTGCCTTAAATAGATAACCCTCCTTTCTCCCCTTCAGGCCTGTGCAGGATCCTGATGTGATCAGATCCATAGGTGTTACTGTGGTCTAGTGACTTTCTTTAAGCATCAGGTGACACTTGTCCTTATGTGTAAGGGACACCCTCCTGTGCTGGGCTCAATACCAGTATTGCCAGGCTGCCCTCTTTTCATTCTGAGGACTGGTAAGTGGTATCATTGTGCTTTGCCTTAATCTGCAGCACTTTTAAGTGGGAGATGATGTAGGTGAGCCTTTTGTGTGGAGATGGACACAAAAAGAATGCAGCCAAAATCAGCTAAGACTGATATTTCCCCAGGACAGACGTAATACCACTCTTAACAGGGCTCTTCAAACCCTTGATTTGACTTGGTGGTCTTGTGGGAGCAGGGCCTCTCCTTCAGAATGATGGATGTTGTTACTGGGTTTTACACTTTGTGCCCACAGTAGTCTCTAGAAGCTAACTCCTCCAAGGAGAGTAGATGCTGGTGTTTTGTGCTGAAACACGTGGTGAACATCAGACATGGACACTTCCAAGAAAATACCAAAGCTGTAAGCTGAAGCTGTCATTGCTGGGAAGGTTTGAGGGGGAGGAGTGATTCCAAGAACCATTTTGCCTAGGGAGTATTGTACACGCTGAAAGTCAGAAGACTTCTGTTTCTCTATGCTGTAAAGACTAGTGGATTGACTGCAAAAAAAAAAAAGCCTCAGACCAGTCATCAAAGATCATGTTTCTATAATAAAATACTTCAGATGTATAACAAGAAATCAAGCCTCTATGTCACCAGAATGACAGACTGCCTGTTGTTGGTAGGGCTTGTAGGGAACAAAGCCTGTTTGTCCTTCTCATGATGTGCTCATTTACAAAGTCTCCTACTTGGGGGTCCCTGCTGCAAGGTCCTTGGCTGCCTTATTCATTCTCTGACAGCACACATAAAAGAGAATCCTCTAATGTCACTGCAACTTGTGTATTTATGCTTAGCAGTGCTTATATCCCTCTGCAAGGAAGGGAAGTACATCTGAAGGTCAAGCTGCTGTTGACAATGAGGTGTGAGATGCTTAAATCCTTTTCTCTCTGGGGCATTTCCTCCAGTGACTCTGGGGACCTAAGAATACAGTAGGAGTGAGTGTCAGGTGTAAGTGCACCTCCAAACACGAAAGCACTGCCTTTATATATATTTATATATACATTTCCTCAGTTATCAGGAGGGTTAATTATCTGACAAGCTAATAATTGAAAACACTTGTAATACTTCCTCTGTTTCAGCTCTGGCCCTGATCAGAAGCCATGTGAAGAGTGATGCAGGCAGTCAGTGTCTTCATTAAAGACAAGGTGGGGCACAGATTTTGTTCAGGCAGTGCTGTGTGCTATGGCAACAGGCCTTGTATCTCAGCCCCTTCCTGATTACATGGGACGTAATGTCTCATAACAGGGCTGTTACTACAGGAGTTTGCAGGGTGGCTTCTGAGCTCAGAGCAGCAGAGAACCAGAAGAGTGCTCTGGCAGAGAGGGGACGATGTTATCAGTAGGGAACATCCCACTCTTGCTTCATGTAGCACCTTTTCTGGCCAGGGTGAAGTACGAGCAGTGTGCGGGAGTTCAGCACTGGCAGCTGTCATGCAGTATGGCTGCTGCTGTTCTGCGGCCCTTTTCAGCAAGCCGCGAGCAGTGACATCTACGTGCGGGCACACACATACCTAACATAATCAATTTTGCAGGTGAGTGCCAGGTGCCCTCTCCTTTCCAGCTCTTGTTACATCTCTGTCCAGCAATACCACCAAGGTCTTCAACACTCATGATAAGGCAGAGTGCAAAACAGAACAGAGAGTCAAAGACCTTGGTGACGGCGCTTCTAAGAGTGTGATGTGGCTGCTGGGATTGCCATCTGCAGTAGATTTGGCTCACTGGATTTGCAGCTGCCCTCAGTGATTTTCTGTGAGAGGATAAAGTGGTTGCAAGGAATAAGCTTTCCTCCTGTTTTGAAAGGTGAAGATGCAACTTATATGGAGGAGCATGCCTTCATTTCTTCCTTCTCTCTACAGGGCTCCCAAGTACTTTGTTATCCAGTACCATGGGGTAATAAATCAACAGGTAGAATTAAAGCCACCTTCTCTAGCTGTTGCAAATAGTTGCACACAAGCCAGTCTAGCTGGTATTTACTTCATTGCTTTTAGTTTTCAGTGATCCCAAAGGGCATGTTTTTATTATTCTTGAAACTCACCCAACTAAACAAAAAAGGACCAATGAAATAGACAGAGGGAAACAAACATAGCCTAAGAAATTGCATCAGATGTCAGGCTATTATTCCACACGTGCCCTAGCTTTCTTAGTTGTTTACTGGATTAGTATTGCTTGTGGTGTAGGAAAAACATCAGCTGGGTAGCATCTTCTGGTGATGATACACCCTGCTTCACTGACAGATGGTTGCACCGAAGCAGCTTGCAGCCTGTCTGGACAGAACCAATAGTGCAACTTTTTATTTTAATAGGTGAAGGATGGTGGAGGAGGGCTTGGACTGAAGAGCAGCCTTGGAAGAGGCTTTTGGGTGGCATGTGTCCTGCTGTGTGATCATCAGGGTGCTCAGGGCAACAGGATGTCGTGCATTATCTGTTAGATGACATTAAGGTGATAGCAAACTCCTTCCTCTGTCTGCTCCCTAACAAAAACGAACCCACACCCTCAAGCTAAACATTCTAATTGATTATTATACCGCCCACCTCTCACTAATAAAGCTGTTTTCCTCCCTGACTTCCCTTGAGAAGGATACTAGGAAAAACCAGCCAGGCTAGAATGAAGACTAACAAACCTTAAGTCCAGGTATCCCTCCACCCTGGAAGCACCAGCAAACACCAACTGCAGCAGGGTGGCATTCCTGCCATTGCATGGTTGCACATAAATATACAGCTGGGTTCTCTGACACTGTGCTCTACAGTGATGCACTGGTCCTTGCCTTTCCTTTAGGTTTAGGTTTCCTTTAGGTTGCCAAAACATGCCGCCTTCAATCAATAGGGAGATCTTGACTTCAAGGGGTGGTTAGGAAGTGTGCTGCTTAACTTTGTTTTCAGCACAGGTTACTCTGTGTTAGCCCTCAGCAGAGCTCCCCAGGGCATTCCTGGCTTCTGCTGCCTTCCCAGCCCAAACCATCACGCCAGGAAGGGGAGCTGCAGTGGTGCAAGAACCAGTGTGGCTTATGCTTCGGTCAGGTGCAGGTGGAACAAGTGGAACAAGCTGCCAATACTGGGTACTTGGGTTGCACAAATGGCCATGTAGCATACAGTGTTGGTTGGGCGCTTAGGAGGTTCAGGAGCACATGGCAGTCTTTCTGTATTAGCCTGATTTTTTGGGGTTTTTTTTCCCCCCTTTTTCCCTTCAAATCACTGGGACTCTGAGCAGGCCCAGACCTGAGTGCCCTTAGATTGTCCTTTTTTTTTTTTTTTCCTCCTTAGTGAATGGTAGATGTGCAGTCAACCTCAGATCTGGAAAAATGTTTCTGCAACATTCTCAGAAGGGTAGTTTTAAGTCCCTTACTAAAGGTAGTGGAAAAAATCTTTGTGTAAATATGTCTGTTGTTTTTCTGTCCTAAACTGAAACTGGAAGTCCAAGATGCAACTATAGTAGTAAAACACTGTTGACAAAGATTAAGGCACAGAGGTCTGCTGCTGCATTAAATCTGTTACCAGGACAATCCTACTTGTTTCCTGTGGGGCTGTCTATGAACTTTCAGAGGTTTCTTTGTCTGTAACAGTGTTGTTGTTACATGACCTTGCTTAGAGGTTGAGATAGGTAAATGGATACAGCATAATGTGCCTCGTTGTCTTCTGATTGTAGCAAACTGGGCTTTGGTGCCTGGTGCTGGCCTGAACATCCCTTCCCCTGAGAAGCTTTTGAAGTGAAGTGAGAGGTTTGTAGTTGTGCCAGCTTGGATTTTAAGTGCGTATGGATGTGGGAGGGGAAAGACTGAGATTCCTTTGATTGTGGAATTGAAAAAAAGGCAATGCAGTATTAACATTAAATCCGTCCTTCCTGCAGTGCATATAGTATACAGGGTGATGGGAGCTTGAGGAAAACACTTCTGAGAATCCCATCACAAAAGGCTCTAGGAACCCTGTTTAAAAACACGTGAGGAGAATCACAAGCATGCCAGCACTGGCCTTCACTGGTGAAGGGCTGCACTGGCAATTTGGCTACTTTAAGACCAGCTAACCTGATGGTGCCAGCTAACAGCTTGGCTCCATGCAGCGTGGCCAACAGTTAGCAGCGCAGCTATTCCAACAGATCCCAAATCACCTTACCTTAGAGGCTCTGTCGTTGTCTCGCTGTTAACTTGTCAAGGTAAAGACACAGTACCAAAGAAACAAGAATTGCTTCCCTTGGTTGTCACAGTGTAAGTACTATTGGCACATGCTGCAGAGGCAGGACAGTGTTAAAAAGTTCTGGGTGCTTTCTTTAGTCTAATGCTATTCAGCTTGGTCTGTCAGTGCTGACTTACTTTGAACCACAGAAGAAAATGGAGACTGTTAAGTAAACATTTACACTTTATCCTATGATCTCCCTCTTTTTGTATGCAGCCTTATTGGTACAGCTTGCTAATAACAGCATTATGTTGCTGAAAAATTATATTCGGTGTTAACTTCAATTTGCATCTCTTTTCTATGTTTTCAATGCTGAAACAACTTCAGGATTTGCTTTTGGTGACTTCAGGATTTGCTTTTGGTCTCAGAATCTCTTTCCTTGATTTGTGGAAGATTGCATTTGACTTGCTTAAGCTACAGTCTGGTGTTGGTTGAGAGAGCAGGACAGAGACTTTGAGACTGATGTTAGTGGTCCTCTTGGAAGTTTGGTGAGAAGTCCAGCTTTCTTGGTGGATTTCTATGGGGCTGAGCTCTCACCAGTGGCTATTACAAAACTGCCACAGCTGGAAAAATCCCTGTCCACCTCTGTGTCCTACTTAGTACTGAGACCAAAATACCTAATTAGGATCTGGCCTTCACAAGTTAATTATTCAGATTTGGAGCTTTCTCTTGTAATAATACATTTAATCTTCAGTGTTCATTATGAATACTTAATACTGAATTTTTTAAAGCATTTCTGTGAGCCAAACAAACAGCTGTCAATGAACTGAAACTGTTATTCTGAAACAGTAGGATATGGTGGTTTTCAGTGTAGTCAGGACGCAATAAAAGGTGATGGCTTTGAAATACTGTTGATGTTGAATCAAAATTAATTTTCACCTAGTCTAGAGGATAGAGCACTTGACTGATTTTTTTTTTTTTTAATTTTTTTTTTAAATCTGTGATAGTTCAATTCTTGTAGGCACTAGATGATCTTTAAGGCCCCTTCCAACCCAAAGCATTCCTGTGATTCTGAGATCCTCAGCTGGTGAAAAATTGGTGTGCTCATCCATTAGCTGACCTGGCAGCACTAAGCTTTATGTGGAGAAGATGGAGGCTCATTTGTGACACTCATCCTCTGTAAACAGCCAACAAACAACCCCTTCTAAGTTACAGTTTTAAGGATGGTGCAATAAAAGACCCTTTCAAAGTATTTAAAATAACGCCTATTCCTATATATTCTTCCTCTCCCTGAACCTTCCTGTTATTTTAAATGTGTCTTTTTAGAGGCTAATCTAGCTGAGTTAGTCCTTGGATGCATTTTTGGTTCGTGATGGGTGAAGGTTGGCATAACTGCAGACAGCCTGAACTTAAGCATAAACTATTACATCGCTGGAGGTCCTTTCCTTGTGGCTCTCCATGTGTTTTAGCAAGTGCAGCTGAAACCTAACTGGGCTATATCTGAGACTGACTGAACGTACATCTATGCCAGAAGGGCACTTGCTGATGGGGTGAAGATAATATCTCAAGTCTGAGCACTTGTTCTGGCTTGTGCCCACCAGCTGCTTATGGAAAGCAGCAGCTGTTGTCTACACAACACAATGCTACTTCAGAACAGTAGTTCTCTGCTACTTGAGACAAAGTGCAGTCAGGAAAGTGAGCTTCCTAACCACTTTCCTCATAAACCAGAGGCACAGCTGTGTGAAGACATGGTCAGCAGCCACCAGATATTCCTGCTCATCTATGTAGCTACACTGCCCTCTTCACGTATTTTCCCACTGCCCAGCTGGTAGGGAAAAGCATGCTGTAAATCCAGAGAACAGAAGTCAAGACAGTGGAGTAGCCCTTTAAGGCCACAAGTGTCTTCACCTACCTGGCCACTTCCTTGCTTTTTCATGTTACCTCTTGCTGCTACCTGAAGAAAGGACAAAGAAATTTACCGGTGCATCCATATAAATAATGCATAAGAAGCCTTCAGCAGTACCCATGGTTTTCTTAAAGGTTAATTGCATTGCTTTGGGACTCTAGTACACATGACCAGGTGCCTAAAGCAACAAGAGGTACTACTCTTTTCTGTGTCTACCAGTAATATTCTTGTCCTCCACATAAAACCCAGTGGACCACCAGTATTGGTGTAAGTACTTCAAGCTGTGTTTTCAGCCACAAGTTAGGTCAGTACTGAAGGGAAGGAATGGTTAGTACGTTGACAATCTAGAAGAATACTAACCTGAAGGAAGAGCTCCTTGGTCTACCAAGGCAGGGTCTGAGAGCATCCCTATGTAAGCAGCAGTATATTGTCCCACTTAGGATACAGGAGGAATGATCTCTAGCCAAGACTCGATCGGAATTTGAGGAATCCATATCTACGAAGCATAAGCTTTTCCATCTCTCCCAAAGATTGAGGAAGCTGAGTATTTTGAAGTGCTGTTGCTCAACAGTCTGATTTATACTAGGGAAGTGGCTGAATCACTGCAAAGGTTGTCCTAAACTAGGTAGAGAAAATAATCTTTTCCTTTAGTGCTGAAGACTGATTTTTAATATTTTTTTTTTCTTTGGACTTCAGTCTCAAAATGAAAACCAAACTACGATCTCTAAGGGTAACTTTCCAAGAACCAACTAAATTGAAACATAGGAAGCAGTCACAGGAGGTTGAAATAATTTAGATGTAGCTATTTTTTTTTTCATGTAGAGTAGACAGTATTTCTGATTAATTACAGAACCACAAGGTTGGAAAAGACCTTTGAGATCAGAGTCCAACCATACCTGTCCACTACTAAACCATATCCCTGAGCACCTCGTCTACCCGTCTTTTAAATACATCCAGGGTTGGTGACTCAACCACCTCCCTGGGTAGCCTGTTCCAGTGCCTGACAACCTTTTTGGTGAAGAACTTTTTCCTAATGTCTAATCTGAACCTTGTCTAGTGCAGCTTGAGGCCATTCCTCCTTATCCTGTCATCTGGTGCTTGGGCGAAGAGACCAACACCCATCTCTCTACAAGCTTCTTTCAGGTAATTGTAGGCAGTGATAAGGTCTCCCCTCAGCCTCCTCTTCTGTAGACTGTTATATTAGACCATAACAATTGGCTTATCCTTGTTAATCTCTAGGGTTTTTTGCTGCTGCTTGGATTGGCTTGACACTTTGTTCTAGAGGTGACTTCCGCTGTTGTGTGCTCGATGAGGTACATTAAGACTTGGCAGTAACTCAGTGACAGGTCTTCCTCAACGTAGGGGAAGCAAGAGCCACTATGATCTGCCAATGGCAGACTTGATATCGTGTTAAACTTTCAAAGAAGTCAGATGAGGGTCAAGATGTCCTGTGAGGAGTTCTGTGAGAAGGGAGCTGTGGCAGGGTGAGGCCTCACACCCAAGGGAGAGGTGTTGATATTTTTTTTTCCTCTTCTCATCAGCCTTTCAACACAAGGCTAAACAAATACAAGTGCAGGACGCTTGGGACTATTTGACCCTGGGTTGCTCTGCCTGCTCTTCTGCTTGAGGTTCACCATTACCCAGTTTCAAGCGGGAAGCCTTTCAGACAGGATAGCAGGTGCTGTGATAAGTTTCAAGTAGTGTGATACTGCTGGGGTGTTTCTGTCTGCTTTTTTAGGGTCTCTGAAATGGTCCTGATATAGGTGTCTTCTGTTTGCATTTGAACCAGCAGTCTCTCAGATGTATTCTCACACAGCCAGCTCATGAAAACCCTTCTGCTGTTAGTAACGGTCACTCGAATGAAACGTCCAGTCCTGCTTTCTCCATTGGCTTAGATTTCCACTGAATTTAAGGTTAATTGCTTGAATACAAGAAATTCTGTTCCTCCTTGATCACAGCTCATACTTGCAACTTCTGCTCAGCTGCATGCTTTTTAATAGCATAGTGTTATTCCCTGTAGGCTCACACCAGTGTTTGCCATTAAAATAGTGGTATGTGGCTGGATGTGACCATGACATCTGGTTTCTATGGATTCTTGTTGATTTTTCTCTAATGTATTTTACTGTGTCTGAGTTGATGTTTTGAAATGTCTAAAATCTGTGTATTGTCTAGGCCATAATGCTCCTAGCAAAGTCAAAATCTAATCTTAACAGCAAACCTTTGCTTTCTACCTCCTCAGAAACACTTCTCTCTCTGAGCTGGATTTGACTTTAGAGACCTTATTCCTAGGTGTGCATCAGCCCTAAACATGTTCTGCATGCAGCTCCTGAAAATGTTATTTTAATGATGAAGTATTGTATCTGGTAACACCTGAAATCTGCTGACAAGCAGATTCAAAGGCTGAAAAATTTGAAGTTTGATTTTATTTTATGAAAATTAGCACGGAAATTTTTGACCTGTTACAACTGCCACATGACTTGCAGCTCTACTTGGCATTTGCTGCTTAAAGGAATACAGTGAAGATACTTAGGATGCTTCCTTTAAACCTGTTTCATTTTTTTTCACTCTTGGAAGCTTGAATAATTTTCTTCCTGTTTTTTTTTTTTTTCATTGGCAAGCTGTACTTCACAGTTGCCTGTGCTGATAACAGAATTTGGCTTGCAGCAAGGGTAGGTGCCAGAATATCTGTTCTGTGATCTTACACAGGACATAGGGAAATGGTTGGGTGCATTCCTTTGTAGACAGACACTCTACTGGCTGTTTGCTGGCAGGGCTGGTGATGACCAGGCTGTGGCTTTTGCTTCAGTGCCTCGTTTTTGCTTTCTGATGCAATCTTTCTCATCATGTATGCCATACATGGACACAGACACACACTGGTGGCACTTGGGACTTAAAGTACTACTCAGAGAGGTATGGGCCTTGTGCTTGCTGCTGACTTCCCAGGTAGGTTAAAGGTGAGATCTCAGCTGGCTTAAATGGGCTCTGCATCCTTGAAGCCAACATACCCCTAGTGAAGGCTAATCAAGGACTGGTCTCTTGTGTGTGCACCCAACCAGTGTCAGCTGTGCTGCCAGCCAGAGCAGTTGTGCTGGCCGATATTTCTAAAGCTCTTCTAAACAAAAATGGTGACTTGTAGAGGAATGGAGGTGGTCCTAATGTTTGCAGTCCCAAGATGGGAGGGAAAGCCCAAGGTTTCCTTTTGTTTCAGGAGAGATCCTGGCTGCTGGAGATGAATGGCAGGCTGCATCCCCTCTATTCATACCACCACTTGGTAGAGTGAATAAATGAAGATAGTGGGCTCTGGTTAAGGGGGTGCTTGCTCTGCTTTTCTGGTGTCTGCAGAGGCAGCACTATGACATGCCTGAGGGAGACAGAGCATAGAACTGGCCTTCCAGAAAAACAGGTCATGCTATGGGCTGCAGTAGGAACAGCACTTCAACTGTGAAGAAAATTAGGCTTGTATCTTCATGCTAGCCAATCCTGCATAACAAGCCTGCTGAGCTGCTTTGGGGTGTTTCTGTCAGCAAGTCAGAGTATGACCTGCCAACTTGGTTGGAGGACACTTTTAGCTCCTGCTGGTTTCACCAGGGATACAGGTACCTCTGAGAAGTATTCCTGCTGCACAGATGGAAGAGTGCCCTATAAGAAAAAACTAAAACATAGTAAATGCTTAAAAAAATTTTTCTTGTACATGTTGTCCAAAATCAGGAATAGAATGAAGGCAGATGAAAATTCACTGCCTTGCCAAGCCCAGCATTGTCCCACCTGAAAGGTTTGCTTTTCATATTGTAGATCAGGGACATTGGCTCAGTAGGGCACAATGCTTTAAGAGGCTTCAACATTAGATCACTGTTTGCTCCAATTGATCATCAATTCACAGCCTTTGGATCGACTGTTGAACTTGTTGGAAAGCCTGTTTTTATGGGAAGTAGCTTTAAATACCTTTTGTGTGCAAATCAGTGATGGGTCATGAGTGTAAAAATCATTTGAGGTGTTCAAGTGCACCCATCAGGTATTAAGGAACGCTTCCCAGATACTTAATTGAAAAACTAAAACAAAACTCCAGTGTACAAAGCAATTCTGCAGCAGTGCTTGGTTTGCCTGCCCTGGTGCGCTCCCTGTGTGAGGGTTTGCTGAACACTAAGACTGGTTTCTAAGCTGGAGTCCTTGCAGTAGTCACATGCCTGACCAGCAAATGCTTTCAGCAGCAGGAGCTCCAGCTCTTGGTTTCAGCTTCAGCTCCTTCACATGCTTGTCTTGCAAAAACTCCCCTTGGTAGGAGTATGACTTGTGAACAAATGAATCTGTGGGTGAAGTGTGACCGGGAAGACTCGTGACCTCATCCTCCAGTGGCGTCTGGCTGCCATGGTGTCCTACAGGCTCGACAGCCAGCTGTGCAGTCAGGCTGGTGTGGGCGTCTGCGTTATTGTCCTCCTGTGAGTGCTATGGAGGTGCCACACACCCACCTCCCTTACTGAAGAAGTGTGGCTTTACCTGAGTGGGGAATTTGGAGCTGTGAATCTGAACTCTGTGCAGGGATAAGAAAATGCCTTATTTGCTCACTTGCTGCTCTTCCTTGCCTGCCTTCTCCAAACTAGTAGAGACAGGTGCCCCTGACAGGAGTTGTACTGGCAGTCCACTCGTCTCCTTCAGGTACTTGTGGAAGCCTACTGACTCTTACTGAAAAAAAAAAAAGCAACAACAAACCACACCAAACAACTAGCTAAAGCTTCTGATGTCTCATCTCATCGTGCTTTGTTGCCTTCATGCTACTGTTATGAAAACGACTGAGTTGCCTTATAAGCAGTGTCTGTGATGAGAAATAAAGGGTCATAACTTAGGACCAGTTTCTTTGTTGCCTTGATAATTGGCTGTAAAGAATACTCAGAGGCCAAAGGTCGGTAAATCCTCTGACCACAATGGGTATACAGAGAAAATAATCGGGTTTTGCCTTGCATGTTCTATCAGTAGGGAGTGAAATGCCCTGAAGATAGTAATATTTGTAAATCGGACACTCTCCTCTGCTTTCCTTTTAGCTTCTGAATTAACTTAAGGCATGAATCCTTTTCACCCAGTTCCTTGTAGGAACTTAAAATGAATGTGAAGGTGGAAGTAAACAGTTGATCAGACTGTCACATTGTTTTTACTGAGTTTGTTAATTTTAAACTGGCTGAAAATCTGGTTTATTGTAGATTTAGGGTACAAAGCCTTTGGGCACAAACCCCACAAATTGAAATCAGACCTGCTAAGCTTTGTAGTCTATGGTGGATTGACATATGTTGAAATACCACTTGTGTGCCTTTTATTTTTAGAATGCAGTGTTCAGGATATGAAAACTGTAGCCACAATTTCCGTGGGGTTTTGTTTTTCTACCCTATTGTTTCATTTTAAAAGACACTGCACCATTAAGTTTCCGGAGGAAGGTATGAGCCCTCTGTGCTTCCAAGTAAAGCAAGAAAGGATGGGAGAGAAGTCTGAGGGAAGTAGTCTGGCCCTGTAACCTACCCCATCAGGCTTTTTTGTCCTGCTTGTCTGTGGATTTTCCCAGTATAGCTGGGAAGTGGTCACTGCTTACTGTGGGACCTGTCATGGTCATGCTTGTAGAAGAATTGGCAAATTAAAACTGGTTCCTGACTGTGGTTTCTCTTGTTTTTTTCCTGCAATTGGCCATCTTTTGTGCTTGTGAAAGTAACGGGGGATGTGTGTCTAGAATGCAGACACTAAGAACATCTGTCTGTGGAGAATGTATGGATGATGGACACCACCTTCAGTCAGCGCTTCAGTTCTGATCTGCATGGAATGGAGACCCCACATACCACTGGCGTGTTATTTTTTTATAATCCTTTTGCTCTCATCTTTGATATAACCAATAATGTAATAAGCATGGAGCTTCTGTTTTTCTTGGCGAATTCATGAGGATGTCTTGAGCTCATTTGAGTAGGTTTTTATTCCTGTTGTCACAATGATTCTCAAGCAAGTGGTGACCAACCTAGCTCTGTGCTCTGTCAAGAAGGTGCTGGAAAAGATTGAACTGTCAGGAAAATTTAAATCTTAAAGTTTTTAAGCAGTGTGTCAGTCCTGTAGGAGATGCTCTGCAATCTGATAACCAAGAGTTTCTGGTATCCATGCTCATAATTCAGCCCCCAAGGTCAGTTTGGACTGTGGAAATGAAGGACAGCTGTGCCTTTCATTAAGTCATTATCTGTGAAATGCTGACATGTGTGATGGTCTAATCCTGACCTGTGACTTCAGAGAGGAAGGGTGGTTTTGTGGTTAAGGCACAAGACCACAGCTCTCAGACCTCTTGGTTCTGCTGGAGGTTTCCTTACGTAACCATAGGGAGGACCTTTCTCCCTACCCCACACAGAAATGAACTTCTGCTTGTTTCATGTGGATGGGGACCATCTCAGGCTTTGGAGCCATACAGTGCCTGAGCTGGAGCTAGGCCAAGCAAAAGCATTTCAACCTCATTGTGCCTGCTGCCATTGAGGGGTAGGGCTGTTGCGTGCTTTATAAGCAAAGCCTCCACTTACATTCTCTGTTGCCCCCCTGGGGTCAGAACTGAAACTTGAAAGTAGTCTACCCATGAGGATAAGCTATCTCAGTGCTTCTCCTGCAGACATGCATCTCACCACTGAATTAGTGAGATGGTTCACATCAGTTCTGACTGTCTTAATCTGGTTGGTCAGCCTTACCTGAGGTTCATCACAACAGTTGTGCCTGGAGCTTGCCTTAGTTGCTGGGACCTGAGGTTTCAACCAGGAGGCTGTACCCTTGAGGTGGTGAGGGGAGCCTGCTGGACCGTGGCTCCCTTTTTGTTTTTGGGGTTTTTTTCTACTGAAGATGCTCTTGGTCAGTGTCAAATCTGAGAGAAGATGCGCAAATTAAATTGTGTTTGAGCTGAGATATTTTGCTTCATGTTGTTTGAGTAACTTGATAGTGTGTTTGAATTTTTATGGCAGCAAAATGTTGCAGTAGTAGGCCTCTGGTTGTAAAATGTGTTCTTGTACTCCAAATGCGTGTGCTATTAGGTAAACTTGGTATTAGCCTTCAAAAGACTTGCCTGTTTCTTTTGTTTTCTATTTTTGGAGGAGTTCTTTTAACTCATGCTCTTGTATTTCCTTAGGCCCTAGTGGGCAAGCAGTCTCGGAGAATGGCTGGGTTTTTTTCTCTAGCTCTTGTCTTTTGAAGTATCCAGGGCAGGAATTTAGAACGATTGTAGTGCTTGGTACTTTTCTCTGGTTTCATGTGCAAGTTGTTATGCACATCTCCAAGACTGGGGGGAGGGGCGGGGGGAGAGGGGAGGGGTGGAGATTGTGTAAGATACTGAGCTGAAAGTGCTGGAAGTAGGACTGGATCAGATGAGGGAAACAATGCATGGTAGGGAAGTCTGACTGTTTGCTTAGCGCAGTGCAGGGTGACCTTGGTGTTGGGGATTCAGTCCCTTGGTCTCTCAGTGGCATTCAGTCCCTTGGTCTCTCAAAGCTTCCATGTGGTCTTGGGCACAGAAGGTTATGACTTGTGGGCACAGGTTCATGACCAGTGAGCTGGAAGCCAAGCATTGTCCCACAAAGCAGTTCTGGTAACTTTATGTTCTGTTCCCTTCGTGTTTTCTTCTTCTAAACGATGATGAAAACTACTTTGGATGTTTGTAGGAGTTGCCTTGGAAGGCAGCTTCAACTTTCAGCAAATTCTAGTGCTGAACAAGTCTGAAAATGCTTGGCATGACAAAAAGGCAGGAGAGAAATACCCTGTTTACACTGGGCTGGTTAATTACAGCTGCAGAAGATAGCAGGCTCTTTGTTACTTCCCATCTTGACTATGGACAATCCAGCAAATAATGTCAACGTAGTTCAGGTTGCTTTCCTGTAATTACCTAAGGAATGTGTCCCTGACCAAGAAAATCATGGTTCTGCATGGCAAAAAGGGCCCTGCTTACCTAAACCCACCACCAAAAAAAACCTAGGCAGACCCAAAAGCGTAACAGCAAGGAAATGGAACAGTCTCAGAATTACTGCTTGGTTATATTTTTAAAAGGTGTGTAGCCCTTTAAGAGGAGCTTGGATAATATTTTAAACGGGGACAGATTAAAAGAGAAAGCTTGCAAATCTTATCTCTGTGTGCCAGCATGCCTTCAGCCAGCTACCCCTTTCTCCATTGGAGTTTCCAAGCTGCTGGTCTCACCAAAAAATAAACAAGCCTCAGAAGCGTTTAGGGAGATCTGTGAGCTTAGGAAGTGACTGAGGATTCGGGGTGGGGGAAACTTTCCCTCCAGTTGCAGCGAAATGGAGTGCTTTTGCCTCTGCTGCAAAGAAAAGGCCAGTTCCCTGTTACTACAGGAGCGAGTCCTTTCCCCAGCCTTTCCCTGGGCTGAGGGAGGAGGTGCTGGCTGGTTTTGGGTGGGCAGGGTGCAGCAGGGTATTCGAACAGAGTGGTGAAAACCCACGTATTGACGAGTGGTCCTGCTGCAGGGGAGAGAGGAGAGCCAGGGCGCCGCTTTTGCCCCAGAGTAACCTCAGCGCCGGCTCAGAAGAGGCTGGTGATTTACTTTTTCGTGTGGAACAAGAAGGCAACAGGGAATTTGTAACTGGATATGTAGATGAGAGAGCAATGACCGTCAGTAACCCCTGCGTGCTTCGTGCAGCAAGAGCCGAGCGCGTGGCTTCCTCCCCTCACTGGCTGCTCTGCTGCGCTTGGGCCTGGGACGTAGAAGTGGTGGGATGACCACCACCAGCATTCCTCTTGCCCAGCACTCATCCTCCTGGGCTTCCTGGAGGGTATCACCTGCTGAGCTAAAATAAAAGAAGGGGGTGAAAAAAATACGTTCTGTTACAGCTTATCCCTGTAGGAAGGGGGAAGGTGCAAGCTCCTGGGGCTCTCTCTTATGCTACTTCCTCTTCAGATCTTCTTTTCAACTGTTTGCGTGGTGTCCTTTCTTTCTGGAGTACAAACAGCAATGTTACACCTCGCTGGTTGATTTAGCTTAACCTGGAAATCTTCACCCCAATAAATACTGTGAGACCCTTTCTCTCAGCTCCTCCTCTTTGCTTGCTTAAGCATAATTAAGATAAAATTGTTCTCTCTCTTAAAAAAACTAAACCAACTCAAAGCAGCATGAGGGTTATCCTGCTTAAGCTCCAGGTTTGTGAACTTTAATGTATGTGGATTTTAGTTTCCAGATGGTTACCCTCTGCTGTGATGGAAATAAAAATTTGTTTTAAAGCTAAGGGCTGAGACACCAATGGCTTCAGAGGGTGAAGCTTTTTGGAAGGAAAATGGAATTAAAAAGCATTTGCAGAAATTTAGTTGAGTAGTTAAGATTGCTTTCTAGATCTGGGTGCAATTCTGTATTATATCTGTGTGTCTGCACATGCCAGACTTTGAAATTTATGGCAGAGTGTACATCTACTATTAACACAATTAAATACAGGCTGCTAAACCCCTCAGTGATCCATGCACTGGTTCAGTCCCGTGTTCAGTAACAACACAGGGATTAAGTGAAGCTGAATCTTTGTGCAAGGCTAATGCTGGTGTAGGTTTCACCCCAGATCAAGGCTGCAGCTTGGTGTGCCTTGTGGCTTCTGTGTATGTACATGCAAATTGAGCTGAAATAATGATGTTAAAACGAGTGGACTTTAGAGGTCCGTGCTTTGGAGATTGAGACACCATGGATTCACATATCTGAAAGCTGCCAAGTTTCAAGCACTTTTGCTAGCAGCTCCTCTTTTCCCTTTGCGTAATTCCCTCTCTCCCATTTGCCAGCTTTGTGTTTCCTGTTCAGAGCCTTTTGCATGAGTTTCCTTTTGGCTTTGCCCTGACCAGAATTTTGCTTGTTTGGTCACTTTTTAGACTTGAAACTTCGGAATTTCCTGATTGACAATGAGACATTCTCAGACTTCCTCTACCATAATGCGTCCATGCCATCATCTGCAGTAGAGCAGCTACTGGATGCAGAAGTCAACCTCCAGCAGGTAAAGAGAACTTCCAACCACTAATGTAATGCTTGTCTAATATTTGTTTAACCGTAGTGCTAAGAATAACAATGCAGGACCCCTCTGTGATAGGTGGTGTACAAACACAGAGGAAATTGCAATCCCTGTGTCTTTTTCCTCTTGCCCACAGTTTACTTTCTTATTTGGTTGTAAACTGTAAAACAACTGAGACCTGTGTGAAAAACTTTTGATCTGTTTAAGAAAATAGCCTAGTGCCCTTCAAGCTGGATTTCTTCTTTCCTGTTTGTTTTTTTCTTAAACTAGGTTCCTAGTGCTGTTAGAATGGTTTTACTTTGATTAGAAATAAGATGACATGGTAGTTTGGTCACTTAGTACAGACTCAAGTAGGGTTTCTGTGTGTTGCCCTGCTTTAAATTCCCATGCAGTGGAAGGAGGCATGCTTTTTGGTCTCTGGCCAGCCCTTCAAAACAGGGAGTAAACTTGTATGTTATGTAATACAAGACAGTCCTGATCTCAAATGAAACTCCTGAGTGCTACTGTGACTGCTGTTATAAACATAGACGGTGGTGACAGTGGGCTGGAATCCCTGCCTTGGGATGGCTGTCCACCATTGTCAAGCTTAGAACATGTGTTTTTGCTAGGCTGGAGATGAATCGGTCCACCAACATCCTTTCTAAAACAGAAGTCAAAACTGGTTGCTTCAAACTTCAAAGGAAGACCTGTGGTTCTCTTAAGGTGTAGTACAAAAGGTGATGTGCAAGAGTAGGAAATGATTCTGCTTCCCAATTCCAGATCAGATCTTTTCTTTGAAGTGGAGTCAATTAGTCCTTTCAGACTTGGTTTTTGTGTATTTACAGATGCTGCTGCCCTCACACACACTCTCATTCTTCAGCGAATTGTCAAGGCACCTTTTTAGTGCTGTTTGGTTATTAATCCTACAAGTTAAGGATGTGTCCCACTAAAAATAAAAAGAGTAAAGTCTTACCCCTTTTAGGTTGCGAGTTTTGTTTTACTTGAAACTACTTTATAGATTAAAACTGAATCGTGCTGCAAATGGTTCTGCAAGGATAAGCAGAAGGCTTCAGCAACAGCAGTCATTCTCCCTGAGCTGATGGAGAGGTGGAAAGATTTTCAGACAGGCAAAAAAAAGCTATCTCTGACCTTACATTGTGTGACTGCCATAGTATTGATTGTATGTGGCAACGCCAGTGGAAGGAGAAGAAAAGCTTAGCTTTCATCTACATAAAGTATCTGAAGGGTGATGAAGGGGTAATCACTCGGCTAGTTCTTGCTTGAGTGCTTTAAGCTTTGTTCTTGTTAGTGGAATTCTTGTTCTGATTCTGCCAGGACACTGGGAGTGGTGGTGTTTTAATCTTAACAGTGTTTTATCTTCTGGGATGGTACAAAGAGGTAGTCTAAAGAGCAGTGCGGTCACCTGCTGCGTTGGGCAGTGGCACCCCAGACCTTTCTTGGAGTGATTCTCTGATACAGATAGCTGAGAGGTGGAGCTCTTTCTTCCTGTGGGATAACTTTATATGACTCACAGAACAGGTCCCTTTGATTTTGCTGGAGATCTGGGGTGGAGATCTGACTGCACTACTGAGCTTGCATGGTCACTTCAGTATTAATAGGCAGTAGTTGTTTGGTCTCTGACCACACGAATGCATCACAGCTTCTTTCATGGTCATATAGAAGGGCCCATTCAGAGTATGCAAACCTGCCACAGCAAATACAGCCTTCTCTGGCTACCTCTTAGTGTCATGTAGTGGTTCAACAGGCCCAGAAGTTACGATTTGCAAGCAAATAAGGAACTGAGATCACCAGGGAGATGGGACTGCTGTTCACCGGTGTTACTGCAGTGGCAGTACTCCAGTGTACCAACCAGGGTCATGTATCCAGCCTACCAAGTACAGTGCAAATACATAAAAAGGCCAAAGCCTCGTCTTGATGAGCGTGTTGTTTCCTGGGGCAGAGTGGCTCAATCTTGCTTTTCTCTGATAGGGGCAGGTGTACTCAGGAGGGTGTGGTGTTTGGAAGGAGCCTGGGTAGGCAGACAGCAGATCAAATCTAGTATCCTGCTGTTGTCCAGGTGTGGCCAGACAGCCGTAACATGTCTTGGATAGCAGGAGAAGGTCCTATCCCCGTGAGCACAGTGCAGTCTTGTGCCAGGGCTGTAGTGTAGTGGGTTGAATGGCATCGAAGACTAAATAGTGATGTCCAGGACGTATGCTGTCTGGAACAAAGCTCCTGATTTCATACAGCAGGGATGGTCCCTGGTGAGAACAATGTGACCTGTGAGAGCAGTAGTCACCTGTGACTTTAAGACATGAACCTGGCATTTTGAGAGTCCCTAGAGGACTTAACCTGCAATTTAGAATTTATTTGCTTGTTGAAGATACCATGCCTTCAGATAACTTGAAATGGTTGCAGATAATTGACTTGGTGTGACTGTGTGTGTGTGAGAGGTGTGTAGGCAGGCAGGGCCTTTGTTCTAGGATCGTGTGTGGCAGACCTCACTGTTCAGAAAGAGTGGCTTTTTTCAAGAAGAGCTTAATTTTAATTTTGATTGGATCAAAATGCAAGTGGAAAAGATGGACAAAGGGGTTGGTGAAGGATTGTTCATCTTGACTTTTTTGAGTGAACACGGCGGCATCGAGAGATGCTGTTTTTTCTGTATGTTCCCATAGGGAAACTGCTTTAGACTGATCCCAGGTCCCCTGAATGTCACTCCAGTGCCACAGAAATATTCCCTTTTCAGCATGGCTGTGATGGTGGTAGCATCTATGCTGATTAAAAAAGTTACTCAGACTTTTCCAAAAGGCCAACCTTTTTGATGTGAGATCTATCTCTATTTATTCACCGGAGTGTGCAGCATGGAAGCATCTTTGGTTTTGCTTATGGATACAGGTTAAAGGCTTGCACAAGTGTTGCATTATGGATCTCTTCCCCCTCCTATCAGCCCCATTTCCTTATTTTCTGAACACGGTGCGCTGTTCCAGCTACGCTTCTCCAGCCACCCCAGATTGTTGATGCCCTCTTGGTTTTGAAAGATGGAAAGAGTTTTGGTCTTGCCAGTGTGATTGAGGAGCTGTTAACTCTTCTAGGGTGTAGATCAGGCCTCTTCAGCTGTTGCTAGAAGTTGGGCAAGGCACTGTGGGTGTTACAAGAGAACAAAAAGAAATTAAGTGTAAAGCTGTTGTTTGTTGTGCATTTACAATAAAACTATTCCCTCTGTCTAGCCCCAGGACAGACAAACTTCCCAAGGGAAGACTGGATTTTCCATGTGTTTATCACCTTTATGAAGAGTGCACCTGTTTGACATGTACCTGTTTGTTCAGCAAACCTAAATCTTTTAAATTACCTTACTATAAGAAACTAGGCCGTCAGGTCTGAGAGGGACTGGTTATAATCCAGAGGGATTTTATGCATTTCCCTTGTGAATAAAGTGCTTGCTCATGGATTAGAAGACATGATTGACAAGCAAGCTGTCATCTTAAGTAAAATACACTTGTGAAAGAAGACTAGGATCTGTTGTTTGTTGCAGCCAGTACAAATTTTTTTTCTCCACTGATACACTATCTGATCCAAAACAATCAAAATCTCTCTCAACAATTAGGAAAGAGCTATGGGAGAAGGTGGTGTTGATCTGGAACAGCACAGAAAATGTCTGGCAGATATTTCTAAGGGTTTTGGGACATAGGTCTTTTGCCCTTCACATACATTTGCTAGACTTATGTCTGGTCACCAGCCTTGTTTTGTCTCTGTGGCCCAGTTCCCAGAAGACCAAAGGTTGGGCAATGTGTGTACGCTTGGTTGGAGGAAGTGGCTGTTGTGGAGGACAGGATGGCTGCTGCATTGTGCATGTGCGTATGGAATACAGACCTGCCTACCCCGGGACTTCTACCCCATCTACTCAGCAGGGAAACACATTTTTCTTGGAATTGAGTTGTGCAGGGGTCAGGGCTGTGTAACATGCAGAGAAAAATGGTCTTACACCTGTTTGAAAGTGTTATGAATGGTTAGTTTTGTTTAGATGATAACCTGTTTTGTGCTATGAGTTTTACATAGAGACATATGCTTTCCTCACTTGTTCCAGGTCATTGTGTCTGGTTACCGAATGCGACTGCAGGATCTCTGCAATACCTCAAAGCTGTCTGAGTTTCTTACAATCCGCAATCGCACAGTGGCCACGGACTCTGAGGCCTTCATTTGTACCCTGACAAAGGAAAAACTCCACACAGCTGAACAAGTATTCCGTGCTAACCTGAATCCTTTGAAGCCTCTTCAGGTGAGTCCCCTGTTCCCACCCATGATGGACTGTCATTGACATGGGGATACTTTCTAGGGCTTTCAGTCTGGTAACTCATCCCTGCGTTTCTGGAGTAAACTTCGTTGGCAGTAAGAAAAGAGAGATGGTCTTTATCAAAGAAAGATGGTCTCTATCACTGGAGCATGAACACTACTTCTTCCTGTCCTTCTTACCCGCTCTGTTGCAGTGCGGTACTTGTGGAACACAAATGTGTGTGGTCTGAAGCTCAGTTTGTCAAGAGGAAAGTATTTATGCTGTATAGAAACAAACAGGCTTTTGATTGTCCCTTTGATTTGGTCAGATGTGTCTTGGCTGGAATGAACCCAAATGTTAGACCAGTCCATTCTGAGTGTTAAAACTATCACACTCTGCCCTTGCTGTGGCACAGCTGAGTGCAGAAGTTTCTAGCCAGAGTCAAGCTGCAAACTTTGAGCAGGTTTAATTCATACAAAATGTCAAATTTTAGCCCTGTTTCAAAGCTTGATCAACCAAGTGGGTTTTTGAGCAAAAATTCAGTGACCTTCAAGAAAATACATTAATTAGGAGGTGATTGGGAACTGGAGCAGATTTAGCTGTTTGTCTAGGAAACCCCAGTGATACTTGGTTATAGGAGCGGAGTAGCTGGTAAAAAACTAAACCTTGAGGAAGTTAGTGCTAGAAGTAGCAGTAGAGAGATGGGACCAGAGAACTGACTCCGTGACCTGCTAAAACAGATTTGATGAGCCTTTCAGAGCCAAAAGTCATGTACCACTTGCTTGGCTTTGTCCCCAGTCAAAACCAGTCATTATCAAGTACTAGAATCATATTACTCTTCTACACAGTACATAGTGGTCAGTTACTTCTCTCCACAGCTCATCTTCCATTTTCCATGTGTCCTCTATCTGCACTCTTTCTTTGAAGAGCAAGCCTAATCATAAGTGTTAAGAGATGAGGTAATAGCACTAAAATTGTCCCCATTACAAAGATGGGCTGTTTGAAACGGAATGGCTATAAGCAGTTTCTTGTGTTCAGTTAGGTGCATATGTGTGCATTTACTTTGAACCATCTGGGGTTGCTAGAATTTTGGGAACCAAAGGGGGCGAAAAAAGCCAGCTGTGTTACTACTTAGTATTGGTCTTCTGGACCCTCTGCTTTTTCTAATTTACAGAAATCTTTACGACTTAGCTGACAGAAGTGGGTGCTGAGTTGTGTCTGCGTTGTCACATCTGTATTGTTTGTTGATGAAAGAAAGCAGTCATAAGCCACTCTGTGCCACTTGGCAATAGCAACCTAGATTAAGACATTATGTGCAATTTTTGTGCACTACTGAGAAGCTGGCTCATGATCTTGCTTCAGGGGAAAAAAACCCTTGAGTCCAGAAGCCAGCAGTTCTGCCTTCAGCGTGGCCAGGGAAAATGAATAAATTAACTGGAAGTTCATGACCAACATGTTTGAAACTTAGTGTCTTTAAAGACTAACAAGTGCCTTGACCTGCAGTAACATCCTCAAGCAAAGAGGGAACTCTGGTCACAAACAAAGAAGTCTTTTGACGTAGTTTATTAAAGCCACTGTAAGTCAAACCTTGGACACATACAGAGCTTGTAAACCAATGCCAGCAGCTTGCCCAGAAATGCAGTTTTAATTTTTTAGTTTATTTTTTATTTTTATATTTTATTCCCCTGATGCACTTCACAGCATGGCATTTCAGTAAGTAAAAGTAAGGCCCAAATCAAATGTAGGTACAGCAGCAATTCAGAGGTTTTTGGCTTGTACAATGGGCTGGGCTCTGCTGGTCGCAGCATGGTGTGATTTATGGAGAGGCAGCTTCTCAACATGGTTAGGTGAATACAGTTGGGTTGAAAAGGACTTGCAGTTGTGTGGAAGAACTGTCTATGTTGAACACAAAGGATTTGCATAGCAAATCTGAATTTTTCTGCCATCTGGGCAGCAGAATGGATGTAGTTTTCTTGAACTACCTTAATCCAGAAGATGCAGGCCAGCATCTACCTGCTTGTTCCTGCCCTTGTGCATTCCCATTTGTTGTTTTCTCTGCAAGATGATGCAGTAAATTACATCATGGAATTGATCCGGATTAAAAAGGACTGACCTCATTGTGTGCTTACAAAATGGCTTGTACTGACACACAAAGGGGAGGATGCAACACTGACAACCCAGTGGTCAGGGTGTCTGTGTGGGCTGAGACCCTGATGTCAACACCTGCTTCTGAGGGCTTAAAGTGTGTATCTGCATTTGCAGCCTGAGGAAAACGATGTGTTCTAGGTAACACACAGCAAAGCACTAGTTATTAGCAAATTATGGACAGACCATAGTTTGGGTTGGTGGGGTTTTTTTAAAGGAAATGAAAATGTATATATGTTGAAATGCCTGACTTCTAAATGTCACAGCACTGTTAAGGGATTTTTTTTTTAAAGAAAAGTTTAAAAAAACCAAAAAAACTCTCATTCTTTACACACTGGCTCATCAGTTCTGTCCAGAACAGCTCAAGTGTTGCCCAAAACACAATAGCACAGTTAAGACAAAGAACTTCTAATTAAAATTTTCCATTAGTATTTCTAGCTCTGCTGCCCGTCCTTTCTGTGACTTCAATTTAGTATGCTCTTTAGGATAGGAAAACTGAGCCAAGCACACAGAGGCGTGGGTAAGGAGGTTAAAATGTATCTCCTTATTCTTTCTTATGTAAGAACCTATTTGGGACAGGGTGTTTAGATCAAAACCCAGCAGAATATCTGGGAGTGATCTCAGGGTGCCAAGGCAGAGGATCAACTTTCCTTCTTGACTATTTACTCCAATACAAGCAACATGTGTTTTAAAGTCAAATTCTCCTTTCCAGGACTCTCATCTTAATCTTCATCCATTCTCTGAAGCCTCTTAGCCAACAGAAACTACTGTGGGGCATAGGAGATCTGGTACAAGACCCTTGTGGACACCTCTTCTTGAGGCTTGCCTTGTACAGCCTGTACTCGTTGACACTGAGGCAGGAGGAGCTGATTTGAGAACAGCAGTGAAACAGTACCTCTAATTGCATGCACACAAACATTCTTTTCAGATTTCTGGTTGTGCTAGGCCAGCAGTTGTCCCATGGAAGAACTGCACAGTTTGGAAAAGGTTACAGGCACCCCTGGCTCGCAAAAGCAATGAAAGTAAATCAGAGGTGTCCCACTGGATTGGTGGTGTCATGGGTAGGGATTGTATTATATCATAAAATTACCTGTCTCTGTGACAGCCCTCCCTCTGCAAATCTCCCCAATTTTGAAAGTGATTTGGGAGGAAAGTAAAAAGACAAAGACGATTCACATTGGTTCTGCCAGATTTTATCTCTGTAGTGCTGCCTAAAAGGGCACACTCACTTCCAGTCCTGTGGGTCTGTAATAAGCCATAAAAACTCTGTGGCTTGTGCACTACAGTGGTCCTTGAAGGAGTGTGGGTGAGTGCATAGAAATCTAATTGTTTTTCTCTTTGTAATACGGGTGGCATTTTGTCATATGGTTATCGTGATCTAAGCATTGAATAATAAATGCCTTCCAGTTGAAAAATGGCTTTATAAAAGGCCTCTTAATGTAAATATATGCTGCAACCAAACTTGTGGCTTTCCTCACTCTTTTGAGAGTGTTTTCAGTCAAGCACAGTGATATCATGCTATTAAGCAGTTGTACTTTGGGACTTCCGCTCCCAGGAAACAAAATCAGAAGCTTAAACCACATGTTTTTTTCTGCAAAGGTCATCTGAAGTTTCTGCTAAGATCAATACAAAGTTGTAATAACTACTTCACAGAACCCCGGAAGAGTGGTCTCTCCTGGATGGTGCAGACAGTGCCTGAGTCTTGTTATGCCCTCACAGTGCTTGAAACGCAATCTTCTGCCTGTTGAAGAAACAGGTGTCCATATCTCCTAGTAGAGGCTGACACGTGGGCTTAGTCAAGGCTGATCTCAAGTATTTATCTCCATTTTAAGTCTTGTAGCAGGCATACACAAGCACACAGAGTCTAGTCAGTGCAGTCTGTGCCTCTAGAGTATTATGTTAACTGTCCCTAAAAGACAAGTCAAGATAAAGGCATAACTTGACAGCTGCTGACACAATGAGCAATACTCATGGCAGTGCTGTTCAAACCCTGCTGGAACTTCCCCTCCTTACAGTGTTTGGAGCTTTGGTGTGCTGTCTTGGGGCATACACCCATATATGTGCAAGTGTGCAATAAAATGCCTCTGCTCTGTGTGTATAGTGGTATGTTGTACACTGGGTAAATGAACCCTCGGGTTTGGGACAACACTGGGACCAATCTTACTGGAGCCACCCTGAATGTAGAGGGGTCTTATGAATGTAAGGAGCTACTTTGTAGTGGCTCATTAAGAAAACATCGTGATAGGTTGTTCACCTGCACAAAGACGACTGGCCGCTTGTGACTGACTTTTGTCATTGTCTCTGGAGACGGGCCTTGAGAGAGACTCCCGAGTTGGCTCTATGGTGTGAAATTCTCCCCCTAGCAACGGCATCATTGCAAATTCTGGTGAGAAATGAACTTGAGAGTTCTCTGAATTTGTTAGGGAAGAAAGGTCAGGGTGGTGGGGTACAAAAGGATAGGTTCCTCATAGCTTGCAAACATCACCCTGAAAGGTCTTTGAATTGTTTAATGTTTGGATGCTGTATCAGGCCACAGTCCTGTTCGTTACGGGTCACTGCTAGACAAGCACTCAGGGTGCACTGAGCTGGAGGCATGTGAAGTAACACAGGCAAGGAGCAAGCGCGTAGTAGCACATCCTGTTCTTAAGTAGCTTGTAATTCAGACTTTCTCAGCTACTCCTGGGATCTTGGTGTCTAATAGTGCTCAGCTTTTTTCTTTGATGAATTCTTCTAAGCATCCCTCGAACTCACGTTAACTTTGGCATTGCACAGAGCCTATGAAATTCCTCCATTTTGGCCAGGTTGTGCATGCATGACTTGGCTTCTTTGGTTTGTTTCAATTTGATCATTTTACTGGAAGCCTTCTAGTCCAGTAAGATGAGGCACAGTGAGCAATCATGCCCTGTGCCCATTCTCCATCCCACTTGTAATTCTACAGACCTCTGACATAACCTCTATTTTTCATTACAAGCCTCGTTGGAAGAACAGTGGCCTATTGTTCTTCCTTCAGAAGCTATTCTGATCTTGAATCATACTTGTGGCCTTTCTCTGTACTTGCATTCCTTCAGAGATGAAGGACCCAAAACTGCACATTGTACTTAAGAACCAGGATTATGCCGTGGATTTATATTGGTGTTGATCTGTCTTACCACTGTAATTGTAAGATCCCTCTTTCTGAATGGCAGTATCTAGTTCAGAGCCCTCAAAGTTATCTCAAGGTAGACTGTCTTCACCCTATGTACTTTACTTTGCAGCACTGAATTTCACCTGCCACTTTGTAACATTGTGTCAGCATGAGGCCTTTCACTAATCCGCTGCAAGTGGCTTTTGGCTTTTCATTGTTCTGAACCAATTAGTATCATCAGGAAGTCCATCCTTATCTACCTTGTCCCTGAAGCACCTCTCAACCTGGTGAATGACACAAGTTTGTGTAGACCTTGATGAGGTAGATGGAGCTGAACAAGCATATCTACTGTTATGCGTGGATATAGGACTTTCTACTTCCAGTGTTGCTGAAGCAGCAGTGCAGCTATGTAGCTATGTAGCTATGATACTTGCTGACTATACTTCTTTAAATGTGTCTTGAAGGGTTTAGCCCCTGGGGAGTTCGAATGCCTTGTCTTCTAGCCCAAATGACGCCTTTTGATTTATCAGAACCTCAAGGACTGTGTTTAGTAGAAATATACATGTTATAGAGACTCCCCCCAGATTTGGCTTAGGAGCAGGCACTGACTATGCCCTCAGAAAAGTTAGTCGTGTCTTAAATGCCCTGGCAGATCAGTAGAACGGTGCCCATTTACACCACCTGACACTGGCCAGGTCTTACCACCCTCCAGCAAATCAGCTAGAACACATGAAAGCCTCTAGGTTTTGCTTCCAGGAACTGCTCCGGGAAAGATGTGAAAAGAGAAGCTTCAGCCCAAAAGATGTGTGCTAAAATGAAGGACCTTGGCCATTCCGCTGTGTGTCACAATGCGGTAACTTTAGCATGCTTTCAAATGCTGCAACATGTAGCTGCTAATGTGAAATCTTAGGAAATGATTTTAATCTGCACCCTCTTGAAAGAAGGATTGTGTCCAAGTGTTTCTTATGCAAGATAATCCAGATATGTGAACATAAGGGGAAAAGAACCCCACAAACCAAAACGCAGTGCCACCAGCTACGTGTAGAGCAAAGGGAAGCAAGAAGTTGTCCTCAGTGTGACTCTGTGCCTAAAGCAAATGATTTCCTGAAAGCTGTGCCTTCCGCATCTGGGAAACCTCTCAGTCTTTCTCTTGTGATGATGATGAGCGTCAGCTATTTCATGGAAGCTAGTTGTTTTGAAATATACCCTTGATTTAGATAAAAAAACCCATCAAGGCCTGATGGGAGGGCTTGAACAAAGAAGGCGATGTATGCTGCAGCAGGTTTTCACCATATCTGCGCTGATATCTGTGGAGACTTATTGCACGATTGTGTCTATTCACTGGTCTCTTTCTTCCTTGTGTAGACTTTACACCCCCTTCTTAGCACTGGCTTGCAGGTCTGTCCAGATGCTTTCCTGTAGATGCTTGCTTTGTGACCTGGAATGCAAGCCATCCTTTGCACTGTTGGTGTATGCAAGCATTTTATTGGTATGGATCTGGGTATGGCATCTGTATATCTAACCTGTGAAAGGGGTGTTCCTGTTGTGTTGTGAAGTGCTGAAGCCCAGGGAAGTCGGCATACCTTAAGCTCAAGGTTGCAAAGAAAGACAGCTGTGTCTTTTCTATCGAGTAATTTGCAATGTAAATTGTCCTTATCACTCTTCTTCACAAGGATGTTTGCGAGAGTTCAGCTTGTTTGTGCCTTCCAGTGACTTACAGTTTTCTTTTCTCTCTCCCTGCAGAGACACGTTTCTTTCAATTCCTCCTTGCGTGATCTGTCAGAAACTGTGGAAGTTTTGAGAGACAGCCTTGGAAAGCTTGTTAAAGAGGTAAGGAGAGCTGTCGTGCCGGAGAACACGTCGTCGTCATCCATGGTTGCTGCCTTAGCCTGCAATCAAATACGGGAAGCACGTGTCTCCACAGTGCAACTCAAAGTCAAAATCCCTGGCTTGTTTTGAAACTTCCTGCCATCCTGTAGCTGCTCTCCCTGTGTTCAGTAGAGGTACTTTGCAACCCCTTGTCACCATGGGAGTTTCACATGCGTGGCTGAAGGTTGGGTCCTCATGGGAGGAGCAGGCTTTAAGATGTCTTCAGTGGGGTTTGCCTTCTCGGTGGCGACACAGCTGCCGGGCTTGCAGTGCATCTGCTGCCGAGCAGTGCCTTGTAAACCGCACGTGAAGGTTTGCCTCCCGTCTGTTTTGTTCACTCGGTTGCCAGCCATGTCACACTTACTGCTGGTATCTACTGGTCTTGGGGTGCTGCGAGGGTCTGGTATGCGGGGGAGATGTTGTGGCTCTCCTAATCGACGTTAGTAGCTATAAGCTGCTGTTTGCTCTTGCCTCACTAGCTTCTCCGGGGCAGAGATTGTTTTCTGGTCCTTGTGGGGCATGCAGCGTGATGGCATCGTGACACCAGCCAAGAAAGGCTGCAGCAAAACATAAACGGCAGTTTATAGGGGCAGAGTGACATTATAGAGGCTGCAAGCATTTGTTTTCACAGGTGAAACAATGGACTGAGAAAAAGCCCTGCGTGCCTGCCCGGAGTCAGAAGTCCACAACCGTGTGCGCGTGCGTGTGCGCGCGCGCCTCTGAGCCAGAAACTGATCTTGTTGCTCTTTGAAGGCGAAAAACATTCTCTCCCTGCAGCCGAAATCACGGCCATCTAAACTGAACAGTGCCTCCGCCTCCTCCTCCGCTCCCCACCCTCCTCACTACTCTTCCGTCTCTGCATCAGAGCGAGAGCGCCGGGAGCCGTGACCGGCAGTAACCCCGCCGCGCACGCAGGGCGCGGGTCACTCCAGGTTAGCGGGCGCTCCCCTCCCGCCGAGGGCGGCAGCCGGCGGCAGCGCCCCGCCAGCCCGCGCCTCCCGGCGCCCGCCCCGCCGCGGACCCCGCGCCCTGCCGCCGCGTCCCGTGTGCACCGAAATCCAGAGGATTCGGGGCTCGGCTTCGGTTAGGACCGTGGCAGGGCGCTCGCAGCTAGCAGGGTGGCTGCCCTTCAGAGTTTGATTACAGCTGTTTCCCGTTGCGTCACTTAAGCTTGCCTTCCCTCCCCCCACCCCCTTCTCTTCTCGTCTGGGATAAAAATAATTGAAACCATGTGATGTTCAGTTTGCTGATGTGGCCGAAAATGTCCTAGGGTAACGTGCCTTTTGCTTGGCAGCTGTTTTTGGGTAGAACTACCTTTTATTCTGCCCTATTGCTGTGCAAAACAAAGGCGGCTTCTTCCTCTGCCTGCAGTGCGAGGCTGCTCCAGATGGCTTGACCGAAAGTTACTTCTTGTTGTCTGGCAGGCTGATTTCTGTGCGAATAGGAGGGGCTTGCTCCCTTGTTTCGAAGGGCAGCAGCTTGAGGGGGCGGAGAGAGCTATTGTTTGTGCCACGTCTAGGAGCCTTTCTAGCAAGGAATTTTAATTAGAGAACGGTCTGAACAAAATATTTGTCTCCGAGCTTGGGGATTGATTTGCTCTGTGTCTCTGGCCTCTTCAAATCAACCTGGGAGGGCAGATTGAACACAAAGAGCGAGGGAAACTATTAAGAAATGCTTAGAGATCCAGGTCTGATCTGGGAGAAGAAACAGCTCGGTAACTCTTCACACGTGAGATACACTTCCTTCCAGTGGTGTGAAGAGCTGCTCTGTGCATCGTTTTTAAAGTTGCCGGTGCCAAGGGTGAAACCAAGCTCCTTGCTGAAACTGCTTTGAAACCGCGTGTAAAAATGTATTTGCTAAGTTAAGCCCTTCCTCTGAAAGGTGGTTAACACCTCATATTGATGGGAAACAGCCGCACTTCCTATTCTTCACACACCTTTTCTCATGCTAGGGTGTTGATGGCACTTTAACTAAAGCAGTTGACTTCTTGCTGAGGAAAAAATCAGCTGGTTTATCTGAGGTAGGAAAGGCTCCCTCGGGGTCCCCTTGGTCCGGGCACTCAGACTGTCACACCTGAAATGCATCTGTGGCCTTTCGGGCCAAAAACCCACACGAGCATATGCAACCAACAGAAGCTGTTGTGTGACTTTTTTTTTTTTGTTGGCGTGCCATGATGCTAGTGTCCTTGTCAGTCACCCCGAACCTGTGGAGCCAGATTGACTGGCACCAGGACACAGACAAAAGCAGTGGCGAGGAGATGAAAGTACTCTTGAAGCAGTAGCTCTGGGCACAGGTACTGAATCTCCAGGCTTTAGCTGTTCTCAGAACTGTCATCAGTGTTATGTGTTTTCAGGCAGCTAAAAATAGAGGCTCCCTGTGTATGTGACACATAGTGGTTGTTGTTTAGCATCAGGAATTTTTGTCCAGATGTTGGCACACCTAAAGCATGTGCAGTGCTACAGATGGATGCATATTTGTCAGGTTGGCCTCCCAGTGAAAGGCTGGGGACCCTGGGTATGGCTTCCTTGGGTGAAGTTGGATTGAATTGGTCCAGCACACCCACTGCTTTCTGCGTTGTTGTTGGCTGGCTTTGCCAGCTGTCCTAGACTTTGAGTATCTCTGTTTTATTTAAACAAAGGTGACAAAACCAATACACAGTGAGCAAAACTGGCAGATGGTCTTTGACTGGCTCTGTTGTTGTCTCTGAAAAGAGTGTGGTTAGTCCACGGCATCTGAAGTTGTTTCTGAGATGCAGCTGATGAACAGTTACAAATAGGTGTCTCAGTATCTCTGCCTGCCCTTATTAGTGCAGTTCTGGGCAGCACAGCAAGAACATGCAAGTTACTGTCACCTGATGTTTCAGTAGCAGTCAAGAAATCAGATTAAATACAAGAAAAGATGTAAAAAAGGATAGAGAACCAGCTGTAAGATGCTACTATGACACTATGTAAAACTGTCAATTGTCTTCCTGTTCCAAATGCCTTCCTCTGAGAAAAAGTTCAGAGAACTGCAGTTGTGACATTTAGAAGTGGAATTACTTTTACACAAGGAACAGGGGAGTAGGTTGGGACTTGTCAGCTGGGAAAAGAGGCGAGTTGCATATGGCAGAGATCAATAGGGTTGAGTGGCCCAGAAAAAGAGGTAGGGATTGAATGTTCACTGTCTCTTCCAGTGGAAAAAAGCTTTGCACCACCTGGAGCTAACCATACCAAAGTCAAGGAGAAGATGAGGTTCTTTCCAGTGATGTGTTGGATGTTAAAAACTTAAGGAGTTTACCATGGAAGTAATGAATTAGAGAGTTAGGAAGCAGAAGTTCCCCGAGCTGAAAATAAATGGAAGCTGGAAGGTTTCTTGGGGGAAGTGTCGCACCTTCTTGCCTTTGCCATTTCTTTTCATAACCGGTAACTATTGTCACCATCACAGAAGTTACTGAGATAAACAGATGTATGGACATATCCCAGCTGATGGTCTTAGATCTCCAGACAGCAGGTCTGAGAGCAGTGCTTGAGCGCAGCATGAAAACAGTGCTCACGGAGCTGCATTGCTTTTTCTGTTGTGGAGAGCTTGGCCATGCCTCAGAGTATGATGACGTTAATGCAGTGAGTGTCTCAGGCTGAGTGGATGGTGATTTTGTTCATGACACATTGCAGCTAGATGCTTATGCTAGATAAATGAGAATGGAGGTACCCATTGACCTGGCCAGTTGTGCAGTCACCTTGAGCCTCATGTCAGGCCCTACGCTGCAGCTAGGCTTGTTTTCAAGGGTTTTCTGGGAATGCTGTGGGCAGTGGGGCAGGGAGATGCTGGGGCAGGGACAAGCCCTACCAACCTAGGAGGTCTAACTAGCTTCCTGGTATAATCTGTGGAAGCTTGCTGACCTTGGTGGAATTGTGCCAGGTGACATTGACGGGCCTGCAGCTACTCCAGCCTGTGTCCCATGAGCTGCACGTGCTTCATGTTGTTCCTTAGTCACTGTTCTGACTGTCTGGACCTCTGCACTCCACCCAGATTGAGAGTGCTCCACTGAATGTGAGCTGTTGTGCAAGCCATAGGAGAAGTGGCTTCCACGTGAGGGGGCAAAGAAGGAAGGAACCACCTGCAGCACTGGAGGAGGAAACTTAAGGGAGCTTAGCAAGGGCACGTTCCTTGTGCGTGCACAGAAGACACTTCCATGTATGTTCTCCCACTGTGGGGAGTGGAAGTGTGCTTTCCTGGTCTTTACTGTTGATATTGTGTTCAAGGGGATTATCATCAGTTCAAAACCAGACATGTGATTTGAAGGAGAGTAGCGACATCTCCTTTTGCTAATCCTGTTTGTATCCCTGCTTCCCGTCTCTGCTCCCAAATTCCTCTCCAGTTGCTGAGCATGAAGAGCTGGAGCGACATGAGGCAAGAGGTGATGTTCCTGACGAATGTGAATGCCTCGAACTCCTCTACGCAGATCTACCAGGCTGTGTCGCGCATTGTGTGTGGCCATCCCGAAGGTGGTGGGCTCAAAATAAAATCCCTCAACTGGTATGAGGATAACAATTACAAAGCACTGTTTGGAGGCAACAGCACTGAAGATGATGTTACTAACTTCTATGATAACTCCACAAGTAAGTGAAACCCTGGCGTGGCCTGAGGTCTGATTTACTTCATGGTTGTCATCACTTGTGTTTTTCAAACTTCCACAAATGGAAGTGGGTGGTCCTGAGAGACAGCATACATTCTGTCTGTTTCAGAAATGCTTGCCCATGCTGCCTCCTGTACATGTCCTAAAGGCCAGCGAGAGGATATCAATTCCTAGGGATCTTGTGTAAGAGTCAACAGAAGGCTGTGCAGTGGGCCTTCAGGGAGAGAGGGAGCAGAGTCAAATGCAGTCTTTGGAAATCTGGCCTTTTCTGGAAAAATTTAGCTTCTCCCATGCGGCAGGGTTAGAGTGATGCCAAGCTAGCCATGTGGCTCTCAATGCTGGAGGCTACCTGGGTGCTTCATGTTTGCTGGACAGACCGTGGAGACTTGGGTTGAAAGGGGCTTTCTGTGGAGCTTTGCAGTAGAGAAAGGTTTTTGTTGTCTGACAAATGCTGTGCTTTAAACAGCTGTTGCTGTCCTTAAAGCCCAGACAAGTGGGACATATGCCTTCTGCAGTTGTCACTCTGCTGTTCAGCCACTCACCCTTGTCTTCTCCTCAGCACCCTACTGCAATGAGCTGATGAAGAACCTGGAATCCAGCCCGCTTTCCAGGATTATCTGGAGGGCTTTGAAACCCTTGCTGATTGGGAAGATCTTGTACACTCCGGACACACCAGCCATAAGGAAAGTCATGGCTGAGGTAACTCTAGATCAATCCTCTGCTATATAGGGTGAGGTATGTCCCCTGGCTGTGCAGCGTAGCTGCTCCGTGTTAAATTGAGCCCGAATGCAAGCCTAGAAAGGATTGCCTGCAAAGTACAGCCTCTCTAGCCTCTCACCTCCCATGCACTTGTTATTGAAAGCTCAAGGAGAAAAGGCCAGGCTGAACATTTTCTAGACTTAGCTGGAAGCTTTCCTGGTGATGCCTTATCCACAGGCTCTGCATCTCTGATGTGGGAGTGGGGAAGACCTTGATAAGTGTTCGGGTGTCCTTCCTTTCCTCCACTTCAGGCTTGGTCAGCGGATCCTGAATCATTTCCGATCGTGGTTTACCTAAATGTGCTCTCTTAATTCCCCAAGCTCTCTCAGAAAGACTCTTCTAGCATGTGGGGTGGGGCTGACTCTGCATGCCCTTCACCTCCAAGGCAGAGTCGTTCTCCACCAACCTTTGAAAGGCAGTGCTCAGCCACAGGCATCTGTGCTCCCCGTTGTTGTTTTCTTTTCAAGTGCACTTTCCCTACTCTGGTCCGTGCAGAAGCCAAGCTTCTGTTTGATTATAAGCAACACTCAGTACTTCGCTTGACAGGTCAATGCACCCTCTCAGCCTGCAGTGGATCTCTGCCAGCCTTTGGAAATAACCTTCCTCTCCTCTTTGCCGACAGGTGAACAGGACGTTCCAGGAGCTGGGTGTGTTTCGTGACCTCGGGGGGATGTGGGAGGAGATAAGCCCGAAGATTTGGACGTTTATGGAAAGTAGTCAGGAAATGGATCTCATTCGGGTCAGTATGTTGTCCTTGCCTGAACCACCACTGTCATCTTCTGTAATAAGTGATGAAATATTTATTTGAGATGGTGCTTCAGTGTTGAGCTGGACAAATAGTATGGATGGGACCCTTTCTTGAAACATGTTGTGATTGTACCAGTCTTGCATTATGTTTGACATCCTTCCTTCATCTAACAACCTGCTGCAAACACATGTTTCTAGCTTGCCTCTGTGGGGAAATGGGCTGTTTCTTACACACGGTTGTCCTGGTGTGGTATGAATATGTCATGGGGTATGTTTGTAAGCTGGGGACCTGTGGCCTTGGTTGCCTGTTCAGCTCCTGTGCTTAGCACTTCTCCACAGCAGTGCTGTCATGATGGCAGCAAAGCAAATTGTCATGTACCCAGACCAGATCCTGGAAGGTGCCAGGTGACCTTGGGCCATGTTGGATGCAGCAGGAGTTGAAATGGTTATCATGACAGAGCTGAACATGGATACCTGGCAGTAATCTGGCAGAAGTCTTGTAAAAACTTCAAATCAAAATGCATGATATGCTTAATTTAGTAATATTTGGCTGTTCATGGGAGAAGAGCAAACATCCTACAGCTGATTGCTGCATAAAGTGCTATGCATACTAGAGAAGGGGCTAAGAGTCTTGTTTTGGATTTGAAATGCTTTCTGCTAGCCTCCTGGCTCTCTGGAACATCGTGACACATGTCAGACCTTCATTACTGGGGCATTATCGGCTTAAGCAGCTTAGATTGCTGCTCAGGTGCAACTCTGAGGGGCGGATCTTTGTGCTCCATGCTGATGTCTTTGGAAGCACAGTGATGTAAAACTGTCATGGCACAGCTTTTCCTGCTGTCTGGGCAAGGCAGCTGGCTGGCTGTCAGTACAACTGTTACACAGTGACTTCCCCAGGTCTTTTAATCCTTTAAGTTCATTGTTTACCCCAATGTAAGGCTGTGCTGAATAGTCTCTCTGCCCTGCCCTGTTGCACTTTCCTATCAACATGACATCTGAGAGGGTCAGAGACATAATTTTTATCACTCCCGTGCCTCTGTTGGCCTTGTGAAATGCTGTATTTGCTGGCATCAGAGACGTGAGAATTTGGGCCACCAACTGTAAATGGAAACATCTGATGCAGAGAGTACAGACAGAAGGTTGTGGTTTGGGTATTAGTTTGCAGTCATGTCCTTTGAAAGGTGAATGTTGCTACATGTTTTATTTTTTAATTATTTTTATTTTAAATGAGTCTTAGGCTTTTACTAGTTTTGTATGTTATGCTTCCCATTAACCATGCTTGATCTGGTAGCTAATTCTTCACCATCCCAGCAGTCGGGTGTCCTCTGTATTGTTACAGTAGAATCATAGAATGCTATGTGTTGGAAAGGACCTCAAAAACCATCTAGTTCCAACCCCCTGCCATAGGCAGGGACACCTTCACTAGCCCAGGTTGCCCAAAGTCCCATCCAGCCTGGCCTTAAACACTGCCAGGGAGCGGGCAGCCACAGCTTCTCTGGGCAACCGGTTCTGGTGCCTCACCAGCCTCACAGTAAAGAATTTCCTCCTAACATCTAATCTAAACCTGCCCTCTTTCAGTTTGAAGCCATTGCCCCTTGTCCTATCACTACGCTCCCTGATGAGCAGTCCCTCTCCCACTACCCTGTAGGGTCTTCATTTGTTGTCACTTGTTGCAGTTCACCAGAGCAGGGTCTTTCACTGTCAGTGCCTGGGCAGCTCCTAGGCAGCATCCCATTCAGGTTGGAGGCACAGGGTGGATCTCTCCAGCGTGAACAGGCTGAAACAGAGTTGCCTGTTTCTGGCCGCTTTCATGGGGGAGGTCAGTCCTTTGCTGCTAGGGGCTGTGCTGCTGGAGGTCAGTCCTTTGCTGCTAGGGGCTGTGCTGCTGGACGACCGGTCATCACCTCCCAACTTTCTGGGTTGTGCAATCTGTTTGGCATATTGTTTCCTGCTAACGGAGAGGAAAGTGCTTTGCTTGCCCATCTCTGGCACTTCCAGCTTGCTGCTAATGCAGCTGCTAACTTCAGAGAGGACAACATGTGCCCCTGGAGTTAAGAAGCTTTAATGTAGCCTCTGAGCATGATGAGTCTGAGCCTGTTGCCACAGGCATGGTGCCCTTCCTGCCGGGGAGGCTGGCACAAGCTGGCCTTAGGAGGAGACAAATGAAGAGAGCGCAGTGCACTCAATCCCTGTTCGCTCACATTTCCCTTCCACATTTTCTCCTTTGTCAGCTTGGCCTGTTCTGTGTTCCCGTTTTGTGATGCTGTTTTCATGACTCCATGACCTACTACTTTCTGGTAACAGGCAGAGCATGGGGAAGCTCTGCACCTCTCTGCTTCATTCTTTGTTCCGGCAGAAAATCCATTTCCTGTTTTTATTGGTTAGGATTTTTACAGTTTGCTTTCTTGTACAGGGCTATTTTTTTTCCTCTCCCCCAACATGGCCCAACTGTGCCTTTTACAATTCGTGATCCCCTCATGCCTGCCCTTCTGTTGTCTGGCCAGAGGACTGCTTTCTGCTTTTAAATGCTTCTACCCAGAGGGCGCTTGTGTGGGGCACTGTGCATACGTGTTGTGGAGCAATTCCCCACCCTCAGAAAGCTATCTGTTAAACCAGGTGGTTTTAAAAAAAGGTACATGTCCCAGATAGGAGAACAGAGAGGCTGGAGCAGCCCTGATGATGCAGTGGCAAAATATATAAGAGAAGCTGTGAGGCTTGTGGTGCTGGTACCTCTGCTCAGCGCTGTGACAGCGCAGCCTCCAGCCGTGCCACAGCCCCTCTCCATCGCGACCGGGAGTGGAGGTTTGTTCAGGGAGGTGAGCAGAGCTTGACAACCACCACCAGCCCAGCTGTGTTTCTCCTCACCTTTTGTTTCGCCGGCGCAAGGCCCGGTTTGCATGCGTGGGGTGCAGAGCTGTGCCTGGCTCTCTGCTGCCCTCTTCTTGGAAACGGGTGACAGGGCACGGCGGCAGCCGTCCTGCAAAGCACGCCCACCTCGTCGTGTAGCTAGCTGTACACGGATCAGCATCCTTCGCGATGGGAGGGCATGAGAAGGGACCCCCACCATACTGACCACCTCAGTGTGGCAGAGTGCATCTCGCTGCACCTTCACAGAATCACAGAATCGTAGGGGTTGGAAGGGGCCTCCAGAGATCATTGAGTCTAGCCTCCCTCCCCTGCCAGAGCAGGCTCCCTAGCTCATACTGCACAATTAGGCTTCCAGATGGGTCTTGAATATCTCTGGAGAAGGAGACTCCATAACCCCCTGGGCAGCCTGTCCCAGGGCTTTGTCACCCTCACTGGGAAAAAGTTCTTCCACATATTAGTGTGGAACTTCCTGTGCTCCAACTTGCAGCCATTGCCCCTTGTCCTGTCCCCACAGACCACTGAAAAGAGCCTGGCCATTTCCCTGTGTCCCACACTTCAAGAATGTTTATAAACATTGATCAGATCCCCTCTCAGTCTTTTTTTCTCAAGGCTGAATGAACACCCCCAGTTCAATCAGCCTTTAAAACCTTCTTAGAAGATGTTTTCCCCAGTAGTACTCATTATTGTGATGAGAGAGGACATGTAACATTAATTCTCAATAACTATTTCTCCTTTGAAAACAAAATACCTGCAGACGCTACTGAAAGGCAAAGCTCTCTGGGACCTGCACTTGCCGGCTTCCAACTGGACAGTGGAGGATGTTGCCCGTTTCCTGTCAAACCGTCCAGAAGACTTTGAGACAGCAAATGACTCGGTGTATACCTGGGTGGATGCCTTCAATGAGACAGACCGGGCTATCCAGACAATCTCCCGCTTCATGGAGGTGAGACCCTGCTAGTGTGGGCAAGGAGCTGGGGGAGGGCAACAGCTTGAATCTCCATGTGTGCAGTGAGGTGTTCCCAGAAGGGGACGTTCCTCAATCTATTTTCAGTAAACAGCCAGGCTTTGGTAGGGCTGAGTGCAGAGCGCGTTAGAAAATACTGTTTGGTCAAGTGCCTAAATACAGATGTAGGAACCTGACTGTAGGCCTTGCTCTTGAAGCTCTCACTTTGGCCATTGCCTGTGGCTTTTAAGAAAAGGAGGCTGAGGGGAGACCATACTGCTCTCCACAACTGCCTGCAAGGAGGGTGTAGAGAGGTGGGGGTCAGTCTCTTCTCTCAGGAAATAACGATAGGATGAAAGGAAATGCTTTCAGATTGCACCAGGGGAGATTTAGGTTCGATATCAGGAAGAATTTCTTTACTGAAAGGGTAGTCAAGTACTGGAACAGGCTGCCCAGGGTGGAGTCACCATCCCTGGGGGGATTTAAAAGGCATGTAGATGTTGTGCTTGAGGACATGATCTAGAGGTGGACTAGGCAGGGTTAGGCTGTGGTTGGAGTCGATGATCTTAAAGGTCTCTTCCAGCCTAAGTGATTCTATGGTTCTATGATTGCAATCTGAGGCTTTAGCAGGAAACTGCAGGGAAGCTAAGCAGGAGCTTTACGCTGAGGAAGATCTAGTGAATAATGAAATTTGTTCTACTTGTTACTTGGCCAGATGGGCGGAAACAGAAACAGACCTTGCCCTGCCAGGGAACTTCGTGCTCCAGTGATTTTTAGAAGCTTTCAATCAGACACAGTTCATTGGTAATAAAAGAAGGAGGATCATTTATGGAAATTAATGCTTATATGACGTCCTGTAGCTAGTATTGCAGTGCTACCTAACCTCTTGTCCAGAAAATGGCTCTGCTGGTGTTATTTCTCAGTGGTATATGTTTGACTGGCAGGTGGCCATCAAGTAGGAAAAAAATGACATCTCTAGAAACTTGGCTGGGCTACCATGAAACATTGCAAAGTAGTCCAGTGCTGCAGCCTTTTCTTGGGCATAACATTGCAGAGTTCTCCTTTTTAATTCCTCCCTCTGGTTTGGTAACTTGCACCATAAATGCTTTTAAATCTGTCCCTCTGTAGTGTGTCAACTTGGACAAACTGGAGCCTGTGGCCACAGAAGTCCGTCTCATAAACAAGTCATTGGAGCTTCTGGATGAAAGGAGGTTCTGGGCTGGCATAGTCTTCACTGAAATAGCTCCTAACAGCATCGAGCTCCCTCATCATGTGAAATACAAGATACGCATGGACATTGATAATGTGGAAAGAACCAACAAGATCAAGGATGGGTCAGTCTCATACCAGCTTATGAATGATGTCTTATGGAGGGTGTGCTGCTGAGGATTTCTAATGGAAAGGTCTTGTTCCCTCGGTGCAGGTACTGGGATCCTGGTCCCCGTGCTGATCCCTTTGAGGACATGCGCTATGTTTGGGGAGGCTTTGCCTACCTTCAGGATGTGGTGGAACAGGCTATCATCAGGGTGCAAACAGGCACAGAGAAAAAGACCGGAGTCTATGTGCAGCAGATGCCCTATCCGTGTTATGTGGATGACATGTATGTATGCTGTCTGCTTTGATGGCTCCCAGGAGTATTGCGGCTTGGGAAGCATGGGGTCGTGTTGCTCCTCAGACATGGTTTATGCCCCTAGTACCAGTGAAAAAGCAATCTCCTTAGTGCTTCTAATCCCTGGAATTAGGTTACCTGCATGGAGGTTTTAGAAAATCTAATGACTTGCGGAGTCCTCCCCAGGAGGAAGACTGTCTGAACAGGAGTTTCATATGGAGTGCATCTCTGACATGTGCCCGTATCCATGAACTCAATACGGGCAAAAATAGCACTGGGGAAAAAAGGAGAGACTTGGGCGTGGGAGAAGGCAAAGAGGACAGCTGAGAGCAGTCCCCAGGAAAGGGAGGTTTGGGTACCTGATTTTTCTGTAAGCAACAGTTGCAACTCCAGCTGTCACTCCAGGCTGGTGATGTGCTCTAGACCCATCAAACTGACCTCATGGTGGGATACTGATAGTGTCCTGCTGTGCAAACCCTGTGCGCAGCCCTGGTCATGCTCTGCTAGACCTTAATGGTACCTGAAGTGTCACTGATGTTTCTTACTCTGTTCTTCTGCCTTTTTTCTTCCCCCTCCTCAGATTTCTTCGTGTCATGAGCCGCTCCATGCCTCTTTTCATGACTCTAGCCTGGATCTACTCGGTTGCTGTGATAATTAAGGGCATTGTGTATGAGAAGGAAGCTCGGCTCAAGGAGACAATGCGGATTATGGGACTTGACAATGGCATTCTTTGGCTAAGCTGGTTCATTAGCAGCCTCATCCCTCTCCTGATGAGTGCAGGCCTGCTGGTTCTCATCCTTAAGGTGAGTTGACTGGTTTAGTCTGAGACTGTGGCAGAATCTAGAGCCTTGAGAGCCTGCTAAGCTGTGGTCTGTACTGGCACACTGGGGAAGAGTTACTGAATGTGGGTTGACCAGCAGCAATTTGAGAACAGAATTTTGGGACTGAGTAGCTAAAAACAGCTGGAGGGGTTGTAGTAGATATAGTGCTCTTGAAAAGGTGCCTCTGGTACTTCCCCACTCCTGGGAAGGTAGTTGTGCAAATTGCAGCAAACTCAGCCTCCCCTGAGCTCTGCAGGCCTGCTTGCACTAGGGCCACCATGGAGATCCCTTCCAAAGACTGACATACATGTTGTTTTCCTGCCAGATGGGGAATCTTCTGCCTTACAGCGACCCTAGTGTGGTGTTTGTTTTCCTCTCAATCTTCGGTGTTGTGACCATCCTCCAGTGCTTCCTCATCAGCACCGTGTTCTCCAGGGCCAATCTGGCAGCTGCCTGTGGGGGCATTGTCTATTTCACTCTGTACCTGCCTTATGTGCTCTGTGTTGCCTGGCAGGACCATATCAGCTTCTCACTCAAGATCTTTGCGGTGAGTCTCAAGGGAACTGTCCTGTGTACTGTGCCTCCACTAGTATGGCATGCAGCAGCTGCCTATCTATAAACACTGATTACGAAGGGTGGAGGGGGCAATGGGATGACAGCATTCCAGTCTAAGAGGTTATTTGGTCTGGGCTTGGCAAAGAGGTTGACTGAACCTGCTTGGGAGGTTTTATTGGATTTGGTAGTAGAAGTAATTCAGTCAGGCTAAGCTTCCTTGATCTCTGTAAGCTGTGATGCTGTACCACCAGATACAGGGGCTGAAGTAAGCAGCAGCCTTCTTGCTGCCCAGCACTTTTTACTTGTCTGGAGAGAGTGGCTTTTAGTGATATCTTCACTCACAAATGGCAAGGGAAAGAAAATAAGGAAAGAAACAATTCTGGGTGGTCATCCAGCAGAGACTTCAGACCTTGCTTGTTCAAACCAAGGCTGAGCCAGCTGTTCCCTTTCTGCAAATACAGCCATGCTCCTTGGAGCTTTGACTTTTCCTATAAGGACTCTGGACCAAGTCCTTTAGCTTTGTGCTAGAGCTGAGTTGCAGAGTAGTTGTAAAAAACTGAATGCATATTCATGCCTCCCATTTGCAGAGCCTGCTGTCTCCAGTAGCCTTTGGCTTTGGTTGTGAGTACTTTGCACTGTTTGAGGAGCAGGGAGTTGGTGTTCAGTGGGACAACTTCTTTGAGAGCCCATTGGAAGAAGATGGCTTTAGTATCACAACGTCTGCTGTCATGATGTTGTTCGACACCTTCCTATATGGGGTCATGACCTGGTACATTGAATCCGTCTTCCCAGGTGAGGCCTGCTTCTAAGGGGCAGTCATGTGTTCACACTTTTAAATTGATGCTCTCACACTACTTATTTACCAAGGTGCAAATTTGGCCCATTTTTAAGCAGAGCTGCTGAAAGGTGGTGGTGGAGGAAAACCACAGAGCAGCATCACAGTAAGGTTGCTGCAGCTAATAGCAGTGTCTGTTGCCCAGCACACAGGCTGCCCCGAGTTGTGGCAGTGGCTGAGCTAGTCCCAGAAGCTTTGCTGCACTTCAGACTTCTCTGACCTGTCTACAGACCCTGCTGCAGCATAGGAGTCAAGAATATCAGCACAGCATGTGGCTGCTTAGCACCTTTCAGTACAGGGCTTTTAACCCGAAAGTGAGATTTGGGGAAAGAGATGTGTTTTACCCCCAAAGCCTGGCTGGCCCTTCATCATGAAAGATCTATTCTTAGTCCTGCATAACCTAGAGTCTTACTGGAGGTGCAGTACTTCCCTTTTCATCCTGAAAGCTAATATATGAAAAGGGATGGATGCAGCCAGACTCACATAATGCTTTTCTCTTTAGGCCAGTACGGCATTCCCAGGCCCTGGTACTTTCCTTTCACAAAGTCCTACTGGTTTGGCGAGGAACCACAGGACAGACAGCACTCTCATTCTGACCAGAAGGGACCTTCAGAAGGTACGTGTGGGACACAGAGCCTTTCTGCAGTGAAATGTTAGGGTTGGCCTTTCAGAAAGGAGGGTCCCCAGGCAGCAGAACTGGCATAGCTAAGGTGAAATTGGTCATCCCTTTATCACAGCTTGGGTATATTCAGATAAACCTAAGGTACTTTGCCCACTTGAGTGCAGGTGGGTACTCATGAAGTTAGCAATTCCTTCCATTTTTGCCAACCCCACTGACACTGGAGATACCCAATTCCCTGATGAGCCCAGTAGAGAGAAAAGAGCTAAAGTACAACTTCTGGGTGAGGTTTCTGTCCCTGAGGAAGAAATGTGGCCAGTTCTTATAGCTCATTTCTCCTTGCATCTCCGCAGATTTGGGGGAATGTGATGCTTTGTTAGAACTCCCACATGGTTGCTGTTAAAACCTCTGCTTTGCTGTGTGTTCTTCCAGTCTGCAAGGAAGAAGAACCTGTGCATCTGAGCCTTGGTGTTTCCATTCAGAACCTGGTTAAGGTTTATCGTGATGGCAAGAAAGTTGCTGTAGATGGTCTCACACTTAACTTCTATGAAGGACAAATCACCTCCTTCCTGGGTCACAACGGAGCAGGGAAAACCACTACCATGTAAGAACAAAATAATGTTTTAAGACAGTGGGAGAAGCAACTCTGAATACTGTGTTTTCTGCCAGTGTGATAGAGGGGGCTGTACAACTGCAACCTGCCAAGCCAGTGCAGATGAAAACTGGAGGTAGTTTAGGTTGAGACTGTGCTGAATGAACCTGCTGGCAGCCTTTTTTAGAAATGCCATTTGTGACTCTGACTTAACCAGTGTAAGGAAAGAAGTTGGGACTGAAAGGATGAGAAGCTTTTAGAGGGAAAAAATATTTCCTTCAAGCAGTCATGTGGGTGTACTTTGATCACTGTTAAAACAATTAAAGCTGTTACATGTTTTGGGGTTGGGGTTTTTTTGCTTTTAATCCATTAGTGAGATGTTTCCAAGACTACTTTTCTGATATGGGAGTTCCCCAGAGTTTCCACCCACTCTTCATCCATCCTGACCAGTGGCAGCCCACTTCCTGGTGTTGGAGCTTGCTCATCTGTTGTATTTGTCCTTCAGGTCCATCTTGACCGGCTTGTTCCCTCCAACCTCGGGTACAGCCTTCATACTGGGCAAAGATATCCGCTCTGAGCTCAGCGCCATCAGGCAGAACCTGGGTGTCTGTCCGCAACACAATGTGCTGTTTGACTTGTAAGTAGCATCAGTGAGGTGCAGGGCTGCTGTTATCCAATAGACATTTGGGTTGTTCAGGAGACAGTAGCGTGCTTTCAGCTGGGACAGTCCTGTACTTACCTGTGGGCACGGTGTGAGACAGTGGGGTGGACCTTCCATTCCATAGCGTGTTTGTACACATCTGTGAGTTGTCAGCACTAGCCTACACTCTCATCTTTTGCCTCTCTTTTGAAAGAAATCTGCACCATTACACTTAACGAGGCCAAATGTTTCCCCAGTTCCTATTGGTCTGGGATGTTTGGGGTACTCTGTCAAGCACCCTTACAGGAGGATTATTTACATTGGTGCTGAATATCCATACTCTGAAATCAGGCTCAAGCTGAGCACACCTAGTTTGTAGCTCCTTCCTGAAACCTTGACCTTAAAAGGTATTTTCCCAAGCAAACATACATGCTTGCTGTAATGCTAATCCAAGGGATGAATCCTAGCATGGTGCTGTCTCCTGTGCCTGAGCCTACTCCTGTTCCCTAGGCTGACTGTGGAGGAGCACATCTGGTTCTACGCTCGGCTCAAAGGGCTGCCAGAAAAGAAGGTGAAAGAGGAGATGGAGCAGATGGCAATGGATGTCGGTTTGCCTCACAAACTGAAAGCTAGGACAAGCAAACTCTCTGGTAGGTTCAGCTGCTTTTACATTCACAGCTGCTTCCTCAATCCCAGAAAGACAGTGTTGGGTTTCACAGAGGCTGCATCACAGGCCTTGGTTGCATCCTCCAGTTAATTGTAGACTACTGCACAATTAAGCGCTTAAGGAATTCTGTTATTTATTAAGTACCTTATCAGTATATCTTTGTAAACTTAACTTACACTATCTTATGCTATCTAGTGACCATAATAAGTCACTCGCTTTCTCTGAGTATTCTGTACTTGTTTCCATCACGACATAGGCCCTGCTGCATGTGATATGTATTCTCCAAATGCTTACTAATGTTTGGATTTTATGGGTTTAGATGAGAGAGGCTCAGACCATAATCTCCAAGTTCCTTGCTGTATGTGAACCGTATGTGTGTTTCTTATGCTGACTTCCACTTCTTCACTTGGTATCCTAGAGTGACCTTCCTCTTTATTTAGTAGAGGGATCAAGACTTCGTTCCTGTCTGAGCTACCAGCACAGACTGCACATTTGACCTTGGGAAGAGAGAGCAGATGGCCCCAGGTTGGCCTTAGTCTTGAAGAGTATAATATAATTCCTTGCTGCTGCTGCCTCTCGCACAGTTCTACATGAGGTGTATTTCTTGGGGACCTATTCCTACACCTCAAGCTCTGGAGACCTGTACTCCAGATCCTTAATTATGGTTAGGCCTTTAAGCTGGCAACTAGTTCCTCTTGATGTTGAGATAGTATGATTCACTTATGGATGGGTTTGCAAGGTGTGGTTTCCTGCAGTAGGAGGAAAGTTGGACTACAGTGAGGGAAAACCACCCAGATGAATTATCCCCTGTCCTGAAGGTGATGGGACCCTGAAGGCCTGGAACAGTAGCAGTGCTTGGTCTTCTCAGTATGCAATTCTGCTTCTTCTTGGAGAGCTGATTATCCACTGTGCCGCAGCTACTGCTGTTCCCTGCATCTCTGCCTCGGGCTGAACACCTCTTTCTTGTGCTTGTCAGGTGGCATGCAGAGGAAGCTCTCAGTTGCCTTAGCCTTTGTTGGGGGCTCCAAAGTTGTCATTCTGGATGAGCCTACAGCTGGGGTAGATCCTTATTCTCGCAGAGGGATATGGGAATTGCTCCTGAAGTATCGGCAAGGTATGTGGTCTTTTTCTCTACTTGTAACAAATGTGCCATGAAAAGCAAAAGAAAAATCAGATTCGTGACTGTTCCCAAAATAGTTACATGTCTTTGCAAATCTATCGTCTGCACTGAGGAAGGAACAAAGAACATGCAGGATGAGGATGTTCTGATCTCTCCTCTGTCCTCCTTTCTCATCCTATTCATGCCAGAGCTCATGAACAAAGTTCCTCACTGGGTTGTGGGGGCAGTTAAAGTCAGAAATTCACTTCCAGCATGCAACAGTGCTCTGTTCTGCTCTGTGCAGCCAGTCTTGATGACATGAAATTAACCTGCCTTTCTTAAGCATGACAGGAGCCTGTGGAGAGTGGGGAAAGTAAACCCACAGCAACAGTTGTGAATATTTTTTTTTACTGCTAGCCTTGTTCAAAGGAACCTGGACTTGTGGCACCAACCTCTCATCCAGCTTCATGGCAAGATCCAGTCAATTATGGCTTTGGCTGGGGAACTTGATATGGTTGGCTTATCAGCAGTGGCTTTCCTTTCTTTCTTTCAGGCCGCACTATCATTCTGTCCACACACCACATGGATGAGGCAGACATTCTAGGGGACCGGATTGCCATCATTTCTCATGGCAAGCTCTGCTGTGTTGGCTCTTCTCTATTCCTGAAGAACCAGCTGGGAACAGGCTACTACTTGACCCTGGTCAAGAAGGATGTGGATTCCTCTCTCAGCTCCTGCCGAAACAGCAGCAGCACAGTGTCCTACCTGAAAAAGGTACAGCTGACCCTTCCTGTTTGTACTCATTCTTCTTTCATGAAATCTTAGGTTTATAGGAAGCAGCAGCTAAGATTTTGCATGGTAGAATATCTTACTCTTCAAAAGTAGCATTACTTGCTTTTGTTGCTATTATGCCGTATTGTCTGGTTAAACTGTTGCATATGACTTAAATCAGTGTAGTTGATTTCAATGCCACTGGTCCAAAGCTCATTGGAGAGATACAGAACAGATGAAGTTTATCGTACTTGTATTTCTGCCCTTTGCAGTAGTAGGTCACCCTTAATCTGTGACTCCTCTGTGGAGTATTTATCATGTTGCAGTATCTGCTTGGACTTACCTAGAGTGTAGCATCTGTTGGGTCCCTTTTTGGTTAAATGGCAGAAAACAATGGTTGTCTTCTCTTTTGTGACCAGGATGACAGTGTCTCCCAGAGCAGCTCTGACGCTGGCCTTGGCAGTGACCATGAAAGTGACACGCTGACAATAGGTGAGACTTGGAAAAGAATGGAAGATTCCATCCCAGTGCTGACAGTGCCCTGTCTTTGACCTTGGACAACTGCCTTAACCATGTCCCTCTTGTGTAGCTGCAGTCTTACGACAATTACTAAATTCACAAACATCATATTTTTAAATCCATAAATATTAGAACACTTTTCTTTAGTGAGCTCTTCTGGGTTCAAGCTGTCCTGAGATTTAATAACCAAAGGTTGTACAGTTGCTAAGCCTGTTAGCAGTATGTAATGTTTGCTGGTGAACATACATGAATGACTTGCAGGGCTGCCAGTAGCATGCATAATCTCTCCCAAAGTCTGAAAATAAGAAGAATAGCCAGGCTTAGGTCCAAGCCTCTGTTAAATGTAAAATGAAACCAGATTTTCCATGGAAATGAGCTGCTTTCCAAAGATGTCCCATTTTCCCTCCTTTCCCTTAGGCAAGGTTTTTCAGACTGAGCTCTTTCCACACAATGAGCAGTAACAACAGAACATCATCTTTTCCTTTTGGTTCTTCTAGATGTGTCTGCAATTTCAAATCTCATTACAAAACATGTTCCTGAGGCCAGGCTGGTGGAGGACATTGGCCATGAATTAACGTATGTCTTACCATACAAGGCTGCTAAAGAAGGAGCTTTTGTGGAGCTGTTCCATGAAATTGATGACCGCCTCTCTGATCTTGGCATTTCCAGCTATGGGATCTCTGAAACCACCCTGGAGGAGGTGAGTGAGCTGCAGACTGATTCTCTTTTGACTTAAACAATGCAAATTGAATCATGGCAGAAATGAACAAGATGGAGTCTTGTCTCTTCCTGTAAATACTTATTGTGGACCGGGCAGCCTTGCGTTCCTCTCAACAATGGATTGTCTTCTGCCCTGTTTAAGCATGTGCTTGTGGTGTGTATTAAAAAATGAAATGTAGTGCAAGTAAGCACAGACAGGTCCGTTGTACTCAGTTGCTCAGATGTCCTGTGAAGGTTGGCCCCCAGTTTGGCTTCTAATGACTGTATAAATGCCTTTGAGGTATTTTTAGGGATGCTTTGTGCTGCACTTAACTTGAAAACATACATTTCAGTACTGGAGACTGTGCTTTACAGAAACCACTTAGACATATGACCTTGTCAGGAATGTTTTTAGCTTTTGTTCATTGTGGCTCTGTTCCAACTGATAAGTATCCCTTTCTTTTATCACAGAAGTGTCACTTTATCTCCTGGTTTTGTGAAACGCCCTTTAAAAAAAAAAAATTACTAGTGTAACTAAAATGGTGGTGCTATCAGTTACTGAGGTTGCCCTCTCAGTCTTACCACAGCTGTGAAGGCTTTGGCTGCTGTCTGCAATTCAAAAATGGATTTTTTCTGGTTTAGGAGAGTCCATGGGCCAAGCTCCACAACAGTGCATATTCAAACATGAACAGGAGTGTGATCAGTGTCAGATTTAGGAGGAAGTTGAGATTCCCCAAGTTCAGCAACTAGGCTTTTATCTGAAGCATGCGTTTGACATGCATTAAGAACAGACATTGGAAAGGAGGAGTGGCTGGTATGTGGTTTCAGGCTGACTGCTGGAAGCTGGAGAGAAGCCTATCTCCCTGTCATGCAGGGGCTAAACCCTGTATCCTCTTTTTGTGCTGCATCTCTGTCTTCTGCTCTTTCATGGCGTCTCCTGAAACAGTCCACAAAATATCACCCCCTTCTAAATTTCAGCGACACTTGTGATTGCTTTTCAGATCTTCCTGAAAGTAGCTGATGATAGCGGTGTGGATGCAGAAACCTCAGGTAAGTGGTAGTTGTCTCCTACAGTGTTGAAGAGGACTTTGAAGGGGGAGATACTGTACAAAAGGGTATTGTGCTGTTTAAGCACAAGGCTCACCAAGCTCGGGGGTACAATCTCGGCACAGGGTTTAGCTCCCAGTGGAATAAAATGTCTAGTGGGTATCTCAAATGAAGGGTGGTCCTGGTGTCACCAGCCTTGGGCATATGGGTGACAGGCCCTGTTTCAGGCTCAGCTGGAACCCTTCTTTGCTAATATTTTTAATAACCTAAAATAGCTGTTCCTAGTATACTTTGTGCAGGCTTTTATGTACTCTTAACTTGTGCTGACTCAGTGGTAGTATGTTTATTTTGTAATAGTGAAATTTCTAGTGTTTGAGTTTACTGTGAGTTGCCTGACTGATGCTGCTGTCCGCTCTGAGGAACAGGAACATCTCTTGGGATGGTCAGACTACAGTAAGGGACTGAATGACTTTGAGAGCGGCTTACCACACTAAGTCCTTGTGCCAGCACTTCCCAATAAACCAGTGCTAGCAAACTACACTTGAAACCCTATGCATACTGAGAATTTTCTTAGTGAGAGCAGCCTGCAGTGTCCATGCTTAAATAAAAAAGGGTCCAGTGTGCTGGAAGGAGCTAAACTGTACAGAGCACGTGACTCTTGCAAAGTGAAAGTCTTAATTTTACTTTTTTCTAGATCAGCTCCTCAGTTTGCAAATGGAAGATCTGTAAAATGAAAATTATATTGTTTTGGTTTGGTTTGGTTTTTTTTCTGGGGCTAACTGAAGTCCAACTGAAGCAGTTCAGCTAACCACAGCTGCATTATTTTCAGATGGGACATTGCCAGCCAGAAGGAACAGGCGTGTGTTTGGAGACAGACAGAGCTGCCTTCGTCCATTTACAGAAGATGATGCATTTGATCCTAATGATTCAGACATAGATCCAGGTATTGCTGGGGTTCAAGCTTGTTTTATCGTCGTGAATACTCTTTCATGTTATAAATCATAAGGCTGAGACTGCAAAAGGTCATTTATTTGCCTTTAGGAATAGTGAGCAGGGCGGTATCCATGGTCTGCTCAATCCTCCTATCAAGGCTCAGACAGATAAGGGTGAAAATACAGTCATCTAAATTTTTGTTGCTATCTCTTGCTCACCACTCTTTTTTTTTTTTTTTTTTTTTTTTTTTAAATTTTGAGTGAGGGTAGCAGCTCCAGCTGTCACCCTATGTCTCCAGCACAGAAATGCCTAGAGAATATCTCTGTGAGCTTCTAAATGAGGGTCATTTCTTCTTGCTATCAGAATCCAGAGAGACTGACCTTCTCAGTGGCATGGATGGGAAAGGATCCTACCAGATGAAGGGCTGGAAACTCACCCAGCAGCAGTTCATGGCTCTGCTGTGGAAGAGGCTACTTATTGCCAAGAGAAGCCGGAAGGGCTTCTTTGCTCAGGTGAGAGCACCCAACATGTTCAGGGTCAGCTCTGGACTGTGTGTTACAATTCAGAGGGCAGAAAACCTCAAGGGAACATGTATAGCCAGAACTGGTCTTCACTGCACGTGGGAGCAAAAGGGGGCCTGTGCCAAGTGAAAGGAATTACATGATAACCAAGTAGTTACAGCGTTGTTGCACAGCAAGGGTGTAGCTGAGGTTCAGAGTCAGATTTGACCTTGAGAGCAGCATTTGCAGGCTGTCCTCTGCATCCCAAGTGAACGCCCTGATTGACTGCCAGGATCAGTCTTGTATTGGTGTCTAGCAGTGGGTTGGTGTAAACAGCAACGACTTTCCTGGGAAATGTAGAAAAAAGTTTTGATCCATTAAGTGACTCACATGTAGCTCCTGATGCCTCTGGGAATGCTTGTTTTAAAAAGGGCTTGCTCTTTCCTTGCAATTTCAGATTGTGCTGCCAGCTGTGTTTGTGTGTATTGCTCTCATGTTCAGCCTGATCGTTCCTCCCTTTGGGAAGTATCCCAGCCTTGAATTACAGCCCTGGATGTATGATGAGCAGTACACTTTTATTAGGTATGTTTCTTGCAGGGTAGAAGTGGTGCTAAATGCTACAATTCTGTTCTTCTCTGCAAACATGAGTTACAGAGTTTGTTCAAATCTGTTTAGCTCAGAAGCACATTGTCATAAGACTCCTGATACTTTCTTTTTTGGCCTTTAAATGCCAACTTTAACTGCTTGCAGTACCATACCCATTTCTGAGTGGTGCTGTGACTCTAGTAATGCTGTGTACAAAGACCAGGAGTGCATGTGTGTGCTCCTAGGCCAAGCATTCTTCAAAGGGAAATCTCCACCCATATCTTTTTCCTCAGCTCTTTCACTGTGCTCTCAACCTTGCTCTGCTAATGCTTTTACTGTGTTGCCTGTTATCCCACTGACCTGATAGTATTTCTCTGCTGTACCCATAGCAATGATGCTCCAGAAGATGCAGGCACTCAGAGGCTTTTGGATGCCCTTCTCAATAAGCCTGGTTTTGGGACACGCTGTATGCAGGGACACTCCATCCCGTAAGTAGAACTGTGTGCTGGGAAGAGGAAGAGAGGAAGCCTAGCCCTGGCCTCTGGTCACCCAGTGGATTTAGCTGGCTTAGGAATTACAGTCATGTGTAGCATTACGACAGAAACCTTAATGCCATTCAGTTTTTCTGCTTAGGACCTTTTAGAAAGTTACCAGAGGGAGTGGGGTTTGAGTGCAAGTCCGTACTGATAGAGGTGGGAAGGAGACACTAGTCTTTCCCACAGATTTCCATGTTCAGAACCAAACAGTAAAGGACCTGTTGCTGTATGTCATTGCTGTGTATCTAGTGATTCCCACGGAACAATCCTCTGTTTCTAGCCACACTGAAAACCTAGGTTAGCATGCCCCTGAACAGAAAGAATGGAGAGCCTGACAGCATTGACCTAGCTCTGCCCTGACTGGCCTGGGGCCACTGAAGATCCAGGCAGTGAATACAGAGGAGTATACAGAGTCTGTGACAGTCTGTCTCTAGCCTGGAAGAGGTGGGCAAGGGGCCCTGTCTGCTGGCCAGTTTTGGAAATAAAGCTGTATGCTGTAAAATAGACCCAGGAGGTGGGTTACCCCACTCATGGCACACAAGGAGGAGGCTGCCCACTGATGCTGCCTTGGGAAGAGCTGTATTCTGGTGCCCCAAAGGCAGAAATATCATCCAGTGACCGTGTGTCATGATCATAGAATCCTAGAATATCTTGAGTTGGAAAAGACCTGTAAGGGTCATCGAGTCCAACTTTTGCTCCTTCCAGGACTACTTAAAACTAAGCCATATGACTTGTCCAGGTTTTCCTTGAACTCTGGGCATTGGCATGCTGCGACTGACTGAAATAAAGCACTCACATGCTGTAGAGTGAATGAGAAGAGGGGAATGTCCAGCACTGCCCAGTGTTGGCCACCTCAGTCTCCTTGGCACTGGGATCTGCTAGGAACTGCAGAGCCTGGTCTGTTGTTCTGAGCTGTTTGTCTCAGTGAGGTCAGGCTCCTTTGAAAAACAACCTGCTGCTTCTGAGGACTGTGGTGTCTGTTACCTAAATGGCTCGTAAGCAAAAAACCATCATAGTTGTTTTTTAAACTGCATTTGCCTTGCCTTTTTTTCTGACAGAGACACTCCTTGCACCATGGGACAGAGGGAATGGACCACTGCTTCAGTCCCAGACTCAGTCCTGGACATTTTCTTGAAAGGCAACTGGAGCATGGAAAACCCTTCCCCATCTTGTGAGTGCAGCAATGAGAAGATCAAGAAGATGTTGCCCGTGTGCCCCCCTGGTGCAGGTGGACTGCCACCCCCACAGGTAGGAGTGAGCTCAGTGGTGGTGCTGCGATGAGGGATGCTCCTGGAGAGCAGAGTGGCTGGGTGTGATTTTTGTGTGCAGCAGTGCACACAGCTTGTTTGACTTGACATCTGTGTTTTCTGATGAGCCTTTCTGTGTTTTCCCTGGTAATGCCAAGCGTGAGCAAGACACTGCTGACATCCTCCAGAATCTGACAGGCCGCAACATATCAGACTACCTAGTGAAGACCTATGTGCAGATCATTGGGAAAAGGTAGCTGTTGAACGTGCCCTGTCCCTTCTCACCAAATGCTGTTTGCTGCATGGGGGATCCTGCTTGGATCAGGCAAACAGGCCTGGGCAGACTAAACTCTTCAGCAGTGGGTCAGACCCACTCAGCTCCTCAAACTGTCCTGATTGACAGCTCAAATGGTGCATCTGCTCTATGGGTGATGCTGTGGCAGTTTTGGGGGGTGTGTGTCCTGAGCCTTGTTATCAAAGTACAGGAAAAGTCTGGGCACCAACCCTAGGGATTACACTGAAAAGCAGAGGTGGGACATGTGCCAGATGTGAGAGGCTGTTGCTCTCCCCTGGCCACGTGCCTGCAGCACTGCTAGGTTTGTCTCTCTTCTTGTTCCTTGTATTATATATACATCAGCTTTCCTCTCTGTCTTTACAGCTTAAAGAATAAGATCTGGGTGAATGAGTTCCGGTGAGTTACTGTCTTTTCTCTAGCTTGTATGTGTCTACTAACCCTTGAGCGTTGTATTAAGCAGAACAGACCCACTCTGCTTTGCAGGGCTTTTTAACGAGACTCTTAACCGCCAGATGTTGAGGGGAAGTGTGTTTAAAGATAAACAGGGGCAACACCAGAGGGCATCACTGGAAAGTATGCCTGCCTTATGCAGAGAGTAGCATTGGATTGAAAAGGTTTGCAGGAACAGCCTTCTGATACTGCGTCATGGGAGGCACTGTTCTTCCAAGCAAGGGAAGCAGGGAGACGTCCTGCTTTGCCCGTGCTGGCAGCGGAGGATAACTCCATTTGTGAAACAGAACAGCAGTCATAAGGGTGTGTTTAACCTCAGAAACAAGGGGCAGGAGACACCATGCTAAGCAGCAATATAGGAAGATCAAAGTCATTCCTTCATGTAAGAGTGGACACCCTTGCCTTGGGTATAGTGCAGGAAAAGAAGACATCTGGGGAGGGTGGAGTGGCAGCAATTCCTGGAAGCCAGTAAGTAGTCAGGTCTTAGCATTACTTTCTATCTGAACTTTCAGGTACGGTGGCTTCTCCTTAGGAGCCAGCAGTTCCCTCATGCTTCCTCCAAGCCATGAAGTCACTGATGCCATTAAACAGGTGAAGAAAATCTTGGAGCTAGCACAGGTGAGCCGCTGTCCCCCATAAACCCTGGATTCTTTAATCTCATAGTTCTGTTACTTGGGAGAAGACTTGGAAGCTGGTAAATGAGGACCATGTGTATGTTACCTGTGTCCAGTGGCTTCTCCGCATTACCTCTGAGCTGGGATATCCTGGGCTGGTCTGGGAGCAGCAGAAGACTTGGAGACAGGCTCAGCTGAGTTTTACACAGCCCAAATTGCTGATGTGTGTTCTGCCCAGCACCACTTGCAAGTCAATGGGGATTACAGACACCTCTGAGTGCTTTGTGGCAGGACAGGGTAGGCTGTCTCAGGGAATTAACAGGTGGTTGCCATCTCCTCCTCAGTTCAGCCCTCCTGTGCTGAGTCTGCCTTGGCTTAGGGGAGAATTTTGGACACTGATTTCTTCTGAGACTGTGGGCTGCAGTGTCTTTGAAGGTTGCTTGCAACCCTGGTTAATACATATTGCTGGGAAAAAAGCAGGGCTAAGGCTGACTTCTCTTATGGGTCAGACTGCGGAAAGGAAAAAGAGGAGAAAAACTCAGTTTTTCAGCCTTCTTACCACCCCTGCCTTGGTAGATGCAGGTGGCAGAATAGAAAGAAAAATGTCAGAACTTAGAAAAATGTAGTGTCACTCCCTGCCAGACTGCAGGACATGAATGAAGGTATTCTCAGAGAGGTGCTAACTCTCTTTGATGTTTGCAGGGGAGTTCTGGAGATCGGTTTCTCAACAGCTTGTCAAGTTTCATGAAAGGCCTGGATACAAAGAACAATGTGAAGGTAAATTAACCAACCCTCACTGCTGTGCCTGCTATTTAAAGCTTTGCTAACCTGGAGTTATTTTTAGTTTGCAAAATCCCAATGGTTTTCCATTGGGGAACTGTGCAAACCAGAGCTTTATTTAATTGCTAGTGGAGCAATGCAGCTTGCATTCTTGTCTGAGTTTCCTCAAAATCTAATTGTTCCTTGGAGTCTAGGCCTAAGGCTCATCAGGAGATCAGTGCTAGCTTCCAGCAGCCTCTTGTGGTTATTGATTAAACTGTATGCTCTGTCCCTGAGCTGGAAGGATGTGGAAAGAAATCATGTGTATGCTCTCAGTAGGGGAAGGGATGTTCTGCAGGACTCAGGGACCTGGAGCCTTTCTGATTTTGCATGTGATCTCTTGCAGGTGTGGTTCAATAACAAGGGCTGGCATGCCATTGCCTCCTTCCTGAATGTGATCAACAACGCCATCCTTCGTGCCAACCTGCAGCAGGGCAAAAACCCTAGTGCTTATGGGATCACTGCTTTCAATCACCCGCTCAACCTCACCAAGCAACAGCTTTCTGAAGTGGCCCTGTAAGTCATGATGTGATTATGGATGGCTTTGTGCTCATCAGGGCTGACTACTGGAGACAGGCAGCAAGGGAGGTGTTAGCTCAGTAGTCTGTAGCATTTAGTCTCTAATGTACTGGCCTTATTTCCTATGGTCTAGGCAGGTGGCAACACATGCTGTTGTGCACTTGCTGTTGAACAGCACTGCTGTGCAAGCTTTCTACACCTCCAAGTCCCTGGAAGCTGCAGTTTCTAAGAACCAGTGTAATCGTGGGACCTTGGGACCTCTCAGAGGGAACTAGAAAGGCAGCTTGCCATGAATTTGGTCATTCTTTTGTCCAAAAGTGCCCCCATCCTGACAAGGAACCACTGACAGATCCTGTTCAGTTTTACCCGCTGTCTTAACTGGGGAGCACACAACAGGGCTTATTCTGCTGAGCCACAAACTAGTCCAGTCCACTACCACTACAACCAGAGGCAAGACCTGTAAGCTGTCTGCAGATAGAAATCTTAGAGCAGATACAAATCTTAGAGCAGTGGCAGATGATAGTCAGATAATTCTGAACTTTCAAACAACATGTGTCTGGAGGAAAACTGAGCCATCTTTTACCCTGGAAAGCAAGGACAGCAGAAGGAGAAACAGTTTTTGCACTCACCTGCATGAGCTGCCTCATTTCATCTCAAAGGAGCCAGTACCAGCTTACAAAGGCTTTGTTTTCTTATTTTTTTCTATTCAGGATGACCACCTCTGTGGATGTCCTAGTCTCCATCTGTGTGATCTTTGCCATGTCCTTTGTTCCTGCCAGCTTTGTGGTCTTCCTTATCCAGGAACGTGTCAGCAAGGCTAAACACTTGCAGTTCATAAGTGGTGTGAAGCCTGTGATCTACTGGCTGGCCAACTTTGTCTGGGATATGGTAAGGGTTTTGTGACTGAGCTGAACTCTCCTCTGTTCTGTGTTTGTGGGATGTCTGTTGCCCTGAAGTGCAAAGTGCAGTTGGGCCCAGTTGGCACTACATGATTTAAGTGAATAACAACTGTGATTTCTCTGGTTACTCTGTTGTGGTGGTGGTTCACCTTGGTGGGACAAGAAACGCTGAACAGAGAGTGGGTGGGCAACCTTAAGTTCGATATCAACACTTAGGATGTCACTTTAAAATACCTGCCACAACATGTCTGCTTGTGTTGCCTCTTTTTCTGCTCTGTTCAAAGCAAGTTGTTCTGTGGTGTCCAGAACCTCTGGGAGTCCACTGATTATTCCTAGAGGGTCCAAGAAATGTGAATTCATGGGTACTACATTGTAGGTCACACATGGGACATCCCTAAGAGTCTCTTACTGGAAACAGCTTTGGGAACACTGAAAAATGTTGAAAAAAAATGGTCAGAGCAGAAAGACACCTTTATTTTTTTTGTCATCTGGAAACAAATATAAAGCCATATTTTTCACCTTCCAGTGCAACTACATTGTTCCAGCCACACTAGTCGTCATCATCTTCATCTGCTTCCAGCAGAAGTCCTACGTATCCTCCTCCAACTTGCCTGTGCTGGCTCTCCTCCTGTTTCTCTATGGGTAAGGGATTCCTCACGAAAAAGATGAGTGGAAAGGCTCTTAGACTTGGAAAATGGTTACCTGATGTTGTTGCCTTTCCTTTTGCCAGGTGGTCCATCACCCCTCTCATGTATCCAGCCTCCTTCGTGTTCAAAATCCCCAGCACCGCATACGTTGTGCTGACCAGCGTGAACCTCTTCATTGGCATCAATGGTAGCGTGGCCACCTTTGTCCTGGAGCTCTTCACCAACAACGTATGTTTCTCCAGAAGCTCCTTGCTGTGTTGTGATGTTATGTTCTAGTTTCATGTTGGTGCCATGTTGCCTTTAGCAGCCCATTCTTCAGAAAGGGTGACCCCTGGCCTGTACCCATTAGCTGCTGCAGCAGTTCAAACGCAGATGCTGATGAAAATGGATTAAAGCCCATTTCAGTAACATTCACAGAATTGTTAAGGTGGGAAGGGACCTGAGATCATCTAGTCTAACCTCTGAGCAGGGCCATCAGGTTTTAACCATTTCCAAGATTTGAGACTCCACAGTTTTTCTGGGCAACTTCTTCCTTTACCTCAGTCTCTTTAGGGTAAAATTGAACGTAACAATTTTAAAATATTTTTTTCAGTGGAGCCTCCTGCATGTTCTTCATAAAGGATAGTTTCTGTCTACTAGAGGCCATTCCTAGCAATCAATCATTTACTTGCCCTCAGATTTGCCTTCTGTGGTAGATACCTCCCTAACTGCATTGGGAACTTGGGCACCTCACTTCAGTTTTTCCACAGTCAAGTGCCTACTGGGGAAAATAGAGATCCTCTGATGTTGCCTGTACACAACACAAAGTGTCTTAGCAGATCCCATCTGACTCACACAGGTGTGAAGCACTCACTATGGGAGAAGGTTGAGGAGACCTTGTGGTAGTTACTTCATGATTGAACATGGAGAATATGGAGTCAGTCCTTCACGATGGTACCGTTTGTTACAGGGCCCGTTTTAGCTCAGTGAAAACATGTACCTGTGTGAAGATAAGTGCCTGGCAGAACAGGAACCTCTCCTGTCAGTCCAACTTGTGTGCTAAGCCAACTGGAAAGCAACGAAGAAAATTATTAGAGCAGTAGGGGATAAGGAGGGGCTACCCACAGCCTCCGAGATAAGCAGTCTGTGCAAACACAAATCTCCCATCTCAGGAAAAGTCTCAGGTTGTGAGGGTTTGGAGGAATGTCTCCTTCTATGCAGTCTGGTTGTATTGACAGCATTTTGGGCAATGCAGTAGCACTGACTCTTGGGAGAGCATTTCTAATGCGATTTTTTTCGTGGGGTAGCAGTGTTGGGAGATGGAGAGGTCAGTCACAACTCGGGTCACACTTGGCAGGTGGTGGCTGCATTTTCGCTCAGATGGCTCATTGGCACTTTATTTTGTCTTAACAGAAGCTGAACAACATCAATGACATCCTGAAGTCTGTCTTCCTCATTTTCCCCCACTTCTGCTTGGGGCGGGGACTCATTGACATGGTGAAAAACCAGGCCATGGCTGATGCTCTGGAGAGGTTTGGTGAGTGAAATTGTTTATTACAGGAAGCTGAACTGAACTGGGAAGGCTCAAGCCTGCTCCAGCTGAGCACCCTTTGCTCTTCTGATTTTTAAGGAATGGAAAGTGCGTGATTTGCAGCACAGATCTCTGATCAAAGCTGGCCAGTCTCTGCAGCTATCCTCTTTAGGGTGTTACAAGGTCTGAAGGGGGCTTAGTAGGTAGATCCCCAGAGTTCAGAGCTATTAGAGTGTTGTGGTTTTGCATGGCAAGGTTCTTGTTGGTGGTGGTTATGGGGCTGCAGGGGTGTCTTCAAGAGGCTGCTGGAAGCTTCCTCTAGGTCCAACAGAGCCAATACCAGTCATCTCAAGGGTGGACCTGCTGCTGACCAAGGCTGAGTCAGTCCGCGATGGTGGTAGCACCTCTGTGTTACCATTAAGTAAAAATGCTTAAAGCCAATGGCATGGGGCAGATGACCAGACTGTGTCAAGAGTGGCTGAAATTCTAGAAAGCTGGATTTCTTTTGGGGGGGATGCAGATGCCAGGCCTGAGTCAGTCTTTCTGTGCTTCACTAACCTTTTGGGAAGGTGGGACAGCTCTTCTTCGGCAAGCTGAATTTTGTGGGCTTGAGTCCCCACTTTACTACAATAAGAAATGGGCCTGTAGCCACAGCTGGTACCTTCGGTGGTCTTCCTCTTCCACTTCCCACTGCCTGCTCTCCAGTTGCCCTGGTGCCCAGCATGGTGAGCTCTGCAGGAAGAAACGCTAACCTGCTCCCATTGCTCTGGAAGTGTGACTGTGCTTTCCATCTCATTTTGGCAGGAGAAAATCGTTTTGTGTCCCCTCTGTCATGGGACCTAGTGGGAAGGAACCTCTTTGCCATGGCTGTAGAGGGCGTTGTCTTCTTTCTCATCACAGTGCTCATCCAGTACAGGTTCTTCATCAAACCCAGGTAGGTTGTCTGCTCCACTTCACTGTAAGCAAGTGAAGTTTTGGTTGGTGTCCCCCATGAAGAGGGGAGAATATTAACTACGGAGGCCCTGCTATCTTCTGCTAAGACTTTATTGTGTTGCTCTCTCCAGGCCTGTCTATGCCAAGCTGCCTCCAGTCAGTGATGAAGATGAGGATGTAACCAGAGAAAGACAGAGGATAATTAGTGGAGGAGGACAGAGTGATATCTTGGAAATCAAGGAACTAACCAAGGTGACAAGAAAAGTTCTGCATTCCTAAGACTTTTTGGCACACCACCATGCAGTTTGCCAGAAGCCTCATTTAGAGGAATTTAGTGGGATCAAAACCAGAGTGTCTTTGAAGTGTTGAATATGTATAAATTACAGTTCTCTTTGACATTGTCTTTCTCATTCTTTTTCTTCTTGTTTCAGATTTACAGAATGAAGCGAAAGCCAGCAGTTGATAGGATCTGTGTTGGAATCCCCCCTGGAGAGGTAAGCTTATCTATCAAATTTATTGCTTTGCTATTACAACAGATTTAAGAGCAACAGACAGCAAAGGGTAGGGTAAGATCAGAAACAGATGATGTTCAAATTACATCAAAGGAGGTTGCCTGGAAGTTGAAGTGGTCTCTGATTCTGTCTTTCTTTGCTTTTGAAGAAGATACTGAACACTCGGTGTCTGGGACCAGAGGCCAAACTGATAACCTCTGAGGTTTGGCACAAATGCTGGATGGTGGTACTGCAGCAGGGTGACACCACAGTTCATTTTCCCAGCCTAAGGATTTATGCTAAAATCAAAGTCTAGGTTTTTTTCTTAAAATGCACTGAAGACTCCCTCCAGCTGTCACGAAAGTTATGTTTGCTCCCTCCCTTCATGTCAGTGCTGAAAATGATGTAGCTGAATCCTGTTTTCAAGCATATTGTGCTTATCTGCTTTTTTGTATGTCCAGTGCTTTGGACTCCTGGGAGTAAATGGTGCTGGCAAGTCATCTACTTTTAAGATGCTAACTGGAGATACAGATGTGACAGGAGGAGAAGCTTTCCTCAAAGGAAACAGGTGAAAGACCATACAACCTTCCTCTGCTTTATGTCAAAGCAGGTCCTTTGTTGCTTTCTCCTCCAGCTTTCACAGTGTTTGTTCTACTTCCAGCAAGGCTCAGCTCTGCCCCACTTTTCCCTTTTTCAAATCCTGGTATTTGTTTCAACCCTTTGCTGAGTCTGGTGAAGTACTGTTGTAGCTTAGGATTTGGTAGTCACTTACGAATACTTGTCTTCTTGTGTTTAAATGTCATTATTAAAAAAAAAAAAGGGGGGAGGTGGGGAGAGAGAAGAAAAGAAAAAAGAATTTGTCAAAGACTGACTTCTAGGATCCTGTATTTTTGTTAGTTCAGTGATTGCAAAATGAGTGTTTCGCTTTCCTCCTTTTAACACCTAAAAGAGCAGCATGTACTTCTGAAATCCTAACAAAGAGTTTTTCCTTTTACAGTATCTTGTCCAATATCCAAGAAGTCCATCAGAACATGGGATACTGCCCACAGTTTGATGCTGTTAATGAACTGCTGACAGGGCGAGAGCACTTGGAGTTCTTTGCGCTTCTGAGAGGTGTTCCAGAGAAAGAAGTCTGCAAGGTAAACGGAACACCGCAGGACCCACCACTGCAGCCAGCTGCTCCTGCTTGTCCCTGCAACAGAATGCCATGTTGTGATGTGAAGCTGAGGGGATAGTGTGTAGTGAAATCTGCCCCCTTCTTCTTCCAGGACAAAGCAGTTGCTGTGTTTTCTCTCAGTGCTGCCTAGAAAAGGGCAAACACTGCGTTCTCATACTGCATGCACTTCTCCACTGAATGACTGCCTTCCTTCAAGAGTTTTAAGGGCCATGGAGCTGCAGGCCCTGTAGAACCTCACCTGCTGTCAGAAGTCCCTGGGAGCAAGCAGCTTATCAGAAGCCTCATGCTGGCTGTTCCCTTTCCAATTGTCCCTGCATCATTGAAGTGCTGCCATTGGGACATGCAGATATGGAGATACCCTAACAGGCTTTAGGCAGTTAATCACAGCTGCCTGTACCAAGCAGCACCCTTCTTGGTGCTGTTTCCTTAAAATCAGTCTTCATTGTATGTGTCCTGTGTGCTGCAGAACAGGAACTGGTATAGGCAGGGAGATGACATCTATACCCAGTGCTTTGCATAAGACCAGGTCTGGTGCCTAGGATATGTCCAGGTAGCTTTAAACTACCCTCTTTGAGAGTAGTGATGATGCAGCAAACTCCTTCGAAGGTTGCTGGTGAGTTCCTCTAGTGATGTTCCTACCAGCCCCGTATAAAAAGAACTCAGGTTCTGGATAGGATCTGAAGAGTAGCTGAATCTCTTCCCCCTTAGGCTTTTTAATCCCCAGGGCAGCAATGCCTGCCTGTTTGCACCAGTAGCTGTGCTCCTGAATAACACACCAGATCAACCCCATCTGATGGGGTAAGGTGCACCACGGTGGGATTGCTGGGTGTTGGCAGTGACCGCCTAGCTGCTGTAAGCCCACAGCAGCTGGAAAATGAGCTAAAGACAGTGCTGTGAGGAGCACTACTCCACTGGTTAATGTGGCTCAGCTAATGTTAAACTCAGGCTTATGACCAAATAAGCTACAGCCATTTGATTTTTCTGGCCTCCCAGGGGCAGGATTGCATACATCCTGATCTAGAGGTGAACAGGGTGTTTCGAAACCCATATCCATGCCATGTGAAATGCTGGAATGAGTGCTCCTCTGAAAAATGTTTATGAAGTCAAAGCTCACTGTGCAGATGTTGCCATGCTTGATGCCACACAGTGTTGTGCTGTCTTTTGTAGGTTGGTGAGTGGGCAATTCGGAAACTCGGCCTTGTGAAATATGGAGAAAAATACGCTGGGAATTACAGTGGTGGGAACAGGCGCAAGCTCTCCACAGCCATTGCCCTCATTGGAGGGCCACCTGTAGTGTTCCTGGTGAGTCTTTGCTCATGGAGGTTCTCCTTGGGAGACAGAAAAAAACAGGTAGAAAAGAAGTCTAGATACATCTCAGCCAGCTAATTTTATAATAACATGGTTAGTTACTTAAACATGAGCAAAGAGCAGAGGGAAATAAACATTTGCTATTTAAATGTAGCTGCAAGCTATAATGTACCTCTAGCCTTCTGTTTCTGAAAAATCACTGAAGAGTTGGGGGTTCTCAAACATGATGCCAGACTTCCACCTGTGTAGCACCTTAGTATTTCTGCAAAGATTTTTATACCTACAAGAACATAACAGCCTTCCTCCTGGGCACAAACAGATCTTGCTATGCTGGAGAATGTCCTTTTTAACATAACTGGAAATAAATACTCTAACATTCTTTACATAATCAAGGACAAACCTTAGGATTTCTGAAGTTCATAGTGCAAGAGAAAGTAATCCAGTGCTTTGTTTAAACAAAGCTAATTTACTTTCATTTGCTCTATAACTGGATATGTCACTGTTACCATTGCAGAATAAGCTGTACTCAGTTCTGAAAGTTTGCTAATTTAAAATTTGGAGCATGAATTATTTTCTCATTTTGGAAAATGAGTCAAACTTAGGCGTTTTGAGCTCCTCCGGTCTGCATACTCAGAACGGACAGGTCATGTCAGGGATGAGGTATTTTTCAGCAGAGTTTAACAGCATTAACGTGTTTTTTGTATATATTTTGCAGGATGAGCCAACAACAGGGATGGATCCCAAAGCACGCCGTTTCTTGTGGAACTGTGCTCTGAGTGTAATCAAAGAGGGAGATCGGTGGTGCTCACATCTCACAGGTAAGCAGCAGCCCAGTTGTATCACACCCTGTCTTTTGCATCTACTAGGGCTGGATGCTAAGCTCTGCTTGGCTGTTCAGCCCCTTGCTGCTGCTTGCAGTGCTAACGAAGCTCCTTCTCCCTGCAGCATGGAAGAGTGTGAGGCCCTGTGCACTCGGATGGCGATAATGGTCAATGGGCGATTCAGGTGTCTGGGCAGCGTCCAGCATCTAAAGAACAGGTAGCTATTTCCTTCTCACACCATGGACTTCGCGTTTCCGGGAGGTAACAACGTAGTTCCTCACGCAGCGCTCCCGTGGCTGTTCTGGCTGGGGGAAACGCTGATGGGTTTCAAGTGTTTCAGAAGCACTGAACTGCTGTGCTGGCCATCTTGTTTGTAGGTTTGGCGACGGTTACACCATAGTGGTGAGAATTGCAGGGGCAAACCCAGACCTGAAGCCTGTTGAGGAGTTCTTTGGGCATGCCTTCCCTGGGAGTGTTCTGAAAGAAAAGCATCGGAATATGCTGCAGTACCAGCTTCCATCTTCACCATCCTCCCTGGCCAGAATATTTAGTATTCTCTCCCAGAACAAAAAGAGACTCCACATAGAAGACTACTCAGTTTCTCAGACCACACTTGACCAAGTAAGTTTTTAGTAGCCTGTCTGCCAAAAGCTTCTTTGTGCAGAGGTAGAAGTAAATGTACCAGTTTACTGGACCTATCTTTCAAAGGGCATTTCAGCGGGGTACTGAGTCTCAGTGCTACTCCAGGAAACCCAGGCTGTAAAATGCTCTGACTTAGTGAAATTCCAGGGTGATGTGTGACATGGCCTTTTTTCTTGTAGGTGTTTGTAAATTTTGCTAAGGACCAAAGTGATGACGACCACACTAAAGACCTGTCGTTGCATAAAAACCAGACTGTGCTAGACATTGCAATCCTTAATTCTTTCCTGCAAGATGAGAAGGTAAAAGAAAGTTGTGTGTGAACCAATTTCAGCAAAGAAATGATAAGCAGAATGCAAACTTCCTTTCCCTGGGATAGGATACTCCCGAAGAAGAACCTAGAGGAAGAGAAACTGGACACTCTACTGATAACCATTCAATGCAATGCAATTCAATGCAATGAAAACAAAATTCCTTTACAGGGGCAGTGCCTCGTGGAGTCGTCTTGTACTGTTCTCAAGTGAAAGACTTGAACTTAGCTCATTACAGTATAACTCTGAAGCTGTGGTAAAGCACCCACCAGATGCTGTGGGCTTTCAACCATACTGTACATTGTCCTGTACAGTATGTTTTTACTAGGGTTGCAAAAATAGTTCATTGAGGAATCATGGCCAGTGGTTATTTATAGATGTTTTAGACATGCATGTTTTAGTCTTAAAGCAATCATGTCAGGAGTGGGAATTCCCTGGTGCTACATCCATTGCTGGCAATGAATGCACCAAGACAGATTGTGGCAAGAAATATCACCACTAATGTTGTAGCCTTAGATTGTGAGAACTTAACCTGACCAGCTGCTTTTCCTAGACTGGTGTAGGTCAGCTGGTGGCAGATCTGGGGCTACAAAGCAGTGCTGTGCAGGTGGGATGGCAAGAGGTAGGCCATCATATCCATACATCTCTATCAGTGAGCGGTGAAACACTGAACTGTGAACCCTGTAAATGCACAAGATTGTCCCACCAGCATTACAACCGATAACCTGCCCTGACTAGGTTTTTGTGTAGTGAAGTACGCTCCTGCTCCTTTGAGGTACTGCAGCAGCTGCATGAACACCTAGTAGGAGGAAGTGGGTGAGAAGCAGATGTAGGATTTGGACCACAGCAGCAAACTCAGTAGTTGTACAAGCTGCTAATGCCAAGAGCACATCTAAATCATGAGATGTCACTCAGATATGTAATATCTGCTCTTTAACCCCTGCTTTGCGCCAGAAAGGTACCCATCATCTGAAGTTACTGCTTAGCACAAGCATATTGCCGTTTCTGGCTTTGCCAGATAAAACTAGAAATGAGATGTAGATTTTTTTTTTTAACAGTATTATTTATGACTTTACATAGGTAGGTAGTGTAATTAGGGATTGAAAGTGCTTTGAGTTGATCTTTGTAGCCACAGTATTTCTTTACGTTACGCCTGCAATGCTATGCTCTCATTCTGTCCATCCAGTGATAGCTACATTGTGATCTGACCAAGTTCCAGACTCTAGCAATCAGCCGCTATCTGCAATTACTGCAAGTTGTTCACCTAAAATTTTCCTGTTTGGAAACTGGTATAACGTTAGATTAATGTGTAAGTTTCTGCTTCTGTTGTGCAGTGTAGTTTCAGTCATTAGGTGATCCCTAACGGGAGAATACACCCTTACTATACATGTGACAAACTGCTTCAGTAAAAAAACAACAAAACCCTTCAAGAACAAGGTAGTTCAAAACAGAATTGCTACAGTTCCATCAGTCAATAATATTTAAAGGATTCCAAAGTCAGAGTAATTTTGGACGGGATGATACATGACAGGAACAACCAATTCTTGTTCACATTGTACAACAGTCATAGAGAGTATGCTTTCATTAATACACATACAGGCCCCTCTGTCTTGCTTTTCCAGTCAGAAATAGGTTCAGTTATGTGGTTTGAACCCATGTGCAGTCCCTGGGCTATTCCTATATGTTACACCTCCGCCTTAAATACCCGTACTGGTTCTGCACTAGTTCTTGGTGCTACTCCACCATGAATCAGACATGGACCATTTTCTTCTGTGAATGCCCACAGCAGCCCAAGCAAGCAGTGGAGAGGCTGGCATGAGCCTGACAAAGGCTGATTACGTATTTCCAGGTAGACTTGATAACACTGACCAATTCAGCGTTTTTAATACATGAACAGTTAAACATTTAGCACAAGTTCCCAGTCCCTGCTGTGTCCTGCCTTGGGGTAAAGTAAGAGCTTACTACATGCTCTGCTGAAGTGCCTTTTTCATACTTTTTTTTTTTTTAAAAAAAAACCTGTATAATACATTGCTAAGGGGATTGAAAAAGGAGTGTAATGGGGATTGGTATACCTCACTTAAAACATGTGTTGTTTGTTACCTTTATGGCATCATCACCCTATGGGGATGAGTTACAGGGTGATGAATACACCAGACTTCCAGGTGCAGAAAAATGACTGAACGGCTGAACTGCAGCCCTGACTTCTCTGACAGGCTGCAGTTATCTTATGGTTTCACTGAAACAAATAGCGAGTATTGAAGGCTTACCACTGCTAAAAATCACTATTACAAATCAGCATTAAGTCACCAAAGTGAAGGGCTTTAGTTTTGCGCTGCATCAGACTTGTGCATGTAGAACTAAAACGAGTTCTAGGAGGATTCAGATTTGGTACTGAAAGGGCTATGGTTTGCTCTTTGTAACTGCTCACGTAGATAATGAGCTTAGTAGGAAACAAGTTTCACATCATAATCTTCCCTTAGCCCGCCAAAAAAGAGATTCTGGATTCCAGTCGCCCTGTGACTGTCATGCCCATACAGTGTCTGCCATCTGCGGCGATGTTACAGTAAACATGGATATTAACTGAACTATTTCACAGCTCTGATCTGTCTTGTTTGTACTGAACAAATGGCATAATGCAACTCTCAACATGAAGACTTAGCATGGAATAAGTTCAGACAGCCACTGATTTACTCTTTCGAGTGTGTGTCGGGGAAAAAAATCACTCTAGAGTCACATACAGTATACGAACCACTCTTGATAATGAAACTGCACTGAGGTGTTAACTTATTTTAAACTTTATTACTATTGACATGTTGCATCCCTCTTTGTAGTACACTTTGTATTGCAGTAAGGAGTTGTATTTTCCCCATGGTTAAACCACCACTTTGTGCTTCTCCTTCCCTCCCGAATTATAGTTGGTCCTTCATTCCAAGCACTTTATGCTATCTGTAATGGGATCTATTTTTGCACTGGAATATCTGTTAACTTTGCAAAAATCTAGAGAGATTTCACAACTGAAATTTCTAAGTTAAATCCTTAAAGTGGACATTTTCATTAAAAGCAAAAAAAAAGTATATATATTTGTATTTGCTAATAACTGTTATGTGGAGTATTAAAAGGCACTCTAATTGCCTTGTATTAAGTAAAAAATAAAGCTGTTACGGCACCATTGGTCTTCAGAGTGTGATTTTTGTGTATCCCCTTTTGAGGAGTGCTGTTAGCAGCTCTTGTTTTGTTGTGAAGTGATGCATATTGTATAAATTAGCACGGAGCACGTCCTGTTTTCGGGTAAGTGAGGAGACACAAGATTTGAAAGGAAAAGGCTACTTCAGGCTTCTAGAGTTAGTAAATAAGAAGGTCTCCAGCAAATCCTGAAAAAAAAATGATGGGTGTGACTGTCAAGTCCAGCTGTAGAGTGTTACAAACTTCCTGGGATGGTTAAATCCCCAGTTAGGTACCTGTCTCTCAGTATCTCCAACATTAGACACCCAGCAAACTGCAACTAGGCAACTGTCCTTTGCGAAAACACAAGACCACCCTGTATCTGGTTTTACTGACAAAGCAAAATGCTATGTAGAAAGAACCTGAAATACCTTCAGTTTAGCTAATCCTTAGCAAATACCAAAATAAAGGAAGATCACTCAAGTTGATACTAGGTTGTTTTTAACATCCGTTTATAAATGAAAGGAGAATAATGGACTGGTTGCTCAAAGGAAAACTAATTTTAAAATTCTGCCTGCTACTGCCTCTCATCCCAGTGTCAACCAGTTAAATTCCAGAAGCCAACCTATTCTTGGAGTTAGACTCATCAGGAAAATTCATCCTGAAATAAGCCAGTGAAAATTTCCTGTGTTCTCTGTTTCAATCTAGTGTCCCATCTGGTGCTTGGAATAATGTGCTTGATTTATCAACTTCTTTTCAGAAGAGTACAAACTTCAGAATAAAGCACCCCTCCAGCATCCCAAGTATTCTTCCTCATTAATGCTGGTGACAAGGCAAATATTTTTACTAACAGCCCCCCCCCCGCCCCCAACCCACTGTTTTAGTATGGCTTACACAACTTTTGCATTCAGGCAGAGAAAAAAAATAGGTCTTATTAATTCCCTGTCCCTTTCTTCAGCCCATGATTTTTTTATTAAAAAACCAAAGTCCTCCTTTAACTGCTGTAATGCAATATTCTGAATCAGTTATGCCTCTAAAAAGTTACCTGTAAAATAAAACACAGTGGTCTCTGAAGTAGTGGTTGTTCCACCCTGAGAACACAGGAGATGTCCTTGATGGAGGGATGAGAGTATGAAGACTTGGGTATAGGAGGTGGGACCCATTATAGTCCCTTACTACAGCAGCTGTATCCCTTCCACACACTGGTCGTATCTGTCATTGCCTAGACCTGTTTTTACTGTGCTTTCCAAGAGATGTCAATGCATTTTGCAGAAGCAATAGTCAAAGATACTCCAGTAGAGATGTGAAATCAATTGGCCATTTCAGATCAGTGATTACTCTGCCAGTTAGTGGCGTCTGAATTGCAGAAGAGGGTGCTTGGTGCCACTGTAGGCCAAACGCAAGCTTGCCTTGGCCTGTATGCCCTCTGTCCTGTTGCTGCTCACACTGTTGACCAAAATGCAAGACCTGCTGAATGCTGCACTTGGAGAAGGGGGTTTATCATTTCATGGTTTAAAAATAAGAGCTTGCGCTGTAAACAGTAAAAAAAAAAATCCTGCTTTCTCCAAATGCATTCAGCTTTGAACAGTCTGGGGAAAAGCATGTGTAGATCAGCTGACTACACCATGGGACCAGAAGGGCTAATCCGTTTTGCATGTTAAAATACCTCTGGCAGAGCGTTATGTGTCGTACAGAGTTTTGAGGAAGTGTTTACTCAACAAAAAATGAAAAGGCTGAAGCAACCTATAACAAGATGTTCTTATGGCAGAGTTTATGGGGACCCACTACCTCACCAGCCTCACTGCAGCACCTCCTGGGGGCAATTCCTGACATTTTACTGTACTCAGAATCAGTACAAAGCATCCCCATGAGAAGTCTGATTAAAACATAGCTGGCTAACAGGTATCTGGGGGCATTCCTTCTTAGAGCAGTATGCAATAGCCAAGATGTGATAATTACAAAAGTCACCAAAATTTGTTAGGAAAATTAGACTGGCCCTGAGTTGTAACATTGGAAAAGTAGCTTTGAGAAGTGACATAGCTATGCAGAAAGGCATTAAGAACTGAGGGGTTAAAATAAACAATGGGTGAAGTGTAGTTTGACCTGCAAATGAGATGGCTGAAGTTCTTTTTCCTGGTGATAAATGAACATAATCATCAACCACTGTTTAAAAATTGCAATCAGAGTGCAAAACTTTATTGTAAATCAAGGCTAGTGATCAAGATTTTGCATCTGTTTACTGTAAAGTGAAGAGCATGTAGCTCAGTTCATGAGCACATGATGATCTATGCAACTTCTGTCTTGTCCCTTCTGCCATTAGTTACATCCTTCAGAAGAAGGTTACTTCAGGGGTGAGCATTGCAGAGGAATGAGGAGCATATTTTGCTGGGACTCCAAGAATCTGACACTGTCCCGCACTGAAATTAAAGGCATATTTAATTAAGACAGTAATCTAATCAGAAATAATAATTTTCTCAGTATGCATGCAGGCAACACTAGTAAGTTCTCTGGATCCATCATCTCTTACCAGCTGCTACAACTCTGGCATCTTCATGGGCACTGTGCCTTCCCGCTGCCCGGTGATCTGGGTTCTCGTTCCACCAGATCACGTGGACTGAAAGTACAAATAAAGTCAGCTGAAGAATGTTAAGCTGCAACACAACACGTACTGTAAGACCTAGTAGTCTGCCTTCACATGTTGGATGCCTTGCAGCTAGCAGATACAATTCTCCAGGCAAGGAAGAGGTGGGATGAGTCTTTGCTGAGCCTTTAAAAGATTTGACTCTTTAACATCAGATCTGAGTCTTTTAAGGTAGGAGTGCTTGGCTTAAACCTGTAACCCAACACACAAAGCTGGGTTCAAGGACTGTTGACAGGACTTCAGTGATTTGCACCACCATTTCCATCAAGCTGCCCAATCCTGACCCGGGACGAGGGTTTGCCACCCCTTCCCATGCTAAAGTCTGTATCAGAAATCAAGCAGTACCTGTGTTAAGTAATCCATACTCTGTGTGGAACACACCGATCAGCTTGGTGTAGCCCGTGTTGATGTGAGCATTGACTGCAGCTTGAAACGCTTCACCCCACAATGCTGGCCCACCAGGTTTCATCTGAAAAGTCACCCATTCATATACCCCTGGAATAAAAGGCAAAGACGACCACAAGAAAGGAAAGAGAAATTAATACACCAGTTCTCAGTGTGTGCCATGGCCACAACGTATTTACTGAGAAACAAGATCTGCAGTTGCCTGCCATTTAGGGTCACTCGGGTGTAAAACTACCCCTTCATCCCAGTGCATACAACATACCACAGCACACAGGGGCTCACAAAAGCACACCGCTAATGAGCTAGTTCACATGCAAATGTAAGAACCCGGACCCCGAGGAACAGGAGGTTTCACACAAAGCCAAACTTAACAACTTGCAGTGTTACCTGGAAATCTGAAGAGAGTCAGACTACTTTGCAGCAATCACAAATACTCACACATGTTTGTGGGGTTTGGATGGAGGATTGACCCACGCAAGGCGACCTTTTCCAAGACTGGCAATTTTTTCTGGCATTGAAGTAATTTATGAATGCCTTTGACCCCTGGCAAGGGGTCACAGCAAGATCTGAACGTGTAACCAACAGAGTAGGTCTTGCTTAGCATCTCTGCTCTGCCAAACAAACTCCCTTGTTTGTAGACAAATGGCGTGGTTTCCCGCAAAACTCCATTCCTGTTACAAGACACGTTATCTGCCCCCTGTCCACTCAGGCAGATACTCTAAATCACAATTGTTGACACTCTAATAGAAAGCTAGGCACTTGCCATATGACAACGTGTGTCTGGTTCAGCATTAACTAACATGAGACAAACTAACACGGGGATGAAGTGTTTGAGAAGTCAGCACACCAGTTTTATGAGAAAACGGGACTGCTTTCAAATTCATTGTAACGGCATAAAATTAAGAATCATAACGAAACAAAGAACAAGGATTACTGTATGCATGCACGTGCTGAGGCTAAAGCAAGGCCTGTTTTCTGTCACTCCATGCAACAAAGTCTGCAAATGTGCATAAACCGTGGCATGGTCAAGACTATTAATAACACATTTGCTACAGAGAGGAGTAAAAATACATCAGGACAGGATATCTATGCCTTATCAATGATTGTAACAAAGTATATTTGACTCACACATATCTTTAAAATACTATGGATTTTTTTTCCCTTAAAACTATTATGTGAAAGAACCAGTAACATCAAAGCAAATTGATACAAGAGAAAATACACTGTGAAAGAGACAATTGTTGGCTTTACTGCCTCCAGGAAATGCCTCCTCACTGTCAGATAGACAAAGCAAGTCCAGGAGGAATGCTCTGACCACTACTACTTAATTTAGATCTTTATACAACCTTAACCATCAGGGCTCTGGTCAGTTACCAATGTAAGCTAGCATAGGATCCTGCTTACAAACTGTGTCCCTCATCAGTGTTATGTCACCTTTTTCACAGGGCTCTATGTACTCGTACTTGTTACGGAATGGGTTATAAAACCTGGTTTAAATTTTAAGCCACTTTTTTTGTTAGTCCATCAGCATCAGTGACTTTAATCAGCAAAAGAGAAGATAAGCTTACCCCCTTCTTTTGGAGGCTTCCCAAGTTGACACCAGGGTACCAGGTAAGCAACCTCATTGTGCTGCTTTTCTATCAAGGGGAGAGCTGCGGAGATGAATTTTCCCTGCCAGTCTTTGTCACTGGCTAGTGCATGCCGCACTGCTGTTCTGTGGGCAAAATTGTCTGTAAGAAAGGTGGGGGAGAGAAAAAGGGAAAAAAAGGGAAAAAATATGCACTTAAAAATGCACTTAATGTCACATCAGACATAATCAGAATGTGTAATTACAAGGAAGCAAGCTGCTCTTAGGTAAGTTTGAAATCAATGATTTTTAAACAGATTATTAGCTTAAGGCAGATGTGGCAAGACTCCTTTAAATTCTGCACAAATCTCTGCTTTAGCTAAACAGGTTATGAGTTAAAATACATTAAGTGATGTTACTGTTAAGAAAGGTTAATATCCACAGGGCCTACTGGATGTGGTAACAGTTACCAGGGATAAGGAGATTAAGAAAAAGCACACTGGATAAAGAAGTTAAGTGGAAATGAAAATTCAGATGGAATATGAGCCTACCAAGAGAAAATTAAGAAAAACATGTGTTTTGATTTATAGAAAATGACACTAAAATTACAAGTATAGAAATCATGTTTGTTTGTTCAGCTACAAAAAACATTATTATGTGCCCAAAATCTAAACCCTTTTTTTTTTTTTTAAATTTTTAAAACATGCATTTTATTAACAGTGCCTGAACTTCAACTGGTTAGGTTGCAGTGGCCTCTTAAGTAGTAGGTTTATGCACACACCTTTCAATATTACCAAGAGACAAATCCAGCACCTGAGAATGGGAAGTCCCTTGAGAAGTATCAGTATCTGGGACCAGGAGAAAAACATGCCAATTATTTTTAACTACTAAAAAAATTTAGGCAGGTGCCTGATGAATCAAGCAGAAAGGATGTTGTACTTTACACATGTAAACACCATTAGGAAACAAATAAAACCTGTAGATTTTTCCATTTTAAAAGTTTCTTGCATATTATTAAAAATGGGATGTCGGGGAGGGGGTGAGGGGTATAGGAAAGACAGGCTAGGGAGGCGAGGTGGAGGAGTTGCTCTTTATGTGAGAGAGCACCTAGAATGTATTGAGCTCCACCTGGGGAAGGGTGAACCATCCGTTGAGTGTTTGTGGGTTAAAATCAAGGGGCAAACTGGTATGGGTGACATTGTTGTGGGAGTGTACTACAGGCCCCCTGATCAGGAGGAGCGAGTTGATAGTGCATTCTATAAGCAGCTAGAAGTAGCCTTGAGATCCCAGGCGGGGGTTCTTGTGTACCCAGATATTTGCTGGGCAAGCAACACGGCCAGTCGCATGCAGTCCAGACAATTTCTGCAGTGTGTTGAAGACAATTTCCTGCTACAGATGGTGCAGGAGCCTACAAGGGGAGGGCGGGTGCTGGAACTTGTTTTAACTAACAAGGATGGGCTCGTTAGGGAAGTGAAGGTCAGGGGCAGCTTAGGACAAAGTGACCATGAAATGGTTGAGTTCAAGATCCTGGGTGGAAGAAGCAAGCCAAGAAGGGTAGCTACCCTGAACTTTAGAAGAGCTAACTTTGATTTCTTCAGCAACCTAACAGGAGCTATCCTGTGGGCTACGCTGTTAGAAGGAACGGGAGCCTGTGAGAGCTGGCTAGCATTCAAACAGCACTTCTTCCAAGCACAGGAACGATGCATCCCTTTGTGCAGGAAATCATGGAAGGGTAGCAGAAGACCTGTGTGGATGAACAGGGAGCTCATGGGTAAACTCAAAGGGAAGCAGAAGGTCTGTGAACTGTGGAAAAAGGGTCTGAGCACCTGGGAAGAATATAGGAATGTTGTCAGGGCCTGTAGGGATGTGACTAGGAAGGCTAAAGCCCACTTGGAAATGAAGCTGGCAAGGGACATAAAGGACAATAAAAAGGGGTTTTTAGATATGTGAATAGTAAGAGGATGACCAGGGATAATGTGGGTCCCTTGCTGAATGAGGCGGGTGTCCTGGTAATGGGGGATGATGAGAAGGTGGAGATACTGAATGCCTGGGAGTGTTTGGGAAATGAAGAATTTCCCTCTGGTTGAGGTAGGGGAGGTCCAGGAGCCTCTCAAAGGGATAAATGCACACAAATCCATGGGCCCTGATGGGATGCATCCATGTGTGCTGAGGGAGCTGGCAGAGGTGATTGCTGAGCTGCTCTCTATCATCTTCAACAGGTCCTGGAGAACAGGAGAAGTGCCTGAGGACTGGAGGATAGCCAGTGTCACTCCAGTCTTTAAAAAGGGCAAGAAGGAGGATCCCAGCAACTACAGGCCAGTCAGCCTCACCTCTGTCCCTGGAAAGGTGATGGAACAGCTTGTTCTGGATGCCATCTCCAAGCAATTGTAAGAGAAGAAGATCATGAGGAGTAGTCAGCATGGATTCACCAAGGGGAGATCGTGCTTGACCAATCTCATAGCCTTCCATGATCTCATCACCAGCTGGGTGGATGGAGGGAGAGCAGTAGATGTCATCTACCTTGACTTCAGCAAGCCTTTTGATACTGTCTCCCATCCTGATAGCAAAGCTGAGAGAGCATGGGATAGATGAGTGGACAGTGAGGTGGGTTGAGAATTGGCTGTCGGACCGAGCCCAGAGGGTCATGATCAGTGGAGCAGAGTCTGACTGGAGGCCTGTGACTAGTGGTGTTCCCCAGGGCTCGGTGTTGGGTCCAGTCCTGTTTAATATCTTCATTGACGACCTTGATGAGGAAATAGCATCGACCCTCAGCAAGTACCTGATGATACAGAGCTGGGAGGAGTGGCTGACACGCAGGAACACTGCGCTGCCATCCAGAGAGACCTGGACAGGCTGGAGAGCTGGGTAGGGAGAAACCAGATGAGGTTTAATAAAAGCAAGTGTAAAGTCTTGCACCTGGGAAGGAACAACCGTTTCTATCAGTACAGGCTGGGGGATGACCTGCTGGAGAAGAGCTCAGTGGAGAAGGACCTGGGGGTCCTGGTTGATGACAGGTTGGCCATGAGCCAGCAGTGTGCCTCGGTGGCTAAGAGAGCCAATGGGATCCTGGGGTGCATCTGGAGGAGTGTGGCTAGCAGGTCAAAGGAGGTGATCCTCCCCTCTACTCTGCCCTGGTCAGGCCCCACCTGGAGTATTATGTCCAGTTCTGGGCTCCCTGGTATAAAAAAGACAGGGATGTCCTGGAGAGAGTCCAGAGAAGGGCTACAGGGCTGATGAAGGGCTGGGAGCATCTCCCCGATGAGGAAAGGCTGAGTGAGCTGGGACTGTTCAGCCTAGAGAAAAGAAGACTAAGGGGGGACCTTATTACTGTTTATAATTATCTTAAGCAGGGGATGCAGGGGGAATTGGCCAGCCCCTTTTCAGTGGTCTGAGGAGACAGGACAAGGGGCAATGGCTGCAAGTCAGAGTGTAGGAAGTTCCGCACCAAGATGTGGAAGAACTTTTTCCCAGTGAGGGTGACAGAGCCCTGGGACAGGCTGCCCAGGGGGTTGTGGAGTCTCCTTCTCTGGAGATATTCCAGACCCATCTGGATGCCTATCTGTGCAATATGAGCTAGGAAGCCTGCTTTGGCAGGGGGTTGGACCCCATGATCTCTTGAGGTCCCTTCCAGCCCCTATGATTCTGTGATTATTAAAGAGCAAACAAGGCTAAAATGTATTAAGAAGTGGGATAATTTATTAGCCACAGATGCATATAAACTCATTCCTGTCAACAGGCAGCTGGTCCTTCCAGGACAAGAGGGGTGCCTCTTTCCTTTAAACAAGTACTGTGAATATGCCGAGCAGACTGGGGACTTCAGAAACAGAATTCTCTCTCAGCATACAAATATACCCTGGACTGCAGCAAGTACACATAGAAGTTTCACCTGTGTGCCTTCCCACCTCCCTGCAACCTAAGCATCAAGCTCCCTTGGGCTCCACAAAGAGCCCAGCCAGCACACCTCATTTCTCTCATAACTGTAGCTTTTCTTGGCTCACCAGCACCAACCAGGTCAGCACCGACCTCAGTAACATAAAAAGTTGTTTATACTGCAAGAATCCAAGGCTGAAGCAGCAGTAAAATGCTTCATGTGCTTAGGAAGTTGGGGCTGATGGAGTAGCTGCCTACCGTGCTGTGGTTCATCACCAGCCAGCAGCAGGGCACCACAAGGCCCCTTGCTCACACCTCCCCCAGCTCCTGCAGGATGGGGAGGAAGATCGTAAGAAAAAGGTAAAATCTTGTGGGTTGACCTAAAGACAGTTTACTTGGACAGCAAAGGAAGAGGAAAATAATGAGTACTTAGAAGAAAAACTTCATCTACTGTTGGTGCCTGTTCCCTTTTGCCGTCCACTGCTGCCCGTGAGTTGGCCTCAATGTGTATAGTGAGCTGATACTTTGTGCATATTTCACAGCTAACCCGGGGGACAGGATTGGGTAGATCACCTCCAGTTCTGCCTGGTTCCTTCTGGCCTCACAACGGTCCTGCTTTACCATCATTCCCTACTAAACAAACCAATTTTGTTGTCTATTTATTCTGTATAGAGGTGACTGACAGCAGCACAGATTGGTTTGGTTCGGGTGCAAGGACTCTCCCCGGAGCTGAGTAGACCCAGTGCCCATCACCAGGGTTCAAGTAGTCCCGGTGCCCGTTGCTGGCGTCTGAGTAGCCACAGTGTCACCCTGTTTTCCCTCTTTCCCCTGAGAGTGCTGCCTAATATCCAGCAGCATTTGGCAGATACTGGCCAGGGACCAGTATGGGCATGGCAGCAATGCCACATACAAACACCAGCTTAATCTCATGACCAGTGATGTTATCTTAAGTCGGTATTACACAGTACAACACAATGTGAATCCTGATTCCTCTCCCTGAAGTAAAAAACAGGGAATACATACAGCAAGTAAGGGTTTATGTACCACAGCTGTGTAAACAATAAACCCCACCACTGTGACCAGCAACTGTTTAACTAATACACTATATGTGTATCACAACTTTGTTTTAACATGCCCTGGTCAGATCTGTCATCCCAATCCTTCGTGCCCCACCTTGGGTGCCAAAAAGGACTGTCATGGTTTAATTCCAGCTAGCAGCTGAGCACCACATGGCTGCTCACCCCCTCGCTACACCCCTTTGGCCAGTTTGGGTCAGCTGTCCTGGCTGTGTCCCCTCCCAGTTTCTTGTGAAAACCAGCACTATCCCTACGCCAGTTGAAAACCAGGACACCACCTCAGCACAGTCCAGCTGCAGGAGGAGTTTAAACATGCAATCAGCATGCTCGTTTGTTTTAGGGGAGTGACTGTTAACAGCGAACTAAAAATTAAGAAAAATTATGCATGCATATAAACACATATAGGCTGCATATAGATTGTCTGCACTTGTATGTATTATCTTATTAAGGAGGCCTCAACCTTTCTTCCATCCATTCTGAAATTCTGAAGACGTTTGTGGTTCAGAAACTGGCCCTAGTTTAATGATATTTACCATGAATAAAGCACTCTGCTGAAGTTCCTTCATTACACCTGTTTTGAGCGGAGACTGCTGTTCCAGAATAGTTTTAAGTCTCCCATTCCAACACATCAAAATTGTTCTCGAAGGTGCTCTTTTAAGTAATCAGTATGTGAACAATTTTTGGGGGGACACTTTCTAGCAGCAAAAGTAACAAACAAAAGCAGAGTAAGCATTCTCCTTGCCTTTTTCCCTTAGAGACAGGGAGGACAGAGAGAGCAGAGCAGCGCGAAGGGATGCTGAGCCGTACCGTACTTCCAAACGTGGACAACCTTATTCATCGCTCCCAGCTCCGCAGACCAGAATCCCACCAGCTCAGAGTGAGCTGTGCGAAGGTGGAAGTACTTGTTGGCCATTTCCACAAACTCCTTCATCTTGGATGGCTTAATATCGTATGTGCGAATTTCGTAGAAAATGCTATTATTTTGCCTGGGCCCCGTAGCAAGGGATGCGAGTGCCTGAGAGAAAACGTTAAGAAAAGTAACTAAAACTAATTCTCAAGGCAGAAAACCATAGTCTGTCTAATTTCTATGCTTTTTCAAAACAGTGAGATGCTACAGATGTTATTTTTTTACTGGGGGCTGGATGGGAGGGTACCTCATGATCTCCACTGCCAAAATACTTGGGTGATTTTTTTATTTGGAAGCAGTTCCTTCCCCTCTGTATTATTTGCTGCAGCTCCTTTTGGCAGGGAAACAGACCATGACATGTTTTTTTATTCATTGCACTCAATTGTTGATTTATTATCCTGCAACAAAGCAGGATTTTCCTTTTATCTTCCTCTTTCTTAGGAAGCCAGCAGCAGGATGAAAAGAGTCAAAGCAATAAACAGAGAGTCCACTAAGCACATTCATTCAAAGGCAAAGCTGCTGATGCCGCTGAAGCAGAGGCTACATCAACATCTGCCTGCGCTGCCCTTATCTGATGAACTCACAGCAGTGCAATCTGTTTTCCAATTACAATCTTACATGAGTATTTGCAAATTACACACTGTTGGCAAAAGGAACACAGAGATACCAGTGTTTGGGAAAAAACCCTGATTCGTTCCAGCACAAGACTGCTTCAGTTTGCATCCTTCCCGTCACTGGTTACTTCCCAAAGGCTGTTCAGGAACAGCTTTTCTACCCATACAACCTACAATTCCTCAGAAGTCCAAGCATATGTCTGATTTTGCAACTGCCTCAGCAACCTGGCACACGCCGCTCACCTCTCAAGTATTACTAGAAAACCCAAGCCTCTGGCCTTTAGCCCGTGTTTGCACAGAGGTGGCTGCAGGATGGATTTTGGACACAGCTTTCACCACCATCAGCGGGCACAGGCACTGCACAGCTCAAGCCACGGGACACGAGTGGCCAATACCAAAGGTGCTGTTGCCCAGTGACCCTTCGGAGAATGACACGTCTGGTTTTGTTTGCCACGTGTCACTGCTGCTTTTTAGCATTCAGAGTTTCCAAATCCCCACAGGATCCTGAACGGACAGAAACTCTACGATTACGACAAGCAATCATGGCAGTGACTGGCTGTTGGTGACCCGTCCAGTGCCAAATTTCTGTGGGAAATGAGAAGCCTGGGCATTTTCTGCCACTCAAGCCGACACTGGACCACTGCCGGACCACCACCCCTGCCCGAAGACCACGCCACACGACTGTGGGGAACCCCCTGGATCCCCACGCTTGCAAGCGGGTCCGTTTGAGGATGTCGCGACAACGACAGACCCTGCCCCAGCGGGAACCGCCCGCCCAGCCCCGAGGGCGGGAGCCAGGGGCGGGACCGCCAGGCACCGCCCCCGCCCCGGCCCAAACCCTGCCCTCATTGAGCCGAACCCGGCCCCCACACCTACCCAAGCACAAACCCCGCTCCGCTAGGCCGACACCCCGCCCTCTCGCAGCTCCCGCCCCGCGGCTCGCACCACCGTGCCCGCTGCCTGCCGCCGCCGCGCTCGGCTGTCCCTTGTAGCGCCCCGGCCGTTACCTGAGGGTGGGCGCGGGCCCGGGCCAGGCGGGCGGCGGCGGCCAGGGGCCGGCGGAGCACCCCCGGGGGCAGCATGGCGAGCAGCAGGCTGGGAGGAAGGCTAGCGCAGCTCTGTGCCGTCGGCTCCGTGGGAGGGAGGGAGGGCGGGCGGACGACCCTGGGGCGGGGCGGGACGGGACCAGGCGACGGTGCCTCCCTCCTCGGTCGGCTGTTGGGCGGCCGTCACGTCGCGGGGGCGGGGGTTGGGGAGGTCTCCGCGGCGCGGGCTGCTGGGCGGATCGGCAGCCAATACCCACGGCGAAAGGCCTTTCGTTTTGGGTTCGTGCTGCTGGACTGGGGTGCAGGCGGGGAGGGAGGGATGGACGCACGGCTGAGAAGATACGCTCGTTGAAGCTACGAGGCTTCAGTGCCTGGAATGCGGTGTATGTGTCTCTTACTGGGCGCCCGAATACAATGAAAAAGTACCCCGACTGCCTGGGGAGACGCTTTGTTGCCCCGGGGCAAATCCATCCGTCTACACACACACACACACCCGCCCCCACTCCCCCCCAGGCTACTGCATGATCAAACTTACAATTACACAGATATAAATCCACCACCCACAGCCTTCCTCTGGAGCAAAGCCCCGTGGCTTTTTTCTCTGTGGGGTGCTTTGCACCAGGGGTGCACAGTGCCAAGCCCTGTAACCCTATTAGGTCTGCAGGCTCAACGGCATGGTCCTTGCTGCCATATGAGTTACCAGGGAGGGAGAGTTTGTGATGGCCGATGCTGTGTACCCTTTTGGAATAAAATATTGGCCAAAAACACATAGAAAGGCAAAATTTCCTTCCACGTCAATGCCTCTGGTGTTTTATCTATGGAAGACAAACGGGCTCCTAGCAAAAGGTGGTTTATGGAAGACTACCTAAATTAACAAAGCATTATCTTTCATGATTCCTCTTAACGGGGGCAGCACATTCCTTTCTCCACCCTGAGTAACTGATTTTGAGGGCCTTGGCATGGATTTTCTATGAAGAGAGAAATGGTGGCTCTGTGCCTATGTAGCTTTCATGCTGTTTCTCACAATTATAGACAATTTTCCCCCTTTTTAAAGACAAGCCCAGGAAGAATGATCGTCTAAATTAAAATGAGATAGAAAAAGTAGTTCTATCAAGCACATTAAAACAGAGGTCTAGAACTAATGAAAAGTCTGCACTGTATGTACATTAAAACAGAGGTGTAGAACTAATGAAATGTCTGCACTGTATGTGTATGTTCATTTGCAAATGGTATTCTTAGTTACCATTTTTTTATATCACAAGAACTGAGCATGATATATTCTAAAATATTTTTTGCCATATGTCACGAATAATTATCATAGTTGCTATAGGAGAAGCACACATTAAGCGTGATTACTGAGGCAGTTATTGCCAGTTTAAGATTGGTTTAATGCAGGGATTTTCTCAGTTATGAAAAAATTGTATTTCAGCTGAAAACAGGCAATGAGATGTCAGACTCCAAAATATTTAAGGTTCTCCTTTGTTTATTACATATGGATGAACTTTATAGTCATGTTGTGCTGGAATATTCACAGAATCACAGAATTTTAGGGATTGGAAGGGACCTCCAGAGATCATCGTGTCCAACCCCCCTGCCAGAGCAGGTTCCCTAGGACAGGTCGTACTGGATTGCATCCAGACCAGTCTCAAATGTCTCCAGGGAAGGAGATCCACAACCCTCTGGGCAGCCTGTCCCAGTGCTCCATCATCCTCACTGTGAAAAAGTTCTTCTGCATATTGGTACAGAACTTCCTTTGCTCCAACTTGCAGCCATTGCCCCTTGTCCGGTCTCCACAGACCACTGAAAAGGGGCTGGCCATTTCCCTCTGTCTCCCACACTTCAGATATTTATAAACATTGATCAGATCCCCTCTCAGTCTTCTTTTCTTAAGGCTGAACAGTGCCAAGCTCATTCAGCCTTTCCTCGTATTCCAGGCCCTTCATCATCGTTGTAGGCTGCCACTGGACTCCCTTCAAGAGATCCCTATCTTTTTTATACTATAGATTCCTTCATATTTTTAGAAGCTTTTATTATTTGTACTTTTATCCTCATCAGAAATGATCACACAAGCCAGGATTTGAAATGAGCGGTCCTAAAAAGCAGGTTTTGTTCTCGTTAACCTGAATAGTTAAGAAGCAGCTTTGGTTTTATATTTCTTTTGTGTAGTAAGGGAATAGAAAGGTGAACATGATTTCCCTATCTGTGCAAAACAATTCAACGCAGTTCAGAGCTAAAATGTACAACAAAGTGCACTGGAACTCAGCGAAACCCGAAATGACTTCCTGAAACAGTTCAGCAAATCATTTTATATAGCAAGTAGACTTGAAAAAACCTGCTTATGCGAGCAGCTAAGGAAGTGGCTAAAATAAAATTCGTTGAGAAGGCTGTACTTTCAGTTCTGCATTTTTGCTTGGAATTTGAATTCACCATACCTCCTGGTATTTTCATACTCACATTCTTCTAGAAGTCCGGGGGTATATTCGTCTTTCCACATGGATGTGGCAGAGCCAGTGATGAAGCCAGAGGATTTTACCTCCAAGTCTTGCCTGCCACTCACAGGTCTGTCTGCCAACACACAGAATGGTAAGCAGGACCTGCACTTCATAGACATAGATTTCACAACTCAAAGATGGCAGTGGACATCTGGGAGTGACACTGTTGATCTTGTAGAAGAGGTAATAGTGGATAGTATCTGTTACAGATGCTTTTTGATGGGAAGTTTTATTTTTGGTACTGAATTGGTGAATCACATTAAATTTTCAATTTATGTAGCTGTGGTTTCCAGAGCTGCCTGAGTCGAAATGGTTTATAAAGAGCTTTTGTTGCAGAAGGAAGCCAAAGCCCCATGGAGGCAAAGCGAAAGAAGGCGATTTGTGTGAGCATTTACGTGTTGTACTTCTACATGCAAGATTTTCAGCCATTTTCAGTTTCCCATGGAACAGGAAACACTTCATCTGACCTGTATGTGATTTATAAATGAGGGCACACACTGGTTCACATTTTTTTAATTTCCTTTGTACTCTTAATTGGAGATGGTGATAAAGGAAGGTAACCATCTGCGCCAGAAGACTTAATGCTTTCAGGAGCAGCTTAAGCTTAATTTGTGACGTTTGTTTAAACATGGAGAAAGTTTCTGAGAGTTTTGGAAAATCAAACACACAGTACCTGCTCCTTTGCTACAGGGGATGTTTGCATTGATGAATCACAGCTTTCAGGCTCCTTTGGGATGAAGGATAAAACAAGCAAATTTCCTTCTATTCCTGCCGTAAATCCTTCAGCTTAAATTCCTTCCTCAGAATAGCAGTTTTCAAAAGCACGGGCAACTGTAAACCCTTATTTTCAATGGCAATAGGGTTTCCTTCATGCAGGGTGGTGCCACTGGTAGGCTTGAGAAAGGTTTGCAATGAGCTGGTTTAGTCCAAGTGTGATACATGAGGTTTCCACTGTTGCGCTGGGTGCTGCCCATCCTCTCTCTTGTTCTGCTGCTGGGTGAGCAAGCAGTAAGTGGTTTCCTAGTTTGCACACAAGGCAACATTCCTGAATGTAATGCAGCCTCTTGGTATGTTTCCAGTAGGCCAGAACATGTAAATATCTTCTGGTTTCCATTCTCTCAGCTGCTCCATATGAAAATCTGAATAACAGCTTATCAAACTTGGTATTTTCTTCCCTGTTTTTCCTAGCCAGTTTGCATTCCTTATCTCATGAAAACAATCTGCATTGTATGTAAATATTTATTGTGTGGCCCTGATGAGAATACCTGCAAGAACCAGAGTCATCTCTGCGTTTACCAGTTGTAAGAGCCATGTTAGTGTTTGTACCCAGAGCCTGAGGACAAGCTTGAACCAGAGGCACCTTCAGGTGCCCTACCAGGCAGTGAATGAGCATTGAGAAAGTTGGTTTCATGCTTTTGGTTTCCTGGAGAAGGCAGTGGGAGAGCAAGATAGCAGCACTTGATCTCTCTGGGAAGCAGGTCTCTGCTCTGGACTCCAGATTTACAGCAAATGTGTGCTTAGGTTTGACACAGCCCCTGACAACACCAGGGCGAAGTCCGTGAGCTCTGTTGACCTGACTAAGAGAGTGCAGCCTTTCAGAGCTGCAGAGCAAGAAGATAAAGGGAGAGCAGGCGCTTGTGGGCTATCTGGAAGGGAATTGGGGAACCTGCTTCATACTGCTTGATTTTCAAAAATGTTTGGGCCTGATGTTTGAAGTTGTGATGCTTTCTGTCATTGTTTATATCAACACTAGGAGGAGATAAACTTTACTGTATCAAACACTCGCACTTATCTTGCAACTAGATGTAGCACAAATTGGGTAACAGGTCACTAGGTCTGTTTGAATTAAGTTCAAGGAAAATGTTCAGATGTGTTCCCTGTCCTTTCTTTAGAAGATGTGTTTCTTAGGAGCTTGGTGAACAGATTTTTCCTTTCTTTTCTTTTCCTCGTAAATCTGTAATGGTTTAATGATTCCAAAAGAAGGAACATACTCAAGTGAAATCCCCTAATCATTTTTGTGTAATGAAATGGTTTTATTACCAACCTTTGATTTTTTTTTAAACCTTTCCTATCAACAGGATATTAATATTACACTTAAAGGATTTAAAGACTCTATTAACTGCTTGTGGTTGTTACTTGGTCAGTGTAACTGCAGTTGTTCTCCTTAGAAGACCTATGTGGGGTTTTTGAATTATATTTTTTACATCTGAGGGTGAAATACTCCTTCTATTCAATCCCCTTTTAGTTAATAAGGCAAAAAATGAATGCTCTGCTTGCATGTTTTCACAGACGGGGTGACATAAGGTAGCTTCTTCCACTGTGGGTATTTCAAGCACAGTAATTCAGTTGAGAACTGAGAGGTCTGTGCTTCAGAGAGCTGGAATGGAGGCAACATGAGTATGCAGATGAAGTTTTACATGACAATGACCTAGCTGGGTTCACTTTTCACTTCACTGATACTAGCTAGCTCAATTAACATTTTCACCAATAAAATTAAGACCTGAAAGGCTCCTGGTAAAATAACCAGATCCTCTTTGTAACTTAAAATTCTCTAAAGTCTTCTCTTAATGTGCTTCTCTTTCCTGTATACAGTAAGCTCTCTTTTGTGTGTGCAGACTGAGATTTTTCTCTAGGACTTAGCCAAGGTTGCTCTTGTGCTCTGAACCCAGGTTTGCTTGCAATGGAGTATAACACAAGAGCTAAGTATTGCTTTAAGGCAGGCTCTAACTTCTCTAGTATGAAAGCAGGTAAAACCAGGAGGCAGAGATCAATCTTTCAAGCCACCCCACCATTCATTGGGCAGATATTTTCTGGGTCTTCTACACCTAGACGTGGACTTGTTTAACTTGGAGAAATCCAGGATTAATTCAGCTGCAGATGGAACAATACTGTGCCTCCTAACCTGTCTGAAGCCATACGTGATTGAGCAGACAAGCGAAAGTGTCCATCGCATCAGAGTTGTACGCAGGAAGATGGAGTCCCACAGAAGACAGCTACCTGGGGCAAGCACCTTCTTACCTTGCAGTCCCATCCCAGACCCAGCGCAGAGGTGGAGAAAAGACCTGGTCCTGGACAGGCATAAGAGAAGGAGGGAGGCTCATAGGGATCACTTTCCCTTCCTGGGTTATTTCTTTTACTCTTCCCCACCTTGGATGCCAGGTGAATGCAGGCAGACCACTCTCAGACAAGTGCATCCTCTCGCATCATTTTCTTGCTGTGCTTGTGACAGAGGGAAGCCCTGACTTAGCAGTTATTGCCTTCTCTCCGTGCTGCCCTGCCAAGCCTGACCCCAGCAATGCCCAATGTAGAAGGGGAGTACTGTTGATTTTCCATGAATCTGGTTAACCTGGGTGGAGAACCATCAGTGCTGGCACACTGTAAGCATGTAATTTCTAGCTATTTTGTTCTATATCTTTTTATCTGTAACCCACTCCAATACCTGTAATACTACTTATGACATTGACCCACACAGTCTACAGCAAAAGTAAGCTGTGTTAATGAAAGGAACTCCATGAGGGCTGTGCTTGGCCTCTTTGGAGGTAGAGGCAGCAAGTCTTGTTGCTCTTCTCCTGTGAGCAAACTTCTCTGACCTAATTTAGCTCCTGAGTTTAAGTCCTGGAGGATCTTTCATCAATGAAAATGCCAAAATAATGATTGAGATTTCTAAGCAAGTCTGAATTACCAACTCTGGTAACTCACCTCTCCTAATTAATACATTACTTAGATAAACATCTCTTTCCTGTAGAAAAACAGTCATGCCCTACTTGCCTGGAAAAATTGTTCCCTCTTCCAGTCACTGTAAATAATGTCTTTCAAGTCTTCCTTTGCCTGGAGTTGTATTGAAATGAACTCTGATAATAGACTTCTGTTTCTGCCTTAGTTGCTCTTCCCTCAAGCCTTAGAAAACTTGCTTTTCTTGGTACTGCAAGATGAGAACTTCCTCTGTTATACAATGTGTCTTGCTAAAGTTTAGGAGGCACTACAATGCTCTTTAGGGTAATGAGCTGCAGGTCTGCGCTAATTGCAGAAGGGATATTTAAAGCAGTACTTGTCAGCTTTCTCTGACGCTGTCCGGCACAGTGTCATCATCAGCTTTGGCCTTCCACGCTGAATTCTGGCGCAGTCAGCACAGCTGAAGCCTGGACTACTTCATCTAACTGTGAGTGATCTATGGTTAAGACAAGTTGAACGTGCTAAGCAGGGTATATAGCTCAGTTAAATAAACCGATGGGCTAAGAAGATGGAGCCTGGAAGCAGAACAGACAAGTTCTGCCACCATGTTCCTCAAAGCAGTCCCTGGTAGTAGGTTGCAAGAGCTGTGAGGTACGCCTCAGCACTCCTGCCACCACACAGGAGCAGCTGAATAAACTGGAGGCAGGCACATATGAAGCTGAGTGGATGTGCAATGTGAAGAATGTTTGCAAGTGGGCTTGGCTCACCTGGAGATTGTAACTTACATTGGTGCCCACTCCCTTTTAGAAAAAAAAATACAGGCTTCTTTTTGATTGCTTACAGCACTCCATCTGTGACTCACTCTTTAAACAAAAGAGAAAAAACAAGCAGTGTTGGTGTCTTTTAATATGCCCACACCATTCCAGAAAATGCTTTGAAATGGTGCTGTGATTACTATTCTCTCTTATAATTTAATATATTAAATCCAAAATAAACCAAGCCCTTTTTAAGTTAGGAAGCCTATGAAACTGTGTGTGAAGCTTTGATATAGAGTTTCTTGGCCAGTACAACTGAAGGAAAGTGATTGTGTAGGAAGTTCTAGTCTGAAGGATAAATCTTATCAGTAGGCCTTTGTATACTTCCATGTGGATCTCTCCTGCAGTGCTACAAAAATAAAAAGAACAGCCTGAAACAGAGAGCATTCTGATAATCTTAATCATCTTCTAGGGAGAAGGAGTACACCTACAGTAGAGACAATCCTCCCAGCAGCCTCAGACAGCTTGATACTAGGAAACCTGTGAGACAGAGCAGTGTTAGGCAAATCTGTTTAATCATTCACTTGGAGGGCTTCAAATATCAGTACTTACCCATGGGATTCCTGGTGTTCTGAAGTCCTGCACGTCCCGACTTTTACCTGGAAACTACTGATACCCTGGTGGTTTGATGTAGTCACTCATGAAGACCTTTGATTTTTAAAGATACCTGTGGTATTTCAGAATAAAATTTTTAAAATAACTTTTGAGAACACCTATCCACCTGGAAGTCAGCTGTAACAGCGAGCTCTTGCACCAGACTTCACAACATCTGCACACTCTCCAACTTTATATTACCTTTGGTCATGCTATGCTAAGTTAAACAAATTGTTGTTTCTAGACGTGTCAAATGAAGGGTATGTGAACTGGGATTCAGTGTGCCTATGGCCAGACAGACTGGCAGGAGCAGAACTTGAGTTTGAATCATAGAATCATAGAATGGTCTGGGTTGAAAGGGACCCCAAGGATCATAGAGCTCCAACCCCCTGCTACAGGCAGGGACACCAACCTTCAGGCCTGGATCTACACAAGGTTGCCCAGGGCCCCATCCAACCTGGCATTGAACACCTCCAGGGATGGAGCATCCACCACCTCTCTGGGCAGCCTGTTCCAGCACCTAACCGCTCTGTCTGTAAAAAAGTTCCCCCTAATATCCAATTTAAACCTTCCTTCCTTTAGCTTTAATCCATTCCCCCTTGTCTTGCCATTGTCTACTCCTTTAAAAAGTTGATTCCCCTCCTGTTCGTATCTAGGTATGTCTGAATCTAAATATTTCTCACTCCACGTCCCAAAAAATTAACAGACTGGGACATTTTCTTCATGCTTGTTAGTGAGTAGCTGCAGAAATCACTGCTCAGCTCTAGTGAGGAAGGTAGACTGTAGACTTTTGCTTTATCAGGCAGGTAGGCCTATCTCAATATAAACAAGCTACACAGGCAGCAGGACTGGGAAGTAAAGGCTGAATGAAAGCCAAGGTTTGTTTAATTTAGAGAAGAGGCGACTTGGGGGTCATGTGATCCTTTCACATGTAATTACAGGAGTGCTTCATAAGAGAAAGGCGTAATCTGTTCTCCCTGCTCATGTGGATAAGATAAAAGCAGCAGGCTGAAATTACAGGAAGGAAAATTTAGATTAGATGTTTTCCACTTGTTAAGATAGTGAAACATTTGAAAAGCTTGCCTGGGAGAAAGTAGGATATCCAGGCCTGGAAATAATAGGGATGGTTAAAATGGTGTTCGTGCGTTCACACAGCTGGTACGGGCTAGATTAGCATGTTTAACCTGTGGAATATGGACCACAGAGAAACAGTCCATGAGATATGCAGGGTGCATGCAGCTTGAAAGGGCAATGGCAGAACAATTTAAAGAAACTCCTCCATCTGTAGCCAGCAGGGGGTGGGGGTGGCAGACCTCTGCCCTCTCCTCTGAGGGTTTATTTGACATGTTGGGGGCAAAACCAGTAAAAATACCATTTTGTAGAACGGTAACTCTTTGACCAAATGCTGACTGATGCACTCGTGAGTCACTATCCCTCCTAATCGTGATCAAGTTCTGAAATGCTAAATGGCCCACAGCCTTTCCTGATCAAAGAATGTTGAGGTATCTTTGACTACCTGACTGTCTGGGTTCCCCATAACCTCTTGTCTAAGATAGTGTGAATTTCTGAGAGAAAATAACTTGCATGTATACCTGGAGATTTTTACACTGTGTTGATAACAAGCAGCTACTGCGAAGAGCCAGTCCTTTGTCACTGAAGGCCCACAAGAACCTTCTGCATTTTGAGCATTATGCCTCAGAATTAAACATTGCAATGCAGGTCTGCTCCCTCTGTGCCATGAAGAAGTCATTGCTGGGATTGAGATAAACTTGGGAAAGGGTGGACAATGGCAAGTACCGTGTCATAACTTGGGTCAGATGTTTTCTTCACAGTTCCTTCTCTGCCTGTAATGCTGAGGCAGTGCCCTGTGTATGTACCAAAGAGTTGCCCTTTGGTAACCAGGAGTTCTTCCCTCTGCCAGCAAAGAAAAGGAAGGAGTCCTCTAGTTAGCCAGTGGAATTTCAAAGGGACCAGCTGTGTTGCTGTTGAATCACCAAGAAAACTATGGCCTTGTTTGCCTGCTAGCAGGGCACAGGAATCACAAGGAACATCTGCCAATGGTAACAAAAATCACAATGTTTTGTTAGGTCTCCACTCCTATGGATTCACTCTTTTGGCCCTACCTCATGCCCTTGTATCAGTATTTCCCATCTCCAATCTGTGTCTGCTGCTGGGTACCTCTGGCAGGCAAAAAAGTGCCTATATGAGTGGACTGCTTGCCAGTGCTGAGTGCTGCACAAATGGATGTGCTTCTCCCTGTCTTTCCCTTGGAACAAGTGTTGAAAAAGTGCTGATCACCATTAACCTGATTTTCCCTGAGACCTCTGTCCTACTTTTGTTTGAAATTAGCTAATCGTTTCAAAAGGTATTACAGGAAGCAGACAGATGAACAAACAGATACCAGCATTGCCCAGTAAGCTCTTGTTTTCTTAGAAAGCCAGGCTAAAATGAGCACTGTTTAATCAAATTGTTGCTGCCTGTGAGTTGGTCATCAGGCACTGAGCTCAGAAGGACTGGTTTTGTGCCTCACCAATGATGAAGCCTTCTTTTGGGAAGAGGGAGAAGTTAAGGCAATGGATTGAAGGATATAACAAGAGGGTAACTGCAAGAACCTCAGTATAAAGTGTCACCTTCCAAGGACACCTTTATTAGCCTTCTTGTCATGTAATTCATAGCAAAACATCACCTTTTTAAAAAGCATCACTCAGATTGAACTGGGAACTTTTCAAGTAAGAAGCAATGATTAGAAAGCATTATGCACAGTTTAGTCTCTCCCACTAGTTACATTAGTAGTTTTGGGCGGTCTGAACTGTACCTTGTTACTGCAATACACTCTGGTCTTTGAAAGCATTCCACTGTGTTCATCTTCAAGATGGCTTTCATGCCCTGTAGACTCCAAGGTAGCAAGTTTTCTCCATAATTGTCCAGTCTGAAACTGCAATATCATTTGATTCTGTAGTGCTGTGCCCCAAGGATGATTCCAGTCCATATGGGGGGATTTGGACTGGTGGTTTATCTTGCCATCTTTAGGGAAGACCTTGGTATCTTGAGAGCTGTTAGTCATAGACAACAGGTTGTGCAGTGTGCGTACTAACATATCCCACACCTTCCATGGGCTCTGATCTATAGGAAAAGCCATGCTTGTGGTGGTGGTTTAAGACAGAGTATGTTGATGTGTTCACTTTCACTGCCTTCCTCTACCACATCTCCAGCCATGCACACGAGCCAAAGTAAATTGCAGGAGTATATGCCCAACCTCTGCCAATTCTTGTAAAGTACCCTGTGGATCACAGATAGCTGGCCTTATTAAATGCAAACGTGGCTTTCTAAAGAGAAAAAAAAAAGAAACTTAGGCAATCTCTTTTTGCCAGGTTACCTCAGTGCATATAGCACAGTACTTCTTTGCACGTGTTGACCGTTTTATATCCAGAAGAGACCCTCCCTGCAAACCTTCAGGCTGCATCTACTGCAGATGTATAGCTTGAGGTCCACAGCCTTAATACAAATATTGCCTTTGCAGTGTTCATGTTGCATTCAAAAAATGCATTCCCTGTAGGAAATGCAGGGAGGACACAGGAAATGCAAAAAGGTTTCTGGTCATGCCTCCAGATTGATATGCTGGTTTTCTGTCATCATAAGCCTGTGGTATTTGTTTTCTTTGGATATCAAAGTCATTATTTAAGCAAGTCGATTATGTAAGCAAGTTATTTTAGCAATGCTCACATTCCCATTATGGGAAATGCAAGGGCTTTCCATTGTTCTCTCTCGGCTGTTGCTAACCTCCCGTGCAAATCCACCTGCCTCCCATAGGTACGTCTAAAGAACTGCCACATGAGGAATTCTTTGGGAAACCTGGACCTTTGTATTTTACCTACAGAGAACAGTGATCTTATGTTGGTATCAAGGGAGTTGCTAACACATTGACAAATACTGACTTGCAAAATGAGGCAAAAATCTCCCATCCAACTCAGATAATCCCCTTGAGCTCAAGTCTAAGATAATGAGTCATGTTTATCAATCTGAGGTCACTGGTTGAAAGGTGCTCCCTGTTCAAGCAGGAGGAGGGAGGAACAAGCCAGAGTGCCTCAGAGTGTCATTCTCTTTCTTTTCCACCCAGTTCCAACAGATCAGGCTCAGGCAACCCAGGGAAATCGGGCCCTCCTCTGAGGGCTCAGTTCAGCAAAGCTCACTCTTGAGGCAGCTGGTCTGGTTGCCTATTCTGTGGTCACTTCAGATGCAGTAAATACACTGGAGCTCATGCTCCAGCACCATGCTTGAACAGTGCCTAAAAATGTGCATGTGAACCTAAGATATTTGGGTCACAGATTTATAAAGCATTTGTATGCCTACCTAATTTCATGTATGTGCCTATCTTCAGTGTGTTTAGTAGGGACTGAGAGGCGCCAAGCTGAAAGACAGCTGGTTCATTGCCATGCAAAGAGCTGCCTTTTCATAGTGACTGGAACACTTGTTTGCATCTGTGGTTTGATCATGTCATTTAACTTCTCTGCCTTGGTTGTTTCACCTGAGAAGCCAGATTGCTAGGGCTTGCCATTTTGACAAATGATGTAGGAGGATTAATTCATGAGCATGTGCCCTGAACTTCAGAGAGGTCTGTCAGTATGAAAAACTATAATTAAGAATTGTTTGTCCTGGACTTGAAAACACTTGCACAATAGCCTTATTCTGAGCACAGCGGACTGTTTAGCACCACTGCTCAAAGCAGGAAAGCTTGAATGTGCTCAGCAGGATCAGAATCAGACTGAAAATTTACTGTTAAGACAGCCATTGGAAATCCAAATTTTGGGAAGAACCTAAGGATTTTGGAGCCAAGGGAGACTCCAAAATCCAAAGCAGTCAGTAATAGCTTTCCACCACCTCCAGCAGGCTTTGAAACAAGGTTGTATCTCCTACAACTGTCTCAGATGGTTATCGCTTCATCACCATACATTCTGCTTCTCTCAGAAAACAGGAATCCAGCAAGCTCTTCAAGCCAGGAGACAAGTTCTTCTGACATCAAGGAAAGGAAAAAACCAGCATGTTGTTTCTGCACCAGCTATCAAAATGTCCTAATTTATAAATATAAATGGAAAAGAATTGCGAAGGATTGGAACACATACTTGTGGGAGTGAGCAGCTTTTTCCCTCAGGCGGAATTTGGACTTGGATTTGATCTTGAGATAGCTGTGGAGTTGCAAAGCTGGTTTCATGGAGTTGTAAAAAGTCAGTATGATGCTGAAGAAAAAAACTAACCCACAGGCTTTTGGAAATAGAATAAAGGATTTGAGAGTCAGGAGCAGCACATCTGTTTCACCTATAGATGCTGGATCCACATGGAGATGGTGAGTGATAGGGAGTGGAAAATGACAGGCAATGTTCACCACCACCTTCAGATAAAACCTACTTCGCAGGAGATTTGATCTCCATGCTAGAATATTGTATTGTCCATTTCATACCCCTGCATTCCCAGTGAGGATTTCTTGAAAGTAAAGGGAGGAAAAGAGATAGATGCTGTATAGCCTGATAGCCTGGATTTTAGTAGTTATCTGGGGTACAGAGAAAGATCTATGGAAATGGTGAAAACTAATGCAGAGGGCTGTAGGACAGGAGCAATCAGGAGCTGTTTAATCCAGTTGCTGATGAAAAAGTAAGGCGGAGGTAAAGGTATGGGGGGAGCAAATGTGATAGCAATTTATTTGGAGGAAAATATGTAGGAAAAAACTCAAATGCAAGGTGATGCTTCTTGGCTAGAGCATTGTCTTTGCACAGGGTGGGCCCGGCTAGATGTGGCATTTGGCACTACTTCCACATGGTGGGCAGGAACAAGAGTGGAGTGCATGGGAACTTCCTACATCTTCCTACCTGCTGTGTCAGGTAGTGTTGACAGTCTTGTCTGTGTGCCCATTTCACGAACAGAAGGTTGGTCTTCAACCAGGGGCCAGGTGGAAATCATTAAGTATGTGGGGAGAGAGCAATAATAATAAGATAAATGATTGGTGAGGAGGTTGGCAGCACAAGACCGGGGATGTATGGCAGTGGGACTGCGACCCTTCGCTGAGGGAACACCAGTGGTAGCAGGAGGGCAGGGGATTGAGAGCTCCTGAGTTGGGGTCTGGCTTTGAGAGATGTAGGAGGACAGGGCTGTGAGGAGCAGGAGGTGGAGCTGGTTGTGAAGAAGTGGGGTGCTACATGAGAGGGTTGAAACATAGAGGATACATGCTGAGGCTGACATTTGGGGAGGGAAGAGAGAGAGAGGAATAGTTTGAAAGGAGGTCTGGGGTTCTGATTTGGAGAGGAGCAAAAATCTGTAGGAGATTCACATGAGAAGAGAGGACAGGAGTCTTCCTTGGTAGCCTGTTTTCTACTCACAGCTTCAGTGGGTAAAAATAGTCCTACACTCTCTGTTACCTGATGCACAGCTATGCCTCTCTTCTTGCTCTTTCCCACCCCAGAATGGGGGTCTTGCTTTTCTAAGGTTTCCCATCTCTTCAGATGACCTTTCAAAGCTGATGTTAGCCTAGGAGGCTGTGCAGCTGTCTTGTGCAGCAGGCCACTCTGGGAAACCACATACAGAAGAAGAAAACACAGAATCTCCCCAGGCCTGGGGATACAGCCCTCCACACTGCAAACCACAGCTGTTGCCATGGTGCTGTGCTGGGAGAGTGGCTGCCTCTGGTGTCACGTTCTGGCCAGATACATGATACCTCCAGCTCAAGACTCTTTCAGCTTTGGCTCCAGTTTTCTGCCCTGGGTGTTTTCCTTTGTTTAGAAAATCTGCCAGGGTTTGGTCTGCAGAGACCTTCCACTTCTGACCAAAGTCAGTACTGAGCTGTTCACATTGGCTGGTTTGCTTTGTCTGAGCGGAATGTGCTTAATTGTTGACATTTAACCTGCCACTTATCATTTGTGACTGATGCTTGTTCACTGCATGGGGAGAGTTGGGGACAGATATGGATGTGCCCAGGCATTTCCAGATGTTTGTTGTCCTTACTGTTGCAGCTTTATTTAAGCAGGGGGAGCAGATCTTGTTAGTACTTACATCTGCAGTGTTGATTCCCCTCTTGGGTTGCAGCATTTCAGCCAGTGGCTGCTGTATCAATGTCCAAGAGTTGCAGGCCACAATGATCTCAATTTGGGAAGGACAGTGTGGTGAAGTGCCTTATGTCTGCCTGACTCTGAAGGCTGCTTGTTACATACCAGTGCAGTTATAGTTATAATTGTAATTGCAGCAGATCTCCTCTGACATGGGCTTTCCAGACACTGGTGGTGCTGTAAAAAGCTGCTATTTACCCAAGAAAAGAAAGGCCATTTGACCTGGTTTGGTATCTGGCATGCAGTCTCAGTCTAGTCTGAACCATTTGTATCAGGAGAAAGAAGAAACACATGAAAGGGGAAACTGTACAAGGGGGACTTTACAGGAGGTTGCCAGTGTAGATGGAAGCCAAAACCACAAAGCCGTCATATCTTGGTTTGAGATGTATGTACCCCTAGATGATCAGAGCATTCTATACAGTTGCAGTACTTGGCATCTCCTTTTGGAGGTCAAGACCGGAATGATTTATGTGAGACTAGCTAAGGTTTCCTTAGAAAGGACACCATTCTGTCAAATCACATATGTTTGCAGAATCATAGGATCACAGAACAGTTAGGGATGGAAGGGACATTAAAGATCATCAAATTCCAACCCCCTGCCATGGGCAGGGACACCTCTCACAAGACCAGGTTGCCCAAAGCCCCATCCAACCTGGCCTTGAACACTGACAGGGAGGGGGCAGCCACCACTTCCCTGGGCAGCCTGTTGCAATGCCTCACTACCCTCATAGTGAAGAATTTCTTCCTAATATCTAATCTAAATCTACTCCTTTTCAATTTAAAACCATCCTCCCTCATCCTATCACTACATGCCCTTCTAAAAAGTCCCTCCCCAGCTTTCTTGTAGGTCCCTTCAGGTACTGAAAGGCTAATATAAGGTCTCCCTGGAGCCTTCCCCAGGCTGAACAACCCCAACTCTCTCAACCTGTCTTTGTAGGAGAGGTGCTCCAGCCCTCTGATCATGTTTGTGGCCCTCCTCTGGACCCATTCCAACAGTTCCATGCCCTTCTATGTTGGGGTCTCCAGAACTGGACACAGTACTCCAGGTGGGGGGTCACGAGAGCAGAGTAGAGGGGCAGAATCACCTCCCTCAACCTGCTGGCCACTCTCTGTTTGATGCAGCCCAGGGTATGCTTGGCCTTCTGGGCTGTGTGCGTTCATTGTTGGCTCATGCTGAGCTTCTCATCCACCAGCACCCCTAAGTCCTTCTCTGCAGGGCTGCTCACCTGCATTATCTCCCAGGATTGCCCTGACCCAGGTGCAGGAGTTATTCCGGAGAGGAAAAGACCACTTGGAGGATTTCTGTTCTGCTCAAGTACCGTGTGCTCCCCTCACTGGTGTGTTTGATTGAGTGTACTTTTGAAGACCTGTGGTGGTCTGGCCCTGGCTAGAGGCCAAATGCCCACCAAGCTGCTCGCTCACTCCCCCCTTCAGCAGAAAAGGGGAGAAAATATATTTTCAGAGGCTCAGGCCCTGAGATAAGGACAGAGGGATCACTATCCAATTAGTGCAATGGGCAAAACAGACTAAAGAAAAGTGATTTATTACAACTACAACTAATACACCCAGTGAACTGGAATGAGATAAAAGTAAGAAGTGGCCAGGTCTTAAAGCACCTTCCCCCCACCCCTCCCCTTCTTAGCAAACTTAAACTTCATCATGGTCTTACTCCCTTCTTCCCCCCAACATGGCGCGGGGAGGGGCAGGGAATGGGGAGTGAGGTTCCGGCGGTACCAGTTGCTTTCCTTCCCCAGATCTTAACACTTCTACTTTCCCCCACCCCTCGCCTCTTCGCACCCTTAGCTTTAATCATCAATTTGCTCCCTTCTTCCCTCCCGGTATTACAGCCCCAGGAGGGGCAGGGAATGGGGAGTGGGGGGTTTCAGTCCATTCCGCCCAAGCTGTCTTCTGTCTCAGCTTGGGGGGGACACGGCATTGCACACACACACACACACACACACTTCCCTTATGGCGCCGTGGGGTCCCACCCACGCCAGAGTCATATCCACGAACTTCTGCAGCGTGAGTCCTCTCCATCGGGGAGTCATCTCCTCACCACAGCCCTCTCAGCAGGACTCCCTTCCGTAGGGTGCTGGCATTCAGGCCCAGGCTCCCCTGGCCTGGCTCCCCACAAAGTCACAAGTCCCCTGGCAAACCTGCTGAGGCGTGGATCAATCTCTTCACAGGGTGTAGATGTCTCTGCTCCCCATCCTCACCCATGGGCTGCGAGGGGACACCCGCTTCACCATGGTCTTCTCCACGAGCTGCAGGGAAAACTTTCTTTCCACGTTCTTTCCCACACCCCCTCTCCTTTTGGGCCTGGCATTGGTATTGGTCACATCTTCCCACTCTGCGTTCCAGTGGCAAAGTGTGCCAGCCAGGAGGTTTTTTTCTCCAATATGTGATTCACAGAGGTGCTATGAATCCTTCTCTGATTGGTCAGAGGTAACTTTGGCCTTGAATTGGCTGATGTTTACTGTCTGGAACTCGCAGAAAACTGTAACTGCTGCTTTGCAAAAGCCATCTCAGCAGCACAGCTACAGCAAACTGCAACAACACCTTTGCTCATGTTCATGCCAAAACCTCTTTCTTCTCATGGTTGTTAGTCTAGATTAGCTGCTAGTGAATCCATTTGATTTCCATACCCAGGCACAAGGCAGAGGAATCACTGAGCCTAGGGGAGTTAGGGTGATGAGAGGAGGACCGCTAAGAGTACCCATGCTCAGGCAGAGGTTTTTCAGACTTATTTTGAGGTGGCATATGGTTGATTTATCTGACTGAACAAAGCACTGTTGACTTTATTAACATATGGCTGCATGCTTTGGTCTGAGAGATGAAGGTCTCCCTATTATTCCTTTTGTGCTAGGCACTGCATCCTCTGGGACATAGCTGAGGAGATGTGCATGTTGGATTGATTTGTGGGGGTGAAGATGCTGGAGTGATGCAAGCTCTGTGTTAGAAGACAGAGAAAAAGCCCCTTCCCTCATACCTTCCTAACAGCCAATTATGCCCTTGCCATATGGATGACACTGCAAATAAACCAATCTATGACTGTCTCCTTTATCCTTTATATGGCAAGTTGGAGGAAGGGAAAGAGCCTTGGTTTGAGCTCTAGAAAACTCACTCATTAGAACAGACCCAGACACAAAAACTACACTGAGCTCTTGGGAACTGGCTGAAACTTGCTTTTCCCTACCTTCACTGTTGGTGTTCCTGTTGCTGGAGCATCCTGGACTCCCAGACCTGGCCCCTGGTCTCCCTGTCAGAAGCAGGATGGAGGGCTTTCCCACACTCAGGATTGCACCTTTGGTGCTGGGGAGTAGCACTGAGAACTCAGTAGGACTTGGCATCTCAGGGGTAACCATTTTTCCATCACTTTTGGAGGGGTTTGGGAAGAACATGTCCAGCTTCAACCTGGCTGAGACCGCTCCTTGGGTTCTTCACTCTGGAGAGCTTTTAGTCCCAGAGTTTAGGGCCCCTAAATGACACCATGAAAGCTGCAGCTTTTGGAGGTAGTCCTAAGGAAAAGGTTTAATGACCTGTCCCTGCTGTGGGCTCACTAGTCCTGCACAAACTCCCAGGAACTGTAGCTGCTTACTGGGGAGGGGATAGTGCTCTTGGCTTGCTCAGAAGATACAGACAGATGGGGCTGATTTCTGGGCCCTGCACCCTTCTGCTAAAGAAAGAGCCAAAAAGAGAGGTTTGCTAGAGATGGGGAAGGACAAAATTTAAGATTAAGAGGTGGGGGGCATGTGCCATGAACCTGCCAAAACAGGGACATTCAGCAGGGTGTCCTGGTTCTGGCCAGGCCAGAGTCAACCTCCCCAAGCAGCCAGCCCAGGTGAGCTGAGTTAGCTCAGGCTGTTTTCCACACTGCTTGACATCACTTCCCTATAAAAGGGGCTGGTTTGGGAGCAGTAGGGGTTTGGTGTCTCCAGGACAGTCTGAGTGTGGCTGGGGTGTCTGGTCAGTCCTTGTGTTGTGCAGCACTCTGTAATTGTCAGGTCAGTAAGGTACTCTGTGTTATCACCAGGTGTGAGTGTAATTGGCTGTTACTGTTCCACATTCATGGTGATTTTGTCAGTAAATCGCCCTTATCCCACCCCACAGAGGCTATGTCTCTTTCCTCTCTGGGAGTGAGCCAGCAGCACATGGCTCTCAGCCACTGGTTGCGGCTGAACCATCACAAAGGTTTCATGTGTCCTTCAGTTTGGTTTGGGCTAGATTTCTAAAGAGTTTCCCAGCAGGTGAGGTACCTGTGCTCTGAGGTACTTGTTTTTTGATGTAAATATCAAATCAGTCATGCCAAAAGTCTGATGGGTGGAATAATAAGCCTCTAAGATTTCCCATCAAATGCTGTAATTTTGGCCAGTTACAGGGCTTCCCAGGCAGAGAATATTGGTCATTTCCTTTCCTCCCAAGGAATGTGTCAGATAGAGGAGGGAGTAAAGCTAAATCTCTGGAAATAAGAGATGGAGGGTCTGAAAGAATTATGTTTCCTGGAGTTCTGGGCATGACAAGACTCTTGAGAACTGTCAGGGAGGGAGCAGACAAGAGTCAGTTAAACCCTAAAAGGCAAGTTTGCAAGAACTTCGGGTGGGATGCCAAGCCAGTTTGACTACCTGTGAGGAAAGGGCCACGTGAAGAATGATACTGACAGGCCTTGCAGCATACCCCTTCTCACAGTGGTGCCAGCTAACTGTCTTGTGCATGCACTAACCCATTCTTTGCCATGGCTGTCACCCTGGGCATTGCTATAATGATTTATTACCGCTGCCTGACTCTTCTTGAGAAATAATACAAAGGTTACCCTCTTTACAAGCATCCAGTTGTTTCCTAGTCTGTGCCTCCAAATCTGCTGTTCCTCTTGTGCTATTGTAAGTACTTTTCCTCCCTTAATTCAGAAAGAGGGGGTTTCGATGGTGATTGTTTTTCTGAGTAAAAGTTTTCCCAGCTGTGTCCACTAAAATCCAGACACACAGAGGAAAATCCAATAAATTATGAACTCATTCTTTCCATCTACAGATAATGGTATTTCTGAATCTTTGGTGGTTTTTTCTTTGCTTTGGCTTTGTTGGTTTGGGGTTTTTTTACTGTTATTATTGCTAGCCACCTTCTCCCTCTTGGAAAAAGAGAATCTCTATTTGATTTGAAATGCGAGTCCTGAGTACCTGGATGATGGCTTACATGTGGTTTCTGCCTTTTAAATGAGGCGGAGCAAATGGGAAGTGAGTTTCCTGTACTCCTCTCATCTCCCTGTGTGAGAGGAATAATGAGCAAAAGAGCACTTTTACAGGCAAAAGATTAGAGAGTTTATGCATTGGTTGTTCTTTACAGACCACCAACTGTGATACACCTCTTTCTTTTTTTCCTGAGGGGGCAGGATGGTGAAAGAAGGTGTTTTCAGCCATGAAGTTTTGACCCAGATGATTAATGTTAGTTTAGGAGGCTAGTGCCAGCTTCCTGGAACAGGTGCTGACACAGAAATGCCATGATGCTCGACCCACGCAGCAGTCCAGGTGCAGCGCTGTGGTCCCACGTCATGACCAGAGGCGGGTTTGACACATGTAGTACGGTCAGCAAAATGGGTTTGGTTTGCTGCCCTGCTCCCAGTCTGGGGGTCAGATGCAGGGCTGTTTGATGGGCACACCTCAGCAGCCACTGTATAACTTAGCCATTGTTTTGTTTCTTGACCTCCCATTTTTCACTCAACACTCCTTGCAAACAAGTAATCCACCACAATTACTTTTTTGTCTTGGGTCGCAGTTCTGCTCAAACTTTGTATTTTCAGTAGTGTTATGTAGGCAACCTCCACGGTTAGGATTACCAGAGCACTGCTGGCCTTGCAAGGCTCCACTCCCCAAAACATCCCCAAGCCCCTCCTTACACAACTCCTTAAGTGAGCTGTGAGATCCAGACATCCCTCGTGGTGCTTTCACACTATCTGTTGTGGCCAGCAAATTCAGATGTCACCACTGATGGCCGTTTACCTAACTGAACCTCAGCCCACGACCCAGGCCACAGCCGGGTCACCTGCCTAGTGTGTGAGCTTCCTGATCTCCCCTCACTGCCCTTGGCTGGGCTATTTGCAGCAGCCTAGCCACTGTACCAGGCTGGACATGCCTGCAGGGTTGACTGTTCGCCATCTTCAGAGAGGTTGACTGATGGCTGCCTGCCTCTCTCTTTCATTTTTAATGCTAGGTTGGGCTGTGTCAAAATATATGTAGTATGCTTGAACTTAAAACCTCAAGCAATTTTGGAGTGCATTGTAGATGTGACAAGCTCTCACAGCTACTTCACAAGCATGCCAATTTTTGTATCAGCTTTTGCTGCAATACATTTTCTCATACAACTAACTGGAAACTTAAATCAAGCATTTGGACAAAAAATTATAGATTTCTTTCATAAATGCCCTAAACCTGCCCTGTTTTTCCTCTGATTGCCTGTCAATGACAATATTTTGGGATTTAATAGGGCCCTCTTGCAGAAAGCAATGATTAATGGTGTAAGGAATACCACCTTCTCTTGTGCAGATCTCCAGGGGGTGGTGCCAAGCCACATCACCTTCCTTTGCAGTGAAGGAAACCAACAGCTACATGCCAGTGTGGCAGAGGCTTGCAGGATCATCCTTCCCCAAGCTAGCAAATGCTGACCTCTCCTAGTCCTGTGGCACAAGAGCATATTCCCAGCAGCCTAAATGTCTGTGTGACTCAGGCCAGATGCCTGGATGGGAGAGAAAAGGTCAAATACTTCTAAACAGAACACAAATAGGGGGAGAAAAAAACCCAATTTGGAGTGCAGCTGCCACCTAGGTGCCTGGGACCGGGTGAGGCACCAGCCCTTCCCCATGCCCCCTTCAAAGCCAGCTTTTGCTCTCAGCTGCCTCCTGGTCTCTGGCAGCATTACCTCAGCCTTGCTTGGAAGCAAGAAGGCAGAGCACATCACCTCTTCAGAGACCCAGGCGCTGGGAGGATTTTTTTCCGCTGCATTAGACAGCTCAGATGTGGGACAGATGGAGAATCTGCAGCCTGTGCCCCTGAACTGGCTCCCAGGGCCTCAGAGGCGCCTGAAACAGATGGGACAAAACCCTGCGGGGCTGAAGTGTGCTTGGCATTGCAGCCTGGGCTGGGGGAGAGGGGTGAAGCCCTCCAGCACATCACTCTGCCCTGCCAGGGCACTGTGGTCCAGGGCATGTGATGGCCACGGATGGAAGGGCCGTGGCACTGCATCGCATGGACATGCTGCTCCTGCGAGTGCCAGACTCAGCCCTGGCACGTGGGGCAGAAGCAGATGAGGTGGTACCTGCGGGCCTGTGCAACGACCTCTTTGGGAGCCATGCCAGCCATTGTGGGGTATGGAAAGACAGGTTTCCATCCAGCTATTCCTGGAGGACAGAAATGATCAGAGTGGAGGGCTGCTGAGCGGGCTGGAGGCAGATTCTGCCTCCTGGGATACATGGGTTAGCTTGACTTGGGGTGCTGGGGAGCTGGTTGGGAGGCTTGAGAGAGAGAAAGGAAGCTGAAGGGAAAAAGCAGGATGCCTTCTGGGATACAGAGTATGCCAAGCCTGAAGAACCCACATGACTGAGGCAGTGCAGTCTCCTGGAGGGTGGCGTGGGTGGAAAGTAGGACCAACACTGCTTAGGTAAGTACATGGCTGGAGGAGGTAAGAAGAAAGAGTGTGTTTGGGTTAGGAGGACCAGCATGAGCTGTGTGCGCCACAGACCTGCTGGGAGGAGAGTGGAGAGATGGTGCTGGATGGAGCCTCCAGATGAGCTGGAAGAGCAGAAGGGTGGTGCTGCCACCCCTCTTGCTGCCAAACAGAGAATGCTCCAAGCCAGGGTGCATCATGCTTTATGCCTGCACTTAGTTTTTGCTCTCAGAAGTGGATTTTTGTGCTGTTTTCTTGGTGCTGGAAACTTGAAAGGCTGAGGTCACCCTGAGCTGGCGGGGAGCGTGGCTCTGTCCGGGAGCTGGGAGGACGACTGGGAACAAGGCTGGGCTTTGCTTTCCCCTCAGCTGCAGAGGTGCTGTGTGTCTGGGTGTGGTACAGTTATGTCAGTGACTTCATGGTGATGCACTTTGACCACCAGGACTGTCCAAGGCCTGCCACTACAGGAGGGCAGCTGGAACAAAGGAGCAAACTTAGAAGTGTTCACCAAGTCCTGATCCTTGCTCCAGATTACTCCCAGAAAGCCTGCCCTCAGTTTTGGTAGTTTAGAAAGAAGTTTCCAACTGCTACTGAGCAACATGCAAATATGCTGAAACTGCAGAAACTAACACCAGAAACTTGTCTCCCATCCATCAGCTACTCCTGTAGCTAACCTCTGTAACTGGGCCCCAGGAGATTTGGGGGTGTTTTCTAAAGCGCAGCTTCTGATGGGGAAACCCCGCTCTTTCTGTCATTGAAGAGGACAACTTGCAGAATTCCTGGCTAGGGAAATCCTAAATGATGTGGCTGCGCTCGGAAACCCATTGGTGAAGGAGAGTGAACGGTGAACACATCAGAAGTTTTCAATGTTCAGGTGGGGTTACTTGGAAGACATCGGTGTGCCTTTGCTCCTTGCAGTGGGGCTGTGCAGAAGGAAAGCCGCATGGCGTTGGGAAAGGCTTTTCGGTGGATTTTGCTGTTGTCGGTGTGTATATGTGTGAGGATTTCAGCAGCTGCGAGCGGCACTGAGGGGATTTAGGAGCAGAGCAGCGTGCGGCGTGCTCCGGCCCCCGCGGGCTGCTCACGCCGTTGCTGCGGGCGTGCAGCCAGGGCCGCGTTCCTCCCTCCGCGGCTTTCGGTAATCCTGAAATAATTCCCCCTTCTTTGAGGGAACACGTGGCGTAGTCCCTCGTACTCCGTTCCCCTTCCCTTTCACTACGGCCTCCTCCCCACAGCCTCCCCTTCCCTCCCCTGCCGGGCGGCCTCCTCCCGCTCCCGGGCCGAGCCCCGGCCCGCCCCCGGCCCGCCCCCCACCCCGCTCCCGGGCCCGGCCCGGCCCCGCCGCCCGGCCCGCGCCTCTCTCGCTCCCGCCGCGCCCACCGTGCTGGGGCCGCGCTGCCCGGCTCCGCCGCCGGCGCTACGGGCCGGCAGGGCGCTAGGGCCCGGCCCGGCCCGGCGCGGCTCGGCTCGGCGCGGCCTCGCGGGAGGGCGGCAACGATCCGCCGCGGCCGGCGATGGGAGATGGAAGGCGGCGGCGGTGCGGTAAGGGCGGCGTGTGCCGGTGCGGGGGTCGCGCTCAGCCGCGGGCGCTTTCCACCTTTCAGTTACTTCGACCTCTCTGCCTTTTACACTTCTCCCCTTGTATTCCACCCCCTCGCCCCGCTTTCCCCACAGCCCCCCCCATTTCCTTTCCTCCGCTTTTCTCTCCCTTTACCTCTTTTCTTTTTCCCTTTTATCCTGTTTTCCCTTTTCATTTTTTTCCTCGTTTTTTCTCCCCCGTTTCACGCTCGCCGAAGGAAAAAAAAAAAAGCAAGCTCGTAGCCCGCTTCTGCGCTCGTTACTGCTAGATCCCCGAGACGCGAACTGCGCCGGGGAGGCTGCTCAGGGACACCCACCCCCGGGCTGGGACCCCCAGCCTGCATCCCGTACAGCGGGTTTTACTTTGATCTCTGTGTAACTTGCCTGTGTAACAGGTCAGTACTGTTGCCGGACTGACCAGGTTTTCTGGATCACACCAAGTTCTCGATTAAATGACACGTTGTGGAAAAAGCGTTTCTGACTGGGTAGTAGTGCTGTGCTTTCTGCGGAGGAGTGGGGTTGAGGTGAATCTCCCAAAGATGTAAAGTTTTGGAACACCAGACGTATGCAGGAATGCTCCTGCGCAGGTTGAGGTGTTCCCTTCATCCTTGCTGCCGGGCTCTGGAAGCTACGCTTCTCAATGGGAACAAAAGCGTAGAGGTGTAATGAGCTTGAACTTCACACAAACTCACCAAAGATTCTGACTTCCCGAACAGATGCAGTATTTCCATGCCGTAAACAGCAATTACCTGGCTTCCACAGGGTGCCAGTTAGTACTTTGTCAGGCAGAGAACCTCTGTGTGTTATTGAGGTGATTTGGATGTGTAATAGGCAACTGCAATTGCTACTGCTTTTGCAGCTCCAGTCACGCTTTAATTCCGTCTGTGCGTAGGGCCATTAAAACAGGAAGTCAAACGCAGTATTTCTAATGAAACTGGTGGCTGCACACCCAGCGTTTGAATCAACTGTAATGGGCTGCTGAGAATATCCAAGCCTTTCTGGTTTGGCCAGCAGAAAGCAACCTCTTTCCGCTCCAAATGCTTTTTCATCAGACATAGCCTTCGTTGATGCGTTCTCAGCAGTTGGTACCAGTTTAATGCTAGCTATGGCTCTGGCCTGGCTTTTGATTTGTACAGGCTGAGAGTTAGCCGATAGAGATGTTGGCTTTGGGGTGTGCTGATGGTGGGAGAGAGGGTGGGGTTAAGCCATGTAGGAACCCCTGTGTAAACACTCTCCTTCAATTACAGCCTTCTTTCATTGCAGAAAATGAGCGTAAGAAAATCCTGTGGCGATATTAAAAACAACTCCAAGAAACTTTAGGCGCTGCTGACTTCAAAATTAAATACAACAAAAAAATTTGGACAAATTCTTGATACATAAACTTTTGCACAATTTATCTGTGTGAAAGGGGTCCTCTTGTGCTACTGTAACTCGAGCAGATTATCTGGTTTACTGTTGCCATTTCTATGCCATCACATTGAGAGGGAAAAGAGCAGTGAGGATCCTCTTGAAGATGCCAGTGTTTTGGGTTTTTTTCAGCAAGAATTGCTTTGCTGTTGTCAAACTGCATAGCTGAAAGACCTGGATGTCATTCAGAGTATTTCCCTTTCCCACCTACCCCCAAAATGGTCCTTTCTATTCTTGCTCATCTTACCAGGACAGTTTGGCATTTGGTTTTGCAGCTTTGATTTAAGAGGTGGTTTGGGGTTTGATTGCTGTGGGATGAAGAGGCAGCCTGTCTGCGGGAGTATAATGGACCAGTGCCATGGACCATCTTTGCAGACAAGTGGTTGTTTCCATGGGCATGCTCTGAGCCAGATGCTGGGAGCTTCAGCATTGGGGCTGGTGGTTGAGGCGGCACAAGTCACACCTTGCCTGTGGCTGTCAGTGCAGGGGAGGATGCTTAGTCTGTGACTGATAAACTGCCCTGGCACATGTAGCACTCCGGTTGCTTGAGACAGTCCCTGCTCCATGGAGAGGTGGACTGTCTCACCTGGGAGCTGGGGTGATTTTTTCTGAAGCATTGCATGCATTTCCTGTTGGAGTTCCTCTGTTTAGTTGCAAGGGTCCTGAGAGAAGGGGAGTACCTGGGGTATTGCTGTGTGCCAGTTTAAAGATAATTTGGAGGTAGGATAATGTAGTGGCTTAGGAGAGGGAGCACAAAGATGGGAGGGAGGGAATAGCATCTAGAGAGTGAGATTAGGCAGGTCCCCGGGGTACCAGAGAGCCATCTACCAAGCAGTGGTGCTCCAGCTGAGGCTGGGCAAACCTGTGAACTGCTGCCAAAACTCAAAGGTCGGGGAAGTTAGTCTCCAGCCAGTGTATCCCGCTCCCTGTCAGCTCTCTCACATGGGTGCTAGGGATCCCTAGGGTGCAGCAGCTGGTAGAGTTGACAGTGTGAGGTTTGTGGGCTTGGATGGAAGAAGTGGGAGCAGTGTCTCTGGGCTCCAGCGACACATGATGCCCGTTCTCCATGAAGGAACTCTTCCTTGCAGAGGATTCCTGATGGAAGGCAGTGTCTGGCTTCTGATGGAGCAGGAATTTCATGGTCTGGCTTTCCCACCCAGATCCATTCCACGGCCTGAGGGTTTTGTCACTTCCTGGTGGGTTGTAAAATTGTGTGTGGGTCCTTCTCTATGGAAGTTGTTGGAAAGGGGGTTATTTGATACAGAGCTACTCCAGATCATTGCCATATGGAGGAGTGGGGCCACAGATGGACATGTTTAGGTCTTGATCAACTTATGTCTCAAAACAGAAATATATGAATCTCTTTCTGAAAGGATTCCTGTCTTGCAGCACCCATGGTAGCAGAGGCTGTTTCCAGTCCCTTTTTCCTGTTTGCACTGAGGAAATGTTGAGGGGGAGAGGGTAAGGGTGGCAGAAGTCGTAACTTCCATGCGATGAGAAGGCTATTTGAGACCAGCTCTAAGTGTCTGCCCTACACTTTTTGGTCTGACCACAAGTGTCTTGTTCCTCTCAGGAATGGCACTGTCTGAAGTACACTTCATGTTTCCAGGTGCTTTTTCTGAGCACAGCACTCCTTGCTCCTGGATGCCTCTTGCTGTCGTGCCAGCTCTGGTCAGAGACCATGGGGATGCTAATGCTTCTGAGTGTTTGTTCTCTTGCATTACAGAAAAGAGCCAGGCAGGTTGTGGATGGGGCTTAAGAGCAGGGTGGGGTGAGGGTTAGCCCTTTGGGTGCGGGCTAGGTTGCTACAGGGTTGAATAAGGAGGCAGAGTTGCTCAGGTATTATCTATCCCTTGAAACTTGAATTGCTTCTGAATTGACTGCATTTCCTGGATGCTGCAAGCAAACAAACCTGCCTGGGCACGGGATCAAGCTGCCTGTCTGGGATCAAGCTCTCCATCGGAGCCAGAGCTCTGCATTTCCACCTCCACCAAGTGCCCCAGCCACCGTCTCTGGCTGTGGGAAGTGCATGGCATTTGCTGCGGCTTGCTTTGCTAACTATACGGAAAGATTTTCAGTGCTGTGACTACTGGACTAATCCCAAGGACACCCAGCTGGAGCTGGCTTTTGAGTTTGGGCTGCCAAGGCGAAAGCACAGTGGTCACTGTCACGCTTGCCCAGGGTTTCATGTTGCAGCCACAGAAATTGTTTCTGACACCTGGTGAAAGGAATGAGCAAGAGGGCATCCTCTTGAGCCTGTGATACAGTAGCTAAGTAGCAGTAAACCCGAGTGGCACAGGTCACACAAGCCTTGCTTTCTGCAGAAGCGATGAATGGGGCTTGCTTTCTCTTCTTAGTGTGAAACGGCACCGTGGAAGGGGTGGCTTGTGTCCAAAGCATACTCATCGTTTCTTTCACAACAGTTTTCAAACAGGAAGTGTCACTGTGGTAACAACTGCATCTCCCAGGCTGAACAAAAGCCAAGTGTGATGGCAAGATGCACTAAACCTCAGATCTGTCTGCATTTCAGTGTTAACAGAAGAACCCTTACCAGGAAAGCCTTTTTCTCACTTTTTTGGCATCTTCTGCCTTCCTGTCATGGCTGAAACTGACTGGTGTCTCCTGATGGGTTGTGGGGCCACAGCAGCCCAAGGACGCTGGTGCTGACACTGCATAGCTCACACTTTCTTAGCAAGCAGACTGCTCTTGCAGAAACACCTTTTAAACTCCCCAGTGCTTGCACAGCAAGAGGTGTACATGAAATTTGTTGGTGTGACTTCTAGTTTCTGCCTCAGTTGTGCCATGGAGAAGACAGCTCAGATCAAGCTTCCGTCAAATTTCTGATCCCCAAAAAATCAGATAAATCTAGTTAAGACTCAGAACCGTTTAGGTGAAAGCTGTAAAAATAAACCTGCAGGGTCAATGAGCTATGTCTGTGTTAGAAGGAGATGTACACACACACCTTCTTGTGTGCCCTGTTGCTGTATTGTAGCTCAGCAGTTCGCCCTTGCTCTTGTGTAGATTAGCTTGGGTTTGGGTGTGGGTTTGGGATTTGGGGGTTGGTTTTTTTAGTGTTCAATGAAACTGAGGTGTAAAAAATATTTTAATCACTTTGGGATGCTATCTTAAACCATTTTTAAAAAGGAACATGAGCTCTGCCAATATCTTGTCTTTCTTCTGTCTATAAAACCAGTGCTTACTTAGCTGGACATAGTGAATGTGCAGCACATGGAAAGGATGTGCCCTCCAAGTTCTCAGGACTCTGTGGATGTTGGCTTGGGTTTTGAAAAGAACTTAGCTGCCCAAAGATACAGAGGTTATGTCTGGTCTCTCTTGTGAGACACTTAGGCATATCCAAATTTTAGCTTCCATGAAGGTGAAATCCATGTGAGGCAGACCTGTAAACTGCTTAAATACTGTTCTGCTGTCTGAGACTTAAAAATGATGGAAGCTCACTACCTGCTGAAAAGCAGCAGTCTGTCAGTTTGCTAAATATACTCAGAACAGCTTGAACAAAAAAAGTAACTGCAAGATGTCTAATACATGCACCATTGAATTTTCTAAATAAAAGATGTGTGCAATTTTCCTTAAATCAGGTCCCCGTCACAATGCTGTTTGACATAACTCAAGAAAAATACTTGCACCGTGGCTTTATTAAAAGTTTTGAATCTTTTTTACTATCTTTACACTTTATTTCTAAGAACGTGGTGGTTCATGAAGTGAGCTGAGGCCCACCTCTCGGTGGGCTTCCTTTGATTGTTTCACATACCTTCAAAATAATCCATAGATATCCAGAGGTACTTACAGCACACACCAGAAGTCACTGACTTGGCAAATACAAAATGCTGAGTGACCTTTAATGGTAGAGTTCACACAGATACAGCTCAGCCAGTGTCAACCTTTGCATAATTAAAAAGCATTTAATTCTATATAACAGTGGACTGCTTCCTTCAACCAAACAACAAAGCATGCACTTCTCATTTAAGAAAAGTGCAGATGTAAAATAAGATGACCAGACTGAAAACAAATTTTACCTGCAAGTGATTGATACAGCTGCTACAGCATCCTGCTTTTGTCATTGTTCCCATCCCTTTTTCTGACCAGTGACTCTTGCTCCATTTCAGAATTGAGCCTTTCATCAGGCACTGAACTTCTGTGAAGTCTGCCTTTGAACAGGGAGGGCAGCTCAAATGGTATCTGTCACCTTTCAGTTTGCTCTCTTCATCCTGACTGCTTTGTGGGAGGCTACTCCTGGTGAACACATCCCGTGGCACTGGGAGCAGCATGGAAAGCCTGCAGTGCCTTGATGTGTTTTGGTGAATCCCTAGGCTGAAGGTATGGGGCATGTTGCAGCCAAAACTGAGGACCAATGCTGGCTGGGCAGTACTGAGCCTGAGGCCTGCCTGGTTCAGGGCCATGCCAAGGCTCGGTGAGCAGGTAAGAGTGGCTGGCTGCACCCATTTGGACCCAAGGTTAGTTTAGCCCAGGAGCACATTATGGGGTCACTGATGTCAGCAGATGCCTGGGAAGAGTTTGGCTTGGAGCTTCATGAGATGGATGTGATTTCTACATATGTTGTGGATTTGTATCCCTTGAGCTTGTTTGTCCTCCTTTTCAGCTGCTGTAGGATTTTAGTTTCCATGACATTGCTTTGCAGGGAGGTTTGTGGTTTTGGCTACAAAGCATCTCCTGGTTGGTGTGGTACTGACTGCTAATAGCTGTTTCTGATGTCCTCTGGCTGTTATATCAAAGGAGGTGTTTAATAACCGATTGCTCTTTGGCCTTGTGGCTGCATACATCTCTCAGCTGCCTCTGTCCTTCAGCTGAGAAGTTCTTACAGAGTTGGTCGAGCCTTCCAATAATCCAAACTTCTCTGCTGGAGAAGCCCTTTCCTTCCTCACCTACCTTCTGGCTCTATACACAGCTCTCTGCAACTCCTCATAGTTAGGAATTAGTTAGTCAGGTGTGAATCTATTTTACTAATGCTGTAATTTAAGAAGAGCAAACTTGTATTAGGATGCGGGAGCGTGTGTGTGAGGTCACATGGGAGTAAACTGGAAACCTTGCTAGTGGCCTTTTTGTGAGCACCAGTAGTACTCCCTCTGTGCTGTCAGTGCAGTGCCTTTCACCAGCCAGCAAGTTTGTTTTCATTCCAGCTCTCTGCATTTCGTGCTCTCCAAAGCTCAACGGAACCAGTCTTTCAGAGCAATTAGCATGACCTGTCAAAAGCTGTGAGGTTTGCTAAGCTCATGCCCACACAGGAGTGATTACAGTGCTTAAAAACAAGGGCTGGCCACTGTCTGTGAAAAGCTGTTGGGGAGGTTGTCTGTCCTTCACAGCAGAGGCAGAGCTCCCAAAGCCCATCTCTGTAAAGACTTGACTGTGGTGTGGAAGTTTGACCCACATGGGCCCTTTGGCCTTCTGGGAACAAGCTGGAGAAGGCTGGAAAGCTGTGGAATTCCACATATTCTTCTATCCCTCATTCATGAGGTTGGTTGGGGTTTTTGTTGTTGCTTGGGGTTTTTTTTCCTTTTTTTTTTGTTCTTTATTTTAAGCTATCTCCATTAACAGTTACTGTATTTCGCTCAGTCTCTGGAGAAACTCCTGAGGTGCAGAAGGTAAGATGAAAGTAGATGGTTAAAGGCCTGAGAGCATGTACTCACTATGTCAGGCTGCTGAGAAGCATTTGGCTTCTTTGCTGCCAGAGATGTTGGTGGAGCACTGAGAACGGAACGAGCACAGCCCGGGATTAGAAATGGTCCAGGTGTGGCTGTGAAGTCCTCTGTAGCTGGCTGTGCCTTAGAGGCATCCTGCAGAGGCCTTTTCCTGCATCCTTGCAGCAGTGCTGGTGGCTCTGTTGCCGCTGGTGCAGGGTCTCTTGCCCAGCTGCAGGGAGCCAGCTGTACAGCTGAGCAGGAGGGTGGTCAGCTCTGGAAGGAGGACCTGTGCACATGCAGAAGTGTGCAGAACTAGGGCTCCCCTGAGGCTGCCTCATGGTATGCTTTAGCTATAGGAACCCCTACCCCAACTAACCAGTTCTCTTCTGGTCTTTCAGTAAGCCTGACATGATTGGAGTAACATTTCTTTCTGGGGGTAAAGTGGCTGGATTTTATTAAGAAAGCTTGCAGGGATCTCCCTGAGGATGCTTTGACATCTCTGTCCTGGCTCACAGCCCTTCATAAAGCACCCTTAGAGCCCCTTCCTGCTGATGATTTTTTTTAGCATGGCCAGTCTCCTCCTGTCCAGTATTTCAGATGACTCTTGCTCCCTGAAGGCTCAAGCTTGGGCAACCATCCCGTTATGCTTTTTCCCAAACACCATTTTCCCAGGTCTCCTTTGAGGAGTCAGTCTGTCTAGCAGCATCTATCCTCTTAGGGAGTCTGAGGAACTCCAGACTGATGTTTGCCAGTTAATTATCTGCTTCTTTGAACACTTCCTCCTTATTAGAGTTTTTCAAAGAAAACACATGACCTTAAGTGTGAATGCTTTAGGAGGCATGGGTTTACCCCATCTTTTTGTGCTCAGACTGACCGATTCCTTAGCCCAGCAGCCATGTACAGTGTCATCTCCTTCCACTGAGACCCACAGAGATAGGGCACAACTCTCCTTTTGGCTCAGCTGCAAATGGTGGTGAGAGAACCAGACTTTGATATTCCTCAATTAATGCTCTCTGCGATGTAGGTATCAAACCCAAAACCAAACAACCCCAAAAATCCCCAAGAACAAAAAATCCCCAAAAAGGCCCCTGCCAGAACCTCAGTTAAATTCAAAAGCGGATGCTCTGGTGTTTTCCTTCCATGGAGAAAGAAGAAGCATTTTTTTCAGGCTTGGATGACTCACCATGCCTATCTAAAACTGCTGGGATTTTTGGGGGGAAGTTTATGGGGAGCTGATTCCTGAAGTTGAAAGCAAATTCATCCAGAGAGAGGCACTGTGCTTCAGGAAAGGCAGCAGCTCACTCTTATCAGGAGCCTGCCTAAAGCCACCTCTCAGGGTTGAATTGTGGCAACAGTTCCTCCTTGCAGCTACTGACCCTCTGCTCCAGGCAGCGCGTGTGCTTCGTGCCAGGCTGACTTACCTGTCCATGTCAGTTCCCGCTGGAGGAGCAGCACCCCATAGGTCTTAGCATCCTACTGCTGTTCAGTTCAGTGCTGAGATATGGATTCAGCAGCTTCACTTCCTGTGCAAGCCTGAAAACACTACAAACCCTGTGGGCGTGCCCTAAACAATCTCTGTTCCCTCTGCAAGGGACAGAAGCTCAGTGTAGGTGAGACTTCTGTTGATCTGTGCCATGTGTGAGGTCAGCAGAAGGCGGCCCAGTGCATTGGCAGGAGATGTGAGGGGTGAGGACTGCCATATCAGCTTCATGGATGTTAACACAAAATTCACCCAGGTGGCAAATGCAGTCTCCAGAGCCCAACCAAGAACCATGACCCAGAGAAGCAGGCTTCATCAAACATGGTCAAGCAGGCAGAAAATGTGACAAGAGTGGTGAGCAAATGAACAGAATTCTCTGCTGCTCTGCCCAGAGTGTTACTGGACTGAAAAACAGTGTGTGTGTGGCTCGAGAAATGTATGTACAGCTGGGCTGATTTAAGGGGACTGATGGTCTGAGCAAGTGTAACCCTCTCCGGCAGTGACCAGCACCAGATGCATCAAAGGTGGTGGTTAAAGCCCTCTGAGGGAAGCAATTATGAAATGAGCTGACCCGGATACAGATTTCTTTGCCCTTGAGCTGAGGGAGAAGGCTTAAGCAAGAGTTTTATATCCCTTCCAATCTTGCTTGCATTTAATCCTTGCTAATGCAGCTTGGAAAGGACCATAAATTTTTGCCCAGCCCTTCCCTGGGCTCCAGCTTTCAGGCTGTGATGACTTCTGTAAGGTTTGGGTGATTGGCAGATCAGGCTGGCAGAAAGAAGTAAAAGTGAGCATATATTGTCTCTTGATTTTGGGTTTTGTTTTGGTGTTTTTTGTTTGGTAGGTTTTTTCTCTTCAGTGTGTTGGTTTTTGGTTTTTTTTGTCTCTAAGGAAGGAGAACAGTAAATCAATAGTCTTAAAAGCCAGTGCTGACCTCAAGGCATCCTCATTCTCCCCTCTCTTCTTGCTTTCGCTTCTTAGTATTTCATGCTTGAATGAAATATCAGAAACTTATCCTTAAGCCTGTATTGGCAACCTCTGAACTGCCTTTCTTTTACACGCTGTTATAGTGCTCTGACAACCTAAATAGATGTTAGGTTCAGCAGTTCCCATGCACAAACCAGTATCTGTAATTCTCATCAGCAGTGCTGAGCACTTCTGAAAATCAAGTTATTCCTTTCAGACGCCAAGACAAAGGTCTTGCAGTCTCCGCTTAGGCACCTAACTCTGATAAATGCTGGCCTGTACACTGAAAACCCATTAATTTAACCATTAATTTCTTCCTGTTGTTGGATGATGCAGAGGCTGCTGTGAACTGTACTCTTCTTTCCTGTAAGACAGAGGCAGATACAGACCCTTGGAATATGTGTTTGCTGGCAGGGAAGCTCTGTGCAGCAGATGTCTGTGAAGCCTCAAATAGCAGGGCTGAGCGATGGAGATGCTGTGTCTCAGAGGTGTGTAGATCAGAAACTACTGTCTGCTCAGGAGCTGGGCTGCTCTATTCATGTTGGTTTCCATTTCATTCATCAGTGAGTAGAACTTGGTGGCATCAACTAGTTGTTTGCTGTCCCATTCTTCCATGTCCCTTTGGGTAGGCTGAATTTTTGTTTGGTTCCAGAAGCTACTCCTCTCCAGCCTATTGCAGATTGAGAGCCTTCTCCTATGTGCTTTCTAGCCCTCCCTGCCCCCCTGCAAATGAATGCAGCCCTATGAAAAGCAGGGGAGACATTGAGGCTTCTTCCAAGCCTATATCATCATGCTCATGATAGTCATCTTTGTGCTAGAAAGCCCTTCATCTGTTTCATCACATTTTCCTCAAAGTATTTGCTAGGCTAGTATTACGAGGCCCATCAAAGTTGGAGCCCTAGCGATAGGCAGTTGGACCAATGAAGGGTAAAGAAATACATCTGAAGTTCCTGCATAAGATCTACTGCCTGCTTGTTACATATGTGTGTTGGACCATCTGCTGCGTTGAGGATAAACAGGAAGAATTAGAGGCCTGTGTGCGATCACAGGGCCATGATCTTACTGCATGAGTAAGATCATGAGTAAGACCCACTTACAAAGATGTGGTGGGGTAGCTCTCATGCCTAGAATGTGGTTATGGATAGCTTTTCAGGAAGGACAGACCAGAAAGTTGAGGTGGTGGAGTTGCTCTTTATGCGAAAGCGCAATTGAAATGCATGGAGCTCCATGCAGGGGTGGATGAAGAATGAGCTCAGAGCCTGTGGGTAAGGATTAAGGAGCAGGCAAATATGGGTGACATTGTTGTGGGTGCTTGCTACAGGCCACCAGATCAGGAAGAGGAAGCCAATGAGTCCTTCTGCAGACAGCTGGAAGCAGCCTCATGATCACAGGCCCTGCTGTTCATGTGGAGGACTTCAACCACCCTGATATTTGCTGGAAAGGCTACACAGTTAGGTGCACACAGTACAGGAGGTTCCTTCAGAGCACTGATGACAAAAATTTGATGCAGATAGTAGAGGAGCCCATGAAGAGAAGGGTGATGCTGGACCTTGTACTAACAAACCAAGAAGGGTTGGTTGAGGATGTGAAGGCTGAGGGCAGCCTTGGCTGCAGTGACCATGAGATAGTGGAGTTCAGGATCCTGCTTGGAAGGAGCAGGGCAGTAAGTAGGATTAAAACCCAGGACTTCAGGAGAGCTAACTTTGGGTTCTTCATAGACCTATTTGGAGTACTGCCATGGGTTATGGCTCTAGAAAGTAGGACATCCAAGAGAACTGGTCAGTATTCAAGCACCACTTCCTCCAAGCTCAAGATTGGTGCATCCCAAAGGATAGGAAACCAAGAAGAGGAGGCAGGAGGCAAATTGCTCCTGGAAAAACTTGAAGGGAAGAAGGAAGTTTAGCAAATGTGGAAAAAGGGACTGGCCACTTGGGACAAATACCGGGATGTAGCCAGAGAATGTAGGGATGCAAGAAGGAAGGTTAAGGCCCACATGTAATTAATACTGGCAAAGAATGTCAAGAACAAGAAGGGCATTTTCAAGTACATCAGCAGCAAAAGAGAGACTAGGAAAATGTGGGCCCACTGCTGAATGAGGTGGTTGCCTTGGTGATGGATGGTGCAGAGAAGGCAGAGTTACTGAATGCCTTCTTTGCTTCAGTCTTTACTGCTAAGGCCAGCCCTCAGGAATCACAGACCAAGGAGGTAGGAGAGAAAGTATTGCAAAAGGAAGATCTTTTCTCAAGAGGATCAGGTTAGAGAACAGCTAAGCAAACTCAGCATCCACAGATCCATGGGCCCTGATGGGGCCCACATCCTCGATTGCTGAGGGACTTGGCAGTTGTTATTGCTAGGCAGCTCTCAATCATCTTTGAGAGGTTGTGGAGTACAGGAATGATGCCTGAGGAGTGGAGGAAAGCTCATGTCACTCCAGTCTTCAAAAACGGTAAGAAGGAGGAATCCGTAGGCCAGTCTGCCTCACCTCCATCCCTGGAAAGGTGATGAAACAGCTCTTTCAAGGGCTTATTGATAAGCATGAGGAGGTTACATGGATTCACTGAGGGGAGTTCCCCTGACTAGTGCCTTCTATGATGGCATGACTGGCTGGGTGGATGGATATTGTGTACCTTGTCTTCAGCAAGGCTTTTGACACCATCTCTCATAGCATCCTTGTAAACAAAGTTCAGGAGTGTGGATTGGATTGCTGAACAGTGAGGTGGATTGAGATCTGGCTGAATGGTAGAACTCAGAGGATTGTGATGAGTGACAGAGTCTAGATGGAGGCCTGTAGCCAGTGGTGTGCCCCAAAGGTCTGGTCTTGTTCAACATATTCATCAGTGACCTGGACAAGGGGACAGAGTGTACCCTCAGCAAGTTTGCTGATGATACAAAATTGGGAGGAGTGGCTGACACACCAGAAGGCTGTGCTGCCATTCAGTGAGATCTGGACAGGCCTAAGAGCTGGGCAGAGAGGAACCTGATGAAGTGCAACAAAGGCAAGTGTCAGGTCCTGCACATAGGGGAGAATAAACCCAGCCACCAGTACAGGTTAGGGGTTGATCTGCTGGGAAGCAGCTCTGCAGAGAAGGACCTGAGAGTCCTGGTGGACAAGCAGCTCTCCATGAGCCAACAGTGGAGAAGAAGGTCAGTGGTGTCCTGGGATGTGTTAAGAAGAGGGTGGCCAGCTGATTGAAGGAAGTTCTCCTCCCTCTCTACTCTGCCCTGGTGAGGCCACATCTGGAGTGCTGTGTCCATTTCTGGGCTCCCCAGTTCAAGAAAGACTGGGAACTGCTGGACAGAGTGCAGCAAAGGGTGGCAAGGATGAGGAGGGCACGGGAGCATTTCTTGTGTGAGAAAAAGCAGAGAGACAGGTATGTTTAACTTGAAGGAGACTGAGAGGGGATCTCATCAATGCTTATCCATCCTCTAGACAACCACCCTTTAGATTCTTCTCACTGGTACCCAGTGACAGGACAAGGGGCAATGGACACAAGTCAGAACACAGGAAGTTCCATCTCTGTACAAGAAAAAACTTCTTTACTTTGGGGATGGCAGAACACTGGCACAAGCTGCCCAGAGAGGTTGTGGAGTCTCCTTCTCTGGAGATATTCAAGGCCTGTCTGAACACAATCTTATGCAGTGTCCTTTAGATGAACCTGCTTTGCCAAGGGGTTGGACTAGGTGATCTCCAGAGGTCCCTTTCAACCCCTACCATTATGTGAACCTGTGAATCTCTGAATAACTCCTGCAGAACTGGCACAATGGAAAAATGAGGCAGAAGAAATAGGGGTAAAAGGCCAGGACAGCTTGGAACAAAACAGTTCTAATGCATGGGGCATGATAGTTATTTGTCAGTATGCTCTTGGAAGAAATTGGAATTTTTGGGAAACCTGCTCTTCCAGGAATGTATGGATTTGTGATTCCGTCCGTCTCTGATTAAAGAGCCATGACTGCATGTTCTTGTGAATGATGTGTCTCCTATACTTTGAATTTCTGTTTGTATCTGATGCTTATCCTACAGTATTTGGTAGAAATGTATAGAAGTTATTTTTGTCCTGGGGGGCAGAATGTTCCATCTGGCTTTATTTTAAAGAGTAATTTTGTAAGATAAATGTGAGCCATGCAATGACTTGCTGTGCTGCAACAGCTGGCTGCCTCAAACATAGGGCATGAATAAAAAGGTCACCGAAGAATTTATAGAGTTAATGATTTATTTCATGTGTCACTTCAGAGAGAAGAAATACGGGCTCCATCTTGCCCTGCTGGAAAGAACTGAATGCTGACTGCAGACATTTTTTGCACTACAGTTTATTGCTCGTGTGTGCTTTATCTCGGAGATTTGATTTGACCAGTTCAGAAAACTAATTTTAATCTCAGCCCTGCAGCCTTTCTCTCCTCTGAGAAACTGGACCTTTACTGTGTCAAACTGCTTCTTATGGGAAGGAAGCAGTGGGACTGTGCTGGTGGCATCAGGCCTGGTTGGCACCAGGATGCTTCATCCATCTGCCCATCCATCTCCTCCATGTGCTCCTTAGCTGGAGAGACTGCCCTGTGCCCCCTCCCTGCCTCCTGGCCATGGAAGCAGGTTTGACTCTTGTGGAATGGTCATAAAACTAGGTTGGGCTAATGTCCTGATCTAGAGAGCAGGGTTCAGGTGTGGGCTGCCCGACAGGGACCCTCAGACAGCACTCACCACACATGTACAGATGTTATTATCCTTTTTCCCACATTTGATCATACTTGCTCCTCCCTTTCCCTGCCCCAGTCTTCTCCCAAAGAAACAGCTTGCCCCACTTACAGTTTTCCCTTGGCTTCCAGTTTTGTGACATCCACACTCAAATTTGCTATTTCTGTTACTGTTCTCTAGACATTTTTAACCCTGTCTAGCATTACTGAGATGGTTGCCCAGTGCTGCTGGCCATGCAGTGGCTAAGCGAGCTAAAGATGTGAGGGGTCGGGTACTTTAACATCACTGCTTAATGCTGAAATACTTGGGTTCGAAGAGAGAGATGTGAGCTCCTCAAACCCACTCTAAGTTGGCCTGTGTCTGTTCTGGTAGAGCTTGGTTGTGGCAAGATTTAAGTGAACGCTTTGCAAACCTTACCTGACAGCCCACCTGAAAGTATTTCATGTCTCACGTTCCTCACGCTGCTTTTTCACTAGAAGGTAGATAAGCTTTGTTTATATCAACTCTACAGGCAGAAGCATTTGTGTGGGATAATGATGTGTCGGCTCACGCCCAGACTGTTGCCAAGGCTAAGTATGAATTCCTATTTGGCGTGGAAGAAGAGAAGCCTTCAGAAATGGGTAAGTGCTGTTTATTACTATTACGTGCAATACAAATAAATAAACAAACAAACAAACAAAAGGCTCTCTGAAGCCACTCGGGGAGATTGCAGAAGCTGCTCTCTAATGACCTGGTGCGGGCTCGCTCTCTGCCCTAAGCTGCCGTTTGCTGAATCACAGTGCAAGTACCAGACCAGAGTAGCCTGCTGCTGGTTTGGCCCCAGAAAACGGCAGCAGTTCTCTGTCTTGCTCACCCCTACGTTTCTCTTTGGCTCACCTGGGCCACCTCGATGCAACAGTGGGGACTCCTGTGTGGGAGGCACGTTGGTGGAGGGAATCCCAGCACTTCTCTCTGGCGGAGTTGCTTCAGCCACACGTTCTGCCATTTCGCATTCTGCAACACCGGCCGTCTCTGCCTGGAGGTCCTTCCAGGAACACCTTTCGTGGCCTGCACGCTGCTCCTCCTACAGCTGGAAACAGATACGATTTTAATTTAGATACTTCAGGTGGTACTTGGTCCTCTGCAGTTAGTAATTCAAGAAATCCAGGTGTGGTTATCTGGTGTTATGCCTAAGGATCAGCTCTGTTTCTGTTCTTTTTGCACCCCAAGCTTAGAAGAAAAGAAATGCAGTTACTGTACCTATTTCTTGTGTCTCATAATTATCAACAATCTCTGCCCTCTTTGCAAAAGTATTTCCTCAGGCTGTTCTCTTTGAACCTTGATCCTTTCTAATTGCAAACTTTCTGGTATGTCACTTTTAATTAAAGAAGACTCCCTTCTTGGCAGAGAAGGGCAGCACTTTGTAAAGAAACAAGTTGATAGGCTGCTCCACTTCAGTAAGGAAAGGGGAAAAAATCAGAGAAAAAACCATGAAAGGATAAAAAAACCCAAACTCAACTAGAACTGAAGTCTGAAAAGTGAGTAAACAGTCCCTCCCTGGATTTTCTAAAGTTTGGTGTTTCCCTTGGGCAATCTTAATTGCAGAACGGAGAGGGAAGAACCAAAACCAACCCAAATGTCCTCATTTAGGAATTTTAAAAACATTTACAAATTCCCACAAAATGTGTCTCAGATTATAACGAGATTCATGATGACCTCATTTCTTGTTTGGAGAGACATGGTGCAGGAGCACTGTCAGCAGGCATTAGTATATTTCCGGAGATTGGCATTAAAGAAAGTATGCCATGTCTAATAAATACAAGTGAATCTATTGTTATTACTAACCAAAGCAATTGTCAAATGTGATGGGTAGCTGAGTGCTTAGCCCTAAAATAAAGGCCAGCCAAAACCAGGCTGGATATATTGGCTTATGTGTGTCCTTTTCTGTGTTTTTCCTGTGCTGCTTCTTGCCTTCTGAATCTCCTGTTCCATTATTAATCAGAAGCAACCATTAGGGGCTGACAGTAAGTGAAATGGGAGTGATTTCAAGGGAGAGTTTCCAAATATTTAACAGTGGTTAACACACAACATTGGCAAATTTTACCCGGAATCTGTGATACTGTACCTATACAGACTGGCTTCATGCTGTCACAGACAAATGCATCCTCATCCTTCTCCAGGAAGAGGTTTGACCACAATGGATACATGATAGTGTTGCTGCCCCTTCTACTTTTTTTCTTCATGCAAGCAGGTTTTTAACTGCTTATTAACTGGAGATGAGGAGGATGCAGGGATTGAGGGCACAGTAGTAGAAACCCAAGGCTCTGTGCACCAAGTCCTGGCTGCTTTTGATTTGATGTATGTCAAATATGTCTTGCCATATATTTTCGGGGGAAGCAGCTATGCCTGAAACTCCCTCTGACCTTCTCTGTGTTACATGGGGAGGGAAAAAACACCACCAAAATCTAAACAAACCTGCTACTTTCTAAAGTTGCCTTTAAAAGAAAGAAGATATGCTTTTGGTGGGTCCAGGTATGAAAGATTTCAAGCAAATCAGTGACAGGGGCACTGCCAGGAGAAGTGCTAGTGTTTAAATTTGATCAAGACAGTAGCTTGTCACTGTGAGCAGCAGAAGTGAATTTTAATTTATCTAACCAAAAGCAGTTCACCCATGCCTTGGCTGGTTGCAGAAACTGAGGGTATAACATGTAAGCTGCTGGCCAGTCTAATTACTTCTACCTCACCGTTTTTTCCTTCCCTTTCGGCCACAAACATATTACTGATGCCCAGCTGGATGCTGTTGAGGGTATAAATTTTTTGCTTGCTAACTAAACTACTTGTGTTGGACAAGCCAGTTCACAGAGAAGGAAGAATAATTGGGGGTGACTGTAGCAAACACCTCCTGCTCGCCTTGGTGGGGAACAGCAGGCTTTGTTAATCAGCTGCCGTGCCGATTTTTTACCTTTTAGGTTGAAGTTTGTGGTCATTTTCACAGGTGAGAAGAGGGGAGGGAAAGATGCCTGTAGAAGAGATGTTTCATCGATGATCTTCAGATGTTAATAAAGCTGCCACATTAAAACCAAATCCTCCTCATTTCTTTCCTTTGCTGCCCCCAGTCTGGTTTTGCCTGGTGTATTTGTGATCCCTGATGTATTTCTGTGCTTGGATCTTCATGGTGTGATGCTTTTTGTCTGGCTCCTCTCTGACTGTTGCCCGTCCAGCTGCCCTGATGCATCACTTGGACCAGAGCAAGTCTAGCCCCCCCACCCCTGCCAGGACCCTCATCGTATCATGGGAGGGCTCAGGACCACATGTATCCTTGCGGGCCCCTGCTTGTGGAGCCACCCTCACCACTGTGGGAGCAGGATGCACCCACACAGGGCCACGTGCCTGTGTGCTGCCTGGCTACCTCCCTTGGCGAAAGCCCAGCCTTCCAGCAGAAGAAAATGTTTGTTAAAAACTGGATTTGGCTAGGTTTGGTAAGATGTCTTCTCAGCCTCGTTTACATAAAGGGCGCTTGTTGTATATGGAAACATGCCCTCCTCTGGAACCAGCTATGGAAACAGGGATCTGTATTGAGCAGCCTTATCCTTATTCAGGGCTGGGTACACTACAGATTACTGATGTTTATGACTTTGCAGTTAATACATTTAAACAATCAAACAACAACAACAAAAAATCCTGCCACTGTGACTTAGTCCTAAAAAGTACTCTCTTTGGGGAAAAAAGAAGGGGACACTTCAAAATAATTGCTTATGTAAACATGAAAGCCAAATACCCCAGAATTCCTGTTATATGAGAAAGTAAACCCAAGACAGTTATTAGCAAGTAAATAGTTTCTTAAGGCTCATAAACAGTCTTTTCTCTTACGATTCTAGGGGAAAAAAAAGCTTTCAACCCCTACTCTGCAACAGAGGGTTTAATCTCATCCTTCACAAAAAAGCCCTGTTCAAGTAGTCTCTGGGTTGCTATGCAAATCTGGTCTTTCCTAACAGCTGTGGGAAGATGCTTGTTTTTGAATTCCTGGTGAAACAAATAGCTTTTTTGGAAAGCTTGTCACTTGCTGTTTTGAGTACAGTGAGGTGTCATGAGACAACTGAGCTCATTTAACAGCTTGCTTCTGGCAAAAGGGATGGTCCCAGCCGTACGCGGCCGTGGATTGTCACATGCTAGCTCTTAGCAAGCTCAAGCCAGTAAAAACTGAGTAAGAACAAAAAAAAAAATCACAAAACAACACCAAAAAAAAAGGTTTTAAAAGAAAAAAGTTAACTTTCTCCTGGCAGTGTGTGCCTAATCACCTCTGCAAGGGGTCAGACAGTGCAATATACCTATTCCTGAATCTCAATCAGTAAAATGATTTTTTTAATGTAGAATTTCTTTTTACTTCTTTCAGGGGGGAAGGAAACCCACACTGGCTGTTTGGTTTGGGTTTGTTTTTGTTTAAGCAAAGCCCTTTTTTTTTTTTTTGTGGTTCTGTGATACTGATTTAAAGAGCCTTAAAAAAATTCTTCCAGTAAACTTCTTGCAAAATGAGTGTCACTAACTTAGTAGCTTGTCCTTTGCTCTTCTGCCTCACTTGCTTTTTCTGTCTCTTCAAGTCATGCACATCCAGCTCTGCTGCATCCTCCTTGATTGCATGGACGTGATGCCTTCCTGGTCCTCACTCTGAATGGGGTCCTTAGATCACAGCTGCTCACATGTGGCATTGTTCTCATGCTAGCCCAGACTGCTGGCTGTACTCTTGCCCAGCACTTCAACCACACTGTTTTCCATTTTGATGCACCACCCTTTGTCATATTTTCATCTGTTGCTCTTTCCATCTCCAGGCAGTCCTGAAAGTCTGGGCTTCCTGGTGTGGTGTCTCCCTCTGCTTTCCTGAAAAAGTGCAAAACTGCGTTTTCGGATGGTTGAAGGACTGCCCGATTGTCATGTTCATGTTGCTTAATTATGGTGGACAGAGGCCGTGAAGATAGATACATCCAATGTGTGTTTAAGAGTATGTCCAGGAACATTTTCCAGCAACACATGCAAGGCTGGAATCCAGAAAGCTCAGACCTGTGGTGCTCCCTGCCCCCTTAGTTAAAATTCCATCATCATGTTGTGTATACTTGGCTCTATTAGCTTTTTATGTTGCTGTTTCTATTGTCCCAGTGCATTTTCTGACATGCTGAAGATTCACATTAATTTTTGACTTGGGTGTAATCAGTATGTTTTCTTGCTTGTATCCCTGTTGTCTGATGTAGCTGGTTGGCAATGGTGAAAAGAGGTTAATTTCTGAAGTTTGAGTCTCCAGGCGTACTGTATGAAAAAATACTTGGTTTGTGCACTCTAAGAAGTACTGTCTCTCTGGCACCAGCATGTTGACTGGCCATGCTGGATGCTCCTCTTTCACTCCAACAGAGAGTAAACCAGGTGATTATGATCTACTCCTTGGACGCTCTGAGGAGCAGCAAGCTCTTAATGAGCTCTTACAGAAGAACACATCTGACCATGTTTAGGGAAAAACTAATACCGATGAAGGAGGACAGGTTGTACGATGCTCTGCGTCTCAGATGCATGAGGTGGAGCTGTTTGGCTGCCTCGGTCTTCGAATTTCTGAGTCCCACTTCCCAGGGCTGGGTGAATCTGAGGCACTCTCTGGAGCTGTCAGGAGTGGTGTGATGGATGCCTGGGTTTCCAGTCCCAGGGAAAGGAAAACTGAAGGGGCGTGAGGCATTATGCTAAGTCCTTTGCTCTGCAGGAGGAAATTGGATGTCTTGTGACCTGCACTTGAAAGCTGGATAGTTCAGTTATGATAACCTACAGCTGCAGGGAGATTACCACATCCTTAACTTGGTGGACAACAGAGTGGTTTGAAGACCAAGGGTTTAGTTTAGTACAAACAGTTGTTAAAATATGGGCTCTTTGTTTATTGCTTTTTAAAGGTGCAGAATTAAGCGCTCAGAAGTTTGGAAATGCCATGGTTAAGGCAGTAATTACCTCCCTGTCTGTGGACTGTCAGCCATGCTGACATGAGAGCACAAATATTTGGGGGCCTGGTGATGCTGGCAGCCTGTCCATGGTGTCTGGCTGCCTCAGATGCTCTGAGCTCATGTGGTGTCGACTGAGCTCAGCTGAAGCTGGCAGGGTTCAGAAACACTTTCTCAGAGGTGGCTGGGCCCTTCCCTTCATCAGGCAGATAGAAAACAATGCATCCAGGTCTGAGCACAACAGGAGGGTCTCAGACAGTTGACCTGGCTGGCTGTCAGTGGGTACCATGGGGCACATCTGCCTTTCTGCCCCTTGCCACAGTTGGGTCCTCTCCTTGCCACCAGCCCCGTCACCCAGTGAGACAGGCAGTACACCAACATGAGCACTCCGTCGTGCTGTAGCCTCGATTAATCTCTCAGGTCTCCTGAAGGGAGAGATGCGTGTTACCCTGCTGCTGGTGATGGCTTGATAATGAACACGGAGCAGGTGTTTAATTAAAATTATGGGGTTAGATGCCGCTCTGGCCTGGTATCACACTGAAAGAGTGTAGCGCCACAGTACGGAGTATTTTTACTGTTTGCAGTTCATTGCTTTAACAAGTGCTTTCTGCTCTAGACCCCCACAATGTTTATTTAACCCTGTCCAGCTTCCTGAGGAAGGGAATCTCAGTCACTGCATGAGCTTGCTGCAAAGTTACCGTGTGATGTCCAGCTGCGCCTTTAGCGGCAAATACTCCAAAGCCTGGGGGACGCACATGTCCCTCTGTGCCCTATTTTTCTTTTAGCTGTGCGTGTAACTTGATATCCAGCAGCTGGGGTGCTTTGAGGACTGCTTAGCAATCCTTTTCTTAGCCTGGCTAATTGGTCCCAAGCCCTGAAATGCACTAACAGCACATCCTTTTCTGCGGATGTGTTAAGTTTCTTCAGCGGCTCCTGCAAACATCCAGAGTTCCTAAGATCTGTGAGTAGTAACTAGTGTGGGCTTTTTTAAGCCATTGTTGCTTAAATGGTCTGGAGGGGATTTTTTTTTTTGTCTGAAGAGATCTTTCTATTTGAAGGAATTTTTGAGGGTTTTAGAAATATTCTTTTAAAATACAGTGTTTTAAATATGTGACATCAAGTAGAAGTGGATTCAGGGAGGCTGTAAAGTCTTTGTAGATGCTGCAAGTGTCAAGGCAGCTCTGGGCTGCTCCACAACCTTGCTCTTTCAGATGATGGCTCTCAGGGAGCTTTTAAAGTCATTCTTGCTATCATTGCATATACCTGCACTTAGAAAATCACCTGTTGGCCACTTTTTTTCTAAATCAAGGCAGTGGAAATATAGAAAAAATTAGGTTCTTTTTGGATCTGTCATTTGAATTTAGTTTCAGTCTTAAACCAAAACTTGAGATTCTCACAGCTCTGTCACTTTCAGGGACTGGAGCTTTAAAAAATAAAAGTGCATTGAATGCAGCAAAACTCACCCACACTTTTACATCAGGATAAGGAGGCCAGATAACTCCCTTTGTATTCCCTCCTGTTCTGTCTCATGCTCACAGCTGTATCGCTCTTACCCTTTTATTTTCCAGGGTAATGACTCTTGGGACCAAGCTCACTCACTGTCCATCTGTGACCTATACAGTGATTTGTAGCGGATAATGCCTCACACTAAACCCTTCTAGCACGTGCTGCATGTTAGTTTTGGACTTTGTCCGTTTTGAGCTCGCTGTAGGACTTGTGAGCTGTTGCAGTGAAGTGCCATCCTTCCTGCAGCCAAGGGACAGGTCTGGAAGACTCTTAGTTCACTGGAGTTGGGGTTACTCAAGTGCTCCCAAACCCTGTTTGCCACTGGGAAAAAGTTAATATTTCGGGGGGACGACGGGAGGGGGCAGAGAGCAATGGAGTCACAGCATTGCTTAGCTGAGGCTTTTCATCAGGAATGGAGTTTGCAGTTCTAAAAAAAATCACCACATGCACACACACTCAAGCAGACACAGAGTAATGCTGATATTTTACATGCAGTTTTGGTCATTGCTTTCTTAATTTCTTTTTCACTCTCTGTTATTTAAGCCATGGTGATTTGGGCATCACCATCATCACCTGACTCCAGGCACTGGGACTTGGACAGTGGAGAGATTAGTGATGGATTCACCCAGTATTAGGCATGGCTGTCCTGTGGCAGACCAAAAGTTCATCTGACAGCCTCTGATTCCCCCAAAACCACAGAATTTAGGGCACTATGCAAGAGCAGCAGCAGTGCTTATCTGATAATCTCTTCCAGCATTCGAGCTGTGGGTGCAGGGTTTCATGAGCAACATGCTGGCCCTGGGAGCTCACTGGGAGACTATTTTCTCCCCTGAACTGGTCAGTTTAATTTCTAGGTAACCCTGAGCTGCCAGCTGCCAGACTGCTGTCTGGCTGTTTAAGCACAGGGAGTGCAAGACACACACACACTCTCTGCGCACACTGCAGGATCTGTGTCAAAGCAGGGACCCCTTCCTCTCTGGCTGTCTCTTTTTGGGGTGAGTGAGCTCAGCCAACAAGGTCACTTCTTCTCTGTAGGGTCTACTGTGTCTCTGGTGCCTTCCACCTTCCCCAATGTTTGCTGAGGTAGCAGAGGCATTTCACCAGTGCTGATTTTCTAGGCCACTCTCCCTTGTCTCTCTCCCCCCTCGCCTTCACTCAATCTTCCCCATTTACTTTTATATTTACTTCCCCGTCTTGCTTTTACATACTGCCGATGTAACTTTGTAGGCATGAAGGTCTGGCTCTCCTTCTCTGTGCAAGCAGACTGCCCAAAAGTGTGGAGAGCAAGCTGCAGAAACCCCTCTGCCCAGTCTGGTGCAGTCTTTAACACTCCAGACACAAAAACACAATGCTTGCACTATGCTAATCCCCTGGCTTTGGCTAACGAAGGACTTTCGCTGTCCAGGCAGGATCTATCACAGCATGGAGAATGACATCAGTTGGAAAAAGGGCTGCTGTGCAAGGCTGCCAGTGATTGTGCAGCATCCCTCCCCTCTCACAGGGGAGGCTGCTCCAACTCTGTATGCGCAGGCACCGCTTTATAAATCAGAACAGTTTAGTTAACCACAGAAGTTATAACTGGAGAGAGAGCAGGATGAGGAGACATGTGTGACCACCCTCTGGCAGGCTGCAATAATGACACAGTGCCATAAATCCTGCGATTTGTCCGTTCAGCTCCGTCATCTAGAAATTTGTTCCCTCTCGAGGCACGCTTTGTTGTTACTTGCACTTATTTGTGTTTTACAAATAACGGCGAGAAATGCCGGTACCAAGAAAGCATAACTGGTATGACGCTGCATGCAGGCTCACCCACGTGCTGCTTGTGATCGGTGCAAGGAGCTGCGGAGAGATAAAATGCAGGATGACTGGGCTGCTTTGTGAAACCCTCCAGCTCAGTGCTGCCGAAACGCCATCAGGCACCCCGTGCTCTGAAACCAGCACACGACTCTCAGCATCGCCATTCTGCCCGTTTCTTCCCGTGCGGATGCGGTTGTAATACACGGCAGCTAAGCACAGACGTCTCCCTGGCATGCCGTCAGGCAGCCTTGCTGAAGGAAATCTTTTTTTCCCCCCTGCAAGCTGCCAAGGTGGACTCCTTAGCTCCTGCGATAGACTGAATGAGACTGCAGTTCCCCCATCAGTTTCATAATACTCAGAAAGCATCCATTTACATCATTGTGTGCAGTGCAGGGCAGCAGCTGCCAGGAAATTTGAAACTATTTTGATTCCAGTTGACTAGAACAGCAGCAATTGAATTAGCTGGTATCGCTATAGATAAACTGATGATCTGTGCATTTTATTTCTTTGACCAATGGGTAACTGCTGGAGCTACAGTAACCTCTGTGAGTAAGGAGACTGTTCAAGCAAATATATCTAATTTATCGAGCTAGCTTATATATATATATATATATACTGTATAGAGAGAAACACTCACACCATTCTATTGTAAAATGTACCTGTAAACAAAATGTCTGTCTATGCTTGTAACTTGTGTTTTGCTTCCTAGAATTTCCTTTGATTATGCTGTAGACAAGCTTGCTTGACATGGAATGGTTATTTACCTATGAAATATCATATCTATGCCTGATTTAAGTCATGAATTCTTTCAACGTCTAGTCATCAGAAAGACTGCCAACTGCTATTAGGTTATATTTGCCCAGTCTCAATTTTCTAGCCACTCACCCCCTCTCTATTTTAACTTTTTCTCTCTCGGTTTAATTCTTTTTTTTTTCTTTTTTTTTTTTTTTTCCTTTGTTGAAAGAAGCCACGTTCAATGCAAAGTAGAAATTGGTGTTACCTGAGAGTGTGTATCCTTTCTTTGTTTGTTTGGTGATGGGTATTTTTTTCCCTGCTCATCTTCAGTGCGGTCCTTATATTTTGTTGTTGCCTTTCTGGCCTTGTTTGTAATGCAGTCATATTGGGGGATGGGGTTGGACAGGATATGCCAGTAGCTGCAGCAAGACATGATGCTGTGGTGGTGGATGGGAATAAGGGAGGAGTTTCCCTTAAAGAGCTCAAGCTCCTTGTAAGCTCTGGTACCCAAAATAACTCTCTGAGCAAAGGGAAAGGCTTTGCACATTTTAGGAGTGGGGGCAATCAGTGGTGGTTTGCCTGTACAAGGAGTGGAGATCTCAGCAGTCGCGTGCATGGTGGTGCCTAAAGTAATGGGGACAGACAGGCTGCTGCTTCGGTGCCATATGTGATTATTTGTTTTAATCAGGCAGTGAATGAGGCAGTGTTCCTGAAGGATGCCATGAAGGCGAGAATCCCATCCACTTGTGCTGGCATACAGAAGTATCAGCAGTCCTGCCAGAGCTGGGCTGATGGTGTCTCACTGTAGAAAAGGCCTTAAATTTCTACTGTGAACACGCCCCTCTCTTGCCCAGGTGAAACATGACTTGCAGGTGTGGCAGAGAGGAGTACCTGTGTGCATGCTCCCTCCTCCTGCATGACTCTCTGTGTGCATATATGCTTCTATGTGCCTTTACATGTACCTTTTCTGGAGCCTGCTGGGCTTGCCAGGGGGTAAAGTTTGTTTGGGAAGAAGTTCAGAAGGAGAAGTAAATGAGAAACTTCCTTGGGGCTGCTTACCGCCATCAGCAGCAGCCGTTGGTGGCAGATGGGGATGCGCAGCTATGCATTTAGCATTCATCGCCAGAAATAAAGCCGCCTCTGTTTCCCTCGTGTCGGTTCAGAAGCTAAGATAGCAATTAGCAGAGACGGGCTGGGCCCCTTGGCAGGGCCTGTGTGCAGTGCCTTGTTAGGGCTTGGCTTTCAGTGCACGTTGGCTGGAACCCAGTGCTCCCCACTCTCCCTGCTCCGTGGGGGGGCTGGGAGGGCGATGCTCTGACCTTCTTTCCAAGGAGGTGGGGTCTGTGGGTTTGGAGGGAAGTGTGGGGGACCCCAGCTGCTGGGGCACTGGGCATTGCCTCAGAGTGTGCAGCCCAGGCAGTGGCATGGCCCCGTGATGCAGGGGGGCTGATGCAGTCCCAGCTGGGCCACAGCGAGCCTGCAAGCTGAGTGTTGCCGCATGTGAACTTGTGTCCACTGAGAAGGGTTTAGGTTAGCATCTATGGTGGCAGGATCCCTGAACTGCCAGCAGTTCAGTTCTCTTAAAAAGCCCATCTCTGGACGCATGCTAAGAGAGCAATGAGCGCTGCTGTGCTGCATTAGTGCAGATCAAGGCTGTGGGTTGGGGACCTGGAGTCTTTTGCTGTCTTTGGTCTGGTCCCTTTGCAGGTGTAGGGATGTTGCACTGTAAGTCCATCCTGGTGGAAGTGGAAGCTGGATGTCTGTGATGTCAAGTGTGTGGGCTGGAGATATGCAGAGAGTCCTGTTCGTCTCAGGATTTGGGCACTTTGACAAAGCACTGTGCCTGGAAACATTCATGTGGGTAGAGGGATCTTGTTCTTGCCTTCAGACTCTGCAAGTACACCCACACCTGTGTGTCAGAAACACTGCCATGAAGGCAGGCTGGTGATGGGAAATGTGGACAGGGCATCCATGGTCCTCACAGCTCCCTGAAACATTGCAGCAAAGGTTCTCGCTTTCTCCTCAGCAGCAAGCAAGTCATCTAGATGAAACCTGACCCACTGAAGTTTTATTTAGGAGTGATTAAATCAACAGCATGGGGATATCTGGAGAGCCTACTGGGGGATCTGGAGAGCGTACTGAGGTAGGCTGTGGGTTGGTGCAGTCCAAGTCTTGTCACTTTGATCCTGCACCATGCACAATGTGTGGCATTTACCCTGTGGCTGGATATGCTGGATAGTGAGCTGGCAGGTGTGAGCTGCTGCTCATCTTTACAAACCATTGGCAGGTAGATAACCAAGTTAGTGTGGTGCTGAGCTCATGTTAAGTTATCCTCTCTTTGACCTTGAACTCAGCCTGTCATTAACCACAGGTACATGGCTTCCTCCTCAGAAATGGCTTTTGGCCAGCCTGCTCTGAGCAGAGATGGGGATCAGCTTGCCATGCAGCACCTAGAGGTGCACCTCAAGCGAGGCAAAGCATCCAAAGGCAAGTTGGTGTCTGGTTTCAGAGCTGCCACCCCTGACATTTTTTGAGTAGGTGTTTGGCTCTTGGCCCCCTTGTTTGTTTTAAAGTGCTTTTATACTCCAGGCCAGTTTTTTCCAGAAAGGCGCAGTGAATGCAGCTGCTGCAATTTTGTATTTTTCAAGAGCTCACTTCCTCCTTGGGCTACAATATAAGGTGGCCAAGAATCCATCATTCTGTCATCTGTGAGGTCCCTCTGAGGACAGCAAGTTCTCTGTTACCCCACAACAATGGGAGCCACTGGGTGCTCGGTGCTTGGAAAATGGGAGCATGTATTTTCACTCCAGCTTTGTTTACATCAGTTGGAAAGGCGGCAGGCATGAGGAGGGGAGGGGTAGCAGGCTTTAAGTGCAGCATTGACAATTTGCTGCAACGGAAAATGTGGACTGCTCGGTATACATACATCACTGCAACACAACCGACCTTCAGTTATCTGAGTTGTTAAAGGTAGTGCTGGCAGAAAGTTGAATTGCTCATTAATTGCACTGTAATTTAGCTAATTGGTTTTGTCAAGGCTGTGGAATATATAGGGTGTGGCTGTTTATCTTCCTGGTGTTTCATCTTTACCAGTGAAAATTATCTAAAATTTTTTTTTTTTTAAATAAAACCAACATGTATGGAGCATGCTGTGGATGGATGTCAGACATCTGAATACCTGCTTTCTTCAGCCGTTGTGCCTGGCCTGTGGACTCAGACTGTTCATGGGCCACTGGGACCCTTTCTGAAGTGTAGCAGACATTTCTGGCATTCCTTCCTCAGCAGCGCACACTCCCAAAGTAGGACTGCCCAAAAACTCCTGTGTAGAAGGACCAGCTCTTGGCTAAGTGCCATGTGAGAGAGTGCAGAAGTGAGTTGAACTGAATGGTGTTTTCCCTGCCAGGGAGGGCCTAGTTACGGCATTAGGAGAGGTTCTGGAAGGGAGGTCAGGCTTTTTGCTTATGCGTGTGGTGGATAAACCCACGCTTTCTTTTTTCCTTTGCAGGTAGTGGCCATGGAAGCAGCACATTGCTCCCTCATACCATCATCAATGAATTTCCAGAGTATGGCACCGTAGAGCCAAGCAGAGATGTGCCAAGGGCTTCATCGCCATGCCAGGCAGGGCCTGTGACGCGTGGCCCAGAAAGACGGGACAGTCACCACCGGGCATCTGCCAGGCCCCTTGCTCAGCCTGCAGACAATTCAGGACCTGGTGCTGGGGCAGCGCAGCCATGCACCCCAGAGGAAGGTTTGCAACCTGTGGATAACCCACCAGAGATTACAAAAATCTCTCGATGTCTGGAAGCAGCGAAGGTGCAAGAGAGAGCAAACACTTCTCTTGATTCAGAGATGCAAATGGAAAAAAAGAGCATTACTGGCAGCCAAAATGTGCAGACAGCCAGCGAACCGGTTGCAGCAGGCCAAGAAAAACCCTCAGACATGCCTCTTCCATCTGAACGAATAGCTGAGGAAAAAATGCATTTGATCGTAGAGAAAGATCTGGCTGCAACATGGACTGAAGAAAAGCAGTCCGAGTCCTTGCGAGCCATTACTAATAAAGCCGAGAAGGTCCATGCAGCACAGGAGACAAGCTGTCACAGACCATCTGTGGCAAACCTGGAAGCAGCCAGCAGAGTGGAGGGGTGGGCGCATTTTGAGGAGTTTTCAGCACACAGTCAAGGCAAAATGCAAATGGGTCCTGAGAGGAGGCTCTCTAAAGAGGCAGCTGTGAGCAAACATGTAGAATTTCAAGGGGTGGAGATTTTATGGCTGCAAAAAGCAGAGGAGCAGAAAAGGCAGAAGCACTCACTGCTGGAAAGCGTGTCTGTAGAGAGGAAGGCATTCCCCAAAACGTCCAGCCATCCTGCAGCACCGATGGTCTCCCCAGGCTTGGCCTCCTTGCCAGATGTCACTTGGAGTGAGGTCTGTGGGGACCCGAGACTGGGACCTGCTGCCTCTGGAGCCACTCCTCTGGCACTGCTCAATAAAAGTGGGGAGGATGAAGTTTTTGTGAAGGACAAGAAGAACCATGGCGAGGAGAACACGTCTGTGCTAGTAAAAAGCCAGGGCAGGTGAGATGGCGCTTGTGGGGCGGGTTGGGGGTTTAGTGGACCTTCTCTCATCCCAAGCACATGGCTGCTGCTTACCCCTTTAAGGAGCTAATGACAAACAATAAATGTTTGTCTTCTGCCTATGGCATGGTGGCAATGTAAAGATGTTTGGAAATGTAAACATATGCCACGCAGTTTGCAGGGTAATGGCTCTGTGACAAAGTGTCTGTAGCAGGTGTAGTAGTTAGGGCATCCCATGCAGCATACAGGCCTGGCCATACGCGCCTGGACGGATTTTCTGGTTTTGGGGCAAGAATGGTGTAAGTACCCCTGAGAGGCTGGATAATAAAGATGTGTCACCCCGTGCTCTTCTATAATCTAAGAGAGTAAATGCTGTGATCTGCTTTCTATATTACTTGTTGGTGTTTATATAATTTTAACTGTATATACTGCAGAAATTATGTGCTGCTTATTATCAAGAGCATCCCGATGTGCTCACTTCTCTTTCCTGACACACATCTATAGCAAGGCAACAGGTCCCACTGGCGTGCTCTGAGCAAACTGTCCACTCTTACCTGGCAGGTTGTTTGCAGCAGAAACACCAGGATCTCAGCAAGGCAGGTGTTGTTCCTGCCTCTGCACCTTGGGGTCTGTGGAGTTTTGCTTTGGCTGCTGTGCAGGATTGCTTGGCACATGCTGTGAAAAACCCCTCAGTGGCTGATGCAGCAAAGAGGAAAACTCTCCTCAGGGGGATGGTACATGTTCCCCTGTGCATTTGCAAGCAGGGCAAGTCTTCCTCCTTCAAATCTGGTTCTCTCGGCTCCAGCTTTTTAATTGCATCTGCTTCCCTTTGCGTTTTTGAGGGATTTCCTCCAGCCTTTCACCAAAGACCCCAGCCTTAGGGCTGCAGAGCCAGCAATTTGTCCTCTGAGGGACCTGTGGAGCCTCTGGCAAGGCAGTGGTGCTAGTGGAGACCACAGGCATTTGTGGGTGCTCTTAGCACATAAGCAGCTGATGACGGCTGTTCAGCAGTATTAGGCTTTCCTCCTTCCTCCCCTCCCCCCCCCATTCTTTTACCCAGAGGATTGTTTCTTTTTGAATCCTCTGAGAGGGAGGTGGTGCCAGTCATGAACAGAGGTGGTGCAAGGAGAAACTACCATTTTACCTGCAGCATCCTCTCCTGGATGAAGCTACATTGACCTTTCTGTTTGCAAAGGTAGAAGGTGAGGAGGTTTACCCAGAGGTCTAAGCCTTGCTCCTGAGCTGAAATGAGCTGTTTCTGATTAATTTCCAGGATGATGGAGGAGGGGGAAGCAGCCATGGGAGGATATGAAGATGTCCTTGGGCAAAGGCACTCTGACATCTCCACAGATCCGTACAGCTCACAATTCGAAAACATCCTAGACAATGCATCTTTATACTACAGTGCGGAGTCGCTGGAGACGTTGTACTCGGAGCCTGATAGCTACTTCAGCTTTGAGATGCCACTCACTCCCATGATCCAGCAGCGCATAAAGGAGGGCAGCCAGTTTTTAGATCGGACATCAGCCTTGGGGCAGCCAGAGAGTCCTGCAGCTTCCTCCTGACAGGGAGGTGAAGGTCTGTGGTGAAGGCATTGCCAATGGCTTAAGGGTTGTAAGCGAAACACTCTTCAGAGGAGACGTCACAGAAGTCCCTTGTATGGAAAGGTAAAAATGGGTGAGCTTTCTGTGTGCCTGCTGATTTTTTGCCAGTGTCTGTTGTGGAGTGTAGTTTTGTCTCTTTCAGCACTGCACATTTTCTATCCAGAGTAATTTCCAGTGTAACAGAGTGAGCTGTAGGAGGGCTAAGGCATCCAGACTTGTCCTTTGGTTTAGAAAAGTGCAAATTCACTTTATGAAGGTTTTGGTAGCTGGTACTCGTGTCATTAAAACATTGTCACATTGCTGGGACCTGTCCCTGGAGGAGTTAGTTACCAGTGACAGATGGACCTTGTTCTGCGCTGTTACACCTGACAGTTTTAGGAACTGTAACACCTGGTGCACGCGAGTGAGTTGTCCAAATGCAGCTTGTGATTTGGATGTTAAAGGTAAGTCTCTGGGCATAGCTTTTCCTTTCCTGAGGTCAGTGGGAATTTTGCCAGTTACTTTAGCTGGGACAAGGTTTTGTCCCCACCATGTTCATGGGATTTAGGGACTGCTGGCTGCTTCTTTAATTTGTGCTACTGCTCGGGAGAGACTGGAGTGTTTTAAAATATTTATTTCTCTTTAGGTAAATGGAGACGTAAGAAAACCTATTAAGAGAAGAGTCACGTGAGGAGCAAAAGCTAGGCTAGGTGGTCAGAAAATACTGTGTAATTATAGAAACTCACTCTGTGAGCAAAATTTTCTTATCGTGTGTTGTCAAAGAAGGTGGAAGGACTGAAAGGCAGCAACAGGCAAAGAGGGGGCTGCAGCCAAATCAGTAATCTGCGGATGGGTGAGGGACCTTGTGAGTGAGAAAGATCCGAGGTCTCCATCCACTAAGGACAAGGATGATATCTAGGAGTCCTTAGAGTGTTACCTTAGATGGCACTAGTCTTGTCTGAGCTTTCCAGGGACTTAGTGGTGGGAGGTCTTTTTTCTGTTCTATTCCTTTTGTGCTAGTGTGAAAGAATCTTTTGAACAGAAGTATTTTTGCTGAATTTATGGTTTAATGCAGTTTGCCCTTAAAAGAACAGGCAGAAAGAAGGACTTAGCAGTTCAGAATGCTTTTTCCATCAATCCTGCTGAAAAAAGGTGTTTAAATCTTGCCCAACCCTGAGCTGCTTGATGCTGATAGGCAGTACATGACTGCTAATCTGCTACAACCAGTACAGAGCCAGAAACAGAACAGTCCTGATGCTTGCAGCTCCTTATTTGTACTGAGACCAGAGATTGCTGCAAGACCGGGCAGAGGAGGACAAGCAGCACATACAAACCTTGATTCCATTACCTTGTAGTTGCAGCATTTAGTATCCAAAAAGTACTGTGAAGTAAGGCCCACATCAGCTCATCAACATGGAAGTTACTGTGTACTTAGGTAACACTTAGAGACACCTTAGGTGCCTGTCTAGTGTGGATTTCATTAGGAATTAAGTGAAGTTTAGTTTAAATTTGCAGCCATAGTGATAAACTTGAAGAGGATTTTACAGGTGTTCTTTTTCTCCCCCTAATAAAAAAGAAATGTGTCCCCAGCAGCTGTTAGGAAGCTCTGCTGGTGCAGCCTGCCGTTAGGGACGAGCCCCAAGGGCGCACTTCCTTAAGGTAGCTGCTGATAAAGATTGTAGCTCTGGCAGTACAGCCAGCCACTGCTGTGCCCAAGAGGGTAATCCTCTGGACAACAACCTTACTACCACCATCACAACACCGCCCTATGATATTCTAGCATCGTATTGTATTGCACCAGGGTACCGGTGACTGACAGATCCTATGTGGTGTATTGTTGGTGCTGGTGATGAGTCACGGTTTTACAGCATGTGGGTGAGGAGCGCTGTGATTTGTTAGCAGAGGGGTTGAGGCAATGTGTCGCTGCGATGTGCAGGTGAACCAGAAATAGCCATCGGGGCTGTGGGTACTATTTCAAAGAGCTTGCAAGTGTGGCTGTGTTTCCTGAAGCAGCCCACGACTTGTTGTTTCAGTGGAAAGCCCACACGTGTCACAGGTGTGTGGTGGCAGCCACGGCAGCACCTTTGTGCCTTCTGCTCCAAGCCCTTTTTTCCTGTGGTGCCAGGAGCCGGCCGTGGCGTCGGGGCCCAAGTTCCCCGTGGTTCCACCTGCCTGGCGCTGCGGAGCATCAAGGGGCACCCGCCGAAGTGCCCGAAGCATTGTCCCGGAGAGCGAGGTGGGGAAGGCGAGCCTACCACCCTGCCAGATTCAGGTAGCGCTGCCCGGCCCTGCATCCCGCGGCCGCACGCAGGAGCTGTCGGGCAGCAGCTTGCCTGCGATATATCTCAGAGCCACCGGAGGTCTCTGTGACCTCTGCGGAGCCTCCGGCGCACTCCCTGCAGCCCGGGACTCCCGCAGTTCTCTCTGCCCACCCGGCGATGGGAACTGACCGGAGTGTGCGTGCAGGCTGGAGGACCCCTTCTTGTGGGGGTGGAGGCAGGTCTGGGGTCCCAGCGCGTGAATAGAGGCAAGTGCAAAGTGAAGCGGGACAATCTGGGATGCGGGAGAGGGGCGGAGGGAAGAAAAGAAGTGCAACCTTGCAGTGCAGCTCCAGAAGCAGCGTAACCTTTCCCTGAAACTGTGCTGACAACCCCGGTGAACAAAAACTGAAACCAAAACCTCGGCAGATCCCTGTCAGACATGGGATTTCAGTGACATAGAAAAAATATGTGGGAAAGTGCGTGGGGAGAAAGTACACTCCCAAGTACCAGCTCTAATTTGTGGGGTAACGGAGCGTGAAACACTGGCAGTTCTTCACGGCACGGTACCGAAAGGGAGGGTGGGTGTGAGAGCAAAGACTTAATATTTTACACCTGGAAATTAAAAGCTGAGTCCCCATTAGGAAAGGAGGAGCAGGTGCTCCTCACGACGATGCCTTCCTGATGGCAGGTAGCTGAGCACTGCAGAGCACGTTTTGCATCTCTCTGGAGGGATCCTGAACGGAACTAACATGTGGACTCTAGGTGGCGTGAGGTTTTAATGTGTAACAGCAAAGAAACCTAGTCTTGTAATGAGTAAGCTGGAGGGGAACATCCTTCTCCATTCTTAGGAAATCGCTGGCTCTGGGAGGGGTCAGCTCTGGTATGTGAAGGCTAGTCACATGCCTTCAGAATTGAAAAAAAAAAAGAAAGGAGGAAAAGAAAATTATTAGAGGCTTGTGGGGCTGCAAGTTCCTATGGACTCTGGTGTGCCTGGATGTTTCTGCTGTCCTCCCTGTTGGCTGCTGGCCCTGGTCAAACACAGTAAGTTCTAGCAAGAGGCCTGTGATCTACAGCTCTGACAGCCACTCTGGCGTTTCCTTAGGGCAGGGGGGCATCAGCTGGCCTCTGGGTTTTCCTGAAGGACTGATTGGCTTGCTTTTGCAAGTAGTCCTTTTCTAGCACAGTGTGGGTATGCTTTGTGTTGGGCTGGTGAAGGAGGGATGCTTGGAAGAAGAATGCACAGCTTGCCTTCCTTTGGGAACAGTTCTGGTGCTCCGTGTCTTTTGGGGGTGTTTAATCTCTTTCCTAGGAATGTCAGGATTATCCCTTTGAGGGGAAAACAAATTTCTGCAGCTGAAGTAGCTTCAGGTTTCCTCAGGTGGAGATGGGAGGACTGTGTGAGGTTTCAGAGCTGAGGGACAGCCCTACTGTGTTATCAGGGCACCATAGGGTCCCTGTGAAACATGCTGAGCCACAGGTTGCCGCTGTAATGAAGCTTCGCAGTGGCAGTAAAGAGGCTGCATTTGGGTTGGTTTTGGTCCCCTTGCCTCTGTGTTACCCCTGCAGAGGCTTGCAGTTGCTGCTGTCATATCCCTGTCGCAGGTATTGCACTCCTTGTGCTGCTGGGCTGTGTTGAGATGGAGCAAGGCTCAGGCGTGCTGTGCGGGAGTTCCGTCTTGCTCGCAGAGGCTATAAGAAAGATGGTTTGCAAGGCACTACCTGGTTGTTGACACAAATCAGATTGGGGGAAAGGAATTGTATTTCCAAAGCAGTAAGATACATCTGAGGGCAAAGTGAGTTTTCTTCGCTATGTCGTGGTGGCTTATCCCCGGCTGGAGGCCAGGTGCCCCCAAAACTGCTTTATCACTGCTCTCAGCTGGACAGGGGAGAGACATTGTAATGAGAGCGTCAAGATAAGCACAGGGAGAGATCATTCAGCAATTACTGTCACAGGCAAAACAGATGCAACAAGATATAGAAGTCCTGTAATTTATTACCCCAAAAAACCAGAGGAGGATAATGAGAAATAAACCCAAATCTTAACAAATCCCCCTCCCTCCCTCCCTACCCGCCCTCCTTCCTGGACAGCTTCAGCTTCTCCTGATTTCTCTCTCTCTTCTTCCAGTACAGGGGGATGGGAAATGGGGCTGTGGACAGTTCATCACACATTGTCTCTGTTGCTCCTTCCCCTTCAGGGGAAGGAACTCCACACTCTCTTCCCTTGCTCCAGTGTGGGGTCCCTCCCACGAAAGACAGTCCTGCACCAACTTCTCAAATGTGAGTCCTTCCCATGGGGTGCAGTTCTTCATGAACTAATTCAGTGTGGGTCTCTTCCATAGGGTGCAGACCTTCAGGACCAGACTGCTCCAATATGGTAACTCAGAGGATCACAGGCCCCTCAGTAAAGCTGCTTCAGTGTGATCCTGTCTCTCCATGGTCTGAAGGTCCTGCCAGAAGCTTGCCTTCACAGGGTGCAGGTGGGATCTCTGCTCCCCGTCATCTTCCATGGGCTGCAGGGGGACAGGTGCTTCACCGTGGTGGTCTTCTCCACAGGCTGGAGGGGAATCTCTTTCTCCTGTACCACCTCCTCCCCCTTCACTGACCTTGGGGTCTTCAGAGTTTCTCTCATCTTCTCACTCCTCTCTCTAGCTGCAAAAAACCCCGCCACTCAGATAGCTTTTTTTCCTTCATAACTCTGTTGTCCCAGAGGCGCCGCTGCTGCTGCTGCTGGGCTCAGCCTTGGCCAGCAGCAGGTCTGTGTGGGAGCCAGCTGCTATCGGCTCAGTCAGACCTAGAGGAAACTTCCAGCAGTTTCTCGCAGAAGCCACTCCTGCACACACACCCCCCCCTCGCCTCCGTCTGCCCCCCCCCCCGGCCGCCCTGCTACCAAAGCCTTGCCACACAAACCCAAAATATAAGTATACAGTGAGGAACAGAGCACCAGTGCATCTAAAAGTAAAATATGAAGCTCTCTCAGTGATGATCCCCATCTTTCTTTTTTACTTTCAGACTTTAAAAGACAGAATTCCCTCTTTCCTTGTATGCTGCAGTCAGAACAAGAAATTAAAAGAAACCAACCTACTTCTGGCATTCCTTTTCTTAAATTGTCTTGGAAGGTGTGGTCTCTGTTTGTAGGAGGACATCGCCCAAGATTTTTCTAAATCCAGAGAGAAAAGAAATCTGTATTGCAGCTCCTAATCCTCAAAAATGCTAAATATTTGCCACCTGCCATCATCTTCAAAGAACTGCTGCTATTCAGCAAATTCTGCAACTCCTGTCTTGTTTTGGTTGTGGTTTGTTTTTTTTTTTTCCTGGAGATGCAAACACAAATTTAGTCACATATGTATTCTTTTGTAATTCAAGAGGGAGAGAACACACACTCCCTAAAACAATCTGGTGGCTCTCAGAATAAATACACTAGAGTGTAGGCTGCTGTTTCCCAATGGCTGCCGGGTTACTCCTAATGGTTTGGTCCTCTTGGAGTAGTTCATGTAGTTGTATTCTTCCTTCTGTATATAGGATGCTTCCGGGAGTTTCTTAGCACTCTGCTTATTCCTTCCTTGAAACAATAAACTTTGTTGATCGATAAACCCGGTTTTGATCCCTTTTAAGTCTTGTTCCGGTTTGTCAGTATCCTGCACACCAGTTATACTTCTGATTTTGAGCTTGCACTCTGGTGTTTTTGTCCAAGGCAGCTTGTATTTGATTTTCAATGTAGATACCAGACTTGGCACTTAGATATTTAACATGTAACCTTTATTTATTCATCTTATTATTCTGTGCAACGGCAGTCTGGCAGAACTTTTTGTGCCCTTTGAAGTCTCACCTTGTACCCTGGTAGGTTTTTTTCATTTACCATGAAGCTTACTGAGATCTCTGTGCTCCTAAGCAGATGGGGTTTTTTTTTTGCCTTCAGACATGTCTTAGCTCATGACAAACTCTGGGACCTAGGAGGCTGTCAGAAGGTGGTACTTTACATTTGCTGCTATCCATACGCTCAGGATAAGAGAAGTTACTCAGAGGCAAATGCATCTGGTGGGCAAATGCTGGTGGGCAAGCAAACTCATGCTGGAGCTTGTTTGCCTGCACATGGGCTACTGCGTCTGTGTTGTTGAGCCACTGGTAAGCACGATACGCTGGAGTGGGTATTTTAAATCCAGGTAAAGGTGAAGTGGCAAAATCTGCGGGGGTAAATTTCTGGAACCAGTGACATCTTGGCAACTGAGGGTTTGCCCTGTTGGGCACGGCTTAGTAAATTCAGGAATGTTAAGCTACACTGATCACCTCTGTATTCCCTGCAGGAAGGTGGCATGACTTTATCAAGGCTCTGTAAATACAGCCTGTGAGTTTGCCTTTGCTCTGGCTAAATGAGGTGATTGCCAGGCCAGTTTAGTTAGAGTTTGTAAAAGTGCCTCTAGTTCCTAAATAAACAGTTGTTTTAGGGGGAAAAAAAGGCTGCTGACTTTTCGCCTCTTCAGTTCCCAGCCTCCTCTGAAAATAAAACAAACAAAACAAAAATCCAGGAGCTGACAGAGACAGAAAATGAAAGGAGAGAAAAAAATGCGGAGCAGCTGATCAGTTCCCTACACAAAAGCGCCTCAGTATAAAGCTGTCAGCAGCTCAGTTTCTAAGCTGGCATCTGTTGGCATATCTCCATTAAAGTCAAAGCCATTTAGGTCAGGAAGCCTTCATTCACTGAAACCAAGGCATCTCTGCCAGCTCCAAGTCGGTCCTGAAGTGCAGCCTGCCGTCTCATCCATGAGCTGTGACTGGCTGCCAGTCAAGCCCCCTTGAACGTTATTACTGGTTAACTCTCTTCTTCCTCTGTCTGTCTGTCTGTCTGTTGGGATAGAGGGAGGCAGAGCAGAGCCTGGCAGCTGGCCCCGGTGGCGTAGAGTCATGTATAGCTTCGGATGTGATGCGGGAGCACCGCTGGAGAAGAACAGGGCACGCGTAGTGTGCAGACTCCCTGCTAGCACAGCTGGGTGAGCTGTGGGTTGGTTGGTGGTTGTTTTTCCTTTATTTCGGAAGTCTATATTGTTATTAACTATTATTTTTGAAGACGGGTGGTTCATTGCGCTGTGTGGTTGTAATGTAAAGCTGCTGTGTGATACTACTGGCAGCACTGAAACACTGCATCTGCACATCTGCAGGGGAGCTTAACGGAAAGGTGTAAGCACCTGTATTCTTATGCATTTTTTATGCATCTGTTTTGCTCCCTGCCAGGGAGGTGGACCGGCTGTCCCATTTATGTGCGCTCCCTGGGGCCAGTCTCCAAACAGTTAAACTGCCCCTGAGCGTGGGGGGAAGTACACTGCTGCCTTTCTAGTTTTGATCCTGTCCCAGAGGATGGTGCAGGAGCCGTGCGCTGGTGCTGAGTGCAGGCACAGCTCTTGGCATTGCATCTCGTGTGGGGCAGGCGGGCTCAGGGGAGAGAGTCCAGTGGCTCCTGAGAAACTGTGGGGGCTGAATGTTTTCTGGGCTAGGTTATGGGTACGCAATGCATTTTTGGGTCTGCTTTGTTTTGCTTGTGTTTGGGGGCAGGTGGGCTAGATCCTGGGCTTGGGACTATCCTGATGGGTCTAAGAGATTGGTCTACATGTCGGTGCATCTGTCAGAAATAACCATCGCCGGAGGAGTCCTTGGGCACCCTCTGCAGTGAGAGCCAGGTTTTCACTTTCTAGGCATGGGGGCATTAGTGTGGTGAGAGTCCCTTTGCAATTGCTAACCCCTGACAAAGCTTGAAAGGGGATCAAACCTGAAGTATTTTTAGCAAAACATTTGTACTTCAGCTGGCAACAGGTCAGCATGTGTGTGTAATAAAGGGCGCGCTGTCTCTTGGGAGGGCTGCAGTCCTGTCCCTGCGTGCGGCGGGACTCCTTGTCCTACTGCTGTGGTCCCGTAACCATAGCCTTTTCATTTGCTGTAATGCAAGCCCATCAGAAATGTCATTTTGTGAATGCCTTAGCTTTTTAGCTCCCCACTTACAATTGGCAGGAATTCTTTTAATCAAAGAAAAAGGCAGATGATTACAGGGAGCAAGGGGTTATTTTTAAGCAGCGGCATGCGCTCCAGCCCCTGAAATTGACTTTGCGTGTGCGTTTTGTTGGTAACCAATAGGAGATTACAGGGCTTGTTTATTTTCTTACTTTGCTCCTCTCGGTGTGACGTGGCAAGGCTGAGGTACCTTATAACGGGTTGTTGGTGGGTGCTCTGGGTTGTAGAAACCTTCATGTCTTCCCTTCATGCGTCCTGGCTGATGCTGTGTTCTGGAGACTCACGCTGACTCGAGTTGCAGCGAAGTGCAGCTGTGTCAGTCCTCAAAGAGGGATCTACTTCAAAGCATGTCTTTGAAGAGAATCCATACGTAGGACTTCAAAGCCGGTTAAACTATTCAGAGTAAAATAGCACGGTGAGTCATCAGCTAGGAAAGGGCATTATTTTTATTTTTATTATTTTTCTCCCCTTCCTACAGTTGTGTCTTGGAAGAGCCCTGAAGCTGGAGGTAACTGGCAAGGTAAATAGTTGCTTGACGTGTATCTGTGTTCCCTCTCTCCTGGCCCTGAAGAAGCTCATTCAGAGCTGCAGCAAAGCTGCAAGAGAGCTGTTCCCAGCCTCTCTGTGTGGTCAGTCATTTGTAGCAGGAACTGAGTCATCACGTCCCACTGCTGCAGGGATTTCTCTGCTTTCTCTGGTGGGGCTACTTCTGTCAGAGCCAGGCTGATCGAAAACAGCTTTTCAGGCCCCCTTGAAACAAAAATCATCCTGTACCACCAGTTGTTTCTTGTATGCTCTGAAATGTGGAAAGATTATCACTGGCTGTGCATCCATGTGTCTCTGAAGGGTTGTGGGGCAGAGATTCCCTCCCTTTGGGGAGGACTTTTCACAGAGGCAAGCCTGTTCTTCCCCCTGTTGCAGTCTGGGATGGTGTCAGGGGCAGCTAAGTGCTTCTGCCTTTCTGATGCCCCTTGCACACTGTGAGGTGACAGCCGCTGCTGAGGAGCTGTTGAATTAGAACTAGAGCGCACTTTTTGCAGCTATATTTGATGGTTATGGCTGAGGGGATGGTGTCCTTGGTTTTGGAACTAGGGGAGAAGGTGGCTCTGAGTGAAGGCATTTAAAACAACAGGGCCAGCACAGCGCTGCAGAGGGTGATTATCACTCCCAGTGTGGCTCCCAGCCGATGCTGTACCCCTGTTGAAAACTGCATTTGTTCTGGCCCTAGCTTCAGTGCACTAGAACGCCTCTCCACCCTTCCTTATTTTCAATCATTGGTATGTTTTGCTCTGATGGACTTTTCTGGCAAATGCCTGACATAGCTTGCCTTGAAGTCAAGCTGATATTAAAGGCGTGCAGATTAGAGATACAAAGTCGATTTTCTTCCTTTTCTTCCTGGAAGCTCCCAGCCCTGTCTCATCCAAACACCCCCTGAAATAGGTGCACCCAGGGGACACCGTGTGCCACTGTGCATGTGCTACACTTTGGTCTGGCAGGAGCTGCAGGCAGTGGCAAGCTGGGCTCGCTGACATGGCTGGACTGAGCACAGCACTTAGGCTGAGTTGTCACACAGTGTCAGCTCCAAGCATCATTTTGTGTCTGGGGTGGTTACTCAGTGCTCTTCTCACAGAAAGCAAAATACTAATACGCTTTTCCTGCTTGGGACAGAAGAGAAGCAAGGCAAGTGAAACTGCAGGTACCCATGCTAGAGTTTCCAGTTGCAACCTAGTAGACTGGGACCACCGAGATTGGAGGCGCCTGTAACCTCACTGGCCTTGCTCTGGTGTCATTAGGGAGTTGCAACAACCATTCTCCTGCCATATGCTGCTGTGGAGGATTTCAGTTTTTGTGAAACACAGGACATTGCGGGAGGGGAATATGTGAATCTAGAATATTCTTAAACAGATGAAGCGCCCTAAGTGCTGAGCATGACATAATTGAGATAACTAGGCGTTGGGAGCTAAATCACTATAGGCCCTGTCAATAGTGGAATAAGTGAAGAAAACAGTATAGAAGTGTTTCAGGCTCTGCCTAGCTGCTACAGTGTGTAATGAGAAACCAGTTTCGCAGGTGTTACGGTTCACCTGTGTTTCATCCCTGAGCACAGAGGGTAACAGCTGTTAGAAGGCACCGAATTTGCCAGAGCAGCAGTTTATAGAATTGCTGTAGTTTCTGCTGGACATGGTGGTCACAGCTTCTGTGCATTCACTGTGAACCTGAGGGTGCTTTGGTAAAAGGAGAGGGCTATGTGTCAGGAATACATTTCTGGGGACAGAAATAAGAAGATCTAAGGACTGGATTTCTGGCCACAGCCAGAAGGCCAAAGAGGTTTGGGGTTTTGCAGCTTCTGTTTTCCATGTCTTCTGATAGCAGAGAATAATGCAGGAGTCTCTGGATGAAAATCAGCAGCTGTTGTTGTACAGGCAATTACAGTAGTACTGCTACAGTCCCTTTTGGCCTTGGATCCAGGATTAGGGGCAATGTAATCTATTACCTTTTCAGCCTGCTTTTGTCAGCGGATGTTTCTCATTTTTATATGATAAACAGTGAAGCTGCGTGATAAATCAGTGTCCAGTCTTGTGCTGCATCACAAAGCCCTTTTTTGACTCTATTTTATGCTGCTGTGGGCTCTTTATGTGTAGAAACTGCAGACTATAGAAGACAGACCTATTTGCAGCCTCGGTCATTCCTAGCCCTTGACGAGAGTCCATCATAAACACTTTCCAGAGGGAGGCTAGTATTGCTATCTGTGTTCAGCAACTGAGAAAACAAAGGCATGGAAGGGAAACAGGGCACCCAGAGAGACCTGGAGGTAAGAAGAGTTGTCAGCCTTCCCCTCGAGTAACATCCCCCCAGACCCTGCTAAAATAACCTATCTAGAAAGCAGCTTGCTGTATTCATGCGCAGTGTATCCGTATTTCCTAAGCCTTCAGTGATATGGGCCTTTTTTTTTGGCTTGATGCATGTACATGGGCCACTGTGTCAGGGTGAAGTTTTAAATCAGGGAGGTTGGAAAAGAAATTCCCTTACGCAGTGCCATCAGCTAGTTCTGGTGAACGGGGAAAGAACATGCCTGCCTTGGTGTGTGTTCCTCCTTCGCATCCCAGACACTTCTCTGAGAGGCAAAATAGAAGCTGGGAGTTGCCCTACTGTTTATTTCACTAAGTGGCAGATGCTGGCACTTCCTTTCTTTCTAAACTCGTGGTGGTTTGCGGTATCATTGACTCTTGTAGTGCAGAGTTTCCTAGCAGGGTGCAGATGTTTCTTGTCAGCTTTGGCCATCTTTCAGGGCTATAAATATTGTGTTTAATAAAGAGCAGTGGTGAAGCCGGGCTGTGATTTATGGGTGAGGTTCTGCAAGTTGGCATGGCTTTCGAAGCAGCATTCATACGTGGAAGGCTCTGTAGATGTGTTAGCTCACCTGGTTATCCTTTGGTCTTACCAGTTGTTAGAGCTGGGAGTTGGAAACCAGTCATGTCTGAATGGGCAAGGTGTTGCTTGAGGTGTGTGTCAAAGGGCTCTGGAGTTTAGAGTACACCAAACTTAGAGAATTTTAGACATTGGCTAGTGCTTTTGGTGTGGGCTGAGAAGACAGCAATATTATCAGGAGAGGCTTTTTTTTTGCTTTCTAGCATAGCTGGTGGTCAGTAATAATCATGATGCTGGAATTGAATTAATGGTATTAATTCCCTATTAGAGCACTGAGTGTGAGCACCTTATTGTTTACAGAGAAATAAATGCAAAATCAAATCACTAGTAGTTGTAGGAACAGGTTAGATGTCTCTTTTCCCCAGATATTTGGTGAGCAAAGTTGTACCTACAGCATGGTTGTGTGGTACTTTTGATGCTCTAGCAGCACCAGGATGGAAACAGATGGGCAAGTCACCTTCCCATAGGAGTACTGCATACCTCCTTCTCCTAAACCATGCATGGGAAGAGAATTAGAGTAGGGGTGATGATATGTGTGGAGAGGCATGCAGAATAGCAAAAAAAATTTATGTTAAGCTCGTATTATGTGAAAAATCTCATCTTTAAAGGGTTAATGAGTAGCTAGCAGACATTTTGGTAAATAGCTAGATAATTGTTACTGGAGTGCAGCAATCAGTTGTTCTAACCATGGCTTGTCAAGCCCAAAGATTACAGTGGTGTATAAAACCATGGTATGTTGAAGTGTTATGTTTAAAATCATCTTTAACTCATTCCACTCATATCTGCCCCGTACCTGACCCCTGCTGATCATTCACTAGTAAACGAGGATTTAGTGGAAAAAATTTCTGTATACTTGTGGTTGTTTTTTTTTTTAATTGAAATGCTGTCACACACATACAGAGCTGAGATTTCACAAGAATTTTCATACCAGTGTTGGAGAAAAGCATTTCTAAAGTTAAAAGCCTGCCTGCGTGCAGAGGTGTGTATATGGGGGTGTGCTTCCTGGTGTGGAGGGCTCTTGCCTCTTTGAGTGGAGAAGCAAAGCAGGCGTATAGCTCAGCCAGAGCTTTCATACTGTAGTAGAGGTGGGAGGAATCTATAAATGCATGATTTATGTAAAGTGCTCTGGGATTGCCATGCTGAACATCCTGACTTTGAGCAGCTAGTGAGGGAAATTATTGCCACCAGGAGGGAGCAGGAGGAAAGTGAGCAGTTTTCTAGGCTGGCCTGGCTGGCTTCTGTCTCTTTCCTGTTTCCCCAAACTGGGCTCCTTGCTCCGAGTCCTGTTTTTTTTCTAGCAATGCCTCCTCGTGGTATGCCCGCTCTCATGGGCAACGTGAAAGCTGCTGAGACTTCTGCGGATGTTATTTTAGATTTGGGGAGTTGTATTGTTTCCAGGACAACTAGGGAAGAGTGAGGAAGGGACTTGCACTGATTGAGGTTGGAGCTACTGAACACCCTTGGTTTGCTCGCTGCGTTTTCCCTTGGAAAATGGCTAATGGCCTACTTTTACAGGGACCCCTTCAAGCCAAGCAAGTGAATGTGGTAAAAAATACTAGTGCAAGAAGCGAATGAGGAGCCAATGCTGTCAGGTACAGTTGTAAGCTTTACTCTGACATGGGCGCAAGTTGTGGACGCTCTGTGAACTCAGAAGGTGAGTGCAGACCAGAATGTTTTTCTGGGCTGGAAAGTCATGTTTAACTCTCTTAACCTCTGGTGACTGCTGAATGAATGCCCCTGTTCTACACAGCTCCTTCAATTAAGTGGAATTTGCTTTATTGTGTAATTTTGCCTCCGTACCATTAATTGCCTTCTATTCTAAGAGAATGGAATCCTTCTTATAACTGTAATGTCATTGTATCTTCCTTCTTGCTGTATTCTTTCTGTCTCATAGCAATGCTGAACTGCAGAATGTGGTGTTAGACTCCAGTGCTGCCATGGGGAGCAATGAACTTCAGGAGAAGGATGCCACTGGAGCCCTTGGCCACGATCTCAGCAATGGCAGCAGCAGCAACTTGGAAGCAGCCAGGCGCCTGGCTAAGCGCCTCTACCATCTGGACAGATTTAAACGCTCTGATGTGGCAAAGCATTTGGGTAAAAAGTACGTACTGTACAAGGCCTCCAGCCACGTTGTTCTTGCTGGTTCTGGAGGGATTCACTCTCGAATGGTAACCTTTACTTATTTGTTTGTTTAAAGCAATGAATTCAGCAAGCTTGTGGCCGAAGAATACCTGAAGTTTTTTGACTTCACAGGCATGACGCTGGACTACTCGCTCAGGTACACGCCCCTTTGCAGACCTATGTTCCTGTTTAATGTTTGCTGTGTTGTTCTGATTGAAGTAGTTGTCCTGCTGGAGCTTAAGAGCATGAAGAGAGGGGTGTGATGTGTTTTTGGGATGGAACTTCTATGTTCTGTTTGGCTTGGTGTGCTGCCTTACTCCAGACTGCTATTGGAGTGACAGCATTTCCTGGAGGGGGAAATCTTTGGGTGGAACTGCTTAGAGATGGTTCTTGATGCAGAGAAGACAGAGAAGAATGACCAGTCATTTAGTCTGCCCTGCACTGCTGGGGAATGAACGTGTCGCTCACAGCAGGGCCACACGGACTTTTTGGCTGATGCCTTTTGGAGCTTGCTCTGCCTGGCTGCAGTACACAAAGCCATGGCCAGGTTTGATGTGGCTTAGCAACCCCCTTCGCTGTATCCCTCTGAGCATCCAAAAATGTGCAGAACAGCAAAAGCTCCCACATGGAAAATGTCATTTAGAGTTTGGTAGCTGCCAGCATGGGTGTTTGAAAACCCAGCCCTACCATTTTCCTTTCTTTTTGCACTGGAATTAGTCCTCAATGATGTTTGTTTTCAGTGTCTTTTTTTTTTCCTCTTAGGAAGCAAAACACCAAGTTTGTGTAGCAGTGGCCTGTTAGCAGAGTTACTGGTGAGCTGGTATTTGAAGGGATTTGAAGTGAGTTTAAATCATCTGGCTGAGGTTACTCAAGCAGGTTATTGCTTTTTGCTAATGGTAGAAAACCAGGAAGCCCACAGGCACTTGCCAGACCTCTTGCACGTGCGTTTCCATGGGGCTAGCTCCAGGAGGTTGTGGCAGACCCTAAACAAAGCCCAGAGTCTACCTGCCAAAAGTGGCAGAAAAGAGAAAGGTGCCTGTGGGAGACTGAACTGTTGGAGCACCAGTGAAGCCTAGGGCAGTAGCAGCTAGGGCAGTGGGAGGTCTGCTGCTGGTTCCAGGTTTTAGCAGCCCTGAAGCATGATGCTAAATATACATGTCTTTTAAATTGTGAAATCCAACACCTAATTACTTTGTGGCACATATTTAGGAGGTGGCTGCTCCCAGTAGATCTCCTGTTAATATTAATAGTCATGACCTTCTCTAAAATATGCCCTGGCTCATGTGGGACTTAGATGTGCCAGGGGTTTGCTGAGGTTTCAGGGGTAGCCGCAGCGACTGCTGGCTGCATGCCCTGAGCATGCAGCAGAGGCTGGGGACAGAACATTGATCTGAAGCCTGGGGGAGCTGAGGCGTGCTGCCTCATGCTTGCAGAGAGTGAGAGGTAACTACCCTGTTGCTGCTGGCTTGCTGACAAGCTGTGGTTTGTTATGCGTTTGTGAGCCAGTGGCAGCAACCCAGACCCATGCTACCCCCAGCATTGTGCTCTAAGAATGAGGAACCTGCCTTGTTGTTTCATCAGTTGCCTCTCGTAGGAAGCTTCCAGAGGGGTAGTGGTACTGAAGAGGAGGAGAGGATATCATAGAATCATAGGGATTGGAAGGGACCTTGAGAGATCATCGGGTCCAACCCCCTGCCAGAGCAGGCTCCCTAGCTCATATTGCACAGATAGGCATCCAGACGGGTCTTGAATATCTCCAGAGAAGGAGACTCCACAACCCCCTGGGCAGCCTGTCCCAGGGCTCTGTCACCCTCACTGTGAAAAAGTTCTTCCACATCTTGGTGCGGAACTTCCTACACTCTGACTTGCAGCCATTGCCCCTTGTCCTGTCTTTACAGACCACTGAAAAGGGGCTGGATATTTCCCCCTGCATCCCATGCTTAAGATATTTATAAACATTAATTAGGTCCCCCCTTAGTCTTCTTTTCTCAAGGCTGAGCAGTCCCAGCTCACTCAGCCTTTCCTCATCAGGGAGATGCTCCAGGCCATTAATCATCCCTGTAGACCTTCTCTGGACTCTCTCCAGGAGATCCCTGTGCTTTTTATACCAGGGAGCCCAGAACTGGACACAATTCTCCAGGTGGGGCCTGACCAGGGCAGAGTAGAGGGGGAGGATCACCTCCTTTGACCTGCTGGCCACACTCCTCCTGATGCACCCCAGGATCCCTTTGGCTCTCTTAGCCACTGAGGCACACTGCTGGCTCATGGCCAACCTGTCATCCACCAGGATCCCCAGGTCCTTCTCCACAGAGCTCTTCTCCAGCAGGTCATCCCCCAGCCTGTACTGGTAGAAACGGTTGTTCCTTCCCAGGTGCAAGACTCTACACTTGCTTTTGTTGAACCTCATCTGGTTTCTCCCTGCCCAGCTCTCCAGCCTGTCCAGGTCTCGCTGGATGGCAGCGCAGTGTTCCTGCGTGTCAGCCACTCCTCCAGCTCTGTATCATCAGTGTACTTGCTGAGGGTGGGTGCTATTCCCTCATCAAGGTCATCAATGAAGATATTAAACAGGACTGGACCCAACACCGAGCCCTGGGGAACACCACTAGTCACAGGCCTCCAGTCAGACTCTGCTCCACTGATCACCACCCTCTGAGCTTGGTCCGACAGCCACTTCTCAACCCACCTCACTGTCCACTCATCTATCCCATGCTCTCTCAGCTTTGCTATCAGGATGCCATGGTGAAGTCAAGGTAGATGACATCCACAGCTCTCCCTCCATCTACCCAGCTGGGGTTGTTTGTGTCTGGTGTGGGCACAGGGTGTTGCTGGGAAGAGCCTGAACTGGAGGATGAGGAAGGATGGCTAGTTGTCAGAACGCTAGTTGTCAGTTGTGAGGGCATGAGGTAGGAAGAGAAGAGAAACCCTGTGAAGACTCAGTTGTATCTACTTGTGAATTGGGTTATTTGCAGTACATTATATTTGAAATAAAGTTATTATCAGGCAGGTCACACTCCATATGGGTGTGAGATCATTTCAAGTACAACCTGTCTCTGACCTTACATCAGAGAAAAAATAATGTCCAGGCTAGATAGACACGAATGTTCCAGCAGCATATTCCATGCCTTTGAAATCTGGTGTTAGTTTCAGCCCCATAGGGTATTTAGAAATGTCTATTAGGCACTTATTTTTATGCTGTCTTGCTTTGAATCCAGAAGGTTTGTGTTTTCAGGCTTTTCTTAGAAGCATCCTGACAAATAGGCGTAGGCTAGTACTGCTGAGGTCATCTCTTGGCTCCAGGATGATTTTGGGAAGTGCAGAAGTTCTTCTTTGGCTGTGAGGCAGGTTTTTTTTCTTGCAGGAAGAGCAGCGGGGTGGTTAAGTGTCAGATGAAGAATGGAAGACGGGTGTGCATGCCACCTCTTGCATAGGCTTACTGGCTGTGTCTGGCAAATGTGTACAGGTGTGTCCTGGACCATCCTGAGCAGGAACCCAGGAGAGCCATGTTGCTCCTCCCACTGTTGAATGTCAGTGGAGATGTTATGACTCTTCTGCCCTCTTCCCCAGATGTTTTCTGTAGGTCAGGCTGTCACACACTGCCCACTGCAAGACTACTGGTGTGATCCTGGCTGCTCTGATAGGTGACTTTCCATAAGCAGGACCCCAGCAGTACACAAGCTTGGCTTCACCACTGGATTGGCTTCCTTGATGTGGATGGGAATACCTGAGAGCTTAAAGTTGAAAGGTGCAGTGGTGATACCCGATTATAAAAAGGACAGAGAATGCCCTGGATATCTGTCATGCATAAACAGCTACTGCTCCAGTTCTTCCCCACCCAAAAAAGAAAAAAATATTAAAAATAAGAACAGCTCTTTCAAATGGTGCAATTGCTTGTTAGTTTGTATATTCCATGGCTGAGACCAGGGGTAATTTAACTCCTGCTTCATTTACTGTAATGTTGAGATTAACTGCACATGGGATAATAGGCCATTTTCCTAGAAAGGTTTCTTGGAATCACATGTCTGGTGTGTGCTTATGTACTTCTTGCTGTGAAGTGTGCTTTGCTCTGTGTGCTGTGTGCAGCAAAAAGAGATTTATGACTTTAATTTCACCTTTTTCTGCTCTTTCAGGAGTTTCTTTAAAGCCTTTTCACTTATTGGAGAAACCCAGGAACGAGAGAGGGTTTTAATCCACTTCTCCAGCAGATACTACCAGTGCAACCCTAGTACCATTTCTTCTCAAGGTAACTTTGTTTCTGGTATGAAGGTCTTTGGTTGTCTCCCTCTTGCTCTATTCTTGCCTCCAACAGCATGTATTCTGCATGCCTGGGAACTGAAGGTGTGTAATTGCTGTGCCAACACTTTAGAGACTGTCTGTGGTGAGTGTTGATATACTTGATATTCTGCATGCCTAATCATGGTAGCAGAGTGAAAAATCTGTATTTATCCATGGTCAGGATAGGTGTTTAGGCATCCTCACTGCAAATTCCTAGTTATAGGATCGCCAGATTTGAATGTCCTCATTCAAATGTGGTTTCTGGTCTCACTGAGTTCCTGTACTGTAGCTACGTGCATGTGGATGAGAGTAGGTCCCATCTCAGGTGGAAGAGAAGCTGTTCTCTTTACATGCTCCATTCAGTGCTTGTGTCTCTGCATGCACTGGCACCAGGCATGCCAGTGCTTGCCAGTTGTGGGGGTGCATTTTGGGTGCTGTATCCAGACCCTGGCATGGTTTCATCTTGACTAGCTAACATCAGTCAGAGTGCTGCCTCCTTGCCAATGTTTTCAGTCATTTTGGAAATGGATGGGGGAAACAAGCATACACATGGATCAAACCTGAGAAAGTTGGCATTGGAGAAGAGGAAGAACTGTCCGCTGGCATAGCTGCTGCATGCAGCCAGCTCTACCAGCAGAGGCGTGCAGCCCTGTGATTGCAGTGCGGGCTGATCACACTCTTGAGAGAGGGAGGAGGGCGAGAAAGAAAATAAGTGTGGGCTAAGATGTGCCTGTAGTTTCAAGTGAGAAGCTGCTGCACTTGGAGGTACTACTGCACTGCCTTACTCCGTGGTTTGTGACCTGTCTGCTTTGCACCGATGTGACGTTTGTTCACGTTGTACCTGTTCAGCTTTACTGGCTGGCGTGCAGAGGAGGGGAATGGGTAGCAGTAAGGCAGGATCTGCTCCTGTGCTGTCTCTGTTCTTTTCCTGATGCCCTTCTTGTTTCAGGACACCTCAGGTAGTGATGTAGAATAACTTTGTCACATCCAGTCTGAAATGACGACTTGCATGTTGTTGTGGCAGCCTTAGTCTAGTCCAGGGTGCAGGAGAGACGTGGTCACTTCTGAGCCTGAGTAAGCCTTTAGATTAAAGCGAGTCCTGCAGAATTTGCCCAGGGTTCTATATAATTTTGATGCTATATTTCTACAGTCAGTAGTCAACTGCAGAAATACGGTGGTTCTACCCTTCAGTTGAAATACATGAAATATTTGCCTTTCTCTGTTCCCATTTTGATTCTCTGGGTGTGTTTTTGGACTGAAAATGAGAGGGCAGGCTTACTCTAGAGTAGTGTGTAGACATGAGCTGGAGCACCACAGCCCCAGAATCAAGCTGCTTCAGACTTCCTGTTGCTAGTGATAATAGTTCTTTTTTCATTTCATGCTCTGCTACAGTCGTTTGGGTGTTAGGGTCTGTACAAACATTGTAAGAAAACATGGTCCTTACCTTGGAGAACATCTTTTGGTAATGGCTGCACCTTGCACAAATGCAAGCCTGTGATAGTCACGCTGAGTGTGAGATGTATCTATCATCATCCCACATTCCTCTTCCTTCACAGCACAGGGGGATCTGTATGTGATCGTTTTCTGAACTTGGCTGCAAAGTTTTTTATGTACATCTCTCTGCAATGCATGCACATCTCTGTGTCTTTGACACCCCTGTGAGAGAAGGGAAGGTGGCACCATGTGTTTGTGAACAAGAGAACGGAGAAAACATTTTTCATAATGTGTTCCTAATGTTTGCAAAGTGGTTAGAGGCATTTAGACTTTCAGAGGCACCATGGGTACTGTCACCTTTGTCTGGACTTGTGCACAGCCAATACATGTTGGGTTTTGAAAGGGTTACCTGGAAAATGAGGCATATGAAATTGGTGTCCATCCTTGCAAATGTCAGCCTACGCTGACTTTTCCCAAGTCTACCACGGTGTTGCCAAGGATGGATCTAGGGATACAATCTGTCTCTTCTGGCTCACTGTTGATGAGCTACAGGACCTTTGCTACAGGATCACCTTAAAAATTGCTGGAGTGTTCTCTAGCCAATACAGTGCCAAGGCAGCATAAATATCTGACTGAAGTTCTCCCAGATTCAGTATAATTGAGGCCTGGATGAGGAGGGAGCCAGAGGGAAAGGAAGATAGGATACAGTGCTGTATCAAATCTGCACACAATAATGTGTGTATTTTATGCTTCCTTTTTTGCTCTGCAATAAATGAAGAAAAAGGGGCTGATTCAGGCAGTGGTATTAGCCAGCAAAGGGTGATGGCATGGTTTCCTGTCTAGTTTGCCTCATCCATGGATTCTGCAAGATAGTTTTGACAGTCATTAAAAGATGAAAGAGGCTGTTCTGTCTTGGCAGCTGCATGATGACCTCACTGTTCATTTATTTAATTATGTATATTTCTTGATAAAACAGGTTCTCATTAGGGGAACAGACTCAATTAGGTTATGAGGCTTAGTTTCAGCTGTTCGTGAAGGTCCAGTTGTGGATTGTGTGTGATTTTGGTTATGTCTCTTTCTGCAGATGGAGTTCACTGTCTCACGTGTGCCATGATGCTGCTGAACACAGACCTGCATGGCCATGTGAGTATGCACAGTTTTGTGTAGACAGGCTCTGGTTGACATTGTGCTTGGAGGGGGATAGTCTTCTGGCAGCAGAGTCCCCTGGCTGGTGACTTGCTCCTAAAGCACCCATGTAGACTGTGCACAGTGAGAAGGCTGTATTCCCAGGCTAATGTCCCATACAGGGCCTTCCAGCCTGCCCAGATCAGTCATGTCTAAGCCTGGCATTGCGCCTGGTTTTGACATAATGTGTGAGTATGCTCCTTATCCTCAGGCCCCTGTCTTTCAGGTATTGCCCACCTTTCCCTGGTTACAGCAGCTGGCCCTGTCTGGGAAGCTGCAGTTGGGATCCCCTTTTGTATAAACATTTGTGAAGGCAGAAGAAAGGAAGGAGGTGATGAACAGGTGCTTGGAAGGTCACAAGGGGAAGGTGGTGTTTGTAGGCATCCAGTTTCAGGGGGGAGATCTGGTGGAACCAGAGCTCTGCTCAGGCAGGGTAATGACAGGGGTGTGCCCAAGAGCCAAGATTGTGGAGGGAAGACATGCATCCTGAATGGGAGCACTGCATTCCCCCACTGCACACTTCTCCCCACTGCCTGCCCGGGAGAAACAGTGTTCCAGTTTGAGTCCTCTTAGTCACATTGGTGCGAGGTGCCAGCAGCCCTAGGACATGTATTTCAGCACCATGGTGCAATATGCCTGCTGTGCATGATATTTCCGTGCTGATGGGATGTTTCTTCCATCCCGGAGTGGGGAAAAACACAGGGAGTGTGGCATGATAGCATGCAGGAGCTCTGGCTTCAGCCAGGTTGCTCTGGAGCTTCTCTCTGGCTAAGACCCTCCAACTGCATTGCTGAGGACTCTTCTAGAAGTCCCTCATTTGGGGGCTCTTACCCAGCAAGGGCACATGGGGACTCTTAAATAGCAGGGGTTGAGGTTTGGGCAGCAGGAGATGGAGGAACCCTGGGTCTGTCTCCCGGGGCTGCTCAGCCCCTATGGGTGCAGCTCTGCAGTGGGTGCAGATAATGAAACTGAGGCTTATGTCTACTTCCCCACGGGTTTTGACACCCACCTCTCATTAATTGAGTGCCTTTTTCTGAAAAGAGTAGAAGCACAAGGGGGAAGGGAGTTGTGTAGATTTTTTTTTTTTTTTTTTTTTTCCTCTCAAGGCAGAGCTTTTCCCTTCTGAGGAGCACATCAGTCATGCTAGGGGGTGTGTGGAAATACAGAAACATGCCCCAGTGTGCCTCTTAGCATAAGATGCTTCTTTGAGCCCACCTGAGGCTGCCTGTGCAGGTTTCCTGCCACCCCACCCCCCACTCCCCCAACAGAGATAAGCATAACAGGGCACCTGCTCTCTAGCCTGCCTGGCCTTGCAGTCCATGGAGGGAGACCAAATGGTTGTGCATCAGCTTGACAGTGTTTCCCATTGCTCCCTGCAATGTTTTAGTGGGCCCCTCTGCCTTCATTAGGTACTGGAGTAGATAGTCTGGCTTTTGATTCATTGTTGCTGCTGAAGATTTGCAGCTGAAGCTAGGGATAACTCTAAATGTTGCTGTGTATAACTTTGGAGCATTATCCTACAGCTGGTTGTTAGTGTGTTGTTACTTGTACACAGTTGAAATGTTTGCCAGGCTCTTGTGTGTGTCTACTCTTTCTCTCTCTCTGTCTCTCTCTCTCTCTGAGCTTTCCTGTAATTTTGGTCTTCCTCTTAATGCTTTGCATTTTTCCACATAGGTGGTAAGTTGGGCTTTTTTGACTTGGAATGCAGCCCCTTGCAGATATACACTAATTGCCTGTTTCCTAACAAAGATAATGCTCTGACCCATCCTTAGCATGATTCTGCTAGGGCAGGAAGCAAATGAGTCACAGGGCTTGTCTACACTGAGCTCCATTTACTGCTGACATACTGATCCTAAGTGTGGACTTTTATTTCACAACAAGCTGAACTGCTTGTAGGGCTGTAGTGTGGCTGCTCTGCCCCCAGTTCACACTTTCCCTTAACTCTTGTAGACAAACTCTTACTTATCTCTTTACTTACTCCTGTCTTGCTGTATTTAATTCTCTTTGTAACTAACAAAATCATTTTTGCTAGCTGTGTCTTGGAGATGCATGCTTGCTTCTCTGCAGGGAGATCATCATACTTACTTTTAGCCTGGAGAAGAGGAGGCTGAGGGGAGACCTTATCACTGCCTATAACTACCTGAAGGGAGGTTGTGGAGAGGTGGGCGATGGTCTCTTCAGCCAGGTGACAGGAGATAGGACAAGGGGAAATGGCACAAAGCTGTGCCAGGGCAGGGTCAGATTAGATGTTAGGAAAAACATTCTTCACTGAAAGAGTTGTTGGGGCCTGGAACAGGCTGCCCAGGGATGTGGTTGAGTCACCTTCCCTGGATGTGTTTAAAAAAATCATAGATGAGGTACTTAGGGATATGGTTTAGCTTAGGATGGGACTGGTTGGACTTTATGATCTTAAAGGTCTTTTCCAGCCTTGTGATTCTGTGATCCTGTGACTGTGATGCTGGAGACGTTTAGGGTATCTCTAGATGGCCAGGCGCATCCTCTGGACCTGAGTGTCACTGTGGGTAGATGTTAGCTTTGGTCCTGGAGCGAGGCAGCCGTTCCTCTGCAACGCTGGTTACTCACTGCATGAAATGAGCCGTGCTGCTCTTGGTTTCGGTCAGCGCGGGGAAGCTGCAAAGTGCCGCCTGGAGGAAACAAACAGAAGCAGGCTGAAGTCTGTTGCAGGCAGGAAGGAAAGCATTTGCAAGTCTAGTAGAACAGCTTCAGCCTGTACCCAAAGACTGCAATTATGAGCTATATTCTGCAAGCTTAGCAACCAGAGAGCCAGGTTTACAGCCAGACTGTATTGTCAAGAGCCTTCCTGATGTGGTAAGCAGTGCATTGTGTGCCCCTCCAGAACTGTCTCCTTCCTCTTGCTGGCCACAGGCTGTGGAAATCTTCCTTTGAGGCTACATGACACTGAAGGTCAACGTTTTCCATCTCTCCCTCATCATACATTTGTCAGAGGAAAGTAGAAGATGTGCAGTCCAAGCGGTCGTAGAATCACAGAATGTTTTGGGTTGGAAGGGACCTTAAAGCCCATCTAGTTCCACCCCCCACTAGATCAGGTTGCCCAAAGCCCCACCCAACCTGGCCTTGAACACTGCCAGGGAGGGGGCCTGTAACTGATAACACTGAATGATGTATCTACTGACCCGTGCTCTTCTTTGGGCCTTACTCCTGCGTTAATTTCAGCTCTTGCTCCTAATCCAAGTCACTGTCTGCACACTAAGTTGTTTTCACTGTATTTCTACAGGCATAGCATACCCTAACCACGGACAAGTTGTCTTCACCCCCTTCACTCCTGACAGGCAGTGGTGGCATCCCCAAAGATACCATGGTCATCACAGGACTCTTGTTTGTCCCTCTGTCTTTACCATTTCTCACAGCTCATGGCAGAATACTACCACCATTTCCTTAGATCTCTCTGGGCTTCTTTTTCACCAACTCAGTGTTGAGCTTACTGCCTGCTAACAAGGCTCCTTGCATGCCAAGCGTGGAACTTCTAACACCCAAGGGTCCAAGTAGGGAACCTTCTCTGAGGAGTGTTAAAGACTAGGATCCAAGAGCAGTTTAGGGCAGCCTCAAGCCTCTAAATGGAGCAGTTCAGGTCCTACATGGAAAAAGCCATTCCCTTCCTGTTTGTGGCTCAGTTTGCCAACTTTTTGGCTTGAGAAAAGAGAGCAATCCTATGGAATAGTCAGGGCAGCATCAGTCTGTGAATCAGAGAGCGTAATGACTGCTCCTTGGCATCTTAATCCAGCTCAGGGCAGATGCTAATGGAAGGAAGCATTAGAAATCATGTAAGTAAAGTGTGGAAAGGGCCTCAGTTGGCTATTTCCTCACAGCAGGATCAAGTAGATGTTTTCCATCAAAGGCTGGTAATGCCTTGGGAGACTATATTACCTTCTTCATTACCCTCCAATATTTAGCTCCTTTTTGGGTGGATGAGTGTGAGTCGGTGTCCAAATGTACCTTCCCTTTTCTAACTCTGTTCACATAGGGATGCTTGCCTCTGGGTAATCTTGGGAATGCCGTCTAAGTGCTGCCTGGCTTCAGCTTGTATGAGAGCAGGGAGATGCGGTTCATCTGGTATTGCTTATTTACGTCATTTTGGAAAGTAACGTGAAGGTAATGTTGTTTCTCTGCCATTCCTTCCAGAACATTGGGAAAAAGATGACCTGTCAAGAGTTCATTGCTAACCTTCAGGGCATGAATGATGGCAAAGACTTCCCAAAAGGGCTGCTGAAGGTAAGGAATGAACTGCAGAACCTGTTGTGTGTTTGTTTGTTTTGTTTTTTTAGTGAGAGAACAGCCTGCTTGCATTTTCAGATTCTTAATTGTCAGACAGGACAAGCGATGTGCACATTTTTCCTCCCAGAAGAGATATATAATCTATAATATATGCAGCGTTTATTCTGTTGTTTCCCTTCTTGCTCAGTTGATTGTGTTCCCTCTTGATCACCTGATTGTGGTCAAGACTCTTGCAGTGTGGAGAGGTGAGACTGAGCTCCAGTGGGGCCAGCTCCAGAGCTGTGTGTCTTATAAGCTCATGCGGTAATGCTGTCCCAGAGTGCTGTCTCCTGATTAAAGCGGACAGCAGCAGACAGTGGGTTCTAACTATTGAATATGTACAGGCTAATCCTGAGCTCTCCATATCTGGAAGGCATGTGTGTTTTTTCATCAACGGTGCTTTGGGGTTTTCACATCAGAGCAGGAGATGTAATTTCAGATTAGAATGTGTTGTCTGGCACAGTCTGCTTTGCTTCAGGTTTTGTTCATTACGTTTGTGCCAGGAGTTAAATCTGAAGAAAAGGGGAAGAGGCTGAGCAGGATGAATCTTGTTTCATTGTCAATAATAATGAGAATGTTTCATTTCTCTTTTGTCTGATTGTTGGCATGAAACAGCAGTCTGTTTGAATGAAGAGGGAGAACTGCATACAACTAGAGTTCATAATTTATTTTTTAAATGAAAATAAAAGAGGTGCTGCATCTGAGTGCTGACCCAAAGCCTACTGAAGTAAATAAAAAGAATTGCCGTCTCTTCTGTGTGTTTTGTCAGCCCCATTGTGAAATGCAGATGTACCTGCATAGTTACAAGTAGCACTGTTTTCTAGTATTGGTGGTTTATTCAGTTTCTCCAGCCTCTTCAGGGAGCCTTTTGTTGGGTCCTCTTGTCTCAGCTTTTACTGAGGAGTTAGGAATAGAAACTCACCTCTGTTGTTTTTAGATTTAATGTTTTTTTTTTTCTTTTTTTTTTCATCTGAGAGTATTCATCTGTCATCAGTAATACCATTTTCTTTTTTTTTTTCCTCCAAGGAATTTTATTTCTCATACTGCCATAGAGAGATGTGTTCAGATTAATTTGCAGGCTAATTACAGGCCTTATTGAATAAATAGGTCTCCAGACTGTGTTTAAATAACCTTCTGAGTGTACTGATGAGAGTCTTCCACTGGTGCTCACCTGCTGTTTATTTTCCTGCTGACAGAATTGCGCAGTCGGGGCTGTCTTTTGTAGCACTGACTTGCTAATGCTAAGACTGCCTGGCTCTTCACCGCCCCTACCCAGAGCAAAGATGGGGGCTTGGGATTTTTTTGGGTGTATCGAGGTGGAGGAAACCCAGTGTTGGTGTCCTGTGTGCTCTGAGGCTTTGCTGCATGGCGCGCTGGGGTCGTGGGAGCAGAGCGGGCACCCGGCCGCCCACTCTCATCTCGCTTGTCTGAAGGTTTGCTGATGATTTGCCTCTCTTCAGGGTAGGGGGTGAGTGGCAGCCTGCGTTTCAGTAGCTGCATCCCGGTCAGCAGCAGCCACCCTGCCATTAGATTCGTGATTACAAAGGCTGAGCAAAAATTGAATTTGCATTAGTCTCAATAAATTAAATTCACAGAGCCGTCCTGCAGGACAGCGCCAGAGCGCGGCCGAGGGGCCGGTGCAGTAGCAGTGTGACTAACGAGCGCGGAGGAGGCTGCGAGCCACCTCCCCGCGTCCTTCCCGGCCGCCGGGGAGAGGAAGGGCCTTTTCCACAGGGTGGCAGTGTGGCCATGTGGGAGTAAGGTCCTCGGCACCCACTGGTGAGCAGGGCAGGCCCGAGTTGCAGCCAGTGGGCTCTTCAGCTTCTCCCGCCCTTCTGCGTTCTCTAAACGCGGCTCTGCTAAACCCCTGTGAAGCTCTGCAGCTCTGCCGAGGCCTGGAGCAAAGCTGAGTGCTGCTAGAGGGGCAAGAAGAGAGGGGAGATAGTAGCAGGTGCTTACATCTTTGCAGGTAGTTACAGGTAATGTTTATAAATATGGAAACTGCGAGAGTCAGGAGGATGGAGCCAGGCTCTTCTCAGTGATGGCCAGCAACAGGACAAGGGGCAGCGGGTGCAAGCCAGAGCAGAGGAAGTTCCATGTGAATGTAAGGAGAAACTTTCTCACTGTGAGGGTGGCAGAGCACTGGCACAGGCTGCCCAGAGAGGCTGTGGAGTCTCCTTCTCTGGAGACATTCAAAACCCGCCTGGATGTGTTCCTGTGGGATTAGTTTAAGTAATCCTGCTCTGGCAGAGGCGGGACTAGATGATCTTTCAAGGTCCCTTTCAACTCCTAACATTCTGTGATACCCAGGGCTTGGAAAGCTCTCTGCAGTGTAACAGAGCCAGGGGTGCAGATAGTGCTTGGCTATCCCAGACAGTCAGCAGACAGGCAGAAATCAAATACTGCCTTCAGTTAGTCCCATTAACCATAGTGCTGCTGGGTGCCGAGTATGGCCCTGAGTGGGGCTTTTTTGTCTGGAAAGGAAAACAGCCTTTCAAGAGGCAGACATGTGAGGAGGGACACTTCTGTTTCCTGTGTGAACAGCCTCAGAAAACTTCTGATGAGATCTCGTTGCCCCCATCCACTCCCATGAGGGAGCCATCTCTTCATTTTATTTTTTCCCAACAATAAGGATGCTTTGGGTAAACACCATAAGGCCTTCAGGGTGTGAATCTTGGTGTGGTGCTGGTAGTGCTTGGAGAACAGAGATTTTACTCTGGCTAGAGATGGAAGAGAAAAATGCTAATATGATCTTGCTCACCTTGTGTCTTTCTGTCTGTTCATTAACACTGAAAAGAGTTCTGCCTTTGTATACCCATCTGTACAAAGATTCATTTCTTTTTCTTCTTCGTCCCTTTTGTCAGATCTGAGGCTGCTTTAAAGTTGGGACCCATAAAGGCAAATAAGCCAAACTGTGATTAAAAGCATGATTCTCCCCATGGGATCTGCTTGCAGTATTCATATATTCAGTACTTTGCCAGGCAGGCAGATATATGTACCTTCCCTTTTATTCCATTTTAGTTCTGGTTCGACCGTCTGTCACACATCCCATTAATCTGCCATCAGCTGCTAGTAAAGACTAGACATGGAGACAGTAGCCTGATTTCTAGTTACGTACTGTCAATGCATGCTGACCTGAGAGTGGTAATTTATACTTACTGCAGGGTTCCTGCACGCCTTCAAACTGGGGCAAATTCCTTGTAAATGAGAACCGGCATCTCAAGCTGTGATTCTCTTCTCTGGTGTAAATCAGGAACATCTATCTCTGTGGTCTGGCTGGAGTAGAAGGTGTGTCAGGTCTCTTAAATCCAGACAAATTAAGGTTATTGAAAGTGAAATTTTTCAAAGTCAGGAAGAGTTTTTGAAACTCCCATGCTTTGACTCTGCACAAATAATTTTATATTGTATCAAGCTGTGATCTGGCAAGGTGATACCGAATTTCAGCTTTGACCTTAGAATTCCCTGTAGCAAAGGTCCCTTTGTCTTGGTGAGTTGAAGCCCTGGAAGGAGTGTTAAATACCAGGAGCTGTGACTGCTCATGTTCTAGTTAGTGCAGCAGCACACTGCTGTGGATAGGCTCAGTGCTTGCTCCTAAGGCTGATGGTGAATCACAAAGTTACCAGCATTTACCAGTAGGGATGAGTGATGTATTTGCTGAAACTGAGAGAGGCAAAAGGGACCCAGATACATCACTCATTTCCTCAGAGAGGATGGACCTGGCAGCCTGAGTTAGCTGCCTCAGATGCTGCTGTGGATGGTGAGGGAAGCTGGAGGAGAGATGTGGCATCACCCTGAGTGAAAGTGCAACACATCAGGAACAGTTAAAAACACGGAGTCCAATCTGTCTGTCGTTAGACTGAAAGAAAAGAATCATGACTACGTTATTCTTCATTTATTCCTGTAAGCAGGGAGGCCACAGCTAGGGTCTCCTAGTTGGATGGGAAACAAAATTGTTCTGGGGCAACGTCAGGAACTCACGACTACAGTGTAGGAGCAGTTTAGCTGCAGGATGGTTTGCTCCTCTTGTGCTCACACCAGCTTGAATCTGGTACAGTGATACCATCTTCACTGATGATAATCTTTGCAGTATGTGACCATAGCCTTTTTCAAAGCTGAACTTTGTGAGACTGACTGGAATGAGAAGAAGAGACTGGCTTGGAAAGAGACAGAATTTTGGCCTCACACACTTGCTTGAATTCCCGTAGGCAGTGTGCTCCCCACGAATGCCACGTTGGTACAGCACTGGCCACTGCATCTTCCTCTTGTCACCTTGTGGCAAGGTGCGTGACGTGGCAGTAACAAGGGCTTTCTTATGCAAGAAGAGAAACTGTCTGCCTTGGCCTGCAGAGAGCCTGCAAGGAGTCACCTCTGAGGAAATGGATCCCTCCTTTTGTTAGGCAGCATCTTGGGAAGGGCCCTGGTGTGGTTTTGCAGTGTCCTAAGTCCCACCTGCCCTCATTGCATAAGTTAACATCCTCTGCAACTGCAGTGTCCAAGGTGGCTCATTGATGGAGTCAAGGGCATCGCCCAACCTCTGACATGGGCCAGCTTTGGTGTCTGTGTTGTCCTACGGCATGTAGTCTGGATGTGAGGCAGTCATACCAAGCTGTATGTCTTCTGGTAGGCAGTGGTAGCTCTTTGCTGACCCATTGTGCTGTTAGGGAGGTTCTCCATCATGTTGAGGGACCTGGGATGCTCTGTGGGGACCTGGCTAGAGCCATGCCAGCAGGGGCTGCTGATGGAGACGTGATGGCAATCCTGCGTAAAAGATCTGCTTTTTTCAGAGGCTGTTTTTTGGCTAGGCCTTGTCTCCAGGAGAAGCACTGTAATGAAGTGACCAAATCAAGTGGGAATTGCTGGGAACTCTTCTGAAGAACCAATCCCCCTAATTTCCTAAATGATCTGAATTCTTGATCAGCATTTCTAGGATATGCAGTTTCCTATAGAAGCTGCAAGGTAGGGTTTATTTCATTTTGCTGTCAGTTCCCTGCACTTTAATTAAGGATTTCCCCCTCCAGATCTCTCTCTTTATTTTTCTTCCTTACCCCCTCTCACCCTCCAAGTCCTCCAAAGCAAACATTCAATTTCAAGAGAATTACTGGCATCTTGCTTCATCCATTCCACTCATTTTAGGTATTTAGCAGAGAGAAGGCAGTGAGCATCAGGTGGCTAACCCCTGTCCCCCATTTACGCAGAGGAAATCACACTAATCAGACTGTTGTGTACACCCTAATTGCTCTCATCTGCAGTCACCACACTTTCTCCATTTCATAGCTGAGGCTTTGAATTGTCAAGGAATTCCCAACTTCCTGCTACTGCTGAATGGAACTGGGAGCATGATGAATTTGGGGAGCATGTGGCAGTGTGCCAGAAGGGCCCCAGGAGGATGGTTTTGGCTGATGGAGCATGAGGGCAGAGAATGGGGGGCAGGAGGGCACCAGGTGTCTCTGCTTCCCACTAAAGAAGCCATGACTCTGCTCAGAGAGAAGAGGCCTTGCCCCCTTGCTTCTCTCCCAAAGTGAAATTTTCCGTTTTGAAAATATTTCTCTTGGGATCATGTTCCTGGGGCAGCCATTTCTTACCTGTTCAGAATGAAATCTGTTACTCAAGGCTAGACAGACACAACAGAGTCTAATTTGGCAGTATAAAAGTCAGGGAATGCAAGATAGAAGCATTAATCCTTGTCTTAAACGGTTGTTTGTAGAAGCATACTTCCCTTTCACTCTCCGAAGAGCCACAGAGCCTTAGTGACTGAAGGGAACACCTGGTTTGTCTTCACTCTCCTCCATCCCCAGCAACGATCTTCTTGCTGCCATAGCCTTTGTTTCCTTTGGCTTGTGACTTTTTTAGATGTTCTTGTTTGTCCTGTCTAAGAGTAATAACCAGTTAAATCATGCCTGTGAGGAACTGTGAATTAAACCAGATTATGATGGCGTGAACGTTGCTTTGGGTCCCATGAGTAAAGAGATCCTGACAACCCCCTACACCACTGAAATGCAAATGTACTTTATTTTGGTGTTCCAGGACCTTGCTTCAACGCATGTAAAGAGAAAAATCTGAAATCTATGCACTTTTCTCAAGTCAACTAAGCCCAGATATTGAGTTGAGGTAAGCAACAGAAGATAATAGCAAAAACCTAATAGTTTCTCACCAACTCTCTGTCCCTGAGCAGGGAATGTAGAGTTTTAGAAAATACTTAAAACATAATTTTTTCTAATGGCGATGCAGGAGTAAGATTCCTCTGCAGGGTACTAGGGATTGCTTATCTTGCTAGGAAGGAGCCATTGCAGGGTGGGTCTGCTTTTGCTTTCACGGTCTGTTTTGCTCTAAATTATTTTGGCTCCTACAACCTTTTATCTCTTTGCTTTCCAATTGTAATCCTCAAGATCTCACCTAGCCCACCAGGCTTTTGTATCAGCAAGGAGTGAAACCCAAGCAGAGTCAGCTAAGTTTCCATTACTACTGGCTGCAATTACATGGTTCAATACCAGCCTCCTAATGAATGTTTGGGGGTTTAATTTTCATCTGTGCAGGCAACATCTCCATAGTGTCTTGTCCAGGTTGATCAGGCAATCGAATCATTTGATGTTTAGCTTCTCCAGGCTGACAATAGTCCCCTGGTTTAACTGAAATGCTTAGCAGCTTCCAGGGACAAATGTCACTGTTCAGAGCTTCCCATCTCTTGTGCTGTCATTGTGGAGGGTACAGACCAGGAATGATGTACTCTGCCACTTTAAAGGTGGAATTTTGGTCTCTTTTCAATCTGGGAAATCTCTAATACAATGTCACACATAAATTTTGGTCCCTATGACATATTACTCCCACCTCCATGTAGGTAGAAAACAAATTCTGAAAAACATTCTTTGATCTTCCACCCACCGATCTGCTTGAAATTTAAGTTCTGTGCTGCAACTTGAGGGAAGGAGGAGTAGGAATATAATTTATACCATATTTAAAAAAAAAAAAAATAGAAAACATTACTTCCACCAATCTTAGGATTTTTGCTGTATCAGTCTTTGGTATTCCTTCCTACTGTTGGTCACCACGCTTTTCAAATGACACTGGGCTGTTCTATCTCTGACCCAGTTGCATTGTTTTCTTTGAAGCGAGAGCGCTACGTTGCTACTTAAATTTTGATTAATTTTTTTTTTCCCCCTTCTTTCCTGTCATGTTAAGTGGAACACTTAATTTCCTTCTAAGGTCATGCTTCCTTGGCTTATGAAGTATTTGTAGGACCCCGGTACAAATATGGGGCAAATGCAAGCCACCTATTTTCTGCCCTGCTGACAGATGGGTTCTGGCAGGCGTTGTGAGGGTTAGGAAGGCTTTCTCCTGCTTTTGGAGCAAGACAGCTGGCCATCGCTCTGTAGGTGCATGCATTTGTGGATGAGAGGGATGTCAAAGGTTATGACTGTTTTTCTTCCTGGATCTACCCTTTCCATGGTACAGGGCTTGCAAGTGTAGGTGGCACCCACGTGAAACTTGTCTGGTTCCAAGTGTGGCCTGGATTCTCCTTTTTCTTTTTTCCTACTTCTTCCTCCCCCCTTTTTTTCTCCTTTTGCTTTTTGTTGTTTGCTGTCTGAATCAGAGGGAAGCATTGAAGGGTGGTTGTTTTTCTTTTTTTATGCATGTCTCTGGGAGGGTGTTGGGTAGTGAGTGGATTATTTCACTGTTGTTGACTCTCAGCGTACTCACTGCAGGGACAGAGGCAGGGGTTGTTTGCAGCCAGTCTGAGAGAGCTGGTAGGCTTTACATCAGTGCTTGGTTCACCTCCTTGAGGGTTTCTGTCACAGCCAAGCAGGATTTTAGGGTTTTGATGCTTTTATGTATTTGTTTGACGTGCTGCTGCTTTCTGTAGCTACATTTTGCAGTTTTGACTTAAGAAATTTGGTGGTTTGTGTTAGTTGGTTCCTACTACGTGGCTCACTTAATTTCTGTCAGCCCTGCTGGCAGCAGACAATAGTTCCGAAAAGGAGGAGAAACTTTTTCCCCTGGAGATGATAGTGCTTTGCCAGGAAACACAACGGCTAGTCTGTGTCACGGATCTTTTTTAGATACGCCACAAGAAAAATGAAGATGGGTAATGGCATCTCTTCACTTGTAATGCTAATCAGGATGAAGGGGGCATGCTTGTGGATGTGCTTTTAGCCTGCTTCCCATATAAAGCAAAACACACAGACTTTATTTGCCCTCATGGAGTCATGGGAGCAATGCCTGTCTTTTCCCGGTGCTAGAGTTAATGTGCTTTGCTTCATGGTTGAGGAGATCTAAAAGCACATGCTTATGCAGCTACAATAGCCTAGCTGACATGGGATAGCTTTTTGGGCTGTAGTAATCTGACCGCTTTCCATTGTAAGGATTACTTTCCATATTGTAAAAGAAATCAGAGTCATCTCCAGGGATTCCTTCAGAGCCTATAGCACAGGTGTGTGTATTACAATGTAAACCATAAGAAAACAAAAGATTCCTTCTTGAAGAGAGCAACAGATATTTTTTTTTGCTGGTAAATTCAGACTGGGACAAAATCCAGCATCTCTGTAAATGTGTGGCAATAAGGTACTGTGGTTGGTGGAGAATAGGAGTCTCTCACAGGGAAAGCTAGCTAGAAAATTTTGGGTTATGGTTTTGAAATTTTCTGTCATTACCCATCATTGCCGCACCATACCTGCTGTCACCTTGTTAGGGTTCCTGTTGACCTGGTCACTTACGCATGTAGAAATGAAGTGGTTGCTGTAGGATTTCTGTTGCTTACAGGGATGGCAGTTGGAGACATTTGATCTTCATTGTCAACTCCCCTAGTCAGCAGACCTCAGAAATCATTATCTTAATACCACAGAAAGGCCAGTTCGGTAACGCTACTGTTGATCAGTTGTTGACCTCTAGTTCCGTAGCTGTCATTTGTGAGTAGCTTATCTGGCAGAATAAAGTTTTCCCTCCCTGTCCATTTTGGGGAGAAGGAAAAAAACCCCAAACATCCCAAAACAAAAAACAAGGATGAAGGAAGAAGAAAAGCAATCTTATGAATGATTGAACATTGTTTATTTAACAAATGGTATTTAGAATCATAGAATCATAGAATTGTAGGGGTTGGAAGGGACCTCGAGAGATCATCGGGTCCAACCCCCTGCCAAAGCAGGCTCCCTAGGACATTTCACTGAGATAGGCATCCAGACGGGTCTTGAATATCTCCAGAGAAGGAGACTCCACCACCTCCCTGGGCAGCCTGCCCCAGGGCTCTGTCACCCTCACTGGGAAAAGTTTCTCTGCATGTTGGTGCAGAACTTCCTATGCTCCAACTTGCAGCCATTGCCCCTTGTCCTATCTCTACAGACCACTGAAAAGGGGCTGGCTGATTCCCCCTGCATCCCCTGCTTAAGATAATCATAAACATTAATTAGGTCCCCCCTTAGTCTTCTCTTCTCAAGGCTGAACAGTCCCAATCTTCTCAGCCTTTCCTCATAGGGGAGATGCTCCAGGCCCTTTATCATCTTCGTAGCCCTTCTCTGGACTCTTTCCAGGAGATCCCTGTGCTTTTTATACCAGGGAGCCCAGAACTGGACACAATACTCCAGGTGGGGCCTGACCAGGGCAGAGTAGAGGGGAAGGATCACCTCCCTTGACCTGCTGGCTACACTCCTCCTGATGCACCCCAGGATCCCATTGACTCTCTTAGCCACCGAGGCACACTGCTGGCTCATGGCCAACCTGTCATCCACCAGGACCCCCAGGCCCTTCTCCACAGAGCTCTTCTCCAGCAGGTCATCCCCCAGAAATTAATATTTAATTATAATAGAAATTAATATTTAATATTAATAGCATTAAATAGTGCCACTTTTCTGTGCTACACAAATATGTTACGGGCTGTTCAGAATGTATTTCAGGTAATTGGCATACGTGTATTTATGCTTTTTATTGGCTTTTTTTGGTATTCTTGTCACTGGGATCAGGCTTAAATCATGCTGACGGATTTTTGTGGCTTTGTGTGAGGATGTTGGAGTTCTTTAGACACAATAATGTAGTCCTTGGGCCTGGTCCCTAAATGCCAGTATTGATTTTACTTTGTATCCCCCAGCTTTTTTTGTTCTGTTGTTCATTTACTGAATGACATCAGGAGGACTAAGCAAGGACAGAGTTTGTTTGGCCTCCCAGGGAGACCTGACCAGTGGGAGGAAGAGATGGGTAGGAACTTACTGCACTGTAAGTTGGAATGGTTGCCTGTTTCCTCAATGGGGGTTGTAGTCTGCCGTAGTGCCTGGGAGAGGCGAAAATCTATTAGGTTGCTTTAAAAGGGTGAGATGGAAGAAATCGTTGACACTTTCAATTTTACTTTTTTTCTCCTCTCCTGCATCTGTTTTGTCTGAAGTTTAAAATGGTTTATGATTTGCTCCTTAGAGGTATTGGTAGGAAAGGTCCATAAAGAGGGGTCACTGTACTTTTGGTCACCCCAGTGGTGTCACTGGATTCTTGAGACTCAATACTGACTGAATTCTGCCCCTTTTCCACCACTTTTTAATGGCCTATGATCAAGGGGAAGATCATGACTTCTTAACACAGCTGAAGGATCCACTGGGTGTGGAAGGCTTTGATTTTTTCTTCTTTTGCACAGCCATAGCAGCCCCTTTAAAAAAAAAAATAAAATATCCCTTCTATCCTTCTATTTATGGTAACAACCCACTTCTCCCTCAGAAATCCCTGTTGCTCAGTTACAGACAGAAATCAATCCTGTGTGCATGCTAATTTCCAAAATGGTGGGACTTCTCTAGTGTTGAAGAGTGGTCTTTCCCCAGAAGATGACAGTCACTGTGTATATGGGGGCTACAGGCTTAGATGCGAGTACAAGATGGCATTGTCACTGGCAGATGAGAAACAGGGGCTCTGCTGAAATCTGAGCTGAAGACATTTAAGGTTTCAAAAACATGATCTCAGGAGAATCTCTCTTTGCAGACTGTGAGTTGAGAGAGAAATGTTTTCCCTACTCCATTGGGGAAAAAAATAATGAACAAGATGCAGCCTGTCACCCTCAGTGTTTTAGACTGCTGCTTGGTTACAGCTGAACTAGACCTGTTCCCTCATGAATAAAGGTACTTGTCCTGCCTGAAGATCTGCTCACCTCAACCTTGGAGATGCTAGGTGGAGAACAGCTGCACTTAGGCAGCAGCGATGCTGCTGTGCTGTGGGCAATAGAAGAGAAACATTGCTGTGATTCAGTCTAGCTTGTGCTTAATAATGAAATTGCTCTGTGTAATTCACATTGGCCTAGGTCTGCGTGTGATATTTAGGGAATATAATCATTTCGGATGTGTTGAGGGTGCTTGGGGAGGTGACCTTATAAATCTGAGAGCAGGAATAATCTGCTAGGCAGGGGGCTGGTAGGATAGAGAGTGATTTGTGGCCATTTACGTAGCACCTGTTGGGACCTGCTGCTTAGCTCATCTGGAGCTGTTTGATTGCAGGGAAAATTTCCTCTAAGAAGAGATTTTTGTTGGAAAGATTTTCCACTAGCAGTGGATAATTTCAGATGGGTTAAGTAACATAAAACCTTTTCTGGGAAGTGGCACAAGTAACTTAGAACATGCAATTGCTTGTTGCCAGAGAAAAAGGGGCCTCTGTTCCTTCAGGTACCCCCTAGCAGTGACAGATTTGTGTGAAAAGGCTGGAGCGTGTCTGAAATTTGATCTTAAATTTGTGAGGTTGGGGTGGGCTTTCTAGACCTGACTGAAAATGAGAATGCATTTTGCTTGTTTGCCAGGTGGGAAGAAGCCTGTGCCTGAAGCAGGAGAAAGTCAGGCTCTGTTGGGTATCAAAATTTCATCACCTTCTGAACAGTTTTTATATTGATATTTAGGTCCCTTGTCCCCTGTTCCACTGGCCATTGTCCTTCAGCATGATCCACACAAATTACAACCTGTGGGCAGGATTTGCATCTGTAGCATCCTTGGGGGTGACGTAAGCAAAGAGTGACTGCTGACCAAATGGCTGCTGCATACTGGGAAGGCAGCAATGTCTTCTATGAGCAAAAATGTAATGGGGTGGTAATGTGGCTGTCTAGCCATTTGCCCACTAAGGATGTAAGTCTCTGATTACAAGAGGCTGGGAAGGTGTAACCAGGGGTAAAAAACCACTCAATCAATCTGCTCCTAGTCTGTTCCTGGGTGCTGTCATGCCTGTGACACAGGGTGAGCAAAGTGTCGCTCTGCCTTAATGTGGCTTAGCTGACACTGAACACAACTTGGGTGTGAATGGGGGCTGGAGCCCTTTCACCCAGCCTTGGCTGCGCAACATGTTTCAGCACGGGATGTTTGTGTTGATGTACGAGGGCAGCAGCCCCTGATTCCTGTCCACCCACTCAGACTTGTGTCATGAGTGGGACAAGAGGCCCTGGTGTCCTCCCAGACTGTGACCCCACTGCTGCTGGCCTTGCGCTATCTGGTGGGCTGGTGGCATTGGGCAGGTCACTGAACCTGGTGTTAGCCTGTGGTGAGGACCCCTGTGTTGTGCAGTCTTCCAGCTCCTCATGCTCCCTCTGCTCCAGCTGTTTGCCTCTTCTGAGTTCAGGATGACGTACGTCCCTGTTGTCCACTTCTGCCTTGGTGCTTGCATGAGCTGCTCCACTTGCCCCGGCGCGTGCCGGCAGCTGCCATGACCTCTTGCTGAGCAGAGATCTCTCTCTCTCATCAGAGCAGGTTGCCATGGCAATGCACAGTCTGCTGCGCTCTGGGTCTTCAGGAGCCAGAAATGATGGTGCTTTTGCAACATTGAGGTAAACATCTCTTTTTTCCCTTATATAGTGCATCCACGCCTGGTAAGAGCGCCGGCTGCCATTGGTGGCGGCCTCCTCTCGCCCCCTGCGCGGGGGAGAGCAGCTCCAGGCGCCAGGAGCGTGCCTGACCCACGGATCTGGGCTCCTGTGGGTTGGAGCGGTGCTTCTGGCGCGTGTGGGCCATGGCAGTGGCCTTCCTGTCACGGGGTGGTTGTGCATTTCCCACTGGGGAGAAACAGGGCATCGCCTCCGGGATCAGCTGCCAGTGTGCAGGGTTTGCTCGCAGAGGGGTATCTCCATCCCTCTGTTGGATGCTGAGGGAACAGATGCATCCCCAGCTGCTTGCTCGCATCTCTGCCACTCCCTTGTGCTGGTCACCTTGGGAAAGTCACCTCTTTTCCCTTAAGCCCTCTTAGAGAATGAAGGTGGTTCTGTTCTCCCTTGCCCCCTGGGGAAGGCACCCGAAGCGCTTCAGTTAATGAGTGCAAACGCTCAGTTGTGGAAATTTGCAGGGGCATCTCTCTGGGGCTTGCCAGAACTTCGTAATGGTGCTGTGGGCTTTTGCTTGTTTCTCCAGTGCTTTGGGGAACCATCGGTATTTCTCACATCCAGAAGCCGTAGCTGGCAGGTGATTGAAGACTCTTTTTACGGTGTCCTTTGTTATTGCAGGCAGTAATGAGCGTGGCAGGCTGTTGCAGGCAGGGAAGTGTGGCCATGTGAACTGAAAATGAATCTCTTGCTTGATCTGCTGGCATTTGTTCCAGCATCTTTCTCTCCACCTCTTTTCCTCTCACTGATGGTGTGTGTATGAAGGGGGAGTCAATGCTGAAGAGGGGAGTGGAGCAGGGGAGGAGTTTTTATCAGCCTCTTCTTTTTCTTCTTTTTTCTTTTTTCTTTTTTTTTTTTTTTCCTCCCCTGTCCAGTGACGTGAGCAATGCCTGGAACAATCAGGCTGGCTCCAAACAGTGTGCCTGAAGATGCTGGAGAAAACAGCCTAGTGCGCTTTAAGCAAACACTGATTGCTTGAGCCTGGGCTCTCCAGACGTAACCTGTTCCAGTTCCTCTGGAGGGGATTGGGAAGTGTCACTAGCTTTCTTCTCCCCCATCCCATACGCTCACTTTTGGAAATGATCGGAGTTAACAGTGTTCAGAGCACCAGCAAAGTCCGTGTGAGAGCCACAGGTTCGGTGAAATACTCCCGAGAAGAATCTCTCTGGCGGCAGTCCCATCGGTCAAAATCCATGAAAATCTCCAACTCCTCTGAATTTTCTACTAAAGAAAGCAAGGTAAATAACTAAATATTCATAGTGTTTCTCTTTGCTGGTAGTAGAGGTGATATTATTGAAAAGGTTACACTCTGCAGGAATTAAGGGCTCTGGATGATCTGCAGTGATCCCAGAATTGCTCTCAGGTCAGGGAAAAAAAAAATAAATGCTCTGGGCTTGAGGAGGGAATTGAAGGTGAAAAAGGTCTGGTGTATGATTGTGATCAGGTCTTAGAGCAATGCCCTGTCACTGAGCTTGGTGCAATAGTAGACAGTGAAAACTTGCTAGTGAGAATGCTAATTGGAGCTCTGCTCTCGGGAAAGGTGCCGGAGTTGACAAGTGATGTCCTTGGGATTATCTGTTTAATGGAAATGATTTTCCATGGAAAATAGTTTTTGCTCCTTCTCTGCAGCTCTCTGGTTTAGTAGGTGTGGGTGCTAGGTAAAAATATCGTCTCGCATGCATGATTAAATATTGCCATCAAGTATTTATTAGGAGGGCATCACTTGTGCATACATAGGAATACATTACTGTATTGTAGCGTTCAGTATCACAGACTGTGCCCAGCCGCTACAGAGGCAGTGTGCAGCATCTCCTCTCCTCTCCCAGCCCAGCCCAGTTGTTTGGTTCCTAGGCAAACAACCCCCACTCCATGCAGTATCGCTTCTTTCCTCATTCCTCGCTCCCACTCCGTAACTGTGAGACACCTGGGAACCCCTGGCAAGAGCTTTAATAGCAGTCTCCCTTGCGAAGGTGCTCCATGTCTCCAGGGCTTGGATGAACTTTATGCAGTGACCAAATATGCCTCTAATCTCATTCCTGCTGCCAATCGATTCTGCCTCGGGATTAGATATTTGTATAGGTGTGTTGAATGAGGATGAAATATTTCAGAGCATCAGCCAAAGGCATTTAATTGTATCATGTGTCTCTGTGTATGCAAACAAGCAGGTGCATGCATGAATATTCTTGTGCTATCCCTTTCCTAAATCTCCTGTTTGTCCTGAGAGAAACCTCCTCTGCTATGGTGAAAAGATCCCAGTGCTGCACAGTAGTTGCTAGCAGATCACACTCTGCCTGCTTATGGGTTGCATGATATTTCAGAGCCTCAGCTGCAGAGCTTTCGTCACAGCACAGAGTAATGCAAACAGAAATAAAGGACGCATTTTATTCACTGTGGTTTCAGGAACCTCTGTTTTGAGGGCCTTATTGACCATAACTGAGAAATAGTGTACTGCTAAGGCAGTGGCAGAGAAATAGTGTGGCCATCGTTCTCGGGCTGTTGCTGATGCAGTAGCTGCTACTCCAGCAGATGCTGAAGTAAAGGCTGCATCTTGCAGGTGCTCTGGGACCCTGCTCTTGTGATCACTTTCACCCTAGGCGTGGGAATAATAGTGCAGTATTCTGTGGGGGGATTTATGTATGAAAAGTCTCTGCATATAGCAGAAACTAAGGTCTTTTGACATTTTGAGAATCACTTAATCTCTGTACTTCTGTTCCCCCTTCCAGGCTTTGTATCCAGTGTGTGTGCATGGTGCACTGCCCTTGGGGCAGGCACTTTCTACCAGGGACGGCATCTGACACAGTTTATTGCAGTTAGTGAATGCTTGGTGCTCATCCCTCTGTGGGATTCACATCTTTGCCTCCTGAGTGCTGTAGGTAGTTGTGTGAGAGAGACCCACTTTTCCTCCTCTCTGCCTTAGTAAGTTGGGTGGCATATTTCAGCTCTGTAGTTCTCTTTCCTTATTTCATATGAAGGTATTTGTATCTGCGAATCATCTAAGACCTGTAAAAGCTGTGTTACGGATGGCTAAGAAGATCTCTACATGCCCATCAGTGATGTCTGACCAATTGACAAGATGACAGGCATCTCTGCCACTGATTGGTCTTGTAGTTTTGGGAGCCCTGTTCTTTCGACATGTTTGTTCCCCCTTACGGACTTTGTCTGCCCATCTGTTTTGCTAAGAGGTCTCTGGTTTAGAGAACTGATTTATATTTGAGCTTTATCCTTTCTGTTGTGTTGGTGGAGGAGACCTGGAAGTTGTTGCCAATGTGTAACATTGCAGAGGAAGTCTTTTCATCGGTGTTAAGTCCATATATGTGCTTGTACATCACATCTCACAAAATGTCTTCTGTTCTAGGCTGAGCTTTCTGAACAGTGGTGCCTTGTAGATACCCTTAGTCTCATGCAGGGATTGATTTGTATACTCCTCATCTTCCATATTTCTGTGGGTATGTTCCCCCCTTTGTATTCGGACTGCCTTGTGTTTTACCAGCTCCACATGCAAAGTGATTATAGTGCTCAAGACCTGTTTCTGTGACTGCTTCAGCTTGCTTAGGGCAGGAGACAGATTTAACCCATTTGTGCCTCAGAAACATACTCCTCTGATACTTCAGACTCAGGTGACTCAGCCTATTTTGCTGAGCTAGAGAATATTACATATCCTCATGCTCCAGCCAGAATGAACAAGGCACCAACATGGTGCCTGCATACAAGGTCTGCCAGCTGCCAGTGTCCAAGAAGCTAGGTAACCCAAGGATCCGTCATCTCAAAAAACATCATGTAGTGATTCTGTGCTCATGCATGTACACACATGTGCCTGTAAGTATACAGGTTCCACTAGGTGATGCATCCCAGGGCTGTATTAATAACAGGTATCACAGCCTTAGCCAGCAGGAGAACCTGGGGAAAGAGTGCTGTGAATTGAGGCACTGTTGTTCCCCAGGAGAGTAGGCTCAAACCCAGGCTGCATGCAAGGTGAACCAGAGTACCTTAGGATTGTCCATGAGACCTAGCGTGCTCAGCAGCCTCTCCTCCCAACAGGCTCAGCTTTCCTATAGCCATGGACTGAATTGCAGAGTGCTTGTGCCTGTTCTGCCTACAAATGCACAGGGCGAATAAAACAATTTCTGAAATAGTCTGTGTAGTTGCTCCACTATCAAGAAAGACTTCTGTAACCTTTTCTCTGTTCCCCCGTAATAATTCAGTGTGCTGCCTTTACCAGTTACACTGATGAAACACTCCAGCAAGTACAGAACAAATCTTTTCTAGCAACCCCCACATTATCAGTTTTACAGAGGATGTATTTCTTGTGTGGCATTAATTTCTTGGCTTTCAGGAGCCCTAGTTAACCATCCTTTTCTGTTTTATGATGATATATCTGGCACAATCTTTCTTTCCTTTTTTTCTCTCTCCCCTTCCCCCCTCTTCTCCATACAAACCAGATTTTTAACAGAGGAGTTTCTCTTAGAAATGTTCTCCTCCAGTTGGTGACGCACTTGAAATTCCCTGGGTGAAATGATCTCTTTTCCTTCCCCTAAAACATTCTTATCAACCCTATCTCCACCCACACCAAAACAACATTCATCAGTTCCATATGCTGCTGAACAGCTCTGTGCTGTTATATGAATAATGTATGCCGGCTTGTTAGAAGAACGTTTGTTGTACAAACCAGTGGAATTTGAAACTGATATCAGCAGACGTGCCATGCCGTGCACTAACCCATGGGCTTCTTGGGGTACTACTCTGGCATCCTCATCAGAAGGGAGAAAATGCGTGAGACATCAGGGGCATGTGGGCTTTGAGCCTGGCAAGGAGCTACAGGCAGGCAGTCATCAGAGCTCTTATCCTCGTCGTGCCAGGTGTTACAGATCTGTGCATGAGGATAGGAGAAAATTTCAAGATCTGGATTTTAAGGGAGGTTGGCAAATAGGAAATGGTGAAGTAGTATAGATCTGTATGCAAGCAATGGTTCTAGGGGAAAGTCATCCATTAAGTAATCAATCACCTAAACAGCAAACCAGGGGTGGTATATAGGTACATGGTGCACCCCATCCAAACCTGGTAGAAGGCAATGGCAAAGAGGCATACCCAGATCCAAAGGATGGGCACACTGACGCTTACCAGGACTGCATGCACACACCTGCAGTGTCTGGTATCTGTTGCCTGTGTAACCTGTTTTATTTTTGTTGAGCTGTTCTTCTTCTGTTATTTTTCCTTCCTGCAATAAACCACAGATGGTGGGTGCAGGGCCTGGTGTCTGGCTGACTGCTGTGGTTCCAGGGGCAGAGTGGATGGACTGGTACTGTCCAACAGCATCACTCCCCTGGTGACCCGGGGGAGATGCTGACTTTTGACTGAGCACTTCTGATTGCAAAGACTGACTGTGTCTTTGCCCAGAGGTGTGGCTGGGGCTTCCTTGGCTGGCTGGGATCAACTGTGCCACTGCCAGATGGAGGTGCAGAAGAAATGTCCCCAGGCAGGGCTGCTTCTGACAATGGCTTGCGGGGGAAGGGTGGGCCTGGGTCAGAGAGCACAAGTGCATCCCTGTACCTGGGGACTGCAGAAGCCACCCATAGAATCCCCTGTAATGGTCAGATTCCTCCAACAACAACTCCATAAATCAGGGTGGAACTGGGTGTGTAACTGTGAACAGAGAGTTGGGGAAACAGAAATGGGAGAAGACAGCTGGGTCATCCCTACCACCTCTCCAAACTTGTTATCGATCTTGCCTGTTTCCCTGCTCATGGTGGGTATTTCTGGATTCTTTTGTGCACAGAGGAGGTATAAGAAATATCTGCAGTGTATGCCTTTCCCTCCAGGCAGGCTTTTCTGGATGGGCTGGTATGTACAAAAGTCTGCTTCGAGAGCCAGTCCTATGTTGCCTTATGGGAGGAGCTCGTGCAGTGCCCCAGGACCTATGGCACCCTGCTGGACAGGCTTTGAGGGCCCTGTGTCTACTTGTAACCTAGATAAATGATTTACTGAGTTGACTATCTGGGTGATTTCTTATGCTTTTGTCCCTGTGTGCACACCTGGTTGTGCCTTTCTTTTATTCACTGCTTCTGCACACAGAGGCTGAGTCAGAGCATAGCAGGCAGTCGACAGGTGCCCAGAACAGCCTGTTTAAAGGCATCCAATGGTTTCATGCATGTGACAAGGTTTTCAGAGAGGTGAGGATGGTGAGTGACCTTTTTTTCTTGGCAGCTTTGTAAAGTAAACAGGAGTTTTTAGAAGCACTCCCTGCTTAGTTTTGCTTCTCTTCCCAGTTGGAATGAAAGTACCAACTGGTAAAAGCTTTTGAAAATCTAGATTTTTGGTTGACCTACCTGCTTACCAAAGGGACAGAGGGGGATGGAATTCAGCAGCTTCTTACGGAGTTACAGGCCTCCACTTAGAAGTGTAAGTTTCTTGCCCAGTTTATGAACAAATACAAACAAATCCCACGAATACATTAACAAATCCCATTAGATTTTTCAGGGTTTTTTTTAATATTGCATTCTGCTAAGGGTCAAATTTGAGCTGTAGGAAATAGCATTGGAATTAAAATAATGAAGGTGTCTAGGATGTTGCCTGCTATTTTATTTTATTCAGAAGTTAATTTATTTTATTCTCCCTTCAAAACTGCATTTGTTTATCCAGGGAGCTTAGAGCAGTGCTGGGCATCAGGTATGGTAGACCCAGAAATCAGCAATTCTTAGAGAAGAGAAAGCTGAAAGGAGTAGGTTTTTGCAGCCTGGGTAACAGATCTTAAGAGTTGAAGCAGTGAAGTTGGATATTGCTGAGGAGTTGGTAGCTGGGGGTCAGATCCTTCCTACAGTAGCCTTGGATGCCAAAAGAGACAGAAAATGGTATGGTTCCAGCTTGGAAGGTGAGACCCCATGCAGGATTCATTCTGGCATTCCCTGCTGTGGTCCAGCCTCTAGTTTTCTGGCTTGATAGCAAATTTGCCAGGCACTTCCCATGCCATCAGGTAAGATGCTGTGATTGTTGTCAAACTCTAAGAGTGCTTTAAATCAGAGCACCTTTTTTTTTCCCCTCGGATAAAAAACATGAGTTAATAAAAACTGCCCTTGCAGCTAGTTAGGTACAGTGAAAATCATGTCCCTGCCATAATCTCTGATCAGCTTTGTTGCAATTTAGTGAACCATTTAAGTGCTTGTCTCTAAGTTTGTTTGATTTAATCATACTCTGGAGAAATATCTGCCGAAAAGAGCCGCTCTTCTGAATCCGGGCCTTGGGAAACGGCCATGATATAAATGATGTAGCAGGTGCTGAGCTCTACATGTCTGCTACTGGTTGCAAAACAGGGGAGGAGGAAATTTTTCCTCTCCACATCATGCAAGAGCCCAGTAGACATCAGGAAAAATCTTAAAGCATAAATTGCTTTGGAGAAGGAATGTAAAACAGCTCTAAGAGGCTGGTGAGTACGGCTGCGCATGTGTGGTCCTGCCGCAGTCTCTGCCAGAGAGGTGGGTTTGGGAGCAGGCATGCGAACTCATGCATCTTCATCCCTTGAGAGGTCTACTCAATGAGGTCTCCCTGAACATACTTGGTAGACATGCTGAACATGCCCTGTATACAGCTGCCCAGGCTGTGGATACTCTCTAAGGCTTTTTCTTTCATTTTTGTAAATAGCAGAGACTTTCTGAGAGGCTATATTTGATGCTCTGTGGGGGACACTGTGTCCTTCGTCAGATGTACACCATACGACTGGGTTGGTGACTGTTACTCCCTGAAGAAGGAAGATGAAGTCTGGCTCATTAGTAAAGATCGGGACAAACACATGTCACTTTCTGCAAGGCAAAAGCCCGGGGCATTTGTTGTTCCCACACCAATCTGGAGTGCTGCTTTTGTATGTCCTGCTCTTTGGATGGAGTAATCCCTAGCGACTTTAACAGCAAAATTCCATAAAAAGCAGTACTGCACAGGGCAGGTGTTCATTTTCAGAGGTCATGACCCAGTCTTGTAGGCATTTAGGCCAGAGAGCAGCAAAAGGCATTTGTGATACCCCAAGCCAGGTTTTTGCTACATTTTAAAAACTTATCTTACCAGCTGGGATAAAAAAATGCTGTTTCTGAAGAAATGTGGAGGCAATTAGGGGAAAAAATGCAGCCTCTTTGCATTATATTTGGAATCAGTTTTCTGGCTCAAAATGCAGGAGAATATATTAGTTGTAGAAGGAAGAAAATGTCAAAGAATAAGGGGATGGGGGAGTCTGACCAAATCATTAGAAGCATAGTGGTTTTAATAGAAAATACTGGGCGACCCCAGGGAATTGATGTCAGCATCAGTTTGTGTAGAAAAATGGAGGTGCATCTAATTCTATTGGATTGGTGGTTGCATGGTAGGAGAAATGTCAGCGCTTTCTTTTGCTTCCTTCCTGCAGGGTAGTCTTAAAATCTCTTGATAGCTCTCACCTGAAAATTAAGCAAAGGGCCTACAAACTGCCAGCAGCATACTCTCCGTCATCGTTGTCTGGCTGTTTGCCTTCAGATCAGAGCTCCTTACACAAGTTTGGAGAAGATAGGATAAATAGAAATAGTGAAAACTCCAGAGTTGGAGATATTTCATCATATTGCCGTGAGTAGCGCCGCAAAGCCCTGTTAGTGGTAGCGACCTCTCTGCTAGCTCAGTGTAAGTGGGATGTGGGATGATTCCTCCTCTTGGCCATAACTGTTCTGTTGCTGTGAGAAACCTACTTTTATGCTGCGCGGTGACGAGAAGTTGCTGCACGCGTAGCATCAGTGTGAGGCAAGTTCTACTGGCATGTTTGACCTGCTTGCGTGTGGTTCAGCTGAACCAGATTTTCACAGGGCTGAATATCAGGGAACTGCAAATAGTCTGCACAAGATTTGGAAACGAAGCCAGTGGATCACAGGACAAGCAGTTGGGATATGCTCATGGGATTCTCTCTGCAAATTCAGCTGTGGCATATGACAAGACTAGTTTCAACTCTACAGTTTCCCAAATTATTTTTGTTTTGGGTCAGAGTTAAGGCTCTTTAAATGCTAATGTTTCTGTTGAGCATGTTGCAGCTATTATAGTATATGATTTTCAGACTTGTTCATACTTGATGTGCTACTTTTTGGTAATCATGTGCATCAACAGTTCTTCTACACGTTAACATATTTTGAGGCTGTGTAGGAGTTATGTGCCAGAGGGAGTAAATCTAGCTATGTATATAAGGTAAATTACAAATGTGGATTATAAGTGTGAGAATCGGGGACATTCCATACCGAAATACTTCACTTGAGTCAAGTGGCCTATTTGAAGAGCTCCATTAGCTTGTAGTAATATCAGGCATTTATCCATTGTATGCATCAGCTACTGGGTGGCTGAAATCAGACATGTTATCCAAGTGGTGTACATACTTCCTCTCAAAGGAAATCCATCCTGACGTAGTATCCACCCAGCTTAAGTCACCCTCCAGACCCTTTTCTTTGTAGGGTCGTATCAACAGCAAAATTGTGTCCGTTGGTGTCAAACCAACAGGGATCTTCCATGTGAATTGGAAGAATAGCGATCTTAGCAGGCAGCAGTCCAAGATATTGATGTTCAAACTTAAAAGCTGCTTATCATTCATTTTCTGTTTTGCACTTAGAAACTGAATGTGGTTATGTTTGGTTATGTGTCTGGGAAAGCATTCAGGTATCTGTGAGGCTCAGGGGCTCTGGCATACTTTCACAGGTAAGCGCATATGCTGAAGTCTTGGCCCCATGGAAGTCAGTGACAAGAAAAAATCTCACTGATTACCAGGAGTTGAACTGGAGCTTGAATTTCAAGGCTATAATCTTGTGGCTTTTTGCAAACTTGACAGAGTTGTGTTTTGAGTTTTTTTTTTAAAAAAAAAACAACCCCAAACCAGGAAACCCAAAACCTACCTATGAAAATTACTGTAATCTCAAACCTTGCATACTGATAGTTTTTCCTTAGATGATATTTCTGCTCAAGATTTTTATGTTACCATGAGCGGATCCTTGATCAGAGACAGCTTACTTGCTGGTAGTAGGTAACTTTCCTCAGACTATTAATGTATGTGTAGCAGGGGTAAAACAATAATCCCATCTCATTTCTCTCCCTTTGCAGGCCCTCTACAATTCAATCAAGAATGAGAAGCTGGAATGGGCAGTGTAAGTATCCTGCATAGAAATTAGGAGTTTAAAAATAGGGCCTGTGTAGTAATCTGTTTATATGTCCTGTGTCACCATCTGAGTGGACTCCAAAGTAGAACATAGCCAATGTACATAATGAGTTTGCTTTTCTGTTAATGAATGACCTGGCAATACTGCCTCATCTATTTCTTTAGCAAGGGGAGTCGTTAATGATAGGAGCCAACTACATTTGTAAGGAAAGAGGACGTTTCATTTAGTAGGAAACTTCAGCCTGAAAAGAGAAATTAAATCCTCCATTGTTCTGTGACTGCATAAATAAAACAGAAGTTGACTTCTCCCTTTGTCTTTTGGTACATTGTGTCAGAACCACTGAATAGAAACACACCTCTTGGATTGAGTTTCCTGCTGTTGGTTTATTGTCTTGGTTTGTCTCCTGATTAACTATGAATAGCTTGACAACAACCTAATATATGAAAGATGATAAATTGGACAAAGTCTGGTATCCTCTGTCCTTAGCTACTTTCAACAGGCTAACACTTGTTAACTATGGAAATACTGCAGACAAGAAAGAGCTTCAATTTTTGATTGTGTTTAATTGGCATTTCTCTATGCTTAGGTTTTATATGGTCTAGGTATGCCAGCAAAGAGTAGAAGTGTCTGATTTAGATTTTGCTGCTTGCAGAACAGTAGATTTTACTGAATAATAAATGAGTTGTGCATTTTTTTCTATTTTGCCTGTACAAGATGTTTACCTGTGTGGACTTACATACCTGAATCCCCATGTTCTTAGTTGCATGCTTCTGCACCTTTTGTGGTAGAAGTCCAAACAATGGCCAAATAGGTCTTGCAGGCCTATTGGGTTCTGATCTTCCTTAAGTTCGTCATCTGCAAGTGAATTTCTTGTCAGGGTATGCATCCTCACTTAAAAGGGCCACTGGTCATAACTGGGATTAGAGCCCTTGTTCAGAAGGGTGTTAGATAACAGGAGATCACCAAGAAGTGCCATCTTTGATGAGCCCCTTCAGAAGCATGATGGGGGACGTTTCTGAATCTTACATGTCATAACACCAGAGTTGCTTGCAAGACACCCTCTCACAGGTACTTCAGACCCAGCAGAATCCATTATGTGACTTTCTCGATGTCAGAATTTTCCTCCAGCTCTTGACAGGAGACCATACTGCATCTAATACACTTGGGCAGCCTCCAGGTGGAAACTGGCTCATACCTGGTTCTGCTCCCATGAGCTTCAGTCAAGGTGATTTATGAGATAGTTACCACCTATACAGGAGTAAGCTGCTTTGGCATTTACATAGTTCAGTCTGTATCCCTTGCTAATGAATTGTTTGGGGGGAAATTGCACACAGGCTGGAGAAAGGAGAAATTTAAATCCTCCTTAAATAAGGCTTTGAGATACAGGTCTAAAGCTGCCTTCTCCTAGCAGAATGTTCCAAGTGACCAGTTGTCCATTCTGGTCTGACACTCATCTCAAACTGATGTAACAATGTGACTAATGTGACAAAGCTCATCCTGGGCACAGTCTTAAGAGTTTGTGCCTTTAGGATGAAAGAGCTGGGTGGAAGAGGGAATGTGAAAATATCTCTCCTCACTTTTAGAGATGTATGGTTGGTGTAATCACCCCATGGAGCTCCAGGATGTGTGAGCTGGCCAATTTTGCTGTGATGGGGCTGAGAAAGATTGCCTCTCCTTTCCAAAGAGTATCTCTTTGCTTCCCTGGTGCTGTTGGCAGGGGAAGAAGTGAGAGGTAAGGCAAACATGGAAATAGGGCTGCAATAGAGCCTTCTGAGGAAAGGCTGAACGAACTGGGGCTGTTCAGCCTTGAGAAAAGACTGAGAGGGGATCTGATCAATGTTTATAAACATCTGAAGTGTGGCAGACAAAGGCTAACCTCTTCTTAGTTGTCTGTGGGGACAGGACAAGGGGCAACGGCTGCAAGCCAGAGTGTAGGAAGTTCCACACCAACATGTGGAAGAACTTTTTCACAGTGAGGGTGACAGAGCCCTGGGACAGGCTGCCCAGGGGGACTGTGGAGTCTCCTTCTCTGGAGATATTCAAGGGCTCACCAGATGCCTGCCTGTGTGACCTGTCCTGGGGAACCTGCTCTGGCAGGGGAGTTGGACTTGATGATCTCTAGAGGTCCCTTCCAACACCTACAATTCTGTGAATCTGTGAAAATCCAGCATAAGCTTCCTTGCAACGCTGGCAAGCTAGAAGAATGCCTTTCCTCCATCCAGAATAACTTTGAAGATCTAGGACTCTCTTGTTGAGCTAAGCAACAGCTTCTCTGGCAATGCATTGTTTGGTGGATTGATGACTGTCAGCAAGTCCCAAGCAGGGAAGGGTAACAGCAATACATTGGATGGGGGAAGACTGATCCTTACCTTACTAGCTTAGAGCTAGGTGTGTCATCATCCTAAACTGGTTTGCTGTCCATTTTCAGTAGAATTACAGTTTAATCCAAAAACCACAAGAAAGAAAGTCTACCGTCGATTCCAATTTTGTAGTCAAGAGAAGTGGCAACCTTAATCAGCAGATATGCCGATTTCAGTAGGGAAGTATTCATTTATCCTTTATGAGCAGGGAAGCATGAGTACAGCTCTGAAAGAGATAATTGCATTACAGTTCTTTTTTCTGCTGTAGTTCCAGATTCAAGCTCTCCAAAAGGTTAAAAGCAAATCACGTACCATGATCAGTAAAATAAGCAGATCTGGCCTCAAATTTACCCTGAATGGATCCTGAATGCACACTCCTACTCCACACTGCATCCTCCAAATTTTTTGTTACTTTTCACAATAGAACCACTAGAAAATGTTCTGCCATTTACTTGGCTTGCTGTTTCCTCTTGCCTGCTTTGTTGTTCAGTGCCCTGGAAGAGACGAGAAACACAGTATGGGAAACCCAAATGTTAGAAATACAATTACACTATTTTTCCCATTGCTCTCTACTACTTGCAGTTCTAGATCTCTCCTGTTGGTTGGACGGTGTTTCATTTCTCTCAACAGCAGCTGAAGCACTAAGTAATGCTTCACTACTTCACTTACCTCACTGACTTAATTGGCAGAAGTTCCTAGTGTCCTCAGTGAAGCCACATCCATTTAGTCCAATGCATTGTGTTTTCAGTGTGCTGAGGTTACTGGAACCACCCAGAACTGCATGTAGCCCCAGTAATTGTGTCCTAAGTTCTCAAGCTATTTGAATTTCCCTAAGGGACTTGGTATTTCCATGAGATTTTTTCATATTCACAAGGTAAACTCTTGTTCTTCAACCATGACATAACCCATAGGTGAAATGCACTCAAGATTGTGTTAACATGAAACAGTAAGGTTAAAAGAGTTGGATTTTTTTAGGTAGAAGAGGAGGCACTGAGAGGGACCTGTGTGTATTTTGTTCGGTGTGTAAAGGCTCTTGCAGAAGAGAAGGATGTGAATTATTATTCACACCCATTGTGGATGGGCTTAAATTTGAAACAAGGAAACTTTGGGTTTAACATTTAAAAAAACCTTTCTGGCAATAAGCCTTTTAAACAGGGGCATCTGTTTGCCTGGATGAGCTAAGGAAGTGCTTTCACTGGTGGTTTTTATGAGCTGATTATTCTCTTAGGAAGAATGGATCTGGTCTTAGAGGTAAAGAGATGGATTAGCTGACCTCTTAACATCCCGTTGTCTATAATACTATGGTCTGGGTTTGGCACAGACCATTGTCAGTTTTAAGCTGAAGAAGAAAATTTGATTTCAAATATGATGATGGGACTGCTCATTCTGGATGCATGTGGAGGAAAAGGTTATCAAGAAAGGTCAACATAGATTCACCCAGGAGAAATCATGCTTGACCAATCCAATAGCTGCCTATGATGTCATGACTAGCTGGGTATATGAGGGAAGAGTGGTGGGTGTTTTCTACCTTGATTTCAGCAAGGCTTTTGACACTGTCTTCCATAACATCCTCGTAGTTACCTATGGGAGCTATGGATGTGTGGGATAGATGAGGGGACAGTGAGGTGGAATAAGAAATGGCTGAACTGCAGAGCTCAGAGGATTGTGATGAGTGACACAGAGTCTAAGTGGAGACCTGCAGCCAGTGGTGTGCCCCAAGGGTCAGTACTGGGTCCAGTCTTATTCAGCATATTATCAATGACTTGGACAAGGGGACAGAGTGTACCCTCAGCAAGTTTACTGGTGATATAAAACCGGGAGGAGTGGCCAACGCACCTGAAGGCTGCAGTACCATTCACCAAGACCATGGATACACTAGAGAATTGGGCAGAGAGGATCCTGATGAAGTTCACAAGGGCAAGTACATAGGATCTTGCACAAAGGGAGGAATAACCCCAGTCACCAGTACAGCTTAGAGGCTGACCTGCTGGGAAGCAGCTCTGTAGAGAAGGACCTGCGAGTTCTGGTGGACAAGCAGCTCTCCATGAGCCAGCAGCGTGCCCTTGTGGTGGAGAAGGCCAATGGTGACCTGGGGTGCATTGAGAAGACTACTGTCATCAGGTCGAGGGAGGTTCTTCTCCCCCTCTACTCTGCCCTGGTGAGGCCACATCTGGAGTGCTGTGTCCATTTCTGGGCTCCCCAGTTCAGAAGAGACTGGGAATTCCTGGACAGAGCCCAACAAAGGGCAGCAAGGATGAGGAGGGGACTGGAACATCACTTATATGAGGACAGACTGAGAGTGCCAGGTCTGTTTAGCCTGGAGAAGACTGAGGGTTTGTCATCAATGCTTACAGATATCTAAAGGGTAGTTGTCTAGAGGATGGGGCTGGACTCTTCTCAGTAGTGCCCAGTGACAGGACAAGGGGCAGTGGGCACAAGCCAGAACACGGGAAGTTCCATCTCCATATGAGAAAAAATTTCTTTACTCTGATAGTGACAGAGCACAGGAGCAGGCTGCCAAGAGATTGTGGAGTCTCCTTCTCTGGAGATAGTCAAGATCTACCTGGATGCAATCCTGTGCAACCTGCCCCAGGTAAATCTGCATTGGCAGTGAGGTTTGGACTAGCTGATCTTCAGGGATCACTTCCAACTCCTACCATTCTGTGAAAGATCAGTTTTCAGGTGCATGTATCCAAAGGCAAGTTTAATTTTCTGCAGCTCATCCTTCTTGCAGTCCTATCCTAACGTCTGGTGAGGATTAAGTTTGATTTGTTACATCCTTGATAAAGCCTATCCAGGACCTTTCTATTCAGTGACATTTGGAGGATACGTAAGGAAAGGCTAAAACCCAAACTGTTTAACTGCTGGGAAACTTCTCCCAATTGTCTTGTTTCCTTCTTCCACTTCACCACTGAAGCAATATGGAGTATTTGAAGAAGTGGGTCTAAGATTCTCTGGTCTATTTCCATTGGTATTTATTGTAGTTTTGCGTCCTGCCTTTTGGTGGGGGGGAGCTGCAGGGGGTACTTCTGCAAGAAGCAGCCAGAAGCTTTCTGCAGGCCCCAGAGAGTAAACACCAGCCAGCTCAAGGGCGGAATTGCTGCTGACTAAGGCCAAGCCCATCAGCAATGGTCACAGCACCTCTGGGAATCACATTTAAGAGAAAAAACCCACAAACAGCCACATTTTGCCCCCAGAGAAGGGAGTGAGAAGGTGTAAGAAACTGTGCCAACACCAAGGTCAATGAAGAAGAAGGGGGAGACACCCCAAGTGCCAGAGAGAGAGATTCCCCTGCAGCCCATGGAGAAGACCATGGTGGAGCGGGTTGTCCCCCTGCAACCCATGGAAGATGATGGGGAGCAGAGATCCCACCTGCAGCTTGTGGAGAGGCCCCACGCTGGAGCAGGTGGAGACATAGAGAAGACACTTTGAGCCATGCTGGAGCAAGCTCCTGGCAGAACCTACAGTCCATGGAGGGAGCTAGAGAGACAGAGAGAGGTCCGTGCCGGAGCAGGTTTGCTGGGGGGAGGCTTGTGACCAGGCTCAGCAGTCTGGGCCTGAGAGACATTCTGTGACTGCACTCGGTAGCAGTGGCCCACACTGGAACAGCTGGTGAGGAGCTGAAGCCCTGTGGGAAGGGACTCATGTTGGAGAAGTTCGTTGAGGACTGTCTCCCATGGGTGGGACCCCACGCTGGAGCAGTGTGAGGAATGGCCCCCACCCCCAAGAAGGAAAACAGCTTGTGAGGAGTTGACCAAAACTCCCACTCCCCCTTCCTTCCTCCCCACCCCTCCCACCATCCCTAGGGGAAGAAGGGAGCAAAATCATGGAGAGAGGTGCTTTAAGATCTGGTTGCACTTCTCATTATCCAACTCTGGTTTCACTGTGTAGTGTAATAAGTTAGATATTTTTCTTCCCATTATTCTGTGTTGAGTCTGTTTTGCCTGTGATGCTGACTGTGGAATGATCTCTCCCTGTCCTTATCTCAACTCCTGAGCCTCTCAATATATATTTTCTCCTCTGTCCAGCTGAAAAGGGGAGTGATAGGGTGGCTTTGGTGGGCATCTGACCTCCAGTCAGGGTCAAACCACCACAGTATTTCATATTCAAGACCAGACAAGACATTTTGTCTTTGTCTGCCTTGTCTGCATTTGCCTTTTGAAGAATTCCTGTTGAATAGCTGCCCCAGAGATACTGAGTTTGAGAACACTACCCCTAGCAGTAGTGATGTCCAGTTTCCCAGGATTGCTCATCACATCATCTGCGGCTGCTTGGTTAAAGGCACTGGTATGCTCCCACGAGACAGTTGATCAGTGTAAGATAGTTTGCTCCCATGACTCCAAAGAGGATAGTTTATTAAAGAAAAAAAAAAGCTAAGCCATTTTCTGCAGTAGGTCTCTCTGATGACAAGGAGAAATCCACTGTGTCCTTGGCAGAGATCCCAGAATTCACAAGGTACTTCTGTGTGATAAATCAGGCCAAGTGTTTGTGCCCTATGAGAGGTTTTAGTCTGGATTACACATCTCAGACTTGTGTTGAGAGAATTTGCTCCTGGAATGGACACATGTTTAAGAAACACGCGTCATGCAATGGTCCAGACTTGCTAGTAAGTGTGATAGGTGCAAGAAGGGTGGGGACAATGAAAATTGTCCTACACTTCTTCAATTGGGAGAGGGCTTCAACCAAAGAATTAATGAAGAAATACTTACTGCTTTGACCAACAAAATGTTTTTTGCATATCTGCCTTATCTGGAGTAGGAAAACACATATCAGTAGGCTGAAAGGACTGTTCTTCCTTGTACAAATCAGGTCTTCAGGTAGAAAATACTGTTCCTCTTAATCAGGAGGCCGTGCAAGACAACACTGCCATGGAATGGTGCACCATATTGGCTGTAGCTCTATAACTAAATCAAACGTCACCGCTGTGACTGTCAGACCAAATGTTAATATGTAGTATCTGTATCCATACTGGTGAAAAGTCTTGCTCTCCAAAAGAAGATGCTTGCCTCTGTGCAGCCTGTTAGGGTGGTCCTTGACTGCTGATTCCTAATCTGTGTCTGGAAGTTGTTTGGGAGTGGGCAGAGCTGAGACTATGCTAAGCACAAAGTAATAAAGGGTGCTCAAATGCTCAGGAATATTGCCTGGCATTGCTGGACTCAGTGTGTTAAGCCTCAGTGTGTCTGGATTTGGTTTCCTTATTGTCAAACCAGTCTATTACCCTTGTACCTCCTCAGACTAAGTTATTCCCCAAAAGGTGATGTCAGCTGACTGTCAATCTATCCTGCAGTTCTTGGAAGACACCCCTTTGGTTGGCCATTCCTATAAGCAGACATAGTTGCATTGTGTGCCCCAAAAGAAGTTTTTATACTGATGTTTGCCTTGGTTCCTCATCTGATACATGCCTTTGAATATGTGTGTATGGTTGCAAGGTCTGCCTGAGCTTGCTGTCTCTGCTGATGATCTGGCTCCAGTGAGATGCAGCACCTTGAAGTCCATCCCCCCATTAGCCATCGTTACTCTCAAGCGATAGTGATTCTTACTTTTTTTCAGTCAGGTCCTGGTCTTAGGAGGAGCATTGCAACCATGAGAAGAGGAGGCTGAGGGGAGATTTTAGAGAGGTGGGAGATGGTCTCTTCAGGCAGGTGACAGGAGATAGGACAAGGGGAAATGGCACAAAGCTGTGCCAGGGCAGGGTCAGAGCAGATGTTAGGAAAAAAAATTCACTGAAAGAGTTGTTGGGGCCTGGAACAGGCTGCCCAGGGAAGGGGTTGAGTCACCATCCCTGGAGGCGTTAAAAAAGGGTAGATCAGATGCTTAGGGATATGGCTTAGCATTGGACAGGAACAGTTGGACTCTATGATCTTAAAGGTCTTTTCCAACCTTGTGAGTCTGTGTGATTCTGTGACTTTCCAATGGCAGCCTGCATCCTCCCTGACACACCTTTTCCAGTCACCTGGAGAGGAATGTGTGGGGCTTCAAAGGACACAGGGCTGCTCTCTAATCTGACACTGTGGTTCCTCTAAATACACCATCCACCCAGATTCTGTGGTCTGTTGTTCACTGAAAACCATAATCCTACTCTTGTGATGGGCATCCTTTGTTTCTGAGGTTGCCAGGTCCTTTTTGCCTTTGACTGTGATAAGCAAAAAGGCACTTATTAGTCAGGGAATGCTTGTGACTTGCTGAAATGGGTTGCATTGTTGTCCCTAAGAGCTGTGTTGAATGCATTGCCCTAATAAGTAACATTTTGAGCAGCATTTTGTTTCTAAAATACAGGTAACATAATTCACCTAGTATAGTTTTTATTTTTAAATTACTACTTTTATGCCAGTCTGTGGAGGAAAATAAAGAAAAGGGGGTAGAGCCTGTGTTGCTTATGTTAAGGGGTAAGCCACAGTCATCTGTAGTAATCTAATCCCTTTTCATATACACATGAACTCAGGAAGAAACCCAAGATTTTTCAGGAGAGCCCAGCAGGCAAATATTTCCCATTTTAGCACTCATGTAAATGGAAGTAAAAATAGGTGAAGTTAGAAGACACGGAACACTCTTGAAATCCTGCCTTTTGAGACTGTAAAAGGAAATCGGATTTTCTTGAAAATCCAGCCCCTGTGTCCTGTGCTAGTGAAGTAGGTGAACTGAAGCTTTGCTATAATCTGACTAAGTTTTGGTACATGTCTGCGCTTCTTTCTAAACACAGGGTCCCCTCTCTAAACATACTTCTGTCTTTATAGGGTGAGTCTCCCTATAGAGAGGTCTGTTTTGACAAGGAGCATGCAAAAACTACTGAAATGAAGCTTTTCTGGTCAGTCCCTCGTTTATGCTTGGTTTTCACTGCTTTTAAAGGGATGAAGAAGAGAAAAAAAGTCTCATTCAGAGGGTACAGATGAAAAGGATAACGGGAGCCAGACGAAGGCTGTCAGTCGAATTGGCAACTCAAATAACCCATTCCTGGACATCCCTCATGATCCCAATGCTGCCGTGTATAAAACTGGATTTCTGGCTCGGAAAAGTCATGCAGATATGGATGGAAAGAAAAGTGAGTATCCTTCATTCTTAACGTCTCATTTTCTTGTTATCTCTGCACAATGCTGCTTACGATGAGTCCATGTGCTTCTCAAGGCAAATAGTGCTGCTTCATTAGGGGAAATTGCAGCAATAACAAACAACACAGCAATTGGATTATCACACTCTCACTATTAGGCCAGGATTTACGATGTTCAGTTGCATTTGCAGAATCTCTAATGTGTGAGCATAATGAGTAATGTGATACAGCAAAGCAATGTGAATCTTTTGTGCTAAAAGAAAATGAATCTCATGGTTTGCAGAAAGAAAACAATTTCAAGTGAATTACAGTAGCTATTCTGTAGAAGTTTGGTAATTCTCCTCTTCCTTATGCGACACCACATTGTTTCAAGTCTCCCCTTCCCCCCTCTGACTGTCTTTAAAGAAAGGCTGTTCTTTGTCTCTGCTTGGAAGATGCTGTAGTTGTTCCCTTTACTATTTTCCCAGCCATGGGTCACATATCCAGTGAAGGTCAGCAGTTTTGGTAACTTTATGCCATGCAGTTTCTCTCTGCTCCTTCTTTATAATAATACCGGCGTGTCTCTTTCTTATGTTATTCGTTGTCCTACTTAATTTGCAGTGCACTAATTATTGAAGGCTTCTGATTCACCTGTATGTGTTTTATTTGGACATCTTCATTTGTTTGTTTTCTATTGATGTTCTTGGAGACAGCAGAGGCTACTCAGAGCATCTGTGTTTTCCCCAATCATTGCTGGCAGTCACCTAATCATGGTTCATGCCATTGGGCTGAATCCTGAAGGCAGGGTCTGACTTTGTAATGGGTTTCCAGTAACTGCTAGTCTGTCCTAGCTGGGATAAGCTCTTTGATGTTTACATGTTTTGCTAGTGTATTTTAGAAGGTACAATTACAGGTCAGTATTTTCAAGCTGGAGGCTGACAGCTGGACAACTAAATTCAAGCAGAGATGTTGAAATCAAACTGACCTCATTCTTTGTGATGGCCGGATGCTGTGAATAGGTTCTTCTTTATTAAACTTCTATTTAACCTTAATAAATATTTGTATCTAGTTGCCTTTATTATTTTATCTGTTTAATTATAAGCAAGCAGAATTCAGCACATTGGATGCTGGCATTTTGGGCATAGTCTGTGTATGAGTAACCATGGCCATGTTTTTGGAAGTTTCTGTACATCTTAGAGGTCTGTCTCTCATTGTCATCCAGCTCTTGAAAAAGTTACATTTTTACTTTCAAGTTGCAAATAAAAGGAAACTTTTTAAAAAAATTGGTTAGAACTTTCTATATTTTGTTTCCTAATGGGATTGTTGCAGGGCAGAGATGAGCTTGTGCAGAATTGCTAATGAAGTGGTGTGCTAGCGTGCCATGTGCATCTTCTCAGGAAAGAAGTACGGAGGGCTAAAGCACTTTGGCAATCTAGAGGATGATGTAACAGGGGCCAGTGGTGGGAAGCTGAACCAAACAAATGCCAGTCAGAAATAAGGCCTGTCATGTGAGATGAGAATGATTAACCTCTGGAGCAAGGGGCTAATAACCTCTTCACTGTCACTTGCGGTCTTCAGATAAGAATGGGATGCCTTTCTGAGGGCAATGCTTTAGTCGTGCGCGAGTTATTAATTTCAGTATAGAGGCAAGTAGATGCTGGCCAGTGGGGCATGCTTGTTGGAGAGTGAGCTTAAATGCAGTCTTTTGGTCTCCTGTACTGTGATCATACTGTGCCTTCTCTCTCTATTGCAGTTTAGGTTTTTTTCCACCCTAGTGCTTGTTTCTTGGAATTTGGGGGCTGGCTATGTTGTGTCTGTTACATTCTTCAACCTCTAACTCACTTCAGGTTTCTTGAGGGGTGATTTTTTTAATTCTTCGGGATTTTGTTTGGCTCTTCTTCTTTTCTCCAGCTTCTTCTGAGGCTGCAGGAAGAGGGAGGGGACCGAGAAGCCATCTGACTACTTTGGTGCCAAGTTGGGTATGCAGCAGAAGCAAGGGGGAAGGATGTTCTTGAAAGGCGCTGCTTTCTGAGCAACGTCCTATTGGTTCTGAGCAGTGCCTGCTGGCCTGATGTGACATGGAGAAAGCGTGTTTCCTTCTGTAAAATCTGCCATGGTGTAGAGCTCAGACCTAGCTGTGTAGGGACTATGCCCACCTACCTGCAAGAGCACAAAGACTGGATCTCTCTGACCTGTTTTCTGCATCTCTGCTGTTCCCTCCAGATCCAGTCCAGGGCTGGCATCAGGGTTGTTTCATTACTCTCTCACACAGCAGGTATGTGCAGGCACTGTGCTGAGTTGCATTGTCCTTTGAAAAGGAGAGTACAAAGGAGGTTTAACACAGGACTAATGTAGCTCTTCTGTTGCCTAGACAAAGTGTAAAAATGGATCTGAGTTAAATGGGTTTTCATTTGTTTTCTTTGCAGCTCCCCGAGGAAAGCGAGGCTGGAAAACCTTTTATGCTGTGCTGAAGGGAACCGTCCTGTACTTGCAGAAGGTAGTGGAAATCTCTATCTTTTGGAAACTAATTAAAGAAGGATAAAGCAGCAGGCATCCTCTCTGCTCTCACAGCCCAGCTCCAGGCCTTTTTCCCCTCCAACACAGAGTGTAGCTGTCTCTCTGCCCCCCACCCTGTTTACACACACATTCAGGCATGAATCTTTTCAGTGACACCCTCTCCCTTTTCACACTTTGAAGTTCAGTTCCGTTGTCCCCAATCCACATGTGCACCCTATGAACTCCAGTTTATACCACTGCTGTTACTCACAGCTGAAATCATAGCCAGCTTCACCAGCAGAGATAGCAGCATCTCTCTGTCTTGCACACATCCCTCTAGGCTGGTTTTAACACTGCACTTCATATGTGTGATTTCTCCTCCTGTAAGGTTGTCCTGCTTTCCCATCTTTTCATAGTCTACTTTTCTGCAATGCCTGCAAAGTCTAGCTGTGAAACAATTGAATGGCTTGGGAATGGTAGGAATCTGAGGCTTCTGCTCCATAGCAAAATTGAAAAAGATACTAGGATTTTATTTTTTTTTTCCCCCAAAGCAAGATGAGACACTGGTTTCTAACAGACTTTGCTCCCTGACAGCAAGTAGTCTAAAAAAAAGTCAGCTGAAACCCTTCAAGTCTTTTGGCGCAAGCTTAAATGGATTATAGCACAGTTCTATTATCTTGGAATGTGAAATGCAGCATATGAGTGAGAACTGTCAAACTCAAATAAATGGTAGCAGCTAATTAGATTGTTAAGGCATTTTTGCTACCCCTAGTATAGGTGAAATGTTCATGAAATGTTCAGACTGTCTTGCATCGTAGAAGCATGCTCTTTTGAAAGTCTTTTTACATTTCCTCTGTGTTTTGCAACTATCAGGAGCGCAAGTTCAAGTGCATACTGCTGTTTCCTCCTCCCTTGCTGTGGTTTTTTTAAATTGTTGATTTCATTGAAGCCAATCTGCATAGTCTCTGAGAAGAGAGAAACAGAGGTTTGGATCAAATTCTTAGAGCATGAAGTTTAAAAGGTGGATGCTCTATGTGCAGTACCTTTTTGAGAGGCTGAAATCCTGTAATGGACAAAACAATCTGCAGTCAGGAGAAAATATTTTGGCTCAAAGTTGGATGTGACAGGCTCAAAGACAGTGCAAGAGACTAGAACCAAGTCTATTGAATAGCATCGTAGCCTTCCCTTTGGTCCTCTTGTTGCCAGCAGGTTCAGATTTTACTAAATTTGGCTTCATGACAGGTTTTCCTTTGTCCTTAACTGGGTGGAATGGAGTCATCTGCCCTGATTTCTGAAATAAGTCATCTTCAGCGTTCACCTAAAAAGACTGCATAGTTTCCTAAGAAGTAAGAATGCTCCTTGTCCATAACATGTTAATTAATTTCTTATTTGATCTATGAGGGGGTTTAGTAAGCTTTCAAGGGGAGAAGTTGATATGCTGTCTATTTTAGAGTCTCAATTAAATACTTCTATGAGCATCACTGTCATACTAGTTTAAAATGCTTTCTGTTCGACAAAATGTAGAGATGCTGATGTAGCATGCAAATTTTTCTACAAAATGTTGCTCTTCCCACTCTCACCCTCCATCCTTTGGAGAGAAAGAGAGTAATTTCACATCTGACTGCATCTTTGCAGAATTAAATGCATTGCTGGAGTTCTTGTTCTTGTTTGTTTGCTATTTGTGTGTCTTGCACTTGTCACAGCACTTGAATTCAGTCATTACAGGGTGGTTACTCCACAAAGCTGGACTCTCCGTGCGGTCCTGAAGGCACTTGCGCTGAAGCCATTTTACTTGTAGCACGGTGACAAGCAAGGCTTTTATGCTAGTGCTGTCAAAGATTGACAGAGGATCCTGATGGGAAGTGAGTCATTCCCAAAGTGATGGGCAGCTGTGAATCTCCCCAGGATGCCTTCAGCCTCTGCTAGCCACAGCGCCTTGTGCTGCAGCTGTGAAACATCCCCTGATGTTCAGCTCCAGAAGGTCCGGCAGTCATGTGCTTCACCCCTGAAATAAACTTTGCTCTGCTAGGGACATGGTATTGCAGAAGTTGAGGGTGCCAGGGTTTTAAAATACACAGTTAGACCAAGCTGTTATAGTAAAAGTTGCTGAGCTGTTGTTTCCTTTTGCTATATACCAGGAGAATGAAGTTATCCTAATATTAGAAAGTTCAGGACCACTTTAGAACAGCTTGATTTCTTTGTGAAAACACATAGCTCTGGCAGTAGTCATGGGTAAAAGATTTCCTTGTCTCTGTTTACCCTCTCTCATGATTGTGCAGTGCTGTAGGTAGGGCAGGGTGCATTCATATAGGGAGACACACGTTATCTGTATATTGCCTATATATTTGTGGAGGTAACACCTGTGATGATGGTTTCATTGCACTGGGTGCTGTTCAAGCAGCAGGGAGAAATCTCACTGTTCTAGGGGCTGTATACACATAAACACATACACAAACCTCTGCACTGTTGCTTTCTGTGTTTATCTGTAACTCATCTGTTCCCTCTAGACACTAGTGTAGTATAAATATTAATTGTTTCTAGCAGCTGTGATTCCCCCAGTGGGCACTGTGATCCCAATCCTGCTGCCATTCTGCACACCAGTTCAGTTCTCCTTGTTTTGATGTCAGAGTCCATGTATGAGAGTGGCTTGTGATGGTCACTTGAGATTTACTCTGTGCCCACAGACATATATATTATATATATGTATGCATTTTTTAATTTATTTTTCTATTGGAACTGTTCCAGTGCTAGTTCCTGTGCTGCACGTTGGTTTATTTTTAAATGAGTGCTGTAAGAGGGATGGTTTCTGAATTTGTGAGCAGAGAGGCCACTGGAGGGGCTCAGCGGAAGCATTCACAATTAGCTAACTAAACATACCTGTACCGTATTACATAAAATGAGAGGTTTGACATGTTTGGGATGTTGGCCCTGTCTCTGGGCATCCTCAGGCCAAGGTTAATTTTCTGCCCTCTGTTCATAGCAAGAGGAAATTGCAAAGTAGGATTTTGACAGAATGTCTCTTCACTAGACTGACACGTGATGTGATGTGATGTGCATACAGAAGAGAGGTGTATAAGGAGGGGGCGTAAGGCTGACCTCACTTCCTTGCTAGAAATTGCTTCTGGACTTGCAGTGGACATTTGTGTTTTGTTTGGGCTCTTCTGTAAGGTTTGCAACGTCTTTGCTTTTTGGTGTGGCACTTTATAGTCTCGTAAGCTTTCAGGTATTTTTCTGTAACTTTTCTCAAATATCTTTCCTCTATTAAAAGATTTTTAAAAAGAGAGAGAAAGGACAGAATGATGAAAAGTGTTTGGTGATGAGGCTTTCTGAAAGACAGTCTTGCAGCCATCACATGCAACTAAGCGGAGATATCCACCCACGGTGCATTGACTGATAAAGAGCCAAATGCCATTCTCTGGTCTATCAAATACGCATTTAGAAACACGCTGACTTCGGGTCAGCAGGATGTGGGAAAGTCATTCTCCAGGAATCAGAGAAGGATGAATTCAGCATG